>CM062513.1:41922606-44322606 GCA_031439585.1 Pterocarpus macrocarpus
TAATAACATATAATTAAATAATAATATAAAATTTTTATATAATTGACAATACATGAAAAGTAAATTCAAAAAAGTGAATGCCACTTGATTTTCTTATTGAAAGGTCCAGCGCAACGCCAACCTTTGCAGTTTGCACCTTCCGCCAAAACAGCCAACAAATAATTATTTGTGCGACACTTTCTAGCTGGCAATTCAAAACGTTTAGATCATTTCATTTATTTTCCCCATTAAGAAAAAGACAAAAGTTCCTTGATCAATCAATCTTCATGTAATTTTATGAAAAAATATAAAATTTTATGTGAAAATATTCATGAGATATGTACATTTGCAAATATTTTATCAATATTTTCATTTTAAGATAACAGATACTCTCCTCTTTTTCAAAAAAAAATCCCTGCTATATGTTTAACAACAATGTTAAAGACACACATTAACATCATTTCACATTTTAGTATTTTTTATCATTTAACTCTAGTGAGATCCATCTTATTTTTTATATATCCGCACTTCAATTTTATCCCATTAGATGATGTGAGAAACACATATCTAAAAAATGATGTATTAGCTTCCCACATTGGCGCTCGTGAAAACCGGACGTAACCCAAAAGCATATTACTATTTTCTGTTTTTGAATACTTTTTTTCAAAATAAATTACGTACCATGTGATATTTTTAAAGTCTACAGTGCTTTTAGAAATATTAATAAGAAAATTGTAATTTTTTCTTTGAAAAAAACCAATATTAAGAGTTTAATTTTGATATATTAATAAAATAAAAATTTTATATTATTATTTAATTATAAATAGTATTATTTAAGAGTAAATATATTTTTTTAAGAGTTTAGTTTCAATATAAAGATAGGATAAAAAAATTATATTATTATTAAATTATATTTTTCCAATTTTAATATATTCATCAATTTAATCAAAATAATATAATATATTTAAATATATTAATTTTTAAATATATTAATTTAATCAAATTAATAAATATATTAAAATAAAAAAGAGTTTAATTGGAGTATACTGATAGTGTAAAATTTTTTTACACTATCATCTAATTAAAATATTCTATTTATATGACCATTCAAATAGTGGATAATTATGTCAAAAATTTTTAGTGATGTGATAATATATGATTGGATATCTGTGTAAAAATTTTTTATACTGATAATATATTTAAATTAAATCTAATAAAAAATATATATCATTAAATTAATAAATATATTTAATTCTTACCCTCAGTACTTCCAAAATCATGTATATAAGAGATGTTGATTAGATGCAATCTTAAAAATATTTAATAGCAATTTGACGTCAAATGTGTTTTGCTCACCGCCCGGTGGACACGATGCTTGCATAAATGAGATGGTGTGTGTTTGGAAACCGGTGCGATTCCTCAAAGTCGATTTTGGAGGTTTAAAATTTGAGGTATGTTATTTATATTTACCAAAATCTCTAACACGCTAATACTTTTTCTCAGCTTTTTCTCTCTCCATCAATTATTTCACTCTTTTTATATTTTTTTATAAATTTTTTTTCTCCTTTCTATCTCTGGATGTCTAAGGTGTTTACCTACCTTAATGGTACAAAAAATATTTCTCTTAAAATTCATTGCATAAAACTTTTGTTTCGTTTGGTTATTTACTATTATAATCAATTTTTATCTTTAAAATTAATTTAAAAAAATTTATTTTATATTAAAATTATTTTTAAATAAATTATCAAATATAAATTATTTTACTTTAAAATTAATTTTAATAAAATTAATTCTATTCAAAATTAATTATACAAAAACAAAATTAAACATGCTATCAAATGATCATTGATAGGCTACGACTTGTAGCGGTCTTTTTCGGCAACTTCAATTGTTGTATCCATTCACTAAAATCACACCAGAAGCTTGGTTCTATCATGGATAAGGTTTTTTTAAAAGTTAATTTATTTATAAGTTAAAAAATTAATAATATATTTATTCTTAAATTAAGAAAATATATTATATTTATCAGTAGGGGTGGAATTATAAATTTTATATTAAAGTGACTAAATACTAATTATTTTGGAAAAACTAAACAATTAATTGTATAAAAAATATTATTTTTTAATTTAAATAAAATACTTTAAAAATTTAAATAAAAAAAACTTAAGAAATAGTTTTAGCCTTGGGACATAATATTTACTGTGTGTTTAGATTGGAATTTGTAAACAAAAGTTTAGATTAACTTAATTCGATAAAATTGATTTTAATTAGAAGTGAGTTAATATTAATGTGATTTATATTTAAAAATTTTTATAGCAAAAGTGATTATAATAGAATAAATATTATTTAAATGATATTAATCAAAATCACTTTTAAATATATAATTATCAAAAAAATATAAACTTTATGTTATACTTTTAATATTACCATTTTATTTCATTTTTATTGTGAAGATATTTGAATAAATTATACTAATATTATTATAAAGAAGATTATATAGATATTATTTTAACATATTATATAAATATTATTGCGAACATTATATATAAAATTATATAAATATTTTTTAATATGCCATATAAATATTATTTTTAAATACCTGGTGATAGTATTAAATTAAAAATAGAAAAATTCAAAATAAGATGTATAAAAGAAATGCATGAAAAAGTAATAGAAAAGGTTGAGAGTAGATAAGATTACGATTAAGAAAATCGGATCAGATATCGAACCAATCAAGGCATTGATTCAAAGATTCAGATGTCTAACTAATTTAATAAAAGATTTGATAGGGTATAATAAAATGTATATATTTAATTATTTTTATATATAAATACATACATATAATTAATTAAAAATAAAAAATTATATTAAGTCATTAATAATAATATAATTAATATAAAATAACATTTATTGTGAGACATTTTATCAAATATTTTAAATATAAAATTTATTTACTTTAATATTTACTTACATTTTTTTAAAAAAATATTCACATATAATATAATAATTATTTTCAATTTTTCACTTTTAAATTAATTTAAGAGTATAATAAATAAACATACCGAAAGAATTAATGTTATAAAATAAATAATTTTTTGTTCTAGCTTCTTTTTCTTTATTTTTTTTAAAAGAAATAACATTCTAAACAAAATTGTAAAAAAAAAAAAAAAGAATTGGTCAACCGACTTAACCGGTTTAACTCGCATCGATTCACAGGCTCTAACTGGTTCTTCCCCAATTTTTGAAACTGACGATTTCAGGGGCTGACTGGATCGGCCTGGTGTCCGGTTCCAGTCCAACCGATCTGATTATCTCTCCCTTGGATAATAATTTGCATGTCATCTTTAACTAACGGGGAAACATTCAACGTGGAAGCAACAAAATGATGCTTCTACACTAACCAAGGTTTGATACATAAAACACGTTCATTCTGCTCCAACAGAAAATAACCCAAACATTAATAACGCAGTGCTGAGTGCAACTAAACGGAAGTTAGTCCTTGATCATTTTAAAAGAGTTTTTTCTTTTTTTTTTTCAATTATTATTGTATTACAGGAGATTGCAGGTTGTCGCTATGGTAGAAAGATCTATTTTTTGAAAAAAATTCATTTTAAAATAAACTTATTTACAAAGTGAAAAGTAAATGTTCATTTATATTTAAATTATCTAATGAAATACAACAATATTACACTATAAATTGATGAAAAATGAGTACATTCTTACTTATTTACTGCAGAGGCAAGCTCAATGTAAAGAAATTTTTTAATAATATTAGAGATACATATAAAGAAATTTGTTAATAAGTCTTATTAAGTAACTTGAAATAAAAATATCAAATAAAAATAAAATATTTCATATATTAAAAATAAAAAGAATTATAATTTTTTAACATCTGCTTTCTAAAACACATATATAAGAATTAAAAAAAACTATTATTAATTAGTATTAAAAAATAAAATATGAAATATTTTTATTTTTTATTTTATAATATATGTCCTAAAAACCTCGCATTAACAGAATTCTTTTTTTTTTTAAAAAAAATTTAACCACCAAAGGAGCACTCATACATTGCTTGTCAGTTATTACTATTTACGAGTAATTATATAGTCTTTTAAATTTTTTTAAAAATATTTTCTTAAATATTAATGAATTAAAAATAGATATAATTAATATCTTAAAATTTTAAAAAATAATTAATTTTTTTATTTAATATTTAAAAAGATATTTAAAAAATTTTGTTGGAAGGATAAATTATTCCTATACTATTTACTGTCTCTTCACTCTTCACTTACGTCTAGAAACTTAAGTCAAATGTTTCACCAACCATCAAATAAATAAATCGAAGTAAATATAGTCCCCGAACGTTGAGAACTTTATATGGATGTATTTTACATTTTAAATTTAGGCAGATTCAGAAGAACACCCGACATCACTAACTTTGTTCAATTATTTATGAATTTCTACCACAAAAAAAATTACTTATGAATTTCAATTTTATTATCAAAAATAATAAATATTTTTAATACATCTTCTTAATAATTTTTTTAATTGCTAACTTAAGTAAGTATTTAATATTTTTTATTAAATATGAAATAATTTATTAAAAAATATTTTAAGAGAATACAACATGGCTCTTCCACATATATGCAGAAATATCAATCCAACCCTTAAAAAAAGAAAGAAAGAAAGAAAGAAAGAAATTCTCACCCACACCACACGTAATAACTCCTGTTTTAAGATGGTAGGGTCGAAGTTGACAGACACGGCTTCACATGGGCAAAGGTCAATGTGGCAGAGAAAGCATAATGAATTATGGTTGTACTGTGCTGGTGCTCTCAGCACAGCACTACAGTCGATCGACGTTCGTTCCACCGCAACTTTAAAGTTCAGTGTAGTATTTAAATTATTTGGCTTTTTTCATTTAATAAGCAAGAGTTTTAGGTTGAGCTTACTCATGAACTTAAATCATAATGATTAGTGATCTCCCTGAGAGTTTGACACTGAAAAAGCTAATCTATGAAAAATAGGCTGTCATTCGGGGTCAGCAGAATGAAGTTAGGGCAGCAATATTATGAATTTTGTATTGAACAAATGCGGAAGAGTAAATGCCTATATTAGTCTCTCATAATATTTTTGATAAATAGATTGATATTTGATAAAAATAAATTGATTTAAGAATTTTTAGAATTGAAAAAATTAGATATTTTAATTCCTAACTCACTTACAAATTAGTAAAGAGTATAATATATAGGTTACATACTAATTAAGACACCCTAATCACACTCCTAAATATGCAAAAAAAAAAAAATTTACAGTATTATTTATTGAGCCCTAATCTTAAAATTTCAAAATTCTCAAGTTCTATTTCTTCTTTAATATTGTGATTGAAATAGTAATAAAAAAAGAAATTATTTAATGGTGTGGTACTTGATAAATTGACATCCAATGGTACAGTCATACTATTGCTAAGCATACATATTCCTTATTATTTTTGCATTTTATACTAAGACTGAGACTACTTAAATATTTATATTGGAATTGGCATTATATGCAAAATAAGTGTCTCAGTCAAGAACAAATATAAATATAAGCTATACCTCATCAACTAACCCTATAAATATAATATCGAACTTCTCAGATTACTCTTCAAGAATTGATTCTCTTTCCTAAGTTCTTTGATTGATTTGGCCATTTGGCTTTTACAACCACTATAGCGGAGAACGCACAAGACTTTAGAGTTTAGATAGAGTTTATTTTTTTGCTATTGATAGCCAACAGTGAGTTATTGCAGATGGAGAAAGGATGTGGTTTAGTGCTATATCTTATTGTTACGGGTTGATGTGTTGAAGTCTTTTTTTTTATTGTTGAATGTTTGTGGAAGTTTAAGGGGTAATCACATGAGATGGGGTCAAAATGCCATAATTAGTATGTAACCTACACATCATATTCTTTATCAATTGTAAGTGAGTCAGGAATTAAAATATCTAATTTTTGCTATTATCAAGGACTTGGAAACCAATTTATTTTTATCAGGCACTATCTATCTACTGAAAAGATTGTTAGGAACTAGTTTAAGAGCTTAAATCCATATGATACTTAATTCATCGGGCTCTTTCACTCAATATACTAATCTTTTTGAGTTTAACTTGTTGTTGGTTCAAATCATGATATTCTTTCTTGTAATTTTTATCAAAACAATGATTTTGAAATTTTGAACAAAAATCCAAATATCCACATATCAGTTCGCGATCGTCACTCTTTTGTTGTTTACACTTCAGTAATCTAAAAATGTTGAATTGACCAAGCAATTTTACTTTGGATTAGATCATCTAAAGTAAGCGAGATTAGAAATTATTCCTAGGGAATATTTTTGAGAGAGGAGGTGGGAGTCGAATACGAAATATTCCAGACTCAAATGAGACATGTAGGAGACATCAACCAAGTGTGGGCTCAATCACTAGTAATACTTGTTGTTGTAATAATAATAAAATAAATTATTATTATTATTAAAAGGATATAATATATAAATATTACTAATTAATTTAATATATTTTCTTGAACACATTTGTTAATTGTTAACATAAAAAATAATAATAATAATTTAAACTGAATTATAATGATATAATAAAAAATTAATTAAAATCAAATAATATATATCTATAATTTAAATTTTATATTAAATGTTTAAAAATAATTAATTAATAATATTTTTTTCAAAAATACATTGTTAAAAAAGTAACTTAAAAAATCAATAATTTCGAAAAGATAATTATTATATTTTGATATAATGATATGATAATAATAAAAATACAAAATATAAAATTCTGATTTTTTTTATATAATCTTTACATATGTAAGTATGTTGCTCACAATTATTGTTTTATGAGCTAATACTTACCGGTTATATTTTGATCCATTTTTTGATAGTTTATATATGTATATGTTTAGTGCTTGAATGGTTTAATGATAATTTAATAATTTAAAAATTTAATGATAATTTAGACAAAAAATTATTTTACTTGAATATTAGTAATTATTAATAGATAGATATTATAAATAGAAAATAATTAATAAGTTAATAATGTTAATGAAGATTGAAGAGTGAGTCATATGGATCACCATTTTTATATGTATCAAAATATAAATAGAATACCTAAATACTAATAGAAAATACTTATCTACAAATTTTCTAGTAAAAATTAATATACAATAAAAGTACATAAAATTTTAATATGTCTATTTCCTCCATGCTCATTAATTTTCTCCCAACTACTCTTAAGCTAGTAACTAGACTTATACTTTTTTCTTCTTTCTGACGTTCAATTATACTTGCATTGGAGTAATTGTAAAGAATCGAGGTCTAAATTGAGTAACGATGGTATAATTTTGGGTTCATCATAAATTTTATGTTCGGTAAGATATCATTCATTTAAAATATAATTTATAATTATAATATATAAATATTATAAAAATTATTTACTGATATATTATTATGTATCAAATTTATTATAAATTTAAGTTTATACTATAATTTTTCATCTAAATTCTTCCTTTCAAAGCTAATAATAGTATGGTGCAGTCCGTACTTGTGTCACTTCTTCATTTATTAAGTCTAACCAAATATTTTATAGGATTAATTGTATTTTTAACTCTTATATTATAGATTATATGCATTTTATCTTTTATATTTTAAAAATATATATCTCAATTCTTTAAATTTTTATAAATGTATATTTTACCTAAAATAAATATATTATACTCCTCTAAATTTTAGGTCATATATAAATTGACACATTAAATTTTTTTAAATATGTAACCTAACATCCTGAATATATGATATTTTTATTTATAATTAATAAAAAAATTAATAGAAGGACTAAATGTATATTTGGTAAAATACATAAAGTCAGAATATATATTTTTAAAATATAAAAATTAAAATATATATAACATATAATAAGGGATAAAGTATAATTAGCCCTATTTTATGCATTAAAAAGTTTCAGGCAATACTTTCTCTTATTATGTTTCCGAAAATATGTCTAATTAGTTAGACATTTACAAGAGTGATGATTTTCAACTGCATTATTGAACTTTGAAACTACAATGGACAAAAACTTTATTATGTTCCTGGACGTCAGAGATGACATCACTACTGTGTCAATAACTGTTATTCCCTTATATAAATACAAGTCCGAGAAGTAGGAACATCTACGGAAGACGAATGGCTTTTTAATCACCGGACCAGAAAAAAAGGTTTTGTTAACGTTAACCCTTCGCTGGTTCAGCATAAAATGGAAGGAAATTTTCTCCCCGTTTGGTTAGCATAGAAAACTAGGGGAAGAGAATAAAAATCTGTGGGATCCACCTTCTAATTTTTCGTCTACCTCTTTCTTTCCTTCCCTTCCCTCCTCTTCAAAATCTCAACTTACGAACATACCTTAAGTGATTTTCTCCCTTTCAAAACTTTAACTTACAAACATATCCTAGGAGGTTTCCTTTGCATTTGAAGGCACTGCACTGTGTCGCTAGTCTTATAGTACTGGTCGTGTACTTAAGCAGAATATAGTTGTCCTCAGAAAGAAGGAAAATATATACGTAAATGGTCAATAAGTCATAAGAATCTCGCTCGACTTAATGCACATTGTGCAATATTAACGAGCGGGAATTGGATCATAAAATCTAGAATTCTAGGTTTGGAAATAAAATCATGAATTCTAGACGTTAAAAAATCACCCAATTGTTGATGATAATTATAAATAGCCCACTCGAGCAAGTTATGATTATTTCCTTTCATCCGTAGGAAGCAAAGTAAGGAAAATTTAATCCCCGAGTCTGATTAAACTGTAATTTTTATTTTTCTTCCATTAAGTGCTTCAAGACAAGCATCACAATGAATGTACCCGGCATTTTTCCCAAAGCTTACAGTACATCCACACTCACCTAAACATATATAAAAATTAAAAAAGTCTATCTAATTGATGGATCAGAACTGCGTTTTTGTTGCAATAGTCCATTTGATTTTGACCTTTATGCGCGTAGTAGCTCGACATAAAAAACGTGAGATTTCGTGTTTGGGCCAAGGATGAATAAAAGGTTGTTGTACTTATAGCCTACTTCTACCTAGAGAAATATTAGTTGAACTAATATTTTCTCAATCTCCGTGCCAATTCACACCCCACTCAAATGATAGATAGGAGTAAATCAGCATAGAAACCGAAAAAATATTAGTTCAAATATCATAACTCTTCTACCCAATAGCTATAAACACAAACCATTAAACACCATTAGCAGTTCTTTCAGATTGTTTTGTCACTTTTTCAAGCTCAATGGAACTGCTTTCCGTCCCTTTGTACCTATACCACTTTGCACACAACAGAAAGTAGCCCAAATTAACAACTTCTAGAGCAGCAATGATGCAATAGAAGTTATCCAATCTGCCCTTGTTCAGATCCTCTGGCAACCAATTCCCAGTTGCAGATCTTGCAGTGACTCGGTGTATAACTGAAATCAGCAAACTACACAAATAACTTGACCCGGCGTGGCCGCAATAGAAAAGAGAACCTGCAATGCTTCTCATGTTCTCAGGAAACTGTTTGTAGTAAAATTCAATTTGTGCAACAGACATAAATGCTTCAGCTAGTCCAGCCAATGTCAGCTGAGGAATCAGCCACAGACCGGACATTGATGAAATTGCACCTTTTCTCGTTTCAACTCCTAGTGGTTTAGTCAGGGCCAGAGTTCTCCGGTGCCCTTCAACCACGGCAGACACTAGCATGCTGAGTATAGAGAAGAATATGCCAATGCCCATCCTTTGAAGAAGTGTGATGCCACCCTCTTTTCGCGTGAGCCTTTGAAGCAAAGGCACAACTTTTCGGTCATAGATGGGTAACCATGCCGTCACGCTAATCATCAGGAAGACATAGTAGGATGCTCCTGGGATCATGAACTTGCTACCCCCAATACGCCTGTCGGATAAAAGGGCTTGAAACACTAAAATAGTGTGCTGTTGGACAATAACAACATAGTATAAAATGGCTGAAACCCATATGGGTAGCACTCTCAACAAGCATTTCACCTCTTCCACTTGCTGCATACTGCAAAGACTCCAGGGATCAGCAACAGATCCATTGGGATTTAGTTGATCTTGTGGAGTCATAATCGCTGCTTTGTCAAGGAACCTGTCAATATAAGCCATCTGGTAAACACTTCAAATATATAAATCATATTTGCCACCAAATGGTAAATGCTTTGTGCTGTTTACCTGAATTGATATGTATAGGGAAGCTTAGAATTCATCGACTTGGGAGCCACATAGTTGAAAAGGGAAGGATATAGATATTCTGGGAGCTTCAGCTTCCTTTTCTTTGTTGCGACCACTATAACTTGCACTATACTAGTTATAGGACTCCCACTTGGCTTAACTTTCACATACATTTTGGACCCCATGAAGAAGATTACAGAAGACAAGAGCATCAAAGCAGCAGGAATTCCCAAACCCACTGCCCAGCTTACGTTTGACTGTATATAGACAATAATTGTCAAGGATACCATCTGAGCAATAGTGAAAGTGAAAAAGTACCAATTGAAGAAGCTATTGATCCCCTTTTTCCCAGAATCTGTGTTAGGATTAAACTGATCAGCTCCAAACGCCAAGTTACATGGTCGGATCCCGGCAGCTCCTATCAACAATAATGCTAAACCAGTCTTTAGAAATGTCATTTGCCCCTCCGTTGGCCCTTGGCACGTGGTGTTCTCTTCACAGTGAGGTGGATGCAGCTTCTCGATTGCTGCTGTCAGTTGTATTACTAGCAAACCCTGTATTGAGCAGGGAAATCTAGGAATTAGGTGCATAACTTAACTGAGGTCAATGTGGCTAAGTACAAAAATTGATATGTTTCTTAGTAAGCTTTTTAAAATGGAATCATTATGGTGGTGATCTCAAATCTTATTTTACACTTTCTCAATGTCACTGGTATTGTTCCAAATTCAGATATCCCTAACTGTATTGTGTTCTCTGATAAACAGATGGAACAGATTTGAGTGATTAAGGCAACAGGCAGCAACAATATACCAGAAAGGAAGCCACTGTGCAGAATCCCAGTGTCTTGTAGCGACCAAAATAGGTGTCAGAGGAGAAAGCTCCTATTAATGTAGCAAAGTTGGTGCTGCCATTGAAGATGTTGATAATATTTGTCGCTGTGATGTTTTCCAAGTTGAATACCGTAGTGAGATAGACCAAGAGATTGGACAAGGTGCCAATGGCTCCTAGCTTCTCAAAAATCTCATTTCCTGCCATTTACACAAACAAGTCACTCAAGATATGAAAAGAAAAACTGACTAAACAAGAGAGAACAAAGCATGTAGGAACAGAAAAACTTCCTCTTGCAGTTTTGCTCACCTATAATGAAGGGCATGACCTTCCACCCTCTATAGTTAATCTTGGGGTTATCATCTATCCCATTATTCTCATTCTTCAGCAAAATTTCCTCTTCATTCTCCACAGGCTCTCTCTGTGTCATTCTTTCTCCGATTGGGTTCATGACTGTATGCTCCAAGTGGCCGACCTTGATAAAGGAAAGAAAGGCAAGAAAGGCGAGTGAGGGGCACCATCATGAAATGCACTTTCAACAAAACGAAACAAAACCAAGTATCATCATCACATCTACCCACAAATTTACTCTCTCTTGCTCGTTTGCTGATCTAGTCCTCACTCTCGGGCAAATTTTGGTCAAAGATTTTTAAATTTTGCCCCCTATTCCTTTTTGCTCTGATTGAATGGCTAGTGTTCCCTGTGGTTTGGTTGAACCCACTAGATCTTAATTGGAGATCTAAACCGCCTTACAAAACAAAACAGTTGTGTTGTACTCAAACAAACAAACAAACAAACAAAAACCTAAACAAGATCACACTATAAATTTCTTTAAAGATTTGTTGCAAGTCGTAATTCCCCTCTTACGACATACATTGTACAAAATGAAGCCAAATTCGTATTAAATGCTACCTCTTATCACTAAGTTATGTCTTAAATTTAAAAATTTTCCGGGAGCACAAACTCTGATTAGAAGAATCTTCTTTGATTGACCAAACCCATAGAGAAAGAATCGAGCTTTGGTGTGAAAAATAAGTCAACTCAGTACATATTAACATGATATGAATATGTCAGAGTAAAAGCAATGAGAAAACATAAGCAAAATAGAAACCCAGAAATGAAATACACAAAAAATCAGAGTGGAGCAGTACATCAATGGAAACTGAACATAGATAGCAGTTACCTGAAATGAGGGGTAGCAGCTGTTAGTTCATGCGCGTTGTGTAAGAAAATCGACGCACATGACAGGCTTCAAACTGTGAGCTCCAGGACTCAACCGAGAGAGGGGTGCGTGTCCCTTCTTTTTGCCGTGTAGATTAATCAAGAGTCTTTCACCTTTTGACCCTAATTAGTAATCAAGAGTTAATATTTGTTTTTTACTTTTTGTTTTTTGTTTTTGTTTTTGTTTTTGAGTTGGACGAGTTAATATTTGTTATTTGATATAAAGTGTATGGAGAAAATTTTTAGTGTAAAATTATTACATTTGTTGGGTATGGGATATAAAATTATACAACTCATTGATGAAACTTTACACCTTATTTTTATTGTGATACCAAACACACTTTTAATTGTATATTTTTATAAATGACTTTAATAAATTTTATTGAATTTAATTTAAATATATTGAGAATATAAAATACTATTATCCAATTATATCTTATTTTATTAATAAATATAGTTAAGTCTCACATCCATCACTTATATAGCTATGTAAATAAAAAAATATGATTAATTGATTATATAAAAATCTTTTATATTGTTAGTACATCAAAATTAAATTTATTTTTATTTAAAAAATTATTTGAAATGAAGACATTAATGGCTAGGTTTTGTAAAATAAATATTACATTTACTTCTAAATTTAATTTTATTTCGTAAACAAAAAAATATAATATAATTATATTACATTTATCGATTATCTATTGTACAATTAATTAATTTTCCTGGTGGTAGGTGATCATGCAAGACGCTATTTGATAAGCAAACTTTAGAGATCTCCCTTGTTAACACTTATCTTTAAATAACTGACTATAATATAATCTATTTGCTGGCATTTTAAGACTATCATGGTTTAAATTTATTATTAAGCATTTGTGCTTGTTACTTCTCAAAACACCTCTAAAGTTTATGGTTTACATGCACGATGCTTTGTTTATCTGTTTTTTTTTTTTTTTTCTTTTATCTTACATTTTCATTATATATATAATTTAACATATAATTTAATTTAAATGCATTGATAGTATAAAACAGTTTTATACTGTTAATCAATAAAAATAGTGAAAAATACTAATTCATACAAATAACTACCCATTATAATGAGGAATCCACCGTAATTTCTAACTTTTCTCTATTTCTATTGATTGACATTATAAACAGCTTTCTATCATTAACGATACCAATTAAACTTATATATATATATATATATATATATATATATATATATATATATATATATATAACCACCGTTTATTGAAACTATTTATAATTTAATTAATATAACTTTTCTTGCATTTCTTTTTAGCTTATACAAGTTTTAAAGGAATTTTCTTCGCAAGAGCTTGGGTTAACAACCCTCCAATATTGGTGGAGAAAGATCCTCCGTCAAAAAGGAAGAACTTCTCACCTATCTATATGTATCATCTTTGTTTTAATGAAAGCTACTTCCTTCCTTCTAACAATAATACAATCTAAATGCATCTCACTCATGGAACATTTATTTTCTTTTAGTACTGCAAAATCAGCTTGAGTACACTTCAATTAATCCGTCTTTTTGGTTTCATTAAAGGCATGCTATCAATACTAAAATTAGAAGGTTTACAATGAAAGTATTCTCAAACATCCATAAAACAGCAAACTTATTGCTCTTTTTTTTTTTTTTTTAAAAAAAAAAAACCCACTTTATTTTTTCTTGCTGAAGAAATATTATGGTGGAGGCTCTATTTAAGGGGCACTTGTTTTTTCGGCTTTACAACACTGCAAGCACCTGCTGCGGCTCCATGATGAATGAAGCATAATTAGTTGCCTTCAAGGTTCAAACACCACTGGCCATGAACTGAATCATTAACCACCATTAGCAGTTCTTTCAGATTGTTTTGATGTTTGATCAAGCTCAAGGCTAGTGCTGCCAGTATCAGCCCCTTTGTACTTATACCACTTTGCACATAATATAAAGTATCCCAAATTAATGACTTCTAAACCAGTTATTATGAAGTAAAAGTAATCCAGCCTTCCCTTGTTGAGATCCTGTGGTAACCAATTCCCTGTTGCAGATTTGGCTGTCAAATGATGGATAATGGAAATCAGAAAACTACTCAAATAACTTGATCCAGCGAAGCCACAGAAAAAAAGAGAGCCTGCAAGGCTTCTCATGTTCTCTGGGAACTGTTTGTAGTAAAATTCAACTTGTCCCACCGATGCGAATGCTTCAGATAGTCCAGCCAGTGCTAGCTGAGGAACCAACCATAGACCTGACATTGAAGAAATTGCACCTTTTCTTGGTTCTATTCCAATTGGCTTGGTTAGAGCCATGGTCCTTCTTCGCTCTTCAACCACACCAGATACTAGCATGCATAGTATAGACATAAACATGCCAATTCCCATCCTCTGAAGAAGTGTCATGCCACCCTCTTTTCTAGTGACCCTTTGGATTAAAGGGACAACTTTTCTGTCATAGATTGGCAACCATATGGTCAAGCTCAGCATCGTGAAGATCGTGTAGGAGGCTGCTGGGATCTTGAAATTGGTGCTGAATACGCGCCTATCGGATTGAAGGGCTTGGAACACTATCACTGTGTTCTGTTGGACAATTGCAACATAGTAGATCACACCTGAAACCCAAATGGGGATCACTCTCAGCAAGCATTTCAGCTCTTCAACTTGCTGTATGCTGCAAAGATTCCAGGGATCGGATGCAGCCCCGTCCGGATTTATGTGATCTTGTGGGGTTATAATAGCAGCTTTGTCAAGGAACCTGTTTATATCAACATTTCAGAAACAATCATTTTCCATGAAAAAGTCACCAAAATGTTAAAAGGAAAACTTTTGCTTAAATATAAATCTAACATTTCATATTTAGATATCGCCACAAAAAAGTTGTTAAGGCCCACAAACAAGTGATATATCTTGAACAAAGTTGATGGGATCGGTTTTATTGTCAGTGTAACTAAATATGAAAGATTTATATCTATATAAGAATCTCTCATTGTTAAGTACTCGGGGTAGGTTACCTGAACTGACATGTGTGAGGAAGCTTGGAGTTAATAGACTGGGGAGGCATATAGTCAAAGAGTGAAACCACTGGATACTCAGGTAGATTCAGTTGCCTTTTTTTCACAGCCACAACTGTGACTTGGATTATGCTTGTGACTGGACTACCTGTTGCTTTGACTTTCACATATGATTTGCTTCCCATGTAGTAGACCACACATGATAATAGCATCAAAGCAGCAGGAATTCCCAAACCGATTGCCCAGCTCACATTGGACTGTATATAGACAATCAGTGATAAAGACACCATCTGTGCAAAAGTGAAGGTGAAGAAGTACCAATTGAAGAAGCTATTGATTCCTTTCTTTCCTGACTCAGTGTTGGGGTTGAACTGATCTGCTCCAAATGCCAAGTTACAAGGTCTGATCCCTGCAGCTCCCACCACCAGAAGTACAAATCCAACAAATAGAAATGCCATTTGCCCTGCCGTTGGTCCTTTGCATGTGCTGCTCTCCGTTCCACAATGTGGAGGATGCAGATACTTGATAGCCGCTGTTAGTTGTATAGCAAGCAACCCCTATTTGGAGATGCAAGAATTAAATTAATGCATGACTCAACTAAACATGCATATTCCTTATCATCAGAATGTGTCTTGAAAGTTGAAACTTATTGGAGGATTTTTTTTTTTTTCCCTCGTACATAACTTATACACACTGGGATTGACATGTCGCAATTGCAGTTCAAATAAGTGTATATTTTAGTTAAGTGTAAGTGTTAAACACGATATTAACTAAGAATAGATCTATATTATTAGTAAAGATAATATATCAATTCAATACTTACAAAATTGAAATTTACACTTATTGGAACTGCAATAACTACATGTTGATTTAGGCATGTAAAAGCCTAATACCTTTGGTTTGTTGGCTTTTTGAGTTAACTGCTATATCTGTTTGTCAATTAGTTAGAAGTCTTTTTATGCCGCTGATAGTTAAATTAAAGAATAAAGACTAGTTTTCAAACAAGATGCTTAAATATGTATTTCATGTTTTGGTAAACATATTAGATGGGTTAGAGGGAAGCATGTCAGCAGCAACATTAATACCAGAAAGGAGGCAATTGTGGAGAATCCAAGAGTCTTGTAGCGACCAAAATATGTGTCACTTAGAAAAGCTCCTGGCAAGGTAGCTAGACTGGCGCTACCATTGAAGATGTTGATAATATTTGTAGCTGTGATGCTGTTCAGGTTGAAGACTGTTGTAAGATAGACTAAGAGGTTGGCTAAGGTACCAATGGTTCCCAGCTTCTCAAAAGTTTCATTTCCTGCATGATGCAAATGAGTCACGCAAGATTCATCTAGACAAATGAAAGGAGAGAGTAACAAGATGGCATGCATAGTGTACAAGCTTTCTCTTGCTTACCAATGATGAAGGGCATGACCTTCCATCCTCTGTAGATAATCTTAGAGTCATCATTCGTCTCAGTTTTCTCATTGTTTTCAAGGCTTTCCCTCTCATTTTTTGCCATGGTCTCTTTCCCTCTTTCTCTTTTGCCAACAAGGTTCATGAATATGTGAGTTGCTACTTAAGCAAAGAAGAATGAGGGAAGAACTGAACAACCTACCGTTGGAAGTAACTCTTTCTTTTTTTTTCCCCTTAATTGGCACTGTGGCACATTTAGTGTTCTCAGGGAACTTGTTTGTGAATTTAAAGGTGTGAAACTGAGTATTTTCTAAATTTTGTTTTTTGCTTCTTTAATTTTTTTGCCGACTTGAGGGTCATTTTTTTGTCAAGGACTTGTTTGGTATCACTCTAGCGATGAAAAAGAAAAGGACATGGGACGATAAAATTTCTGAGGACCTCAGCAAATTCTCATGTTCTTTTTGTGGGTCTAACCTTTTAACCACACATATTTTGATAAATTTACACACTTTTCCTCCGCTTTTATAACATCAAAGGATGCAGTTAACCGTTCGTAGCTTCTGTACATGCATGTGGTGGGGTATAAGAGTTATCAAAAAATTGGAATTGATACAAATATTTAACATGAAAAATCCGGGAAAAAATCGTGAATAAGATAAACAAGACTTTTATTATGTGAAAATTAATAATTATAATTTTTTTCTAAAATATAAGGAAAAAGTAATAACACTCTTTTTTATACTAAAAAAATACTATTTTTACTATAAAAAATTCTCTCAAAATATTATTACTCAATAAAACAAATTGCTCTAAATTAAAATGCAAAAGACCATTGAAAAAAATCTCTATTTATAGCCAAGCCTCTCCCTTTAACCAGCTGCACCATCGAAAACAAAAGAAAAAATTCTTCATAATTTTGACACTTACAGTTCTACAAGGAGAATAAATTCAACCTGCCCTCTAAAGAATTAATGCATCGAAGTCCAGGTGCATGGTTCTTTCACTGTAAAGCCAAAAGTGGCTTTATACTTTCACACATGTCCACAACCTGCAGCTAAATATACAGTTTAGTGATTATTTTGAATTTGAAATGTACTATATTCAACTCACATTTCTCTTCCTTCTGCCTTTGTCAAAAAAAAGGTACTTAATAACTTTAAAATTTTTTATTATATCATCTCTTCCCTCTCATACTCACATAGTGTCTAGACAATGTTAAAAATAATATATACACGTAACATTTCACAACATAAAAAAAAATGGAAAACATCTTTTTTTTGGTAACTTTTTATTTGATTGAATATTACCAAATAGGAAGAGTGATAATTTTTCATGATTTTCTCTTTTCTTTTCTTTTTTTTTTTTAATCATATTTCTCTCGCTTCCTCTCCGCATACCAAAACAAAGCCTAAAGTAGCACCCATCCCTATGTACTTCTTTGGCTTAAAGTCAAACAAAACGTGATTACGTGTATGGGACAAATAATTCATACTTGACAGATAATCTCACACGCTTCTCATAACCATTTCTGAGTTATTGCTTGTCTGATAATGATTGAGAATCTCACGTAACTTTTTCTTAGTGACTCAAATCCTATACACTTCACTCACACGATTGTCAATTGCGCAACGGTAAGTGTCCCATCCAATCCCTTCTCTCATTTCACCACTAGCTGTCTCAGTAGATGTTTGTCAAGACCACATGTGCGGACCAAATATTGAAATTTTTAGCAAAAACCATATATCGTATATGGCCATTAATTCGTACCATTTTTTATTTTCGTTATGGTTACTCATAACAGTATTTTAATTCAACAGCATCACATGGCAGCAACATCAGTATCCATTGAGTTTAGTTTGATGTCTCTGAGTTGCTGTACTGTTGCATCCGTAACTGAACCAAAAACATCATCACAACGAGACTTATGTCTTCTATGGGAGCTCGCACTGCATGCACTTGGTGTTATATATATATATATATATATATATATATATATATATATATATATATATATATATATATATATATATATTGATTTTAGTGTATTTTAAATTTAGCTTGCCTATATATATTTTAGTTAAAAAAGAAGTCTCATATTATTTATGAAAATATTTTAATAAATATTTTTATATGATGGTATTTAATCAGTAAATACCTTATGATATTGAGATAATATTGTGAACTTAAGCCTTAGTTATATATACACACACGCCGCTTCCACCCCGACGCGTGTAGACGCATGTTTACTATCCGTACAAATTTTATTTTTTAATTTTAGCCAAATTTCCTTTTTACCGTTATCCAACGGCTCTTTTTCAATGATTATTTTGCAACAGCTCTTTCCTGACTCTATATAAAGCTCGTTGGATAGCTTAAATAGTAGGTACAACAACCTCCTTATCTCTTAATCCTGAAGGGTTAACCGTCAACGTCATTCCACCGAAAGATACTTTGGGTGAGAGGCGAATTAAACCCTTAAGGACAGTGCTTTGTACGATTCATGGTAATTTTGTTCACTAATCTTTTATTGTTGCTGTCATCCTATTCTTATTTTTTATTTTCGCAAAGATAAAATACTATTGTTCTAAATTATTTTACAACATTCTTAAGGGTTTAAATGGATCCTAGTATTTTAGCTGCTACTAAGGTCATTCCTGATGCTTGAAGAATTGAATCATTTGATGGAAATAATTTTAAAAGATGGCAACACAGAATCTTAGAAATTCTGGATTTTTCTCAAATTAGTTTTATTTTGCAAGATCCTAAATCAGAATATGATTCTAAAAATTATCAACAAGCTTTGAAGAATTGGGAATTGGCTAATAAATTGTGCAAACATAATATTTTAAGAGCTTTATCAAATGATTTGTATGATATTTACTGTCATTATGTTCATGCAAAGGATATTTGGGATGAATTGTTTCAAAAATATATTTATGAAGAAGAAGGTAGTAAAAAGTTTTTGGTTCATAATTATAATGCATTTTAAATGAATGAAAATAAATCTGTTACTTCTCAAATTAATGAATTTACTAAGCTTATAGATGAATTGGATAAGGAAGGAGATATTCTACCTGAAAGGTTTGTATCTCAAACTCTTGTTGATAAGCTACCTGAATCTTGTAAAGATTATAAAATAAATTTCATGCAAAAGAGAAAAGCTATGCCATTGCAAGAAATCATTGTGCATATTAAAATTGAGGAGAAAGATATGTTAATGGCTAGTGAACAAAATGCTAAGGAAATGCATGCTAGAGCTAACATTATTAAGGATATGCATTCTAAAAATTCATCTTATGGTTCTAAAAATCATAACATTAGAGTTCATAAACCACATTTCAAACATGATTTTAACCAACAACAAAAGAAGAAGGGTGCCTGTTTTATTTGTGGCAAAACAGGTCATTTTACATCCGCTTGTAGACTGAGACGGAACAATCAAGGAGGTGGAAATAAAGGAGGAGGACCATCATCAAAGGCAAGAGCAAACATGTTGGAACACCAAGATGATGTTATAGTGGCAGTGGTGTCTAAATGTTTTTTAGTGAAGTGAAGGAAGCCAAGGGTTGGATTGTGGATTCTGGTGCCACAAAGCACATTTGTGCTAAGAAAGAGATGTTCTCCGAGTTTTCTCCTATAGAAAATAGGAAGGATTATGTTTACCTAAGAGATTCAAAGCAAAATCTCGGTCTTAGGTAAAGGGAAAGTGTCATTAAAAATGATATCTAGAGAAACTCATGCTGTCTGAAGTACTCTTTGTACTCGCCATTAAACATTGTCTGGTACCAGTCCATCTCCTTAACAATGCCAATTTGAAAGTAACCTTTGATAGTAACATAGTTACCTTATCTAAGAATGACATATATGTTGGTAAATGTTATCTTAATGATGGTCTGTATGTTTTGAATGTAGTTACTAATAACAATGAAGGAAGTTCTTCTTTTGCTTATTTGGTTGATTCTCTTGATATTTGGCATGGTAGATTAGGACATGTAAATGTTCCTTATATATTAAAATTAAAAGAAATGAGACTAATTGATAGATTGGATAATACTAGTTTGGATAAATGTAAAATTTGTGTAGAAAATAAAATAACCAAGAAGCCATCCAAACAAGTAACAAGACAAAGTGAATTACTAGAATTAGCACATAGTGACTTAGGAGACTTAAAGAACATAGTGACAAGAGGTGGTAAAAGATTTTATATAAACTTTATTGATGATTATTATAGATATGCTAAATTATATTTGTTGAGAACTAAGGATGAGGCATGTGAAATGTTTATCAAATATAAAAATGAAGCAGAAAATCAACTTGGTAAGAAAATTAAGATATTAAGAACAGATAAAGGAGGTGAATATGAGTCAAATTCCTTTAATGAGTTTTGTGAACAACATAGTATAATACATGAAATAACTCCATCTTATTCATCTGAATCAAATGGTATAGCTGAAAGGAAAAATAGAACTATTAAGGAAATAATGAATGTCTTTCTTGTTAGTTCAAGATTACCTAACTATATGTGGGGGGAAGTTATTCTCTCAGCTTGCTATATACAAAATAGGGTACCACATAAGAAAATTAGTAAAATACCTTATGAGCTCTGGTTTGATAAACAACCTAATTTAAGACACTTGAAAGTGTGGGGGTGTTTAGCTAAGGTAATGTTGCCAGATCCTAACAAAAGAAAACTTGATTCTAGAATATATGATTGTATATTTATTGGATATGCTCAAAATAGTAGCATATAGATTTCTTATTATGAAAAGTGATCTGTTAGAATATAATTCCATAATTGAATCTTGTAATGCATCATTCTTTGAGCACGAATTTCCTATGAGAACTAAAGAGAAGCATGTTAGTAACTCACATGGTAATATATCTGATAATGCAGTTGATGAAAATGATAATGAATTGAGAAGAAGTAAAAGAACTAGGAAAGAAAAGGATTTTGGTGATGATTTTTATGTTTATCTTGTTTCTGATGATCCTTTGACTTATAATGATGCTATTACATCTATTGATGCTGCTTTTTGGAAAGATGCTATACATGCTGAGATTGAATTTATTATGGCCAATCATACTTGGGAATTATTAGATTTACCACATAAGACAAAACCTATTGGATGTAAATGGGTATTTAAGAAGAAGCTAAAACCAGATGGTAGTGTAGATAAATATAAGGTCAGGTTGGTAGCTAAGGGATATAAGCAACAAAAGAATCTTGACTACTTTGATACTTATTCTCTTGTTACTAGAATTGCATCTATTAGAGTTTTGTTTGCCATTGCCTTTATCTATAAACTTGTTGTACATCAAATGGATGTGAAAACTGCATTTCTCAATGGTGACCTTGAAGAAGAGATCTACATGGAACAACTTGAGGAATGTGTGGTTAAGGGCAAGGAGAACAAGGTATGCAAATTTGTTAAATCTCTTTATGGTTTGAAGCAAGCTCCAAAATAATGGCATGAAAAATTTGATCATGTTATGATTTCCAATGGATATGTAACAAATGAATATGATAAATGCATATATAGCAAGTTTAATGATGGTGTTGGTGTTATCATATGTTGATGATTTACTGATCTTCGAGACATATTTGGATACTGTAACTAAAACTAAGAAATTTTTGTCTTCTCAATTTGATATGAAAGATATGGGTGTTGCTAATGTTATACTTGGAATAAAATTGATTAAGGAAAATGATAGATTCATTTTTATCTCAATCTCACTATGTTGAAAACATACTTAAGAAATTTGGATATTTTGAGTACAAACCTATATCTACTCCTTATGATTCTAGTTTGCATCTAGTTAAAAATAAAGGTGATAATGTATCACAAATTGAATATGCACGCATAATTGGTAGTTTGATTTATTTAATAAACTGTACTAGACCAGATATTGCATATGCTGTGAACAGACTAAGTAGATATACTCATAATCCTAGTGATATCCATTGGAATGCCTTAATTAGACTTTTAAGATATTTAAAAGGTACTAAAGATTATGGTTTAATGTATTCTAGTTATCCCTCAGTCTTGGAGGGATATAGTGATGCAAACTAGATTTCTGACTCTGATGAATTAAAGTCTACAAGTGGTTATGTTTTTATTCTAGCAGGTGGGGCTATCTCTTGGAAGTCCACTAAATAGACTTGTATTGCTAGGTTCACCATGGAGTCGGAATTTATAGCTTTAGAAAAGGTAGGAACAGAAGCTGAATGGTTGAGAAACCTATTGGTGGACATACCATTATGGGATAGAACATAGACATTTGTGTCTATTCATTGTGATTGTAAGCTGCCATTGCTCAAGCAAAGAACAAAATATATAATGAAAAAAACCGGCATATCAGATTGAAACATAATATTGTAAGGCAGCTAATTGAGAACAATGTGATATCCATGGATTTTGTAAGGTCAAAAAAGGAACTTGGCTGACCCATTGACGAAGCCACTTGCTAGGACTCTACTAAGTGAAACATCGAGAGGGATGGGACTGCTGCCCATTGCTTGAGGCGGTATGATGGAAACCCAACTACTATGATTGGAGATCCCATGAAGGTGGTTCGATATGGTAAACGAAGTCATACGAGTCTCATAAAGGGTATTGTCGCTTCTTACTGATTTCTGCCATTCATATGAGATGCTTGGTGAAGAGTCCCTCCCTATGGTGTATGACAGTACCACTACAGTGGTGTTTGAGGATGAGCAATGCTCTTAATGGATCCATAGCCCTCAATGTGGGGGTGGGGTATCTATTGTAGCATACTCCTAATGGATGCCACCTAAGTGAGAGTGGAGATGAGGCCGTCTCCCATGAGTTTGGGCACAAAACTCTAAAGCTCTCATGATTCCAGGATAGCGCACGACCGTAATGCGCAAAACGACTAAGAGCAACATATCTTATGGAATGTTTTGTGGTTGGTGGACGTGCTCCAACCATTATCTTAGAAATTTGGTTCAAAGAGATTTCTCTACCAAATTTTCTTAGGGTTGTCACCCACTTGTACCTAAGGTGAAATTCAAATCCTTTGGATACTACATTAAAGCATAACATTCCTATTTATTCCTCTAAGTTTGAAACATGTGGGGGATTGTTGTATATATATATGGATCTTAGTGTGGTTTAAACTTAGTTTGCTTATGTGTATTTTAGCTAAGGAAGAAGTCCCCCATTGCTTATGAAAATGTTTTAATAAGCATTTATATATGATGGTACTTAATCAGTAAATACCTTATGATATTAAGGTAGCATTGTGGATTTGGGCTTTAGTTATATACACACGCGCGCACCCTACCCCGTCCTGCCACGTCTCGTCCACGCGCGTGTAGACCTGCCAACCTTTTACTACCCGTATAAATTTTATTTTTAATTTTAGCCAAATTTTCTTTTTACTATTATCCAACGGCTCTTTTTCAATGGCTATTTTGCAACAGCTCTTTCTTGACTCTATATAAAGCCCGTTGGATAGCCTAAACAGTGGTACAACAACCTCCTCATCTCTTTCTCCTCCCTTCTGCCAAAAAAGAAGCCGCCCCCACTGCTCCTGCTGTGTTTTTTGCTTCCTGCAAGATTTGCTGCTCAACATATCGGGAACATCTTGTGGACAAGTTCTTGTGAAGACCCACTTCTAATCCTGGAGGGTTAACCGTCAACGTCATTCTACCGAGCATAGCTTTGGGTAGAGTGGAATTAAACACTTAAGAACAGTGCTTTGCACAATTCATGATAATTTTATTCCACTATTCTTTTATTGTTGTTGTCATCCTGTTCTTATTTTTTATTTTTGCAAAGTTAAAATACTATTGCTCTAAATTATTTTACAACACTTGGGCATCCAATTTTTGGTGAAAGTGAGAGAATTAGATCCAATTTGACAAGCCTAATGTTCCAAATGCAACTAGCTTTAACACCTACTAGTCAAATGAAGCCTTTTGAATCATGACAGGTAGCTAACTGTGTCGATTAAAATAAAGGATGAATGGATGATTAACCATATCAAATCCCAGGTTGGCTAATTGCATGTATGGATATCAAGTTGCAACTCTTAGAACATGGTTTGGATAAAAGGTAAGAGGTTAACTTTTGCTTCAATCATGGTTTGGAGTTTTACAATGGGAAAACCAAATATTCTTTTAGTCTACTAACTCATTAACTTTGAATGAAAATATTTATCAACTATCCGATTAAAAAGGTAAAAAAGAAAAAACAAAATGTACATTAAAAAGGATTTTGAAAAAAATAACAAAAATATCGTTGAGCACAGATAATGTAACAAGTTATTAGCTAAAAGCCTATTTGATTTGTGTTCATGCTTTTCTGATTTTACGATTATAGGTGAGAAAATGATACAAAAACAACATTTGAAACTTCAATTCCGATATTTTTAGAGATCAAAACCCACTTTATACTGGACAAGAAGACAGAGCTTGTCAGTGGCTACATCCACCGTGTTAGGAAGGTTATTATCCGTAGAATTTTCAATTTCCTATCTGCATGTGCAATTAAATGCGTGTTCCACTCAACTTCTGATACTTCAATTCATGTTGTTGGATTATATGAGTGAAGGGACACCACGTTCAATGTTGGTGGCTTGATGTGTACGTGCACTAAAGCTCCAGTAATGATCGATCCATTTTATGTACGAAGGTCTGGTTGACTCATGCTTTCAAAGTGTAAAAGCAAACTGATGCGACGAAATGGAGATAATGATGTTTTGACTTCAGAAATTTGTCTTCCACTGTGTTTTTGTGGACCGATACTTCCCAAGTGGGGTTGGGAAAAATGACAAAATCTTTGCAAAGTGTCTTTATAAATATCACATCTATTTGATTTTTTTCACACCATTTTTTTGTCATTACTTTCTTTGCATATGAATTATTAATTCTTTTTTTTTTTTGGTAGAGATATGAATTATTAATTCTGGTATTGGAATAACTCACATGCAAGAATTGAATCGAACTTTATTTGTATAATAATCAAACTTAGAGTAATCTTTTTTGGTGTTTGGTCAGAAACTTTTTGCTTTTTTGGTCAGAAATTTAAAGTAATCTATGCACTCACAACCATAACTCCATAAGTGCCTTCATGACCATATGTGTATATCTTTTTTCTTTTCGTTTGGCAAATTAGAATTTAATTCAGTCCAATTACTCATTATTGTCAATTTTTTTTTTTTTTTTGGCTTCATGAGTTATACAACTTCTATGTAAGAAAAAAGCTTAATCTTATCTTATTATCTTTTGAACAAAAAAAAAAAAAAAAGTTGTGGGTGCCTTAAATCATGGATATCATTTTTGCATGGATATCACTAGAAAAGAGATGAAATCAGAAAATAAAAGTCAGCCACGTGCATAAAAAATTTGGCACCATATTTCTTCATTATACTTTTTCTTTTTAATTATAGAGAAACGAAGTTGACAGTTTTTAAGCTTGATTAGAAAAATAAAATAAATTTTATATAAAAAGAAAACTAATATGTGAAGAGTTTTAAATTTGTGAAAGAAAGCAATTACATATCTGACCAAGTTACAATAATTAATGGAGGCAAATTTAATCAAATTTGATCTCTAAAGTCTAAACTACTATTTACTATCTGCTGGCACAGTATAGTGTTCCAGACAAAAGGACTGTAAAAGATATACAACCACAGCAAAACAGAACTGCATAGAGAAAGAAAAAAAATGTAACAATAAATTACTACATGGCACCAAAGAACCTGAGTTTTTGGAATCTAAACTCTAGCAGGATAGTATGATCATGTTGCCCTTCATCTAGGGGCTATTATGCCCAATACCATCTCCACATCATCTGGTTCAGATGATTCTCCGTTCTGGCTAGCAATTGAATGCTTTGACTGCACCTCTTTTGTCCCAGTGCACTCTCTGCTTCCCAAGAAACGGCTAGCAAAGAAATTGAAGTAGACAAAATTCAAGGCTCCCAAAGCAGCAATGACATAATAGTAGTAATCAAGCCTATTCTGATTCAAATCATGACCACCTAGCCATGGTGTTTTTCCACTGTGTGATGTTACTTTGTGGACAATATTGACAATCAAGGAGCCTATGTAGTTTGCAATGGACAAGCTCAGAAAGAAGACTGCACCAGCAACAGTCCTCATGCTCTCAGGCATTTGCATGGTAAAGAATTCCATTATGGACACGGCAGCAAAGGCTTCATTGAGACCTGATAGTGCAAACTGTGGCAAGAGCAGTGCAAAGCTTGTTGGGGAAACAAAGGATCCTACTCTTAAAGCCGAGTCGCGGCGCTTCCTCTCAACAATTGCTGCCACCAGCATGCACAAGATGGATAACAAAATTCCAATTCTGATTCTTTGCCCCAAGCTCAATCTTGCAGCCCTTTTAGTGATTTTCTTTGTGAGTGGAATGTAGATGCATTCATAAATGTATATCCAAAATGAAAGTGCTATCATTGATATAAGGTTCATCCACCCTGGTGGAATCTTGAAGTGTGACCCAATTGACCTTTTGGTTTGGATAACTTGGAGTACCCCAAAAGTGTTCTGCTGGTCCATCACAATGAAACAACAGATTCCTGTTAGCCACACTGGCAGAATTCCCAGCAAGCATTTGAATTGTTCCACTTGTTGCAAACTACAAAGCCGCCAAACATTCCTTGGCATGCCTTGGTCATTCAACTCACTAGGATCAGCCACAATAGCAGCCTTATCAAGGAACTTGAACCTATCTGTGTGAACAAGCCTTACATTATTCAACTCTGACTCACCCAATGTAGGATCAGGATCATAAAAGGTTCCCCCAGAAGCCTGTAGCCTGCGTTTTCTACATGCTGCAGCAATCACCTTGCCCATGTCTGAAAATATGCTCCCTTGAGGCTTCTTGCAAATGTAAGTGTGGCGCCCAAGCAAGAAGATGGTTATAGAGAAAGCAAGGCAAAGTGTTGGAATGGTAAATCCCAAGGTCCAGCTAACATTGGTTTGAATGTAGACAACACCAGTGAGTGCTATAACGAGTGCAATGGTGAAAGTGAAGTACCACCAATTGAAGAAGCTCTCCAATTGTCCCCTACCCTTCTCTGTGGTGGTGTCAAATTGGTCAGCACCAAAAGCAATGTTGCAAGGCCTAATGCCGCCGGCGCCTATGGATAACATTCCAAGGCCTGCAAAGAGGACACCAAGCTGCCATCCTTGTGGCCATTGGCAATGGGGTCGCTCACTGCAGGTTGGGGGTCTCAGTTGATGTATACCTGCTGTTAGGGTCATGGTCAATATACCCTGTAATCCAAGCTCGTAATGTATTCATATTCTCCCCGGTTAATAAGACAGTAACTGAACTGAATCAATAAAGGATTTGAAACCTCAATGCAATGCTCAATCATAATTTTAAATAGATACGTTTGGAACATCTTATTTTGAGTTCAAAATAGGCAAGAATAATGGTCCGTCACTAGGAAAAGTAGCCAAAATTTTTGAAAGAAAAAAGGATGATTGTTGGGTGCAATGAAGTAATGTGACTTACTTATCTACTCAAGGGTCAACATACATGCAAATAAATTCGGATAAAAGTTTTGGCTAGCTAGCATTTTCCACACTTATGGTTTATAATAAAAATTTCCTAAAATAAAAGAGTAATTATTTTCCTAGAAAAGGTTATTGCCAAACATACACATTGATAAGTAGATATTTAGGCATTCTAACGTTACATTGCTGGAAGGTGGAAATATATATAATGACTAATGATAATGAAGAAACAATAGACACAAAGGAAAATTGATATGCGCATGGCAAGATAGAAACATGCAAACTAGGAGTCAGAATAATGTTTAATTTCCTTACCAGAAGTGATGCGATAGAGCCAAAGAGGAGGGTCCGGAACCTGCCCAAATAAGCATCAGAAATGAAAGCACCGATCATTGATGCAATGTTCGATGATCCATTCCAAATTTGCACCACATTAACCACGAATATGCCACTCAGGTTGTAACTCGTGAGCAGGTACACTGTCAGATTTGATATCAAGCTCATGGATGCCAATTTCTCGAACGACTCATTACCTTTCAAAATGAATGAAAACCAAACAAATTAGGAACCGAGCACCGTTATAGAAAAATGACTGTTGCATTGTAAAATGTGGAGGGAGCTACCTATGATGTATTTGACTGATCTCCATCCTCCTGCTTGTTTCGGTGGTGCAGGTATCTGCTCATGTTCTTGCTCCGGTGCACAAGGAGAATTAGTGGTCACATTCTCCATTTCTTAAGTTATGTTTCTAACTCAGTTCAAGTCTTTCACATATGAGTGTATTAAATATATAATCTTATCTATTCCGTTATGATATATATTGCCACACGGAGAAGACAATATATATATATATATATATATATATATTCCTAATGCCAGGTCAAATTTGTGAGAGTTTTTAGCTGGCCTTCCTCAAACAACCCAGGGATTAGTTGCACGTGTGATTTGTGATGTAATTTTGCATCAGATGGTGATCGTAATTTTGCATGCAAGAGGTGATTAGTGAGAGATGGATTAGAAATGTCACGTGCCTTTGATGTCCATTTTCTTTTTGGCATGTGACTATCTATGATAAAAATTTGATATTTAGCTGCCGAAATCCACAGTTTCGGATAGGATTTTAAGAGCTATCTTCCTAATTTTACTAACTACCATATCACTCAAAACAAACTTTGTCGTTAGCCAGCAGTGCAGATAGAAGCATGCTATTTAGATGCATCCCTAGTAAATTACAACGATCAGTGCAATATATATAAACATAAAGGTGAAACTCGTGCAACTCACTTCATTTTTTGGGTAACTAAAGGAGCAACAAGCCCATGTTTAAGCTCACTTTCTGTGTTTTCCTGAATGCTCTCGAACTATATATTAGAAGTCATAACAGATGGCTCATGGCTACATGATAACACAACTGGAATAATGTTTGTGCGTAATAACTATATACGTACTGTTTGAAATTGCAGGAAGAGAACGTGGCTATTAAAAAGACCAAACCAAGGGATTTCATTACAAGTGATGATGTTTCGAAATTAAAATACACAAACAAGGTCTGTAATCAATTTCCATGTCTATATTCAAATAACATGACCGTTTTGTTTTCTTACAGGTAAAAATAAATTCATTTGTGCACTTTTACAATAGTTCTTGATAGAATTTTGTTTCACTTTTGAAATGCAGGTTGTTGAAGAAACAGTAAGAATGGCCAACATTGCTGCATTTATTTTCAGAAGAATTGTCAAGGAATCTGATTATAAAGGTTTATTATGACATCTGACGGGTTACCACGAGGATGTTTTCTGATTAAAATCTAGAGGAGCAAGTTGAGATAATTTGTTATAATTGACAACAGCAGCAGATATGTCACCCTTGTGAATATTTGGTGGTGTTGATTAGTTTAAGGAAATTGCAGTTAATTAATTATGTTCAATTGCACCATATATTGTCTAAAATCTGGACATTTTGCAGGTTGTAAATTTCCGAAGGGGTGGAAGGTAATTCTCTGGCTTCGATACATGCACACAAACCCGGAAAACTTTGACGATCCAATGTGCTTCAACCCTGATAGATAGAACGTACGGTCACTTCTCTTTGGTGTTATTTTCGACAACTTTCTCCATTTACTTATTTATTTTTTCAAGTTATGAGTGAGAATGTTCATGATACTGGATCAGGAGCCTGCAAAACCTGGAACATACCAAGTGTTTGAGGGTGGATCAAGAATATGCGCAGGCAACATGCTTGCCAGGATGCAACTTGCACCTCTACTTACATCATTTGTCAACGGGATACAAGTAAAATTTGATCATTGTCATTAGTAGCATAGAACATACGCACTTGCTATACTTTTGATTGTAATGGAATTTATCGTGATTGGGATTAACGCGGGTGGAAACTGCTCAACCCAGAGTCTGATGTAATTTACCTTCCACATCCAACACCAGTACATGGCGTTGAGATTGCCGTCAGCAATTTGTAGTATAGAAGTTTGCACGTTGCAATTCTGTTTGTTTTGGAGATGAGTACTATCATTTATACATAGTGATAAATAGACATCCTTTTCTGAAATATGTAAATCCTGTATAAATAAGTGGGCACTTTTTCTCTTCCCTTTTTTTTTTTAAAAAATTGTATTAATGTGATAACATTATCACAATATGAATTGTTTTGATTATATACCATAACGTGGGTTTAGAGTTTCTAAATCCACTCGATAATAAGTAGGATCATGTAGATAAAATTCTCTTTCCAAATTTCTGTCTATCTTTGAGTGGCTCCTAGTACAATAAAATGGATGCGAGAAGCTTGTAAAAAGCCCGTAGGAACTGGCCAAAACTAGCCAATCAATTGGGTGAATTCTGAGACATGCACAAACTGACAAAAATCAGCCCATCAGTTAGGCAGATATTTAAAGTTACGGCGAGGAGGGTCCAAGAGCTCCCATGTGACTTGCAATATCAAACAGCATAATGTTGACTTATTTTAACTGCCTCTGTCGTTGCTGTTAAAAATTGGCCCTGTCATTGCTTATTTTAATTGGTTGAAGTTGTATATTATTGTTAAAATTTGAGATTGGATACCTATATCTAATTTTCATAACTCTCTTCTAAATGTCGATATTTATGCCTTGACAAAGTCCAAATTTAGTTCCTCAAATGATGTGGTTTGAGGAATCAAAAAAATATGCTGGTTCGTCACGCATAAATATCACATCATACTCTATATTTGTAATAACAAAACTATTAAAATGTATAACAATAATAATATTTATACTATTATCCATAATTTTCTCTCATATTTTTACTTTTGCTCTCACTTTAAAAAGGAAGCAAAACAAAACACATAAAGAAGGAACAGTAAGAATGAAAGAAGAGAGAAACAGGCTGCTCTTGACAAGCTTGAGGAAGGGAGAGGAGCACCTATATATAAGTGAAGTTTTGGATGTTGGAGGTTTCAACCGTTGGGAGTATTGTGTCAAAATCCACCCAAAATGGAGTAGGATTTTAGTACTTGTCTCAAAATCTACTCAAAATGGAGGTGGATTTTGAAAAAATACATTATCTCAAAATCATAGCAACATGTCATTGTCTCAAAATCCTACCATATGTTGGTAGCATTTGGAGACAATGTTTTTCTCACAAAATCCTACTCCATTTTAGACAGATTATCTAATCCATTTTTTTTTTATTTCCTCCAACCACAATCCTACCAACGTTGGGGTGGATTGTGTAATAAATCCCCCCCACCCAAATTTCTATTAATTGTTGGGTGGATTATTTCAAAACACCATCTCATCGTGTTATTCTCACTCAAATAACATATCAAAAAGTTGGAGCCAAATAAGAGAGTATTTTAATTATGTAAGTTGTGAATTTGTCTCTAAAAGAATATAGAAATTATGTGTTAATAATTATATATTTCATTTGTATAAGCGATGAATCTACTTAAAATAATTCTCATATATTATTAATTATCTTATCATATTTATAGCATGTTTAGATACACGTTAGAAGGTGTTAGAATTGATTATGAGAGTTGGTTTTGACCATTTTTGTTGTTGTTTGGTTTTTCGTGATCAAAATCAATTATGGTCTCAAAATTGATTTTAGGTAGAAATGAAAAATTTTCACTTTTCAATTTTACTAGAATCGATTTTGGTATTTCTTCAAAAATTATATATCTAAAAGTGATTTTAGTCAATATTATTCAAATATAAATCACTTTTCAAATCAAAATACCAAATATAAATTAATTTTATGTAAAATTAATTTTACAAAAGTAGAATGACACTAGTAAAATCTTATACAGAAAGCAAAACATGCGATATTTGGATTACAAGCACGTTAGATATTTTGTACTTTTAGAACCTTTTTTCATATGTAAGTGAGAGTGGGCGCTATCTAATATGCACTTCGGGAGTCAATGTGCATTATGCACCTTGTAATCCTAGGGTAAAGATTTAATGGTGTATTGAAACACCAAGAAACTATGGTGTACACGATGAGAAGCAAATGCTTCTCACATTGTTGGTCTAAAAAATGGAAGCTCAAATCTTGCTTCCACCACTCATTATCTTTCTATCTATGCACAAACTTGACTCCCTTCGCCACCGCCCCAACCTCCTTCCCCCGCCACTGACTCTAGCTGCCACTCCCTTTTCTGATGTGTGTGCCCGATTGTCGGACCGCTACTGCCCCTTCAAAAACCCCCGTCACTTCCTTCGCTCGCAGCTCAAGCTCGGCCTGCCCATTTATGATGATGATGACTCAAAGGAGCCACATAGTTTTAATTATGAGTTTGAGCCATTTGATAATATAGAGGATGGTGAGCTCGCAAAACTAGCGAAACCATCATGGTCATCTGGTTACAACAGATGCAATATATAAATAGATAATCACACTTTGTGTCATTGTTGTTAAAATTTGTTCATAATGATTTGAAGAAATGATTGTATTATTTCGTTCTTACTCATTGTGAGCATAAATTGAGTTTGTCTCTTTCTTGCTCCAAAGCCTAATATGAATAAATAGATTTATGCAATAGAGATGCGAGTTTTGCATATCTATTGTGACAATCAAAGGTCCTTTATGAATCTTTGTAAGAGCTGAGGTTCTGATATGAACCATGGAAGAAATTTTTTGAAAATATTGAAAGGGATTCGCAAGTATTTGATTTTCGCCCCACCTTTTCTTACCTTTTTTTGCACTCGATATTGAAAGGAGGTTAGCTATTTATGCTGGACCTCCTTCTTGAAATTCATAATGGGCAAAGTTCATGTTAGATCTAGAAAGAAGAGTGACTGACGCTGCCCATGGAGGAAGGTGCGGCGTTGCGCTTGTTGTTTAGCATTTGCTGGAGGCACTTGGCTCCGCCACCGCAATAGAACAAGGTTGCACGATTTGAGGAGTTTTGGCCAGCGGACTAGCCGGCCCTAAAGGTGAACTGTCAAAGTGTGGTGTGGTTGGTTGTGGCTTCTCTATTGGGAGAAGAGAGATGATAAGATTTTACGGTGTATAGAGGTTATCAATATTATTGATGGCTATCAAATTCTCACCACTAGATTGATAGGGTGCGTGATGCACCTTTGACCACAGGGTGCACCATAGTATCCGCTACTGAGTGATGTTTGGTTTAGTTTGCATATAATTAGTCTAACTAATTCCGTACTTATATCAACCATGTTTTCTCATCGGTGAAGAAATCGCATGTGACGACACATGGCAGTTATTGACATGAGTTATGTGCTGATCACAGAAAAATTTATATCGGAAGGTAATTACTCTATGGCATTGTAATTAAAAGGTCTTTATCTTTGGCAAAAAGATAAGAATTAAATTTTGAAAATTAAATACTTTGAACAAGAAAAGAATTATGTTCCAATCTAATTCTCAAACTCCATAAGAATTCACTTATCTTATTATTTAATAATAATTTATAACGGAGTAATCACCTTATTTATAGTTGCTCTAAATAACAAACTAATGAACTTAATTGACTAATTAGGGATCTAACTATTAACTAATTAATATTAGTTGTAACAAATAATATATTGATATATAATAATTGCATAATAATATAAAAGCCTTTTTTCTTTAATAAAATAATATAAAAAATTTTATATTAATAATATATTAAAATTAAATTCAAAAGATAAAAATAATACATTCCACTGTATTATTCTCCAGTTGCATATAATTCACGATTTGCTATTTTGCATAAAATGCTACATTTTACAACATTTTTTAAGGGGGGGAAAAATGAAAAGACGTTGTAACGCCCTATAACTAATTTACTAGCAATAATCGAATCGAAATCGAAATATGTAACAATTCAAAACCACCGCGCAGATACACGAAAACAGAACCATCCCGCCATGAGTCCATTGTAATAATGCAGCGCCACGCTATATTAATATCTCCGTATAGATTTTGCAAATGTCTGGCATACCTCAGACATGCCCCATCACATATGCCACGCGCCATGTGACCAAACCTACCACTCTCCTTCTCGCTTGGACACGTGTAACACCACTTGATGACGTGGCCATCAAGGTCCCTTCCCATTGGCTCTTACGTATTACAATGTGATAACAATTACTGGCGAGTGTCTTGCGCACATTGACGAGAGAGTGGCAGAAAAGTTTCTTTTTTTGAATTTCGCTCTGATCAACGGCTACTTCACACTGCACCACTTTTCATTCCACCTTTCAAAAAAGTTGTCCTTTTTCACCTTCTTCATAATAATAATAATATATAATATATTGGAGTAAAATCGAAGCACAATCTTTTGTTCCTGCTTCAAATTATTCTGATAGATTATTAATAAAATATTAATAATATGTGATTATTATTTTTTCGTTTAAACTTCAAAGTTTGAATCATGATAAGTTGGTATTGGTAACCTTTTTGGGTCTACATTGCCATCACCCTTGCAACCTCCACTTCCACTTCCACTTTACCCACTAAAATCATCATTGTTTCACTCACTATCACACTGTGAGTGCGGCCAGTGGCTGGTTCCATTTCCGCTCAGAGAACTTCAAAGTTCAAACCTGATTGAGCTCACTTGTTTGGGAGTGGGAGAGGCTGCGAAATGGAAATGGGTAATGCAGTGTGGGGTTTCTTGTTGATTTTGACCACAGTTTTGTGTCCTTCCTCGCTTGCTCTTGCTCTCACACAAGACGGTAAGAACTATGAACCCCTTTTGTATTTTTTTTTTCTCTCTCTTTTTCATCTTCAAATGTTCTTGCTACCAAAAATGAGTTTAAGGTTTCAAACTTTAAGCCATTTTTCATTCATTTGTTAGGCCTTACCTTGTTGGAAATCAAGAGCACATTGAATGACACTAGGAATGTTCTCAGCAACTGGCAAGAACTTGATGAGTCTCCTTGTGCATGGACTGGTATCACTTGTCATCCTGGTGAACAAAGAGTTCGCTCTATGTATGCAAACATCACATGCCCTTCATTTTATTACTTCTCTCAGACTTTCTCAGCTGAGTTTGACACTTGAATTTGTTCTTCTGTTCCTCAGAAATCTGCCGTACATGCAGCTAGGAGGAATCATATCTCCCAGCATTGGTAAACTCAGTAGACTACAGAGACTGTAAGTAGAACACTTTACTTCCAAAGCATTGGTAAAAACTTGCATTTGTGACTTCTTTCATTCTTATTCTTATTCTTATTATGTTCAATGGCATGCAATGAATCAGGGCACTTCATCAGAACAGCTTGCATGGAATTATTCCTAATGAAATCACCAATTGTACTGAGCTAAGAGCGCTGTAAGTGAAAAAGTACACTTCTTTATTAGAAGTTTGCCATGTTGATTCTTTGAATGCTAATTTTTGTTCATACTTTTCTTTTATATCATGCTGAATGGCTGATGGGTTTAATCTGATTCTATTGAAAGGTACTTGAGGGGTAATTATTTCCAAGGCGGCATACCAGCAGCTATTGGAAACCTTTCATTTTTAAATATACTGTGAGTTCATCCCAGTTGTTTTCTTCCCATTGGTTTTGTCACTATGTGTTTATAATGCTTTGAACTTGTCTCTAGTTTCCTTATGGAGCTTTATGAACTAAGGTTTAGTTAAACTGTTAACATAGCTTTTGTTTTTCAATTGTATTAAATACAGGGATTTATCAAGCAACTCATTGAAAGGTGCTATACCTTCCTCCATTGGCCGACTCTCACATTTGCAAGTTCTGTAAGTTAATTTAGCCTATAGCTCTGTGGCAGAGTGATATTGATAGCCTCAAGCTTCAGTTTAAGCTGATCCCCTTTGTCTTAGGAATTTGTCTGCCAACTTCTTTTCCGGTGAAATCCCTGACATTGGAGTTCTGAGCACCTTCGGCATGAACTCGTATGTACTCTTGCCTGACTTTGGTTTTTCTTGTTTTGTTTATCCATTCCTGTTAATTTGGTAACACATTTGTTTGATTCTGTGTGAAAAGTAGATTTGGTTTCAATTTCTTTTCTACTTCTATTTATTATTAATTCATTGCATATGTAAAGGTTTATTGGCAATCTAGATCTTTGTGGGCGACAAGTAGAAAAACCATGTCGAACATCACTTGGTTTCCCTGTGGTGCTACCACATGCTGAAAGTGATGAAGCTGCAGGCAAGTCAGATCCTTCAATTTATAACTGATTTACATATTGAGCAATCATGGTTCAACTTTGTATCGTATCATAACTATAAGTATTTAAATAAATGCAGTCCCTCCCAAAAAATCTTCACGTTACATTAAGGGGGTGCTAATTGGTGCAATGTCAACAATGGGCCTTGCACTTGTCATAATCCTGTCATTCCTCTGGATTCGTTTCTTATCAAAGAAGGAAAGAGCTGCTAGGAGATATACAGAAGTCAAGAAACAAGTTGATTCAGAATCAAGTAAGAAGGGTGTTGTCTCAAATTTGTCAATCTCCTCGTATTCTTCTTTGCAAATGCTAACCTGATCTTGTAACAGGAGCAAAACTTATTACCTTCCATGGTGATCTTCCATACACATCATCTGAGATCATAGAAAAGCTCGAGTCTCTTGATGCAGAGGATATGGTAGGGTCAGGAGGATTTGGGACTGTCTACCGAATGGTGATGAATGATTGTGGTACATTTGCCGTTAAGAGAATTGACAGAAGTCGTGAAGGGTCTGATCAAGTGTTTGAGAGGGAACTAGAGATCTTGGGCAGCATCAAACACATAAATCTGGTAAACCTGCGTGGTTACTGCAGGCTCCCTTCTTCAAGGCTCCTTATCTATGATTATTTGGCCATGGGAAGCTTAGACGATCTCTTGCATGGTACAGTTCATTTTATATGCACTGTTTATTCTTGTCTACCAGCTGAATTATGTATCACTGCTTTCTTGAAGGACCTTTCATAGATGAGAATTTTGTGGACAATTCACAATTGTGCAAGAATGCAAAGTTTAGGTGTGAATCTTAGGCTCTCCCTCAGGCGGTGTATTTTGTAAACTTTTTCATCTCAGTGCACAAGCCTTTCGGATGCTTAATGCTGCTATAGTGAAACAAAGTTTGGCAACATAAATAGTTAGTGAGTACATGCTGAGAGTGGCAACTATATTAGGACTTAAGACTGACATAGATGTTTCAAAGCTGCTGTACAATTATCAACATTCCCAAACATGGAAGAAAACGAGCTTTGATTCAGCGGTTCAGCTCATAGCTCATACATATTTAAACATTATTGGGAAAATTCTAGAAGGATGGGAGTCTTTCATCCATTATATTTTCATAATGATTTGTCCTTTAGTTGTGCAATTTTATGATTTTTCATCAATCCTTTCTTCTTCAGAAAATACTGAACAAAAATCACTGAATTGGAGTGATCGCCTAAAGATAGCCCTTGGTTCTGCTCGGGGTTTGGCATACTTGCACCATGAGTGCTGCCCAAAAATAGTGCACCGTGACATAAAATCCAGCAACATCCTCCTTGATGAAAACATGGAGCCTCATATCTCTGATTTTGGTCTTGCAAAGCTTTTGGTTGATGAAGAGGCCCATGTTACGACAGTGGTTGCTGGCACGTTTGGCTATTTGGCACCAGGTATGTATTCAGTAGTTCTGGTTTCCATGAGGAGACCTGGTTACCCTTACTTTTGGGTATAAAGTCCCTGCATTACTTTCAAACCTGTAGATTTGAAGTAACCTCACCTCATCGAAATATGTTAAATCGAGTGGCAGTAAGATACGTGTAGTTTAGATTTTATGATTTGGTGTTGTCTCAATGAATTAATTTCCTAGATCTTAATGTGAAGATGATAAATAGGTATGTCTTAACTGGATATGAATTATCCATTTAATAACGTTATGACAATAAAATCTAAATTAATTTCCTTTAGCTCTTGGAAATTTCAATTTTCAAGTTACATTATTGAAATCTGCTATAAGAGCAGCCGTGAGATGTGTGTAGACTCTAAAGATGAACTGAGATTTCATGATGTGTCTGAATTGATTTCCTAGTTGCAGGTACATAGATAATTAATTATCTGAATTACTTTTTATATGAAATCTAAATTACATTATATCTGAACTATATTTTACGGCATTATAACAAATGAAACTCCAAATTTACATTTCGTAGTCTTGTGGCTGTTTAAATTGCTTAGTTGGATGTAGGCTTCCTTCCCAACGTACCCTACGGCATCATTCTTTAAAATATAAATAAATATCACCATTTTGGCTGAAAAAATGGTTTGTTGCCAGCAATAAACATTTATAAGAAATGCTGCACATGATTTTATAAAGTGGTTTCTAAATATCCCAGGAACCGAGTGATTGATGGTTTATTATTTATATGTCAACCAGAGTATCTACAAAGTGGGAGAGCCACTGAGAAGTCAGATGTATATAGCTTTGGAGTTCTGTTGCTAGAACTCATAACTGGAAAGAGGCCTACTGATCCTTCCTTTGTAAAGAGAGGTTTAAATGTTGTTGGTTGGGTAAGATTATAAGTCAATCAATGAGGAAACTATGAAATTAACTTTTAAAACATAATGTACTAAAGTTTGGGCAATTATTCGCAGATGAACACATTGTTGAGAGAAAATAGATTGGAAGACGTGGTAGACAAAAGATGCACTGATGCAGATGCAGGAACTCTTGAAGTAATCCTTGAGATTGCAGCGAGATGCACTGATGCAAATGCCGATGATCGTCCATCGATGAGCGAGGTATTACAGTTGGTGGAACAAGAAGTTATGTCTCCTTGCCCAAGCGATTTTTACGAGTCTCATTCAGATCACTGATGAATGAATCAAGGTAACCTTTGACGCTAGTGCTACTGCATATTTGATGGGAGTATTCTCCTAGTTCTTAACAATGTTTTGTCAGTGCTCCTGCCACTTTCTGTGGCTTTGTAGATTTTGGCTTTTACTAGCAAATGAGAAATGTGCAACCACCAACTACCCCTTGTGAATAGATTTATCTCAACCCCTTGTCCCATTCTGGCTTTTGCTGCTGGTGCAGAAGGGAGGGGAATTAAAGAGTGACAACTTGGACATTGCAGTGGTTTGGTGTTTGGAATGAGCTCCATTCTTGTTATGAAATATTGGAATTTCATCGTTGTATAATATACAAAATGGTGCAAAACTATTTGTTTTGTTTGATTTTGGTTCCTCCAACAACGTGAGTTTGTTGATTACAATACAAGAGCAATTTTGTTCGGCACCGTTAAAGAACTACGACCCAAAATTAATTTAACTCGGCGCAAACGAAGCTAGAATAGTTTAATGACCAATATCGAGAAATGCGAATTCCAGTTTATTAATAATTTATTACTAACTTTATACAACTCACAAGTATTGAAAAATTATGTACATCAAGGTTGATTGAATATCCGAAGTGCATCAAAACTATTTTTGCACAATTCAGGCCCGGTTCAATTAGCATTGGTCGAGATAGGTTAAAGGATTGGTTTAGTTGTTAAACACGCACTTAAGTTGTGTTTGGCACATTATCTATTAAGATTGTCAGTAATGTAGATTATTATTTAAAAATATTGCCATTTTTTAAATTGTTAGCAATGTTAAATATAGTGTTTGATTTGTATAGATAATTTAAGTGGTAATTTATATTATTTTATTTGATATATCAAAAAAATTATTAGATAATATATGAATTAAATTAATATAATAATAATAATAAAAGAAATAGTTTATTATTATTAATTATTAGTATTATGAATATTAATTATTATATATAATTAATCATGATAATATTAGCAATAGTAATAATAATGATAGAAAGATTATTATATTGATGATAATTCATATTACTACCTTTCAAAAGAGCAATTCACATTACTATATTAGTGACAATTCATCTTACCTTAGAAATCTAAATTATCAATAATATTGTCCAAATAAATAGAATAATATTGTAAGTTCAAATAATTTAATTAAATATTATCAATAATTAACATAGGTTATCCATAATAAACCCTTCCTTAGTTTGTGTCGGCATGGATTGCCTCTATTTTTCTTAGTCATGATTGCTTATAAAACAAGCTCTATAAAGATATTTGATGCCTAGTCCCTAAACTTTGTGCTACCTCAATAAGCCACAAACTCGAATTCTTAATCCACAACATGTCAAGATTAACAGGTTGATAATGTGCGTTAGGGTGTCGTGCTATCTATTTTGCACAAACTGGAATTGGATCCAATGATCCTCTTGTTAAACTGAAACAAACAAGAAGTGAAAATGAAAATTCCACTGGTTGTGTTTAGTGTACTGAAGTCATGGTTTGCAAAAAGGCCAAGTAGAAGTCCAGTCCACAAAGTGAGAGGAAGGGGAGGCACTAGTTGTGGATAAGTTTTTGTTTTGTTTTGTTTGTTAACGGTTGGTTCTTAAAATATAAAGCAACTTGTAAGGTACTATTAAATTAGACCCAAAAATTTAAAAAAGTTAAAAAGGACTAATGATTAAGGAAAGAGAAGAGTTCCCTTGAGGTGGTGTTGTACGGTGACCTTTGGGCCTCTTCAAGGGACAAAGGCTCACAGTCTCACCTGTTTCAACGTTCAACGGTCGTTTCTCTTCCTCTTGCCGAACCATATTTATGTGCTGCGTCTGACACAAGAGACTATCGGGGATTTTTCTTTTGAGAGATCAAGCAAGGATTCAAGAGTTGAGAAATGAGCCAAATGTCCTCTGGAATTGGAATCGCAGGTTGTGGTAATAGTGGCGTCAGCTACATGGTACCATTATTATCGTTGCCACTATCTTCATTTTCTGTGCATGCTTCCTTGTCATTCAACGGCTTCATCAAAGGGAAGGGATTGGTTTTGGATTATTTGGCACCATATAATAATAATAATAATAATAATAACAAAAATGGGTATAGACGAAGGAGAGGGCATGGGATTGTGGCATCGAGCGATGTCGCTTCACCATCAGTCTGGGATGACTGGAAACCTCTCAAAGGTTCTTCCACTCCTTCCCTCAGCGACATTCTCTGGCCTTCTGCAGGTTTGACCCCTTCTCTCTAATTATATTATTATTATTATTATTATTATCACTATTATTTATTTTTTGTGTTTATTACTCTTTGGATCGGGCAATTTGCTTACAAAACTCAAATGGAACCCACAAGTAGAGTAGGAGATTCCTAATTAGTAATTAGATTTTGGCATGGCATAACATGCATGAATAAATAATATATATCATAAATTCATAGTCTGATGAGCTTTGAATGGTTTTTTCTTTTTTTGGATTATTTTTTTCAAAAATTTTTTTGAAAAAAATAGGGGCATTTGCAGCAATGGCAATACTGGGAAAGATGGATCAGCTATTGGCACCAAAAGGACTCTCAATGACAATTGCACCGTTAGGGGCAGTTTCTGCTGTTCTCTTCGCCACACCCTCCACCCCTGCTGCTCGGGTATTACTTCTATTTAGGCCTTAAATAGTATAGAATTTAATTTTAATACATTATCAATGTAAAAAATTTTTTAGATAGACATTCAATCATATGTTATCATATCGATAAAATTGTTTGATTTAGTCACTCACATCCTTAAAAATATTATAAATAAAAATATATGATTGAATAAGAGTATAAAACTCTTTTAGAGAAATACTTAATTTAATGAAGTATATTAATTGAATAAAAGTATATTAAAATTAAGCTCGATAGGATAAACAATTTAATGAAGTACTTAATTTAGTAGAGTTTGCTGAATAAGTTACAACCGTTCTAAAATAAGTTTATTAAATACTAGGATTGGACAAATGCTTGTCTTTTCATCTAATAAAGGCTTATAAACCTTAATTTTTAACTTATCAACATAAGTCAAAAGCAACTTATTATAGGAGTCTAAAGAGCTGTTTTAGAAAATGTTTTTATAGCATAGAGCCCGGAAAAACTGAAAATAAAATCACCCAAACAAGACGCCACTTCTATGCATATTATTATGCATTCCACTGCTCTCTCATTACCTTGATTATGATGTAATTAAGTAATAACTAAGTCACCCAAATGCGATTATGCAGAAGTACAATATGTTCATGGCTCAAATAGGTTGTGCAGCCATTGGTGTTCTGGCATTCACATTATTCGGACCCGGATGGGGGGCCAGGAGTGCTGGTCTCTCGGCCTGCATTGCTTACATGATCTACACTGGTAGCATTCATCCCCCAGGTATTTTTGCTACAATGTTATTCTTTGTTTATTTAATCAAGTAGCCAGATCCAACATTAAGCTGACAAAACTTGCTACTCATATTATTCCAATAATATATGCAGCCGCGAGCCTGCCATTGCTTTTCATCGATGCTGTTAAGTTGCATCGCTTAAATTTCTGGTATGCTTTGTTTCCTGGTGCTGCTGGATGCATTCTGCTAAGTTTGATTGTAAGTAATCTATGATATAACATTCATGTCTCCTAAATTGCATGATCGATTCCAAGTTTACTAATTGGAAGATCTGAATTGTTTTGTGCAGCAAGAGGTGGTTGTATACTTGAAGCAAAATTTCAAATTTTGACCTCTGCTCTCCACAACCGAAATCAATTCATCCATCTCTAAGGCCAGAGTTATCCTTCTACTATATCTTCCAATTTAATTTACTGAAGGGCGTGGAAGAAGAACATTCTTTGATCAAGATTCATGACTGTATGTAGTAGCATCCCCACCCAAAAATAAGATTGTACATTTTTCTTCTCGAAGCAAGGCTTCAAGGGAAATTAGGTGGACAGTTCAAAGTTTTTGTTTGGTAACAATGGACAGTTCAAACTCGCAACTTCCAAGTTGCAACAATGTATTGGTATTGGGGATTTTGTGTTTATAGAATTGTATCTGAAAGTTATTTGACAATATTGACTTGTTAACGTTGTATATCAACGTGTGCGTCCTTTGGTAAACACAGGCGAAAGGCATATGCAGGAGGGATTCAAGGGATCCAAGGCAGACAAATAGCCAAATATCTAAATCCATAGCCTCTTGGTTGCTTGGTTGCTTGGTTGCATCAGTCAATGCCTGCTATAATTTTTTTCTAAGAAAGTATAACAAGTTTTATCTCCGCGCCCCCCCCCCCTCCAAAAAAAAAAAGGAAAAAAAAAAATCTTCAAGGACTGCATGTTAAGTCCCACGTTGGTTAGGCATATGAGTTGAGCAATCCTCCTTTCTTGAATTAGCTTTTGCGATAGAGCTAATATGGTATTAGAGGCTATGTTATCGTTGATGTTGGGCAATTAATAGATGTCAAGTTCTATAAATTTCACGCCTCATATAGTTGTTCTACTAAAGGTTTATGTTAAGAGTTATTCTAATAATTTCAATGCTGGGTAATCTATACTTTTGTTTTTGGGTCATGATGTGTAGTCTATACCTTTTTTTGGGTCAAAAAACTGATTCTGATTCTTGGGCATGGGCTTATTTGTAGCATCCCCATGGCCTTAGTTGTAAGAACCCGCATCCGAGCTGGCCTACAGCCCAACAAGCATTAGAAAAGCTTGAGCTACCCCTTGTTGACCAAAAAACAGAAAGCTACCCTGCAATTACCGTTTCATAATGCTCTGGGATTCTGTGGGCTAACATGAGCTACAAATAAAGTATGATTTATACTCAGTGTTAAGAATTATAATTTTCATTTACATGAGTGTTAAAGTAGTTATTCTTGTATCTTTGATTGGCTAATGCCAAGTGGCAAACCACCATTCTCCCACTGTTTTATCTGATACCCGTGCAACTTTAATAGAAGCAAAGCAAAATAACAGTTGAATGATAAAGCTAAAAGGGACCACGAGAATCCAATAACCCAACCACAACACTCGTGGCATGGTCTCCTTAAAGTTGAAACACATGACACACGAACTAGCTTTATTTATTTGGGATTCGCTGCTGCGGCCGCAGTGGGACATATTGACTCAAGAACATTGCTGAGAGAAAATGGGTGTTGATTCGGCCTCACAAAATGGGTGGTTGGTGTTGAGGTTCGTCAACAATATCCGATTCTGTAATGCAAGGTGCCAATTGTGATGTTACGTTATTAAAGTGGGATCTTAAACATCAGTCATTCACCTGAATATATTAATTGGAAAAAACGCTCGATTGGTGGATCTTAATTATATTTAATATCTCATATAATGAATGTCACATTTCATGTTGAGTCAAAAAATCCAATGATTAGAGTTTCGTTTCTCAAGTGAAATTTGTTTCTTTCCACGGAGTTCATTTGCCAAGTGCCTTCTCCCTAGTCCCTACAGCGACTTCTTGAGTTGAGGCATCACTTATGTGAACGCATTCTTAAACTTTCTGCCTTTAGTTTGCTTAATGTGATGTATTATGCACCATCCATCTCAAACCACTAGTATCACCTTCTTAATCAGGCACGTTATAGTTATGCTTTTACTTAGCTGGTGAAATTGTACAAACTTGATGGATATGCACCATTGATATTACTTACTACCTCTGTTTTTAAATAAACATCTCTTTTTAAAATTAAATTTTTTGACAATTATATGTTAATTTAAAAAATCTACGAAGTATTAATTAATTTCATTATTTTATCTTTATTAAACGAATGGGGTAAAAGTTATGAAGTGCACTCAAATTTTTCTAAGGTTAAATTAGTTTTTTAGTCCTAGAGCATGTAGTTTCACTTGATTTTTAATTTGGTTCATATAGTTTTTTCTTTTTTAAGTTGGTCATCATACTTTCAAATATTTTCAAATTAATTACCACCATTTGTATTTGTAATAACACCATTGGTTGACTGGATAACATGGCTAATGTTTGATGATGTGTTAAACACTTTGCCATGTGACCTCAAATTTATTTTGACTTGTATTGTTCACTTGGCCATGAGGCCCGAAACCACAAGCATAAGGAGAAACCTTCTTCCATAAGAAAAGCTTCTTCCTCATCCCATTACCTTCAAACTCAAGCCTCAAACCCTTATCTTTCACCTTTAATGGCCCTGAATGCTTGCAAGTGTGGGAGACTCCTCCACAATGCACATAGGTCTTATTGCATGAAATATGATAGGTGCTTAGTTTCTTGTTGTTTCTTTATTTAATCACCCTACCAATTTTTTATTGGGGGGAGGGAACTAAAGTCCAAACTTCAGATTCAATATATTATTTATTAAATTACATAAATTGAAAACAAATTAAACATCATAATTCAAAAAGTGTTACATATCAACACATTATGTAATCGAATTTAAGTCTCAATTGTGTTTTTTTAAAGGAAAAAAAAGGGTAAATAGGCCAACTTATTTACCTAATAAGCAAGTCGCTTTAACTTGTAGTTAAATAGGTTGGACTGATGATTTAAATAGATAAAGGTTTTTGAAGCCCAATCTATTTAATTTCAGCAAATAAACGGGTCAATCGCGTGGGTTTGCCCCATTATAATAGTGATATTTTGGGTTATTTTAAGTAAAGGCAATCATGATCAAAGAGGGGGAGAGAGAGAGAGAGAGAGAGAGAGCTCTAGCAAATAAGGGCATTCATTGGATCCTACTGACCTTGATGTACATGAAAATTCAGATTGAACCAATGTAATTAGTTTGGATTAGTTTAAGTAATCAATTTAGTTCAAGCAAAAATCAAATCAAACTAATTATTATTGGTTCAACTTTTATATTCATGATCTTTCAAAACCTGAGCACCCAACAAGATCATTGAGTCAGTTGTTTTCTAATACATAAATGTGGTTAATATATTTTTGTGTCATATTACTATTATTGCATCAAAGTTTAAAAATTAATTGGAAAGGTTTTAAAGTTTGTGGTAATGATTTGAAAAAAAAATAAAAGTTTAAGGTAATTCTATACTATTTTTTCTAAATTTGTACCATTAAAATTTCTTTTTGTCATACTCACAAACCTGGGGAGGGGTTGTGCCCCTTGAGAGTCTCAAACACATGTCTCCTCACTTGTAGCTTCATATGTAGTTTAACCATTGCATTACAGCTTGTTTGAAAAAAAGTACTTTTGAAGTAAAAAAAAAGCACCTTGTTTGTGATCCTTAAAAAAATAAAAGTAGAAAATAATTAATTTTTTTACTTTTTTAAAAAATAGATAAGGATATATTTCTCTAAAAAATAGAAATAGTAAAAAAGAGAGATAATTATTCCTAAATATTTAAACCCACAATCTTTTCACTCTTTTCCCTATTCATTTACCATTCTATCCTTAAATTTTACAAAAATAACATTAAAACAAATGGGCCCATTAACATCAGGTCCATAACTGAAACAACACCAACTGCTTGCATAATAAATGCACCATATTATTATATTAATATTTCCACATTTTGTATTCCACTTAATGGTTAGATCATTTGTGTCCTTTAAATGATATTGAGGGAGTTAAGTACCACTTTAGTGTCTGAAATTATATGTGTGCATCACTTTGATTTCCAAAATTTGAAAATTAACTCTTTAGTCGTTAAATTGCATTCTGTGAGTCATTTTAGTCTCTGATTAGTCAACCGTTAGTCAACTATTATGATTTTGTTGATGTATCATGTTAAGTGACATGTCAGCATGCCACATGGCACATCATGTGACACAACATCTGACATGGCATATCCCTCTGATGTGGCATGCTGACGTGTCATCGATTTTAAATTGGTTTAAATTAGTTTCTAAAATTTTTAAAATGTGTCAAATTAGTGCCTAAAATTTCTAAATGTGTCAAATTAGTCCCTGAAATTTTTAAATATGTCAAAATAGTTCTTGAAATTTTTAAAATATGTCAAAATAGTTCAAAATTCCTAAATTTCTCTTCTTCTCCTTCACAAGCTCTAAATCTTTAATAGTTCTTAAATCCACTAATTTTTTTCCCCATTTTCACACCCTATCTAAACTAGATCCTCCCTATATAAAAGTTTGTGTATCTTATTAAAGTGACAAGTAAATTTAAATAGATTAAGATTGGTAAATTATAAAATTATTGACAATTATTAAATTCAAACTTAACATTTAAATATATTTGATTAACATTCTAAATATTTATTGATACCGTTTAATTTAAGATTTTAAGTTTAGGATCAACTAATTTAAAATTCAAAATAATTTATAATAAAAAATTTTCTAAAACATGTCACTAGAAAATGGTGAAGGATTTGGTAATTAGATGAGATCATAATTTAAAACTTCAATGCGATTGATGAATCAAAACAATTTTCTAAAACTACAATTTTAATACAATTTTAAAGAATAATTATTTCTCTCAAAACAACTATTTTCAAACATGCACTTAATTGATATATTTGTCATAAAAGCTCCATCAATATGGCCTAATTAAAATCGAAATCAACTTTTTTTCTTTTTCTTTTTAAAATTAAAAAACTATAATTTAAGGTAAAAAAAAATACTTAACATAATTTTGCAATAGAGAATATGTTTAAATTCATTAAGTGCATATCTATATAAGTACTTACAAATAACTAATTAGTAAAATAATAAAAAATTAAACCGAATTTATAATAAAGTATGAGTAAAAGATTAATTAAGTGAATCAACTCCTAGTAAATTAATGATGGCTAATTAGTTCATATATAGACAATAATTCGGCCATATTCAATATTTTGAATATTTTAAAAATTTTCTTTTAGTGTTCTATTACTTTTACCTTTATAATCTATTATTTGTTAATTTTTATTGAAAAATTAATATTTTATTTATTTAATTTTTTTATAAAACATGTTAAATTTATATTTTTTACACAAGTATGTTTATAAGTATTTGTTAAGTTTAGAGACATTCTTGAATCTTGAACTAGGATGAGCTACATTAAAATTATTTATTATATTTCATTATTTCATTTCTATATATTCTTTTCCCATTATTCTATATGGAGAGGATTTAATCTAGGTAGGGTGTGAAAATAGGAAAGAAATTAGTGGGTTTAAGAAAGATTAAAGATTTAGAGCTTGTGAAAGAGAAAAGGAGAAATTTAGAAATTTTAGACTATTTTTACATATTTTTAAAATTTCAGGGACTATTTTGACACATTTAGAAATTTCATGGACTAATTTGAACTAATTTAAAATCAATGACACATGGCATGACCCGTCAGAGGGATATGCCACGTGGCGTGTCACGTGACATGCTGACATGTCATTTAACATGACACATTAGCAAAATTGTAACAGTTAATTGACGATTGACTAACCAGGGAATCAAATGACTCACGGAATGCAACTTCAGTGACTAAATAGTTAATTTCCAAATTTCAGTGACTAAAGTGACGTACATATACAATTTCAGGAACAAAAATGGTATTTAACTCAATATTGATGACTAACATGGTCACACCCATATCTTTTGAGTTTAAAACAAAAGAAACGTGCCTATTACTAATTATTTAATAAAAATATTAATTATACAATTTACTTAATTAAAATTAGATATACACATTATTTTTTCTATATATGCATAATTTTTTATTAATTATATATGGAATTAAATTATTTTTAATTAAAACGTAAAGAATATAAAATAATTATATATTTTTAAAAAATTTGTCATATAGAAAAGTATTTTTATTATTTATCTAAACATATTTCTTATAAAATAATTTTTTATTCTTAATTATAATTTTATAAAATAATATTTTTATGTTTATCATATTTAAATATTTTAATTATTTTTTATAATGATAAAAAATATTTTTATAATTATATTTAAATATAAAATATTTTTTAATTTTATTTCTATTTTTATTTTTAAAAAAATATTTATCTCAAAATCTTAATTAAACAACCCTAAATCTTATACTATCGAATTTTATATTATCGAGCTTGCCGAACGGGGCCTTTGCTAACAGATAGCGACAGCGTTAGAGTGGGTACCGCGACGGCAACGTATACGACATACGTGGATATTGTCATGTTTATGGTTATCGGTTAAAATGCTCTGTCTGCATCCATGATGCATCTCTTCCTCTCTCATTGGACCCACTTCCCCAACACCTGCCAAAACAAAAACTTCTCCATTCACAGCCACATCCCTCATTCTTATCTGGATTTGTATTGCAATGTACCGGTGTAGTGAGAATTTCTTAGTTAATTACGGTTTAACACATTACTTCTTAGCTGCTTAAGCTATTAAATGACTTGTGTACAAACATTATGAAAATAAAATATACTCTTATTATAAAATTTCAAAATTTTTATGTCGAATAATGATGCAAGTGTTTATGGTAAATCATACCCAACTGAAAATACTGTGCATGAGTTTGACTACTTCCCTCCACCTATTCCCTGTGCTTCATGTCAGTCTCTCCCTCTCCCCAGCTAATCCTTGATCCCATCTCAAGTCGCTATCGTTCAAGAATCAATATCAATATACTTATATAACTTCTATTTCCCCCCTTTATTTTACAAGTTAAACAGAATAAAACAACGAAAACAGCACACGTGAGTGCCAGATGGGCTGCTGGCCCTCGGTCCGATCATGTGCTTTGATTCCATTTTTACTTGTTTAAAATCTAGTATCCATTATGTGTGTGTTTTCTGACCCCAATTTTTTTTTTTTTATGTATTTGTTTATTTTATACTAACTAATTATTTAAAATCTGCACAATGAAAGTTAAGAATTTTTGTTAAAGATCTATTAAATAAAATTATATCACGAAAATGCAAATATATAATATATAATTATATATATTTATTGCTATCAAATGTATTTAATTTTTAAAATACAAATTTTAATTATATTAATATTAATATTTTAATATGTTAAAGATCTATGAAATAAAATTATATCATGAAAATTTACGTTAATTTTTTCTATTTTTCGGAACATTAATTTTTTATTTTATATAAATTTACATGGGTTTTTTTTTGTGCATTAAAAATATTTTAATAACCTTTATGATATAATTTATGAGAATAATTTTAATAGACTATTGATATAAAGAGTTTTATGTTATTATCTAATTATATGTTATAATATAAGTAATTTTTAAGATAATAATTATAAGAATTAAATATTTTTATTAATACAATAATATATAATTTAATAATTATATAAAAAAATTTATGATGGTAATATGTTAAAATTAAATATATAATCGATCACTATTTCACACTACTATTTCTTTTTTTTTAATTTATATTATTATTATAAATTAAATTAAATTTTAATATATTATCAACGTAAAAAAGTTTTATATATACCTTTATATGTAAAATTTTTAATATAATAGATAATTAAATTAAATATTTTTATTAATATGATAATATATAATGAGATATCTATATAAAAATTTTTATATTAATAATATATCAAAATTAAATTTTTGTAAACATAAGTAAATAAATAAATAAAGTAAATATCTATTTTAATCCTAACATTTTAAAGTTGATATTAATTTAGTTATAAAAAAATTTTTGATATCAATTTAATTCTATTATTTTAAATTTTGACATCAATTTAGTCCTATATTAACGATTTGATGAAAAATTTGATTTTACAGAAAATTTGTTAAAACTAAATTAATGTTAAACCTCAAAGTTTTATAATTAAATTGATATTAAAATTGTTTTCATAACCAGATTGATGTCAATTTTAAAATATTAAAATTAAATTAATATCAAAAATATTTTTAACACTAAATTGACGCCGCCTCTAAAACATTAGAACCAAAAAAATTATTTATTTTAAATAAATATATGATTCACTTGTTAGAAGCCACGTTGCGGAAGAGGTCAACGTCAGATGGGCCCCCAGCATGATGTGTTAGATTCCAACTCGGAGTTTTGCTTGGGCCTTTACTCCTCCTCCATCTATCTTCCTTGCCCCTCTTGATTTTGCCATTTTTGTTTGACCAATAAAAGTTTTTAAAAGAAAGAAGAAGGTTGGAAAGACGGCGACGTCGTTTGATCGTGGCCGTACACGTGATCCGAATCTGGCAGAGAAGGCGATGCCACCCGCATCGCCAAGTGGGGTTGACCCGGTCGGTGGGGAAATCCGCAGACAAGACGCTTTGCGTTTTGGGGTGGTAGGCCAGGTGGCATCTTCCCAATGGAACTTAGCGCCCTACGCCGTAAAGGGTGGGGTACCCTTCTGATGCGACGTCCTGCAAAACCACCACACATTCGACGGTCCATGGTTCACATCACAGGACTTCCCCATGTTCCCAAGGTAAACCCATTTCTCATCTTGTCGTTTATTGATGCCAAAATCCAAAAAATATATTAAAAAATAAATTAATTTTGGTGCATAATTAATATAGAAGAGTTTTATATTATTATATATAAAATTTTTTAAGTTAGTATAACAAATAATAAAATTAAATATTTTTATTGATGGAATAATATATAATTATATATTTATATAAAATATTGTTATACTTATAATATATTTGAATTAAATTCTAAAAGAAAATAAAATAATGGGTTAACTTAAACATACAAATGAAATGACCCGTACAAGATTCGGCTTCAATATAAAATAGGCTTAATGGTATTTGTTCTAGTTCATACTTCATACTCTACCACCTCCTGAGTACCAACCTAAAATTTACATATTATTATTACGCTGATTCTATTTTTTTTATTATTATTATTTGTCACCTCACGCAATTTTTCTTCCAAACATCAATTAAATTGATAATATTAATAATAGACGCCAGAAGTGAAGAGTAGGTTGACCCTAAATGCCAGCATTCTCAGCCACGCATATAATGATTAAATATAAATAATCTTAGTTAATCTCACCAAGCTAAGTATAAAAAATAATCGTATTATGGGTTTTGATAGGGATTGATTTAGCATTTCACTTGTAAAATGGAATATTCAGGTTGCCTATGCCAAGCATTACGTAAATAAATAATCAGCTGCGTATTACTCGTGATTGGCATTGAGACATATGATCGAAAGTATAATATTAATATTTAGAGTATCATAAAATCTTCACATCTCACAAATCTACTGCTTTTTCGATAGATGTGGTTATTTGTCATAAGCTAATAGGAAGAAAATTTCTTAAAAATGAAAATCGCACAAACTCTTAATTCCTCCGAGTACGTGCAAATCTCTCCACAAACCTAAGTATAATGTATCCCATTTTCTATATTTGTCTTCACTTTAGTATTTTTTTGAAAAACTGAAAAGGGGAAAAAAAACCTATGGCAGAAAGAAATGTATTAAAACGCTTTTACTTTTGCATTAGAAAAACTGAAATGAAAAATAAAATAAAATTCCTCTTTCCTAAAGAAATGGAGTAATGCTTCATACACTCACATAGGCACGCATTCCTTCAATTGATCCAGGCTCCTGGCTCCGTGTGTGGCAACATTTGGATATATAAATGTACTTTAGCGGTTGGGAAATTAGTAATAATCAAACATACAAATAGGAAAGAATTTAATGTTAATGTTTTTTTTTTGGATGAATTTAAGTTCAATATATTATTAATGTAAAAATTTGTTTTCATGTTTATCTAATTATATGTTATCATATTATCACTCTCTTTTTTTTTTCATAAGTAAATCATATTATCACTCTTATAATTATTAGTTTAAATTTTTACATACAATATGATATAATTAGATAATCGTATAGTATAAAATGTTGTACACTGAAATAGTAACATTATATCAAAATTAATTTGAACTGAAAAAATGTAGTAAGTGATAAATGTTTCTAGAATTACTCAAAAGAAATATCCTAAAATGCTAAGGTAATTAAAAAGAGTTTAATTGGTATACATTGACAGTATAAAATTATTTTACACTGTCAACCAATAGAAATAAGAAAAAATGAGAAATTATAATAAATCCCTCATTATAATAGATGGTTATTTATATAAGTTAGTACTTTTCATTATTTCTATTAGCTGCCAATGTATTTAAATTAAATTCAATTAAAAATGTTCTTGATATTATCACACTACATTTTCAGGAATGGAGCAATGAGCACCTGAAGGGGAACAGAAGAGCGTGATTCTCATTCAATGAAGAGCCCCGCCACGGGGGCCACTTTTGGCCAATTTTTTATAATGAAAGTGACACCCTGCATTGTCACAAAGCTTCAACACTACTCGAAAGGCAACCGAGGATCCAGTCAACCTAGTCATGCAGAGTTGCTTGCCAATTGAAGCAACGGGGACCCCATAAGTCCAGAATCGAAATGCAGAAGAATCATAGAACCATTAGGCCCTCAAACGCTGGCCACCAACCAAGTTTAGTAACACTTCCTCGCATGCAACATAGGCTTCTCCTCTTTTTTTCCTCATTAAAATTACTCTATGAAATTAAATTCAGAGTTACATTCTCAACGAGAGAAGACATTATTTAATTACATTTGAACCAAAAGTTACATTACAATGCAACAAAATGGGGGCAAAAACCACCATTTCTATCCCAACAAAGCTACAGCTATTTCGGGTAGGATGTTCATTGTTCCTACTTATTAGTTATTACTCACTCACCCATTCTACTAACAGAAAGAGTAAATACTAAACAAGTGAACACAAAAGAGAATATATGCATATAGGGAAGAAGATCTCTCAGTAAGACCAGGACCAAAAGGCATGATCTTCTTCCGGGAACCCGAAATTACACGAACTCTCGGGCGGGTCGGAGTAATCAACACCTTCAAGTTTTGGGAAGATGTAAGGATGCAAGAGGCTCTTGCTCAAGTTGTCTTCCTCGTCCTGTGACAGATCCGATTGATCAGGTTCGAACACATAGGAGGAGTCACCTGCTTCAAGCAGCGCAGAGTGAACACCATCCGTGTAATGCGGGCTGTCAGAGTCCAAAATGTCGCTCTTCACCGAACTGATTTCTTCCTGCTTATTACAAGCACCAACAGAGATTTTGGACCCTTCACCCTCCGAAACTGAATCAATTAGAGGCTTCTGTGGTGGTGGTTCCTGCAATGATCCATTTGTTTCACTCTCAGCATGTTTGAAGTTCCCCCCTTGTTTCTCTCTTAAAAGCACCTTCTCCGTGAGGTCTGCCACCTGAATTCAAAGATCACAATCACAATTTGTAATCTTCTTTAACAAACATATGTGATCAAAGCTGTAGCGACATAGAAATATTTTGTCTAATTCACATTATGCTGAACTTTAACTAATCTAATTTGAGGAGTTTTAAGTCTTGCAGAATTAAAAGATGCAGTTTTTTTCCATACACAATACTACTCCAAATTGGTATCTCATTTAAGAAAAAGCAAATATCGAGAGCTACTTAATCAGGATTGATATAAAATTCAACAAAGCTGAAGTGGCAATATTACCTCAGTTTTTAAGCGATCTTTCTCCTTGAGGAGGTTGTCATAATTGGCCTTAAGGCTGTCATAGCTAGCCTGCAGGGACTCGTAATCCTTCTCCAGCTGCTTGGTCTTCCACCTCGCACGGCGGTTCTGGAACCATATGGCGACTTGGCGTGGCTGCAAGCCAAGATCCTTGGCGAGCTTGGTCTTCCTCTCGGGCTCCAGCTTGTTCTCTTCGTCGAAGCTCTTCTCGAGGAACTGGACTTGGTCGGCGGAGAGGCGCCGCTTCTTCTCCGGCTGGTGGAAGTACTCGTCCATGCCGTCGTCCCCGTTCTCGTCCGGGTCGTACGCGCGGAAGAAGGACCCGTTGTTGCGCCCCTTCCCTCCTTGAACATCTTCGAAGCTCACCATGGATCTTGAACCTGAACCAACCAAACAACCAAAAAAAAAAGATCAACCAGTTATTTATTAGTTAAATCATGTCATGAGGCTGAATAAACATGAAAATAGCTCAATTAAATAATTTAGATTCCTATGCCTCCATGTTGATATTATGCAGTTCCTTTTTTTTTTTCAGAGTAAATTAATCTTGGGTGCTCGAATTGAATCAATCATGACTTTGGTGAGTGCCCTTTAGCTTCTGATTCTTTTGATTTTTATAATATAATGTTTTGAATCCTTATTGGGCTGGCTTCAATTAATGTCTCGGGGTTGCGTTTGTTGCATAGCCTGATTAATGATTCAAAGTCACAAACTTTTATCACATCAGAGCGATTACAGAACAACAAGCAGTACCATGTGGAGAGGTTAAAAAAAAAGAAAGTACAAGACATATATATCTGACCATAACAATAATAATAATTGAAGCCAAATAGGGGGAGGGCGGGGGGGAGAAGAAAAAAAAAGGTCAACGAACAAAGAAAACTGAAGAAATATGACGGACCGAGGAAAGGAGCAGGTGCAGAAAGGAAAAGAGAGTGATCAAGAGGCTCGGAAGTGGCACGATGACCAGTTTGGTTCTGAAGCAAAATATTATTGTTACTCATGTTGGAGACGCTAGTGCTGAAGACCCTCCCACCCGGCATCATGCAAAGAAATTAAGGCTTTTTGGTCCTCAACCAAGTTTCTCAAGCAGCCATAATTAAGAGCAGCTGGTTGAAGGAGAGAAGTTAGAAGGATCTAAGACTTGTGGCGGAAGAAGCTGGTGATGATGATCTCGGTGATGTGGGAGGTGTGAGAACAGCGGCAGGGCATACCCATCACTCAGAAGAAGACGGACAAAGGGAGAAGAAAGCCAATTCCAACACAAGATTGTGTAAGCAGCTTCTGATAGAGGAAGGAGAGGAGAGGGACAGGGACAAAGACACAAGGACAGAAGAAGAAGCAGGGAACCCTTTCTCTTTTTTTTTTTGGGGGTTTATGTTAGGAGTTCGGAGGGGAGGCTCTCTATCGGGTTTATAAGAAGGACTCTAATGGGGGATGGGGTTGTCTACTTTACTATGATGCCCCTTTGACCAGATTAGGATGTGTAATATGAATGTGTGATGTGAATGGTTTAGATTGGTTTTTCCCATCCAATCCCTTTTTTAGTTGTTTATGATATTTTCTCTTGTATGAACGCGTAGATGAGACCACGTGAGCAAGGCCACGTTTGCCACTAATGTATTATTATTTTTTCCGTTTTAGCAATGTTACACAGTTAAAAAAACCAAAAAAAGTTAAAACCTCACGTGACACACCAATTTGACTTTTCAAATGATGTGGAAAGAGTTATAAAATATTAATTTAATTTTAAAAAAATTTTATGATATTAATTTAATTTTTAAATAATAAAAATTTATTTTAAATTAATTAATTTTTGTTAATTTTTTAAATTAATTTTAATTTTTTAAAAATTAAATTGATATCATAATTCTTTAAAAAATTAAATTTAATATCATAACCCTTTTAAAAATTAATTTAAGATTTTACTAAAGAGGAAAAAAAAAAAAAAGAAATATAGAAGTGCCAATAAATTGATCAACTGACACCTTTCTTGATCTTTATGGCTATAGATTTGTCAATTTTGGGTCAGGCATTCCATTCTTGTTTGTCCCTCACCTCTTCATTTTTTCCATTTCATTAAGAGCTCCCAAAAAATATACACGTATATTTTGTATTTGGTAGATGATTATATTGATTACATATAACTTAATAGTGATCTTAGTAAGGGTTGATGATTATAACATTTAGTGCAACTAATTAAAATATAATAATTATATTATGTTATAAAGTGTGACCTCTTTTTTTTATTTATAATTTGACTCCTATATAAGGATATATTTTCTCATAAAAAATAAATTAAAAAAAACTATGCAACTAGTTTATGAAGAATTAAATATTTATAATATTTCATTTGTCTTTGTATCATTATGTCTTTTCTCTTTATTTGATTCACAACAAAATGAATATTAATGATTTCTTTTGTCACGGAAGATTAAAAGGGGGTATATTTACTTAGAGCCTAGAGGGATAATATCAAAAAAGTTTAAGGGTGTGTTTGTTCAAGTTTTTTTAAAATAAAAATTAAAATAAATAACTTCTATAAAAATAATTTTTTTATAAAAAATCACTTTTCTGTTATGAAAAAAAAAAACTGAAACAAATACACTTTAAATAAACTTTACCTTTCAGTTTTTAACTTTCAATACTTAACAAGATTTCATTTAGATGGATCATATAATATAGTAAGATATAATTAAAAACAGAGAATAGAAAAATAGATCATCTTATGTGTACTTTTTATATGACAAAAAAAGGTTTTATTTAAAATATTTCATTTCACGTCGCGAGTTTTGAAAGGACTCGATGATTATATTTTCATTCAAAATATTTATGTTTATATTTATATACCTTACCGTATAAAAATTACGTATAGAAAGATTAGCTTTCTAACCTTTTTAAAATAAAAAATATTATTTATGTATATACAGCTTGTGAAGATTATTTTTTAAAATTTTCTTTATTTTTAGATTATAAGAAAATCGATTCATGCTGAATTGATTTTATTATTAGGCAAATTTGAGATTGAAAAACGAGAAAAATATGAAAATTGATTCAAGTTGGATCAAATTTATTATTATTTGAATTCATCACTATTTATATAAATAATGCAAAGCATAAAAGTACTCACAATTGCACCACTGATCCGTTAACTTGACCCTATAATTTCTTTGACTTTAACCTCCTATTAGTTCGAGTTGTTCTAACACATGACGAGTTCAGCCGCGTAAATTTAGATCTCATCATAATACCTATCAACTGTCTATTCTTCTCGATTTCTCGTTGAATAGAATTCATCACTATTTGAGTTGATCTAATTTGAATCGATTTTCATATTATTCTTGTTCTTTGATTTTAAATTTGTCTAATAATAAAAAAGATCAAACTTGAATTGACTTTTTTTATAATAAAAAAATATTTTAAAAACAACTTTTAACAGATATATATATATATATATATATATATATATATTTGTAAATAATATTTTTTTAATTTTAAAACGATAAAAAAGCCAAAAAGATTTGTTTATTCAATCAATTTCCAATTCTCAAATAAACAACTGGATTAAGGGACCATTGATCAGAAATTCAGAATAGTACAAGAAATTAAATGCATTTTGGAGGAGAGGAGAGGAAGCAGAAGGCAACATGTGATCTCTGAATTCAATAACAAATCATGAAGATGGAAGCCATAATAGTCTGACAATCTTGTTCAAGGACGTTCAAGTTTCTATATTTTCATATTTGTGAACGCAGAATTATATCACATACAAATGCTAGACGGAAACAGGTGTTGCATATTAATTTGTCTCAACTCAAAATTATGAATTTAACATTTTATGATTATTTATTAATAAATTATTTATAAGTATCACTATATTGACCAATTCTGTTCCTAGATAGTTACTCCATTCTTACTTAGTTGATCATTTTATTGTCGTCCAATCATGACGTATATGTGATGTATATATTAGTTATCATACAGCGACGAATGAATCAGAACTTTCATTTCTCCAAAACATAGCATTCGGTAAGAAGAAATTGAATATGTTCTAATGGATTAAAAAAGTAGCCAAATGTGTATAGTTTTAGAGTAAAAACTAAAAACGACGCCACACGGTTTAGAAGAAAAATCATGTAAAAGGACATGAACAGGCTTCTAAGCTCGACAAGTGGCTCGTCTCGTCCAGAAAACTTCTCAAAGGGCAGTATAATGATGTAGATATCTTCAAAACGCATCAACTTTTCTAGAATGCATTTGGACTCGTAGCTATTGCTAGGAAAAAGAAAACCAAAAACATAAAAAAAAAAGGAGAAAAACAGCTGTTTAAGACTTCAATAAGATAGCAGTTGAGGTGTTGACTTAATATTAGACTTATTAGTCTCTCATTAATTATATCTAAATTTGATATCAAATAAAGTTTGATTTATAATATATGAATGGTGCTTTCTCTGATGAATTTCATTTATGGAATTCATAGTGAAGCTTGTGATCTGGACCAATAAAAGGATTACATGTGGAGTGGACCATTATGTGATGTATTGGTGATCTAATCATATATGATATACGATAATTTCTCTCTCTCTCTCTCCTTGGCTGCCCCCCATCACCTCCTATCTTTGTTCTCTCTTTCTCTCTCTCTCTCGCTCTTTTTATAATCACCATCAATCCATATAGATGATATAATATATTTTTTGATTCTGTCTTTGTAATCCTAATCCAAATCTAAAGATAAACACAAGTATTCATATTTTATCTAAAATACAGGATTTATGGAATGGAATTGATGCTAACAAGCTGAAAAATACTTTTTTTTTTTCGGTAATATTCATTGTCACCTATTGATATTATTAGGGGCAGAAATATTAGATTCAACGAGGTGCATATTCTTGGGCTTTTGCTATTGTGCAAGGGTGAGGCAGTTGGATACAGTAGCATACCAGTGTACCCTTTTCAAAAGTTTCCAATATTTTAAGCATCTAAATCAATGTTTCAAAAAAAAAAATGGGGGTTAAGGGAGACTCACCCCTGATGTTTTTCTACACTCATGGACATTAGGCACAAAATGAATAGCAATTTGAGGTTTTGTGTAAAGTTATCTGTGCTTGCAGAAAACTGGATTTTAGCATCTGGGCATGAGTTTAAATTTTTATTTTCTTTCGATGAGGGTTAAAGTGACTAAAGTTTGGATTTTATTTTAACTTAAGGGGAGCAATATTGGGGCTTAAAGCAAGATAAGTTTGTAGTGAGTGTATTTAGAAAGGGGATAGAGAGAGTAAATACCAGTCGGAAGTAGAAGGGAGAAGGAAATGGGGCCGCTGGTAAAGATAAAGGAAAAATTTAAAATGTATTATATGTAATTAGTTTATTGATATAGCGCTCAATAGCCACTCCACAGGTAATTATTTTATTGAATCAGATCACAAGTTTCACCATAATTAGCCAACACTGAGAAGCGAGAACCCTTGTCTGATTATAAAAAGAGCGAGAGAGAGAGAAAGAGAGAATGAAGATAAAAGGTGATGGGGGCAGCCAAAGTGAGAGAGAGAAATTATGGTGTATTATATATGATTAGTTCACCAATACATCACATAATGGTTCACTCCACGTGTAATCCTTTTATTGATCCAGATAACAAGCTTCACTATGAATTTCATAAATGAAATTCATCAGAGAAAGCACCTATATGAATTTTTTTCCCTTTTTATAAAAGTGTGCATGCATTGAAAAGAAAAAAAAAAAAAGACTTCAATAAGATAGAAATGTCTTCAATCACTAATCTGGGTAATTTTTTTTGCCCTTTCCCAGTTATTGTCAAATTGGATGTCAATTTCTGAAAAAATTGACGCAATATCCTATCAATAGGCCAGTGTCGAAATAAGTCATGCAATAAATAGAAATAGCTGTCCTTTACCACCCCTTTTTTTTTTTGTGACGGTTTCCTTACCACCACTTAGGGAGAATTTAACTGTCTAACTCCGCATTCTCTTCTCCACTCTCTTTAATTGAAAGAATAAAAATTGTTACAGAGCATCGTTGTGTCAAAATTAATTAATCTCTATCTCCTATAGCATTATTAATAATAATGCGAATTTGTTGTATACAATTTTAAGAGAAATTGTTATATTTAATTAAACAAAAAATTATTACGCCAAATAAATTAAAAGTTACAGTGGAGTAGAGAAGTTTAAGTGATCGTAATTATAGGATCCGCAGCTTCTCTTATCCTACAAGTGGACGAAGGCCGGTGGATGTGATTATAGCATGGATAACGACGAAGCTAACAGAGCAAACAAAGGATCCCTGTTTTTTTTTTTTTTTTTTTTTTTTTTTTCTGTATAATCAATCGCTTTCGTAGGCGAGAGGAAATGGACAAAAGGGAAATTAAAACATAGATTTATTTTAATTAAACATGATGTTGGAGGCAGAAAGATGTATAAATTAAAAACTTAATTGCAGTTTATTCTTTGTATTATAAGTTATGTATATTTTATTTCTTATATTTTAAAAATATATAATTTGACACTTTACATTTTTATTGTATGCACTTTGGCTCTACCTGTTAATTTTTTCGCCAATTATAAACAAAAATAGAGGTATTGAGTTGCATATTTTAAAAAATTTAAAAGATCAATTTATAATTAACTCAAAAATTTAGATAAATATAATACACTTATTTAAAATTAAAATACATACTATAAAAATACAAGATATTGAATTATATATTTTTAAAATATAATAAAAAGAAGCACATAACTTACCATATAAGAGATAAATTATAATTATCCTAAATTAAACTAGTATGGAATGTGGTGACATACTTTATGGGCTCCTTTAATATTTTATTACTCGACTTTTTTCTCACCTGCTCTGCCCCGTTCCGTCCGCCTTCACTGTGTCTACACCCGTACATGTCTTATTGGGCCATCTTCACGGCCCGTGGACCCACAATGTCACTTCTGCGAATGTGATTTGGCGGAAAAATATCGAAGTGGCCTATACTTAATTAGGAGAGGATACAAATAACAAGAAGAAAGAGAGATAAAGTAGTTCTACACAAAACGCAGACCGATTTCATCTATTTACCATTTTCGTAGTCGTTCGTATGACCTCTTTCGTATGTTTCAGCATTCTTCGTATTATAATAATCAATATATTAATCAATAACATACAGATTTTTTTTATTTTAACAATCACTTATATAATTATAGATTAATGTGATGATCAAGTACTTTTCTAAAACATAATAATTATATAATTTGAAGCCTCATTGCATCTAAAACTAACTCGGGTGAACATCTCCTTCTACTAGGGTACTTTGTCATTTTAATTCTTCGCATATACGTTTACTTTCATTCTTTCATCATGTATAACTGTTTATTTATTTATTTTAACAAAGAAAAATCCCCTTTTGCAAAGAGTCAGACTTTCTATTCTCATTTCTCTCTCTCTCTCTCTTTCTCTCTTCTTTTTTTTTTTTGGTCATATGCTCATTTCTCTCTTGAAATGTGAATGTTAAGGGCGAATGAAGTAAAAGAAATCATATTGGGCTGATTTAGAAACACTTACGAAAGGCCCAATGTTCATTAAAAATTCCCTTTTTTTTGGTCAGATTAAAAACTAACATATGAACATTAGCCGAGTTGGTCGGATTAAAAAATATTTTCCCTTTTGGTCAGATTAAAAATTCCCTTTTGAACATGTGAATATTAGCCAAATTGGGCCGTCGAATCACAATCCAGTATTAGTCTAGTTCCATGACGGCCCATACAAAGTCTCATCCCTTTGCTCCCTACAAGGGATTGCGCTCTTGTTCAACAGAGAGTAAATGATATTGACCCCAAAAAAAAAGAAACAGAGAGAGAGAGAGCAAATGACCCAAAAAATAGAGAGGGAGTAGTGCAGGAAGGCAAAAAGAGTAGTGAAAATTATAGCAACTGAAAAAGGTTACAATTTCATGGCAAAAAAAAAAAGGTTATAATTTCACTTTGCAAAGTATTTTATTGCCAGACGCTCTTTACGTAATTTGCATCTCATTGGCGAGAAAACAAATATAACAAATAAAAAAAGGCCATATGAGAACAAAATCTAGAAAAACATTGAGTGAAGTTCATGACTATTTTTTCCCCCTTTTATGAACCACACATATTATTGATGTGACTATATCGAAATATAAGTGGCTAAAATAAACTCTGTCTTTGTTAAATTCAAATGAGTCACGTCGATAATTTATAGTGTGGAAACAACTTATATATGTAAAAGAATACTCTGATATATAAAAGTAGATATCATTCTTACGTAATTACCACTAATCTTGTCGTCATCAGTCATCACTCCCATCGAACAAATTCTAAACCCAACAAATTACAAATTAGTGCACAACGCTGCAACTTCTGTCAGCCTGTTTCCCACAGCCAACAAGGAAAGCCACTCAGTCTCACCAAAAACACAGAAAAGAGAAGCAAACAGAAGAAAAAATGTGGCGCTGAACAAGAGTGGAAACTTGAAGCAAATGGATGTTTAACATATATGAACTAAATCTGAATTTTATTTATGTGGCTTTTGGTACATTACTTATTAAATTGTTAATAATATAGATAATTATTTAAAAAAATTGTTACTTTTTAAATTATTGATAATGTTAAATGCAGTATTTGGTATGTATAAGTAATTTAAGTGATAATTTACATTATTTTATTTGATATATCAAAAAAATTATTAAGTAATATATTTATTAAACTAATATAATAATAATAATAAAATAGTTAATTATTATTATTAGTTATAGTAATATTAATAATTAATAACATTTATTAATTAATAAGAATAAGAAAATTTAATTATTAATTATGATTATAATAGTTAATTTTATTAATAATTATTATTAAAAAAGATTAATATTAATAATAATTAATATTATTTTTAATTAATATTATTTAATAATAATTAATTATTAATATAATTAATCATGATAATATTAATAATAATAATAATATTTATTTTTTATAATGAATAATAAAGATAACAACAACAACAACAACAACAACAATAATAATAATAATAATAATACAAATAATAAAAAAAATTGCCACATTAATTATAATTTATATTACCACCTTTTAAGATATCTACATTACCATATTAATGATAATTTATATTATCTTAAAAATTTAAATTATTAATAATATTATTTAATTAAATAAAATAATATTATAAATTTAAATAATTTAATTAAATATTATCAATAATTTAAATAAATTATCTCTACCAAATATCACCTTAATTCTTTTTTATACAATTCAAATTGCCGAGAGTCACCATGAATGAACAAACAAATACATCGTAAATAGATCAAATTGCTCACGCTCTACTCAGTTATGTGAGAAAGTCATTGTCCTTCATTAAATCGCCCCCTGGCCTTGCCCGATGCACCACTAACAAATATATAAAATCAATGATATTTACTATTTTTTTTGGGAGATTGTGTAACCCTCAGTCGAGCTTTATAAAACGCTCAACAATAACCGGATGGTATGGGTCACGTCAACTTTGCCTAGTGTAGCTTGGCACTTTGATAGCAATAGCATCCAAAGGGAAAGCTGGCCTAGTTGTGAGTGGACCACATAAGATATTTGCAGAATGTTCCAGTAGACTAGCCGCTACCCAACTTGCTTTGCTCGAAGCTTCTTTTCCTTCCACTTAATGTCCAGCTGAATCTAGCCAACGTGGAAATGCCTATTCCTGATGCCTACTTCATTGGATGAGTCTACTGCCACCTTCCATAAATGCGATGTAACTCTCCAAATGACCTCTGGCATTTGACATTTGGTTGCTAGGCGGTCCTTGTTAAGTTTTGGCCTAAATTGATAATCGGTCAATATTATATGTACTCTTGGAACGATGCATATCAAAAAAATATGATACATATTAAAAGATTTTTAACTAAAGAAAATTAACCTTTATTCTTCACTCATCTTATCATCAATAAAGTGGAACTCAGAATTAATCAATAATATTCACTCATTCAGTCTCAATTTCATCATTTTTTAAATTTACATAAAAATAAAACTCAAAACTCAAATAAAAAGAAACTTAACTCATATTGAGTCCTATCTCAATTTTATTTTATTTTTTTATATTAAAAAAAAACTCAAAACTCATATATTAATCTAATATGCACTACGCATAAATATACAAATCATTTTTTCAATGATATAAATTTAATACTAATTAATCACCAACTTTGTGCAAAACTCAAATCTGTCCACCAGAGCCTCCGCATTGAGTGCTATTTCAGGGTTCACCATCATGTATATTTTGACAAACGCCTAAAAGAGGGTACTTCTTCGTTTTGTTTTTTTTTTTTTGGGGGGGAGATAGAGAAAAGAGAGAAGAAGGGGGGGGGGGGGGAGGTCGGAAAAGGAGCGTGCTTGAAAGTTAAAGGAGTGCTCTAGTGACCTTAGCACGATGAAGAATTTTTGGTGCACATTCTATGATCCAACCAAACACGGTACAAATAGGGCATTAGGCCTGTGTCTGGCCGATAATAGTACTACATGACGCTTCATGGGTTTCGAGAGTCAAGTCCATTACTGTTCACATGCAAGACAGAATTTTACAAGCGGATGTGGGGTTTGCCGTATTGGGATATGGAGAACAGCCAAAGCCTAAAATTGCGTCCGTTGGTCATTGTCACAATCTAACTGAGCTGTGGATAGAAAATTCATACAAGATAAACCGAATACTACTGTAAAACAAGAGAAAATAAAAAATCAGAACTGAAGAAAATGTTGAATAACTGATGTTAGTATGTCACTTACCGATTTAACTACCAATGGTAAACTCGCCCCTTGTAATTCTATCATTCTTTTAACTTGTAACAGGAGTCTGATAGGCGGAAGTACCACTTACATAGGTATTATGCATGGTAGCCTTACTCATTAGTTAATGATATATTTATAGTGGAATGTAATGTTTCTTAATGGAATGGTTTCCAGTAAAATAGAGAAGAAAACTGAAAAACTATCAGTTTGTACGTTAAATGAGGAAGGAGAAAAGAAGCCATCCAATTCCCACGATTCAACTATAGCACCCAACATCCATTTGAAAATTTGTAGCTAAGGGTTGATTTAGTATGTACCCTTAAAATATTTTAAAGGTAAGAAAGACCATGTATTAAAGAAGGTAGAAAACACATGAATAAGTATTCCATAAACTTTTTGGTAGAAAGTTCTTTTTTTTCTAACTTCTTAAATATAAGTTTTTTAAGAGATAAAACTGATCTCAGACATGATGCGATTATTTTTTTGAAAAAAAAAAATGCCCTTAGAAAAGAAAACGTTACAATGATACTCCACCACGTCACTTTGAAAGCTCCTAAACAACGATCTCAGTCCCCCTTTCAACTACACCCAATAACCTACTCGTTAAAATTAAAATAGAAAAGCAAATGACACGTGTTTCTACTTTCCACCAAAAGATAGGAAGGCAATGCAAATAAAGAGACATAAACTTTTGTATTACGCATTTGATTTTAGAGAATTTTTTTTAACATAGCTTTTACACATTTAAATCAAAATTTGGTAAACAATTTCAGTTATATAAATATTAAATATGATATTAATTTATAATGAATAAAAAATGTTATTAAAAAGTAATATATTAGTTTAATACTTACATAACTAAAATTTATACTTATTTATATAAATTCATTAAATACTAATTTTAGTGCCTAAATCACTATCTTAAAAATAACGAATATGTTCTTTTTATGAGCGTAAAACTAAATAGATGAAAAACGTAAAGGAAAAATTAGAATTAAAACAAATAATATGAAGCTGAAAATAAGCAACGTTCCTTCTTTTAATGTTTTTTCAGTATTAATTAAGTATAAAGAAACTTTCCAGCTATCTCAAATTTGCTGCCACCTCATTCAGTATCTTCTCATTTTCAACTCAACAAAACGAAATATCATTCCACATCCAAGAGAAACAGTATCTTGCTTTACGTGGATGACGCTCGTTTGAGTCTAGGGTGGTTATCTATTATGGCAAACCTATACATACTACAACGATTTTCATAGGCCAATTTGCATTATTCGCTAGCAAATTGCAAGTTGTAGATAAATGAAGATGCCGATGCCGACTACGACTGTTATCTCTAGTGAAGTCTTATTCACAGGGTCACAGACAAAATAATTAACAGCTTCTTCAAATGAAAAACACAAACGTGCAAGCACCGCAGTTCAGTCAATCCACATACAAAAGCATACATGATACATAATAATTCACACAATTATTCACCACAAAGAAGGAGACAGAAATATGCCTTAATTAATGCTGAGGTTTTAGCTCCAATAAAGTGGGGTCTCGTTTCTCAAGTAATCAACCTTCTGATCATAGATCAAACTTATACAAGCAACGATTGGTTGACACGATAACATATTGAGACTTCTCGATTAATAGCCTCCGGAAAAGAAAATCCTGGTTGGATGTTCGGTATATATTATCATTCTCATCATTGATAACAGATATATTCTAATTGATAAATTAAATTCCAATAGATAAAAGGTGCGCTAGTTTTAGTTTTTAAAAATAGTAATTATAAAAGTTAAAATTTATATATAAATAAAAAAAATTAAAAATTAATTTTTTTCAGAAATTATTTTTTTCAACCTTTATAAAAAACTAAAAATAATTTTTTAAAAAATTTTGATTATTTTTAAAAAATTATTTAAATATATAAAAACTAATTCTTTTAGTGAAAAAAAAAAACAATTTTTTACTAAACAAACCACAACCAAACACACTCAAAAATTTATTCATTCATTCAAAGATCTCGCTTTTATTTGATCCCCTATTGTACTAACTCATCCACAAGAGAACATTGCAACCACTACACTGTGACATGGACTCAAGGGACATATGGTATAGCACCCATTTGTCAGCTAAAAAGTAAAAAACTGTAGGAAGACAACAGTTACATGCTATTCATCTGCTCCCGTGTGCTGATATTTCCCACAAAATCCCATAATTTATTTGGTCAAAAGGCAAATGTTTGCTCATAATCTAACTTATATTCATTGGGGTTTGATTATTAAAAACTCAGCATAGAGGAACTAGTGCATGGTACAAATAATGGGGTAGGTCAATGGTGTGGTGTGGTACGAACCCGTTGGACCCATGAGCGTGGGGGCTCCTCGCCACACAACTTGGAGATCCCATACATATATGGATCAACCATCCACATAACGGTGATGAGCTACATCCACATATTTTTTTATGATCAGGGATAGAGCGACTAACAGGTGGCCCATAAATGATACTCTAAGCAGCAGGGAATACCATATAATGAATAGACACCACTGTTTCAATGACCCCAGAGAGAGAACTTCCATAATTCAGTCCCGTTCAAATTGAAAGCTCTCCCAAGAAATTGAAAATGGAGAAAAAATACAATTTCATCCCTAAAATATTAGAGATGTAATAAATTCATTCTTAAATTAAAATATATATATAATTTGATCCTTAAATTTACTCACATTATATGTATCTTTTAATTTAGAGACGAATTTATTACACTCCACATGTCTCAACGATGAAAATATAGTTTTCATATTAGAAAATGAGACAAAATTCACATGACCTGCAACACCCTTCAATGGCCTCCTGACAGCTACAATTCATAGTCACCATCAAATTTACGCACGCAAATTCAAACATTAAGAAATTTTCAAGACTAAAGATTAAAAAATGGTCCCCCTTATTTTCTATTGAACAAGAAGGATTGAATGTAAGAAGGTTTAACAGATACTGAAGCAGACAAATCTTTCACTTGTCCAGCTTAGTATAAAGCCACACAGTGGACTAACCACTATATGGGCGAATGGGTGTGGGGCATGCTTGAAAGCTTCTCTCTAACTTTACCTTCACGTTCAACATCATACAATTATGACCTTTTTCAATTATGTTGCCCACTTGCTTCTTTTGAATTTTGTGTCTCATCTTGGCGATGCCCTAACATCCATTCCTTGCTAAATATGATAGAGTTGATGACAGCACACATGCTGCATGGTTTTGTTCATGCAATTATGTAACGCCACCTTTTAACTCCCAACAACATGCATATCCTCCGTGAACACCTCAGGTTTTAAAAATTTTTAATTGAAATTGGATTGATTATCATCATTAGCATTTCCATTTATTGCAATCTTATCTTATCAATAAGCAACCCCAAATAAACTGGAAACATATAGAAGAAATGAGAACATTCAAACAAGCATAGATGGAAAAGTTAATTCCTAATTTACTGCCTTTAATCATAGGTATGGTGCTTTTAATCAGAGTTACTACTTGCTCTCATGAAGAAGTTAATGAAAGAAAACCAAGAAAGATAGAGGTGACAGTAGAAACAGTCAACCTCAACAATGTAAGGTGAAAAGATCAGGAGAATGAATGGTTGCTTTCTTAAAGTCTAGATCTTTCCTCTTTCTATCATAAATTCCATTTCCACAGCTATAAATGCAAGATCTGTTCACCAATTCCAATATGATAGAAAGCATTCTTGATCAAGTATTCTGCATGCCACCACCATCCCAAGCCCTTTCCTCCAACCAAATAAAAGAATAAGATAACTACAGCATACAGTAGAAGTTAGAGATGGTAAAACCCAACTTAACAAGTTTCACTGTTCGTTTATTCTATTTTATATCTTAGTTTCTAGTATATTACTACCTCCATTAGTTTGTTTTAACTTTTAACACCGACGAGGAAACTGTTATAGGATGAAGCACAGGTGAACGCATGGGAAGGCTATGTAGACTGGAGGAACAGACCAGCCATAAAAGGAGTTCATGGTGGCACGCTTGCTGCCTCCTTTGTTTTGGGTTAGTACGAGAATACTTTCTATGTTTGTTTGATTTGTTAACCACCATGTCACATTACGTACCTTGAATCCAAGAGAACTTTCAGCTACAAGTAGCTTTTTCAAATTGTGTAGTTTTTTTTGGATATTTTCATTTCACAAAATTACTATATATTTTATGTATGCATGCATATTTCTAATTTTTTCCACATCGCAAATCATAGCTGTGGAGGTATTGGAGAACCTAGCATATCTTGCCAATGCAAGCAACCTTGTTTTATACCTGTCCAAGTTTATGCACTTCTTCCCATCCAGCTCTGCCAACATTGTCACCAATTTCATGGGAACGGCTTTCCTCCTTGCTATTCTTGGTGGATTTCTGGCAGATGCTTTTCTCAGCACTTATTTCATCTATCTGATAAGTGCTGCAATAGAATTCATGGTCAGTTACTATAGTTAAGCTTCTTTTCTTACCTGAAATGCTTATATTAGTAGATTAGTTTGCAGGAAAAGGCTTCAAGATTTCTAATCCGAATAGTTGCTTGAATATGCCAATGAAAAAATGTAAAAGAAATGCTAAATTTATGTTTTGCTACCTCGCATCACACCATAATTATCATTCTAAAGTTATTCATATGTGGAATGGAATTAAGACCTTAATTTTACTTGGTGTTTAGTTGTTTGCCCCTATAGATCATGCTTCTAGATAGGCAATTACCTTAGGAGGGAGGAATGGCCACTGAAATATCTAGAAGGTCAATTCTAGATTAATGAATCAAGCAATGAAAAACGCATAAAGGAATGTGACAACCATAAAGTCAAGATTTTGATAGGTTCCCACGTAGTACGGTCGCCCCACCTGATGGTGCCCTTCCTTCAATCCTCAACCTAACTCATCAAAGCTAAAAGTAATAAATATGAAACAAGAGATGATGAAAGACAAAAGAAGCATGATATATGCCACTCTGTTCACAAAAATATGATGTCTGAAGCTAGACCCAACTGTGCTCAACCTTGACATAACTTGTTTCTCTGAGCAACAGTATCACTATTCCTCGGTGTAAAACAATGAAATAAATGTATGCTTAAATTGAGCCAATTTTCAAAATACATAAGTCTTTCATCATATCATTTTGATTAATTATCAAACAAATAGCAAATCTAGAAACTTAACCAACGAGGCATGGATTTATCAAATATATTGAGTATAATGAAGTTGTTAAACAACTGAATCACATTCTGGAACTGGATAATTGAAATATTTTCCGGCTGCACTCAATATTATAACTTCCATGTGAGGTCAAATCTTTTTAAACATCAAACTACCTGATGGAAGCAGGGTCTATTAATTCTCACAATACAAGCTCACATACCATCACTCAAACCACCGAGCTGCATTATGGGGAACACCACCAGTTTATGTCAGAAAGTTCATGGTGGGGAAGCAGTTATGCTATTTGCTGGTCTCTACATGGTGGCATTGGGAGTAGGGGGAATAAAAGGTTCACTTCCTCCTCATGGTGCTGAGCAGTTTGATGAGAACACCCCAGAGGGAAGGAAGCAGAGGTCTTCATTCTTCAATTACTTTGTTTTCAGCCTCGCATGTGGGGCTTTGATTGCAGTAACTTTTGTGGTATGGATTGAAGACAACAAGGGATGGCAGTGGGGTTTAGGTGTCTCAACTGTAGCAATACTAATCTCCATTCCAGTTTTTCTTCTCGGTTCACAGAAATACAGGACCAAGATTCCAGTTGGAAGCCCTATCACAACCATGTTTAAGGTATACTCAAAATAATATTAACTATTGAGTAGCAGCTACGCAAAGATATTGCATGTTGACTAGTCAAAGAAGCTAAACAATTTGTTTTGAATTTGCCGGCAGGTTATTGCTGCAGCAATTTGCAACAACTGCAAATCTGGGAATACAACCAATGCTATCATGAGCATGGCCACAAGCCCATCCAACAAAACTGAAGTAGTTGAAGTTGACGAAAGTAACAATAGAAAAGACGTCCTAGGTCAAACTCTAACAGAAAGCCTCAAATTCCTTAACAAGGCAGTGATGGAACCAGTTCACCCAATGCTCCAATGCACAGTGAAGGAAGTGGAAGAGGTCAAGATAGTATTAAGGATTCTTCCCATATTTATGCCCACCATAATGCTAAACTGTTGCCTTGCTCAACTCTCTACCTTTTCAGTCCAACAATCAGCCACTATGGACACCAAGCTTGGTTCCTTCAAGGTCCCACCAGCGTCATTACCAGTATTTCCTGTCCTATTTATCATGGTCCTTGCCCCAGTGTATGACCATATCATTGTTCCATTTGCTAGAAAAGCAACAAAAACTGAGATGGGAATTACACATCTACAAAGAATAGGGACAGGGCTAATTCTCTCCATTGTGGCAATGGCTGTGGCAGCATTGGTAGAAACCAAGAGAAAGAAAACAGCTGCTAAGCTTGGTTTGTCAGACTCAGCAAAACCTCTTCCCATAACATTCCTTTGGGTGGCATTACAATACTTGTTCCTTGGTTCAGCTGATCTTTTCACCTTGGCTGGCATGATGGAGTTCTTCTTCACTGAGGCACCACGGAGCATGAGGTCTCTTGCCACAGCACTTTCATGGGCCTCACTGGCCATGGGGTACTACTTCAGCACGGCTCTTGTGTCCATCATCAACAAGGTAACAGGAACTTTTGGACACACACCATGGCTCTTGGGTAGCAACTTGAACCATTATCACCTTGAGAGGTTTTACTGGTTGATGTGTGTGCTTAGTGGACTCAACTTCATGCATTATCTCTTCTGGGCCAGTTCCCACAAATACAGATATTCAACAAGGCCTGGATACTAGAACAGGCATAGCTATTTGTTGTAACTTATTAGTATAATAGCCCTTTATAGGTTTCTGCATCCTTCCATCATGTTGAATAATGCGAGAGATAGAGAGTGCCCCGTACTCCATCTTCATTTACCTATACCATGAGGGTGAGCTGCATGCATGGACCAATATTGACGGGGTTACCTTCTAATCTTACTGTGTATCTCTCGGCCATTTTAAAATAATCCATTCTAATTATAGCTATATAGTAATATCCTCAAAACCAAATTGCTAGTGATCAGTGATCCCAGTTTCTATATAATTCACCTTTTATGTTTGAAATGCAAAATGGGAAGAAGTCGTTAGTGGAAGTGGACTGACGGGTATGGTCGAATGAAATCTAAAATTTACAGATAGTTATGTAGAACGAGCGTCTATCGGCCGGGCGGGGATGTAGCTCAGATGGTAGAACGCTCGCTTAGCATGCGAGAGGTACGGGGATCGATACCCCGCATCTCCATTTTTTTGGACCCTGTAGCTAATGATTTTTGTTTGTATTTCCAGTCAAAAATTGGTGACCCTACAAACAGATGGTAATAAACTGCACAAGCCTTGAACGAACGAATAAAATCAAAGCAAAAATAAAACCTTCGTAGAAAAAAAAAATATCAAATAGTAGGTTTAAATATATTTTTTATTATTGTAAAATTAGTGAATTTTAATTTTAGTCTTTTAAGATTTTTATTTTTGGGTTTTGATTCAAATATTCCTAAAAATTTTGGTTTTAATCCCTATTATCAGTTTGCCTTTGTTAAGTGATGACAGTGAATAACGAAGAGCTATATCACCCTTCCTATGTGGTAGCTTGAATGTAATATAAGTCCCTATGAATTTTGACTTTAGTTCCTAATTGTTTTTTTGTTTTGATTCAAATATTTCTAAAAATTTTGATTTTAGTCTCTATCATTAGTCTGCCTTTGTTAACTGATAACTTAAATATATTTTTAATTCTTATAATTATAAATTATTTTAATTTTATCCCCTCTATTATTTTGTTTAAATTAACACCTATTTTCACTATAGTTTTCTTCAAGCCCTACCTTCTCCTCCCTTCCCTTCCTTCACTTCCCCATTTTTTCCTTTCCCTCCCCCACCAAACCCCCTTTCTCTCTTAACCCCCACCCACTTTTCCCCTCTCCATAAAGAGACCACGAGCACACCACCACCACCATATCCTCTGCTTAGCCATTGCTGAGGTGACAATATCTCCACCCAAACCTCCATCGTGTAGCCATTGTTCGTTGCCTAGCTCAGTCGTCAATTACCATTGTCTAGCCAAAAATTGCTTTACTGTCGTAAACCATTCATCTATTGTGTCATCTCTGCTCCTTGTAGACTACATAACCGTCATTTAGCCATCAAGTGCCCCTTGCACGAGCTAAGCCATGAAACACCATTTGTTGTGCCACACCTCCACTATTGCAAAATCACCATCTCACCATCATCTCTCCACCATCGCATTGCTAGCATTGTCCTCTCCATTGCCGATCATGCTTTCCTTTTTTTTCAACTCCGTATCCTTATTTTCTCATCCTCCATTGTTGTGCCTTGGATTTTGTTTTTGTTGAGTCATTTTTTTTTATTCTATTACTACTGAAACTTAGTGTGGATTAGACTTGGGGTGTTTTGTTTTTTGTTTTGGTTTTTTTTTTTTTTTTAGTATTGGATAAAGTTTGGATGGCAAGAGAGGGGGAAGAAGGAGGGGGTTGGAGAAAAGGGAAGAATGGAGACATGTTTTAATTTTTTTTAATTTTTAAAATGACTAAAACTAAAATAACTTATAATTATAGGAATTAAAATCATATTTAATCTACCACATGGAAAAAATGACATGATTTTTTTATCATTTACGTCATCACTTACTGAAAACAGACTAAAGATAGGGACTAAAACTAAATTTTTTTGAAATATTTGGATTAAAATTGAAAATAAAAAAAATTAGAGACTAAAACCAAAATTTATAAGGACTAATATCATATAAGCTGGCATATGGGAAGGTTGACGCAACTCTCCGTCATCTCCGTCATCCACGTCATCACTTGATGTGGCAAACTAACAGTAGAGACTAAAACTAAAATTTTTAGAAATATGTGGATCAAAACCAAAAGAAAAAAAAAATTCTTAGAGGCTAAAGCCAAAATTTCCTAATTTTATGGGGATCAAAAACAAATTTAAGTTGCACATAAATTTAAGAATTTAATTTGGATATACTGATAATGTAAAATATTTTTACACTGTTATCCAATATCTTATCATATTAGCAAATATAATTAAGTGTCATTTCTACTACTTGAATGATCATGCAAATGGAAAAATATGAGTGATTGACTGTGTAAAATTTTTTTACATTATCATTACATCCAAATTAGCCCCCCTAAATCCCTAACACTTGTATGCATGTATAAACCAGGGGATTACGCAACTCTTGACTAGGAATTGGGAAATCTCTCTTATCCACACATTCAGAGAAGGAAACAATTGTGCAGACTGGTTGGCAAAAAATGGGGCCATGAGCAATGATCATTTGGTGTGTTGGGACAACCCTTGTGTGGCAATGGACAATTTTCTTCTAGTTGATTCCATGGTGGTGTAGTTCCACAGGTTTTAGTTGTTTTCCTTTATCCTTTTTGTATTTCAGACACAAAAAAAAAAAAAAATTTAAAATGGATGCACTAACAGTATAAATTTTTTTACACTATCAACCAATCATATCTTGCCATATCGTCAAATATAATTAAGTATTATACCCACTAATTGAATGCTAATACAAATGGAAATATATAATTGATTGTCTATGTAAAATTTTTTTATACTGTTAGAGCATCCAAATTAAACTCTAAATTTAACGATTTTGCAATTTTTTTAAAGTGAGTTTACCTTTGAATAGATAGATTTTATTTTATTTATTCTATAATTTATAATACAAAGAATTTTCAATGTTTATTCAAATTGAGTAACATCTTTATGAGTTAAATACCATTTTGGTTCTTATAATTTGCATTAAATTTTAATTTTTTCCTTTGTAATTTTTTTTAAGTATATCGGTCTTTATAGTTTTCTATTATTTAGATTTTGATCTTTAAGAGACCAAAATTAAAATAAGTTAAAATGGTAATAATCAATCTTTCATGAAAATAAGAAACAATCTTTCATAAAATTTAGTAACTATAGAAAATAAAATCTAAAGAAGTAAAAAAAATTAAAAATTAAAAATTAAATTAATGAAAATAAAATAAACTTTTTGGTCTAACTATAAGAGTGAAGGATGTTAACCTTCACCCTCAAGGTTACATATGCTATTATTGGGTTTTGCCATTCTTCTTGGTAAGATTCAACTAAACAAAGAACCTATACTTGCAGGTGGATATGGAAATTGTCTAATAAAAGTTGCATTTCTTTTGAGTGTAGCCATTGGCGGCATAGTGGGCATCAACTTATTGAAAGGTGAAGCCCTAGGTTGATGGCAAAATGGTTGAGCAATATCACAATTGTCTCATTAGCTATAGGGCAATTCTACAGTGCTTGCGGTTAAGAGCAAGTACCAATGCCTGACTCACGTGGATGAGTGAAGTTGCTCCATCTGGCATTACTTGTCAATGGTAAAATGAGATGGTGAAAAAAGAAAAAACTGATTTTATAAGTAGTGAGCAAATGGTGTCAAGCTCTTTGTCATATCATACAATCTTCCTCCAAATCTGGACTCTTAGTTGTGATTAAAATTATTTTGCTTTATTTTACCTATTATCTATCTTGCTTTATTTGGAAGATGAAGGTGGTGTAGGGTAGATCGAAAATATAGAAGGGAAAGTTACTCGAGGTATTGTTGTTTGTCCTTGTTGCTTGTCTTTATTGCTCTTCCCTAGAAAACTGCTTATTCTATCAAGACTCTTGACATTTCACATCGAAACAATAATAAAAGAGCAATATTTCATACTACCATTTAAGAGATGGGTAACTTGATAAATAGGTAGTTCAAAAATGAACTGGAGCAACAATCTCAATGATAGTTGCTGAAGGTAGCTCAAATGAAAAGTACATGAATATGAGCATGATGATATGTAGGAGGAGTTGAGTTCCACAACTTAAGGTTCCAGGAAAGATGATGTCAGGGGAAACACTCTTAACTTCATATCTGTTCACGCCCGTTTGCCAGTTACTTTTACAATCAATTTTTTTCTTTTTAACAATGCATTTTTACCATTGATAAGTAATGCTAGATGAAGCAACTTCATTTGCCCTTTGAGCCAGACATTGGTGCCCATTTTTAGCCGCGGGCATCGTAGGATGCACCTTGGCTACAAAGCACTGACATTGCGACTTTAAAAACTTATAATATCGAGGTCATGTTTGTGTTAGATACAAAAAAGGCACAACCTATTTCAAACTTATCAAGTTTCCTATTTTATATTATTTTATTTTTTTGGTTTTTTTTTTTTCTCTTTAAACTTTTAATATTGGATAGATACCTAGTCATAACTACCGAACAACTTAGAACCAACCGATATACTAGAATATATTTCTTTTTAATTTTCTTGGTCTAGGGAGGGGGGATTTTGGAGGAGAAGGTTCCAAAATCGAACTCAAGATGATTGCTGACGAGGCTTTTAATTCGCCGCTATGCTCACGCCCGCAAATACAAGAAATTTTAAGTGGTCCTTGTTCTCTTTTTGTTTTTTGGGGGGTCACGTGTGCTGGTGTTATCCATTTCTACATATCAAAGTCAAGCCCAATTGCCCAAAAAAAGTGGTGGGCCCTAATCATATCTCCAGCTGCCCAAATTTGAATGAGAAATGTTTGGTTGAAATGAAGGCCTCGCACGCGAGACATTGGTGCGTTTGGTTAAGGCTTTGGGCTTGCAATATTGCACCCAAGAACAAGAGGGATGGTGTTTGATCCCCGGGGTCCGAGAACCCATGCCCCCATCCATCCCCATAGTCCAATAATTTGGTTAAATAAACAACATAAAAAGTACAAAAATTCACTAAATAAGATTAAAACTAAACCGTAACATGATATAATTTCAAAAGGAAATGTTAATTTACATGTGCTGTTAACCACTTACGAAAGTCATGCACCTATAATACGCAATATACCACTCCTTGCGGACTATATTTCACGAAGTACATGTCATTTAGTAATTTTTTCAATTCAAAATATTTATCACTTTAGATCAATTTTTTTATTCAAATTATTTGTTATTTTCATATTTTTATAAAAAATTGTTATAAAATTTTTAATTGTACCTTTAATCTTAATATAATAATACAATGAGATATTAAATATTAAATAAAGATAATTTAGTAAAATTATTTCATTATCAACTCTTCATTTTGGATTTCTTAATATTCATATAAATGACAAAGTGACAATTATTTTGAACAGAGGGAATAGTAAAGTTTTCGTGAAATATGTTGACATTATTAATTGAAACGAATTGTGTGATATGAAGTTTTATTTGTATGAAACTTCATGGACCAATCCCGAAACAAGCATGACAGAGATTTGGCGTCTGCTACTCATGGATGACATTTCGTGTAAACTCCTACGTTTTAGCGTCTTCCTAAGGATACGTTTGAGCTTATTTTACAGCTCCAAACTCTTACATATATTCTTTATCATTAAAAAATTAAATTTGTTCATAAATCAAACCAGGTTATATTAACACCGTTTTTAACATATTATTTATATTTGGCTTTATCTTTTTTCTATATTACCGATACTGTTATTAAATGTTCTCTCAGGAATTTATTTAGTCCTATTATCCATACTTAATTTAGCACATATATATACCCACGGTTTTCTCACGTTCCTGCTGAATTGCATTTTGAGCCGTTTTTTGTTGGCCCACAGTTTCTAAATCCAGTCATCTGAAATTCCTTCAACACTACCTGTTGGAACTATAAAGAGACCATTGATTCTGAACTGCAAAACTAAAAGACAAACAGGTAACAATTCATAGCTGCCTTGCACTGCAACTCAATTGCAGTAGTGGAAGGATAGGTTTGAAACTCTTTGCATGCGTAGTTTGTTTGCAGTGTAAATGCTTTATTTGATTTCCGGCGAATCTTAACAATTTCTGTTCCTCCACCTTTGTCCTTTAGCTGCAATGCTTCTAGTAGAGGTTGCCCATTTGGCTAATTAATTATAAATCATTATGCTTGGACCTAAGGTTCAATTGTCCGGCAGATTAATTCAATCAAACAAAGTGTCATATAACTTTCTCCCTTTGAAATTTTCGCGCCCAAATGTTTATTCTTTTCTAGGTTGTGTCAGCATGCAACTATCTTAGCTGGATTGGTTGGTCGTGCCAGTTAGCTTTCAATTCTCATAGAAAATATGTAATTTTATATGTGTATGCCAATAGAATATATGGTTAAAAAAACAAATGTGTCACAAGTAATGGTGATGAATATCAAGAATAGGATGTAATTTATTTGTCTACTCCGAGTGTTGGTTAGCTTGTAACTTAAGTAAACTGCGGAAAGCTCTCTCTCCCAAGTCAGCTTTCAAAGCCCATTTGTAGTCTGAGGTATTCTGATATTCTCTATATTTTACTTAATCTATAAAGTGTGAAGAGCCTTCTCTCCCAAGTCAGCTCTTCGAAGCCTATCTGTAGTTTGTGGCATCATTCTGATCTTCTCTGTATTTTACTTGCATATCGATTTGGTGAAGATTGATTAATTAATTATGTTTATCACTTGGAGAATTGCATTGATCTCTTATGTACAAACATATCTGCAATGAGTTATTGTTACAGTTTTAGAGTTGTCATCCCTCTTTTTGACTTTTCGTCTTCTCTCTCGTACGGGTACAATCGTACAAAAACTTCCATTTATGGATCAACATAATCTCATAGTGCAGATGAATAAGATATAATGATTGTATGATCTTTCTACATGATGTCAAAACTGGTGATGTTAAATTACAGATTGATCAGCAATCCTTTTATGGGGTGAATTTATTTATTTAGGAGGACTCTCTGACAGTGACTTTGGTTTGCCCATTTGTTTCTTGCCTGGATGAAAGTTACCTTTTTTTTTGTCAACTTTTTCTTCATTTCTTTCAATTAAGTACGTGTCTAGCTTTTGCCCATTGATAATAATTTTGAGACTATTGTTGGTGACATAAAATGGCAGGTAACTTTTATTGTCTGATCCAATTGCTTTACTATTCTCCATCTTCTCTAGTGCTTCCTTAACCTCAAATTATCAAATTCTTCACTAGAGTATAATTTTGAATCTTTGATCATCCTCTGAAGTGTTTAAACTCTCAACGTCTATTCATGTTGCATGCCCTTTGTTGAATAGCTTACTCCTTGATATATTGCTTAGTTACCAAAACTTTTCCATCATCAACTTTAATGTGCTTTGCTTCTGGTGGATGAATACACCGGTTGAACAAGAAATTAATGATATGGCAGAGGTTTAAATGACTCGTATTGACGTGAACACTGATATCTCTCCTATTTTTGGAGCGTGTTAAATTGTTTGCTATAACCAGGATTGTGTGAAGACTTGACCTTCTGCCTATATGTAGCTTGTTTATTAGTGTTTGGTCAAAATACTTCAAACTTTTTGCTTTCCATTCTTGCGTGCTCTAATTCTCATCCTCATACTTCTACCATACACCTTGTTCTGTTGATAAGATGATGGTATATTTTGAAGGATTGCAGTTGAAAAGCAAATGGGGAATATTTTCTGTTGCGTGCAAGTTGGCCAATCTACAGTGGCTATAAAAGAAAGATTCGGACGATATCAAGAGGTTCTTGAGCCAGGATGCCATTGCGTGCCCTGGTTTCTTGGAAATCGACTTGCTGGTCATCTCTCTCTTCGGCTGCAGCAGTTGGATGTTCGGTGTGAGACCAAGACAAAGGTTTGTTGTTGTCTGACACTATGATTATAACTAAATTATCAATTACCATAAATACTTTCCTTCTGGCTAGGAAGTGTAACTGTTGTCGTCCTTGTGCTTTGTTATTTTGATATTTTTTATGTTTTCTTAACTATGATCGTCTCTTTCAGTAGTACTGGCTGCTTTCAATACTATCTATGTGTACAAAACATGATACTATGCACACATTTCGTATAATTTTCTATTGAATTACACTTAATTGGTTTTTTGTTTTTTTTTTTCCCTCCGCTTACAGGATAATGTATTTGTCAATGTTGTTGCTTCGGTTCAATATCGTGCCCTGGCAGGCAAGGCCAGTGATGCTTTTTACAAACTTAGCAATACAAGGACCCAAATTCAAGCCTATGTTTTTGACGGTATAAGTCTTAACACTGCTGAACACTACAGAAACATGCAATAAGTGTGTGTTTAAGATAAATTATCATCTAAGGTGATACTGCTATTTTCATTGCAGTAATTAGGGCAAGTGTTCCAAAACTCAACTTAGATGACGCTTTTGAGCAGAAAAATGAAATTGCCAAAGTTGTCGAAGAAGAACTTGAGAAGGTTTTCTTTTCTTAAAATTTACTGATAGGGCGAAGCATGGATTGATGTAAATTTGAATCTGTGCTTTATTGTCTTAACAGGCTATGTCAGCTTACGGGTACGAAATTGTTCAAACATTGATTATTGATATAGAGCCAGATGTGCATGTGAAGCGGGCTATGAATGAAATCAATGCTGGTATGATTTTTGTTTTTAACTTTTTCATTAGAGCACGAGCTTCCTTACAGCATGCTTGTATGTTATATGAGTAGAGCTTGTATCTCAGTTTCTCCCCGTGGTTTATTTTATTCTCTAGGAGTAGATGAGTTTTCAGTAATATCTGCCCTTCTCTTCATGGTAACCTATGTAGGCAACTTGAGCTATCTATACAAAGGTCTCATTCTTAATCTTAAGTATTAAATCCTAAATCGAATTTTGTTGCAGAAGTTATTTCTTAGGCATTACCTTTTTTTTTTTTTTTTTCTCTTTTTTCTCTTTTGCTTATTTGGGGTCCAGTAGACAGTCATTAATCATTATATAATATGGTTGATGCAATCTTCACTATATCAACTCATTCTTGCTCCACTTTTATATTAAGTAGATATTGTAAAGTGATGTTATTTGGGACTCAAATTATTATTTCTTTATAGTTTACCTCATTCCTCTACCGAGTACTGAAGTTTTCTTCTCTCTCTCTGCCTAATGCTATATGCCGACATAGTGGGAGAAAAGAATCTCTTCTTTGTTCATGGATTGGCTTATTTTCTTATACGGTTTTTTCTGCTCTTGATCAGCTGCACGACTGAGGGTGGCAGCTAATGAGAAGGCAGAGGCAGAGAAGATCGTGCAAATTAAGCGAGCCGAGGGTGAGGCAGAGTCTAAATATCTCTCTGGGCTGGGAATTGCTCGCCAACGTCAAGCCATTGTGGATGGCTTGAGAGACAGCGTGCTTGGATTCTCAGTTAATGTACCAGGGACAACTGCAAAAGATGTCATGGACATGGTCCTTGTCACTCAGTATTTTGACACTATGAAAGAAATTGGTGCTGCCTCCAAGTCCTCTGCTGTGTTCATTCCACATGGACCTGGTGCTGTTCGTGATGTAGCTGCCCAAATTCGTGATGGACTTCTTCAGGCTTCTCATCAGTAGTTTGTACTCCACCTACACCTGTATCTGGTTTGCATGAGAGTATGGTGATGCAATATACCTGTGGTTTTCTTTTCTGTGCAGTGATTTTTGTGATCTAGTTTTATACTCAGTCTATCAAGTATCATTGGAGATTTGAATTATCTAAATTGTGAATAATGCATTATCAACTATCTCTGTATACTGTATATACCAATTTTCGGTATCGTGAAAGTTGCATATAAGGAATATTTTAAACCGTTTGAGAGTGCTTCATGCTAATTGTCAAATTAAGTACTCTGCTATTTCACCTTCAATTTTTGCACAAGTGAAAAATGCTTCTGGACGCCAATGTCTCTATTAAATTACAACTTTATCTAAGAAGTTACAGTATTCTCCCTCGCAATCTGAATGTTTGCTTGCAATATGCATTTCGGTATTCATTTTTTAATAAGAAAATTTAAACCTGCTTCCCTCTTTACAAGTAGTAGAGTTATCCAAAATCAAGTGAAGAACAAACATGGCGGCTATCTTCATCTAATTTTAACATCTAATAAAAGAAAGTAAACTCATCTTCCAGTTTGCCACATCTTTTGGAAGTATCCTTACATCCAACAGCCTCTCAATTGAAATTTGAATATGAAAGCTTATATCCTTGGCAATTACTAAGGTCTTAGAGCCATGGAGACTCCAACTTTGGGAAGCTTATCACTTGAGGCCCCAAAATCCATTTCTCCAGCCATAGTTACATAAAATCTCTGCCAGAATCCTTGTTGAATAAGAGCACCTACCTTGCCAGTGGTATCAAGTCGAGCCTTCACCAACGTTTCCGGTAAAAATGCATGCTGAGCACCAATGGTGACGCCAGTCTCCGGGATTGAAAAGCTATACTTCAACTCTGCTGCAATAGCAGTCTTGGTCAGGGGGTTCACTTCATGATAACAGGAGGCTTTGAGAGTGTCAAACCTGTCATGCCTGCATGACACCAATTTTCAGTGTGACAATCATTTCAGGCTTGAAGAAAGAAACAGGAGGAGAACACTGAGCAGATGTTTTTTAGCTTTTGAGTAGAAGCTGAGATGAGTAGCTTATATAAAAAAAATTCTTTTTTTTTTTTGGTTAAAAAAAGCTGAAATAAATGCAGTCTAAATTCTCGAATTAGTATAGAGATCACAAATTTAATGTTCCTATACATTTTTCTGATAAATTAAGTCTATACTTCTTGTAGGATAGCTCACGATGTCAAGGAAGCAACAAGGAAGGCACTGTTGAAGCTTAAGCCTGCATTCAGCTTGCTGATTGTCCTTGTTGGTATGTCAAAAGCAACATTGGCTCCCAGGGACAGAATGCTTGTTCCTACAAGGCCCGAGAAGTTTACAACAGGGTCATATACTCCATTTGAGTTTCCTGCTAATCCAATGCATCCAGTAATTCCAGTGAAGTTGTTCAAGTATTGTAGTTCCACCTATGCTCATTTTGATTCAGGAAAATGGTCAGATGCAATGGAAAAAAATGAAAATTCAAAATGATTAAAGATGATACTAATAGTATATAGGCAAACGAAAACCAGTTTTACCTTCCCTGAATCAGGTATGGTACATTGGAAAAGGCTCCTGAATCCAGGTACAATTTCTTCTACTGTAACAGTTACATTAGCAAAAACACTAAAGTCAGTCATGCAATTCGATGGCTATTTCAGGGTTCTAAGAAATTCATGTTGCTCTCATATGTTGCAGACACTGGATTTAGTACTGGAACTATTCAAAATGGTTTTCTTTTTAATAAAAAAAATTAAGGACTAGATCGTAATATAATTAAATTGAATATAAGAACTAAATTGCAAATAGAATACATTTCAGAGAATAATTTGTTAGTTTACTCATTTGTTATGCACATCAACTGGCCCCTTCTTCCCATCAGAACAACATTCAAAAAATTTTTTCAACCAGAAGTAAAATGAAAAAAAAAAGGAGTGATTGACATTCACATTACCCTTACAAGAGAGGTCTAAGTTCCAGTCCATGAATTGGTAGTGAAAGTGAATTGGTGATTGAGAAGCATAGTCCTTGTGGAGAACATCTATGACAAAAGTAAACAAATTTGTGTCAGACTAGTGCATGGAAGATAGCTTTAAGATCGCCATATTAGAATTCATTCTGGTGAAAGATTAGAAAAAAAAGGAAAAAGTAATGAGTTGATAAAACCTCTGGCCTTCTTTCCAATATCACAGTATAACCCCGGACACCCGCTCATTTTGCTATGCAATCCCTTTTTCTTTTGCGTGTGTGTGTGTTTCACCATTTTGATTTGTTGAGAATTTATTAGCAGCAAATGTGGGGCAAAGGAAGTTTCCTCTTGTACAGCAAGACCCACCTTTTTGAATCCGGTATAAAACGAAGTTTCCATGAACCAATAGTAACTATTATTTCGTACTCAAAACATAAGACCAAAAGGTGCCGACAAAATAGACAGAGTAAGACTTAAGCTAGCTATGGGCATACACTGATACTTCTTGTAGAGTGAATGACACTGGCTTTTGTACATTTCTGATGTGTGCATAAGTAAGTTATTGTATGTTTCATTTGAAAACGGCCATTCTAACGGTAACCATTATATTATGCAATCATTGTTGCTTTAGGCTTAAGCTGACTCTAGTTATTAGACGTTTTGTTACAATTTTGGAAGCATTTGTCGGTGTTTAACAACTCTACTAAATTCAAACTCAGTCATCGTTTTATGCTCCATGATGTTCTTATGAATGGAACAAATCCTTAGGCATTAATCTTGATTCTCTCTAATATTGCTCTTGTTCTCAATCATCAATTCACCATATGAATAACCGTGCAGGCCTAGATGTGAGGGTACACAACATTTCTCATGTAACCTACCATGGTCATTTAATGATTGAATAACCTCGAATTCATCGTTGCTCTGGAAGATGAGTCTCTGTTGTTTCTAGCATAACTCCAGAATATTTATCCCCATTCAGCAGCTTTGAAGTTTGTGCACTTCAATGCGATTGAGACAATTATACATAAGAATGAGAACTGAGTGTGGCAAAAGACTCATATCATATTTGGTTCAGCTTAAGATGAAAGTTACAGAAAATAAGTTTTTACTCAAACCATGTTTTACGCTTTCTAAAAACTAAACCAGACATGAATTTAATACTATTAACAAATGCATGTTAAAATCAAATTGGTACAACCATGCATCCGGAGAAGTGCCTGATTATCAATACACTAATGTTATTAGCTTTTTCGGGTTTATTCCGTCCTGCGCTTTTATAGATTTGCAATAATTAAGAACAATTATAGTTTATCCAACAGGACTAAAAAAGAAATAATAATAGTTAGCTAATATCACATCTTAATATAAAACTTTGAAGCAGTAAGTGTAAGTTTATAAGTTTAATCACTAATAAAGTCCTAGTTTTGTCAATTTCTTTTTAATGTGAGACTTCTTTTACCCGCACGTTTACATGAAACATTTGAATTCTCAACAATTTCGTCACAGGTAGATGGAGCAAGTTGCACGCCTTTAATCTGAAGACAGCATTATTAAATATAAATTGATAACATCACCAATTTCATTTTAGTTATGATCACTCTACTACTTTCTGAAATATTGGCATAGGTTATCCTTTTGTAGTTAAATTGTTAAAATCAATGATGAAGATGTCATAACAGTTTGTTATGAATGTTTCATTTACATCTGATTCAAGATTTCTCGTCTCCTAGCCGCCAGCCAGTGCCTGCATCTTGGAGCCTAATTTTTCAAGCTTTTGCTTCACTTTTGTACAATCTTTCTTATCCCTAGGATTCTTCTTCTTCTCCTCTTTTTTCCCCACATCGTTCCTTCCTTTTCTTTGCTACCCTATTCCACCATAGCCTTGTTGAGTGTCAATCTTAACGGAGCAACTGCACCTTTTCCTTCTGCCTATATTAAAATGGGCCTACTTATAATCTGTGATAAGCTGATGCACATGGTCTAAAATCAAAACGGCTCTGCACTACTTTATAGTAATAAGTTCAACAACAACAATAATCACTATTTAAACTAAATTAAAAATATAAAACATAATCTAATTATTTTGATGGTTAGTTATTCTAAAACTTTTAAAATATAATGTTAATTATGGTCATTCATATAAAAATAATCTAACAAGGACAACCTATGGCTAGCTCATTATTATCAAGACTCTGGGCAATAAAGGTTGCTACAAGGTGAAGCCAAAATTCACAGAACCATTTTGCAATAAGAATCCAATATAAAACTAATAACGTGTCATCACGAAAAGCAACAGTGGGGAACTAAATAAAATGTAGCAGAAACATTGGAGAGAAACGATGAATTAAACAAATGAAAGAACATATCACCAGGGTCCTAGGGATGTTCAACTTGTTATTATAAGGCGGACAAAGATTTGCAACCTTCTAAAATATAAGTCCTGGGGCAGCCTCCATTTCGTTGGCATTGCCCTTGGCCGTGCTCAACAGTCAAATTCCCGTTTTTAAGCGCAAAACACTAATGTGCACGCCTAGCCACAGACCTACTATTACTTTGTTTATTATTCATATATCATGGTTATATAATTATTGATTTGGTCCTAATATGAGGAAGAATGAGTGTTTTGTCTGCAAGTATTGCAGCTCTTTCCCATATGCCATATGTCAGAGAAGATTAAGGGATGGATTGCACTGCTCGCTGCAAGCCATAAAATCATTGGGCAGGTCTGGATAGCTGATCTAGGTAACTGGTTTCCACACTTCAGAGGCACATTTTTGCAGAGACGGAGTACGTCCTTGTTGAAATTTGTGGTCCCAAATTAAAGTAGCCACTCCTCACTCTCCTCTATGCATTGGCTCCATTAAGTCAATAATTTTCTGGAGTTTATGCCTCAAAAGCTGACGAAAGCAGAACCTTGGTTTGAATTTTATGATCGACTGCAGTTGTCATGTGGTTATGCACTCCCTTTTCTTTACCATGTTTGATGCGTTCAGATTAAGCCATGCCATGCCATTCTAAATGCGCTAAGGGTGCCCAAAAAGCTTCCCATTTTGCAATCCCAACTTGCTAGGGAAAAATAGAACAAAGGACATATATGTTTTAAGTTGCTGTAGACATTTTTTAACCACGTAGTGTATCATTAGACACTATAGAAGATTGTGTAATATATTTCGAGTCATTCATGATAGATCTTACTTATCTATTTGTGCCTAACAATTTAAATCAACATTTGACATGTAATAAAAGACAACCAAAATCAGCGTTCACAAATCATCCCTTCTATGTCTCAGTAGAGTTCCGTACACTAATATAAGTAAAGGCATGATAAAATAATAATGGCGAAGTCATATAAATCCAAAATCATTCACGAGCTAACAGAAATTACACACCATGGAGCAATAAACAGTTTAAAGGAACTGTTAATAGCAATTTTTTTTTTCCAAATTTTAAAATGTTAGAGAGATATTTAAAGATATATGCTAGAAACATGTAAACAGAAAAAGACTCCCCACCACTACTCAAGGGCATGTACCCAAAATTTCTCCCACCATGTTATCTGCTACCCCCCACTCTCCGCCCCTTCCTTCTACCTTTCTCTTATTTCGAGTCTCCAATAGTATTCAATCAATTTCACTACAGCAATAAAGAAATGATGACAACCAGCAACTTTCCACTACCCCTTTTTTTCACTCCTTACAGTGTTATTGAGAAGGACAACTTTCAACTCTAAACTAAAAAATTCTCACTGATCAATTCATTACCACCACCCGTCCCTATTCCAATATATTAAAATAAATTTTCATCTCTAAAAAAAATTGTCGCTTAGCAAAAGGAGGGAGCAAAAAGAAAATAGAAAACCGTCGTTAAAAAGAAAAAAAAAAAAAAGGAAAAATTCTAGTCCTTGAATTTGAATCATCATCTACATCAAGCGATCAGACAAGCTGGGAAGTCGCCGGAAAAAGTTCAAACTCGCCGGCGGCATTGGGTCCCTGAACATTGGGTGCCGCAAATAGTAAAACCCCACCGCGACCGCCACCATCTTGGGTGGCACCGTATACAGTATTATGGTAATAGCAAGGCACACCCCAATGAACAACTTGGTGGCCCGTGGGTCCCTCCAACTCACCAGGGCCTGGATCCTCTCCCCTTGGGTAGCAAAATCGCCCAACACCGTTTGGACCCGGGCCGCCAGCATCCTCAACCGGTCATACCGAACCCGAAGTATATCCGGTGGCGTCGAACTCGGCATCGTGTCAAACTCCTCGTCCAATACATCCGGCTCAACCGTTTCGGCCTGAGACAACCGGATATCCATCCCGGCCGGTATCTTGGGCCTGAACCGGTAATACCATATCCCAATCAAGACCACGTAGAGGAACCCCGTGGGTACAATCAAATCCGGGTACCAGACAAGAACCAAATACAAAACGTGCAGCAGAACCGTCGTTGCTGGGTTCTTCCATCTTCTAATATCGTCTAACCATTTTGCAAGCCCAACGGCCCAAGCCAAAACCGCCACGATCCGAAACCAATTTGCCCTGCTTTTTCTCATGCTCCACGCGTGCGAGTCCGCGTCCAGCATGTAACGGACAACCTCGTGCCCCAGCGGCGGCTCCGACCGGGCCAGCCACTGCGCCACCATCTTCGTGGCAGCGCCGCGGAGCGCCTCCTGCTGCGCCACGCCTAGGGGGCGGAGGTAGTGCATTCTCGGCAGAAGGGGCTGCCCGTAGACGGCGCACGTGTCGGGCAACAGGGACGGGCAGGCGAACCGCACCGCTAACTCGATCTCGCCCATCTTCTTCAGCCCGGTTCGGGTTAGGACCAAGAGAGGATACGAATTGGTGTAGATTTTGTTGCTCTCGAGCGTAGATACCCGTATGCGTACCTTGCCGATACGGCAGTCGGGCTTGCCTTCTGCCACGTCAGCGAACATGCGCCAGTTGTCAAAGACCCCAACGGTTAGGACAGTGCAGGGGTCGTAGACCTGCCACGTGTACTGCTCGTTCCAGCGTGGATCGAAGGAGTCGGTTACGGTGCGGGTTCGGACCCACTTCTTGCCGTACTTGGCTACACAGTATGCATCGGTGGAGCCCTTTCCTGGGGCCTTGGATTTCATTGGGAGGAGGCCACGGGCGCCCAGGATTCCGAGTTCCAGGATTCCGATGGGAGGTTTCCAGAGCTGTTTGGCGGTGGGCCGGAAGTCGCTGCACACGTGGGCAGCCTCGTCGAGCACGTGATAGCCTCCTTCCAAGCAGAGGCGCAGGTGGACTCGCCCGCAGTAGGATCCACCCCCGCTGCCCCCACAACATACTCCTCCTTCCAAAGGGAACCATTTTGCTGGCACGTGGCGCTCGTCGATTCGCTGCTCGATTGAGCTCAGGGGAATCACGATGTGTCCCAAGGGCGCCGCTTCCTTGCACGTGCGATCTTCCACAAGGAGGATCATGGAATCTTCTAGAGGCTCCCCGGCGACGAACAGGAGGTCCTCGTTCCAGTGGAACGACAGGCTATGGTGGTTCATGCTCCCTCGCCTCGTCCTCCCCGATTGGAACCCTAGCTGCACCTTCACCCTAACTTCTGGCGCCGTCAATGGAGGCAGATTGGGAGCGATGCTTAGGTCTTGAGCTTCGATTACGGTCACGCGCAGGTACCAAAGCTTCGGAGACTGGTACACCTTCGAGCGCGTGTGAGCCACGTAAGGTGCATCCGAGATCCAAGCTTCCGGGAACGCATCGTCAGATTGTGTCCCAATCCACACAGAAAGCTGAATATCGCCGGAAACTCCACCGGCATTGTGATCGGCGGCGCCACCTTCGAGTCTGTACCATTGCGGCGCGAGTGGGCTGTCGGGAGGATCGCGAACGGGCACGTCAGAGAGATCGAAGCAAACGCCGCCGAGAAAATGCTCGGACGGTGAATCCCAAACTGAAATCTCCAAAGTGGCACTGTTGGCGTCGAGTTTGTTGTAACCGAGGGCGAAGGTCTGGTTCCAGTCGGGCGAGTCGTTGGGTTCGTTGGGGCGGTAACTCGCCGGTTTGGACATAATGTAATGACTCGAAGTTCGAACCTTCACGTAAGGGCTCTGGTTTGGTGCTAAACCACGAGCTTTGACGATTTTCACGTACAAGTACTGCATCGGCTCCACCAGATCGTAAGGGTGAACCCTCTCGGACTCAACGCCGTTGTGCTTGCCGGAGATAACTTTCGGAGAGTAATCGCCGCCGCCATTGGGCCTCTTCAGGACCCTCACCCTCTCCCCTCTCCCAGCCTGCATCTTCCTCACCTCCGCCGCGGGAGGATACTGCATCATCTCCGGCGGAGGACCGCCCATCTCCGGCGCCGGCGGATCGTGCTGAACGTGCACCACAGGCGGCGTCGACTCCTCCACAACCACCACTCTCTGGGGCGGCGAGTGAGGCGGTCCTTCAGGAAAAGGCACACAATGCTGCGCCTCCATCGCTCCCGGAGCCTCGAAACCCCTCGCTTCCTCAGCCACCACCATCCCCGGCGACCTCCCCCTCTCTTGCTCAACAACTTGCTGTTGCGGCGGTGGAGCTTCATCCTCCTCCGGCGGCGGCGGCCTCTCTTCCTCCGGCAACAACTCGTCGTAGTAATAAATCTTGAGTCCGATTTCGCCCCTTATCCAACTGAAGACGCTCTTCTTCTCCAACGTGTAGTAAACAAGCCCTTCTTCCCCTCTTTTCGCGAACTGGGTTCCATATAGCTTCACCCTTCCGAGGAAGTGGTTCTTGCGGCCGCTGCCGTTGCCAAACTTCTTGTCGTTGAAGACCTCCACCTCGAGCTCCTCGAACTCCATGTTATCCGGGTCGGAGACGATGAACTCGAGCGGTTCGTTCCAGACCGGGTTCAGCTCCTTGAACCGGGTCGTGGTCCTCTTCCTCTGCCCGTCGAAGTCCGCAACGACGTAAGGGCTTGAACTCCCTTGCCCATCCTTCGGGAGAAGGTTGCGCGCGTCCACAACCTCCACCACCAGCCTCCTCACGGTTCTCGCCGCCTGTAACTGCTGCTGCTGCTGGAGATGAAACGGCGTCGTCATGGTCTCATCTTGGGCCTTGGAATGATTCTTCTCGTTTTCTTCTTCCAATGTGTGGTTTGGACAAAGACTGTGGCCGTTGATAGCGGTGACTACTACTGTGTGATGATGGGGGTTGAGAAGGGAATGAAACAAAGGTTAGTTTTTGTGTTGGGGGGTGCTTTTTGTTTTTTTATTTTTGGTTTATGTTTTTGTTGTATGGAATTTTAATTTTGAAGTTGGTTGCGATGACAGTGGGCAGATTAGATTCCATGCTCTCTCGCGAAGGTTTTTCTTTCCAACTTTTCTCCCCCTTCCACTACGGGTTCGTTATCCACCTCAGCTTTTTCTTCTTCTTAATTATTTTGTAAGAAGAATATATGTTTGGATTTGCTTAATTGATATCTTTATTTTATTCACTGGCTTGTGAGAATGACTCAAGCACCTCCCTTTTTTCTATTCCTAGTTCTGTATCTTTTTTTTTTTTTTTTTTCTGTTGCAATATTCTGCTGGTCACGGACAAAAAGTCTTGATCCTAAATTTCTATATTTAGGTTTAAGAAACATCACCTGTTAAATGCACATGTGCACTTGTGATCATAATAATAACATTTGGTTTGAGAGAAATTTAATGATTGAAATTTATGCAATAAAAATTTTGAATTTTGGATTTGTTAATATCTTCTCTGTATGCTGTATGGCAATATTATTGTCACACACACTTTTTGTCTTACCCTTCCCCTTCAACAAGAAGTAGGTGACACTGCTAGAGAGAAACTTTACTTTTGCACAGTTTCTTCCACTTTAAATCTCTTGTTTGCAATATTGATTTAATAAAAAAAAAGGAATTATTAGTTTATAAATAATATTTAACGGTGAAATATCGTATGCTGGAGGAATTATACGTGAGATGTAAAAAGGGTAGTGTACAACTAGTCATATCTAGTAGATAGGTCCATGTCCATGACTATTGATAACATTGTTTGATCGTATTCATGTATATGAACATAGGCATGTAACCCTCCTTACTCCTTAGCTATAGGCTATGTAGCCAATAACCATATCGATGGAAGCTAAAAGCATCAGCAGGAAGGCACATGATTCCGCGTCCCAACCGTGGGCCATCCTTTTTGTCAAAAAGCACCTACATTTTGAATAAAGTTCCACGACAAAGCATTGCCTTTACCTCCCCTTTGGTTCCCTTATTCTTCCCCATGCATCGTTTGTCAACATCTAAATTTCAAGCCCCTGGCACCTTTCCCTTTCTATTCCAAGCACTATTGTCTATAGCTTGAACTAGTGTTCGGGAAGCTCCCATTAAGTACCGCACCTTCCATATATCCCAACTGTGTTCAACAAGCTCTTCTATTTTCAGCATTTCAAAATTGGCCCATGATGTATTATATAATTCTTATCTTTCGTCCACCAATGATTAAGAAATCTGGAATGTTTTGGGAGGGTGGTTATACATTAATATGTCTTAAGAAAAGCAGGAATATGAAGGGAAATAGTTTATGTTACTGAAGATGCACCCAGACAGTTGAAGTTCTGCAAGCAAAGTGCCTCTCTTAAGATCAGAAAGGGAAACTGTGTTTTGTTCTATTCTATAAACACAAGTTAGAAGATAGGACCGAATGGTCATGACTCACAACTTTATGGCACAGATGCCAAAGTAGCTTCTCTTTCCCGCATCAATATGACAATATCCTATGGTCTTTTGCTCTTTTTAAGGTGGTGGACTACTTGCAGAATCTGATCCTGTAAGATAAAAGTAAATTTTGATATGATGCTTTTCCGATTCAGCATAGTTTGGATCAAGGTAATGGATGAGGTCAGTGAACAGCACTATATTTTAAAGAATCATATGCAAAGGAGGTGTTGAAAAAGAGTTGATATCATCTGGTTTACAGCTTTATTTTTTGAGATTTCATCAAAGGATAGAAGCCAACGTAACATTATTCGATAGAAACGAGAAAGAAGAGCTAGGCATTTGAGAAAGAAGGAAGTCAAGGAACTTGGGAAGAAGGTTTTTTAGGAACATAACCTTAATGTGATTGTGTCTTGTTCAGGACTGCCTTGACTAGCTGCGCCTGACGTATGTAATATGCGTGACCCCTATCTTCTGATTCTCCCTTTTTGCTTAGTTGGGGGTTGAGAATGCAGAGACGAAATAATTTGGATTTGGTTTAAAATATATTGTTTAGATTAGAACTGAGAAGTTAAGTAATTGACTTTTAGTATGGTTAAACATTTGGACGGATTAAAATTGATTTTGACATCTCAAAATTAATTTTACCAATTTTTTATATTGTTTGATTTTAGAAGATGAAATCAATTCTTGTCCCTAGAATTAAGTCAAGGAGAAGTGAAAATTTTTTATTTTTTGTCAAAATTACTTTTAGAACAATTTTTAAATATAAATTATTTTATCTCAAAATTAATTATAACTAAATTAATTCTATCTATAATGTGTTTGGATTGGTGGTGGGTCAGATTAGACTTGATTTTGGGATGGCAAAATCATTTTTAACCATTTTTTATGATATTTGATTTTTCACTCTCAGAATCAATTTGTCTCTAGAATTGATTTTGGGAAAAGTGAAAATATTTTATTTTCTGTCAGAATTATTTTTAAAGGAATTACCAAACATAAATTATTTTATTTTAAAATCAATTCTAATCAAATCAATTCTATCTAGAATTAATTCTATAAAAACAGAAGTAAACATGCACATAGAAACGATTCTACGAAAATAAAACTAAACAGGCTATTTGATAGATTGTTGTAAACTGGTGGTAAAATTATATGCTCTTTGACAATGACAATTACAGCAATTTTATATTAAATTTTGATTTATTCCATCCATAGTTCAATGCCAAATAATTTGATATTGAATCAGAGTATCAGCAATTGTGATGGAGATAGAACATATAAAGGTGTATTCTTGAACCTACCCTAATTAAACCCACCAAAGTTCCCTTACTCAGTCTATTCTTCTGACTGATAAAGGATCACGGCATGCCAAATCAAGTCAACTCATGTTTGCAGATATTAAGATTGGAAAGAAAGAAAGATAAAGCGGAGATTTTGTTATTATTGTTTGAATAAGTACACGAATCTTTATTTTATATATGCACATAAATGACCCGTGATACCTGAAGCGTGGGGATATACATCTATGGATGGCAGGTTAAAGGACCTCACTTATGCTTATGTAGAGAACTTACGAGATACTAAAAACCCCAAGGAAAAGGCTACAACAGCTGTTATAACAATTCTTTTGTTTTTCCTCAAAACCTCGACTGCACTTCTTAACAGGGGTTCATGCTCCCACTTCCTTATTAATCCTTCAGAAAATTCCCCAATGTGTGCACTTTCATTTCTTATTTCTTCCATCTCTCTATGGCTGTCATGTTGACTGCGATCTCCACCCTCATTATCAGCAGTGGGTTCCTTGCGTTCATTTTCTTCTGCTCTTTCAACACTTCCATTTGCGGCTTTCTCAGCCTCACTTTCTTTGTGCTGCTCTTGTGCAATTCGCTTTGGGACAGTCACACAAAGGATTCCACTATCAAATTTTCCTGTTACCTTATCAGTATCAGAATCTACTGGCACTGGAAATGTCAAATGAAAATGAACACGTTTCCGCTCATTTGGATGTCTTTCTCCTGTTACAATTATACGGCCATAGCTATCAACCTGAAGCTTCACCTCTTCCTTCCTGAAGGCTGAAAAAACAAGATTGAAAAAAAAAAAACCATGAGTAATATTCTTCTATACTCATGGCATCAATTCTTGCACACAGAAAAAACTGTACAAGAAGTCCTCATGAATGTAATTAAAGAGTTCTTAGTTAAACAAATGGTGCATGCACACCCTTCACAAACAGGTTTCTTCAGCTAGACGATTCTCAAAGGAAATAAAGAAGCAAGACAAAAGAATAAGTGAGTAACTAGACATTGGAAAGAAATAAACATTCTCTTTCTCTCTCTATGGGGTTTATTCTTCTCTAGTTCATATGCATATTCTAGTTCTTTTCTGTTTAAAAGTTAATTGGGTGTTTGATGCAATACCAGGAAGATCCACTATAAGATAATGGCCCGTAGAGTCCTCTGTCCAAGCAGAACTGGGTACGATCTCTTCAACAACCGGAGCTCGTGAGCTTGTTCTTACTCCAACCCTCGCAGTGCTGCTAGCGCTGGCCATTGAAAATGAACTAACAAGATATATGATCCTCTTAGATTGCAAGAAAATTGGTATTCAAGAGATGACAAGCTTTATAATTTGGAGGCAATTTGTTTGCAACATGTTGAAGCTATATTTGCTCGTATAGAACAACGTTAGACGAACAAGTTTCCTTAATGATCAAGTTCGATGGCCGGCTTGCTTTCCTTGCTTGGACATTGTTATTCCAAACTTAAGCTTTAGGAACGTATAGTGGTGACCTACGCAGTTTTGTAACATGTGCAAAAGCAGACTATTCCTTGCTTTAATTTGCTTATTTCCAGGCCACCCTCTTTCGGCGGAGTCTATGGAACCAATATTTAACGATTTCATATTTCAGAGCACGCTATGTAATTTTTTAATCTTGTAATATTATGATTTATAGATATCCTCCGTTGATGTAATCGATTTGATTATGAATTTAATTTAAATGTATTGACAGTGTAAAATAATTTTATACTATTAGTCAATAGAAATAGTGAAAAGTACCAACTCATACAAATAACTATTAATTATAATGAGGGACCCACCATAATTTCTCACTTTCCTCTATTTCTATTAGTTGACAGTATAAAACTATTTTACATTATCAGTGCATATCAATTAAACCCTTTGATTATATATATATACATATAGCTACACCTCGTTAATTAGTTTGAGGGTCAATTTTGTATGATCTACGTACTTTGTGCACAATATATATGAATTTATATTTATCTTGAATTAATAACGAGGAATGATTATTATGTTTCATATAGGTTAACAATGATCTCTTACTCTACAGCAAGCCAAGGTAGTGGCATTATTGTAACTCTCAACTTCGAACCAACGTCATGAACAAAGAGATTTCGGTGTGAGACCAAGATAAAGGTTTGTTATTGTCTGACACTATGATTATAACTAAATTATCAATCACCATAAAATACTGGATGAGGTCAGTGATTAAAGAATCATATGAAAAAGAGGTGTCCAAAAAGAGTTGATATCATCTGGTTTGTAGCTTTATTTTTTGAGTTTTCATGAAAGGATAGAAGCCAACGTAACATTATTGGATAGAAACGAGAGAGAAGAACTAGGCATTTGAGAAAGAAGTTAAGGAACTTGGGAAGACAGTTTTGTAAGAACATAACCTTGTTGCGATTGTATCTTGTTCGAAACTGCCTTGACTTAGATGCGCCTGACGTATATGTAATATGCGTGACCCCTATCTTCTGATTCTTCCTTTTCACTTAGTCGGGGCTAGAGAATGCAGAGATGAAATAATTTGGTTTTGGCTTAAAGGCCAATTCTACGGTACACCACTTTAAATTTAAATATGGTGTGTGGTGCACTATTTAAAAGTTAAGAGTGTACAATGGATAATCACCTTAAGTTGGAGGTGGAAACAATCGTAGCCAGTAACTTCATTTTATAACTGATATTTTTTTTCTTCTCTGTAAACAATTCCCTTCCATCTCTCCCTCTCTAACAAATCTGGTTTTGGGTGGATTGCATTATTGTAGGGCATGCTGTCGTCCTCTAATTCTCTATCCTTCGCAGATGAAACTACAGAATCATTGATGTTAAACATCATGCTTTCTTCTAATGCTGCCACATAACGCAACTTCTTCTTCTCTTGTACCCCACCTCACTTTCATTGCTCTTCGCATAAAATCCATACTATAATCTCATCACTTACCCCATATCCCCAGTTAGAAGTTCCAGCATTCAATATTAAAAAAAAGGAAGAATTTCTGGCTTTAACTATTTATTACATGTCACCATGTACATCAATTTCACAATAATTGTAGTAAAAGATAAAAAACGAAAAATATATTACAAAAGAAAAGGAGAAAAGGAGAAAACAAGATAGCAAAAGATATAGATGAAATTTATACAATGAATATCAGATTCGTGTGAGAGGAGAGAATATCAAATTCCTGGGTACATGAATTTTCATCCCTACAATAATTATGTAAGTTGTAGGGGCCGCAAAGAGGAGGTGGGAGAACATTAGATCCGCAAACCCACATACTGCTTCTCAAATTTCGATTTGTTCTCATCTCATGCTCTGCAAACATCACCTCAAGCTCTGTCTTCGCAAAAGCCAACCAAAAAAAAAAAAAATCACAACTAAACCCCATAAAAAATACTCATTGTTTCATTGAACAAGCTAAGAAAAAATAAATAATAGAACAAGAAAGTTGAGAAAAATCTACTAACAGGCGAGTTGAGACTAGAAGGAGGGACATCGACAAAGGACCCAAAGTGAAACGTAGCACCATCGCCATTGTTGAGGTAGAGTCATTGTTTAAAGAAAATGACGCCATTTCGTCGTCATCATCTAGGAACTGCAGTGGCCGCCAAAACTCACCATTGTCCAAGTTCTCATCCATAACAAACATAAGAGGAGGGGTGTCTAGCGTTACCAAGACCTATCAAAAATCGATCTTCTTCACGATTCCACCATTGTTGGTATAACGGTTTGAATTTCTAAAAAAAAAAACAATCACAAAAATTAGCTCATCACTGAACCGGTCACAAGTTTTTAATCCCCACCATCGATTGTTAACGTGGGTCTCAATGAAGGCAAAGTTTTACAATGCACCTTCAATTCTTAAATGGTGCCTCATACAACATACTTCATTCAATGGTAAATTATATACTATTTGAGAATAACAATTATAGTAATTTTATTTTAAATTTTAACTTATTCCATCTACAGTTCAATATATTTGTTAGTGCATTGACTATTTTCAAAAAAATAACTTGAACACACTTCATTCATTCAGCTAAAGAAACTTATACAAGATAGGTAAGGGTAGAGTAATGATAAAAAAAGTATCCATCATTACCTTGCATAATTTGCTGAAATTACTAAGTTAACTTGTTGCAGTAACTAAGCCAAACTAGTGGCAACCTATGGGCCATGACATCAGTAATCATCATTACACAAAACAAAAGTCATAGTCTAACAAAATACATTAAAGAAATATCACAGTAAATAAAAAATATCAAATACATCAACATTTCTCCTTGATATTTTTGATTGACACTCCAACCAATCCTCTAAATTCTTCAAATCTGGATTTTAGAAGAGCTTTAGTGAGTATATTAGCAACTTGAAGATTAGAAGAGCAATGAACTAGCTTAATCTCATGACTTTTCGCAGCCTCACGTATGGCATGATACTTCACTTGAATATGCTTGGTCTTTCCATGTTGAACTGGATTTTCAGCAATAGCAATAGCTGACATGCTATCACACTTAATCTCAATAGCTTCCTTTTGTTGCACTCACAAATCCTTAAGAATTTTCCTTACCAAATAGCTTGGTTTGTTGTTGCAGCTGCTACACATATTCAGCTTTAATAGTGACCTGAGCTACAATTTCTTATTTCCTTGAGTTCCAAAAAAACATGCTAGAGCCTAAGGAAAATGCATTAACAATAGTACTCTTCATGTCATCAGGATTTCCAACCCAATCAATGTCAACATAGCCTAATAAGCTTCCATTTTCACTAGGTTTATTCCAAATTCCAAACTAAGTTGTGCCTTTCAAGTACTAAGCACTCTCTTTGCCTCAACAAAGTGTGTCTTATTAGGACTTTGCATAAATCTAGACAGCAAACTAGTAACATACATAAGGTTAGGTCTAGATGCACTAAGATAAAGAAGGCTTACAATCAAGCTTCTATAAAAAGAAGCATCCACCTTTTCAGCTCCATCATCCTTTGAGAGCTTAACATTCTGCATTAAAGGAGTAGGAGCATATGTGCTACTTTCCATTCTGAATTTTTTCAGAAGTTCATGAGCATACCTTTCTTGGTTCAGAAAAATCCCATCCTTAGATTAATGCAACTCCAAGCCTAGAAAGTAGTTCATCTCTCCAAAACCAGACATTTCAAATTAACTTTTCATCTCCTCCATGAATTTCTACACTTCTTGTTGATTATTGCTTGTTACGAGCAAGTCATCAATATATAGAGAAACAATTAAAGAGCCACCATCTAACAAACTTTTTACATAAAGAGTTGCATCATTTCACTCCTCCTGAAATCTTGATTGCAAAAGTAGTTGTCAATTTTGTTATGCCAAGTTTTAGGAGCTTGTTTTAGCCCATACAAGGCCTTATGAAGCTTATACACCTTATCTTCACTTCCTTCCACAACAAATCCTTCATGTTGTGCAACATAAATATTTTCAGCTAGTTTTCCATTTAGGAATGCTGATTTGACATCTAAATGCCAAATTTACACCTCATTTGTGCTGCCAACACTACAAGAACGCTAATTGTGTCAATTCTTGCAACTGAAGCAAAAGTTTCTGCATAATCAATTCCAAATTGTTAAACATAGCCTTTAACAACCAATCTAGCCTTGTAAATGTTGATGGATCCATTAGGATTTAGCTTTATCCCATAGACGCATTTCACTCCAATGACATTCTTGTCTTCTGGTTTATTAACCAGTTGCCAAGTCTTGTTCTTTTCAATGGCGGTAATCCCCTCCTTCATGGCTTGGTTCCACTCCTCCACTTTAATAACATCCTCAAAGCTTGTAGGTTCAAGTACAGCACTATTGCTTCTTTGATAAATTTCAGAAAGAGGTTTGGTATCTCTTACAGCAAATTCTTCATCATCATCTTCATTTTGATCTTCATCGGTATCCTCAAGAGAAGGCAAGACTGAATGCCTTTGCACTTGAGATGTTTCCTAGTTCTAATAAGCATTTTTATCTACTTTTAGATTTGTGCTGATGAATACTTTTCTTGAATCAATGCCATAGACTTTATAGCCCTTTAATTGTGAGCTATAACCTATTAAAATTCCTTTTTGTGCTTTTTCATCTAGCTTGCTTCTTTTCACATCTAGTACACGAGTATAACATAGTGAATCAAACACTTTTAAGTGCTTAAGAGATGGTTTGATGTCTCCCCAAGCCTCAATAGGAGTCAACCCTTGTACAGCTCTCGTTGGAAGCCTATTTTGGCAATATACAATAGTTTTTACTGCTTTTGCCCAAAAAGACTTTGGCAATTTCTTTTCAAAAATCATGCATCTAGCCATTTCAAGGACTAATCTATTCTTTCTCTCTACCACTCCATTTTGCTGAGGTGAATAACTCATTATAAGTTGTTGCTCAACTCCCAAGTCTTCACAAAACATGTTGAATTTAGTTGAAGTATACTCTTTCCGATTATTAGTTCTGAGTTTCTCCAATAAACTGCCACATTGAACTTCAATAAGGGCTTTAAACTTCTCAAAAATAGAAAAAAAAAACTTTAGATTTCTGCTCAAGAAAGTAAACCTAAGTCATTCTTGTAAAATCATCAATAAAAAGAGTGAAATACTTGATGCCATTGAGTGAAACTAGGGGTGGCTAACGAGCTAACCCACCTTGACCCGCCTTGGGTTAGCCCAAAAATAGGGTGGGGCGGGCCAATCTGTTTTGCTAATGTGGGTTGAATATGATAACCCATCCTGTTTTAAAATGGGTTAGCGGGTTGACCCATAAAAAAAAATTAAAAACAACTTGTTTTAATAAATTCATCCACATAAAAAAAATTAGAAATTAAAAAGTATAATTAATAACTGGTCTGATTTGGTATCTGTGAACCAACTTAACCAAGAATGGCCTTCTTTAGTTCTTTAATCTTTCCCTCACCACATAAAAGAGGAAAACAATGTTAAGAAAAAAAATCAATTATACTAACCAAAAAAGAATTAATAACCAGAAGCATTAAAAAAAACCAAAATAAAAAAATAGAAGCATTAATAATGTTAAAAAAAATATACAACATAAAAGAAAAAAAAAAGTAGAAGATTTAAGGGGCTTACCTAATGTCAAACTAAAGGCCATACCAGAGCCGCCTCACCGTCGCCGTTGCTGTCACTGGGGGGAGCACCGCTTAGTACTGCTTGTTGTGTTGGGTGGTGACTTGTTTGTGATTGTAAGAGAGGAATAGATGAATGAGACAGTAAACAGATGAGATAAGAGCTTGAGAAAGAAAGTGAAGTGAATCAGTGAGCAAGACGTTGAGATGAGAGATTGGGAGAGCAGTTGATGTTGATAAAAGATTAAGAGAAAATAAAATGAAATTAGGGATTTGGGGGGAAGGGGAGTGTTTGGGCCAAAAAACTCTTTTAGAGATGGAGAACCAACCAAGAAAAAAAAAAGGCATTGCTTGACCCACAAGTTCAACATCCCTCGACCTGCCTTAACTCATGGGTCAGGTGGGCAGGTCAGATGGGTCACAATTTTTTGGCATGTCAACCCAATGGATTGAACCCATTTTGCCACCCCTATTGAAACAGTTTTCATTGCTCCACAAATATCCAAATGAACCAATTGAAGTTTTCACTTGCTTTCCATATTGCTGAACTCATAAAAGGCATGTTGCTTACCAAGTTGACAACCCTCACACACTTCTGATCATACTTGAATGTTACTCAAATCTTTGATTAACTCTTGCTTCTGAGTAAACTGAATGGATTTTAAATTATAGTGGCTTAATATCTTATACCAAAGCTTAGAATCAAGCTCAACTTTGGTGACTTTACACTCTTGTTCGGTGATTAAGTTCTAGCTTATAGGAAAGCATCTTTTTTTCATTTCTACTTCAAATAATTCATAACCTTTAGCATCAATAATCACACAACTTCTTTCTTTAAACAGCAAAGAGTAACCATCTTGCATCAGTTGACTCATACTCAATAGGTTTTGATCAAGTTTAGGTATTAAAAGGACATTAGAAATATGTTTGATACCTATTGTAGTATGAATATGCACAATACCCTTGCTAGTGATAGCAACTTTGTCTCTATTTCCAACTTTTACTAATCTTGTAGCTGGTTCTAGCATAGAGAAAAATTCTAGTTTACTTGTCATGTGTTGAGTGCAACTACTATCAATGAACTAATTATCACCATCCTCTAAGCTCCTTGTTGTCTTGGCCATGAACAATAGTTCTTCATTAGGTTCAGTTTCAGTAACATTAGCCTTTTGAACTAGTTGGCTTTGTTGATTTTTGTGTTGTTGCTTTAATCTAGAAAACCTCTCCACATAACCATTTCTATTGCAATATCTACATTGAATTAGTGGTGGTGTTTTTCTTTTGAACTAACAATCACTCTTTTTCTGACTAGTTCTTTTACAGCTTCCACATCTTGGAAATCTCTCCTTCTTCTTTGAATATTTTCAAGGATGCTCTCCAACAACCTTCTTTTTGTAACATATCTCTTTTGTAAACAGAACATAATAGAAACTTTGAATTATTTATCTTAGGCAGTATGAGAATTTCTCAGGCAGCATTATGCCATGATGATCCTCATACTTGGAATTATAGGGTAATGTAACACTGTCGTTGAAAATTTGGCACTGCCATATGTTAAAAATTAGAAAATAACAAAAGTGCCCTTATAAACTTTTGTTAATTGCAATGATGCTCAGAATTTTTAGAAATTATGTTTTGACCCTAAAAACTTATTCCCACAATAACTCTAGAACTTTTCATGAAATGACTTTTATGTCCCAACGTTTGTAGAATTAACAGAATGGGATTTTAAATAGAGTAGAATCACGTGGTGAAATCGTAGAAGTTTAAATATCTGCCGATTGGGCCATGGAGGCAGTCTGGTGTGAAATGACGTGGGGTGTCCCTAGACTTGCTCAAAATTACGGAAATGCCATTAGCTACAGAAATTAGAAAACAAAAAGGCTCTGAATTTGCGAAAATATCTAATTTATGCTATTAATCTATTTATTCGGTATCAATAGTTATATAAGGATAATTAGAAGTTAAATTAAATATTAATTAGATGTTAATTAGAAGGATTAGGCTTAGGAACATTTAGAATAGAGATATAAAAATTCTCTCAGAGTCGTTTAATAAAGTTTTGCCAATTTGAAGAAAATCGGCGAAGATTCGATATTTTAAATTGTCAGAATTGGACCAATAAAAATTATACCATGAGAACCCTATGATGGAAGGCCAAAATTTGGCCAAAACATCCCTACAAGTGGCGCCTCCATTAGCCATAAAAAGAGAGAAGCCAAGCCAAGTTTGAATGAGGATTGAAGTCCACTAATCAAAAGTTAACTTCTTTCATAAGTTTTCATTTTTTTCTCTTCCTTTTCCCCTTAAATTTTTGGCCTCCCCACAACCAGCCTCATTTTCCCACTTTCCTTCATCTTCTTCCACTTCCTCTCATCCCCAAGCTCAAGCTCCAACCATCAAATTCACTCCAAGATCAAGTTCCACCAAGAATTCACACCACCAAGGTAGGAACTTCAACTTTCTCCTTCTTTTCTTTGATTTGGGGCTTTCTAGGGTCCCTTGTTCATCCATAATTCTGATATTGTGAGGGGTGGGAGTGATGAATTAAGGTTGATTTAAGGTGTATATGTGAGTTTGAATTGAAGATTGGATGGATAGATTTACGAAAAACATAAATTCAAGAAGAATCCAAAAAGCTGGTAGGGTTTTCCCCTCGATGGTCCATACGGCGAAGTGTACGGCTCCGCCTATAACCATTTAAATTTGATGAATCCATTTTTATATGAAAATAGATATTCAGGGCTTTCCATACATATGAAATATAAGGCTATTGGATTAGTATAGAATTAGTTATGAATTTTTGAAATTTGACCTAGAAATCTGGATTCTCATCTGGGCAGTATGAATAGAGAAGGGTGTAACTCACCCTACTAAATTGAGTGCAACTAGCGCTATTTGAAAGCTAACATGTAAGGAAATATCCCATAAAAATTTCAGAGTCAGATTCGTTTCCATTTATTCCCTGCACATCAATGAAATTACCTTAGGTTTAAGCCAGGTTAGAATAGAATAATCCAGTAGGGTCAAGTTTTGGGGCTTATATCTCAAAATATACTTATGCAAATGATATGAAACTTATTTCATTTGAAAGCTTGTCCTGTTATCTTTAATTTGATATAAATTTCGTATGATTTCACTTAATTTTCTATTTTTAGTGAATTTTTACTTCCCAAAATGCAATTTTGGCTAATTGCAGAACAGACAGAAGTAAACTTTGAATCTCTTGAGCTACATAAATCAAAATGAGATGGGACTAAAAAGGTTGGAAACTAGGCACATAGAACTATAACATATTCAAAATTTAGATCCAATTGAATTGAATAGAAATTATGGTGAATTTTATAAAATCGGGCATAATTGAGTAGAATGAGCAGAAAACCTAAGTTATGTATTTATGTTGATATGTTATATGATTTATATTATTATTATAAAACTTGATAATCTATGTTAGTTTTGCTGCTTGATTGATCCTTTTGGTAGTTTGATACTATTCATAGGGAAGCGGACTCAATCCGTTATGCTGCCGAAATTCCGGCAGAAATATGTGAATTAGATGAATGTTATATATTTATATGTTATGCTCATAAGATTCATATATGCAAGAATAATTTAAGTATGATATGAAGTATATAAATGAATACATGTAGCATATGCATATATAATCATGTCCAAAGAAGAATAAGATTTATCAGAACTTGCAAGAAAGACGTACCAAGCTACCACGTGAGGCATGACATAGACCCAGTTAGCGTGGGCCAAAGCGGTACTGTCTAAGACTTGGGCCAGTCCTCGACCAGATTTAAGGGGAATAGACCGGTGTGAGGGTTAGGGAAAGTAAACCTGTCACTCATGTATAGGTACGAGCTTAGACCTAAAAAGCAGGCTATTACTCAGGGGTGAGAGAGGTCATTCACCTTCTGGGGACCAAGTACAGAATAACAAAGTTAAGTTGCAAGTTAAAGAAATATACGAATTAAGTCAAATGCACTTGCATACAGTCAAGTATAAGCATCTATATGTGCATCTTCAATTATCTCGTTAAGTCATACTGTTATTATGATTCTTGTTGAAGCATATTATACTATTAGTACTTCTATGTCTGTCATATAATATGGCAAGTATTGTTAAAATATAACCCGCTTCAAGAAATATGTTTTCAACTTAAATTGAACCACTATTTGAGTGTATGTGCTCATATTTTCATAATAAACTGAAGTGGCTGGAATGCTTATGATGATACTGTAAGATTGGTTTGAACTTATCTATTGAGAACTTTATGTTCTCACTGCCTACTTGTATGTTTTTCTTTTCCGTAAATATTCCAGCACCCAAGTTGGAAATCAAGTGCGAGATGGAGTACTGGGACATTCACTGATCAAGACTTGGGCACAAACCAGAATAAGAGGCTATTGAAGCTAACTAACGACTAGTCGGAAGCAAATGGTGTGTATTATGTTAGTCATAATTTCTTTTAAATTGTAACTATTCTACTCTCTATGTATCCGAGACGACGAAATTTATGAACTATTAGTCAATAATAAAGTATGTAGTTAAAGGGCCAGGTATTATATTTTCCATATTTTAAAGCTTGCTTAGTACAGTGATACCGTTTTGACATAACTTTATGACTCGAGCATGGCTTATATAATAAAAGGTGTTACACTTTTCACTTTTGACTGCTGCATACTTTCCTTTGTGCCTAACTTGGGCAAGACTATTTCTGTTGCTTTCTCTTGTTTGAGAAGTCTTCTCTATTCTTGATCTTGAAGGGTATTTACAAGCTCTATCAAGCTTATCTTAAAGAGATCCTTTGATTCTTCAAGTGAAGAAATCTTGGATACAAATTTTTCAGGCAAGACCACCAAGAGTTTTTCAACAATTTTGTTGTCTACGAGTCTAGACATCTGGTTCACAACTTTCATGAGTCTAGACATGAAATCTTTTATGGTTTCGAACTCACTCATCTTCAAGGTTTCAAACTCCCTTTTAAGATTAAGAACCTGCATCTGCTTGGTTCTTTCATTTCCAAAAAACTCTTCTTCAAGCTTGTTCCAAACTTGTTTTGCCGTCTCCACATTTGAGATTCTCATAAATATATCATCACCCATAGTTTAATGTAGGATGCTAAGAGTTTAACCCTTTTGGCAACTTGCTCACTATGATATCTCATCTAAGCAACGGTGGAATTTGCTAGCAATGGTGGTGGTTTAACTCCTGTTTTCACTACATCCCAAAGATCATAAGCTCTTAATTGAGCCTTCATCTTCACAGCCCAGGTTTCATAATTTTTTCCTATAAACATAGGAGATGTAGGCAAAGAAATATTGCTTGAAATCAACAAGAAAATGTTGGGTTTTTGTTAGAACTGGAATCAGAAACTAATGTTTATTCAAGAATTATAAGATATAGAGGATATTCTAGAGCCCTCTAACTCTTTCAAGACTTACTAACAATTGATCAAAGACCCTTTTCCCTACCTTTTTCCTACTATTTATACTAATTCCTAACTAATTATAACTAACTAACTAACTAACTAATGGTGTCCTAACAATTCTCTAGTGGATTTTTGGGTTTTTTCTCACTCTATTTTCTGGTTTTCTCTGTACTGTTTTTTCTCTCTTGTTTTGGATTCTCACAGGTCCGTCAAGAGCAAAGAGCTCTAGCTACCAATTGTTAGTGCAGAAGTTAATTTCAGAAAAATGACTTGAACACAGTTTATTCATTCAACTAAAGAAACTTATACAAGATAGGTAAGGGCAAAGTAATGATCAAAAAGTATCCATCATTATCTTGCATAATTTGCTGAAATTACTAAGTTCACTTGCTGCAGTAACTAAGCCAAACTAGTGGCAACTTATAGGCCATGACAGCAGTAATCATCATTACACAAAACAAAAAGTCATAGTCTGACAAAATCCATTAAAAAAAAATACTGCGGTAAATAAAAAATATCAAATACATCAACAATATTGAATCAGAGTATGAGCAATATAATTGTGATGGAGATAGACCACATAAAAGTGTATTCTTGAACCTACCCTAATTAACCCCACCAAAGTTCCTTTCACTCAATCTAATCTTCTGACTGATAAAGGATCATGACATGCCAAATCAAGTCAACTCATGTTTACAGATATTAAGATTGGAAAGAAAGAAGGATTAAGCGGAGATTTGATTATTATTGTTTGCATAAGTACATGATTCCTTATTTTATATACACACATATAAATGACCCGTGATATCTGAAGTGGGGGGAATGTACATTTATGAATGGCAGGTTAAAGGACTTCACTTATGCTTATCTAGAGAACGAAGATAGTAATAACCCCAGGGAAAAGGCTACAACAACTGTTAAAACCAACCCTTTGTTTTTCCTCAAAACCTCGACTGCGCTTCTTAACATGGGTTCATGCTCCCACTTCCTTATTAATCCTTCAGAAAATTCCCTGGTGTGTGCATTTTCGTTTCTTATTTCTTCCATCTCTCTATGGCTGTCATGTCGACTGCGATCTCTTCCCTCATTATCAGCATTGGATTCCCCAGTGTGTGCATTGTCGTTTCTTGTATCTTCCATCTCTCCGTGGCTGTCATGTTGACTGCGATCTCTTCCCTCATTATCAACATTGGGTTCCTGGCGTTCATTTTCTTCTGCTCTTTCAACCTTGCCATTTTCAGCTTTCTCAGTCTTACTTTCTTTGTGCTGCTCTTGTGCAGTTCGCTTTGGGACAGTCACGTAAAGGATTCCACCATCAAATTTTCCTGTTACCTTATCAATGTCAGAATCTACTGGCACTCGAAAGGTCAAATGAAAATGAACACGTTTCCCCTCATTTGGTTGCCTTTCTCCTCTTATAATTATACGGCCACAGCAATTAACCTGAAGCTTCAGCTCTTCCTTCTTGAATTCTGAAGAAACAAAATGAAGAAAAAAAATCGGATGAGTTATATTCTTCTATTCATGGCATCAATTCTTGCAGAGAAAAGCTGTACAAGAAGCCCTCATGAATGTAACTAAATAGTTCTTAGTCAAACAAATGGCGCATGCACACCCTTCACAAAAGGTTTCTTCAGCTAGATGATTCTCAAAGGAAATAAAGAAGCAAGACAAAAGAATACTAGGGAAATGAGTATTAAGATTGGAAAGAAATGAACATTCTCTCTCTCTATGGGGGTCAGTCTTCTCTATTCATATGCATATTCTACTACTTTTCTGTTCAAAAGTTAATTGGGTTCTTGATGCAATACCAGGAAGATCCACTAAAAGATAATGGCCCGTAGAGTTCTCTGCCCAACTAGATCTGGGTACGATCTTTTTAACAACCCGAGCTCGTGAACTTGTTCTTACTCCAACCTTTGCAGTGCTCCTAGTGCTGGCCATTGAGAATGAATAACTAGATATATGAACCGCTTAGATTGCAAGAAAATTGGTATTCAAGAGATGACAAGTTTTCTTATAATTTGGACGATTCGTTTGCAACATGCGGAAGCAATACATTTGCTTGTATAGGACAACGTTAGATGAACAAGTTTCCCAAATGATCAAGTTCGATGGCCGGCTTGCATTCCTTGCTTGGACATTCTTATTCCAAACTTAAGCTTTAGGAACGTTTGAGTTTGGGTAGTAGTGAGCTACGTAGTTTTGTAACCATGTGCAAAAGCGACTATTCCTTGCTTTGCTAATTTCAATTCCAGGCTACCCTCTTTCGTCGGACTCTATGGAACAATTTTTTTATCGTAGGTGGCCTTTAACCTAGGTATCTCATTTTTTGGTTGATTAAGGACCAGGAATTTAACCACACTTGGGGAATGTGGCTAATCGACAGAACATGTGTGGTTAAATGAGTATTAATATTTAATTCGTATATTAATTCAACAAAATTACACATATGTCCCCAACCGTTTTTACCGACACCCGTGTACTCCGGCGGCAACCGCAACCCCCCCCCCGCCGGGGGCGGCTCTCTTCTCTTCAGCCACCGCACACAGCAACGCCATTGGCAAAAACAAAACAAACCCAGCAACGCCAAGTTATTGAGCATATCATCCAGTGCAAGTTCCATCAAGTAATATTCATCATCACAACCCAGCATTTTAACCCAAATGAGTTTATTATCCATTCTTTCAGATTCATTACCTCTCTATCAATCAGAGAATGCCACAAATTAACCACCTTAGACATCAAACCCACAACTTCAGATGCCAAAATTCCAATCGCTTCCTTATCATCTGATGCAATCTTGCGGGAGAGTAGGCATAAAGCACCAAGCCATATCCCACTCACCGTTTCACCACCCAATGGGTATGCAATCAAACAAAGCAAAGAAAGACAAATTGCAAAGTCCAAGCCCTTAAAATTTAGAAGACACGGAGCATAGGCAATGACGTAAAGTACATCATCACAAAAATATAAGACACTTTAATCTGTAATGGGTAGCCAGCGAAGTGGGCGTCTGTGAAAGGAAAGGGTTGGGGAAGACCTCGAGGCGGCAGTGCTGGAGGTGGAGAGGGGGAGGGGTGGGGCGAGGTGACTGAGGAAGAGGACGGGGCAATGGGCAGCGGTGGGGTTGTTTCACTTGTTCGGGTCTTTTTTGGGGGCTGAGGATTGAGGAGTGTTTGGTAAAATTGATCAATGCGTCCATGATGAACCCGAACGTGGGTTGCCCCAGGCTAAAACGCGCCTTTATCTTATATTATGATTTATAGATTATAGATAGAATTTAATTTAAATGTTACGTGGTTTTACATCATCAATCAATAAAAATAATAAAAAATATTAATTTATATAAATAATTATCTATTATAATAAAAGATTCATTATAATTTTTTATTTTTTTTATTTTTATTAATTAATAATATAAAATAATTTTATACTGTTAATATATATCAATTAAATTTTTATAGATATCCTCTGTTGATGTAATCCTTTTTTATTGTACCTAAATAAGTATTATTATTATTATTATTATTTTAAGTTATGCTTCGTTTAGTTTAGTTTGGGGTTAACTTAGGCCTAATTAGATAGTATTTTTTGAAGAGGTGTTCTATCTTATAAAAAGTATAAGCCAATTTTTTTTATTTGATAAATCGAAAAGTTAGGGTGCTTTTGCTGTTGACTTTTGAGAGCCAGGGGTGCTCTCAGGAACCCTTATTAGGTGCTTTTCGGAGCTGGCTTGTGCTTTTCAAAATTCAAAAAATTAATATAATTTTACTCTATTTAATAATATTAAAAATAAAAATTATTTTTTAATATTTATAATCATTGTAGTTATTTTAGATATTAATAGCAATTTTATCGAATACTATTTTTGTGATATTCACTTATTGAGAGTAATTTTTATATTATTTTACAAAATGATGCTATTATGATTTTTTGAGAGCAGCTTTTAAAAAATCGAAAGAGGTCAGTAACTTTTAAAAGGTTATAATAATATCAAATCAAGTCTTAGTGTGATCTATTTTGTACACTAAATGAGTTTATATTTGTCTTGAATTAATAATGAGGAGAGGTTATTATGTGCATATATAGATTAACAATGATCTCTTACTCTACAGTAAGCTAAGTTAGTGACATTATAACATCGAATCAACCTCATGAACAAAGATTTCCCATTCGATATCCAAGATTTTCTGTAATAGCAAATGGTAAATTTGGAATGAGGAAACAATAGCCAGTTAAATTATGCAGAGAAATGATTCAGTCCCTCTTTCCTTTTTTTTTATTTTTTCCGATTTCGGGGTCATTACGCCCATTGCTTTCATGATAATCGCAATGCCAAATGTCATTCATAGTAATTTCAAGAATTAATCGTTTTCATCCATCTCGTTATTTTACCTTCACTTTACCAGAGTGAATATTATTACGACTTTGGTTTAGTAAAGGTCTTCGGACTTGAGTGTTATATTTAGTTGCTAAATTTGCATGTAAAACATGGCAGATTCTGTGATAGGCTTCAATGAGTTTGGGACCAAATTGGTCCCAGTAACAATTGAGAGAACAAAACACTTGGTGGGGTAAAATTAGAAATTTAAAAAATATAAATAATAGTGAATTGGCCCATAATTAACATAAAGTCGAAGAAGTAGTTGGACCGCACTAACATTTAGAACTAAACAGAAAAAATTTAGCTGCAGATGCACACATTTTTTCCTTCATTAAGCCTAGGGCTAAGGATGTGTTTGTTTTAAATTTAAAAAAAAAATGATTTTGAAATTTAAATTTTTATATATAACTGAAAATGTTGAAAATTAATTTTTTTCAAAAGTTACTATTTTCAGTTTCTCCAAAAAAATTGAAATTAGATTTTTTTGAGAATCTGATTATTTTTAAAAAATTATCTAAATATATGAAAATTAATTTTTTCAATAAAAAAAATAATTTTTTACTCCAAAAAAGCATAAACAAACACACTCTAAAACTTCCTGCAAGCAAGGAAGTTGAGTTAATCTCCGCGATGATTTAGAGTCAAGAGGACATTTTTTATTAATAATTCCAATGTCTTTCTAAAAATGTACTGCAAAAAATAATTAAAAGAAAAAAGAAAAATATTCACTAAACAATTTTGTAAAAATAAACCGGACAACCATGACCATCTGCCCCAACCTCAAAACAAGATTTTAATATTCCAATCACACCAAAATAGAGGCTCAAACAACCTCCCAAAAGAAAAAAAAAAAAAATCAAATCCCATTTTGAAATAACCTTAATCTCAAATATCCCTATTCATGGTGAACTTCTTCTTATACAACTGTGAGAAGACACCAATGATGATGATGACGGTTCCAATCAAGAGCCTCAAGTTGCTCAACCTCACGTCTTCCACCTAACCATCAACTTTGTGTCACCGCTTAACCTCTTCTTCTAAATACAAGAAACATATTCTTCTCTTCATTTTAGTTCCTTGACATTCTAGTTGTTCTCGTCCTCCCTGTTGTCCTTTGTCACCATTTCGCTGACGTCCCCCTCTCCTTGTCCTTCTAGTCGTACACCTTAAGGTTTTTCTTTCTAAACCATTATGTCAGAAAAAATTTGAGGTAATGGTCCTCCTAAGCAATTTTAAATTATAACAAATGAAATGTCTATGATTGGCCCAACTTACTTAAAAGTAAAAAATGGGTCATTGTACAATTCAAAATTTTTATATATAAAACTTCCATGGGTCTAAAATAGGAATAAAATTCAATGTGATATTAGCCATATGATCAAAATTAAGAGCTCAGATTGAATAATCACCAATGACCAACTTGGACCTAAACTTGTCGAGGCTCATCACAGAGCAAGCCGTAAAACATAAATATATGATATCTAAGAATTTTCTTCACCTCTACTCCTCTACTTTCGCCTAAGTAGGATTTCAAATAGTTTTATATTTGAAATGGAGACATCTTTACCCTTAGATAAAATGAATACTCAAAATTGCAACGACTTTTACATTGTTCATTCGCTTTTTCATATCCTGGTAGTGCAAACTGCTGATTGATATTGTGTGTGTTAATATATAGTTAGTCATTTTAATATGTTACGGTGTGTTAATGATGGAGAATTTTAACATACTCAAAAAGCTAGAGAGAGGGGAAGAAATCCCTTGATAAAATCTTATATATTTCAGTCAATCTTGTTTTTAAACTAATATACAACGGCAAAAACAAATGGTGCATCTGTACTCTCTCCCATTTTAACATTTTGGACAAACCCTTCTTTAACGACAACATGCATGCAAATAATACGTTCAGTTGAATTTCGTACATAGAAATATAATTGGTTGCGCCTAATACGCACTGACAAAAATCCAAATTGGCTAAACAAAACAAGAGAAATGATTTTTATATATATTATCTTTTGATATTTTTAGATATTATCTCTATCTCTCTCCTCTCTCCTCTCTCCACTTGTTTTTTCACTTTTTATTTTATTTTTTTCATAATTTTTTTTCAAAGGTTGTGAGTGTGTGTTTAAATATCCACATTAAAAGGTGATACAAATAATATTCTTCCAAAACAAATAGGTTAAAAAGAAGTTATTCAAGAGAAAGGCTCTCCACTCTTCCCTCCTGACGCTTCATTTTTGGATTTTCCCTTTATTTAGACTTATGACTGATGTATACAATCTTCTCCCCGTTTAAAGGATCTAATTATTTTATTCCTACGGTGTCTAAAAGGCTTACAATCATGCAAATATATAGCATATGAAGCGAAATCGACGCACCAACTTCTGTTGTTGTTGGTAGGCCTAACCACAAGAGGATCTATATAGCCACAAGAAGATCTATTTAGCACTCACATACGTAGGCTCTAGCACAAAATCAGGGAAGAGAACTTAAATATTGAAAGCTAAATAATCAATTGAAAAACATAAGCAAGACACGAAGGACTTGAGGAGAAAAGAAAAATATTTGATGGAATGGAAGCTAACAAGCTTAGATTGGTCTTCTTATGTGTGTTTTATCTTGCTGTGTTCCCTACCTTCGAGGCTAATATAGCTCAATTCGACCAAGTCTGGCAGAAGCGGTCTCTGGATGCCAAAAATGCAGCTCGCCAGGCTTTCAAGCCAAACCCTGAGGAAGTAACTACTAATTTCAATAAGCAGGTCAACAAGTATGTCTATTTTCTCTCATTTGTTGCAGCAATCTCTGATAAATAATCTACACCACTATATAACATTAGGATTGCTCATGATTGAGTCCAAGGTCAAACTTGCATTAGCTTGCTAGGAAAATGCAACAATTTCCTTTATATTTATCACATAAGGCATGTTTTGGAAAAATTATTTCAAGAATGTAATTTTTTTAAAAGAGAAATGTTGATTGTACCACTTTTTAGGACATCTTTAATAGGTGTCCATTAAATATTGATTGAGAATGAGTTCTAATTTTTCTATCAATCAATATTTAAAGAATATCTCAGAGTATCACTTTAAAAATGTCTCAAAAAGTGCTATATATAACATTACTCTTTTTTTAAGATTGTCTCAAAAGAAATAAAATAAAATGATTTTAAGTTATGTTAAACTCAAAATAAGTTAATCTGAAATGAGAATATTTTACACATCCTAATGAAATTGCACGGGGCAGGGCTCTTAAAGGTTCCAATGGCACAAGGAGGGGTTTATCCAAATACAGTGGTCCATGCATGGCCACAAATCCCATTGACAGTTGCTGGAGATGTGACCCCAATTGGGAGAAAAACCGCAAGAGGCTAGCAGACTGTGCTATTGGTTTTGGTCATGGCACAACAGGAGGCAAAGCTGGCAAAATTTACGTGGTCACTGACCCATCTGACCATGACCTTGTCAACCCAAAACCAGGGACTTTGAGATATGCAGCCATTCAAAAGGAGCCATTATGGATCATTTTTGCACATGACATGACCATCAAGCTGAGTGGAGAGCTTCTAGTAACTGATCACAAGACCATAGATGGACGTGGTGTCAATGTTCATATAAGCAATGGTGCCCAAATTACGTTGCAATTTGTGAAGAACATAATCATTCACGGGCTGCACATTCATGACATCAAAAAAGGTGGCGGTGGCCTCATTAGAGACTCAATTAATCACTATGGAGTCCGTACGCAGAGTGATGGTGATGGGATTTCATTGTATGGAGCTACTAATGTTTGGATAGATCATGTTTCCTTGTCAAATTGCGATGATGGCCTTATAGATGCCATTGCTGGATCAACAGCCATTACCATCTCCAACTGCCACATGACTCACCATAATGAGGTAATTAACATCACTTCTACATCCAACTTTGCGGAAATATTTTGTTTTATATGCATATATATTTATGTTTTGTCATGCAGGTTATGTTACTTGGTGCCAGTGATGCCTTCTCAGGAGATCAGGTCATGCAAGTAACTCTAGCTTTCAACCATTTTGGGCAAGGATTGGTGCAGAGGATGCCAAGATGTAGATGGGGTTTCTTCCATATAGTCAACAATGACTACACTCATTGGCTTATGTATGCTGTTGGTGGCAGCCAACATCCGACCATCATCAGCCAGGGCAACCGATTTATTGCTCCTCCAAACCCAGCTGCAAAAGAGGTATGAAGGGAGGGAATCGATACTCTCAATTTAATTTTTCAATTGAGAAAGTAAAATGTGATCTCTCATCATTAAAAATCTTATGTCACATATTTTATTTGGATTTCACCTTCTAAATTCACGGTGAAATTTTTTTGTATTATTATTATGTGTTATATGTTATTGTGCCTGCTTCAAATTGCAAATCTAAAAACTATTAACATTGCTGTGCTTCTTGATGTAGGTGACGAAGAGGGATTATGCTCCTGAAAGCGTGTGGAAAAATTGGGATTGGAGATCAGAGCAAGACTTAATGCTGAATGGAGCCTTCTTTACTGAGTCTGGGAAAACGGTTACAAATTTTCCCAAGACAGACATCACCGCCAAGCCTGGGACATTTACAGCAAGTCTCACTCGCTTTGCAGGTCCTCTCAAATGTGTAGTAAACAAGGCATGCTGAGCTAAGTATCAGACCGAAGTTCTTGTGCTTATGTGGTGCTTTTCTCTTCCGTTGGTTTTCTCTTTCCTTTTCTCTTTGATCATAATTTGAAATAGGAGAGAAGAAAATAGAGTAACTGAGTTGTACATATAGGTTAGTGCAAGCATATTCTCTTAAGACATGGGTACGCTTAGCAATCCCCATATAAGTGTACATCTTCGAAAGGGTTCCCTTTTCTAATATGGAAAGCAAGATTAGCGTATATCTATTTCAGACATTCATCAGCGTTCATCCGGGAAAAATTTTCATTTTTCAATTTAAATAAATATCAAATAAGATGCATGTAAAAGAAATAAAAACCTAACACATAGATACCGAATCGACCTATCAGGTATATATATTTCAAATTTCATATCATCCATCTGATGAAAGTTTACAATATCATTTCACAAAAACTGCCGCTGGGAACATCACGCTCTTTTTCCAGCCAACAAAACAATTCAACTATCTTCTTACGTAGACTAGTCCAATACAATAAGGTATAAATTCAACCTGGCTGTATGAATCACATTTAGTAAGCCAAAATTCTGAATCAGTCCTCCTCCGGATCAAGTCCACCAATCCGGTGCCGTCTCCTGTCAAAAACGGCTTTGAAAGATTCACGTTCAGCCCGGATTTGTTCTTGAAATATGCTGCGCTGCTTTGGCTCCACACTATTAGGGATTGGACTCTCCTCTTCAGGTAATGGATTTGACTTCTGTACATAAACACAAAATACGACGGTGTTATAAAGTTTTCTATTGTAGAAAAAGAAATTTAGTAATGAGTAAAGAGTGCACAGACAGAGGATAAATTCCCCATGAAAAATAAATTAGATTTTTCATCCTTGTTTAAACAGAAAACTTAAACTTGGTAATGAAAAAAAAAAACATTCAGCGAATAGAATGCTAAGCGAATACAAAAGAAACTTAACTTTCGTATGATTCTTTTTTTTTTTTTAAATCAAGTCAGAAACTAACCAGGTTGTATCCAGCACCGGGTCCAATCACTAAAGACAGACCATTTACCTTCCTTGCAGCGCCTATTGAAAACCCTGTTTTGCCAACCTGAAATGATAATTGCAAAGAAAGGGGGGACGGGGGTGCTGAGATTAAGGAAATGTGTATAATGAAAGAGCGACAAAAGCAGGCTGTACCACTGTCTTTGCTGTAGCCGTGTTACAAAACATAACAAACCTAATAAATAGTAATTGAAATACACTCTTAACGATAATGGTTTAATTAATTCCCCTTTCTCAGAGCGCTCAAGCAAGAAAGGGTAAAAATGAAACATAAAACACAAAGCAAAAATCCAAGGACATAAGTAAAGAATAAAGAAACACAAAGCAAAAAACCAAGGACATGAGTAAAGAATAAAGAAACAACAATTAAGCCTTATGCACTCGGTGGGGTCAAAAGAGTAAAGAAAGTATGGAACAAAAAGAACCTAGAAATACTAGAATTTTAAAAAAGAGAGACCAATGAGCTGAGAGCTCACGTGGCATTGACCAAATGCTTTTACACGGTCTACTTGACGTCATGGGTTCAATCCCTGCACCATCCCCCTTCCCTACCCCCTCCAAGACCTCCTATGTAACCCAAATGAATTTAACGGGAGGAGAAAGCAATATTTGCTACAAAAGTATGAAATTGGAACACGCTTCAAATAGTACTTCTAAGCTTTCAGACAAGGGCATCAAATATATACCTGATCACCCCAATGTACAGATTTTCGTTCCTTGCCATATTGATGAATTAACCCAGATAGAGCATTAATATTGCCCTTCATACCTTCAGTTTGATCAATGTCATCTTCACCAAAATCTTCTGACCATTTGCTTTTACCCAATTCCCTGACTTCTGTTGGATGTTCCCCTTCAGCATCCCATCTCTTCCCATCCTCCTTTAGGGAACCTATATTTCAAAGGGCTAATCACATTGAACCAACACGCTAGATGTACAAGAAAAACCAACCCAGAAAACTTTACTCAAATTATAATCCAAAAATGATATAGTGTAGCATGCAAAGTATAAATATTGAATTTCTATAGAAAGTTGACAATTAATGCACCTACTCTATAAGACTTACAATATTGAAGTTGTGATCTTGAATACAGAATATGGAATACCATTAAATGGAGAGCAGGGGTTATATCGATAACAATATAATTTAACAAATTACTAAGAAAGGGCTTAACCTGAACTTGAACTATCCCAAAACATGTGTTAAGCTTATTATATGAAAACCATATGCAATGCAAGTCATGGTACAGTGAATATACCATGGATAAAGAAGTGAAACACCGGAAATCCCATTTAAAAATGCAATAAAACCTCCACTATATAATCATACAGACGGTAAACTATTTACCATTCAAAAGAAGTTGCTTTTTTACACCTTTCATCCAAAGCCAGGGAACAAAAAGTGACAATAGCACAAAGTATTAAAGCCATTTTTTTTGGTATAAAAGATAAAGCCATGTAGCCGACCCCAACTAGTGAAGATAAAGCTTGTTTGTTTTTTGTTGTTATAGAAGATAAATGATAAATCCAAAGCCAAATTCGTTTAATTCTTTAATAAAATAAAAATAAAAACAGAAAACAACCAAACAGACAAATAGAATTTAATTTCCTTAATTCCTTCAAATAGCGTCCCCCTATATGGAAATCTGTATTATGTCAATTGTCAGCAGAAATTGTATATTATTCCCTGTAATGACTTTGGAATGTTTTTCTTGAGACCCAGCCAAGTTGGTGAAAAGGGATTAACAGATATGAAAAGAGAGATATCAAGATAGATTAAATGTCGCCTGAATAATTATCTTCCTAATTTTAGCCAGGTTAAGCACCTCATTAGTTATAACCCTATTCCAGCCTAATCTTGTCCAATATTATCGAAAAAGTATAATTTACCCAACTACATTATGGTTGGGTATCAGTGATCCAATGCACCTGAAAAAAGAATGATATCAACAGCATAGGTAAAACACAGCCATACAAACAGTAATGGGATAAAGCACACTACGTGCGTCATCGCTGACAGGAGGGTCAACAACTTTATCAGCTTCTCCTCCTTGCACTGCAGGTAAAGCATCTCCAATATCATCTTCCATATCCATGTCTACCTGGAATAAATGCCACATAAACCAGTCACTCCAGGTACACCGCCACAAAAATGTGTACATTATACAGGCTCAATTTCTCATTCTAAAATGTTCAAGCATCATCTTAAGCAATAATTAATATATATATATATATATATATATATATATATAAGCCAGACAGTTACAGATCCATCCTCAACAGCATCTCTATAGGATTGAGTTTATTGCTTCTGTTTGATGATCAGATCAAGGCTGCTTCAAAGGGGTTGCTGTTTCTGATTTACAGAGAGGTTGGCAACTTTCATGCATTTTGCAGCCTCTTTAGCTCTTTATTTTCTCTCAACTCTCAAGTTGTTTGTTTTGCAGGATATATCATCCTCCCTTAGTTGTATATATCCTCTTTTCTCTCTCTAAATTTCATCTTCAAACCCCAATCCAGGAACAATGTGTTGGGTGCTAACACTCAAATTGCACATGAAAACTCAAAAGATAAAATATATGCAAAAGTTACAATTACCTCCTGGATTCTGCTTTCCTTTAGATCATCTCCATGAAATAATGACTGTCGAGCCAGTAAAAGAGACACAAGGAAGAAACAAGTAAGAAGCAATTACTAAACAAGTGGAAGTTACACTTGTGTTATGGCCTAATAATGCCAAAACTTTAACCCAAATGATACCAAATTTACAGCAAACCTTCACATCAAGCTGCAAATACAAGGCGGGAGCCTCTTCCCACTGCCTAGCCATCTTTCCTATTTCTTCCTGCATAAATCCATGGACATTCCTTGCTGCACAACCCTGATAAAGAAAAAATATCAAACCCACAGAACAAAGAACATTTGCTTGGATAAGATGGCTTAGTCATCAATCAGCACCAAAACAGGCAAAAAACGAAAACCCATTATCCAAATACCTAATCTCAAATTCTGAAAGGGCAATAGGAGAGACAAAAAAGTTCTCTACCATTGAGCCACCAAACAATTATTATTATTATCATGCAATGGAATATTTCAGATTACCAATTAATATTCACTTTTGCAAGGAACAATAATAATCATCAGCCGGATGAAGGCTAGCAGCAAAACAAAATGATACTCAGTGTTGCTCAGTGGAAAGAACAAATAAACTCACCACAGGGTCCTTGTAAGTAGCTTCTAAAATGTAAACTTCATACCCCGATCTCTGAAAGAAAGAGGAAAACCCATGTGATAAAGGGAAAAATATCAAACCAACAGATACCATGTAACTGCTTTTTAACTAAGATCTATTTAGGCATAAAATAAGTATTAATCATTATAACAGTTCAGCAACCACTGGCATTCAAGCATGCACTTCAAATGATACCATCTTTTAATTCAGAAACATGATGGCTTGAACTTTAGTAGGAAGCAGCTCATTTCATATTGAGTAAATGATACACAGGAAGTAGCACCATCCTCCGCATTTAAAGTAAGAGAAATTCTTGCAGAAACCTGATGCACCCAAGTTGGGTACACTAGACTAAAATGTTATTGACAGGTCATTAATGTAATGTAAACTACTATAGTTAATGTATGATTAGCTACAATAATTAATAATGTGTCAATAATTTATTGGCCTATTGCACCAAAGTTTATGCAAGAGTTTCTTCTATTTAAAAAATAATAATAATGCAAGAAATTCTCTTAAGCTTAACACTTAGATATCCATTATCTTTGACAGCCTTATGCATAACATGGGTATACAAAGTCTCAAGTTAAACAAGACAAACAACATGGAAGCATCGGAAAATATAGAGGATTTTCAGCTGTTCACCTTAGTTATTTGCAATTATTAATACTAAATGTAAAATTAACTCTTTCCCTCTCCTCTGTCTACTTTTCCATATAAAATCATGATACGAAGTGGTATATGCATAGTTCTACAAAGCTAGGTAAACAGAAGGCACGTGTAACATATGTCTGCACCTATTTCCGAGGGAAAATGGAAAGATCGGAAAGAGTATTACATAGATATTTTGAGTCGTCTTGAGCACACATGGCAGAGGTTGCGAGAAAGAAAGAATTAAGGATATACCTTTGCAGTTGCCCAAAATTGAGCAAAATCAGCTACCCGCAGATTGCGGTCATCCACTAAGACGAGGCACAAATACCACCAAGAAAAGGGTCAATTGTTGAACAAAACTGCATCTGTAGTTAGTGAACAAAAAGGCAGTGCATGGGCACTGCAGCACTACTTGATCTAAAACGAAACTACATCATTGAACTTATCACATTCTATAACAAGCCAGCATAGAGCGCTTTACCACTTTCCCTGAATTCTATGCTTAAGCTTTTGTAATTCACCTAAAAAACATTTTTTTTTCTTTTGGTTTCCTTGATGAACAATGATTTAGGTAATTTCACATAAACTCATTTACCACAGGAAATTAAGTCTATGAGCCAGCACTTGGTGCAATGCTATCAAGAAGAAATATACAAGGACATTGTCACTGAAATGAGGATGGAACTCATGACAAAATGCAGAACTTTCCAACCAGAGCAAAAACACAACATCAAGTTATGTTAAAACCCTAAAAAGTGGAAATCATCTGTTTTAAGACTTAAGAGTAATTTAGCTATCATATTTTTCGTGATCCATACCAATGACAAAGGTGAAAGCTCCCTCCTCAACAGTTTTCTTGAATGCTTTCAACATGCTTGACCGATAAGCCTGCCATTGAGGAAAAATAAAAAGCATAGGTAGATCTGGTAATTAAGTCCATATCAAGTTAACAGGTATTCATAGAGAACTTGAAGCAAACTCGTCTATGATAATCGACAGTAGAATGTTTTAGAGCACAAAAATTGGGATTTTCCAGTATTATGCATGCAGAAACATATTTATAGATGGCAACAGATACAACCAAGCCTTATCCCATTAAATGGGGTTAGCTACATGGATCACACGATGCCATATAGAAACATAGTTATAGAAGACAAGTATCCAAAATAAAGGAAGGAAAGAAATAAATTCCCTGCAACTAAGCTGCTGTGACCTAATTCCCAATTTGCAACCATATAACATGCAAGCCAGCTCAATTTGTAGTGTAAAAATTAAGTTTCACTGTCCCGCCCGCTCCCTATGTCCCAGTCCTCACCAATTCCGCTAACACAAAAAAGGCCTCAAATATAGTGTTTCTCTCCCAACCCCCCCCCCCCCTTTTTCTCCCACCGGCCCTTTCAACAACTCATTTCTTTCTAGGCAGAGAAATTGTAAATGCAGTACTATGGACAACAAATATCTAGAATTCAGAATCTAAACAATGATGGCATGCATTTGAAATCTTCATGAAATAACAGACAGAAAAAATACACAGCTCAATATATGTAACAGTTACCTCCTCCATTTCAGGTTCATAACAGTACTCCATGACCTTCTTTGTTACAGGCTTCTTGTTTCTGCCAGAACTTGAAGACTTTGAAGCATCATTATCCTCAACCTTTTCAATGAAAAATATAATTATTGATACAGTATCCATCAGAACTAATAGAACTAATCAAAACAACATATAGCACAGGATAAGAATGCTTTAAAAAAAATTATACTCACGAACCTTTTCAACCTCAGTCATGAAATAATCATCCATAGAATGAATTCGTGGAGCATCACCACCATTTTCAACCTCAAGATCACGCAACATCTTTGCTAAATAACTCTTGCCACTACCTGAAAAGGGCACCAACATGTGGTAAAGATATCAAAAGAAGGAAATAATGAAACCACATGCAAGATGGCCAAGAAATTTCTGTCCCAGCTGCAAACAACAGAAGCATAAATTTCTGCTCACAGTCCAAGAAGACACAAAAGCAGGAGCTTCTTCAAAATGAGCAACAGAAATACTCTGGAAATTACTGACACTTTCAACTTCCACCAAATCCAAAACTTATAAGATCCATCATCAGATGCACACTAAACATGGCCAAAAAGCAACGGGTGTAAAAATGAATGACATATACCCCATTAAACAAGCATCAGAGTGAGTCAACTCGCATAAAAGTAACAATTCAATCAATGCAACAAATTTTCAAGAAATCTTCTCAATCAACAATAATCAAATAAGCAAATAGTGAACCATTAACAAAACAATAACACAAAGCACACCTGGAAGACCCCGAAGGATGATCACAAAATGATCAGGACGGGAAGCTCGATGCGGATGCCGAAACAAGTGCGAGGCATCAGTGAATTTAGGTTTATCTGCAGACAATTGCTTTAATGAAAAAGGTTGAGCATCTCCCAAGTACTGCTTGGACGATTCCTGCTCAGTATGTACGTCAGAAATAAACATCCAGAGTAAAGTGCAACAATCCAAAATCACAAATCTAACAACAACAGTACAAGACAAACGACAACCATGAAGCGTACCTCAGGAGGAAAACCAGTGGAATATTCTGGAAGAGGTTTACTCTGAAAATAGGGCTGGGGTATGGGGTAAGCATGAGCTTCAGAAACTTGTGAATACGATGATGGAGCCACCAAAGCAGAGGAACAAACAGGAACAGGAAAAAGAGAAGCCGGTTTCTTGGGCGGCGAAAAGTAAGCATTCAACTGTGAAGACTGGTTGATTGGTGGATCCACCGGAAGAGGCGGCGGCGGCGAAGAAGGAAGAGGAGCAGCAGGAGGAGGAGGCTGGCCCCTGAAGAACCTTGAAGCCTCCATATGAGCCACATTCTCAGAAGGGTAAGGGTAGGGATAGTGCACCACTCTCCCATTCAATTGAGCATGGTTCCCTTCAAAATTAACCTCACGGGGTCGAATATCATGGGGTTGTGGCATCATATTGTTAGTTCCATTTGTTGGTTGAGGAAGAGTATGAGCATGATAATGATAAGAACTGCTGAATTGACCATTCTGAAGATGTGAAAACCCATTTTGATTAACCTGTTTATGTTGTTGTTGATGTTGTTGTCTAACGTAGTTACTCTGGTGAAGGTCTTCGGGTTGTTGCTGCTGCGAAGCTAGGGCAACACCATGATCCCGAATCAGCTTCAGCCTTCGCTCGTCCTCCGAGAAATTGCCGAAAGGAGTGCTCTTATCGTGAGAAATTGAATCGTCAATTCTAGGTCTCTTGAAGTTTCTGTCGCCGTCGGGGTGCTCGAAGGGTGGCCAATTAGGGTTGTGGGGCGCGTAGGGGCGCGCGTGGGGAGGGAATGGGGGTGGCGCGTGGGGAGGGAAGGAGTGATCGGCTTGGTAGGGTGGTGGCGGGGGGTGGTGGTAATAGGGGGAAGGGGGTGGAGGAGGGCAAAAGGGGAAGTGTGGGATAAGGCAAGTAGGGCACACACTGGCTTGGATTGGTCTAGGATTAGGGCCAGGACGCCATTGACGATCCATTGTTGTTTTAGCAACCCTGAAAACCCTAGCGCACTCGAAAGTGATTTTGGGAAAGAGACGCAATAACTGAGTGCGTCCTGCGCTGCGTCGATACTCAATACCCACCGAGACGAGGTGGCTACGGCTCACAACAACTGATTTTTTATATTTATTTTTCTATCACCAGCTGTTCTTGTAATTTCGGGTTAGAATTAGGCACGAGTAAACCTTCTCAAAAGATGACCTTATTAAACTCATACCAATAATTAATTAATTAATTAATTATAATGTTAATTTTTTTGACGTGAATTATATATTAATTAGTTGATTAGTTGAAATCTAATTTTATTAAAAATGTAATTTTTTAAAATATAATTTTGGTCACTATATATATATCACTCTAATTTTGTAAGTCATTATTAGGAGTGGAATAATGCTGAGGAACTTGACTAATTGGTACAAAATTATAGATTCAAATTTTATTGTTACTTTTGTACAGAAAAAATTAAATTTAGTCCCTGCATTTAAAAAAAAAAAAAAGTTTCTATACTTGCAATTGTTAGTGAAAACATCTCAACTATCAACTTGAGTTATATCTCTATTAATGTGTCACCTTACATGATTAATAAAGTATAATCTAACTATTTCACTTGCTTATTTAACTATTGTTAATTCTTTTTGACTCCATCACAGCAGCTCCACCTTTGTGCTATACCACATCTCCACCATAACTCCAGTGCAGCTCCACTTCTAGTGTATCAAAATGGGAATTTAGTGTTCCCCTCTGCGATGGAAAGAACTGCCAAATTAGATTATAACATGCAACTGAGTAAGAGATAATAAAGCTAGATCACATTTTGTTAGCCACGGTGGATAACTCATTCACTCAAAAATATAACTCAAGTTGACAGTACAAAATTTTTACAAATACTTACATATGTAGTGACTATTTTAACTTTTTTGGTGTGATGACGAAATTCAAAATTGATGACACACATGACAGTCATAAACCTCTTTTGGTTATTAATCATTTGTAAATAATGAACAAATTTAAAAGTTTACATTAACATGGATTGAGATTAGTTATGTTTTAGCTTCAAATTTGTTTTGATCACAAAGGAGATAAATAATGTTAAGTAAAATTACTATCAATACCAATTCTTAGTTGGTCCAATTGATTCAGAATTTGTTCCCTTCAAATAAGATTTATGAATGAATAAAATAAAGATAAGAGAATTTTATCTTATAATAAACTAACTCGGTTGAAACTAAATTAATCGAAGTCCACTACAAATTTAAAAAAAAATAAAATTGGTAACTAACTTTTAGGTTTTAATAATGAGGTTGTTCATTTATTGTTCAAGCTAAATAATAATAAGGAAAATTAGCATCTCATAAGTTGAGATGATAAGTAGTTTCAACATGCTAGAAGGACATAAGCTCAAAACTTCAAATCTTTAGAAATTAACTACCGTGAGAACACTACATGATTTACTCTTATGGTGGGGAAATTAATCTTATAATCACTGTTTAAAATTCAAATAGACCAAATATAAAATTACCTCATCATTTTAAAAAAAATTAATTTTAATTTAGTATCAATGTAAAGTGTTTCTTTTTATGAGTTTTGAGATAGTCACAATAAAAATCAAATAATTTTAAAGACTTGACTATACATAATTGAATGATTGTAAAAAAATTTATACTGAATCCAAAATAAATCCTTAAAAAAAACATGACAAAGTTAACAAGGATGAAATTTATCACGTTCAATGCAATAAAATATAAGCATCAATTCATTGGTTAGCCAAACACATGAACAATCCAAGTAACGTTTTTTGGGTCAGAATATAAACTTACTTTGAACAAAGCAAAAATGCGCTTTGCCACGCATCAAAACAAGCTCGATATTGGTCGACTTATTTGTTGGCTTAGCTTGCCTATCAGATTTTTTTTTCCCCACTTGAAAGCTAAAAATCAGTTAAGAGCATCTTGCATCTTTTGGTAAGGAAAAAAAAATTAACAAAAACCGCGATAAAAAATTTAAATAATTAAACAAATTTTTTAAGCAAAGCAAAATAATAAAAAATCATTTTAATACTTTATCATAAATTAAAAAGAGTACCTTTAAAAGAAAATCTAAATCTAAATAAATATATACATGCAAACAAAACAACCATTGAGTCAACAGAAGGACAGGTGAAGTGTTAGATCACATCATGGGCCTCCTTCGCCAAAACAACATTAAGCATTGAAAACTAGAGCTGCGCAAGATTGAACAACATACACACCATAAGTCTATAATAGTAGTAGTAAATAATACTACAATGAATACTAGGAATCGAGTAGTAATAAACACTATGATAGAATCCAAAAATTAATAGTTCAATGAAAAGCACATTGTGGGAATAGATGAACCTCCAAATGAATTGCAGTTCATGATCCTAAACCGAAGATTACATATAGATCCAGGACAATTAGGACGTGGAGTTATAGTATCTAGAGTCCGTGTATGTATGCTAGTAAAGGCTACAGAGATAGAGATTGATTTCGTCATTGATCATCGGTTCATACAGGTGAACATCACTACCAAAAATGCGGAACATATCAAAAGCAATAATGAATTTTCAAAAAGGTCTTACTTATTTCCACCTTTTACTTCCATCTTTAGTTTGTCCACCACATCAGCCATCAAACAACAAAATTTAGCTTCGGCAGTTAAAGAACTAACCACTCCTTCAATTAATCTCAGCTCCTCATGAAACTCTGGATGCAACACCAATGAAGAAAAATTCTCATCAAGCACCAAACCAAGACACTTCACAACATCTTCAAGTTTAGGAACCCAATCGCACGCTTTCAAACCCAAAACTGCTGCGGCTTCCAGACATGGACTGGCTTGAGGAAACCTCTCATATTTCTTCAGCCATTTTGATAAATAGCGGATCAAGTTTATCAACTCTTTGCCGCTCAACTTACTGAATGAAGATGATAACATCACATCATTGATGTTCGATGATGCAACCAGATAATGCAAACAAAGCTCAGGTGCAGAGAAACCGTCATATGCTACCATAAGCAAAATGGAAGCCTCCTTTGCCACAAGCAAATTCTTCCTCTTCAGGTTGCTATCACTTGCTTTCTCAATGGCTAACAGTGCTTGGCTCTCCCATTCCTTCTTCACAGTTATCATACTATTATAAGCATCTTTGGATGGAGAAAGAAAATACCTCAAAATGCTGAGTATTTCAGATGAACCAAGATCGAAAGCATGCTTAATACATAAACATAGCAAATCAGACCTCCTCTTTTCCACTAACCTAGTAACTAGGTTTGAATAACAAGAATGCTCAATTATACCATTATCAATCAAAGCCTCGACTATATCCCAAATCTCCAATGAAACACACACATCCAAAACCAGACCAGCAACATCCTTACCCATTAAAAACCCAAGTTTGTTAATCAATATCGTGGTATAAACACCAATAGACGGATCAACCGCAATCGAAACCCCAACTTTGTCCCTTATGTTTTCTAGATAGGAATTCAAATCACCAACAAACTCACCCTTTTCCAAATTATTAGCATTCTTGAGCTTTGACTTAAGCTGTGTAAAGAACTTCTTCCCAATGTCAATGATTTCGGCATCAGTTTGCGAAATTTGCCATCCATTAAGGGGTTTTATAAGGGATGAGGCAGATGTGTCTTCTCGTTCAGGCTTTAAATTAGGTATAATAGTATCTGGGTTCAGAACAATAGGGTAGTCTGATGGAAAGTCTAGTGATTTTGAATTGACTGAAGCATTTTTAATGACTTCTAGTAAACTCATTATTGAAATTGCAAGAGAAATAGCTGCAAAGCAAGCAGAGGGATAAACCACAAAAATTAATAACAGTAAGACAAGTAATAATGTGAAAGAGAATATATCAGAATTGAGTTTAAGACAGTTAACCACATTTTATTTGGTTGCATAACAGAGATTCCTTGGCATGAAAAACTTATTTAGAAATATTCAGAATAAGAAAAATTATTGGAAGATTCAGAACAGAGAAACAAAGCATCATCAATACAAACCTGAAGAGGTGCTTCTCGAGCTTCGAGTGAGAAGCGGTGGTCGGCGGCGGCGCTGATGCCGAGGAATTGTGGAAGCGGAAGGTGCCTTGGCGGTGTTGGTGGTGGCGGCGGCGGCTGGAGGATGGTGCTAACGAGTAACGTCTGCTAGGCTTTTCACTTGTGAAAGATGAATGGAGTGGGTGCCCGTGAAGATTGTCAGGGTGCGGCCGGTGCGTGATTGTGCTGCAGTTGGGTCAGTGGGCCGGCCCATTATTTATTTTTTTCAGCTAAGTGGGCCTTTTTTCCAACACGGATGAAGCAGTCATTTAGAAAAAATGAGAGCCTTGTGGGAGAAGACCCTCGCACCTTACACCTCACCTTTCACCAACCCCCTGGCCCAAAAAGAAACACTTTTGTCTTCTTAAATTCCAAACTAACCCAATTTAACTCGGGTCAAACATATAATTTGCAAAGTTATATGAGTTCCGACCCAAAAAGAGAAGAAAAAAAGTTTTGAATTAGATTTTATATTGACCCAAGATCTTTCCTTTTGATCTTGTGACCCAACATCTTTGAGACGCTTTTATTTAGGGAAAAAAAAAACGGTGCTAGAGAAACCACCTACTGTTATATATAGGCTATGGTTTCCAATTATTAACCAATGAATATCTTTTATCAGAAAAAAAAAATCCACTATTTTTGGTGAGTGAGTCAAGTTGACTTAGTTTGCAACTCATTTTGACAGTTATATTATGCATAATGTGGAAATCCATTTACTTTAATAATAAGACTTACTTCATTAAATAAATTTTTTATAGAAATTGAATTTTATCAATGTAACTATTGAATTAAAAGTTCCAACTAAGTAGATTAAGAGTATGTTTGTTTGTGATTTGTTTTGACAAAAAATCACCTTTTTTATTGAAAAAATTAGTTTTCGTATATTTTGATGATTTTTTTAAAAATAATCAAATTATAAAAAAAATTATAATCAATTTTTTGTAAAAATTGAAAAAAATAACTTATAAAAAAATATAATTTTTAATTTTTTAAATTATATATAAAATTTAAATTTCATAATTACTTTTTTTAAAAATTGACGCAAACGTACCGTAAATGTATAAAATTCATTCAATTTAAAAATTATTTGATACATCAACGTCATACTTTACTTTGTTATATAATATGTTTTACAACTATGTCTATGTTTTCAAAATCTAGTATGCCTCATCATTAAGATAACATTATATAATTCATTGATTGAATTGGTGAAATTCAATATTTATCAAAAGTTATTTAATGAAATAAATAAATCAATATTTACCCTTTGAATGCATGTGTATGCACACACACGCGCGGGATATATTTTGAAAATATGCATATGCTATTTTTCAATATTTTGTTTAAGTATAATGTTTTTTAATTAATTCTTTTATTATATTATATCTTTACAATATTCTTGTAGATGGTTGATGAAAATATAGGATGCAAACTTATTTTATTACCACATGTTTTGTATGAATATCATACAACTTATGTGCTTTTACAACTTGTGTGCTTTATAATAATTTATTTAATTATAAATAATTTTATTAAATTTTTATATCACACTTTTATTTTGACAGTATACTTTAAAATGGTTGATGAAAATATGAGTTGCTCACTTGTTACCACATATGTTTTGCATGAATACCACATAGCTTATGCGCCTTCACATAAGTGTTATGCAAATTGCGCGCTTTTTAATTATACAAGAACAAGTATAAAGAAACTTTAGACAGATAAAAACGATGTTATTGAAAGTTAAAATCTTTGAAACTCATCGGCTTTGAAAAAAATAACTTTTTAAAAGTAAAACACTTTATGATAGAAAAACATGATGTGCAACCAAAAAAATAAATAAATACAAAGACATGCCTGCTTTCTCATCCACTCCTGTTTTCCGTCACTTTCAAGGAAAACATCCAATAACACAATCACATATTTAATTTGTCAATTTTGTTTCGTACCAAATAGTTATGGCTTTTGGGAAATTTTATTTTCTTCTCAGGTAAATTTCTTTTCCTTTTATTAAACTTCTAATCAATTCTTTAATACTAATGTATCATCCTTTTGTACTCTCTACTAGATAACTTGTATAAATAACACCTAAAATAGTTCATAACTTGAAATTCAGAATGGGCAAAAGGAGCATCAGTCCAATTCCCTAAATTACTTATGGTTTTTATCTAAGTTAGTTTAGCATTACTAAATTTTGTTTCTTCTATCATGACAAAAGAACATCCTAGAAAAGGGTAATCAAAACTCAGGGAATTTATTTCTCAAATCTAAACATACTGTGACGTGAAACTCTACTTCCATTAATACAGGCTAATATAATGCTATGTGCTACCTCATTGTCTACACAGCTAATCTTATTTTTATCTCCCGCTTAAATAGAATTTCTCAGGTTGATGGAGGAATTTCCCACTGCTTTGGTACCGGCCCAAAATCATATATAATTTCTCTGTGGCAAGACCATACAAGTTTTATGGCCTCTGGTGTTCCAATTCCTGCACCCCTAGGATCTCCAGAAGGTCCAAACCTGTAGTGACATTGTTTTTGACAATGATAAATTGAAGCATCAATGATCCATCCCACAAGTAAAACAGACTCAAAAGAATATAAACTCACCAGTGATTTTGTGGAGCTCCGGTGGTCCTTGCTCTTAGCCCAGCATAAGTAGTACCATTCACTGATTTGCCAATGACTTCCTGCCAATTTATATTTGACCACAAATAACCAAATCAGATTGAGTATCCAACACGAAGTAAAACACAAATATAATAAATTTCAGAAAACAACTCACCCACCCATGAGCTTAAAAAACAAGTAGCACTTAGATAAAAGAGAAATTCCAAACGTCTCAATCAATCTTCAACACAACATAAACTTGATAAGCAGTATCAGTCTAAAATCCAATGGCCTAAACTACTATACTTTTATTCCATCAATGGAAACATCAAAATAAGTAATTAATGATTTTAAGACCACAGTGTGCAACAAGAAAGGATGATTGCAGCCATACTGACACTAAGAGCAGGTTGAAAATAGATGAATATGTCTAGTATATGATTTATAAAATCTTGCCTGTAAAAAGAGAGGATCATTTGAAACTACAGCAGCGGTTAAATGTGCATGCATTTTTTCCAAGGCATCCAGCACAATTGGTAGTTGACCACTTTTGTAGTCAGTAATTATCTGGAGATAAAAATCCAACTTAATTATCTCACACAAAAGGAAGATTGATAATACATTCGAAAAAGTTATCTTTCATATTACAAGTCTTCCTTTCCATACCTGAAAAGGTCCAAATATTTCTCTTGTCACAAGCTCATAATTCTTGTCCTTCATAATTTCCTCAAGAGGAACATAAATGGCAGTCGGTTTAATAGCACCATAAATAGGTGGAATTGAATGGCCCTCTAAAGGTCGGCCCCCAAAGAGCAGCTTTGAACCTGGTATCTCAAGTAATTGATTCATGTGTTCTAACATTGAATCAGTTGTAAACTGCAACGTACAAGAAAAACAAATCTAAGTAATTTATTATTACATAAAATGAAGCAAATAACTATAATGTGGAATATGCACCAGCAAACTAAATACGCACCAGCAAACTAAGCTCTAAATATATATTATAACTCTGGGTAGGATGCAAAAAGAAATAATTTATCAAACAACTAGTATTTTAGTGGATATATACGGGTCCACACCCCGCAGTCCACCAACAATGTCAAACACAGCACAACCTATCGGAACTGGGGCACAAACTTTGAAATTTGACTCATCATCCCACAAACACTTCATTCATCAAATAATATTAATTAAATAAACACAAATTAGTATCTAACTTCTACAGGTTTGTTAATCAATATACAGCATATTGATCAATAATTGCCAGGGACAAATCAAATGTCAAAGTGGACAACATTTGTATTTAACCTGAAAGCAGTAAATTGTCTCAACCCCCAAGCAGCCACTCCCCCCATCCCCACCAAATAAAAAACTCCTCCTTATCCATTAATCAAAAGCATTTATGAACACTAAAATAGTTGTTTATAACTTCTTGCAATTAAATCCAGAATCCATTCATATCTTCAAACTTAAAAGACTCCAATAACCATATCTTAGAGAGAATAATACCATAAACTGCAAGGAAGCTGCCAAAACTGTTTTAAATTTTATATCCTAGATAAAGAGACAAAAGGTTAAAAATAAAAGACATGTATACTTACCGTGAGAACTGGGCCAACTGTCAAATCCTCTAACTTTCTTCTCTCAGCAAGATCTTTCAACTTGGATATCAAGGAAGTAGTAGCCCAGTTCTAAACACAGGAAATCAAAATTCCCTAGAGTTAGTAATATTATAAACCACCATGAGCACAAGACAAAACATAAGTATGTTAAAGTTACAACTTCAGCCTAGTCCTTGTGGACATGTAACCTTGAACGAAGTAATAACAATCATAGTGACTGACCTCATGCATAAATAACAATGATTGTGCCGAGCACTTCTGACCACTGCATGCGTATGCATCCTGGTCACAGACCCATGCAATGTAATCTTCCTGCAATCAAGAAACAAGAGAGAAACTATTATAGAACTGAAAATTGGGTCAGTGCATTCTGAAATCGACAAAGCATTATAAGAGACCTGTTCGACATCAGGGCCCAGTATTTTCCAATCAAATCCAGCATCTTCCAATTTAATCCGACCCTTCAGATCAACAGCCAATTTCTCTGCCACTCTTGAACTACCAGTGAAAAGGGTCATTCGTGGATTTGCCTGCAATATCATATTATAAAAGAACATGTAGTTACAAACAAATAGAGATGTATCACAACATAAAGGAGTGCAAAAGCAAATAAAATCCTACAAAAGGAGGCCAATATGAGTTGAACATTGCACATTTCATTAAATAAAATCATAGGGTAAGATGGTAATCTGTCACGAATAATGTTATTCTCTTTAGAATCAGTGTCTGCATGCCCCCAAAAAAAAAAAAATCTCACCTCCTGCAACAGCTTGTTCATTGTCTTCCCATCACAATTTATGAAGTCTACATCTTCCAAAGGTAAACCACATGTATGAAGCAGACGCAACATTTGCTCCATGACAATGCTTACCTACAATAATTTCAGCTGATAATTCAGAATCACACACCAAAAATATTTAACTATAAGCAAGAAAAATAGATATTTCCAAAATTTAACACAAGAAAATCAAAATAAGAAATGCAAAGTGCAAAAGAACGATGGTTTTAACATGAAAATACCAACCAAATCAGAACATAGTTCATGGCAGGAAATATGCATAATCTCTTTCCACACACTCCTCCCCTTCCCCAGGCAGAAAACAAAAAACCATTGCATCACAATTATCTTCCCCCACAACTAATTCCCATCAATATTTACTCTGGACGCTAGCCTTCTTGTATAATGTATACATGTTGTATCAAATGTAATATCATAAAAGTCTGTGAAAATCAGAGACACAAGTGCTCACCTTGCTATCAACTTTAAGGACTGGCTTGTTGCCCATATAAAGTGCACCCATCAATTGAAGGACTGGAATCTCTAAGGGAAAATTGAAAGGAGTAATAATAGCCACCTACAGAAACAAAACACACTTCAGTTTTCAAATTATGCCAGGATGGGAAAGTGAATGTTTATGGCATGAGGAAAAAATCTAACAATTCACTTACTAAATCAGAAACTCATGGAAAAAACTGCATAACACCACATGGCACCACCAATTTAAAAAATAAAAATAAAAAATCAATTCCACATCATATAACATCTTATTCTTTTTTTATTTTCCATTTTCTTGAGCAGAAGTTATGTCAATAGGATATTCCCCAAAAAAATCAATCTTTTTAAGTACAAAACATTACAGAACTTTTATTTGATCAAAGAAAGCATCTAACTTACAAAGACTGGGCTCTTGTAAGCAAGAATACCTAAGTCCAGGGTTTTGTGACTTTTGTCTTCCCATCAAAGGTATACGGATGCAACTGAGTTCACGTATTAAACTGTTTTACCATGTTTCAACTTCATAATATTAATACTAAATCAAAGCCACAAACTTATTATATCATATAAGTATTACTGCTGGGTTTTATTTTAGGAAAATTACTTTTATTTTTCATTTGTGCCATCTCTTTTAGAGTACACTTATACCAATTACTTCCATAAATTGACTTGCTTGACCTCAAGGCAATTGATAATTTTAGCACAGTCAACAAAGTAACCAGTTTTTTTTTTTTTTGGGGGGGGGGGGGGAGGCGTTTTTTTTTTTGCAATTCAGAATAGGGTATACCAATTACCAGATAAAATAAAAATCTTACCGGACCATATGGCCAGCGAAAACCATGACTTTGCTGCCCAACATGATTTCCAGGCACGGCAAATGACCTTGCCAGGAAACGAACCTGCCAAGGTTTTGTTGAAATGAAGCAAAGACAAAGAGGAAATCACTAAAGGAATGATTACTTTTGTTAAAGAAAAACAACTTAATAGGGAAACCATGTATAAAAATTATTTTCAAATTTCTGTATGGGTGTATCAACTAAAGCAGAATCCAGGCTTCAATGACGGAATTCAAAAGGAAATTGGTCAATATCTACCACCAAAGGGAAAATAAACGAATATCAATTTAGGTTATCCCATCATTCTGTCTCAGACAATGACATACTCCTACTTGGGATTTCACTCATTCAGCACCAACATGTCTTACTTTGATGCATAGTTGTTAGTATCATGTGATTCGCGCGAATTGCACGATTTGAATCGATTCATCATCCCAGTGATACAGAAACATGATTGTATCGGAGATGGGTATGAATCGTGTATGAATCGCAAGAATCAGTCCAATACCCTATTGATGATACGAATCGCCATTCCAGCAATACAATTTTTATTTATTTATTTATTTATTTGGCTTTTTTCCCCTCAAATCCTCAGGAATTGGAAAGGGCCAAAGTAAATACTTTAAAAAAAAAAAAAGAAAGAAAGAAACTAAAGGGATTCTTAAAACTCATGTATGATGCATCTATAAGAGACGTGAACAGTCTCTGCTGCCTCTCTGGGCTCTGGGTTCTCCTCTGAAACTGCATTCTCTTCATCTCCTATCCTATCATCCACCCCATCACTAGGTCATCCACTTCCACCCCATCTATTTTTCTATTTTGCTTCAATTTGATATGACTTATTATGAGTTTACTTAAGACTAGTGGCTTATGATGGTATTTTGGACTTTGGTATTGGTGTATGGACTTGATTTAGTGCTTTACTATTTCTTCAATGATATACCAAAATTTAAGTAGTTATTTGCAACCTTTTCAGCATTTTCTTTGTTCTAGGTATGTAGTTGTTCTCCAGGCCTTTTATTAATATGCTTATGGATCGTACAATACAAATCGATTCACGATTCAAAAATTGATCAAATGATTCACTATTTGACAACTATGTTTTGATGTACCTGATCTCCACAGAAATTCTCCAGAAACTTCTGCGTCACATAAACTTCCGCATAAGCCTGCTGGTAACTCTTTGGAGAAACTCTCTGTATTAGCCTTGAGAAGAAATCTGAAACCTGAGAGTCATGCAGTATAAATTATTTAAATTTTCCAATTAAAGGGAAAAAAAAAATGGTAAAGATCTTTACTACAATTGATGACAACACAAAAGTAACATGGGAAAAGGAAACCCAGGAGAGGGGAGGGGGGATTTCTATAGTTTGAAATACCTTAGGAAGTGATAGCATGTGAGCTGCCTTAGCAGATATCTCTCCAAACATAAGATATCTGTAAAAGATTAATAGCAAAAACCCACTTTAGACACCACAAAAATGGCCAAAGTAAGAATGTAAGAATTGATACCATACTCCAAAGCATAAAATACTTATAAATAAGGTGCCCATGTCAGTTCCATTCTTTAAGTTAAAATGACAGGTGTATGACACAGTAGACAGATTATTTATTCTCATTCTTATCTTACGCTTCAGAATAACAGGATCCCATGTATTTTGGTTACTCCTCTTAGCAGAAGTCTGAAACCAACTGGGTTGGAAGTCCATTGTGCACAGCAAAAGAACCCATGTGGACACAGTCCCATATAATAGACAACATAAGGCATAGAGGTTCATATTGAAGGATGAGGTTCCCATCAAATTTTTGTTTTCTTGACCTATAAAGCACTAATCAATCCAAGAAAAAAGAAACCTGTATATGTTTCTATAAAGAAAATGAAGAAGAGAAAAGGAGTGAAGGACAATCTGCACATACCTATCTGGAGCCTTAAAAGGATTGTGGAGCCCATGTTTGGGGCAGCTGGACAAGCTTTCCACAAAGGGCTGATAAGTCAAACAGATGGAAAATTTTAGTCAAGAGCATCTGAAATGTTGAATTCCAATCAACTCATCTATAGCTTTCAAAATAAAATTTTCATTTCATTTTTCTTCTTTCACAAACTGATGAGAATCCTGTCTCACATAGAGAGGTCGAAGCTTCACACTTGAGTCTCGTATTCATAGGACAGGTCTGGTGACTGATTAGACAATGCCTCAGTCACTTAATATTTCAAAGTTTGAAAGGTTAGGAAATACTAAATACAGCCTTGTATAGATCATGTACTCTCGCCAAGCAGCAGCTTACTCCGTGTGCAACAGAAGAACAAATTTCATAATAAAATATTAAGTCGACAAATATTTTATCACAATAATGCACCTGAATGCCTGTTTCATCAACTTCACCAACTTTAATAAATGGGTCTCCATTTAGCGGATCCACAACTGTATTCCACTTTGAAGCTCCTACCCATTTACCCTGAACTGAAAGTGAAAATGAATTCAGGTCATGGAAGCATGGCATAGTAAGTTTGATCAAAGTTGAATGTATCGACAAATATGTGGTGCAGAAATTTACAATAACACTCAGTACCATTCAGATTTGGATGAATAAAAAAGAGGCAATAAAAAATATGAGAAATATGTTCAACTTAGGATTTTTCACTTACTACTCCCTTCTTTTCCATCAAATTTCCAATTTCTTTTTTATAAACTTAACCGTCAACAAACTGCTGTTGGATTTCATGGAAATGAAGGGTAGTTTTGAAACCTTGGAGACGCATCATGCAAAAGTAGTACTGGACGAGTAACCAAGTAAATTTTTATAGTGTAACCCTTTTCAGTCTTTTTTTGACCATTACCCAAAGTAAAATTCATAAGGTACTAATGCCTATATCTGAAGAACAAAAACGTCAGAGACCGGAGACCCTACCCAAGTTCAAAACTTCAGCAGGCCTAGAACCTGATATCTCTTCAGCTTCTACTGTGGCAGAGGATAATGCATGAGCAGACCTGCTTCACAGTGCAAAAATGAATTTACAGCTCAAAAGGCAAAATAAGAACATGTATTATCATATAAATCGGAGGAAAAAAGCAAAATGACTTTTTCTTGCATCCCTGTAACTGTAAGTTGTTTATCGAGTCAATTATGAATCAAAATGCCCCCATCTGCACTTGAATTGAGTTCTAAAATGTGGACAACCCAGTCAGTTTAGGTAGATGAAAATAGGACAAGAATATTGAGTCCAATTGAATTCCCAAAAGCCAGTAGATTGATACTAATAGATCAGAGAATATATATTCTGCTATAGTGTTCTACCCTTGCTAATTGCTGAACGGTATTCAGCTAAGGTAATCATTAGCTATATTGCTTATTCCTTAATCACTTAATCCGATTAACCTTTTTCCCCTTTTTGGAATTAACACTTTAAATGTTTTGCAACAAACATTTTGAAAACACAAAAGGTCTCTAAACCTCAACCTTCAACTATTAGGAACATAGGTCATTTTTAAATATGGATCATCTACCAAATCATACGCATACAAAAATACAACTGTTTTTTTCCCCTTATAATTTTGTATGAAAGACACCTATCTGGTTTGTTGAACGAATCAATGTCACAACAAATTCAATGGTTTCAGGTGACCGGCGGTTAATTCAGCTCAAATACTCGTGGTCACCGGATCAAGTTAGGTATAACAAATAATTGTCACCAATTCAACCAAACATCACAATCAGATCTCAGAAGCAAAACATTTTTTTACGGAATTGAATAAAATCGAATTCGTTGTCATTTCACATCCACAAAAAAAAAAAGAGAGAGAGAAGAAGAAGAAGAAGAGAAGACAATCACCGAGAGAGGTTGAAAGAAACGACAGCGTTGCGGGCATGTGGAGTTGAAGCCCTCACTCTGCTCGCAACAAGCTTGAACATGGTTTGATTTTTGTGTGTGTAAGTGTGTTGGTTAGGTTTTACAGCACTCACTCACTGTCTCTCAACTTAGTTCAGTGCAAAGTGTGCGGATCCTCCTTCCTCTCCTCTCCTTCCTATTTATTCGTTTTAAGGCCAACAACAAAATCGAAATGAGAACAGCGTGTCCCTTCCAAATCGTAGTGATTGTTTTCTGAATGAAAGCAATCTTTTAGGACCTACAGCGACACGTGATCGATTTTGATAGCTTGTCCGTTTTTCCACGTATCGATGAGTCAGCCGTCCAAATATTACTGCGCTTTTGTGGAGATGATATCATGTGGCCTCGTTATGAGATCCCATAAATCCCGGTATTCTCTCTGCGGACAAGTGGACACAAATAGTTTGAGAAAATTAATCTATGTTTAAATACACTTGCTCATAATAATAATAATCCATTTTAAAACAAAGAGTTTTGTTTGTATTGCATAGAAACAATTATGTTATATCTGAAAAGTATTTTTTGAGGATAATGTGAGGATATTTTTGTCCTAATATGTTTATAGTCATCTAAAGTAAATATTAGCTTCAAAATAGCATTTATGAAAATGTTCTGGTCTAAGATAAAAATAGTTGAGCCATGCTTCTTCTTTTTTTAATAATGTTCTGGTCTAAGATAAATAAGTCATCTTAATATGAAAAATAATTAATGATCTTTTATGCTTTAACCCGTGCATTTGCTTGAGTAAAATAGCTCAATTTGGATAGAAATCAGTTTTATAAAATGATTAATTAGATTTAAACATTAAATTTTTTACTTGTGAGTAATGTGATAGGTTCTTATCAGATTTGCCGGTTTCTCTAAAATCCCAGTCGCATGTGATTTTAATTATCACGTGATTATAATTGCTCAGTCACATGAAAGTTTGTTGAAAATTTTAAGTCATTCAATTTAAAATTGTAATATGATTTTTTTACATAAATTTTAGATTTTAGTAAATGAAATTTAAGTATTTTAAAAATATTAGAAAAATAAAATTTATTTTATTTAGTCACAAAAAGATATGTACATAACATATATATTACATACGGAAAGCGGGTTAAATGTAGAATTTATAAATAACATTACACAATAAATATGCATACGTGATCCCTCAACTATATACTGAAAAAAAAAAATTCTCTTTCACCTAATTTCTTCCACTATAACGATGCATTACACGTGCAATTTAGTGATTGTTGCATAGGCGGATGTCTATCGAATATGATGGACCTTAGTGGCGTGATAAACCTCTCCTTGTTCTGATTATGAAGGATAAGGATAAGGATTGCGCTGTCTCTTACAGTTTTAACATGCTACTTCCTAAGACTGCTATTTTTTTTTTTTAATTACTTTCTAATATAGCTAACGTTAAGTGTCAACACTATAGGATGGCATCCACACACATAAATAAACGAATCTCTGTGTCAGCAACTGTTTCGACGATGAGGCATGGATTAAAGGGTTGTTTATTTGTGATTATTAAATTTTATATATTTAAATAATTTTTTTAAAATAATTAAAATTTAAAAAAAATTATTTTTAATTTTTTAATTATTTATTAAATTTAAATTTTATAATTACTTTTTTTTAAAATGAAAACAAATGTACCCTAAATTAAGTTGTTCAAATTCCTCTACTGAATCAGCCCATTGCTATGTTGGACTTTTAAATTCATGTTAATGAAAAAGGCCTACCCCCCAATACACGGTCCATCCATAGACCGAACAAAGACTTGTATGGGGAGACTTGGAGCGAGAGGCCAAGGTCCAACCTTTTCTTTGTATCATGTATGGCACAGGTTAAAATACTTTTCAGATAAAAAAAAAAGTTTGAAGATTTGTCGAATGAAAAAAAAAAAAACCGTTGAAGACGAAAACAAAAATGAAAAAGAATACATGAGGCTATAAGGGCTGTGAAAAGGAAAAATATTGCAATTGTCTAAAGCTGTTTATTTATTTTCTCCATACTAAGCAATGCCTCTTGAATTGAATTATTCAAATCCTTTTCATAGCTCCTGACCCAAAAAAAAAACCTTGTTATAGCTAAATTCAAATTTTTTTTGCGTGTGCCCCATCTGAAAAAACATATAAAATAAGGAATTATGGAAGATTAAAAAGAGATAGAGTAAACGTAAAAATTCTGAACTTTTACAAGAGAGACAAACCGGATAGATTACTTGATTCGTTCTTTGAAATTGTTTCCATTTAGACACACCGCCTAAAAACGTGTTTGAACCAAAATTGAGTATCTACAAGAAATAGTCCATCACCATGTATAAATTGTGAACATAATATCATTAGAATAAAATTACAATTTTGTCCTTAAAATATGGACGTGTAATAAATTCGTCCTTAAATTAGAATACAGACACAATTTGATCTTTGAATTTTCCATATCATAAGATATAGAATAAAATTTTGATCCCTAAATTTAACATAATAATCTCCCAAAAAGATTAATATATTTTAATATGAATAAATTCAGGAACTAAATTATATATATTTTTAAATTGGAAGACGAATTTGTTACACTCTATATTTTAATGACCAAAATGCAGTTTTTCTCATATCATTAACTTCCACTTTTTTATCAACTAAAAAATAAAACGTGGGAGTTGATATGGCATATAATAACTCATAATGAATTTAAAAATATCTAGTGGGAAGCTAATAGGGAATTTTGACTTTTTTAATAGATAATGAAACATGTAATAAAGTAATGCTATTTAACGATATTCACAATTCACATTAATATATGGTTGGAGAGATTTTTGTTTGGATTTGTGTCGCGTTTAAGGTAATCAAATATTACATAACCATATAAATTTTTGTGTTACGTAAATACTTTATTTTTTAAAATAAGAATAAAATAGAATCCCTTATTGAGTGAAGGCATTATTACACTCTTTTTTTAGAGCAAAATATAACCCCCTTATTTGAAAGATAATATTATTATATTTTTCTCCTCTCTCTTTGTAAAAGATACACTCTCTTCCCCTAAAAAAATTAAGATAAACTATATTTTATTACATTTTCAAGTTTTTTATTAATTTTCTATTATCTCATGTTTATTATTTTATTTTTGACCAAAATAACCTTTAATGACAGTTATATATATTAATTTTTTTACAAAATAAAATATATATGTGGCTTATAATAATATAAAATATTTATATATATAGTTTAATTTAAAAATTAAATTATTAATATATTAAGAGAACAAATTATTAATGGCAACAATAATTTGAATTAATATTTTTTTAAAAAAATAAAAAGTACATATTTTCTTAGCTATTAATTTTAGAATACTAATGTATATTTTCTTAAAGTAAAATAAAAAAAATTTGTGACCTTCTTCGTGATTCAACTTCGTATGCGATATGAACAAATGATTTTTATTTATATATATATTAATATTCTACAATTAATAGTTGAGAAAATATGTTTTATTTTTGAAAAATAATTATTATAAATTATTGTTACTATTAACAATTTGTTCTCTTTTATATATATATATATATTATTAGTCATATATATTTTATTTCATGAAAAACAATTAATACATATAACTATTAATAAAAGATATTTTGATCAAAAATAAAATAACGAGATAATAGAAAATTAATGAAAAAATTGAAAATAGATTAAAGTGTAGTTCGTAGTTATAAAACTCGACTCGATAATCGATTCGGTCATAATACTGGATTATTGGTTCAATCAGTGGAGTACTGGTTAAATCAGATATGATTAAATAAATATATAAAAATATATTAAAATTTAAATAAATATAATAAAATAACATAAATAATTAATAATTTAAAATATTTTAAAATTTGTAAGCTTATATATATATATATATATATGGGGTAGAAAGAAAAGTATTACTAAAGCATTAAATTCTTTTATGTGCTATTGATGATAATCAGGAAAGGCGATCTTTACTTCCTGGCAGTAGTGCAATGTTCATTGAAGCAATGACACCTCAGCAACAATTACTTCCCATTCTGGAGGAGGATTTCATAGAGTTGAATGATCTTGCATGAATTAGTTGGTCTCCAAAGACATGCGAATGGTAATCCTGCTCTCGGGAGTATCTATCCCCATTAATTAGTACATTTAAATTATAAAAAACATGCTTCCAAAATAAAATTTATTTTTATTTTTTTAAAATCTCACATAAGATCCAACTTTAGCCTATGAGAGGATAAGAAGAAGTAAGTTTATAGCATAAATAAATTGCTTCCCACTCTTTTTTAGTCCCATATTGAAAACAGAGATTAGTGGAAGCTAAGATATATATTATAAAATACTTTCAACTAATTGTTAGTCCTACATTAGAAATGGAAGTAAGTGAAAGTCAAGGCTCTTGCTATAAATTGAGAATACTAGTGTAGTAAAGGCTCAATTACTTCTATCATGACTTGTAAATGTCATAAGTATGGTCAAAAAAGTTAAAATTTTTTAAAAAATTAAACTATACATCATTCGATCAATTTTATTTAATCATACCCGGTTGCCAATTTTCTTTTAAATAAAATCAGCTAAGTTGAACCGAGTTACACCAGTTCAGATGTATATCCAATTTGGAGAGCAGAGGAGTGAGGAGTGATGATATTATTATATTGTACTCTTTATTTTAATTTTGTAGAAAAGATGATTATATATTTTAGAAATAGAAAGGAGAGGAATATAATAATACTATTTGGGAGGGAATTATATTTTACTCTTAAGATAATAATATATCTATTATACTGTACGGATTGGTTTTAATTAGTGCATTATGTACATTAGGTGTATGGAAAAGTCTTTATAAATTGCTTATTGGTTCATTCACACTCAATGAAAAATCATAATGCGCATGTATGTAACCAAATCATAGCCATTTTTGAAAATTTTAATTCACTTTGTGAGAAAAAAGCTAATCGCAGTATATCTTTTTTCTCTCTAATTCTATTAAATCTCAAGCTTAATTGTCCAAATAAGTTTTTGTGGGAAATCTTATGTCTTTGTTGTCCATAGGTTATAAGCAATTTGGCCATTTTTTCCCCTTTTAGGATGTCTTATGTCTATATTCCCTCGCAGTCCATTCTAATGGCCTTATAAATAGGAAAAGTTTTAGATCTACTTTAGTAGGAGGTGTACACTATTTAAGCTCCAACCTTTCGTGACCAACAAGTGTGTATATCAGTTAATAGGAGACTATTTTAACTTAATCAAAGATCTTGAGTTTATACAACTACATAAAATTTGATAAGGAGAGCTTTATCTTCCAAGTGATTTTACTCAACTTGAGCAATATTGTCTCAAGTTAAGGATACCTGTGATTTCAACCAAATAAATAAAACTCCAACCGTTCGTGTGGGTATCTATTGTAATTAAGGAACGGATCAAGTAGGTTAAATTTGGCCTTACATAGGCCTGAATTATATTTTAAATACAAAACTCGAGTCTAGTTTGTTTATATGATATAGTTAGGGTAGGATAAAATCTCATGTCATTATAAGACCCAAAATCAAGATACATGAATTTAAAATACCAAAATATACAAAGCAATGATACGTTCCTTTTAAGACATTTGACATAGGGAAGCATCAAATTAGGTGAGAGTTTCATACATTAGATTGCCCTTTTAACATGACAATATATAAAAGAATAAAAAAAAAACTGTAAAAACGACTGAGGTATACACAAACACCGGCATGGGTAATGCTATACTACTAGAAAAAATGAGTAGTGGGAACCAATACAAGAAGACAAGCAAAGAAATATATATATAACCAATACAAGAAGACAAGCAAAGAAATATATATATAAATATATATATATATATATATATATATATATATATATATATATTTAATGGGATTGAGTATCATTTTTCTGTAAGTTTAGAGTTTAGTGTACTTTTTATAAACCTTAGGAGGTTGCTAGAATTTTCTCAAAATTATATTTAATTCATTCATAGAATCATAGTTTAATATTTTAGTCTTAATTAGTAACAAAGTTTAGGTTAAATTTCAAAAAAACTCCCAGTCAATTATATCCATTGTGCAAATCACCCGTTAGTATTAAAAAAGAGTAAATTACACCTTCAAATTTATAAATTTTGCTTATAACACACAACTGATGTCTCCGTTCAACTTAAAAGGATGATACTGAACTACAAATTTAGTCCTAACATTTTTTAAATCTTTTTCCTTATTTATTTCTGAACTCATTGGGATGGACTAGTGGTTTCTTTTGAATTGGCTCATGGTTCTAATCCATCCCAGAATTTCCCTTCATTCAGGAATCTAAACGATAAAAAACTCGTAAGTCAATTCGTCTTTCCCCCAATCCAGACTGAAGTGTTTGGTTTTGAATCTTCTCGCATGCTCTACACGACTAATTGGAAACACCTTAATTTGGTATTATGAGGTCATTGCTATCTCAAGGAAGAATTTGTTAGGCATTCTTGTTGAATCCTGGGCGTATACTAATGCCACCACCCTGAAGCAGTTTGTCATGATACATTTTAAAGGTTTAGGAAGAAAAAAGAAGGTCAAAACTTTGTGTTAGTATGCACCCTAAATTGAATGCATATATCTTTAGCGGCATGACATTTCGCTCCTTTTACACAAGGGAAAGAATTGTGTTCATGGCCTAGCTCTCTTTGACATTCTGTGCAAGGATTTATTTTGAGTGTTTTCGTCAATTATTTTCAACGGAGACGCTAGATATGTGTAAAAAGCACAATTTATAAATCTAAAGGTGTGATTTACTCTGTTTTAATATTCAGAGATAATTTGCACAAGTGATAGGGTTTCTTTGAATTTTAACCTAAAGTTTATATATATCAAAGAAACCCTATCACTTGTGCAAATTATCTCTGAATATTAATATATATATATATATATATATATATATATATATCATTTTTTAAAAATTAAGAGACATAATTTTTTGGGTACAAATTAAGAAACATAATTAATATAATAAATACATATATTAGTATTAAGTCACATTAATTAAAATTAAAATATAAAATCATAAGTAAAATAAGTACAATCGTAAAAGATACAATAACTTCTCTGATTATAATTATGGCTTTTCAATTTTTTTGTGGGAATTATGTATTAAAAATATCATTATATGAGATAATTTACATAAATACAATAATGTGGGGAGTTTAAACACATTTCGCCCTACATTAAATAGGGTTTAATTTTATTAATTTTATAATAAACCCTACATGGAGCAAGGCGAAAACTAAGACAAGAAAAAAAAGTCAAAAAGCACATCATACCAGCCCTGCAAAACCTGTAAAAGCTGCAGGAATCTCTAACGCCAATCCGACACTCTATTTGGTGAAAGGCAAAACTTGACGGCACCGTGGACCGAGGAGAATCTCTATCTTATTATCACATCAGTCAGGTTTTCCCACTTGCAAGCAAGGTGGATTGTCTCTGCATGCATGGCTAGCAAAAGTAATTTTTAGTCAAGAGTAGCTAAAGTAAAAACATATTGAACTTTAAATTTAATTAACATACTAAAATTCCAAATTACATTAACCAACAAATATTCAAACAACAACAATTTATTGCTCACTACTAATTAGCTCCAAATCTGAGTAGACATTGTCTGCGGCTATGTCCTTCACCACAGTATAGACCACAACATTTTGGTCCCCATATCTCATGCATATCCATTTCATTTAGAAACAGGTTGATCTTGCCCGACTTTTCATGTTGCGCTTTAATTGGGGGTTAGGATGAATCACTAGACCATTATATGGTGATTACGTACTTCGATTACCCATGGCCTGAAACTTCCTATCGTATACTTTGCAAACCTTCTCCATGCTATAAATACAATCAACATACACTTGTCAATTGATGTTCTAATTAGCGCAACATGCAATTATGTGATGGCATAGGTATCAATTAGTCTAAAAATTGCCGCAATCACAATACCTTTGCAATATATCAATGCTAAACTCATCCATATTTGTTAGTTATTGAACAAGGAAAACTTGATTTTGCCTTGAAAATCGCATGGCATGCACATTACTAGCTGCTTGCTAGATTTCTTGCAACCGTGTCATGAGGGCTTTTGAAAAAACAAATCCTCCATCTCTTCGAGCATGTGCCTCTCTAATTTTGGTAGCAAACAAGTCAACCAACTGAAAATATGTTGCTCAAACCAAGGTCATAATGGGAAGATTGTGAGTGCCCTTTAACATAGAATTGATGCATTGAACTAGGTTCGTGGTCATATGCTCGTACCTATTTCCACTATCAAAAGCTTGAATCCATTTTTCTCATGGAATTTCGTTAAGCCAACTAGTATATACCTCACCATATTGGTGCATTCATCCATAGTGATGATTAAATTCATTTTCCATCCTTAAATACCCTGCAAAACAAAATATGGTCAATAGATTATAAAAAAAAAGAGCATTTAAAAATACAAACAAAATATAAGTTACCGATATATCTAATGCAGTACATGTGGAATGCTCTCGGAGGTTCCCACCGACCTTGACTATATCTTATTGCTGCTTTGATTGACTCGTGTCAATTAGAAATGATGTCAACCTCATTCTCAATCACTAAATGTCTATGTAAATGATTTAGGAAAAAAAGATCACGCATCTGTATTCTCACCCTCGACAATTGCAAAAACAATAGGCAATATATTTTGATTGTCATCTTGTGCTACTACAATCAATAAAGTCCTTTTGTATTGCCCATATAAATGTGTCCCATTAACTTGCATTAATGGTTTGCAGTGTCTGAAAGCTCTCCTGCAAGGACCAAAAGTCCAAAATACTCGCTTGAATATTTAGGTGTTCGGCACCAACTTAGTTTCATGGTAGGCTAGCACAGCTTCGAACTCAACACGTGCATGTCGATCAAGAGAACACACTGCTCCTAGCCATTTGGGTAATTCTTCATACGAACCTTTCCAACTACCATAAACTCTTTCAATTATCTCCATATTTTCTGGTATGTTGTCAAGTATCCATACCGATTTTGGATCTTTGCAATCACATTCTTTACTTTTAAAGATGGGTCAACTCTTACCATGGGTTCTATATATTTTGTAATCATGTCAGAATCCAATTTGATGTGATCCCGAGAAAGCATTACTGAATTACAAGGGTGCAGGCTATTGTATTTCCTAACCTCCCAAATATCCTAGTTCTTTCTAAAACTGACCCAAATAAGCCATTGACACCTAGAGCCAAAGTGTTTGCACTTATAGTAAAAGGTTTGCAGTTTTAATTCATGCACTTTGTAATCCACAAATCAAGATATGTTGTAGTTCTTAAGTGCTTGTATTACAGCCTCCCGATCGCTAAATATCATTCTAGCATAAAATTTACTATCAGCAACATAACAACTAACCATATTTACATACTTTGGAAACTCAGGAGCATGCTTAGCCTCAAGAGATAAGCCTGCATGAAAGGTGGAGTATCTTCTGCATGTTGAATTGCTACTACTGTGTTTGGTCCACCCTCATCATCTGTATCATCACTGCCATTTTCATGCTCTCCTTCAGAGTATTCACCATTACTTTTGCCTTCACTGTTGTCAAATATGCACTTTATGTCTCTTACTGGAAATGAGCTAGGCTCAGCTTCACACTAATGATGGATTAAAAAGAATTAAGTAAATTAACACATATATTATATTAATCAACATAAAAATTTAATTGAATTAAAGATAAACAATTAATTAAAATGATAAACTAATATTAAATAATTAATCCTATTACATTTTTTATTTTTATGTGAAATTAACATATTGAACTCAGTAACTCGCATCTAACTATTAAATTTGTTTCTTTAATTTTTTTCCCTAATATAACAACTATATCAAATAATTATAATGGTGCATATTATAAAGAACAATGAATAAAACTGAATAACAATAAAAAAAAATTAATATAACTATGTAAGTATTTTAAATTTTTTAAAAAAACTGCTTCTAATGTTTGATAGCTTTTGCCTTTGTGATCAATACTTCTTAGTTTTTGTAAAAGAATTAATCCTTCACTTTTTTTTTCATCAATTACGTAAATTTATTTTTTCCTAAAAACATAATTTTTTACAAAACTCATTACTTACAGGAATACATTAAAAATATTAATTTTAAATAAAAACATTTTTCTTAATTTTTTTAAATACTCAATATTTTGTAATAAGATAACCATCATATTGACAAAATTTTAAAAAAATACTTTAACATTCATATATATTCTAATAATTATGTTAAATAAGCTAATTAGACATAAATAATTAAAGTACTAAGTAAGGTTTTTGAATAATGTATCACATGACTTATTGGATATGAACCAAGAGTAATGCTATAGTTATGCTATCTTGCCAGATAAGAACTCGTACTAGTTTGAGTAACATGATAATAAAACAAAACTTATTGAAAAGTATTAACTAAAATAACACAGATATTATATCAATTAAGATAAAAATTTAATTCAATTCAAGAAAAACTATTAATTAGAACAACACAAACTTAAAGAATAAAGCTAGGTAATAAATAAATTCTACCATAACAAAGAACTTGCCTATATAAATAATTTTAGCATAAAAAACTTAATAAAATATCATATGACTTAATGGATATAATTGGGAACATGTCGTAGTCATGCTGTCTTGGTGGATAGGAGCTAATACTAGTTTCAACAACATAATATTGATACTCGATTATTAACAAGAATTAATATAAATATTATATTAATAAACAACAAAATTTAATTCAAGTAAAGAAAAACTATTAATCGCAAGAACACAAAATTATACAATTAAACTAATTAACAAATTGCAACATAAGAATGAAATTTTATTAGATAAATAACTTTCAAATCAAAATTTAATAAAATATCACATAACTCACTAGACATAAACTAGGAGCAATGTCATGGTCATGCTGTCTGGTTCCAATTTCAGCAACATGATACTGATGCAAGGATTATTGAAAGATATTAAGTAAAATAATATAAGTATTATATTAATTAACACCAAAATTTAGTTCAACAAAAACTATTAATCAAATTACTATAAGGATGGCAATAGGTACCTACAGGAGTGGGGGACATGTCCTCATCTCCTATCTCGGTTTAGAAATTTGTCCCCCGTCCTTGTCCCCATCCTCGTCACAAGTCCCCATTCCCCATTTTTTGTGGAGATTCAAATCTCCACGGGTTAATGCAAAAAAAAAAATTATATATTAAAAAAATCTTAAACTTGAATAAAAATATTCATAAATATCCATAATCCATTATAATATTACTTACACAACATAATCTAAATTATAAATAAAAATATATGATGTAAATCCAAGTTATTATAAATTTTATTTTGATCAAAGTTAGTCAATTATTATAAATTTGATTTTGGTTAAAAGTTTAGACTATCATATGTTGATTATATTTTGAATTAACTTGATTTTATTGTGTATTATTGTCAAAATATATTTGTGAGTTAGTATATATATATGGGGTACATAAATGAGAATTTAGTGGGCCTCTATGGAGAGGGGGATGAGGTCCCCTCCCCCGCCCCATTTTAATAAATGGATATTTTGTCCTCATCCTTGTGGGAACTAAACCAATCCCTGTTGTGGGTAATCCCCGCAGATACCTGCTTTGGCGATTTTTTTGCCATTCCTATATTATTACATAATTAATAAATAAATTGCACTATAATAAAGAAATTATTTACATAAATAACTTTGAAATAAAAAATTTAATAAATTATCACATGACTCGCTTGACATGAACTGGAGACAGTGTTTTCGTGTCGTATAACAGGATATGCACTACAAACAGTTTTGTTGTGATGCAGACTAACTCGACCACCTTCAGCAACAATGTATTCGAAGTCGACATACAATTCAATGGTAGTAATGTGTTATAGATACTACCTATACGTCCTAAACATTATTTGCATATCTCTGTAGCTGCTTATTTTAATTAGCCGAAACTGTATTTTGTTGTTAAGATTTGAGATCGGACACCTATATTTAATTCTTATGACTCTCTTGGAAGTGCCGACATTTATGTCTTGACAAATTATAGCATTTAGTTCCTCAAACGATATGGTTTAAGCAACGAAAGTGATAAGCAACTTGTCAGACATAAATATCATACCTGCTTCTGTATTTTTAATAACAAGGCCATTAAAATGTGCAACAGCAGTAATATTTGCACTGTTATCCATAATTTTCTCTCACTTTTCTTATATTATTATTCACTTCCACTTTAAAGAATGCAAAGCAACACACACTAATAAAAGAGGAACAACAACAATGGAGAATGGAAGAATAACAATAATAGAGAGAGGAAAAACAACAAAAGTGGAGAACGGATATGTGACCACTAATATAATGAAGGCTTGAGAGGAGGGGTATATGTATAAAACCGAAGCTAAGAGTCGTTGAGGTTTTTGACCATTGGAAATTTGTGGGTTTGTGTCTGAATCCACCATGTTGCAAATAGATATTTAAAATATTATTTTTTTCACATTCCTACATCTAGGGGAGCAAATTCTTTAACACTTTGTTGCTCTCAAATTTCGCCCCCTGTAAGTAGGATTTTGTGTTACATCAATTTTTTACTCAACCATATTCCTACCTCCTTAGGGGCGAAGTGTCTGACACAATTTTCCTACTCCCTCCATGGTGAATTGTCTCTAACCGTCCCCATATACCCATAATAAAATTGAAAACATAATATTATGGTTATAATTATATAGTAAACCCATGTTCAAATAATGAAGCCTATAATTATCTAAGGTATTTTATCTAATTTATGAAAGAAGAGGAAGAAAAAGCAACAGATTGAAATGGTGGGTGAAATATTTTATTATCTATCTCTTAGTCTCTAACTCTTAGAAAACATTTTTCTGGGCAGAAGAGTAAATTTGAGTCGTATAATTATATATAGGTAGTCAAAATTAAAAGTTATTTAAAGGTCACATAATCATTTAAAAAAGTCATATAATTTTATATTTTAATTTTGATCATTTATATAAAATTCAATATTTACTTTTTTCACTCTCATAATTAATTATTTCTCTTACTTGATTCTCTACCTATATATATATATATATATAAAAGGGATATATCTAATGAGAATAACATTTTTATGTGAGAAGTGAGAATGAAAATCTCAACCATTAAATAAAGTTAAATGACTGAGATTAAAATACCAACTTAAAAGGTCTCATGACCCAATCCCGTGACTTAAATAAATAAAGGTAGTGTTTAGAATGCTCACCGTAGAATATGAAAATTGAATGTTAACTTAAAATTAAACCATTGATCTAAAGTTATTTACTAATCTAATGATAGAGAATGATAGAATAAGTTTAATATATTAATAAATGATATTAAAATATTATAGTCTATCAAGTTGGTATCAGGTAATTTGTTGTCAATGTCCAACTCGGAGCTCGGAACCCGATGTCCTTACATTGATATTTGTTAGTGCAAGACCTAATTTTTAACTCGAAACTAGGTGTTCATGGAACTCGAAACTCGGATCTCAGTATTAATTAAATAATTAAAATAAAGTAACTGCCTATAACAAGTAAAAAGAAAGTGAACATTTATTGTTCATATTTGAAAGTGAGCATTCTATAATTTACCATAAATAAATAAATAAAAGACTCCCATCTTCTCCAACCAAAATCGTCTCCTTCTCCCTTAACCAACATCCCCATTCCTGTCATAATCCGAGAAAGCCAATTGTTTCAGTCGTTCCTAGCAACAACAAAAAGAGGTGGCTTTCTATATCAACCCTGTTCTGGTATTCACCACCGACCACCGCGGAGTTGACAAGAATGCCCACTGCTGCGGCATAAATGGTGGTCAGGACCGACGAATCGGGAACGGAATGAACATCCTGCCTCAAATTCTTCCCATTCCGGAAAGATCTAGACTGCAAAGAATGGAGCTGGAAGAAGCTTGGGCTGCCCTGGGTTGCTTTTGTTTCTTTTTCCTCTAAAAAGAAAAAGTTGTGTTTTTTTCGAAATAGTTGTGATATTATTGTATTTTGGGGTTGCCCTTGCTTTCCGTTAGATTTTTTTGACCTTTCTAGTTGTATCTATGAGTCTGGCTCGTTTTGTTTTGTTTTTAAGTTGAAATTTTAATCTCAACTATTCAATTTTATTTATTTACTAAAATTCTCATTCTCACTTTTCATATAACAAAGTAATTTTTACTAGATATATTTCCTATTTAAAATTCACTTATTTTAACTAATGTGATTCAAATTAAACGGATTAGAGTTTTTTTTTATTTATAAAACTCAAATTTAAGATTTTTTTTAATAAAATAAATATCAAACTATTTGAACCAATTAAATATTGGATCATGTCATATACTTTGTGTATGAATATAGTAATAAATTAATTTAATTTAGAGTTATGCACTTGCAAGCTTTGTACTCCTAAATGGTATATCCAGGTAATGTAATTAAGGAGACAGCTTTTTCTCTTTTGTTTAAATTGCAAAAGAGACAATCTAGGGATCGACTCCGTTGACGTCTAACAATTTACTTCGTTCCTAGACACAGCCCGAGAGAAATGAGGGATTTCTATATGCTTTCAAATTAAGAAAGCACTATTGTTTTATCTCATTCGCATTTTAAAACTCTGATGATTTTCGACATACATGATATTATATAACAATTTGTCATTTAAATAAATATGTGATGCATGCCACAATTAATATTAAATAGTATGGAGTTCGGACGACTAACATTATTACACCCTTTTAGGTCGTTTCCGTTGACCATATCATATGCGTGTCGATCGGTTTGTCCATGTACATGATTGATAAGCTGGTTTGATTTTCGCAAGTAGCCAGTTATGAAAGTGAAAATAAAGAGACAAAATATTTAAATATAAATACATTCTTTGACTTATAATAGTATAATCCTAAACAAAAATATATACATATCTGTATATGTATGTGACTTTTTTTGTAATTTCTACAAATTTGTTATATTTTTAGTATAATCTTTAGTCTAATTGTTAAAATGTTATTGAATTACTAATTATCCTCATCGGCTCCCTGAACACTTACAAGAATTGAAAAAATAAATAAATAAAGTTCGTTATGCCTTTTTAGTGTTGTTCTCTAATAAAATTATAATAATGTATTCTTTTTTATCACCCATCCTTCTTTCCTTCACACACTACTAGAAATTGTTGGATAAGTGACCAAATTCAATAGCAAAATTTATCAATTTGCGACCGATTTGAGTAATGTTTCTTTGAAGTCATTCTTTAAAAATCAGTGACAAAATTAGAATTTGTGATCGATTTTATAAATATTAAACAAAAATAGAAAAAAAAATCAATTGGAAAATCAAAAATTTGCGATAAATTTCTGAAGTAAAGATAATTAATATGTTTTTATAAATCGGTCGCAAAATAAAATTAGAATCTGCGATCGATTTTATAAATATTAAACAAAAAATTAAAAAAAAATCAATTGCAAAATCAAAAATTTGCGATCGATTTCCGAAGTAAAGATAATTAATATGTTTTTATAAATCGGTCGCAAAATCTTGATTTTGCGACCGATTTTCGAATCATACATAATTGATATATAATTATATATCGGTCACAATTTTTTGATTTTGCAACTGATTTGCAATTATATATTTGTTATGTTTAAATATAAATCAATTGCAAAATTCAAAACTTAGCCAAAAATAAAACTGAAGCCTGCAACACCGTTTCTTTTCTTTCTTTCCCAAATCATTTCTTTCTCCTTCCCCACGCTAACCCTCCCCACCCCCACTTGCAGCCACAAGCCACCACCGCCGCTGGGAGTTGTAGAACCGGTGAGCCCAACACGCTGCAGGCGTGGCAAATCTCCACCGCCGCACAAGTCTCCTTCGCCGCGAGCAGCTCACCACCAAGTTTTTGTCCCCAAGTTGCCACCATTTTGGTTCTCCCTTGACACTTTAGTTGTTTTTATTTTTTTTTTATTGATCTTTTTTTTTGCTTTTTTTTTTGTCTTTTTTTTATTTTTTAATCATGGGGGTTTGGTTGTTACTTTGTTGGTTTAGTTTAGTTTTTTAAATTACATTATGTAGATATTTGTGTTGTTAAATTAGTTGAGATTTTTGGATTTGATTTTTGATTTTATTGGTTGATAGTGAGACTATAGAGAGACTTATTGGTGTTAAGGGTTGTTATTTTTAATTTTTGATATATATTATTTTTTCTAATGTAATGAGAGTTTTGATATATTTAGTTGATTGTGTTGGTTTATTTGTGTTGGTTAATTGGTTGAGGATGTTGATAGAGAGAGTTAGGTTAGATTGATTTTTGGGTTCTTAATTATGTTGAATAGCTATTACTTAATTAAAATATTAGTTCTTAATTATGTTGAAGCAATGTTTGGGTTAAAAGCATTAATTTGTGAGTTAAAAGTGTTAATGTTTGAGTTAGAATTGTTAATTTCAATTAAAATGGTTAATTTATGCTTTACAAGTGTTAATTTTTGAGATAAAAGTGTTAATTATTTAGTTAGAATTGTTAATTTGGATTAGAATTGTTAATTTTGGAGTTAAAAGTAATAATATTTGAGTTAGAAGTGTTAAATTCTCAGTTAAAATTATTAATTTTTGGGTTAAAAGTGTTAACTTTTGAGTTAGAATTATTAATTTTGATCAGAGTTCTTAATGTTTGAGTTAAAAGTAATAATATTTGAGTTACAAGTGTTAATTTTTTAGTTAAATTTATTAATTTGAGTTAAAATTGTTAATATTGAACTAAAATTGCTTCAACATAATTCAAATGCAGACGGCTGTGGGTAATATGTACTTAGTTGCTATAAAACATATAGACTTTTCTTGCGGAACAGAATCTTACAAATTTTGTGTTCGCCAAATTCATACCTTATGTATATGATCTTTTTCATTACATGTTATTGGTTGTCACTTCTATCAGTAAACATATTAAACCAGTTCATGGTTTATGGGAATATGTTAAATTTTTTAAATTGTTATATTTGATTGATGGGTTTTGATTATGGATTTGTTTTATTTGTTTTAATTTTTTTTTAAATTGTGTGTCACTCGATTTATTCAATTTTGTGCAAATTAAATAAACTTTATGTTGTCTAATGATGATGTTAAAGAATATGGACATGCATCAGTTTTGTAGTTGGATGTATAATAGGCTTATGCCGGGTTGGAAGAGTTATACTAATGAATTTTTAAATGGGATAGAAGAATTTGTTGCTTTTGCGTGCCAACAAGCGCATTTGGCAAAGGGGAATATCAGATGCCCTTGTTTTAAGTATAGGAATATGAACTACATTATGCCTGATGAAGTTAACGTTCATCTTTATAAAAAAGGGTTTGTTCCTGATTAATGGTATTGGACATGTCATGGAGAAACCGATCCCACTTTGCATAGAGTATTTACCCAAGAAGGTAGTAGCTCTATTATGGTAGAAAGTAGAAACAATGAACACTTAAATAGGGTGCATGCAATGGTGTATGATGCTGTTGGTCCAGATTTTGGAATATATAATAATGAAGAGGTATACGAGCCTCCAAATCCAGATGCAAAAAAAATTTATGATTTATTAAATGCAGCACAGAAGTCGTTATGGTCAGGATGTGTTGGCCACACTGAATTGTCAATTGCTGTTAGATTATTGACAATCAAGTCAGAAGGAAATATTTCTCAATGTTCTTTCAATCAAATAGTTGAACTAATGAAAGAAACACTCCCTCCAGATAATCTTATCCTTGAAGATTATTACAGGGCAAAAAAATTAGTTTCCAAACTTGGTCTTATTGCCAAAAAGATTGATTGTTATGTAAATGGTTGTATGTTGTTTTACACTAAAGAGATGAAAGCTTTAAAAGAGTGCACAATCTATGGTGTAGCAAGATATAAATTAAAGAAGGTTGGTAATGGGAGATACAAAGAGGTATTTGTGAAGAGAATGCATTATTTACCCCTCATTCCTAGACTCAAGAGATTGTATGTGTTGATGAGTTCTGCTCCACATATGAGATGACACTATGAAAATAGGCAAGAACATGGTGTTTTGTGCTACCCATCTGATGGAGAAGTTTGGAAACACTTTGATAATACTTTTTCAGATTTTGCTGTTGAACCACGAAATGTTAGATTAGGCTTATTCGCTGATAGTTTTACACCATATAGCCAATCTGCAACACCTTATTCTTGTCGGCCAGTTATCATCACTCCTTACAATCTTCCACCCGAACTATGCATGACCACTCCTTATATGTTCTTAACCTTCATAATTCCTAGTCCACGTAATTCAGAAGGCAAAATAGATATGTATTTGCAACCTTTGATGGATGAGTTGAAGTTGTTATGGAATGAAAGTGTCCTTACATATGACATTTCGAAAAAACAAAACTTTATCATGAGAGCTGCATTAATGTGGACTATCAACGACTTTCCTGTGTATGCAATGTTGTCCAATTGGAGCACGACAGGGAGGTTGGCAAGTCCATATTGCATGAGCCAATCAAAGGCTTTCAATTTGAAATATGGTAGCAAAAGTTCATAGTTTGATTCACACTGTCAATTCTTACCTTTCGATCATCCATATTGAAGGAATAAAGATGCATTTTTAAAAAATCAAGTTCATAAATCACAACCTCCAGTTAGATTGTCTGCAGATGATGTATGGGAAGAAGTTTCTAATCTTCCAAAAATCATAGAGGTTGGATTCTATTCATGTCCTGGGTTTGGTGATTATTATCATTGGACAAGCAAAGCATATTTTGGGAATTACCATATTGGAAAATCAATTTGATGAGATATAATCTTGATGTAATGCATATTGAGAAAAATGTTTTTGATAATGTCTTCAATACGGTAATGGACATAAAGGATAAAACAAAGGACAATGTTAAGGCAAGAATGGACTTGAAAGAGTATTGTCAGCGAAAGGATCTAGAATTGCATCAATTGCCTAGTGGAAGGTATCTCAAGCCGAAAGCAAAGTTCACTTTATCTATGGATTAGAAAAAGGCGATTTGTAAATGGGTTACTGAACTAAAAATGTCAGATGGATGTGCATCTAATTTGCATAAATGTGTGAATGTAAGGGAAGGGAAGCTGTTTGGGATGAAATCTCATGATTGTCATGTGTTTATAGAGTGTCGATTGCATTTGCAACACTTCCAGATTAAGTTTCGAAGCCAATAGCTAAGTTAAGCAAATTCTTCAAAGATTTGTGTTCAACAATATTGCAAGCGGATGATTTTAGATATTTTGTACAATATATGGAGGCAGCTATACCAAATATCAATTGTGCCGATATTGATAGAAGGATAACGTCTCAATTTCCTATTTGGTTTTGAAATTATGTAAGTTTTATGAAAATTATTTCTCCTCCAGAAGTGATTCTATGCATGTCACAAAGTGGTTACAAACACTAACCTGACTTGATTGCTGTAAATGCTAGGTTCATGATAGATATAATTTGGTATCCAATCAAAATTTGCATCATTTAGCATGGGGTCTTAAGCAGAAGGTTAATAGTTGGCCTGTTTACTTTGTCAATGGTTATAAGTTCCATATAGAGGAATGGAGTATCGACAAAAAAACTATAAACTGTGGAGTTTGTGTCAATAGTGATGACAATGGAAATGAGGAGAATTATTATTATGGGATTATCAAGGAAATAGTACTCGAAGAACCATCAAAACAAATTGTATTATTCAACTGTGAATAGTTTAATATTGTTCTTAATCGTGGTGTGAAGATCCACAAATAATATGGTATTGTGGAGGTTTGCCATACAAGACAGTATTCTAAATATGATCTATTTATATTTGCAGCTAATGCCATTCAAGTTTACTATATCTCATATCTAGAAAATATTAAAGAAAAGAAAGATTGGTGGATTGTTATTAAAACAAAATCAAGAGGCATGGTCGATGATCGATATACATTGGAGCTTGCATATCAAGACATGTCAAATTTTGTCGGGTTTGTGGCAAATGATGATCTCATTGAAACATTAAGAGATGACGAAGGTGCATATGATGAAGTAGAGGTCAATATAGGACATGATCAAGATGAGAAAGAAGATGACAACATAGAACGAAATGTAGAAGAGGATGAGGAGGAAGAATTTGATTTTGCCTATAATTCTAAAAATGATGATGAGAATGCTCAACTGGAGGCATAACTTGATGATGATGAGGAGGATATTAGTCATGGTGATTAGTGTTTGTATTTACTTGTTATAAAAAATATAATATTTACTTTACTTTAACTTGTCACATCTAACTTGTTACTAATGTTGATTTTTCATTGAAGATGTCTGACGGGGGTAAAGACAAAGAAAAGGGGTCGGGTTCTAGGTGGCTAGACAAACTTCCAATAGTCCGGCCTCCTCCTGAAACTGACTAGAACCCTTTCACATCTCCTGCAGCTACATCATTCTTTCCGACAGGCAATTCTTCATCAACACCAGCATCAGTTGGAAGTGCGAACTCACCTATACGACAAAACAATGCTGAGCTTACACCTGGATCAAGTAACTCGCATGATTCCTCAAACAACTAGTCAAGTACTAGGAAGAAAGTTTTGCATCTTGATGGAGCTAGGTATGTGATGAAAATTTTTAATTATTTCATTATATTTGGTTTGATAATACTAATGAATAAACTTTTTTTTTTTTTATAGATTTTTGCCTTCAAACACTGCAGCTCGTGCGATTACTAATCTTATCAAAAGCCATTATGTTGAACCATGGCATTTTTGGAAAAAAATACCACCTAGAGTCAAAGAGATGTTACTTGAAGAATTTATGGTAACTTAAAACCTTTTGGAATGATTATTGTTATTATCTATAGTCTTTATTAATTTATTTAATATTTTTGTTGATTATAATAGAGGAAATTTGATGTTCATCCTCCTTATTATGGTTGGGCAAAGAAGAATTTTGAAAGTCGAGGAGTTGCACTACTGAAGAATATGCTTCAAAGAGCCCGTTCCTCCACAGATAGACCAAGTTTTCTTGGAGACAGTGTATGGAATGCATTTTGTGCACAATGGGAGGAAAAAAGCTTCAAAAAGAAGAGTAGACAAGCAAAATTGAATCACTCTTCTGACTCATCAGGCTTTGATGGTTCACTTCACACTGCTGGTTGTATCACTATTTCACAACATAGAGCCAATTTGGTCAAATTTTCCCACTATTAACACTATTTGCAAGTGATTTTTTCGTAATATTTTAAGGTATCTATTTTTATATTGTTTTTAACTTACATTATTGTTGTTATTTCCATAGACAAAATTGTATGGTAGAGCTCCTACTCCATCAGAGTTATTTCGCTACACACAGGCATAAGGATGAAACATGGGTGGATAGGAGATCAGAGCATGTAGATGTAAGTAGTTAGTGTCTTGTTTTACATACTTACTACATTAGTTTCTATGTTAGAATATAGTTATAGCTCTAAATTATCTTAAATTATAGTATAACGTCTATTTACATGTTGTAAGTACCCCTAAATTAAAATTCTTGTGTTAATTGACATAATATTCTAATTGACAGGCTGAATTTATACGTGCCATGGATGAGGCAGCCCAGAAAGCCTCTCATGTAGCTTTTCTAATATTAATTTTTTCATATAGATAGAAAATTCAATGTTTTCTTATAATCTAGATATTTTTATGTGCATAATACTTATTTTATATAATTCTTTTTGTTTTGAATATTTTATTAATAAGACATTTCATATGACTTTTGTTTTTTGGTATTTAAAAGTTTAGGATAAAGAGATGTTGATAAAAACAATTATTAGTAAATTATACAATAAAATTATATTAAAATTATCTAGAATGTGAAAAAAAAAATTGAAATTTCTACTTTTTTTATCATATATTTTTCTTGCCTTGCAATTTCAAATTAAGAATGGCAGTTAGATAAAGTTCTTCCTAAAGTAACAATCTCAAGATTCAAATCCTTGACGTTATAGATAAAGTTCATCTATTACATCCCATTTCCACTATAAGCAACCATTTATTGGTTTGTATGGGTCACCTAATGTCCCGTACTCCGAAGTTAGCTAGTTGGCCCAACCCTCGATATCTCAATTACTCTAGTGAACACTGAACCCTTCACAGAGCCGAAATCCTAGCCTCTCGCTCAAGTTCGAATATCTATGAGGGAAAATTCCCATCTCCCGATTTAGCCATTATTTTTTTGGTAAATTATAAAATACTCACCTTTAAATATGAACATTAAATATTCATCTTTTTTTTACATATTATAGGTAGTTACTTTATTTTAATTATTTAATTAATACTGAGTTCCAAGTTCCATGGATATTGAGTTTTAAGTTAAAAATTAAGCCTTGCACTAACAAATATCAATGTAAGGATACCGGGTTTTGAGTTTTGAGTTGGGTCTCACATTGACAAAAATATACAGATACGGAGTTCCGAGTTTCGAGTTGGACACTAACAACTTGATGCCAACTTGATAGACTATAACATTCTAATATCATGTATTAACATATTAAACTTATTCTATTTTTCTCTACCATTAGATTTATAAATAATTTTAAATCAACAATTTCATTTTAAGTGAACATTCAATGTTCATATTCTATGGTGAGCATTCTAAATACTACCTATTTTCTTGTTTAGATTCCATGACCTATGACTTGATTGGAGCCTTGCATTAATGACCCCCTGTATTATAATAAATATTTTTGAGCACAAAGAAAAATGTATGTTCTCCTAACACAATCGCACCCCCTCACCAAATAACTCCACTTGCCACTCCTTTTCACCTAGGGAAATACTAGCATGGTTCAGAAGTACTACGTGACTGTACTCCTGACCAATTATGTAAGTGCATTTTATATAAAATTGTATGTTAACGATGATTTTCATGTAAAATACACTTACATAATTGGTCTGGAAGCACAACCATATAGTATTATTAGACTATACAAATATTTCTCTTTCACCTAGTGGCTACCCCCTCAAGCAAGTTATCTACAATCCCTCGCCATCATGTCTCACCACCCCCTTTGGTTGGGATAGGAACAAATATCATGTAAATATATAAATTAAGGTTGTCAAACTTGAAAGTTAAGATAACTTGCAAAGTTTTAACAAACTTAAATCATAAGATTGAGAGTTTACATATTTAAAAAATATTATTTAAAATATATATCTTTATAACATAATTAAATAGCATATTTATAATTAATATTGAACAATGTTAACTTTATAATGAAATAAGTGAAAGAAAATATTATAATACATGGCTCAATATACCATATTTTATTCCGTACACATATTAATTTGTTGTTCGATAAAATGTAACTCAATAATAACAAATATATAAAATTAACTTAATAAACTCAATAAATATTGTATAAAATATAGACAAACTCAAATACCTAACAAAAGTGACAAAATTTGTATATTTCAAGAATAAAGTCAATATGAATTTAAATTTATAAACTAGCTAGTTGAATTAAGAATTATAAATTTATTAGAGTTTACTTAAACTCATATATGAATTGAATAAAAATAAAGTTTATATGTGAATTAACTCATTGTTGTATAGTAACATCACAAACTAAGAGTTCAAAAATTGTCTTCAAAGATTAAAAAATATAATACAATATCAAATTTTAATTGGAAGGATAGAATTACAGAGGAGTGGAGTAGTTGACAATTGATGGGTCTTCATCACGACAAATGCATATACAATTTTCGAGTATATGATATTCCATTTCCATCTCTTCCGAAAACAAAAAAGAGACACTATTCGACTGATGTACCATGTTGTTTTCATTGTTCGCCTCTTCCAACTTTTGGGGCAACATGGTATTAAATGAATTTCTATTCGTATGAAAGGAAACCGCCAACAGAACAAGAAAGTTAAGCTGCTAACGCGGATTAGTAAAACTATTTGAATGAATCATGCTCACATCAGCCTTCCTAATTAAATGAAATTAAAAATAGTCAAAGTTTCTTCCAAAATATTTAAATTGTTTAGTGGCCTATTAGGTTCATAGAAAAAATATTTATAATCATGGAAGGAGTTGATCTACAACTAATATATAATCTTTTAATAAATTTATGGTTCTCTGATTGAAGAGATTAATTTTATATCTAAAGATGTAAAAATACTTAGAAAATAAAACAAAAAAATACATTCATTAAACATATAAGTCATATTTTATGAATGTTAATTTTTGTGAAAGTATGCATTTATGAAGTGTAACGGATTTTTTAATTATTATTTAGAATTACAAAACCATACAATATTATACAAAAATTATACTTTCTTAATGAAAGGTGCACAGCATATTTTTTGTAGAACAGGAAGACAAAGTTGATCTACAACTAATATGTATTCTTTTGATAAATTTATGGTTCTCTGATTGAAGAGATTAATTTTATATCTAAAGATGTAAACATACTTAGAAAATAAAACAAAAAAAATACATTCATTAAACATATAAGTCATATTTTATGAATGTTAATTTTTGTGAAAAGTATGCATTTTATGAAGTGTAACGGATTTTTTAATTATTATTTAGAATTACAAAGCCTTGCAATATTATAAAAAAATATACTTTTTTAATGAAAGGCGCACACCATATCTTTTGTAGAAAAGGAAGACAAAGTAAACACCCAATTTTTAAAGTGCAGACAATTTTTCAGAAAACAGTGCTACGTGCCCGACTTGCATAGCTGACATCCCCATGATCATCTCGTCCTCCCTTTCCCTTCTGACGTCACCGCGCCTGAGAAAATACAAAATGATAAGTTTAAAATGGTTTCAAACCCATAAGCAAGTAGTTAAAAGTTAAAACCCTAGATATTATTGGGAGATACCATCATCAATCAGCATAAGCCAACGAGGAATTCTCACAGCCCTACTTTGACCCTCTCCAGTCTCCTTTCACAATTTTCTTTCTCTATCTAGATGAATGTAGTGGATAGTTTTTACGCGATAAATAAATAAATAAATAAATTATACAAACTCGAAGGATATGTGGGATATATAAATGAAAAAAAAAATTATCTAAAATGAGGTTGTGTCTAAAATAGAAAAGTAAGCAAATATTAACAAACACATAATAAATTTTGGAATTTAATTTTGATACATTTATATTGTTATTTAATTATATCTCACTACATAAATAAATATAATTAAATTTCATATTTAATATTAAAATAATCAAACAAATAGAAAGTTATAATTCGTTGATTATGTAAAATCTTATCCGTGCGTTACAAGTAAACTTTAAATTTTATTAATCTAAAAGTTTTTTTGTGTGAAGATATTTTTATTTTTTATTTTTTCATTTTAGAGACAATTACATGAGTCCAATCCGAGATAGATATTATAATAATAACAATATTACGCCAAAGGCATGGAAGTCCCACTGTATTAAATTGCTTGACTCGAAGAGAAGACCAAAGAATATGTATACAGCATACATACTACATAGGAAATAGGAAAAGGGAGGATCCGGTCACCAGTGGTGGCAAAAAGTTTGACCCAGGAAACCCTAGTTGCTGTTTGGCACAAACATGTGACTTTATAAAATGTACGAAACTTCAACGACGCCACTCTGCAAATAGGCTGGGTGCGACCGTTGCGGCTTGAACCTCTCTTTCGCTCTAGATGACATTTCGTCTCAAACGTTGAAGTTGAATTCTTCTCCTTATTATATAAATTCTCTAGACTTATGCAATAGTTTAATTGTCACCTTGTGCTTTTTTAATTAATTTCTCATTATTAGTATTTACTTTGAGTGCAATTGGATTGAGCTGTGTTTGACATTTTGTACGTGTGTATCCGTGTTAGCAGGCCAGCGCACCAATCCCTAATTGTCTCTTTTTTTTTTCCCATTTTAATTTGTCAATATTTTTTCAAGAGTCAAATACTTCATGCAGGTCCTTTCTCTCTCTCTCTCTCTCTCTCTATATTATCATAAAAAGGGGCTTTTGGTTTGAAGACCCAAGAAGAAGAAAGCACATCGGAAAAGCCAGCGGAGAAGACCGAAAGAAAAGCTAATTTTCCATATATGGAGTTTGCTAGATCTGGTGATGGAGGTGATGGACTCAAGGAAGAGAAGAGAAGCGAGTATACTGTTAGCGATACTGATGATGGTCGTCATAAACAAGAGACAATTGTCGAGGTGAAGATTAATTCTCTCCTAATATCTTCTATTTATTCTTCAGTTTTAACTTTTAAATAAAACATCTCTCTTTCTGTAAATATTAACTTGTGATGATGAATTTTTGTTGAATTTGGTAGTCAAATTAAAGGGAAAGGAAAATCAAACTTTGCCGATCGATTTTGTTTTTCTGCATCAATCCATGTTTTATTTATAGTAATCCGATCGACAAGTATCTTTTATCCGTATTGAAACTACCAATAGTTCCTTACACAAGCTTTATGCGAAGATTTCGATATTGTTTACACAATATATATAGTTAAAAGTATTTCAATCATACAAATATGTTAATATCCTTTTAGATTTGCATAAAAGACCAATTTCGATGAAATAGAAACTAATTAATACAGCATATATACGTAATACATCTAGAGTATATTTATGATCAGGCAATTCCATCATTTTGAGGTGGATAATATATCTTAGTCCTTCTCTTTTCCTGTGATTTTATGTGGACTATATTATTTTCCAAAATTTAAACATATTGTAAAACTTAGGTATGTCTTTCGTGAACTCTTTCCATCTATATATATATATATGAAGCAAATAATCTTCGCACGAAAGTCAATTAATTAGGCAAATAATCCTCGCACGAAAGTCAATTAATTAGGTTATATTAATGGAGATTATAAGGTCTAATTTGCTTTTATTATTAGGGATATCTGCTGATAAAAGCTGGCCGGAGTACATGTTTTAACACTTGAGTTTTCTAGACGTACGATAAAACAAGAACTTAATAGGATTTGTGCTACCATAATAAAGGTTTGAAAAAATAATGACGATCAGTGTGAAAACTTGAGCGCTTATATATGTGCTTGAGTGTTTCATAACAACTCCCTTATTATTAAAACAAAGTGTGATTCTCAATTTTTCTTATTACTGCACCCTAGTCAGTAACAAATTGCTTATCTTAAAATCGTAATTTTGTTTGGTATAAAGCACACAAAAATACTTCCATAAAATTGTTAAACAATTTCTCTGTGATCGTAATAAAAACGATTTATCTGTCAACAAAGGAAAAAGGATATTTTATCTGCAACCTCACAGTTGTACAACTTGTAGTCTTGTACATATGTATTTACGTAGTGTTGAAATAGTCAACATCTGCAGATAAGATTTATATTCAAATGAAGCCGTCGGCTGAAAGTAACACACTAGTCCAATCATGCATGTCATATGCGATCTAAAGATATTACCATTAAAGGTTTCTTAGGCAGATTAATATACATGCTACTGAAGAGTTTCAACAATTGATCAACACGCTTTTGATAAGAGTTGACCCATCCATGTGCCCTGAAAGAAAACTAATGATATCCAGAACATGATAATGCACACTGCACATGCTAATTAAGACCAAAAGATTCCCACAAGGCCAAAAGATGGAGGGGAGAGATTCTCAGTTTCTCATTGGGCGTTCACTCTCACAGTTCCATTTTTTATTGCACTACTTGCATTCTCAATTTCTCTTTTTCCTTTATTATGCCTGCATTTAGAAGTACTCCCTATTTTTTATATCTATATATAGAAGGAAACAATGAATATAAACATTAAGCAGTGGGGAAACCTAAGTTGCATACTTGCACATCCATGAAAAATAAAGGGAGAAGTAATAAGGAGAAATTGCATTTGTGCATGCATATTAATATTTGATTATTATTGCTGATATGATACAGGAACCACCCATGAATAATAGTAATACTGAAAAATCCATACTGGAGGGCGGACCAAGCGCATCCTCAACCAAAAAGGAAGAGGTAAAATTTATTTTTCATACATAATTATTTTCTCCTTTCACTTCTTAGGATTAAAAGTTGTGCTCACATGATCATACATATGTATATATGGATGGTTGCAGGTCGACGAACAGCTCGAAACTACTAAAGCCGAAATGGGTGAGGTGAGAGAAGAAAATCAACGGTTAAAGATGAGTTTGAACAAAATAATGAATGAATACCGGATACTACAAATGCAATTTCACGATGTAGTTAAGCAAGAAACAAGAAAGTGTGATGACAAAGGAAATGATAATAACCATAAAGAAATAATAGAGGAGCCGGACCTAGTTTCCCTGAGCCTTGGAAGAGTTCCGAGTAGTAATATTCCAAGAAGTGATCAAGAGAAAGTTAAAGTCCCTAAACCATTAATGAAGGATGAAGAGTTTAATGAGGACTTGACTCTTGGACTGGACTACAAATTCGAAACATCAAAATCAGGAAGCACAACTGAAGCTTTGCCAAATAATGTAAGCCCAGCTAACAGTTCTGAAGTACCAAAGGAAGAAGCTGGGGAGACTTGGCCACGAAGTAAGGCACTCAAGACAGCGAGAGATGCAGAAGATGAAGTGTCTCAACAAAATCCTACGAAGAAAGCTAGAGTTTGCGTGAGAGCAAGATGTGACACCCCAACAGTATGTCTCTCTTCTCCCAACACATTCTATTTGGCCTCTATCTTCAACTTTGCTACCAATGCGTAAAAGGATCCTCTCTTATGTGAAAGTGAAAGCCATGTGCATATTTTCACTTATTTTTTATCTGAATATTTTAACTCTTTAACATGATGTGATCAACGGTGAAAATGCACACTTAAGTAAATCATGTGCAATTTTCGTATAAGAGGATCCATAGTATAGGCATGTTAGATAAGAGTAAAGTTAAAAGATAAATACTATTTTTTTTTTGTATAAAATTAACTATTAAATATTTGCCCTTCTTATAAAAATAGTCTAATTTTACCCCCTAAACACATGCATAAAGAATTATAGACTCTTAGGTTGAGTTGGTTACTTATTGACTTTTTAATTTGAAATCTTAAAACAGATGAATGATGGGTGTCAATGGAGGAAATATGGACAAAAGATTTCAAAGGGAAATCCTTGCCCTCGAGCTTACTATCGTTGCACCGTTGCACCATCATGCCCAGTAAGAAAACAGGTAAAGTTATATGCATTACACATTAGTACTTTAATTTATATATATTTGTCAAAAACTTGAGATTATTGGAGCTTAATTGGTTATTAGTATATTTTTCTTTTAATATAGCAAGCTGCACCGTCTTTTAACAGTTGCATTCTAGAATAGAATAGTTACATTATGAGATAGGAAGAAAACGTGCATTTCAACAAAAAATTTCGAGAAGCATGTGGTCATCGCACGCTTTTGAACGAACTTCGTAACAAAAATACCAACTAGACTATAATTTTTCTATCTCATAATATTGTAACTTTAAATTAGAGCATATTTTATGTCAATTTATAGAACTACTGTGGATTAAATGCACCACTTGTACCCATACAATATATATTTCAGGTGCAAAGATGTGCTGAGGACATGTCCATTCTAATCACCACATACGAAGGGAACCACAACCACCCTCTTCCTCTTACAGCTACTGCCATGGCTTCCACAACTTCTGCAGCTGCTTCCATGCTATTATCTGGTTCCTCAAGCTCCCACTCACTAATGCCTTCAGCAAACACAACCACCACTGCTGCTAATCTCCATGGCCTGAACCTTTATCTACCAGATGGATCCAACTCAAAGCAACTATACCTGTCCAACCCTGCACTTTCATCTACACCATTACACCCAACAATCACCCTTGACCTCACTTCAAACCCAGCCAATTCCTCATCTCCATTCGTTAGATTTTCTTCAAACTACAACCAACCCAGATACCCTTCTTCCACAAGCCTGAGCTTCAGTTCCTCCTCCGAATCCAATGCAATGCCTTGGAGCAACGGTTTCCTCAACTACGGTACTCAACCATATAGTAATAACAGCAGGAACATCTTTAGCAATGTGAACTTTGGGAGATCACAACCAATGGAAAATTTCTACCAATCATTCATGCAAAAGAATAACAACAACTCAGTCGCTCCACAAGGAACCCAACATGCTTTACCGGATACAATTGCTGCAGCGACAAAAGTAATAACAGCAGACCCTACTTTTCAATCAGCTTTGGCAGCAGCACTTTCGTCATTCATTGGGGCAGGGAGTGGTGGTGCTGGAAGCACACAAGGGAATCAAGGTGATGGAGAAAATCTGAGTCAGAAAATGAAATGGGCAGAGCTGTTTCCAGCTTCTTCTACGTTGCCTTCAACTTCAAAAGTCAATGGTGGTTGTGCATCAAGCTTCTTGAACAAAACTCCCGCGAAAACACAGAATGGAAGCATGATGTTTCTACCTCCCTCTTTGCCATTTTCTGCCCCCAAGAGTGCATCTGCATCTCCTGGCGATGATAGAGACAACACCAATTAAGTAGTGATCATGATATATCTAAAGCTAGCTAGCTAGCTGTTTGATTTTTCCCACCTTATTGGACTGCGTTGATGTAATTAAGCTGCCAAGAAAATTTGTAGAATAGACGGATAACTAATGTTGAAATATATATATTTTACCTGTGGTGATATATGACATTGAAGATTGAATTATATAGAATTAAATTAGACTTGAGTCTGTTTGAAAGGGTACTAGACTTTTGTGGATATAGGTGAACATCAAGACTAAGATAAGTTCAGCTACCATGTTTGAAATGAAAATGAATTTGGGTAATTCCATCCCAAAATCTTAACTGAGGAGGATTGTGCAAATTATTTTAAAAAATATTTTGGTTACATGCTGAACTAATGTAGAAATTAAACAAATCACATTTCCACTTACTAGTTTTGTACTGCAACTCCATGGTTTATTTAGGGATGGAACATATGGAAATATTTTCGTGAGTATGAGTAGTAATTCTTCAATGATGATTTTATGAGTCGTAATCTTATGGTTAGGAAAATTAGTCATAATTTTGATAAATTAAATGGTGATTGTTGAATATAACAAGATCTCAAGAACTACTCTTTCATTTCTAACAGTCTTGTTTACTGGGTTTTTAGCCAATACCACCAATAAACCGACTATATCAGTTTGCTTCACAGATCTCAATTCAGGGAATGGAAGCGGTTCCTCTGATGGATTTTCATAAATTAAAAAGTATCAAATAAAGTGAAAGGAAAGAAATCTAATTAAATCTCAAAGTAAAATGACACAGTGATAATAACATCAATGCGTGAATAAACATCAGAGAGCTAAAGTTAAGTAGAGAAAATAAAATCATATGACTAAATGCATAAAAAGAGAAAAAGACTATTACTTGAGCTCCTCGATACTTCTTAATGTGAGAGTGAGCATTTTGGCAGAGTGCTTAGAGGTGATTTTAAGTATGCAAAAGTACGTTCTTAATGCTACCCAATTTTCCTATTTATAGCCCAAACGAATCACTAGAGATTAGGCCCATTAAACCCCACGTTTTGCAGTTTGTTTCTTTTAAACCCACGTTCACCCTTGCTTTCTTCATTATCCCAGGTTCTTTTCCCACTTCTATGGTCATGTGTGGGCCCATCTACTTCCTTCTAGAATTTTTACCTATTTTGGAACATTATCTTTTGCCCCATCATTATTCCATTTATGGTACTTTGATCTTGTCGAAATATTATGCTTCAACTCTCGACTTATTCCAACCTTTGATATCCTGATAATGAACTGACTTCCCTCTGATCCTGATCTTAATCGAATGCCTCTTGTTGAAATTTACTTCCTGGTCTATTAACAAAATCTAACAACAACCGACACTCTATATTTCCAAGTTTGATACAACTTCCCTTGAGATTTTCCTTTTATCGACCCTTTCTTTCTTTTATTTTAGCTTGATCATGATATACTATATTTCAAGCCATGCCCAGGGTCTTTACAATTTATTGCCTAACAAGTCTATATATACACACACACACACACGCATACATACTAATTAGTTGTTAAAAAATCTAATTATTTATGATTTTTATAACTAATTAGTTATTTTTTTTATTTTAAAGAACAAAATTGCATTTTATTCTTTTTATTTTTTATTTTTTAGATACATCAGCAACAGTAAAATTCGAACCCTTGACCTTATATATACTATCCAATAAATTATAATTGTGTTAATTAATTAAATTTATACATATCATATGAGGATGAAAATTGCTTCTTAACTAGAATGGTTGTGCCATAGTTAGGTGCATGTCATGTTAGTGGGATAGACACATTATACCTTTTTTCTCACCCATATTTTTCTATTTCCATTATGTTATTCTAAGATCTTGACACATTATATTCTAACAAAAATTTTAACTGCGATATAGGATTTTTGTACAACGATGTGTAAAATAATTAACTTTAATATAAGGCAATGTAGTACGACAGATATTTTTTCGAATGATCGATGCACAAGTTCGAATAACATAAATACAAAAGAGTGACAAAAGACAAAAATTAGGAAGAGAAAAAGAAAATGGAAGAGATAGTTTTTTTAAAAAAAAAAGATCCTCCAATCAGAATCAGCCACACAAATTTCACGAATTTGTTTTTGTACCATTTATGATGATTTCTCTAACTATACTGCATGCAACTGCAAAACGCATTTGTGATATATTTAATCGCAAGCTCTGTAGTTCAGTGAATATAGCTGAATATGAAAGCTAGGAATCTTTTCATGAATGGTGGATAAATATCTGAAGTTCAACCAGTACCACATACGTATCAGTTTCTCTCCGTAAATGCTATGTTAGCTGATAAATTGTTTTGAAACTGAAAGCCATATTGCATACGATGTTACATGTTGATTAAGATGTATTTTGTCGTCCTGGTTTTAGAGACGATTTACCGGATGCAAACAACCATGACCTTTTCAGTGAACCCAAAAAAAAAGAAGCGTTTTGATTGCCTCTTTATAGGGAGGGTGGATTGCACAATTATACATATATATATAAGTATATTTTTATATAATACCTCAAAAGTGGGGATGTAGCTCAAATGGTAGAGCGCCCGCTTTGCATGCGGGAGGTACAGGGTTCGATCCCCTGCATCTCCAAGTCTTTTTCTTTGCAAGTGCTTATTTTTTCCTTCTTTTGTTTCTATCTTTATTCTTTGCTAGTTTGCTCCTTTGACAGCTATTCCAACTACTTCTTTCTTTCTTTTTGATTTTGGGTAAATTACAATCACCTTTTTATGAGGTCCATAAAAAATATACTTATCCTGTTTTATATTTTAAAATTACACCTACCTCCCTTAGTTAATCAAAAGATAATACAATAACCTTCATTATAAACTTTTAAAAATTTAAAATACACATAAAATGACTATTTTACCATTAAGTACTTATTCAATTTCTATTCAATGCCATCACCCTTCTTTCCACCCAAAATAATTTCTAAAAATCATTTTCAAACCAAATAGTAACATATTCCATGCTTTCCATTTTCTAAAAAAATTCAAATCAAAGACTAACTCACCCACAATATTCATCATTACATGTTCATCATATCCAAAATAACAAGATCACCACCTACACACAAAACCCATATGAAAAATACAAGCCTCATTTGTGTTACAGAACAAATTCTCGATAGCAAAACAACCCATACAAGAAAAAGAGTAAACTCTTCATCCTTTGCAACTTTTTTTTTCCCTTGAAAATTTTCATTTTAGAATTGTGCATCCATCCTAGAGCTCCCAAATCAAATAGAAAGGCATATTTGCTGTTGCAATTGAGATACCACATAACCTTACATACAGTTCAAGTTTATAGATCAAATGCTTACGTCGACAAACCAAAAACTTGTGCAGTTGATCCAATGCCCTATTCAAATCAGGAGAAAATTTTCAAATGAAAAAAGAAAGAAAGAAAGAAGGAAATGGCTAATGCACTAAGCTCTCAATGCAGTTGAAGTCTAAATAAGTTGAAACAGCAACCATGATCTGGATCCTGAATTTAGAAAGGGTGGTTGCTCTAGAACCCTGGCTTCTGAAGGGGTTTGGGTACCCCTTTGACGTGGACTCTAACATTATGCCATGTATTAAAAATAAAGCCAATTCTTATGCAAATTTTATAAGTTTTTTTATTTATTATTATGCCTTTTTCAGCATAAAATTTTAAAATAATTTCTTTGGGAATTTAATTGCAAAATTAATTAAAATCAAACAAATCATTTAAAAGATCATTTATTTGTTTGGAATTCAAATTTTAAAATCAAAATCTGCAAATCAGAATTTATTTCCAATGTTCTTAATTGCTTCCCCAATTTTGAACTGCAAAATGCCAAATTTCATCCTTTCTTAACATGATTCTTTCCCAAACATCCCAATCTTCATTCCATCTCATAATTATAGATATTGTGAGACTTCAATTGGGTATGCAGTCAAGTGTCAATGTCCTACATAATTATTTTGTGCTTACAAATCCCATCTATGCGTCAGATAGAATGCCCAATGAAAAGGCGCTAATAACTAGTTACACCAACAGATAAGGAAATTACATGTACCCCATCAACATCTTGATCCATAGCAGCAAGGATATCATAATCAAAGCAACCCAATTGCCAGCGGCAATCCTAACTTTTGTGGTCATCCCTCTAGCTTTACCTTATGCATAGTGGAACAAACTGGCATTAGCAATGATAGAACCCATAGCAATTAAGGTAGTGTTCATTCCATGGCCTTTGGTATCTCAAGGAGATTTAGATCCCACAGACTCATCGGTGGGCTTCTTGCGATAAGCCTTATAGCCTTTGTAAAACGCTCTTACGCTAATCATCTTCTTGTTGCGGCCCATTTCATAAGTGCCTTTCCAGGAGGAAAGGACGGCGGTGAGGTTGTCGTTGGAAGAACTCCAGCCAAATCCCGATGTCGAGGACTTCGATGATGACGTCATTGGCATAGTCGGAGTCAGGCCATAAACCGAAGGTCTCGATGAGGCAGAAGTTGTAAAGGGTGTGGGTGGTGTGGGGGTGGCGGATTTGGTCGAACACGATGGAGAGGATGGCCTTGTGTGGAAGCAACACAAGGTACAGTGAAATGGAATGGAGATTGGGGTGTTTGGGGAAGAAACTAAGAACATTGGATTTATAGTGGAAAATAAATTCTGATTTACAGATTTTGATTTTGAAATTTGAATTCCAAACAAGTAAATGATCTTTTAAATAATTTGTTTGATTTTAATTAATTTTGCAATTAAATCCCTAAAGGACTTATTTTAAAATTTTATGCTGAAAAGGGTAGAATAGCAAATAAAAATGTATGACATATCAGCATATTAGTTAGCTTTATTTTTTAATACATGGCATAATATTAGAGGTCCACATCAAAGGGGTACTCGAACCCTTTTAAAAGCCTGGGTTTCGGAGCAACCACCGAAAGAAAGACCAAGAGCAAGCATCATTTTGGCGAATCCAAAATCATAAGCTAATCTTACTGCTTCCATTACTACAATACCACAACCGCCAAGAGCTGCCACCGAAAGCCCTGTAGTCATGCCATCCTCCAACGCACGGCCACCTTACCACCCTGTAAGCACCACGTTGTTGCTCAACGGCAACTTTTGCTCCTACCACCTGCACCCCCATCGCATTATCCCGTCATTGTCGTGCATTGCCGCCTCCCATTCTCAGCCACCCATAAAGAGTTGAGACCCAAAATAGCAGAACCACCCTTCAACCTGCTCATAGCCTCCGTGAAAAGCCACCATTGCCTCTGCTCCATGGCCCTAAATTTGGTTGCGCACTCACTTTCCTTTGGTTTGCGCCCACAATAGTGTCATGAATGTTGTAATTTTTTTTTTTTCAAAGGGTTGAATCTTGTGTTGTTTTAGGATTCAAATTCTTTGCTCTATTTAAAAAGAGGAGGGGGAAATGGTGGGGGTAGGAAAGGGGAAAGGAGAATGGGATGGAGTGAGGGTGGGTAAGGGAATTTTTTTTAAGGGCATTTTGGAAATTTAAAAAATTATTTGAAGATAAGAGAGGCGGATATAAGTGTATTTTTCAATAGGTCTTGGAAGAGGTCAATGTAATTTCTCCTTTAATTTTTGATAGAGAAATAAGTTATACCCTTTACCTTTTGGGGATGTGTATAGTTATGCACATCTTTTCTTTAATCACGTGACTTTATTGTTGAGAAATATTTTAAAAAAAACTTCAAACAAATGTTTATTTTAGTCGTGTAAGTGTTAAGCATGATATTAACTAAAAATAAATTTGTATTGTTAATAAATATAATACATCAATTCAACACTTACATAATTAACATATATAATTATTTGAATTGCGATCATCACATATCGATTTGGGTATTTAAATACAACCTATATATAAATAATGGAAGTATTACTATTTACCATCTAGATTGTCTATACACCCAATCACAACTCCACATATACAAGTTATGTGGACCTTAAATTCATAAAATATAAGTGGCATTTTGATGCTATTTTTAATGGATTAGTTGTCACAAGTTATGTGAGTGAAATTACTAAAAGAATTTCATTAGTTGTGAACTCTCTTTACTTCTTCATTCATTATTAATTAGTATTTATATCAATAATTATCTTTTGAGTAAATTACATTTCTCTCTTCTGAGAGATGTACTTATTATACGATCATCTCATTTGTCTTCAAAATAATAATATACATTCCTTTTAAAAAAAAAAATGAAAATGTACTACACTGTAATCCACACTTATGTTTTCCATTAAGTCTTCATTGTATTACCCTTTACCTTTATTTCGTAAAATATTTAATTAAAAAGGTGCTAAAAAGTATAAAAAGTGTTAATACAAAAGTTATGCAAACCATCATGTCACTCTTATCTTGGTGGTAGCTTTGCATCCATTTCTTTTTATGTATTGTTATCTACTAGCTTAAGTAGTTATTTACATTTAGTAGCCTTTCATACTGAAAATTTTCGTACTATATAGAAGCACTCTTTTGATTGTATGTTATTTTGAATTAAAAATGGATCTAACTTTGATGTACTGTTAGTGTAAAAGATATCTTACATAATCATTCAATAATATATTGATATATCATTAAAAGTGTGTGACTCTTGTAATGATTACATCAAAAGTCACATATAATGATATCTAATTGACTAATAGGATAATATATTTATACATCTAGTATCTTAAAATTAAGCTAATTCAAATACACGTAACTCTGTGTAACTCTAAAAAAGCTCCATGCCATAAATGAAAGGAAGGATAAAAAGGAAAAGGGTTGAGAGTGATTAAGGGAATCAACCCTTTCCTCACAAGATTTAAATCTTCCATCCATAATGTTTGTCTCCCTCCTTGTCTCTCCAACCAAAATCTAACATTTGGACAAAATTTTACACGTCGTAATTTACCATTTGTTACAAAGTTAAATCTCCTTTCATCTAAAATCTCTAATTTATTTCAAATGCAATTATCCTCATTAAGCTCTACATGCCTACCATAGTTTGATAGCTATTCTCCTTGTCATAAACTTGGCGCAACTACTCATAGTTACTTTTCAATTCTCATAAGAGTGAATTGTAAGCTTTTCACAAATTTATTAATTTCGTTTGTGTTTGTTTTTGTGGCTTTACATTTGTTGCAATTAATGAAGCTTTACATTCCCAGTGGAATTAGAACCCTTATCAATAAAACTTACTGCCTTTAGCACCTTTTAGCCACAGTCACTTATAATTTCAATGCTCGCAACAAAAATCATCTTTCCAAAGCCACAAATATGAGCAAATGATAATAAATAAGCCAATGATTTTGAGACTTTGAACAATAATCTCAGACAAGTATCCCAAATTTATGAAGGTATTTCCTACTGCCACATGATTATAGTTGAATAAAATTGAAGAATAAAAGGAATGAAGCATAAACCCTAAACCCTAAGTAGAGCATTGCAAAGAGAGGAATGGGATCTATAAGCATGAGGTAGAGCACTGTACGTAGTCTAAGTAGAAAAGGGTTCACATGACATTGTGGGAAAGAAAGTTGGTTTTGGAGCTTCAGAGGAGAAAGTGTGGTTTAGATGAATGGCTTATAATTAGGGATGTAAAAAAAATCTGCCCCCATGGATACTCGCAACAGGGCGGATATGGGGGGAAGATTTTGCCCTGCAGATAATGGGAATGGAGATTTTAAATACCCGCATGTTAAATGGAGCGGGGTGGGGATCACTATCCCATACCCGCGAGTACCTGATATAAAATTACTATTTTACCCTTAAGTTATTAACTTAGTTAGGCTAGTATTGTTGTTATTTAAATTGCTTGGACTAATGTTTAAATTTAGAAGTTAAATTTATTTGTACTTATTATATGTTAGATTAATAGTTGGATTACTATTATGTGTTTATTTTTATTTTAATTTGTTGAAATTTAAATTGAAAAATTGGATTATTATGCTTATTTTGTGTTTATTTTTATTTTAAATATATTAAGTTATTAGAATTTGAATCATAGAATTAGATTAGTATTTGTGTTTATTTTAAGTATTTTATGATATTAGAATTTTTATATTTAATTTAAATTTTTTGAATTTTTAACATTCTAACGATATCTATGGATATCCACGGATACCCATAAATCCGCGGGGAATTAAAAAACGGGTATCCGTATGGATACGGGGCGGATATTCATACACGGGGCGGGGAACAGAGGGCTATCCCCCGCCCCCACGCCGCCCCATTTACATCCTTACTTATAATGGGGCCTAGCTTGTTTTCCATTTATCGTTCCCTCACACTCTCTCTAATAGCAACAGGAATAGGAAGGAGAAGGAAGATAGTGCACCTACCTCGTTGTGTGTTTGTGTTGTAATGATGTTTTAACACCCTGAGAAATTATAAAGTATGATCTCTGAAATTGTTTTTACAATTTTTTTTTTTCATTTTCAAATACAAATATAAGAATAATAAAGCTAATTGAATTTTTAAGTAGGTAAGCGGTAGAAATTAATAGTATTTAATCTCAAACCAGTCTTAACAAAATTGATAAAATTAACTCAAAAAAATTAAAATTGACATAATTTATTTTTTTAATTGATTACTTTGGTTCAAACCAATTATATTACTATTATATCCTTATTTTTTTTACTATCAAGGCAATAATATCCCGTCCAAATTACCCTAGCCTTACTCCTTACCTATGCCTCTCTTCAATTTCACCACTTACACGCTGTAAATGTTGCACGTTGTTTGCAATATCCGTCCTCTGTGCTCAATCTACCTCTATTTAACCTAAGTATCAACCATATCTCAATAAGTCATCCTCCAGTCTGGCCTTGCTCGTATGCCACATTAGTTGTCGCTTCTTAGCCTTTGCTCATCGCTCCTTGTTGCAATAAGAGTTCGTATTCCTTTACTCGGTGATCAATAACATCAAGGCTCCAACAATCATTGTCCCATACCTCTTATTTCAAATGTCTGAGGTATGTTTGATACTAGTAGTAGAACTGTAACATCGTATTAGATATACATTGATTAAATTAATTTCCTTGTACTTGACTTCAATGTGTGCGTGATACTACTAAAAGGACTTGTATTGTTGATGACAAGGAAATCATTCCCGGGTAGTATTAGGATCCAAGTTGTGAATAAGAAAAGCTCTCGGAACTTTACAATTGATGGAAATGGTAAAATTAAACTTATGATACAAATTAAGCTTATGTATTTAGTACGGTTATTTCTTATTTAAAAAAAGTGTAGGTTGAGGAGAAGACTCGCTTCAATTTAGGGTTAAAGTATGTTTTTGGGTTCGTCAAGTATATGATTATTGACATTGTATGGATGGATGCTTCACAAATATTATATGGTTGAGAATCTTGAGATTTGAGAAAATTCATTATTGTGAGTTTTGTTTAAATATTAGGGATTGTTTTATATCACAAAATTATGTGTTATGTTTAATTTTATAGCTATACAATTGATATGTTGGGAAAACTCACATTTAGTTTCATTGATTTCATAATTAAGTTTAGATTTGATGTTATAATATACATTGGAATGTTAAATTTCCTCATGTATTGGTTTGAAATTTAACATACCTAATGAATATGGTTTATTTTGACACATTTGTATTATCGTTTAGTTGATTCAAGCGATTCAGTGCTTATTTTCCTTAAATAAGGTTTTGAATTTGAGTTTTATGGATGAAAAAACTAACACTATAAGAGTTTTATCCATATAGTGGACCGACCCGACTCAAACTATATCAGTCGGAGTCCAGCAGACTTTTAGATATTAGTGATACACATACAAAAAAAAAAGTTTGAAATATTTGTCAAGCAATTCATATTATCAAGTTTTAGGTGGCACGAGAATAGCTATGATTCTAGTTCAATTTTTTAGCTTTAAAAATTAAATGACTAATAGTTGATTGATTAAGTCATTTTTTTAAAAACAATAATTAGTTTAAGAATTTCATGGTATCTATCTATCATACATTATTTTCACCCACATATACTTGGTTTAAGTGATTTTGTTCTCTTTAAATGATGCTTTCAGGATCGAGTTTTATAAATAAGAAAATACTTATATCGGAAAAATTTTACACAAGCATACTTTGTTTTCAAAAGAAGATATTAATTAAAATCAATATAATTTTCATTTCTTGAATTTGATGAATGATAATTTTTATTTTGGACATGATAAATGATTATTTTTAGTCTAAATCTTCATTATCCAAAGCTCACAAGAATCAAATATGATACATTACTTAAGAGTAATAAGGGCCGACCTAGTTAAACAGCCGAAGTCTTGGTACGTAGGATATGATGAATGACGATTAGCACAAATAAATCTCACAAAAACAAGAATACACTCTCAAAGAAAGAAGAAAGAAAAATAGTAAATAATAAATGAGAAATTAAAGCGAGTGGGGAAGGGGGATGATTTGACCCCAAACCCAATCAATAAACGAGCACACCTCCCAAATACCAAAAATGAATCAAAACAACAAATAAGAAGCAATAATAAGACCTCCCTCTTCTCCTTTTTCTCTGGCCGCCGCTTCTTTCGATCCCTTCCTTCATTGATCCTTCCTTCCTTCTCTTCAATTAATCGCTGCCATAAGCTTCCCTCTCGCGCTTCCACCTTCTCAATTTTTCTACTTCCTTTTGGGTGAGCCACTTGTTTTTTTGCCTCTTTCTTTTTTCCCCAAATTTAATTTTCAATCGATTTTATTTTACTTTTTGTCCTGTTTGTTCGAGTTTGTGTATTTCCTGTTATAGACGATGATGAAGAGTATGGCAGAGGGTGGATCTGTATTAAATCCCTGTTTTTTTGTTGGTTCCTTTGGGAATTTGCACTATTTGTTGATTTTGGGGTTTTTTTTTTTGGTTCTGTAGCCGATGAAGCTTTAATATGGGATTAGTGTGGGAAATTTTGTTTCCATCTTTGTTGTGAAGTTGTTGCCCGTGAATAATTGAGGAAAATTTGCTGAAATGAACATGTGAATTCTAGCTTAGGTTGAACGGCCTAGGTTTCAGAATGTGCTTTCATTTGCTCCCTGATTTTCCGCTTGTTATGGTCTGTTTTTTTCTTTTTTGATTAAACATGAACTGTGATTCTCTACATGTGGAATTGGCGTTGCCCTTTTATGTTAATGTGTAAACTATTTTTGCAGTTCTATAATAGTGCCCGATTGGGTGTGTTTCTCGTACATGTAATTAACTATTTGGTTGAAAAATGAATTGAAACCTTTACCCTTGCCTGTTTGTGGCTGCTGGTTTTTGTAGGTGGTAGAAATGTCAACTCCTGCGAGGAAGAGGCTGATGAGAGATTTTAAGAGGCTGCAACAGGATCCGCCTGCAGGAATCAGTGGTGCCCCTCAGGACAACAATATCATGTTGTGGAATGCTGTCATATTTGGGTGAGTTCAATTGAAGTTGGATTTCAGATGTTTAATCGTATAATATAGTCACTTGGTTTTACTTTTATTTATTTCACTTTGTTAAAGTATGGATGGATAAGCAATTTCTGCTTTCTTGTCTGCTTTGGATTGCAGTCCTGATGATACTCCATGGGATGGAGGTGAGTCAGTCCTTTCACCACAGCTCCTATCTGAAAACAATTTTGATACATGTTTCACATAGGTTATTTTGCCATCTTGTGTGCTACATACAATTTTAATGATTCTGTAATATAAGATGTGCTTACTTTGTAGTATTATGTTGCAAAGAATGCCATGGTCCTTTCATCCTCTAGAGGATTTTGAGAAGCTCTTGATGGATGTCTAGGTTATCTTAAAATTGAAAATCTTTCTACAACTGGCATGTAGATACTGCTCTTTAGTTTGATGGCATTTTTTGCCTTTCTACCTTTTTCTCTCTCTTTGATTTCTGGTTTCCCAATCTTAGTTGTAACTGTTGTCTATTGCAATGTCTTGTTCATGTTATTCAATATGTGCCTATTAGAGATTGTATTTATACTCTTTGGAGAGAGAGAGATAGATATTCTATTCAATTATTAAGTTAAACTTTTTCTTCCCCATGTAGCCATGTTGTGCTTTAATTTACAAAAGTTAAAAATTAATTGGGTACTTGGGGTTGGGTTGTCTCTACATCTGTATATTTGGATGCCATATTTATATAAGTACATGTCTATATATTTTGAGCTATGCAGGCACGTTTAAGTTGACTCTGCAATTTACTGAGGATTATCCAAACAAGCCACCAACTGTACGATTTGTCTCTCGAATGTTTCATCCAAATAGTAAGTTTTTGATGGAAAACATTAATCTGTGTATCCATAAATTCAACATATAGCCCCTAATGCCATTTTTTCTACTCTGGGCAGTTTATGCAGATGGGAGTATTTGTTTGGATATATTGCAAAACCAGTGGAGTCCTATATATGATGTAGCTGCTATACTCACTTCTATCCAGGTATATTTTGCCAATAGTATCTACATTACTTCTCATCTTTTGTATATTTTGCCAAAAAAGAAAGCAAGCACATATGTTGTGCTCATTGTAGTCATGGGTTCCCAAAGGTGTGCCTATGGCTGGGGGTTTGCGCGGTCAGCTCCTCTTGTTGGTTGAGGTGCTGCCCTTCACTGAGGTGCATGCCTTTGGCACCTTAGGCTCCCCTTTCAAGCGAGGCACATCTTAGTTTCCTTATTGCTATATTAAAAAGACTTAAAATGGCCATCCATCTCACTTGCTAAATGGTGATGTTAAAAGGGGGAAATGTAGTCCGAATATAAAAAAAATACTAATGGTCAGGTCTTTGGGACTGGCTTTTAGAACTTGAACATTTGAATCTTCAATTATTTTTGTCATATAAATAAATGTTATGCTTGTCACTTGATTCAAATGGCAAATTAGTGCAAAATGGTCAATTATTTTAGTGTTTCTTTTTCTCTAACGATAACGCCTTTATTGAGTGGGGTATCCATTTATTGGCACCTTTTACTTCAAAGCGCTAAACCCACCTAGTACCACTTTAAGGTCACTTTTTGTCTTTACTACCTTAACCTTTTTGTATGCTATTAACTCTACATCTTGAAGTGTGATTGTCTTTCAATTACAATAAGCGACGCTTATTTCTGCACCATTAGGCTTACCTCTGGATCTTTTCACGGCTACATCAACTCTTCTTTTGTGTAAATCCACGCAGAATCTAGTTCTGGTGCACACATTAGTTATGCTTTTCTGTCCATCAAAGAATTATTGCCTTACACTTCATTGTAATATTTCCTGTTCTGTTTACTGACTCATGTCTTGATTCAATTGTAATGTTGACTTTGCTTTCCATACCTCGCTATTGGTTTTTTGGAGAAACCATGGAGTACTTAATTCTGAACTTTTGAAAGATTATGGTCTTGTTCTTGTCACAAAACACAATGAACTTTGTTTGGTTCTACTAGCACTGAGTTTTTAATGATTCTAATATTGTCTGCCTGTCCTTTTGTCTACCGGTTAAGTAGTCTATTTTCTTTGACTATGAGATGGCTGCAGTGTAATTTCAGAATTTCAAGCCTCAAATTCCTAAACGCCTTTTATGAAATGAGCTTGTTTACTTGCTTCTTCACTGGGATTTTAAGGGTTTTTTGGCCCTACATTCAGAGGGACTGCATTGCTCCTTTGATCTGATGTATTTTCACTTTTATTTCTTTCATCTGCAATGTCCTTTGTAGCTTTAATCCGATTTCTTTCAACAGTGCACGGCAGGATGCCTTGTTGCAACAGTGTACTGTGCATTGTGATGAGATAATATTTACAGTATTTTTTTATCATTATGATATGACCTATTGTATCTCAGCTCTTAGGTTGGCTGAGATATAAAGCATTTTTTGTTAATGACATTGAATTTGGAAGTTTCAGGAGGTCACCCTTCCTCCCTCCCCCTGTCCCTCAACCACAACCACCATAAAAAACTCTCATGGCTATCTTTTAAGTTGACTTACCCTGCCAGGTAGTACTAGTAAGCATTTTATAATTATTTTCTGAAAGTTGATTCCTTTGTGGCAGTCATTGCTTTGTGATCCCAACCCAAATTCTCCTGCAAACTCTGAAGCAGCTCGAATGTTTAGTGAGAACAAGCGTGAGTACAATCGAAGAGTGAGGGAAATTGTGGAGCAGAGCTGGACAGCCGACTAAGCTCATCTTACTCTTGTGGTTCTCTGAAGGCACGAATTAGGTTGCATTGCTACCTATAAGAACCATTGTGCAAACTTTACCTCATTCTAAGTCGTATTCCTTGCTGTTTTGAATGTTAGGATCATCTTATCTTTAATTGATTGTAGTTTTTGCATTGTGCATGTCAGTTCATGTAATATAGAATACTGTGTTAATTTGCATTGTATTGTTGTCAACAAAATGTGTAAGTTGTAGTTTTCTGAATTGGTTATGATCACAAGGATTTATAAAAAACTAGTTTCAAGTTCGTCTATGTTGTATGTTTTCGCTGCCCCTTCTGGTTTCAACCTTCCATTTTGATTGTGAACTTGACATTTCTGCTCGTGATATGGATGTGGTTAGTCATACCAAGAGATGATGCAGATTTAATAGATACTTTCTGAAAAGGCTTAGTACATGACAGCGCACTATGCGTAATTGCAAGACTTTCCATTCATGTTTGAATGATTTTTGCCAAGCCTGTATCTGATACTGGTATGATTTATTAAGTATTCATTTGTTTTGTGTAATTAGTTGTTTACATGACAAGGATTTTCAGACAGCGTATTATAGGTGAAGGCATAGTTCTGACGGTATCATATGATGGAATACTTTCTGCCCCCATATATCTTTCAACTAAGGAAACGATGGGGGAAAACTTGGATAGAGAGAGGAAGAGGGGTAGGGGGTGGCTAAAAGGGGTTACATCTTGCATTTACGCATCGTAGGCAGAACCAAAAATAAGAGTTTGGCACTAAAGGAACGATCATGAGAGTAAAGGGAAAAGGGTATTGCTGATGGATTGAAATTAGGATCGAACATGATTAGGGTAGAAAATGGAATACACCTACTATTTCCTTAATCGATTGTGAGAACTGCCATGTATGGTGTTCAACTCGACAACTCTTCTTAACAGACTCAAACTATACCTTTTAGTTTCTAGCCATCAGAAACCGTGAGCAGTATAATACAATAGCTAAAAATTATTTGTTCTTTACGTTTACATGTTCTGATTGCAATCATCATACTTTCAACTCTTGCGCATAAAATTTCAAGATAGGATTTTCATTAGTGTGTAATTTAATGTTTAACGATGCTATCCCAAAAATACTTCCAACGTTTAACGTTATGTTACCCATTATATAGAGTTTAAAATAGTTTTATATTGTTAACTAATAAAAATAGGGGGAGGTGAGAAATTATGATGTAGTCTTCATTATAATGAGTGGTTATTTGTATAAGTTGGTATTTTTTATTATCTCTATTGGTTGATAGTGTAAAATTATTTTACATTATCAGTGTATTTAAATTAAATTCTTAAATATAACCTTTTCAAACTTTTTTCAATTATAAAAAATTTAATATACATTGGTAAATGGTGAGATTATTATTTCATGCCCTTATGCTTATGTGTGATTCCGTATTGTTTTTAATAAAAGGCTGAGCTAAAAATGATTGAGTTTAATTGATATGCATTGACAGTATAAAATAGTTTTATATTATCAATCAATAGAAATAGGAGAAAATGAAAAATTATAGTAGATTCTTCATTATAATGAGTAATTATTTATATGAGTTAATATTTTTCATTATTTCTATTAACTAATAATGTAAAATTATTTTACACTATCAATATATTTAAATTAAATTCAAAATGATTTTACTGAATCAAAATACCAAAAATGCTAACTAAATGGAAAATATTTGAAAAGCATATTGAGTTCCCGGAAGCTCAGTTGGAACACACATTTTCTAATATTAGTATATTTGATATGGAAGTAAAAATGGAGGATAAAATTTTATAGATAAAATTTATGTATAATTTTAGAGTTTAATTGGTATATTCTAATAATATAAAATACTGGAAAGTGAAAAATTATAATAGACTTTTCATTATAATAAATAATTATTTATATAAATTAACAACTTTTACTGTTTTTATTGATTAACAGTATAAAATTATTTTATATTATCAATATATTTAAATTAAATACAGAATTTTATACATAAATTCTATTTATGAAATTTTATCTTCCATTTTATCTCAATATCAAACACACTCGTAATGCTCTCCTTTGTTGGTCAAAGGATATTTGCCGTCAAAGATAAATATTGATATGCAGCTGTGAATCCGAGTTCAACTAAAAGATTGCAATCCGACAACATTATTAGAGCATATAAAATTGCAGCAAATTCGATTTTGAGCATATGATCATTTGACAAATAAATTCATGTCACTGATCAGAAAATAGATGAAGATACGCATAAATTTACTAAAAGAAGTAATACATTCACAAAAGATATAGATCTATGTCAACGAAATCTATTCCCTTCACAGATATAATGAAATCAACTATAGACAAACCATAACATCTAATACAGCTAGGTTTGACTTACAACTGTGTTTCAGGACACAAGCACAAAATATGCCAAGTAATCAAATGAGAAGAAATGCAACCTTCACAACCAGATGTTAAAAAGCAATTTTCATCTATACTCCCTATAGAGAAGCAAGCTCCACACACAGAACACTGCAGACAAACTTCAAGTTCGAGAATGACAAAGTTGAGAAGCAGCTTTGTTTACACGACTTCTGTCAAACTGGTCTCGTCATTGGTCTGAACATCCTACGAGAGAGGAACAACATATCAGCCATACATTTTTTCTACGGCAATTTTGTAAAAAATGCACTTTATACAGTAAGGCACTTACCATATTTTCTTTGTTTCCGGGTATATTATCTTCAGCCAGTGAAGGAACTGCAAGAGCAAAAGAAAAGAAAAATCATAAAGGTGTTAGACTAATTGAAATCATTGGCATCATAAAAAGAGATATTACTGCACTCTTACCTTCTTTAACATCAGATTTTTTTCCTTGTTTCTTGACTTCGCTCTTCTTATTAGTTTCGAGCTTACTTGGCTTCTCTAATTTTTGAACTGACCTGCGATTTCCGCTGTTAACAGCAGGCTTTGAATTTGTGGAGTACATTCTGAGATTATCTCTCAACCTGGACCCTGGAGTGCCTTTTTGACATGCCTCCTTTTTGGTTGATTCTGTTGTTGTAACAGGAGTGACTTGAGTGGAATCAGTGTCTAAGCACTTGGGTTTCAGTTTCCCAGTGGCCATGGTAGAAGAGGAGGAGCAGTGCACTTCCTCATCAGAGGACCGAGTTCCCTCTTCTGGCACCTGTGAAATAGTCTCGGACACCTGTGACTCTGACTGCTCCGGATTTTCTGCAATGTTATAGCTTTCAAATAATTCCTTCACTGGTTCTCCGAGTTCAGCAAGCTGGCGTCGCCGCACATAAGATTTTAGCTCATCTTGCATTCGCTGGAAAGGCTATGATTGACATTTAACAAAGAAATCATGTAAAAACAAAAGAAAGAAAAAGATTCAATTAATGACTATGAATAGATCCATTTGAACTAAAAAAGTGAAAAAGGAAAGAGAATTGACACATGCTGAAAAGGGCTGATGCGTGTGTGTGTGTGTTTTTTTTGTGTATTGCCTATTGATATGTTGTGTACCTCACATCCTGCCTCCAAAGCCAGTTTGAAGAATCCAAGTGAAACCGAGTGCTTGGCTGCAGATTCAGAGAGCTTGATCTGGTTTAACCAATATGAAGCTGACGTTAGAAGATTGAACTTGATCCGGCTTGATGCTCTAGAGATGTCAGAAGAGGGTGTTTGGTTTCTGCCCTGAGTCCCTTGGCCATTAGCAGACCTCCTTGTTCTGGTCTCCGAGATTGGGGTAATGTTGCCAACTAGCTTTGGGCTCGGAGTGGCAACTGATTTGGCAGGAATGGAGAGCCTTCTTGGTGGTTTGGCACTGCTAGGCTTGTCCTTGCCAGAGAAATCAAGAACACCTACGCTTTTACTCACACTTGGAGTAATTCTCCCTCTGAAAATGGAAATGGGATTCTTCTAAATCATATACTATACTTCAATTTGACTCCAAAAAAAGAAATAAAAAAAGCGAGTGATGCTATTTGAACATCAGTACATCACAATTCATCAACAGTCAATAAAATATTCACGTACTTCAATACTTTCTCACATTCACGGGACCATCCAAAATATTTAGAGTTGTCAAAGTAGGGCAACCCGACTCACCCCGATTGGCTCACCACAGGTCACGGGCCGAAACTAGCTATACAGATTGGTTCACTTTTCTAGTGAATCATAAAAATATCGACTCAGCTCAACGCACCCGAGTTTGTGGGTTAAACGGGTTGGCTCACCAAAAATTAAAAAAAAATAAAAAAATCTTAAAATTAATTAAAAAATACAAAAAAAAAGATTAAAAAATTAAATGGATTGTATAAACACTAATATTAGAAACTTTGACTATGCAAAAACCAAAAGAAATTATGCAAAACAAAGGGAATAACATACAGAATTTAACACAACAAGTAAAGATTCACCAAAGTAGTAACAATAACTTATAATTTTATCATGTAGTAATTAAGATTAGTCAAATATAACAATTAAGCAACCCATAAGGTACTATATATTATACATCACAGAATGTAATTATTACTTGTTAGTGTTACCTATTACTTCTTATTGGTGCTAATTTTTTTTTTTAATTGTGAAAAAGAAAAAACATGCCAACTCACTTCAAATCAGCCCGAACCAACTTAATCCACATATTATACGGATTGGGTCAAATTGACTCATTTTTATATGAGCTAAAATTTTACTAACTCAATCCACAATTTAAGTGGATTGAGCCGGGATGGCTTGTGGGTTGCGGCCTAATTTAACGGCTCTAAGAATATTACTATGTATGTAATATGTTTATACAGTATGGTCTTTTTAAAATTAAAAATCCAAAAAAAGCAAGTAATTTCATGTTGGCTTAGGAGGAGACAATGCAAACAACACAGCAATTAGAAAGCCAGTGTAATTAATGTTGGGAGTAGTGACACACAGATTTAGTAATAAGTAGTGTACAAATAGATAGTGATATTCAGAGAATCGACAATTGGTCCTAATTTTCAAACACGTGCTAAAACGTTGATGCTTGAACCGCCAGAGTATACAGAGATAGCAACATTTTCCGCACAAAACAAAGATCCAATATTCCCATCCGCTAAAAGCCAAAACAGTAAGATCAAAGTTCAATCTTCGTCTAAAATCATCTTACAACGGGTTCATCCAAATCCACACACTTTGTTTCACTTTGCACACTTGAGTTCCACAGTTCCAAAATCGGACCCCAAACCCCCCCCCCCTCCCAAAAAAAAAAGTTGAAAGAAAGTACCTCTTAGTATTAGATTCAGGAGGACTGGAGCGATCAGATACATCCGGCTTGTGTTCCTTGGATTTGATGGAGGAACGCAGCGCGTATCTCTGAAGCTTTGGTCTCGCAGACCCAGCGTTCCCTGAACCAACCAGGAACCACCCAGTTCTTACACTACGCATAGAAACACAGAGATTCAATTGTGCGTGCGTGAGTGTGTCTTTGTGAAAGAGAGTGAGAGAGTACCAGAAACACCAGCAGAGGGTTGCTCCTTGATTGGTTCTTCCATCGGTCTGCTTCTGAATTGAATTGAATTGAATTGAATTCCAACACCACAGAGAAACACACACTGATTGTCTGAGATTGAGAGGCTGTGTAAGTTGCTTGTAAGTTGCAAGAGGTAACTGCTCTGCTAACGTTTGTGTTTTGAGTTTGAGTTGGAATGAATGAAATAAAAAAATAAGAAACACGTTTGATGCGGATTTATAAGGTTGTCTGGTCCTGACAAGTGTCCCTGTGGGGCGGGAAAAACCAAAACTCAAAATTTGGGACAATAGACCAGACGCCAACTACAACAACGACGTGACCTCTCTGTTGACGTGGCAGCTGTGTGATTGTGTCTTGTTTGGCTCTAAGAAAGAATAAATATTTGTGTGGTCTAAAAATACTATAAAATTATATTTATAATTAATAATATTATAATATTTTAAATAAAATTTATTATTAATTTATGGATTTTATTCTAAAAAAGTGTCTATCAATCTATTTTTTTTATTATTAATTTAAAATTTTATTTTATTTATTTTTAAAAATTAAATTGAAGTAATTTTATTATTTTTAAAATATTCAAAAATTAAAAAATTTGAAAGAAATTAAAAGAAGTTAAGAGAAGTTGAGGGATAATAATGAAAAATAAAATGTGATTAAAAGAGAAATTAAAATATTTTAACCTCTTTATATAATAATATAGATAATATAAAAATATAGATACTGTAATATTATGGGCTGTAAATATAATCATGTGGTATTTTTGAATCACGTAAAAATTTCTCCTAAAAAGGGGAGTGGGGCGCCGGAGATGGAGGGACCCATTGGGCCATCATCAGGCTCCCTTTAAGTCCTCCAATTTCAAATTTCAAATTGTAAGGGCCGTTAGTTTTATTCTCTCTGTTCCGTTCCGTTTAGGCACTTTCCTTTTGGTCAAAAACCGCTTTACGGTGGCTTCGTGGAATGATAGTGGAGTATATCACTTGTTGGCCCAGAGTTACTGTTTAACGGAATGCCAAGCCCACTCTTCTGATTGTGAAGCATTATCAACAACCATTTATTATGGGCCCAAAAGAATTTTTGTTGTCATCGTTTTATTTATACTTTTCATTTCAAAGAAATCTATTTTTATATAATATTTTGAACACTCTACAGATATACAATTCCTAACACGAGCATCCTAACATACACCGAATTAAAGTTGGTGTATCACACACCATCGTTTAATAATGCACTCCCACTTCGTCTGTCTCCTTCTCCTCCAACTGCTGACCTGCGCCACTGCCAGCCTTCGACCACCGCTCCGACCACCACCCTAGCCCCGTTGTGCCTCCATTCAACCTCACCACCACCTCAGAACATCGTGCACCGTTATGTCGTGCCCTCGCCTCACAACCACCTTCTCACCTCCGTTACTGCCGCGATCAGCCACCACGAGCCACCGGTGTTGAGCACTCGATTCTACGCCATGACCCATCATCGCGAACAGGAAGCAGTGGCGCGCGAGCGTGAAGATTGAGCGATGGCAGTGTGCAAAGACCGGGTGGAGCAACGAAGCAAATAACCACCCACAACTGGCGGTTACTGGAATAGGACGACGTGGGCGAGTTTTGCACCTTCCGGCAGTGGCTACAGAGGCTACGTGCGCGGCCTCCTCCGTTCCGGTGACGACCAACGTAGCGGTGTCCATCATTCCCCACGACCTGATCCCTACCCTAGGGGCGCCAACGACGACAACCATTGATGACGGTAATGAGTGCCACACTCAATGCAGACCGGTGGCGATGGGAAGAAGAATAAAGCCTTGGAAGCATTTAGCCACATTCGTAATTGCATTTAGCGGCATTTGCTTAATGTAGCTAACAGCTGCTGTGCGATGCACCAACTTCAACTACGTGTGTATCTAAGACAGCTCCTTCCTAACAAGTCATTTTAGTTTTTGACTTTTTGTCCGTTTCACTCTTACACCATTCTTTTTTCAAATTAGGGAGAATCACGGGTAATAAGCCTTGATGTTTCCTGAGGAATACTTGTTTGTTTCGATAGTTTTGGAACCATTCCTCGAGCTCAAGAGTAGTTGAAGTTTGTATTTAAATATTACGGGGATTAATGTTGCAATATGACATTAAGAATTAATTAAGATAATATGTTTGATTTAACTTTTGGAACTAAGAAGTTATGATTTAAGCAAAAATTATGAGAAATAAATTTTTCACTCAAACCATGGATTAGGACTTTGCACAAACGAACAACCTGTTTGTCTTTTTGGTTTGACCAAGAGAGAAGTACTAAAATCCTTTCTTGTAATTGTGTCTTGAAAATCAGAATTTTAGTATTGGAACATGTGTTTTCATTACTAAGCAAACAAACATGCTTAATTTTATTGGATCAACTAATTTCGCGTTTGCTCTTACCCTTACTTCAATGGCGCTAATATGAAAATATATAATAGTATATAGATGGATATAAATGCACAGCATTGATAATGGATAAATATGTTAATGACATTATTATATAGTTAGGAATAGGCAGAGATAGGCAGACAGTTTGATGGGCATGACTACACTGTGAGATGCTGGAGAAGTAAAAACAAGGGTGGGAACACCACGCTACAGTACCCCCACTTGTTTTCTTACATTTACATCCTCTGCGTTTTTGTCTTTGTCTTGACGCAATAACGAAAGAGTAGTAGGGAACCCTCCTGCCAGCGTGGCTCCCATTGCATGCACCACGCAAACCCACTCCACCAAACGCCACGCGCCCTATCTTCAGCTCCGTGATCCGCCTCCAATATCAACGGCTCACATTCCTCCAAACGCTCCCCCGCGCGTGGTATCCAAGTAAAAGACACGGGGGGCACATAAGTCATTTCGCAATGCTTTGGAATAAAGATTAAAGAAGCTGGAAGGAACACTTGCTTTTGAAGTAACTGCACTCGTCTACCAAAACAAACCACCCCACGTTTCTTTTAATCACAACCACTCCCTTCTTTTCACGTGCCCTCGAATCTAGCACAACCTCTCGCACTCACCCTTCGATCAAACGGTTCCCTTACATCAACGACACAGAATCCATCAACTGATCATATCAACGGTAAAGAACAAAGGGCTGTCGCGTGAGCGTGAAACACACATGCTCTTCCCCACAAATTATCCAAGCTTTTCATCTTCAGATTTTTTGTCATTCTTTTTTGATATTTTTCAATTTTTAACTCTTCCAGCTAGCACAGTTCACAGTGAACAACAAACAAAGCAACCACAAAATTGATGCAGCTTTAGGATCAACCGCTCTCTCACTCTCTCTCTCCTCTATTGTTCTCTCTCTACTTTTGTTTCACTACAGTGTATGTTATATACTTTCCTCATCCTTTAAAAAAAAAATGAGAAAAAAAAATTTGAGTATTTTAATATTGTAATCTCATAGCTTGGTTGTCTGGTTCACAGGGATGGTAGATTTGAAGTGAGGAGGTTCCACATTGGTCAGGTAACTCTCAGATCTAGCCTCACTCATTCTGGTTAGCTCCAATTTCACGCACTGATTCATGGATTGAGCAGTGTTTCTGTGTCTGCTAGCTCGTGCTTGCAGCGGATCTTGTGTGTTTTAAGGATTATTTCTTTGTGAACATTTGCTTTCGTTTGAACTACCGGTGTGTTTGGATTTCTGTTACATTACATCCTCCGGTGTTATCGCATTCCTCGTAAAGATTTTAATTGAATGCCGTTGTTGTGCTTCTGTCTTGTTGATTAATTGCTGCTATGCTTCTTTTTTTTTTTTTGTGTCCAAAAATCCCAGCAAGTTACTCAGGGAGGTCGAGAGATCGAACGTAATTTGCCTTGTGATTTATTTCATCATTTCATTACCGCACGCTATTATTGTCGGTGATAGCACCGCTTTTGTTTTTATAATTATTTTTATTTTTTAATTTGGGGTAGAGGTCTTACGGTGGAGGATACTTAACGAGTTAATGAGTGATGGCTTGATGCTCCATCATGTTGAAAAGTAAAGAAACGATGCTTTTGTTTTTTTTGGGTGCTGATGTATTATTGCATGAGAGAAAAAGATGCTACTAAATGGTACATGATGTCCATTTAGCTGTATTTAGCTGATTGGTCATTATTTCCCTTGATGACATAGTCTCAAAGCCTTTACTTTTATTAGTAGCATAAGTTTCTTTTTTGATGTTGGGGTGAATTTCACCTTACGTTGTTGATATTTCGGAGGATTAGGAAGAGTAATGATTTTCTGATGTCATTCATTGAGGAAGACCATTTATTCTCAATAGTAACAGTATCTTTATGGGACAAAAGCCGTTGATCCATTTCAGCCAGAAAATTTTACGGAAAAGGAAAATGCTTACTAATGTAGAATTTATTTTCTTGACATAATTAAATTGAATGAGATGCCATTATCAGATACACTTTGTTAAAGGGAGACAACTAAGAAAAAATATTCTCATTTAACATAATAATTTTGTTTGAAGTTTTATATAATTTTTGATATTTTTCATAAGGTATTACTTAAATCTTATAAATTTAATGAGATCTACTTTGTGAAATTACTAAAATCATCTTCTTATCTTAACGTATAACATTTTGTTTTTCTGAACACTTTAACTAGCCATGGAAGGGCTTCCTAGTTTCGAGACTTTATCTCACCAGCCCCTTGAATGCTTGGCTACCTAAAGGAACTGAGTATCAGTTAACTTCCCTTTTTAAATGAACTAACTAAAGTAACTGAATTTGGTGATCTTGTTAAGCTGGCATCTTTCATGATTTCTGGATGAAGTGTATTCTATTTTGTTTGTGTTGTTTTGATTTCCTATTTACTAATATGAAGCAATAGTCATGGGGATCAATTTAAAGGCCAGGTTCACTTTTTTTTCCCCGTGTTACAGGTCCTGGTCTCACAATGGGGAAGTCACCAGGAAAATGGATAAAAACAGTACTGTTTGGGAAAAAGTCATCCAAATCAAACATTTCAAAAGGAAGAGAGGTAATATGATAATTAAGGCAACACCTCAACTATATTCAATGTTAGATTATATTCATATTACATGAATGCACACATTCACAAATATTCCTGCAAATTACATCATTGGTAAGATGCCATAAACTGTCAATGCCAGATTTACCCTTTAAAATTTAACCTAAATGACATCATTAGACATTTTAATCAAATGTTGTTATGGACTTAAAAATAAAGGCTGGAGAAAGAGATCACAATTCTGTTCTCTAGTATAGGCCACTAGTCACATAGGATTTTGAGATATTTGGTTGCGCTGCAGCACCAAATTACGCTTTGGTGCTGTTGTCATGGATCTAAACATTTGATACTTTGGTTGTTTTGCACCGTGCTGCTGTCCTAGTTAAGCAGCATCTGCATTCCACCTAACATTATGCACGGGAATTGAAGCTAGGGATTATAATTATGACATATTATTTGAAAGTATCATTGTTACACTTATATTTTTCTCAAGAAAAGTGAAGTATTTTGATATGAGCTTTCCCTTTTGTAATGAAACTCCTGACTCAGTTTACTATAATTTCATGTAGAAGCTTGTAAATCAAAAAGAAGGAGTGGTGACTTCCAAGGTGTCAGAAACTTGTTTGGCTTTAGATCCAACCCCCAATACCATTGCCAGAAATGAGGAAGAGCTGGAGCTGGAGAAAAAAGAAGCAGAAACTGTTTTACCTGAAAATCAAGAAATAGAAACAGTCGGATCTGTTCTCCAAGATGCACCACCTGATCCGGAAACAATGAGGCAGGAGGAAGCAGCAACAAAGGCACAGGCTGCTTTCAGGGGTTATTTGGTAAGCGACTCACTTTTTTGTATATACTTATCTGATTAAATTGTTGGTGTCTAAATTAAGTAAGAAATTTGAAGTGTATACATGAATCAGATATCTAGATGGTTACTGGAAATGGAGAATAAATATGTGGGATCGGTTTTCTGTTATGGACTTGTAAAGTAATTTAATTATGATAAAGCTCAGTGCAGTATTTAGTTAGAGTTAGGATCCATAGAATTTGATAATGTCTCTCTCCCTCTATTCAATCTGGGATCTTATTTTGTAAAATTGATCTGAAACTTTGACAGTTTTGGCTGTCAATTTAATGTTGCAACGACCCTTATGTTCTGTATAATAAAAAAGATGATTATGTCTTTCATGTTGGAATTTATTCTCAAATGTGTTTTTGATGGAGATCAACTTTGCCTGGTTCCCACCCTTATGACACTCATGGCAGAAGACCATATTTCATCAAGGAATTTGTTGTAGTCTTAAGTTCTTTACTGCTGCTGTCTCTGATAATTCATAAACATCTACTTGAAAGAGTTGGCATAGACATTTCCTTAACTTATCGGAACTATCTTTTTGGAGTTTTGATTGTATGAGTTTTTGTAAATTGTAATATTTGATATTATGTCTCTACTAATGGAAGCATCTTTCATGAAGGCTCGGAGGGCATTTAGGGCCCTAAAAGGCATAATAAGGTTGCAAGCGCTTATTCGTGGGCACTTGGTTAGGAGACAAGCTGTGGCTACATTATGCTGTATGTATGGGCTTGTCAAGTTACAAGCACTTGTTCGTGGAGGAAGAGTTAGACAGTCTAATGTTGGATTTGAAATCCAAGAGAAGTGCATTCTATTGAAGTCTCTGGTAACTTTTTTCAAGAATTAAATTCTCTGTAAATTTTCATTAACTAGTCATATCGTTTATATTTTTCTTGGTGTTCTTGGGATTATTCCTGTGGGGTAAAATATGCAAGTGAATGTCAGATGAGCCTGATGTAATCAAAGTATTCTTCTGGTTTTGGCCCTGGAGGGAGGGGGGCACTAAGCAATTGGATTTATAGTTTGCCTGATTAACTTGGTCAAATCATAACTGAATGGTGCTGCTAAATATGAAAATTGTGGCTCCAGAACATCCAAAATGTGGACTGACTGGGCAAATAAATGGGTTTATTGTGTACTATTTACTACTTCAAGAATAAAGGTAGTCTCTTTTCATCCAGTATATTTTCTTCTTAATCAGAAGAAGTTGGTGCATCAAATAAGTTGTTAGGGATTGTCTTCAACAAATTATTTTTTGGACCCCATTTGTCATCTAAAGATCAAATATTGGTGTGAGTGGAAAATCTCTATTTATCAAAGAATACGTGAAATATGTGTTAAGCTTCTTTTGGTTGTTGGCTGGTGCACCATATAGGTACTGTTAGATAGCTTCAAGTCTATGAGTATATCAAAAATCAGTGAAGATAAGGGAGGGGAAGATTGCAAGTATAAAATTTTATTTACTATTGCTACTGCTAATGATTTTCCTTCTCAACTACTTGTGTCTTAGGATGGTAAACTTGTCAAACCAATTGCTATATCCACGAAAGTTACGAGTCTGTCGGCAAATGCTTTCATCCGTAAGGTAACTTACGTTACGCCATGTATGTGATAATTTTTGTATTCAATGTGTGGCTACTTATTCTGGATACATTTCATTGTAGAATGAACAGTTCTATAATTTTTAATGTGAGAAGATAGAATTTGAATCCCCATAGTTGAGACATGAGAGAACAGCACTGTTTCTGTACCATTTACCATTGAGTTAGACCAACCTGCTAGTTGAGAGACAAGAGTACAGAACCCCTGCTAATTTCTCTCAACAGAGGACATAGTTAAATGTTTGTAAAATGAGTTATTGACACGAGAGTGTGTGTGTGTTCTCAATTCTAATTGCATGAGCTGCTATTTATTATCTGCTTATTTTTGTGAGTAAAGCATTTGGCAGTATTCACAGGAATATTAAAGGGCACTAATGTGCTGTGATGTAAGGAATTCACATCAAGATAATATGATTACACATCTTAACGTGATGTGTTTGAATCTGTTCTAACTTCTAAGTTGGCTTATGTGCAATATTGGTCATGTCTTGCCATATTTTACTTTAACAGCATGTTTGGCGAGCAAGGAAAAAAGCTGTTTTACTCCCAAAAAAAGGCTATTTTGAAAATTTAATCTTGTTTGGGTAATTTGTTTGGAATGGATTATAATCAGAATGAGAAAATTTAAGTTATTGTGAAGCAAATAAGGATAAGCAAACTTTTGGGCATTATTTGATTATAATCAATTTGCAGAATACCAACAATGTTATATTTTTATCAAATTGACCTTAAGTATCAAATATTATATAATATAAACAATCATTTCATGCTTTTTTTAGTAATTTTATCATACTGAAGCAATTTTTTTCATGCAATCCAAATGAAATAGATTATCTTAAAACAACTTTTCAGCCAAAGTATCCAAATATAAATTGATTCTTGCATAATCGATTATATATATAAAAACGCAATTACCGAAATCATTTTAATCTTACAGCTTTTTTAAATACACAATAAATCAGAAAATAATATATATAACTTAGGTTGCTGCATCATGTATCTGAAGCACATACTTCTATTGCTGTTTCTCTTTTGAAATGTCCATTATATTGAGCATATGAAAACGTTGGTTTGTTGTTTCAGCTTCTTGCTTCATCAACTACAATAATGGCCCTGCATTTGCAATATGTTCCTGGAGATCCAAATTCAGTCCTAAGTTGGTTGGAGCGCTGGTCAGCAACTCACTTTTGGAAACCAGTCCCCCAGCCCAAGAAAATTCGTGACACTAAGTATCAGAGAAAGCAGGGTAATATTTCAATTGGAGAAGGTCAACTGAGCAAGTCAAAACGTACTACCCGGAAGCTTCCTACTGCAAATTTTGACTCAGTCCCAGTGCAAGCAAATCCTGAATTTGAGAAGCCAAAACGGAACTTAAGGAAAATTTCAAGCCAGCCCTCGGATCCTGTACAGGAAAACCCACAAAATGAACTTGAAAAGGTTAAACGTAACTTGAGAAGGGTTCATAACCCAGTTGTGGAGAATGCTGTTCTGTCTGAAGTTGAATCTGAGACCCCAAAGCAGCATTTCGAAAAGGCAACAATTACCCCAGGCCATGGTGTTTCAGAACAAGGGGTCATTAGTTCTAATGAGAAGATCAAGAAGGAAACATCAACCATTTCCGGTGTGCCTGATGCAGAAATTACTCCTACAGATTCTATTAGTAAGGAGGCGTCTGATACTCCAAGCACTTATCAAGTGACTGTGGAATCAAAGCCTTTGACAGAGATTACAAGTGAAGATGAGAACATTGCTGAAGATGAAGTGAAAAATGAGCCAAAAGACTTACCAGAGACTAGTTGTAAAGTTGAAAATTCTCACATAATAAATGGAGATTTGAGTCCCAAGGAAGATGCAGCAGGAAATGAAAACCAGAAACCAACCCGAAAAGCCTCAATTGTGCCAAAGCAGGAGCGTGCAGAGAATGGTTTACAGAATAGTCCAACGTTACCAAGCTACATGGCTGCAACCGAATCTGCCAAGGCAAAGTTGAGGGCACAAGGATCCCCAAGATTTGGACATGACGGAAGTGAGAGAAACAACCTTGCCCGGCGACATTCTCTGCCATCTTCAACTAACAGCAAAATTAGTTCTCATTCACCTAGGACACACAGACCAGTCCAAGCAGGTGGCAAAGGGGGCCACAGAACTGTATCTTCTTCCAGAGACGGAAATGGTATGGTATAGTTCTTCCTATATCGTGGTTTAAACATGACTCTGTTAACTGAACTGTCATGGGACAAAAGTTAACCAAATCATGCTAAGCAAAAATATCTGAGAACTTTTCTGTTTCTTAATAGCCTATAATTTATATCACAGATTCCTAGACAGGACAGGTCCTTTTATTTACAGTAAAAATGCCTGGTAGAAGTGAACTTTGTATATTTCAAATTGAATCAGTTATGTTCTGGCTAAGGTAGAAGTGAACTTCGTAGATTTCAGGTTGAATCAGTTATGTTCTGGCTAATGTCTTTCTGTTTATCATATGATTAATAATCTTTAACTAGCATGTTCATCTTGCAGGAAAGGTAATTCAAGCGGAGTGGAGGAGGTGATTTGAGAAAGACTGCTTTTCGGGAGTTGGACATTGAGGAACCTGAAAGTCGCGTGAGGTTTATATGTATCTTCAATGAAAATTAACATTGTTGAATTGATAGGACTATATTAGGTGTGTTTGATCAGGTCTATTTCTTCACTTGCTGCAATTTGGGCGTTTGAGGGTGATTTGTACATTATAGGTCTTTAGTTTTGCATGATGCAACAGTACCCAAATTTAAGTTCTGTTTGTTCTTGGCATGATTTCTGGGATGTCTATATTGTGTTTGTTATTTTCATTTTTCCGAAGTATGTCTGTCATTACACGTACTTTGGTTGAGTACGTGTTTCAATCTGTTTCGACCTAGTATGGGCCAGGTAACATGAGTATGCTTATGCGAAAGTTAGGATGCGATTGTTAGGGATTATTTTGACAAAAAAATTAATTTTTGTATATTTGAATAATTTTTTAAAAATAATTAAATTCTGAAAAAATTGTTTTTAATTTTTTTGTAGAAGCTGAAAATAATAATTTTTGAAAAAAATTAGTTTTTAAATGAGTTTAATTGATATGTATTGATAGTGTAAAATAATTTTATACTGTTAATTAATAGAAATAAGGAAAAATAAAAAATTATAGTGGAATTTTTATTATAATGGATGGTTATTTGTATGAGTTGGTATTTTTTACTGTTTTTATTGGTTGATAATTAAAAATTATTTTATATTATTAATGTATTTAAATTAAATATTTTTTATATATATAAAATTTAAACTTTAAAATTTTCTTTTTTAAAAAGCTGAAATAAATATACCTTAATCTGGATTTGGGCATTTCAAGTTGAAACCCTTTTACGAAAAAAAAAATCTACGTTTGTGTGGAGAACGGAATATTTAGTCGAAATTTTTTTTTATACTCAATGGTACTTAAATCATATAAAGTTAATATGTACAAAAAGATTATACAAAGTTAATAAAGTTACCAATAAAAATAAATGTAGTGATAAGTAAGTTGTATTTTTTAAAAAGAGGATTAATGTTCAAATTCTAGAAAATATAATTATTATGAGATTATTTTAGTCAATACAGTGTTTGAGGTAGAGATGCCTAAAAAAAAATAAATAAATAAAGTTAATTGAATGCATTTTTAGTTAATAATATATTCAATTTGCGGTAATAAATCTTTCTATTATCTTTCTACTAGTGTTTTGTGAACCATGCAGTTAAAAAATATTAATTTAATTAGAAAAATAAAAAAATTAATTTAATTAAGTTGTAAGAGAAAGTTTTAAGGTGCGTTTGTTCCAACTTTTAAAAAAAATAATTTTGAAGCCTAAATTTTATATATAGTTAAAAATTATTTTTTTTTCATAAGTTATTTTTTTCAGTTTTTACAAAAAAATTAAAACTAAGTTTTTTTGAGATTTTGACTATTTTTAAAAAATTATCCAAAAATACGAAAATTGATTTTTTTAATGAAAAAAGTGATTTTTTGTCAAAAAAATTTCAAACAAATACACCTTTAATATAAAGTAATTAATTATTATTTAAATACAAAATATACAAAATTGATATATATTTTCATATTAAATGAATCAACTATGAAAGTATAACGTGCAATCTAATAAGAAAAAGATAAGCATAAATCAAATAAGTTTTTGTCATTTTCCATTCGTTTGAAATCTTCAATTTCTCATTTTATACTATATCATATAAGTATAATTATAAAAGAATGACTATATATAATGTTCAACTATGAACTAAAAATTAAAATTAAAAAAAATAATTATTATTAGATAAATGTATTTTAGAATAGAAAATAAAATAGATAAGTTCGATGGTTATATATCTATATTCTTAATAAAACAGTTAAAGTTAATATGGAAAATTTTATACGGGTCGTAACTAGGTTAATTCTATATTAAATGCATTCATTTTGAAAAAAAAAAGAAAATTAAGTTTAAAAAAATGGAACGAAGAAAAAAAATAAATATATTCATTTATTTGAAAAAAATCACCTTTACATAAGAAAGTTTGAAAAGATTAAATTTACTATATTTAAAAAGATTAAAGTCAAAATTTTTAAATAGAAATTTTCTTTTATAAATTTAATAGGTGATATTTGATAAGTAGGATATTTAATATTTATTATAAACATTATGTTGAGTCTCTATGCAAAAAATTGTAAATAAATATTATGGATATACTTAAATTTCTTATTCTTCTATTTTTATTATATAAATATTAAAAATTTTATGCATCCATAAAAAATTTTTTTTTTTAATCTTATATCCTTAAAAATTTATATATTTTAACTTTAATTTTTAAAAGTCTATGCATTGCACCAATAAGAAACACTAATTTATAGTATATAATTTTATATATGAATGGAATTTATGAAAAATTTATCTCCTATTTTTATTTTCATATCAAATATATTCTAAAAGTCTCTCACGCCATCCTCATCCATTTCAGAATAGAATAAATAAATATTAAATTATTTTTGTTAAAATATTTTTGATTGATATGTAAAGCAGATTTGACTAATAAAATGAAAAATAAATAAAATATATCTAATTTTATCTAATTATATCCTTTATATGCTCTTTAAATTAATAACACGTAATTAAAAGAATTTTTTGAATGTTCTTCCTTTCTTTGTCTAAATTCAAGCACATTTAATCTATTTCCTTAATTAGAATTTTTTAAAATAAATATATGTAGAATTCACCAGGTTTTGACACATAAAGTTTCCATATATAACAACCTTTGTTTTATAGGAAGTATAGATAAAGATTGTATGCCATTTAGTATCCTTTCGGATAATTGATTAATCATTATTCATTTTAATTTCTTCTTTAATATTTTTCATTGCCGGTTTCAGAAAATGCTGCATTTGAATTGTGTTTCAAATGTTTCCGTGGAGCATATTGATAGAGATATCAACTTGTTTTTGTAGGAAATTTCTCACTCTGGAAAAATCAGAAGATGGATGATTTTTTTCATCGCCCTATGGAGATTTTTCCCATGGAAAATTGACGTCGCTTGATTCTTTGTACACCTCATAGTTGATAATTGTCTTAAAACGCTGATTGCTTGCAAAGGCACTCAACCTTCAACCAGACAGAAAATGATGAAAAAGGAAAGGTGATATTACAGTTGTAAAGCATTACACAAGGATCCCATATAAGTTTAGATCATCAATTGAAAAAAAAAATGTTTAGATCATGTAACAGGATAAATTTTCATTTATGTATAAGTTATACAAATTTAACGCCTAATATTTTAGTGGAGAATGTGTAACGTGTAACATATAGATTATACTTTAAAATTAAGTTTTGATATATTGTTAGTATAAATATTTTGTATTATAAATTAATTATATATTATTTTAGGAGTACCTTTGATAAAGGATATTTATAAGAAATAAAAAAATTATATATTATTTTAAAATTTTAATAAAAGAAATAATTTTAATAACATAATAATGCATAATTATATGATTATATATAATTCTGGATGGGAATCCATTTACTCTAGAAATAAGTCTAAAGGGTTACTCCTAATTCTCATCGTTCAATTTATTAGAATATGATAGCTCAAAAGAATATAACTTAATAGAGAAAAAGAATAATGAATTGTTATTTTAATGGAGAGAGAAACAATAAATCTAATAATTAATTAAGCAATAAAGGAATTTTTGTTTTTGAGACAATGAATCCAATTTAATTATATAAGATAAAAATTATAAAATAATGAAAAAATAAAAGGAGAATTAGTGAAATAAAAATAATTTTTTTAATAAATAATTGAAAAATAAATATCTTGGTATTGAAATTTTTAATAAATAATTATAAAAATGCAAATGATATAAAAATTAAAAATAATAATAAAGTAAAATTTTTTATAATTATAAAAATTTAGTAGAAAATATTACATTTTCAATTATTAATTAACAACAGAAACACATTTTATTAATAATTCAAAACTTTTCACTAAAATATTCTGTTATTTTGTTAATATTTTTTTCTTTTATATCATTTACATTTTTATAGTAAATTATTATATATCTTGATGTGAAATTTTTTTACGTAAATATTTATTGATTATTTAAAAATATTACAAAAATAGCAGGATTTTATAATTAGTGAAAAATTAAAAAAAAAACAGTTTACGTTTTCCATTTATTTATTGAAAACAGAAATATTTTTAATGAAATTTCTATTTTTTATATCATTGCGAAATTCTGTTATTTTTATTGATATTTTTTATTTAGATTTTTATAAATATTTATTAAAATCTTTTATGTGAAATTATTTACATTCTAAATAATATCTATATCAGTATTTTTACATTAAATATATAAAAAAAACCAAAAAATGTCTTTTATTTTTATTAATTTTTAAAAAAATTATAAAAATTTCTTTTTATTGTTATTTTTTATTTTTATGTTATTTAGTTTTTTGTAATCATTTTTTATAAATTTTAACCTGAAAATTTTATTTTTTTAATTTTTTTAAATATAAATATATTTTATTAAAATTTTTAATTTTTATTTCACTAACTCTTCTGTTTTTTTTCATTATTTTATAATTTTTTAGTTTATATAATCAAATTATCTCTTTTTCTTAATTAATTATTGAATTTATTGTTTCTTTCTCATTATTAAAACGATAATCCATTATTCTCTTCTTTATCAAATTGTATTATCTTGAGCCATCTGATTTTAATAAATTAAATAGTGGGTGTTAGGAATAAGTCTTTAGATTTACACATAAAATAAGTAGATCCACACTCATTAGTTTTTTTTTTTATATTAGTAATAAATCAAAATTAAATACTTATACTTTTCTATTGTGAAGGGTCAAACTTTAATTTCCGTACTCGTTATACCAATTAAAAAATATTTTTTTTCAAAGGTGATTTTAATTGAATGTAAATAATTTTCTATGTTCCGAATCTATTTTGGATTAATATAATTCATTTTAGTTTATCCATTACTCTTATGTTTATGGTATGTTAAATGCTAACTATTAAGGAAAAGATCTTTGATTTAAATATAAAATTAGAACAAAATCAAATTCAGTTGAATCTAAGTTTGATTTGAGTAATTAAAATAAGAAAAACTATTAACATTCATATAATTCTTATTTTACCATTTCACTAATAAAATAGTCTATTCATTAATTGTATTGGTCCTTGAATATTATGGTCCATTCTTTTTTTCTTTTCAATGGAATCATATAAATTAAAGAGAAATATTATTTATATTAAAAATTTTTTTGCCTCTGTATCAATTCACTTTTACCTATCATGGGATGGAATGCCAAATAAAACTCCAAATTAAAACCTACCATTTGGAAAAAAAAAAAAAAAATTGACACATTCAGTTTTTCTTAGTGCAGAAGCATTGTACAGCCTCAATAGGATCGAAAGTCATGTGACTTGTCTGAATGAAAAAAATTAAAAAATCTGGATTAAAAAAAAAAAAACAAATGTAGTACACATAGTAACCGATACCAAGGTTACGTTCGCACGCACAGACAAGATCACAGGACACTGATAATTTGTAACAGCATTAATATTAATAATAATTAAATAAATATAAATACGAGGCGGGAACCAAGTAACAACCGCAACACAGAGAAATGGCCAACGCAGCGAGCTTCTGGACTCAAGCAAACGCTCTTCTCCGCAAGAACTTAACGTTCCAGGTTCCACCACATCTCCCTCACTCAATCCCCTACTCATCTTTCATCCTCATCTTATAGTTATCAACCTCATCAAAATCGTGCCAACACGTTCTTCTCTTTCTATTTCTTTCTTTCTTTGTTTTCGATGTTTTTAAGAAACGGCACGTGAAGACAAACGTTCGGCTGGTGGTGTTCCCGGTGGTCCTGTGCGTGCTGCTGTTCGTCCTCCAAACCTTGATCGACACCATGCAGCAGAAGCAGCAGAGGCCACAGAAGAACGAATGCAGCGGGTGCGTGTGCGCCAACGACAGGAGAATCGGAGCGCAGTGCCCAGACTCGGAGAAGCTGTGCGGGCCCCAGTACTTGGAGCTCGGTGAAGTCGACACGTGTCCCATCCCCGACCCGCCCGAATGGCCTTCCCTCTTGCAACTCCCCCTCAACAAGGACCGAGCCGTGCGAACCGGGTTCGTCCCCTTTGAGGATTTGCCCAATGAGACATGCAGGGAAAACGACACGTGCCCTGTCACCATGCTCTTCACCGGAAATAACCAATCTTTTGCAAAAGGTACGCTGTGTAAAAATATATTCTAATTCGGTCATATATTTCTATTTGTAAAATTTTTAAGAGAATAGATGATTGAATTATTTACTTTTATTATGTATAAACTTATGATTGGATGTCTTAAACTCGATAGTGTGTAATGTGTATTTTTTTTTTTTTTCTGTTTCATAATTTATTTGATCGTTTATGTTTCTTCACCTTTATGCATGGCATGTTGGATTGGTGTCAAGAAATGAATATATCAAAAGTTAAGCTGTTAGGTGAAGCAGGATGAATAATTTTAGGACAACGTTTCGCAGAAACAAAAAATTTTATATAGAAATTATGATAGTTTGTTGGATGAAATAAAATAGTATTTCGCATAATTTTGACAATTAAATTTTGGCAATGTTTTATTATCTATATGTCTTTTTTTATGATTTTATGTCTAACAATTGTTTAACCAACATTTTTTTGGTTGTTCTTAATTTATTTGCGCAGTTTTGTTTGGAAATATGTTTCCAAGTGACTTGAGTATAAATGGGTCTGATATCATAGCTAGTTTGGCAGCAATTGTTCTGGTGAGTTACTACTGCTTCTGCTATTTGTCTTTTTGGATTTTAAATTTACTTTCTATTTCTTTTGGACCCTGTTGTTGGTGTAACCATCCAAATGGTGTAGGGAACTGAGGCAACACTGCAGACAAACATTTTTGTTGACCCTGCTTTGAGTTTTTCTTCGAATATTTACTATCTACAACAAGATCAGTGCACGGAGAACTCTAGTTTCTCCATTGACTTCAACATGGGAGCCTCCAATCTGACTCAAGGTATGGAACTGTGAAACATGAACATCCTTGTTGTATTGACAATGCAAGTTATGAAATGTGATAACAGGAAATTGAGTCAGTATGCATGCTTGCTTGCGCACGCATACAGTTATTTAATGATGAAAATGGACAATCCCTCGTGCCATTCTTGAAATTCCCACCAAGAATTGTGTAGGCAAACTGTTGTATACTTGATGATGACAGATTCACCGGTTGCAAAAAGATTTAGTTTGTCGGTGAGAAGATTTAGCTGTAGGCTCATTGTGCCTTTCTCAAGACCTTTGTTTGCTTTGTGCTTTTTGTTTGTGTGTGTGTTTTATTGTTGAGAGGGGGGAGGGAGTTGTGTTTCATTGTTGTTTTGAAAAACTTGGGAAGCCATCAAATGGAGAATAGAAAAACACTAACGTATACGATTTGTCATAAGGCCATAAATGCAATTCTCTGTTGCGTTTGGCACACTTGCACAATGATGGAACGTTAGATATGCCTCAGGCTTGTATCAGATGGCAAGAGTTTTTGTTACTAATTTAATTTTAATTCCCTTAGATGTAGAGGTCAGATGTGCTCAGGGTTTATGTTTATGGCGTAATCGTTCATCTGATATAAACGATGAGCTATATCAAGGATATCCAAGAGGTAACACAGAAGGACAGACCAATGAGATAGTTGCAGGTACTTGTTATCATTATATCTCAATTTACATAATCTGTGGAAGACAATACTTATTTAATATTGCTTTGGCAGCTTTTGATTTTCTGAATTCGAATAAGAGTATATTTAACGTCAGCATATGGTACAACGCAACCTACAAGGAGGACGATGGACTCGATCCTATCAAAATGGCACGCTTTCCTCGTTCTGTAAATATGGTATATGTCTAGAACTTGTTTTGATTGTTTGTCCTTATTGCTGTTATCCTTTTTTACTTTCTATTGAAGAAAAGTTAGGATGTACTCATTAGAAGAAAGATATGTATAATGGATATGACATGACGAAACAGAAAACTCTCAATCTCAGCATATGAAATAGCATGCTACTTGCTTGCCTTTGCTGCAATTCCATCAAAATTTTATTTTATTATAATAGTAACTTTTAAAGTCCAAACACGTACTCCAATCGTTGGTGCTGGAATAGATTCGGACTAAGGAGCTACATACTTTCTGGAGACAAAAACTTGCTTAGCCATTACCATTTTTCAGATGCACAATTTAAATGGAACAAGTAAGTGGGACTGTATTCATGATGCACATGCAGCATTCAGTTGCTGTACTAGAAATTTGAAAACTAATTGTGTCGGTAAGTTTTACTAAGCTGGGCTTACGATAGAAACTCCTCTTTATATACATTTTTAGCACTTCTATTTTAGTAACATTTGGTACTTCGTTTATCCACACCTGGCGGATAATGATAGTGACTGACATATAGTATCGGTATGCATGCAGATATCAAATGCCTTCCTGCAGTTTCTGCTGGGACCTGGTACCAAAATGTTATTCGAGTTTGTAAAGGAAATGCCAAAATCTGAGACCCAGATCCAAATCAAGATTGATATAACTTCTTTTCTGGGTGGTCTGTTCTTTACCTGGGTCATCCTGCAACTATTTCCTGTAAGTGCAGAAATATCTGAACGAATATATCAGCTATGAATCAATTTGTGTGTATTGTTGGAATTTTATTTTGGCATTGGTTATATTTGGGCTTTTTTACTAGAGTTTGGCATAAGAGGGTGTTAGATTTATTTTTTTGGGATTTTAGTGTGATTAGATTTTTGATTAAAAGGCTAACTTAATAATCTTTTTCAATCCACACCTTATAAACTCTCTTTTTTTCTCTCATTTTTCCAACGTGGGACTTGTATCTTTCACACACACATATGTATTCCAACATGTATAAAGATAAAGTTAACAGAAATGAGTGGCCAGTGCTGACATTGTATTGCAAAATAGGTTTCTATTAACTAATTTTGACTTTTGAAATATGCCTCACATTCTTACTTATCTCAATATCGTGTTTATTTGTATATAGCCATGTATGCCTTCTTTTTGTATGTCTCTTGCACACTGAACAATATATGACCTGGGGTCAAGGTTGACAAGTATGCGTAACATCTAATGTGAACACAATAGAATCTATTTTGTTGTATATTTAGCTGTTCAATAGGAATAATTTTTTTTTTTTTTTTTAATTTTTATGTAGGTTGTTCTGACATCGCTGGTGTATGAGAAGCAACAAAAATTAAGAATCATGATGAAAATGCACGGACTTGGTGATGGGCCATACTGGATGATTTCGTATGGTTATTTTCTTGCCATTTCTATGATCTACATGTTGTGTTTTGTGTTATTTGGCTCATTCTTAGGTAAGAATACAACCATTGAACTGTTTAGCATTCTTGGTGTTTTCCGATTCTCTTTAATGCTGCTGACTTTTTTTTTTGGTCTCAGGATTAAAATTTTTCAAAGTGAATGACTACAGCATCCAATTTGTGTTTTATTTTATCTATATAAACTTACAAATTTCGGTGGCATTTCTAGTGGCAGCCAAGTTTTCAAATGTTAAGACTGCTACAGGTTTGATGAAATTCATTTTTTCTACATGTTTCCAAATGTTCAGACTGCTATAAATTTATTCTTCATGTTTTCAAAATTCAAATTCTTTTCTTAGCTCTGATTACTGACGTGTGTTTTTGAGGACTGCAGTAACAGCGTATATAATTGTCTTTGGAACTGGGCTGTTAGCTGGCTTTCTTTTCCAGGATTTTATAGAAGACGAATTATTTCCGAGTAAGTTAAATGACTCGGAACGAAATATGATCTGAATTATTCATATGGTTTCCTTATATAATTTTATGAGCTTGCGTCAAGGAAACTTTCTTTCAATGGATAGTGGGGGAACAGTGGCAAATTTGTCTGTATGCTGACCAACATTGTTGATGATGTTAATAACGATAATTCCATTTGAGTTACTGCTCTTTCTCATTAATAAATTTACTAATCTCTTTAAGAAGCAGGGAAAAAGGTAATTTAAAAACTGCTGAATGTATCAATGACACATAAACTGTCACCTAGTTTCTTTTCCCTTTCCTCAACCTCTTCTTGTCCCTCATGGAAAGCGTTATTCAAGTGGCTAGATATCTGCTTTAGTTCAAATTCTGTGGGAAGAAAGGCTGTATTATTTTTCCAATATAGATCTTCTTCTCCACTTCTGTCATATTGAAAGCACTAATTTATTATTTCTTTCTCATTGGGAATTACTTGTGTTAAGGAAATTAGGTTCTGTTAGAGACTTAGAGGTATCAAACCATTCCTGGACCTCCACTGAACATCTTAAACTTTTAGGTTGATTTGGGTTTTTACATGGGTCAAAGCCTCTATGATCAAGTGATCGGGGGTTTGATTTTGGCCAACCCCATTCTACATAATTAAAGTAAATTTCAGAGCAATGTAAAATGGGTTAGTGCATCTTTCACACTTCAAGCCAAAGGGCTTGTGGGTGAAGAGGAGCTTTAGAGATATAAAACTGTTCCTGGTCCCATAAGCTCCTGTCCTCGAAGCCTATTTTTACCATAAGGGAAAGTTCTTTGTGAATTTGTTTGTGGTTCTTTGAGGCCTTGATACATTTGAACCAGTAATCATTAAACAAAGAAACAGCAGGAAGACGTGAAGTAATACATTTGTTTTGGTTGAATGAAAAAAGTCAAACTCTTAATTCATTAACATTGTGATGTTGCTATGAATTGGTACATATGGATGAAAAATACGAGTTGGCAGTTAAAGTTGCAAAGCTGAATTGGAGGGAACTCTACTCTACCACTAACAAATGAAGAAACTATTTCATTCTCATATTAATTGAAAAGAATGGACGGATATGATCGCTGTGATTAGTTGTTTTATCTACCTAGATTTCAATTCAGTAATCTTTACAGGTGTCATATGCCAATGTGTTGGCAGTTTCTAACCTACTAACCTGTTGATTGCCTGTGCCGTTTCTTAAGGAAAGTGGATCATTGTTATGGAGTTGTATCCTGGGTTTGCTTTATATCGTGGGTTATATGAGTTTGCACAATTTGCCTTGAATGGGAATAGTTGGGGGGCTGATGGTATGAGGTGGCAGGATCTGGGTGTTAGCACCAATGGCATGAAAGAGGTCTTAATCATTATGTCTGTCGAGTGGATAGCGGTTCTTTTTGTTGCTTATTACATCGATCAAGTTTTCTCATCAGGAAGTCGGAAAAGTCCTCTTTTTTTCTTGAAAGGATTTCAGAAAAAGCCCACCATCCAAAGCCAGGGGTCAAAAGTTTCGGCTCAGATGGAGAAACCTGATGTCATCCAGGAGGTGAATTTTACTTGTATTGAATGCATGTACGCATATTTTATGTTCATCTACTGGATTAAGAGAATAAGAAAAACTAATATGTATCAAGAGGTGCATTTCACCTACTAGTTTCAGAAACTAATGTAATGATGCTGCCTTACTGAGGAGTAGTAGTGTGATACACGATACTTTAGCTAGCGAAACTTTAATTTGGGCAGGGTTTCCATTGCAGAAACAATAATTTCCTCAGTCATGATCTTTATCTTTTTTTCAAACCTTATATTTATATCGAAAAAAAAAATGTAACATTGAGGTATACTTTTTTATCTGTCACATAAATGTGCCCTGATATTTTTACTGAAAGACCGCTCATGAATGTGTTGCAGGCTTTTTACAAGTTTGGTTGTACTCAATATGGTGCAGATTAGTTACATGCATAATGTATTTCATGCTTTCTTCTTTTTCTCTTCAGAGGGAGAAAGTGGAGCAGCTGCTACTTGAACCAAATATTGATCATGCAATTGTATGTGACGACCTAATAAAAGTCTATCCCGGAAGGGATGGAAACCCAGAGAAACTTGCAGTGAGAGGGTTGTTCCTTGCTGTGCCTCAAGGGGAATGCTTTGGTTTGCTAGGTCCCAACAGTGCTGGAAAGACTTCTTTTATCAGTATGGTCAGTAAAAACTGATTTTATTCAAGCAATATCCGTATGTTTGTAAAATTACTTGCATTTTCTTTCCTCTCCCCCGGGCGGGGGCGAAAAAATTACATAAGAGGAAGCCGGAAGGAATAAATTTTAAAATGCCTTAAGAAAGTGTATCTTTTTGGAATCACTCTTGCTTCATACATAAGGAGGCATTGACCTCTGATGAGCTCGCTATGGCATGATGCAAAATTCTACTATAATTCCATGAGTCATTTTTCTTTCTTTGACTGGTTTCCTCCTCAATTCAGAAATCTTATCAGCTCATGTATTGCTTATAGATGATTGGTCTTGCAAAGCCAACCTCTGGGACAGCATATGTTCAAGGCCTGAACATAAGAACTCATATGAATGGAATATATACTAATATGGGTGTTTGCCCACAGCATGAGTAAGCTAGAATTTTCTCCAACTATATTTTTAAAAATTTTTTTTTTCTAAAATTAAATTTACAACAATTGAATCTTTTATCTAACCTTTTTTTATTATTATTTTTCTCTTGATACTGTAGCTTGCTATGGGAAAACTTGACAGGAAGAGAGCACCTACTTTTTTATGGCAGACTTAAAAATCTCAAAGGTTCAGCCTTAATACAAGTAAGTTGATTTGAGAGAAATTATTTCGGTCAGAATATTAATATTATTCTCATTGTATTAAGAAGCTTAAAATGGAAGGAGTATTAGTGTTAGCTGTAAAATACTCTTGTACCTCCCAAAATAGCAGTATAAATAGTTATTTTATGTCAGACAGAGCAATAGAACAATGACCAGTCCTTATAACTATCTGTTTCTGAAATATTACAATATGTTTAGTATTAGTTATTTTCAACTCCTGTTCCATATGTTAAGCCGATAAAAGTATGCGGAGCATCATTTTGGGAGGACTGAGTTCGTCAGTATTAAGGCAGAGCAACATGTCATCATGCAAGTTTTTGGTCCTTTCCCATCAAACTATTATTGATTGAAGTATTGTTTTATACATAATTTTTTTGTACAAACCAACTCAGAGTTTGAATTTTTGTTACCACCAATTAAGGATCTCACCTTTAAAAAATTTTTAACAAAAAATGTTGAAAAGGCAAAAGTGTCCAACTTTACAAATGAATATAATTTGTAATTGATGACTAGTTTAAAAATTAAAACTGTAATTAAGGGGTGGTTAAGCAAGTAACGGCTAATATGGGTAGACTCAGGCATTTTCTCGGGAGCTAGGCATAGGATGACGTTCAACCAAGTGGGATCTGAAGAAAATGATTGAATCTCCCAATGAGCTATCGGAAAAAGTGTGAATTGGTAGGCTTTGAAATATAACACTCTCTTAAGAGAGATATCTCTTAGAAAGGAACATCACTTGGATCTTGAGATAAAGTCAAGAGATTCTCTCTGCAGGATGCTCAGCTCTGATACATGGTTGCCAAGGCCATAGGCCCAACCTAAGATTTACACTAAAATAGCACGATATTCCGAATAACTTGTAAAGTATATGCTCCTTTTGCCTTACCCTCTACTAAGTAAGTTTGCCAAGCACTGACAACTTCTTCTCCAAGAATAAGGATTTCTCCTTATCACAAAGTCAAATGATTTTGTCATGTTCTACCTGAAAATGCTATAAAACCCTGACCATGGAGAGGTCAAGTTGAGTTAAGTTGAACCCATCTGAAACCAAATTGAAGATCCAATAGCACGATAGCTAGAGCCATCTAAGCCTAGCAAGCATAACTAGAGCAATACCTAGCCAATTTGAGTGCCCTAGAGCTGTCCTAAACCATTGAGTGTCTTGAGATCTAACGAGGGGAATATACCTCATAATCTCTCTAAGGATCCTTCTAGTGGCTGTATCATTCACGGTCAAGAACCACACGTGGACAGGTAGTTTTTGGCCTTCACATTCTCATATTTCCTCAAAAGCTTAGGAACTCGAGAATCTTAAGCTTAGTTAATGTTAAAGGCACTCTTTAAGATCAAGGTTCACAACAGTAACATTAAACAAAATACATGAAATACGACATCATTTTTTTGTTCAATTGATTAAAGTTAAGGTCCTTAATTGGTTGTTAAACTAAAGTTAAGGCCCTTGTACAACAGGTTTCTCAACTATTATTTATGGCTTGTTTTTCTGTTGAGTATGGATCTATAGAAGACAATATTGCAGCATAGATACAATTAGGACAACTTTCTCTTTAGCATTTATTTGGAAGGCAACACTTTGAGTAATATTTATCTGCCACTTTATTGCTGCAGGCAGTAGAAGAATCTTTGAAGCGTTTAAACCTTTTCCATGGAGGAGTTGCTGATAAACAAGCTGGAAAATACAGCGGAGGGATGAAGAGGAGGCTTAGTGTTGCAATTTCATTGATCGGGAATCCCAGCGTATGTTCTTTTCAATCCAATCTGTTCCTTAGTTCTCTTAGAAGATTCAGGTTATGTTTGCTCACAATGTTACTAAAATTTTTGTAGGTTGTTTATATGGATGAGCCAAGCAGTGGGTTAGACCCTGCATCGAGAAAACGCTTATGGAATGTTCTTAAGAGTGCCAAAAAGGATCATGCAATCATTCTCACCAGTATTGTCTCACTCTCTTTGATTTTTGAAGCATTGATCAATTATTTTGCTTGTCGCCTATTTCTTTCAGCATCTTTATTTATTAGGTTTCGATTTCATAGCAACATGAAGTTGTTCTCTCTCTCTCTCTACCAATAGATTGATAAACATTGTTTGTATTCTTTTCAGCTCATTCCATGGAAGAGGCAGAGGCCTTATGTGATCGATTAGGAATATTTGTAAATGGTAGCTTGCAGTGCATAGGAAATCCAAAGGAGGTAAGATTGCCTAAGTGATATGCTATATCAAAATTGCAAAATAAAACTGTTCATGTTGCAAAAGACCTTTTACTCTTAATAGTTTTATTCGTCATTGTTAAAGTATTCGTCATTATTTAAATGAGGCTCGTGGATACAGCTTGAAATACAGCATTAAATGTCCTAACTGATTATGCACTTGCACTGTTTTTTCATTTACTGCCAAGTAGAAAATACAAATAGTGAAACATGTAGACTTCGACTTTTTATAACCTTGCTACCTCTATTGGTTTATCATATACAGCTTAAAGCCAGATATGGAGGAACTTATGTGCTCACAATGACAACATCTTCGGAACATGAGAAGGACGTCGAGAACATGATGCAGCGGCTATCTCCTAATGCCAAGAGGGTATACCACCTCTCTGGGACCCAGAAGTTTGAGCTGCCAAAAGGGGAGGTTAGAATAGCGGATGTATTCCGAGCTGTTGATTTTGCAAAGAGAAACTTCACAGTTTCTGCGTGGGGTTTAGCTGACACCACAATGGAAGATGTCTTCATTAAGGTAGCACGTGGGGCTCAGGCATTTGAGACCTTGTCGTAATAATTGTCATGCACTGCTAGTCTGTTCAGGATAATTGTTGGTCTTAAGTAACATGCCAGCTTATATGCGATTTTCTTATCGAGGATTTGCTTGACATGATATCACCTTAGAATCACATATACTTCAAAATAGTTGCCATACTCATACCATACTATATCAAAATACATATTTAAGAACTTCTGATTATATTTTATAATTTTATAATTTTTTAAATTTTATATCAATATAAATGGAAGTTCTATAACAATAAACAAATAAATGCATTTTATTATTAGAATGTAGTGTTAAGCAAACTATACTTTCAGGAATAGGACTAAGTTTCAAACCTTGAAGAAAGCCATTATTAAAAAAGTTTCTTAATCATGAAAATTTATAAAGATAGAGATACTTTAACAAGTAAAAGAAAAAAAAGATAGTATATTGGATCAATTTTAGGTAATAATATATTCAATTCCTGGTAATAAATCTTTCTTAAAAGTTGTTATATGCTATTTAGTATCGTTTTGGGTAATTGATTAATTACTATTAACGACCAATTTCTTCTTTATTTTTTATTTTATTGCTTGTTTGAGAAAATGTTGTATTTTAATTGTGTTTCAAATGTTTCCTTAGAGCATATTGATAGAGACATATGTTTTTGTAAAAAATTTCTCTTTGCATGAGAAAATTAGAAGATGGATGATATTTTTATCGTCCTATGGGGATGTTTTCAAGGGTGGAACTTAATTAAGACAGTGAGGCTTGGCCTCCCAAATTAAGTTTTTTTTTGTCATATTGTGGAGAGGTGGAACAAGGGGCTTTTGGCCCCCGGAAATCGAACTTGATCCCACTAATCTGGATGCATCTGTGAGGCTAGCAGATTAATCACTGAGCTATGGCCTCACTTGCAAATATACTTAAGTTTAAATATGTTACTCTATATAAATAGATTTCTCCAACTTAAAAGTCCAAAAAAAAAAAAAAATTACATCACAGTTGAGCATCAATTTAGAGTGGAGATATTTTTTTGTTACAATAAACAAACAATTATAAGGTTAAATAATAAGTTCAATGATCAAATAATAAATTTGTCAACTCTAAGGTTCAAAGAAGTATGGAGATGGCTAAGCCCTCAGAGAATAAGATGCTTCCTTTGGCTTGCTCCAAATAATGGTGTGATACAAATGAATTCAGATTTAGACGCCATTTTACTCAGGATATGTTTGTCCATGGTGTAGTTTGGCAAGTGAGACTCTCCTTCATTTACTCAGGGATTGTGACTGAGTTAGAATGCATTGGGAGAGAATGATAGCTACGTCTTTCTGGCAACCATTTTTATCTATGAATCTACATGAATGGATTTATTTTAAGAGTAAATTATATTCTTCTCCCTTAATAGATAGTCTTATTATATAATTATTCTTTCTATTTTCAAAATATACACTTTACTCCAAAATAATTTTAAAATAAAAATATGTATGTAAACTTGCTAAACTGTCCATTATACAAAATACTTTAATAACTATTAAATATGAAATTAATTTTCATACCAATGTCATGTTAGCCAATAAGCCCCGGGTTTCTGTGGGAAACGCGGAGAGAAACCTTATTGTACACCTAAACGCAAATCCACTACCTTTTATTCATAGATTCCATGTCGTATTACAAAATTTCTTTTGGACCATTTAGTCTTTTTTTTTGTGTTAATATTTTCTTTTAATTTTTTATTTTAATTATTCATTATTAAATATTATTAGTTCATCTTTGTAAATTCTTAAAAATTGATATTCTAATATTAATGACACTATATTTATTAAGATTATTTAATAATTTTAAAAAATATTAAATTTAATATAACATTGATACTTTGTTTTCATTTTAATAAATTAATAGAATAATATTTTATAAATATTCGTATTTTAACATTAATTATCATAAAGTATAGCCTAAAATATATAAAAATTAAAAAGTATTCAATTCTTATTTTTTAAATAATTATTATAAATTATTGCTGTTAATGATTTATTATCTTAATATAATAATAAAAAAATTATAAAAATAAATAAATATATATATCTATCTTTGCATGCACATCAATGTTGTTCATATTATTATCAATCACATACTTTATAAAAAATATTTCAATATGTATAATTGTTTTTTTATGTGACAATATGTATAATTATTAATAAAAGGTATTTTGGAAACAAAATTAATAAACATAAAATGATAAGTATTTGACAACAAAAGTTAAAAATGGAGCAAAGTATAGTGTATTTTCAGTTTTAGAGAAGGGTAGTGTAATTTACTTTTATTTTAATCTTACATTGCTGTTGGGAACTAATGTAGCCGTGTCCTGGAACATTATGTTTGGGTTTGTGCTTTGGTTGCTATGGTTGAACAAGAATGAGGTGGTATTTCGCGTAGAGGATGGACAAATGAATCACCTTTTCTTTTTATCCCAGTTTTGAGCCTAGAAAACGGAGCATTCATTGCGTGGCTTGCTAACTCAAGGCGTACAGTATCCTACATATATACAATTCAGTAGCGGTTGGTTGGACATTCCCTCATATCGGATGGATTAGTGTAATGTTGATTGGTCTGTTAGTAGGTCAGGCAATAATGCTGGCAAGGGCGGATCTGCATGCAACAAAGGTGGGAGCATATATATATATGCTTTTATTATTTTATTAAATTTGATACCATACTACCATAAAAATTATGTAAAACTTCTTTTATGTTTATGTATTATTTTTGCTTCTGTTGTCTAAATTTTCTGAATTTGTCACTAAATGCTGGTTGCGGAGGTGTCTACCGAGATACTTCTAGAGCATTAATTGTGGGGTTTACTACGAATCGCAGATCTTCTTTGGAGATAGCCTGGTTAAGAGGTTTTTGTAAGCTTGACTTAATTGGAAGCAGACTCTAGGGTGGCGGTTCTCTTCACCGAGGAAAGGAGTAGCTCATAATCATCCACTTAGTCCTATAATCTTCACCGTGATTGGCAGGTCTTTCTGGCCACAGTTTGGCATACTTACGGCTTTGGAGATGGCTGGTCAAGATTGCCCATCCATGCTTTTAGAGAGGGGTGCCGGGTAGCATATTTTCTGTCTGGATATTCATATTCTTTAGATTTATGATTACATGTTTTACATTGTCCTCACCTGGTCGTGGTAGTTTGTTACTAAATGATTTAGCTTGTGTTCCTATATTTAGGTCAGCAGCTTGTTAGGGGCCTTAATTAGCCCCCGCCTGTACACCAAATATGATTGCACCTCCCCGCCGGGAATATAGCTATATATGCGGTGTCGCAACCGTTTCGATTTTTGGCCCAACTCATCGGTACAACGTCTCGTCACCTTGTTTTTTTTCCCTACGACGTAGCATCGCTGTATTTTTACCTCCCCGTGAATAATTTATGCGATGTCATGACCGTTTTGGTTTTGATTTTTGATTGGTCCAACTCATGCGTACAACGTTTGTTCGCTTTGTTTGTCGTATGACATAGCATTGCCGCGTTTTCACCTCCCCCCGAATAGTTTATGCGGTGTCATAGCATAACCGTTCTGGTTTTCGTTTTGGTAATAAACGAACAAATAAATATCAGAAACGAGGCGGGAACCTTGAACAACAACAACAACAACAGCAACAGCAACAGCAAAGAATGGCCAGCCATGCGACTTTCGGCACTCAGGCAGACGCTCTTTTTCGGAAGAGTTTAACGTACCAGGTTCCACCGCATCTCACTCAATCAATCAATCAAACCCCTCCTCATCTCTTGCATGTTTTTATCTTTGATTATGAACGTAACATCGCGCCAACACGTTCTTCTCTTTTTCTTTTTTCTTCTTTTTTTTTTTTTTTTTCCATTTTTCCTTTTTAAGAAACGGAAGGTGATGGCAAACATTCGGCTGGTGCTGTTCCCGGTGCTCCTCTGCGCGTTGCTGACCGGCTTGCGAATCGCGGTAGATAAGATGACAGAGGAAGATAGGAAAAAGGAGGAGACCGCCTGCGCGCCCGAGAAATGGTTACCGGGTGCCGTCCCCGCGTGTGCCGTCACCAACCCACAGGAATGGGCTCCCCACTTGCAACTTCCCGGGTCCCCAGCCGTGCGAACCAGCTTCATCCCCTTTGAAGATTTACCAGATCAATCGTGCAGGTTCTGTACCAAAGTACCCCATGTGTGCAATGAAACCTGCCCTGTCACCATGCTCTTCACCGGCAATAACAAATCTTTTGCAGAAGGTATATATTATGTTTCATAATTCATTTGATCGTTTATGTTTCTCCACCTTTATGCATGGCATGTTGGATTGGTGTCAAGAACTGAATACGTCAAAAGTTAAGCTGTTAGGTTAGGTGGAGCACGATAATGAATAACGTTAGAAGTTAGAACGATGTTACACGCAGAATCCTTACAGAAATTATACTTGTTGTCTTATAAAATGAAAGTGGAGCACGATAATGAATACGTCTTGTTTCTCACTTTTTTTTTAAAAAAAAAAAAAAGAAAGTGCTTTTATAAGATTTTGAAGGTGTTTGGATATAATTTTTCAAAAAAGTTCTTCTAATAAAAAAAATTAATTTATCACTTTTTTTAAAGATAGTAATACCAAGCTTGTAAAAAAGCAAAAATAGAAATAATTTTTAATAAAAATATCTTTTAAAAATATTCTTTATCTTTATGAATAATTATAATTTATATCATTCTCTTAATATCTTTTATCAAACTCTAGATATCCCTCCTCTTTTTAAATATTTTTTCTTGTAATTTAACTATAAAAAATATTTTTATCTTTTTTACTTAAGCTGACTAATAAATATTTTTAATAATTAAAAATACTTTTTAAATAATATATCCAAATACGAATTAACTTTGAATAAAATGTAAAATTTTACTGAAAAAGTCTTTTATTTAGAAGTTTATCCAAATGCACCATCGTAGAGTCAAGAAACATGATATGTAAACTACATTCTGGCAAAGATTCTTACTCAGTCACTCCATATCATTTTTGTAATTTTATGTCTAACTGTTGTTTAACCAACATGTATTTTTTTCTTTTATTTATTTGCATAGTTTTGTCCGGGAATATGTTTCCAAGGGCCTTGAGTATAAATGACTCTGATGATATCATGAATATTTTGGCAACATCTGTTACGGTGAGTTACTATTGCTTCCTCTATTTGTCTTTCTGGATTTTAGATTTTATTTGATTTTTGTTACTTTTTTTTTTTAAAAAAAAAAATCTTTTGGACTTTGTTTTTTGTTGGTCTAACCATCAAAATGGTGTAGGGAACTCAATTACCGCTGGGGGCAACCATTTTTTACGATCCAGCTTATACCTTGCAATTTAGCTTTTTTTCCATTTCTTATCTACAACAAAATCAGTGCGCGGAGAACTCTAGTCTGTTCTTTGACTTCAAGATGCAAGGCTTCAATCTTACGAAAGGTATGGATGGAACTATGGAACATGAACATCCTTTTTGTATTGACATTGCCAGTTATAAAATGTGATAACGGGAAATTGAGTCAATAGTATGTCATTTGTCATCAGGCCATAAGTGCAATTTGGCACACTTGCACAGTGATAGTAATCTTGTGGTCGCTTGTGGCCAGCTAGTGTTCCCACATAATATTTGAGTATAATTGCGTTGATATTCACTCTCTCCTCTCTCTGTTAGATATGCCCAAGGCTTGCATCAGATGTCTAGTGTTTTTGTTACTAATTAAATTTTAATTCCCTTAGAGGTAGAGCTCCAATGTAAGCAGGGATTAACTTTATGGCGTAATAGTCCTTCGGTTATAAACGATGAGCTATATAAAGGTTATCACCGAGGTAACAACGAAGGACTGAGCAATGAGATAGCTGCAGGTACTTATTATTATTATTATCATTATATTTCAATTTACATAATCTGTGGAAGGCAATACTTATTTAATATTGTTTTGGCAGCTTTTGATCTTCTAAATTCGAATAACAACATATTTAACGTCAGCATATGGTACAACGCAACCTACAAGGGTGATCTCGCAACCTACAAGGGTGATATTCAAAACCAGGGTGATCTTGAAAGCCCTCCTATCCGCTGGACACGCCTTCCTCGTTCTATAAATATGGTATATGTCTAAAACTTGTTTTAATTATTGTATCCTCGTTGCAGTTATCCTTTTTTCCTTTCCACTGAAGAAAAGTTAGGATGTACTCATTAGAAGAACGGTATGCCCCATTATCAAATAATGGATATGACATAATGATACAGAAAACTCTCAATCTCCGCATGTGAAATAGTATGCTACTTGCTTGCCTTTGCTGTAAATCCATCAACATTTTATTTTATTATAGTAGTAACTTTTAAAGTCCAAACACGTAATCCAGTCATTAGTGCTGCAATAGATTAGGACTAAGAAGCTACATACTTTCTGGAGTCGAAAACTTTATTAGCCATTACCATATTTCAAATGCATAATTTGAATGGAAGAAGTAAGTGGATTTGTGTTCATGATGCACATGCAGCATTCAGTTGTTGTACTGAAAATTTTAAAACTAATTGCATCAGTAAATTTTACTAAGCTGGTATAACTATAGTAATTTTCCTCTTTATATACATTTTTAGCACTTCTACTTTAGTAACATTTGGTACTTTGTTTATACTTTATCCACGCCTGTCAGATTATGATACGGACTGACATCCAGTATCTGTATGCGTGCAGATATCAAATGCCTACCTGCAGTATCTGCTAGGACCTGGTACCAAAATGTTGTTTGAGTTTGTTAAGGAAATGCCGAAATCAAAGAGCATAGTAGGCAAATTTGATATAGCTTCTACAATTGGTGCTCCGTTCTTTACCTGGGTCGTCATGCAACTATTTCCTGTAAGTGCAGAAATATCTGAGCAAATATATCAACTACGAATCAAATTGTGTCTATCAAGAGAAGTTAACAGAAATGAGTGGACAGTGCTAACATTGTAGTACTAAATGTGTTTCTATTAACTAATTTTGATTTTTGAAATATGCCTCACCTTCTTAATTATCCCTATGTTGTGTTTACATGTATATAGCCATGTAAGCCTTATTTTTGGATGTTTCTTGCCCACTGAACAATACATGACTCGAGTCAAGGTCTACAGTTATATCTACACATTTAATGTGAACACAATAGAATATATTTTGTTTTGTTTTTTTTTAATGCAGGTAATTCTGACGTCACTGGTGTATGAGAAGCAACAAAAATTAAGAATCATGATGAAAATGCACGGTCTTGGTGATGGGCCATATTGGCTTATTATGTATGGTTACTTTCTTGCCATATCAGTGACCTACATGCTGTTTTTTGTGTTGTTTGGCTCACTCTTAGGTAAGAATACAACCATTGAACTGTTTACTATTCTTGCCCTTTTTCCAATTCTCTTTGATGCTGCTGACCTTTTTTTTCCCCCCCAGGAGTCAGAGCCTTCACAGCGAATGACTACAGCGTCCAATTTGTGTTTTATTTTATCTATGTGAACTTGCAAATTTCGATGGCATTTCTGGCGGCTTCCATGTTTTCAAATGTTACGACTGCTACAGGTTTGATGAAATTCATTTTTCCTACATGTTTCCAAATGTTAAGACCGCTAGAAATTTATTCTACATGTTTTCAAATTCCTTTCTCAAATCTGATTACTGAGATGTGTTTTTGACAATTGCAGTAATAGGATATGTAATTGCCTTTGGAACTGGGTTGATTGGCGGGTTTTTCACGACTTTTGCACGAAATGATTCATTTCCAAGTAAGTTGAATGACTGAGAAAGAAATCCATCCTGGCTTATTCATATGGTTTCCCTATATAATTTTATGAGCTTGTATTAAAGGGACTATCATTAATCAAAGCAACAGAAGGAAGAAGTGAAGTAATACATTGGTTTTGGCTGAATGAGGAGAGTTAGCAATGTGATGTTTCTATGAATTGGTACATATATATGGAAGAAAAATATGAGATGGCAGTTATAGTTGCATAGCTGAATTGGAGGGAACTCTACTCAATCACTAACAAATTAAGAAATTATTTCATTCTCTTAGTAATTGAAAAGAATCGACTGATATGATCACTGTGATTAGAAGTTTTATCTACCTGGATTTCAATTCAGTCATCTTTATAGGTGTCATACGCCAATGTGTTGGCAGTTTCTAACCCACTAGCCCGTTGATTGCCTGTGTTATTTCTTCAGGAACATGGGTCACTGTTATGGAGTTATATCCTGGTTTAGCTTTATATCGTGGGATATCTGAGTTTGGACTATATGCTGCGAAAAGTAGTAAAGCCGGGGGTAAGGGTATGACGTGGAAGGATATGAGTGATAGCACCAATGGCATGAAAGAGATCTTGATCATCATGTTAGTTGAGTCGATAGTGGGTGTTTTTGTTGCTTATTACTTCGATCAAGTTTTCTCATCAGGAAGCGGGAAAAGTCCTCTCTTTTTCTTGAAAGGATTTCAGAAAAAGTCACCTATGTCTTTCCATAAGCTCACTATGAAAAGGCAGGGGTCAAAAGCTTCGGCTCAGACTGAGAAATCTGATGTCATCCAAGAGGTGAATTTTACTTATAATTGAATACATGTACACATATTATTGCTGGAAAACTAATGTCCGTCAAGAGGTGCATTTCACGTACTGGTTTTAGAAACTAATGTAATGATGCCGCCTATTGAGGAGGAGTGGTGTGATACCCTATACTTGGGACAGCTAGGTGAAACAAGCATAATGTTTTTCAATTCATGTTTTGTTCTTTTTCTCTTCAGAGGGAGAAAGTGGAGCAGCTGCTACTTGGACCAAGTATTGATCACGCAATCCTATGTGACAACCTACAAAAAGTCTATCCAGGGGAGGATGGAAACCCACCGAAATTTGCAGTGAGAGGGATGTTCCTTGCTATGCCTCGAGGGGAATGCCTTGGCATGCTTGGTCCCAATGGCGCTGGGAAAACTTCTTTTCTTAGTATGGTAAGTTAAAACCCATTTTGTTCAAGCAAGATATGTATGTTTTTAAAATTACTTGCATTTCTTTTCCTTCCCCCAACAAAATGCATTGAAGATCCATTTTGTTGGTTGAGCTGACAGGAGAGGAAGCCAGAAGGAATAAATTTTAAAATGCCTTAAGAAGTGTATCTTTTGTGAATCAATCTTGGTTCTTACATATGGAGGCATTGACCTCTGATGGGCTTACTACGCTATGTTACAAAATTCTACCATAGTTCCATGAGTCATTTTTCTTTCTTTGATTGGTTTTCTCCTTAATACAGAAATCTAATCAGTTTATGTATGCTTATAGATGATTGGTCTCACAAAGCCATCCGCTGGTACGGCATATGTTCAAGGCATGGACATAAGAACTCAAATGGATAACATACATACTACCATGGGTGTATGCCCACAACATGAGTAAGCTAGAATTTTCTCCAATTTTTCGTCTTTTTTTTTATTTTTTTCCTAAATCAAATTTATAAGAAATGAATACTTTATCTAACTTTTTTATTTTTCTCTTGATGTAGCTTGCTGTGGGACTCCTTGACGGGGAGAGAGCACCTACTTTTTTATGGCAGACTTAAAAATCTCAAAGGTTCAGCCTTAACAGAAGTAAGTTAATTTGCTAGAAACTGTTGCTGTTAGAATATTGAGATTATTCTCACTCTATCAGGAGTGTTAAAATCGTAGGAGTATTAGTGTTAATTGTAAACTACTCTTATATTTCCCAAAATATTAGTATAAATAGGTGTCTACCAATAAGGTGCTGATCCGAGTAGATAGAGCTTAGGTCTTTTGAGCATGAGGTCCTGGGTTCGACCCCAGACCTTGCACAATATGTTTCTCAATTGTTATTTATAGCTTGTACATTTTTCATGGATCCAGAGAAGACAACATTGCAGCATAGATGCAATTAGAACAACTTTCTCTTTAGCATTTATTTGGAAGGCAAAACTTAGTAATATTTATCTGCCACTTTATTTCTGCAGGCAGTAGAAGAATCTTTGAAGAGTTTAAACCTTTTTCATGGAGGAGTTGCTGATAAACGAGCTGGACAATACAGTGGAGGGATGAAGAGGAGGCTTAGTGTTGCAATTTCATTGATCGGGAATCCCGGTGTATGTTGTTCTTCTTTTTAATACAATCTGATCCTAAGTTCTATTAGAAGATTCAAGTCGTGTTTGCTCACAATGTAAGTGCTGAAAATTTTGAAGGTTGTTTATTTGGATGAGCCAAGTACCGGGTTAGACCCTGCATCAAGATCACTTTTATGGAATGTTATTAGGAGTGCTAAAAAGGATCGTGCATTCATTCTCACCAGTATGTCTCACTCTCTTTGATTTTTTGAGGCACTGATCAAATTATTTTGCTTGTCGCCTATGTTTTTCAGCGTGTTTATTTATTAGTTTTCTTAACAACATTAAGTTGTTCTCTTTCTCTTTCTGTCTCTCTCTCTCTCTCTCTCCCCGAATAGATTGATAAATCTTGCTTGTATTCTTTTCAGCTCATTCCATGGAAGAGGCAGAGGCGTTGTGTGATCGAATAGGAATATTTGTAGATGGTAGCTTGCAGTGCATAGGAAATGCAAAGGAGGTAAAATTGCCAAGTGATATGCTATGTCAAAATCTATTGCAAAATAAGACTGTTTATATTGCCAAAAACCTTTTACTTTTATAGTTTTTAGCTTGTTTGTTTTGCAAAAGAAACGCAAAACAAATGTCTATGTTAAAATCTCAATTTCCGAGGCATGTTATAAGAAAGGAGTCTCATCCCTCCTCTTTTTAACCACAGAAACAAACAGATTATTATTCATCATTATTAGATATTCGTCATTATTTAAATTAGACTCATAAATACAACTTGAAATACAACATTAAAAGTCGTAACTAATTATGCACTTGCACTGTTTTTTCTTTTACTGCCAAGTGGAAAATACAAACAGCGAAACATGTAGACTTCGACTTTTTATAACACTTGCTACCTCTATTGGTTTATCATATACAGCTGAGAGCCAGATATGGAGGAGTTTATGTGTTCACAATGACAACATCTCCGGAACATGAGAAGGATGTGGAGAACATGGTGCAGCAGCTATCTCCTAATGCCAAGAAGGTATACCACCTCTCTGGGACCCAAAAGTTTGAGCTGCCAAAAGGGGAGGTTAGAATAGCGGATGTATTCCGAGCTGTTGATTATGCAAAGAGAAACTTCACAGTTTCGGCATGGGGCTTGGCTGAAGCCACACTGGAAGATGTATTCATTAAGGTTGCAACTGGGGCTCTGAAGGAATCTGAATCCTTGTCATAATTCTTTTTCATACACTACTAGTGTTCATGTGATTTTTCCAAGCGAGAATTTGCTTTGATGATTACATCAAGCCTCGACATGATATCACTGCCGATGACCAATTGATATTATTTAAAGAGCGGTTCTAACCATTCTATTGTAAACTAAATAATGTTTGAGTGGCATTCCACAATTACCATTACTTCGTTCATTCAAATGGTTGTGCACTTCTTCTTCTTTTTTTTTCGTATGTATAACACTTTTTTTTTTAAGTAAAATCTTAAGAATAGTTAAAAAAATTAATGTTTTGAGAACTTTACTCCTCAATGTAACAACCTGATTTCCGTCTTCCGATATCGTCACTTAAGGTTTGAAATTTCCAACTTTCGAGTTTGTCTTTAACTTTCAGACAAATTCCGACTTCCGACATTAGTAATACGATGTCATAGTTCCGATTTCCGACTTCGTCTCCAAGCCTTGAAAAGGACTAGCTATATTTTCCGAATTATGACCTTATGCACGTAATACGTGATTTCCGACCTTAGGAGTGCTCAAACGGATTGTTTTGAATTTTACGATTTCCGACTTCGTGTAAGCATGTAAGAATTCCGACCTCATCAGTAATAAATCCCGATTTCCGATCTTACTATGCTCAAATGGAATGCCTTGGATTTTCCTATTTCCGACCTTATCATGAATTATAATGTATACGATATCCGACTTCCGAGTTTATCTGATTTGGTCTCCAAGTTCGGCCAAAATTTTCACGACTTTCGAATTCGAGGCTATTGCCAAGAGCTTTTTCATTTCTATGATTTTTCCAATTTCCGAGATTAAGTGTTGAGTTCCGATCTCGAGTTTATTAGCAGGAGCTTCTCAATTCTCTATCCTCCCGATTTTCGAGATAGAGACCATATTCCCGACTTACGACTTTAAGTGCTTGGCTTGACATCAGGCTTTGCTTTCAAGTTTTGAATAAACTAGATAATATTCCAGAGTTCCGACTTTATCTGAATAGATCGGCACGAATTCCGACCTTAAGAAGGGTGCGAGTTCCGACGTCATGTTCAGATACGCTGGAAGCGAGTCTCACTTTTCTGGCGACGTGGAAAGCGAATTTGACATAGAAGAGAGAAACATGGCTGAACTTTGCCCACAAAATTTCACCCAATCAAGGCCACTCATTCTAACTACCACTTCGGAGCCTTGTCTATATATATCCTCCTCCTGCCTCTTCAACTCATTTCTTATGTTGCTTTCCCTTCCTCACTTCAGCTCTCTTTCCTCTTCTCAACTCTCCCACTCTATCCAAATTCTTCAAGTTCAAATTCTCACCTTTATTTCCAAACTCAAAGCAAGAGGTAGAGATTTTAATTCCTGTCTTAATTTTTCTGATTTTGAATGATTATTGGTGGTTTAATTCTTCAATTCTGATATATTGACTGAGTGATTCATAATGAATTGTGGCTGGTTTATTGACTGTTTGTGAAATTAAAGTTGAATTGGAAACAAGAAAGGATGCAGATATGGAGAAGTTGAGAGGCTGGGAAACTCAAAACCCTCACCAGTCCGTACGGCGGAGTGTATGGCTCTGCCTCCCACCGTTTAAAATTAATGAAACCATTTTTATGTAAAACTAGACATCTAGGGCTTTCTACACATATATCATATAAGACCGTTGGAGTAATGTTGAGGGAGATATGAATTTTTGAAGTTCGACCTAGGAATCAGGATATCCACCTGGGCAGTATGGGTTGAAAAGGGTGTAACTCACCCTATACAACTCCAAATTGAGTGAAACTAATTTTGTTGGAAATCTTACACATAGGAGAACATCCTACCCAGAAATTCCGAGTTTGTTACCATCCTATTTGTTCCCAGTGATTTGAAGAAGTTAACCTATGTCCAAACCGGGCCAAAACAGAGCAGGTCAGGAAGGTTAAGTTTCGGGGCTTATAACTCGAGCCCTACTGAGTCAAATGGAATGGGACTTTTTGTAAATGAAAGATGGTTCTATCAGCTTTAATATGAGACCAATTTCGTATCCTCTGAACCAGTTTTCAATTTTTAGTAGATTTTTACTTTTAAGTGTGTAATTCTGGCTAGCTGCTGGGCAGGCCGGGATAAAACCTGAATAACCTGAGTTATAGTTGTCGAAATTAGATGGGACCAAAAATGTTAGAAACTAGACACATAAAGCTACAACATATCCAAAAATCAGGTTTAAAGGAGTTAAATTGAAATAAAGGTGGGATATACCATAACCGGGCAGAATGAGGCAGAATCAGCCAAAAGCCCTATTGAAGCTTGTTGAAACTAATGAATGAATTTATGAATGTATGTGTATAATTGCTGCTCTATACTGAAATTGCAAATTGTGTAAATGTATTGGTTGGCTGGCACTATTCATGGGGAAGCGGACACGTTCCGTTATGCTGCCAAAATTCCGGTAGAACCCATGCACAAGTTATGAATTCCATGTTAATGCATGTGCATTCTTAAGAAAGTTATGGAAGTTATGAAAAGGGTTATGCCACTATGAAAGTTCCATGCTACTTGGGCCAGCCCCGGATAAGAAGTTAAGGGGAATAGATCGGTGGGAACGTCGGGGAAAGTAAACCCGGCAATCCCTGTGTAGGAACGAGCTCGATCCTGAAAAGCAGACTATTACCCAGGAGTCTAAAATGGCCAAGAACTCCCAGGGGATCAAGTAATAGAAAAAGTTTATGAGTAATGAAGAAAGTATATGAGCAAAGGAAAAGTTTATGAAGGAAAGTTTAAGAGCAAGTTTTGCATGATTGCATTAAGTGCATGATTACAAGTTATTTACAGTTTAACTATTATGCTTACTTACAGCATATGTTCACTTATTCTGCTCATTATTCTGTGTATTATTATTAGTAGTTTAGACGGTTCCTTATGCTGTTTAAAGTAAAACTGGATCTTGCCTCAGACCAGACATTTTCTTAACCTTATTAAATATGAATGGTTAAATTTGATCTCATGTTTTCATAATTAAATGAAACCCGAGGCAACTGAGAATGAAAGCGACGTCAGTTAAATGCCATGCACGACCCTACTGAGAATTTTCTTAAATTCCAACCTTGTTTTACATTTCCGCCTCATTCTCAGACGTGGACGATGGACACGACAGCTACCCTCTTCATTGAGGTGCCAAACTTGCAGCTCCACCATGACCCTGCCGTCTTTACCTTTTTAGTGGTAGGAGCTTTGCCATCCCTTTGCACCATCCCGCTTTTGATCCTGCTACCCCGTACTTTGCGGTTCCGTTATACGCGGCACACCCTCCCCAAAGACCTCCACGCACCGCGACTGCGACCCTGCCGACCCTGCAGCAAAGTCACCTCCGCAGGTCGTACCTGACATCCCGCTCAGCTCCGATAGCGACCCTTCAGAGGCCACCAGCTCAGCATCCTCCTCCTCAGGACCCAGTACTGACTACTCGCCAGCCGGGCCTGATATGGCCAACGGCTACCTGACTGAGTAGGTCAGCCACAGACAGTATTGTATAGCATGACCCTCTTTTGGCAATAGGCAGCTTTGGGTCATAGACTAGTGGTAGGTTTTTGAAATGTCCTCTGAGGACCACATAGGATCAGGTTGACTGACATGGGCCTTATGTCTTTTTGGTACACGGCCCCACTCACGTATCCTATTTTGAAACTTGTACATAAGCTGAAACAGTGGCTCTTTATATATATATATATAGTTGACAGCATAAGTGTAAACTATTCTTGTCTTTCTATTGTGATGAATTAAACCCTGTCACGTTCTTTATACAGCGTTCCACTTCTTCAAATAAATAGATAAATAAATAAAGATACGGATAAAGGAAACATAGGCAGTGTATTAACACCGTAACACAATCTACTTAATTTCATGCTGTGACTTAAGCATAACATTAAATTAGTAGGGTGTTACACTCAACCTAATTGGAGCCAAATTATTGATAGTGGCATAATGGGTTAGACCCAAAAAAAAAGGTTAACATTCCATAACTTATTGATAAGAACATGAGTTTACACTTTTATTTACATGACTAATACCTAAAAATCGAGGAGGAATGATACGGGTGGAACCAAAAAATTAAATTTTATTTTTAGTACAGTAATATTACTTTGCCAATTTATGTCTTAAATTTCCAATGAAATCAATCTTCTAAACTATATTTTGTAAACGAAAAGCTTAGAAAAGTAGTGAAACGGAAAGACTCACCGCTTGGAATTAATGGCTGCAAATTGGGTCTTGAGTATGCTTGGGATAAGGATGAGAGGATTGCTTAGAAGGGGCTCATCTTGTAATTAACACATTATCAGTGTTGATCATGGTGCAATCATCAGCGAAATTCAATCATTGATAGCTTACTCAAGCGGGCTGGGGGTTGCACAGGTCTCCATCCTTTTCACACCCAAATGATTTGCTGCATATTTGGGATAAACTCCTACGACTTTGGCTTCTTGACTAGACGCTTGTTATTGTTACCTATCATTTTAACAGAGTGTCTAGTAACATATATATATATATATATATATATATATATATATATATATATATATATATATATAAGAGAAAGCGAGAATTTGAGAAAAATATTTTTATAGGAAATTTTTTTTGATAATTTTGTTAAAAAAAAAGTAAGAATACAAATATTTTTAGAAATAAAAAATTTAAGAGAAAAAGTTTGGAGGAATGTTAATTTTTTTAGACAAAAAATTTTAGTGAGAGAAAATACTGTTTAGAAAGGAATTACTTTTTAGATCTACAAAATTTATAAATTTATTTTTAAAATTTTTATAATATTATTATGAAACAAATCGATTATATTCAATATTTAAATAAACTACAAAATTATAAAAATATATTATAAATTCTCTATTGCTTTCCTTTCATCTATTTTAAACTTCTTACTCTATAAGAGTAAGGTGAAACCTCTTAAATCTCCTCCTTCCATTACACTTTCTTTCCTTTTAATGTCTTTCCTTCACCCTTGCCTTTTTTTAAATCTCTATTATAATTATATTGAAACTTATTTTTAAGTCCGTCTAACTTCCTTCCATTTATTGACTTGAAAAATGAAGTTAGGTTAAGAGTTTTGAAACTAACCAAGGTTCATGTAACTTAACTGCTTTTCTTCCCTAGAACACTTCATGTGTTTTCATTCATAAAACCGCTTCATTTAGGAGTGTGGGCGATTGACACGGGATGGAGCAGAAGTTATGTAGACATGTATATGTAAGTTTTCCTTCTTCTTTTTCTTTTACTCAAATCGTTTCTTTCTCATAATTAGATCTCTATTAATACTCAAAAAATAACAAGTTCGACCATTTAGTGCATGTTATGTTATGATTTAGTTTGAGTCAATCTATTCAAGGAGTTCAAGCACAGATGGAGCTTGAAACTGGGAAGAAAGTTAAGTGCTTGAGGACAAACGATGGAGGAGAATGCTCAGATGGTGATTTCACTATATTTTGCAAGAAAGAGGGTATTTAAAGATAATTCACAGTTGCATATATTCCTTAGCAAAATGGTGTAGCAAAGCGGATGAATAGAACTCTCATAGAAAGAACTCGAGTTATGTTGCGGATTATAGGTTTGGCCAAGTCTTTCTAGGTAGAAGTAGTTAAAACTGCCTGTTACATGATAAATCGGTCACTGTCAATAGCAATAGGATTAAAGACACCTATAGAGATGTGGCAAGGCAAGCCACCAAATTATTATTCTCTATATGTGTTCGAATGTCCAGTATACGTAATGTACGATTCCCAATAAAGAACAAAGCTGGATCCTAAATCCAGGAGATGCATCTTTTTGGGTTATGCTGACAATTATGGGGTATTGCCTATGGGACTCCACTACCACAAGGTTATTGCCAATAGGGATATGATATTTGTAGAAAACGAGTTGCAAAGGAAAGACTTTAAAGAAAAAGGAAAAGGAAATTTGGTTTGCAGGTTAACCAAATGTCTATACAGTTTAAAATTAGGCGTGCGCCTAAGGGTTCGTACAAGAGATTTGATCCTTCATAAGCCTCAGATACAATAGACTTAGTTCAGACCATTGTAAGTATTATAAGAGGTCTGGTGATAATGATTTTATCATTTTGCTATTGTACGTGGATGACATGTTAGTGGTAGGCCCCAACAAAAAATCGAGTCCAAGAATTGAAGACATAGTTGGCTAGGCAGTTCGATATGAAGGACTTGGGATCAACAAACAAGATTTTAGAGATGCAAATTTACCAAGATAGAAAAGATAGGAAGATTTGGCTATTCTAAGAGAATTATTTAAGGAAGGTCTTGTGGTGTTTCAATATGCAAGAGTGTAAGCCAAATTCTACCCAACTGATGGAAATGTCTCAAGTATCGTATGCATCAGCAGTGGGAAGCCTTGTATATGCCATGATTTGTATAAGACCGGATATTGCTCAATCAATTAGTATGGTCAGTCAATTCATGGTGGATCCAGGTAGAAAGCATTGGAATGCTATTAAGAGGATCCTGAGATATATTAAAGAAACCTCTGATACTACATTAAATTTTGGAGGATCTGATTTTATTGTCAGAGGATATATTGACTCAGATTTTGCAGGTGATCTTGACAAAAGAAAATCTACTACAGGCTATGTGTTTACACTTGCAGGAGTATCTGTGTAGTTATCTAAATTGTAGACTGTTGTAACATTGTCTATTACAAAAGCTGAACATATGGTAGCTACATAAGTTTGCAAGGAAGTAATTTGGATTCAAAGATTAATGGAGGAACCCGGGCACAAGCAAGAGAAAATTCCTGTATATTGTGATAGTCAAATTAAAGTGCCTTGCATATTGCAAGGAATCTAGCCTTTTATTTGAGGACAAAGCACATAGGTGTTCAGTATGTTTTTGTTCATGAAGTAATGGAAGAAGGAAAGGTGGATATGCAGAAAATCCACATCAAAGAGAACCTAGCTGATATTCTGACAAAGCCAATCAATGCAGATAAATTTTTATGGTGTAGATCCTTCCTTGGCCTATGGAAAATATATGCAGCATGAGAATGACAAAATTGGGAAGATTTTTTGAGAATACACCAAAAATGACTTTAAGTGGGAGATTATGAAAGTCATTTTTGGTGATTGATGATAATATGGCGGTTCATGCATGAGGATAATTGCTAGAATAGTAAAGAGCAATTTGACTATGTATCCTTGCTTGATATTCTTGCAAGTTCTTTTTTTTTTTTTTTTTTGAGAGATATTCTTGCAAGTTGATAAGTCAAGTAGTAGAAGTTTGATAAGTCAAGTTGTTTCAAGCTTCTCGTCAATGGAACACCATAGAATTGTCTAGCCATTTGGCAACTTGCTGAACGTGTAATTAGCTGGATTTGGATAAAATCAAGTTGTCATATTTGTTTAAGTATTAAGCATACGATGCCACCAATCTCTATAAATAGATTGTAGCGTCATTTATTTGTGTGATGCACCACAATGTAACCGAGAGCAAGAGTGTGAGAATATATGAGGAAGTGCCCTATAGAGAGAAAAATATTAGGTCTATTTTAGGTGTATTTTTTTATGTATATAGATTCTCTATATATAAGAGAGAGTAATGTGATTCTCCTTATATTTTGAGAGATGTAATTTTTCCACTTAGTTAAAGATCTTCCCTTTTTGCCAAAAATATTTGGTTTAAATTCACCTTTTGTCATTTCCAAATTTTAGCTGCGTTATTTTGTTTTTTAACTCTAGTACCTAACAAAAAGGATATTCAATTTTGTCATTTTGCATTGAATCTTTTTTAATGAACATTTTTTTTCTTTTAGTAAAAAAAAGTGTTATGATGTTAAAAAGAAATGTATTGGGATTGGCCAAACAAAATGTATCACATGACCATGGAATATGAAAAACGTATCCTTCTACCCTTTTTTTTCTTATGCTTGTTGTTTGATCCTGTAATATTAAGGTTGACCCACTTTATAGCACACTTCCCCTATAAAGTATTCTGTTATCTTAACTTTCCAATGGCCTATTTGTTTGACTAAAAACCAAAGATACCACTCCTTCAAATTGCACGTTTAATTTCTTTATTTTTAGTTGAGTTTTACTATGAATAATAATAAAAAAAATTAACAGCTTACTATAAGAAAATATAACTTGAAAGTTAAAAATGCTACCTTATTTTTTATTTTTTTTAACAAGAAAGTTTGAAAATAAAATGCTACTTTATCATTTAGTGAGCAATAAACAAAAAATTGTACGTGGAACTGCTTTAATCCTATTATCATATTTTAAATGTTATTATTTAATATAATTATATAGAAGGTAGATTGATATGTATAACACCATAAGTGATTGGGTTTAATGGGAAGTGAATATGTGAGATAAATGACTAGACATACAGTCATACATTCAACCATTTTTTTTTTAAGGTTTCCATCTATATCCTCTCATGCTCAGTAATATGAGTCATTTAAATATGAGTGACTCTCTTACTTAATTTGAACTATAATTTGCTACGTTATACTAGACTAATTCCCTTACTAGTATCTCAAATTGGTATTTTTTCATTAGAGACAATCATGCTCGAGTAATATGAGTTACTTAAATATGAGTGACTCTTTTAGTTGATTCAAACTATAATTTGCTAAGTTGTACTAGACTAATTCTCTTACTATTAGATCAAATCTCAGTTGGTTATGCTGTCAAATTTTAACTATATTAAACGTGTTAATTTACAACAGTATCTCTTACTATCTACCTTTAACACTACCAAAGTGAATGTAGATAGATATAAAATAATTTTGGGAGCTGCAGCTCCAAATTTCGGCCGGTTTTAGTTGGGACGTTTTTCTTTGTATGGGCCAATATTATGCTAACCAATAGAGTAATCAAAACCTTATTTTGGATAGCATTTATTTAATCAGAATTCTTTGTTTGTCTCATTTTCACTCTCTATATATTTCTATTGTTTCTGTTCATATTTCAGGAAGAACTTGAGAGAAAGAAATAAAATCTACTTACTGTTGAATTTTGCTTTCAATGATGTCTAAGGTATCATTGTTGTTTTGTTTTCTCCTGGGGCTTGTGCTCCTTTCCCAAGCACATCAAAGTCATAAGAATATTGGGCTTTATGAACTGAAGAGAGGAAATTTCGAGCTGAGGTTGACTAACTATGGTGCTACAATTATCTCTGTAATACTCCCTGATAAACATGGTTTGTTCTATTCTTAATTATCTCTCTTGCTCTCCCTCCTCTCACTATATCACATAAATATCTTTTTTGTTGTGACTTTTCTCTGCAGGGAATTTAGCCGATGTTGTTCTTGGTTACGATTCCATTGATTCTTACAAGGTATGATCCATTAATTCTTTTATGGTTCAATTAGCTAATTGGAAAGTGAAAAAAGAATTGAAACAAAATTAAAGCTTTTTTGATATGATTGTGCCCCTTCTATCTCTTGTTCTTTTCATTTGGTTCTATCTTTTGATTTATATTATTTATTTATTCTATGTGCAGCATTCGATCAATCGAATAATTTTAACCAATTTAAATTCTGATTTCACAAAGAAAACTAGGATTTTGCCGAACTTGATCCAATGCGTGTTGCTTTTTGATCTAACATTTCGAATTATGATCCCTTAAGTGCTAACAAATTTTTAGTTCTACAGTACTGCAACGATTTAAAACTAAGTTGTAATAGTACCTACATTTTGTATTGCAATTGTACTATATAATTTTCTGCAAGGTTTATGTAGAAAGCGAATTACACGCTTTTCTCATAGGGAATAAATGATTATCCACTATCCACTTGCATTTTACTCTAGAAAATACAGTTAATCTAAAATGGGGTTTTGTACTAGAAATATCAACAGAAGAGCATTATTTATTAGACTGAGTATAATACATCAACAATTCCCTCAAACTCATGGCCTTGAAATTTGCTGTAGAATGATACATCTTACTTTGGTGCCCCCTTATTGGACGAGTGGCAAATAGAATTGGAGGAGCTAAATTCACTTTGGATGGCAAAACCTACAAATTGCCTGCTAACTATGTTGCACATATACAGGTACGGGGTATGAAAATTTTATAAAAACTGGGGTACGGATACAACAATATATATATTTAAAAATATAAAAATTTTACAAATTTCATAAAATAAGAACTGAAATTTCATATGATAAATTAAAAAATACATTAATTTTAACATAAAAACAAATCTAAATTGTTCAAGAGGGAAAAAGTTAAAAAGCAAAGGCAATATAGGATGTGGTGTGTGAAGAGGGAAAAAGTTAAAAAGGAAAGGTGGTGAAGGGTGTGGTGTGTTAGATTGTTTTGGAAGAAATAAGAAGAGGGATAGCTGCCTAGTAGGGATTTTGAATGAAAGAAGATAAGAAAAAAGCTAAAAAGGAAAGGCAATGTGAGAGATTGAGGCAAGAGAAGAGGAAAAAAGTAAAAAAGCAAAATGCTGCATGCTCGAAAATAAAAAAAGCTCAAAACGACACTGTTTTGAAAATTTCCTTACCCAAAGCTGTATCCAGCCGTACTCGAGCCGGACCCAATTTTTTTTTTTTAAATAATGGGTATGTACCCAGACGTATCCGAGCGTACCCAACGCGTATCCGTACATGATACGGATACTTTTGCAAAAGTGATGTACTTGTGCTTCACAGCCTGCTAATGACCACGGGAATGAACTCCACGGGATATTAATACTTTGAAGTAGCTGATAATCTATACACTCATACATACATACCATACAATGATGCATAGCATACTTTTCGTTTTCTGAATAATTATTGATGGAATTGCTCATAACGTACAATTTGCACGCATGAAATATCAGGCGGTGCCAAAGGGTTTGGTGATGTTGTATGGACAGTAACGCCTCACAAGAAAGATGGTCACATAACATTCACCTACGAGAGTTTTGAAAATGAAGAAGGTACATATACTTTTAGGTACTAGTACAGAATTTGATTGTTACGTTCACTAATGACTACTATATACCATGTATTGCCAATGAGGCTCATTTAGTTGGCCTTTCACTTATGCATTACCATGATTTGAATTTGATTCTTAAGTTTTTCCTATTGAATGATCTATAAGTGCATTTTTAAATGCTTAATGAATTCGGAGATATACCTATACCTTGAATTAGGGCGAGTCTTTCCCTCAATCTAAACTTTTATACCACCAACAAAAATTGTATACCATGTATTATAGTATGTTAACATTTCATTTATTTTTCTTTCCAAAACAAAATTTTCTAGGCTTTCCCGGAAAATTTGAGGTCTATGTGACTTACATGTTCATTGGAACAAACAAATTGGGTGTGAAAATGACTGCCAAGCCAATAGACAAAGCCACACCAGTGAATCTAGCTCAGCATACAGACTGGAACCTGAGGGGCTGCAACAGTGGCGACATTCTTTGTCACAGAGTTCAGATTTTTGCCTCACAGATCACACCAGTGGACAAGAATCTCCTCCCCACTGGCAAGCTCCAATCTGTGATGGGCACCCGATATGATTTCCTTGAATCAAAAGAAGTTGGAAGCCAGATTCATGAGCTTCCAGGTCTATATGACATGAACTATGTGGTGGACAATAGTGGCCAAGAGCACTTTAGTAAGGTGGCTGTTGTGAGGGATCCTGTCTCTGGGAGGAAAATGGAGCTGTGGTCAAATCAGGTTGGTGTGCAGTACTATACAAGTGGCATGTTGAAGGATACTAAGGGCAAGGATGGAGCCATATACCACAACTATGCTGGCATTGCCTTGGAGACACAGGGTTTCCAAGATTCTGTGAATCACCCTAATTTCCCATACCAGATTGTGCATCCTGGGGAGATATACAAGCACCATATGGTTTACAGATTCACTGCTAGCTAAATGGACTCCTGAATTTACAGAGTTGATGTATAACTTGATGATTGGGAGATTTGATTGTGAGTGTCTATCCTAACTATTATATGAGTATGGTCGTTTCTATTCAAATATTTTTTATTTAAATTTTTTAAAATGTCCTTTTTTCAATTAAAATAATAGTCTAATATTAATTTTAGAATATCATTTATAATTTTATCCAAACTTGTTATTGTTAATTTAATTGAAAATTAATTTATTTTTAAAATATTTGATACTAATCTAATTTTTTAGCTTTTATAATTAATCTGTTTAATATAATCATTATTTTAAAAAAAACGATAAGTAAAAACAAATAGTAATAATAACAAAGGTTAGAACATGTAATGTTATGTATGTGACACTATTCTTCATTGAGCAATGGAACGCTTAAAATTAAGCGTCTAGTTTCACCTTTCACATCCTTTAGTAGCATTACACAAACCTTTTGTAAACTCAATTCTTTTTGTGGAAGCATCATTTTCTCCAAAATAAACGACCAAATCAATATTGCCCTCGTTTAATTGAAAGATTTAGCAGATGTTTCCTCAGAGATCAACATTTTCCAAGCCAACACGAGCTACACCATAATCAAACAAAATAACTACGGAAAAAAAACCCCAAAAGATATCATAAAAGACACAACAAGATTTGACTAAATGAGCTTATCAGTAATCACAAACTGGCCTGATAGCATATTTGGATCCACGTTTTAGAATGTTAGAATTGATTTTGACTCTTCAAAATTGATTTTGTCAATTTTTGATGCTGTTTGGTTTTTAGAAATCAAAATCAATTTTTATTTCTAGAATTGATTATGAGATAGGTTATAAAAATACTTTCTATCAAAATTACTTTTAGAGAAATGATTAAATATAAATCGCTTTATCTTAAAATTATTTTTACAAAAGTAGAATTAAATCATGCTATAGAACTATTTATTTTATGTAGAAATAGGGGAGGCTCTGAGATAGTAAACCAGAATCATTTGCATGCAATTAAGCTGAAATTCTTGTTGCTGAACACTTGACACTGGCAACTTGTTACAAGAATGGTACTATGATAGCAGAATGCATATGATAAATGCATTTTGATGTTGACGATAAATCTCTGAGACTATGAATGAAGTTCTGTATCTATAGGTAAAGAAAAAAAGTCCACAAGACTCCCTCGCGGGGGCTATCACCTAAACCCAGAAAAAAGGTACATAGGAATCCACATGAGGAGAACTTCACAAATGAGAATTTCGCTAGGAATGCCACAGGGGGGACCTCTCAGAGCTGTCATTTATGTGTCTTAAAGGGGATTTTACCATTTGACTACGGACCCCCTCTCCCATTGGGCTTGAGATGGGCCTCTCCTCAGGCCTAGTTGGGCTGGCTGAATGTCTGGTGGTGACTGGCAGCTGTTCCAAGGTAGCCAAAACCTTAGACATCTGTGGTCTAATTTTGGCCTCACTAATGCACTGTAATGCAAGAATTGCAACTGTATATGCTGCCCTCTGTGGGTACTGCCCTTCTAACTTGGTGTCCATAATCCTGAACAACTTCCTCCTATCACCCAAATAGGGCCTAGCCCAATCTACAAGGTTATGTTCCACTCCAGATTTTGTTTTATCAACAGCATGGCGCCCTGTTAGTAGTTCCAACAGCACGACCCCAAAGCTATAGACATCACACCTTGCAGTCAGCCACCCTGAAAAAAGATTGTTTAAGAACAGCAATGATAGGACATCCCAAAAAAGAGGACAATAATCCAGACATGATCCCGAACGTGTATGAATAAAAATGTATATGTATATGTGCATGGAGATTGAGTTGTCAATTTTAAGATGTATTCTTTAAGTTGGTTGACCTCTCAATAACACTCAAGCCTTGTAAGATTCCATTCATCACCTAGTTGAATCAACAATTTGAGCGATATCCATGAATTCACTAGTTGGATTTGAAATATTAATATCCATTAACAATCCTAACAAAAGAATCTAAAAGCACTAAAAATGAGGAAGCTGATAGTAACAGTTTTTGTTATGAACCGAAAAGCATGAAATAAAAGTTAAGCAAAAATCAAACCTGTAGCAATATATTCAGGAGCAGCATAGCCTTGAGTGCCCAGGACCTGAGTGGAAACATGAGAACGATCCCCAGTGGGCCCTGCTTTGGCCAATCCAAAGTCAGAGAGTTTTGCATTAAATTCCTGCATTTGTATTAACATGTTAAAAATGCCAGAATACTAGGATACTGAAATTAGTTAAAATGAACTCTGAATCAACATTTGAAAGTGGACTGTTCCTTTGAAGTTAGTTCCTACTACATTCTCTCACTATCTTTTCTTTCTATCATTATCTTTCCTTCATTATTGATAAAAGGAAGGTTATACCAACTCATTCATAGTTCACAAACATTTTTCACCAAATGGCCACAATACCACAGCAACGCTAATGCTTAATCAACATACCGAATCTAATAAAATATTAGAAGCCTTGAAGTCACGGTAGATCACTTGTTGCTCAGATTCATGCAGGAAGGTTAGTCCTCGAGCAGCACCAATAGCAACTTTGATTCTTGTTACCCATGGAAGTGGTTGCGCGCCCTCTGCAGTTAAAAGTTCCAGACATATTTGATTATTCGACTGCTTGACTGCCAATAATGCAAAATTTTAAAACATAGTGCAGTCAGGTTGAAAGTGTATTATTACTCTCTGAAACTAATGCTACCAAAGGCGTCAACATACTGCGAAATAGATGATTTTCCAAGCTTCCTTTGGGCATGTACTCGTAAACTAGAAGCCGGTTATCCCCATCCAGGCAGAAACCAATAAGTTTGACAAGATTTGGATGATGAAGTTGGCCAAGATAATTGAGTTCAGACTGTAAATAAAGAAAACTATATATTATAAGAATTTGATTCATTTTAATCAAAATCAGCAGGATTAAATGGCAATGGGAGCAACCTACCAGCCACTCCTTATGACCTTGAAAACCTTCAGGTTTAAGCTTCTTCACAGCTACAACCATTCCTGATCCAGGCCTTGCAGTCTCAAGTGACTGACCATCAATCCACCCCTTATAGACATAACCAAATCCCCCTTGTCCAATTAGATTTTCGGGACCGAAATTTTTAGTAGCATTCTTTAGATCATTGAATGTGAAGGCTTTTAAATGAGGGGATGACAGTATGTCGCCTTCAGATCTTGGAGTGGGGAGAATCTCAGGTTTACCTTCATCACTGTATCCATGCACTGTTGGACTTGAATGAGCTAACAAAGGGGTGTTTCTACAAGTATCTTTTGTAGCATCTGCAAAACAATTCATATTTTAATAAAAAGAAGCACCTTATTTTAAAGAAATAGAGAGAAATCTACTTTTCTTAACTTGAAATGCCGTTTTATTATTGAATAAAGCACAATCAAATTTAGTGCTTTATGAGTATTTAATTATTTCTCGAAAAAGTCACAGTTGTGTTTCAAATTGGCCAATAAATAAGCTTCTTTTGTTTTAAATACATTCATACATAATAATTATTAAATAACCAATCACAAAGAAAATGAACCATAAGCCAACAACAAAGCAAATGCATAACCACATCCATTTCCTTCAAAACCTATTAGGAAGAATCCACACTCTTTAGTAACATCAAGATATTATATGACGAAATCAAAACATACAAATCTTTGCTTCTGCCACAGTGACAAGAAATTAAAACAGAAAAAACATAATAATCTACCAATTTCCGCAACATCAAAAGCGTAACGTAATTATTTCATCTTTAATCATGGGGAGAAAAACACACACAAAATAATAATAATAATAACAATAAAAAAGACATAATAGACGGAAAAAGACTAATTTACCAGGAGTGGGTTGGGATCCCGAAGTGTTATCAGCCTTGGAACGAGCTCGAAAGCAATTTCCCATTAGAGGAACCAACCCCTCTTGAAAACTCAACGAAACAAAGCCCGATCCAGCTTATATTTCTGCATGCAACGTTTCCTCGACGTGAATCTCCAAGTGCATTTCATCTATGATGATTCTCCTGCATGTTGTCCTTCTCCCGTGTTTCCGGAGAAGGAAACGAAAACATAGAACCAGATTGTAGTGTTCCGTTGTGTTATTTTTGCGCATATAAACCACAAATGTTTTAGAGATGTATTATTTGAACATAAAAAAAGTGGGTATTTATCAACATTTTTTTATATCCAACCATCCAATTTATTTAATTTTATATTTTAGATTTTTTATTTCAATTTTTTCTAAAATCCTAATGGGGTGTCTTTAAGGGTGTTGGGATTTACAATGTCCAAAAAATATTTCCCAATGTTTTAACATACAGATAATCAGATATATGGACGCACAATATATTATAGATAGAGAAGTTTCGACGATCGATCTCAAATGCGTTAAGCGATTGCCATGTGTGCATAAATCCTCGATAATCGAAGTTGCTATCTTATGGAAATGCTATCACACGTTTTTGTAATGAGCAACGTTATTTTATTACGAAAAATGGAGACAAGATTGTACAAAGTTTTGGTTATCTTGTGTATGAGTTTTTTTTTTTATTTTAGGATTTAATTTGAATACACTCTCAGTGTAAAAGACTTTTACACAAACATCCAATCATATATTGCCATATCAACAAAAATCTTTGATATAACCACCCACTACTTGAATGGTCATGCAAATGGAACGTTTTAATTGATAACAGTGTAAACAAATTTTATACTATCAGTGCATCCCAATTAAACTCTTTATTTTAATAGTATGAGTTTATTATAATGAGAAGGCTTAACACACCATATTATTGTTAACACAAAAGAGATGTCCTTACTCTTAAGTCTTAACTATATAAATAGATGCTTGATTGCTTTATTAAGACTAATACATAAGAGCTTTTTGTGATATATACTCTCCTTACTCTCTCTCTCTCTCTCTATTTCACTGTTGATATCGCACATCTTTTTCAAATATATATGATATATTGGATGATTTCTTGATTGTTTATGGATATTTCGTCTTTAAATTTTTAAGGTAACCTTAATATCTAATCTCATTTTGATGATGACCACTATTATACATGTAGTATTTAGAATTAAATTGATTGTCCAAGTAAATAATTATTTGTGTCTATTGAGAATTAATTTTGCAACACTGCATGCATGGTGCATGAATTGATTATTTTGAGGAGAATGAGCATGTCAAAAACGGTTTTTAGAGAATCAAACATATTTGGTAAAAAGATAGAAATATATTATAATCAAAATCTAATAATTATAAGCGGAAAAATAATCTATAATCATAAATAATATTTTGAAATTTTTTATTATAAATAAAAGCTAATTATGTTGGGATTATAATATTATTACCAAATTGAATATAAAGTATCAAATATTATATAGAGTTTAATTTGTATGTATTGACAGTATAAAATTTTTTTTCACTGTCATTTAATCATATGTTATCACATAAACAAATATGTATAACTTTCACCCCTACTACTACAATAGTCATGCAAATAGAAGAATAAGATCGGATGACAGTGTAAAATAGTTTTATATTATTAGTACATATAAATTAAATCCCATTATATAATATAAATAAATTATTTTATATTCTTTTTAATAGTTTCATTATCTAGCAAAAGCAATTTTTTCATACAATTCAAATAAAATATATTATTTTAAAATTACTTTTCAAGTTAATACATATAAATATAAATTAACTTTAATATAATCAATTATATAAAAAAAATAATTATACTTATAATCAATTATTGAAATAATTTTAATCTCACAATTTTTTAAACACACACTATATATGTAGAATTAAATTTCGTGTAAATGTTGTAATGTTGGGTGAGAAATCTCGGTGTGTTTATTAATTTGTGATTTTTTAAAATATATTTTATAAGAAATTAAATTTCAAAAATTATACGTATTAGTATTCGATTTGTATTTATATTTAGTATTAAAGATTACGCAAAAACACCACTACTGCCTAGGATTAAGAGAATTTTCTTGACAACGATAACAATTTTCTTAAAATGTTCTATTCATGCATGGACATAAATTTTGCATGTTAGAATGATCACTTATACAATGGAATGTATCATGCAAATTTTTTGTCTTTTTAATTGTTTTTCGGTCCCACCCTAGCCCCCAGTATGCACCTCTTGCAATGACCCTTACTTTAACCACTGAACCAAGCCTTGCGGTGCTAAATTTTTGGTCTTCGACAATTTTTTTGGGTCAACGACAATACAAAGCAATGCCAATATATATATATATAAGGTCATGATGCCAATTGTTTAGTGCAACGGTCTAGCCCGCTCCTAATTCCTTATATTGGGCCCAATATCCGATCGAGCTCCTCGTTTTTGTTGACGGATTTCATAGAGCAACAATGTTAGGGACCAAAAACAAACGTAAAAAGAGATAAAAAGAAAAAAGTCCGACCAAAACAAAAAGATATTTTTTTTAGAAAAAAAGGGAAATCGTCTTCCAGGCCTCAATTATTCTTGACAATCAAAACAAATTGTGAGAATACAGAAGATAATGTACCTTGTTCCCCAGCCCCCCAAAACGGAAAAAACAGAAAGGAAAAGGGAAAGGCCAATATGGGTACGGAGTAATCTATAGATTGACTTAAAATTGGGAACTGCACTCAAAACTTTATTTTTTTGGTGAAGAAACATTTGATACTCAAATTTATTTAACAAATACATGTGTAGTAATATATATATATTGACTTATTCAATGTATATATGCTCATGATTTTGAATGCACTATATATCTGTATGAATTTCCTGATATCCAAATCCAATGCTTCTCTCACCAGATGTTGTGCTTGGTGCGCGAGTCTGGGCTTGCTCTCTTGCTGTTCCCATGATACCTCTGTACTCTGGCAAGTCAAAAGCCAGTGAAGTTACATCCATATTCCCCTACAAAACGAAGTTGGAGCAAGGTCTATTACTCCTTATATATATTGTCTGACTATTAGTGTTTAACTGTGTATGCACTTTCTTGCTAGGCGATCATTTTTCTCATTAATTTTGATTCTAGTATTTCGGGACCTTCATTCAATATATTTATATACTTTTGTATATATGCTGAAAGTGCCAAAGTATAGCAGAACGCGAGCCCTGGAGTTCTCTTATTTAATACATCTAAAGAAACTGAGCTTTGACAAATTAAAGAAGACAGAGGCTTAATTATAATATCATGCACGTCTACATGTGACAAAGCCTAATACACAAATCACCGGGCGAAAAAATAAAATTAAAAATAAAAAACTAGTACACAAAAGTGAATTACCAAAAAGTGGAAAAGACTCGATTGGGTCACAAGTGAAGTGCTATAACTATGAATTATATATCCCATAAACATGATGGATCTACTGCAGAAGCAAATTTCTAATGATTGCAGCTTGGGCTGTGTCAGTTGTTGCCAATAGCTCGGACAAGCGCTCGCTTAGATCGTCCACCTCCCTGTGTAAGCTTCTGATATAGTTGCATGTCTCTTGCAACACCTTCGCGGCTGAGACCTGAACGCATTCTACTCCACTTTAGTCTTTACGTAAAGAGTTATACCTTTTGCTTTTGAATGACGTATGAAGCATTTGGTATAATTTATTACCACAAAGCAAATATATATCTGCAAGAATCTCTCTGGTATGTAGGCCCTCTCAGCGCAAAAATATGCATGTATAGATCTGAATTAATAAAATTTTTTATGCCTTTTCTTTGTTTCAAATTTAATTTAAGTTAGATTAATTAAGATTTAAAATAGTCGGCAGGTTTGCAGGTGAGAAAAGGTAGAGAGAAAGAGGTTTAAAAAGTTAACACCGCAATAATTTTATATATTTAAAACAACAATGTAATTCAGGTGTTCCGAGAAAGAAAGATTCGTTTTCTTTAAGACTTATTAGGTAAGAGTTTTTTTTTTTTTTCGATAATTATTGAATAAAACTAAAGATTCTCAAAAAAGAGGGGAGTATATAAGATATCATAGCACCACAAAAAATACCAAAGAACAAAAAAAATCACAGTAATACAAGATTTAGAAAAAGACACGTTAAAATACTTGTGAAACAAAATAACTCAACCATTACAAAACTACCTCACCTGCAAAAAAAATTCAATCTACACCCCCTAAACTCCAAATAACACTACATAAGAAACTTAATCAGCAGATGCCCAAACACCTCTTCCAGGTTGAAAAACAGCCTTTTAATCCTTTGATTTCCCGTTATCACCCAAATCCTTTGTTTGGGCATCTGCTAATTCTCTTATGTGGTGTTATTTGGAATTTAGGGGATGTGGATTGAGTTTTTTCACAGGTGAGTTAGTTTTTTAATGGTTGGATTGTTTTGTTTTATAAGTGTTTTAGTGTGTCTTTTTTTGGTAAGACTCTTGGGTGAAACCTTGCATTATTGTGGTTTTCTTTTGTTCTTTTTTTTGTTATTTTTGGTGTTTTATATGCTCCTTTTTTTTAGAGCCTCGAGCTTTATTTAATAATTATCGAAAAAAAAAAACTTCTTACCCATTTGATTTATCAAATTCACAAAAATAAGCTTTTGCAAGTTGCAACTTGACTAGCATGAAAGCCCACTGATATATACAAAGCTCAATTTTTGCTACAAAATTTTGTATGAATATAAATTTAACATACATATTTAGATATATTTACAATAAATTGTATTACACTAACTTTATTCAAAATATACTCACAGAATTTTAAGTTTTGCTAACTTTATACGAGTGTATCTAAATACAAAATATTATATTTGCATACATGCAATAATTTTTCTTACTGATAATTAAACTGGCAGATAGGCCCCTAGGCCAATGGACCTTAAATAATTGCATATCTTGTTTACGTAGTAATTATAAAGTGGGATATCACACCCAGAGAGAAGAGGCACTCTCATAGAACTCAAATAATTAAGGTAGCGATCTCAGAAACATAGGGAGGAAGGTAGAAACGAACCTTGTCAGAGCGCCTATGGCGAATCTCAGGAAGAAGCTGTTGTAATTTGGAGACAAGGTCCTTGATCTGATCGTCGGTGATATTATTACTTGAACCACTTGACCTTGACCTTCTGCTAGACATTATCTTAATTGAAACTGCTCTGAGTATCACAGAAAGAAAAATAAAACCAATATGTTTATATCACTGCTAGATAAACGCTATATATATATATATATAGCTAGCTGATTACTTAGCTTAGTATAGGGAATTGGGTAACGATCGCAGAAAAAGGAAAGACAAAATGTTAACTATGAGAATGGGATACCTAGAGACAAAAATTAATCATAGGTCGTGGTGTTGAAGCAAGATGTATGATCTATATGTAGTGAAGGATAAGCGAGAAGAGGGAGCGAGGGTGGGGCAAGACTAGCTAGAGTGCACAAGAACAGTAGCTAGTGATAATGCATGGGAGAAAGAATAGAGCTACGGTTGTATTAAAATAGGATTTTAGTTAGATAGAGGAAAGGGAGAGAGAAGAAACAGCCTTCTAGAGACACGCCATACTGTCATCCCAGATTGGGGTTTGAGCTTCCACTGCACACTGCGTTAGCTTCTGTGTGTATGTGAATTCGAGTGAAAAATAAAAAAATAAAAGAAAAGAAAGAGAATCGAGCTTGTTGTTCTCTCTCGATCTGTCAGTTTCTGCACGCAGTAACATGTTAGCTAACAATGCTAGAGAACAAATGTTTACTATCTTATAGCTATATACTCATTTAAAATAACTGTCACTTTAATTATTTATATGAATTTTAAGAAATTTAAAAGAGTTTAATTTATATATATTGACAATATAAAAAAATTTTATATTATTATTTAATTATATATTTGTATTTGTAAAATTTTTAAAGTAGTGGATGATTAATTCAAATATTTTTATTGATGTGATAATACATAATTGAATGACTGTATAAATTTTTTTTTATAATAATAGTGTATAAAAATTAAATCCAATTCAAAATTAAGAACTAATCATAAAAATATTTGCTAAAATATCTTTATTTAATAACTAATTCATTGTATTGATAATTTCATTATTTATTGTGTTTAAAATTTTATAAAGGATATTAGAAAAAATTATAATAAATATTTCATTGAAATATAAAAGTGACAGATAAAATGAATCAATATTTTTTGTTTCAAAAGAACTGTTATTTTAAACCAGAAGAAATACTTTAATTAAGAAGTTAAGTTTAAGGATATGGTATATCTTAATAAAAAATGTTATTTAAACATTCTATATGAATATAATATAGATATAATATACCGATGTGAGTATAAATATGTATCAAAACATACATATATTAAAATAAAAAAAAATTATATATATTTATATGAAAGAGATTTTATATTTTGTATTTAAATAATACGTACATATAACGGAACTCTAACCTAATATTGGATACTATCCTAATATTTGATAGGGCCTCTAAAAAGATCTTAACTAGTATTTTTCTAGAATGCTTACAAAATTTTGCGTGTGCCGCAACGGCGGCCACTTTTAATCTGCTCTAATAATAATAATAATAATAATAATAATACAATAATGATAAGTATAAGCAACAGTGAGAATTCAGTAAAGATCATTTGCATGCTTAAAATTAAAAAATCTCATTCAATAATTTCTGTAATCTTAAGCCACTATTCATGCAGAACAATTGAAAAAAAAAAAAAAAATCGATAACGATGATAGTAAGAAGGATGCTAACAAGAAATAAAGAAATGGGCGGAGGAAGGAGGGAACAGAAACACTGGGGATAAGATCTTGCTCCGAACAAGTACAGAGTGCACACCGAGCAGCAACATCTTCGATGCCCAGGCGTTGGCCCAAACCTGCTTTGTTGATCAGTTACTTATTTACTTACTATTACTTTGGAAGATTATACATTAATTCTACAGTTTTTAACTTCCTTATTGCTATGCACTCCAATGGCATATTATTTTTTTTTAACTAAGTTTTGGTATTTTTTGAGGTGAAGCGAGATAATGTCATATTCATATATATGTTTTTTTTAACTATTTCTATTCACACTGTGCTATTGTTATTGCTACATAAATTTTTTAGACATTATTAAAATACATAAGGAATCACATGTAAATAATTAAAAATTTCAGTTGTTTTACTGATAAATTTACCTAAAAAAAATGAAAAACTATATGTTAATAAATGAGAATTTTAGTTATTTCACTAATAAATGCAGTAAAATAATTTTATATTAAGAGTTTAATTAGTATGTACTGACAGTGTAAAATAGTTTTATACTATCAACTAATAGAAATAGAGAAAAGTGAGAAATCATAGTGGATCTCTCATTATAATGGATAATTATTTGTATGAGTTGGCACTTTCCACTATTTCTATTAATTGATAGTGTAAAACTGTTTTACACTGTCAATACATTTAAATTAAATTCTTATATTAATTATTATTAGTTATTTTACTACATTTATTTATTAGAAACATAACTCTGCACTTATTTGTATGTGGATTACTAAGTTTCTAAAATAATACCTAACCTTTGGGTTTGAAAACATTTCTCTTGCTAAATAACACGGCATGCATGAAACGGTTTATGAACCTTAACACAGTATTAACCGATCAAGTGAATGTCATGTAGGTAAGCAAAGCAATTGTGTTGCCATTTGTCATTTTTATGACGTTTTATTACTCCCTATTTGTGACAATTAACATTATCGATTACTACATTTACTGCGAATTTTACTTGTATATCAAATTGGAAGAAAAGATTAAAAATCGAACCTTACTTGTCTATACAAAAATAATCATTAATTAGCTGCTCATGCATATAGGGGCACAATTAATTTTAGAAGTCAACAAAGCATAGATCGAGAAAGAACGTTTGAGCTAATTGCAAGGGATAAAAGACGATCATATAAGTATTAATTAAGAATAACGTATTGACGAGGACTTAATAATTTATAAGATACTCAAGTTAAAACTTACATCTTTTTTCCTAAATAAGAAAATTAACTTCGTATTTTAATGTGCAAGTACTTTACATAAACGCAAGCAAACAATTAACGGCTGGTTCTTGTTTGATTGGATCGCATGGGTTGCCTTTGTGTTTTGTATCATGCTATTGGCTTAATATATGTATCTTGTTCAAGATGCTGGTTCTTTAGTTTTACATTTGTCAGGTTATTCTGTTTTGTATAAGCTACCTCTCTATGTACATTGGCTTCTCTCAGTGTTTATTGAGAGTTTAGAGCTTGGATTCAATCCAATTATCGGGGGTAAAAAAAAAATTAACTGCTGCTTCTTATCTATATAGAGCTTGGCTGAGAGTGAGAGAGATCGACCGAGTTAGAAAGAAAGCACATGCAGATGAGATTGCTCAGCGTGCATCTCGGGGCACATGACCTTGGATCCAATTAACAGCAAGGACTGTGATACTTACAAGGATCGCTTTTTTTAATATTTACGCTTCATTTGAAATGAATCAAACCTTGAGGGCATCATGATCTGCGCATATAAGATCTGAACCATTTACGCATTATATTACACATTCTATCCATTTTGTAATTAGATCGTTTTATCATCCAGTTTTTGTTAATTAAGTAATGCGCTCGAACTTGCCAATGTTATTAGGAAGGCTTGTTGTATGAGAGGTGTTGTTAGTTATAAAGAGTATAAGTTAATTTTTTTGGTAAATAAAAAAAAATATTGCTTTTATTTTTTACTTTTAAAATTCAGAGTTGTTTTTGAAAGTTCTTATGAAATATTTTTTAGAATTGGTTTTGATTCTCTAAAATTTAAAATATTAATATAATTTTATTTTTTTTATAATAATAAAAATAAAATTTTTTTTTTAATATTTATATTTATTAGTCATTTTAACCTTTAAGAGTAACTTGACCAAATAATATTTTTATGACTTCTACTTATTGAAAATAATTTCAAATAGTATTACTATAATTTTTTAAAAATAACTCTTAAAGAGTTCAAAAACCTTAATAACTCTAATAAAATTACAGTAATACAAAACCAAATCAAGGCCGATACTTATTTTGGTCTCATTTTCTATGAAGTCTACAACAACCACTCCCAATCTTTTTTGTGGAATCTATAAGAAATGATTTCTCTCTCATTTAGATTTTTCTTTTTTCATCTCATTTAGTTACTACTCTTGCTATACTCCATATCATTTCTAACATATTTAATAAAAGGACTCTCGTGACACTTAACATTTCCCTTTTGTTAATTCGATTAGTATTTCAGTTAATGTAATTTACTCTGCGTACGTGTGATTTAGAAATGATGAACTCAACGGAGTAGATCTCAGTGTCATGAGTTCGGTCAAACGACAAGATCACCGCCTCTCTATTATCGTAAATCACGATGTCAAGTGCAGAGATAATTCAACACAAATATCCATATAAAAATTAAATAATCTAACTCCATTCCCCATGAGATAGAGCGAGAGAATGATCAGAGTTAAGATCAAAGGAAAAGGATTCAATAATTTATTGTGCTTACAGAGAAAGAAGTGTAGGGTTTAATTAGAGTGAAACATTATGCGCCATGCGGGATTTAACGTACTGTTTAGGATTGTGTTATAAGTTCACTACAACATAATTGAAATTTAGTAATATTTGAAAAATGTTATTAAATTATATAAAAATGTTGATAAAACTTTTTAGCAGTATAACCTATATACTACATTTATAAAAATGTTCCTAAAGAGTTTTAACAATATTTTTTAAAAGTTACTAAAAGATTTTAATAACACTTTTTATTAATGAATGTTGCTAAATGTTAAACATGGTGTAGTGGTTCAATATCCTAAAAATGATTCAGATATTATTAAATTCATATCTATGTTCTATTCAACTCAATTTGCGCAGCATTAATGACGCCGATGCATCATTCTATTTGAAAATGCATAGAGTGGCCATCGGCATAGTTAAAGAGTAAGAAAAGATGATAGATACTAAGTAGAAGAGAAACGATATTTGTATTTATAATTTTTTTGGGTTGATTTTGTGCCCATAATTTTGTTAGCCATTAATTATTTGGATATTTGAAAACCAATGTATAAATAATTATAAACTTCAGTATCGTTTCTAGTGATGGATGTGATTAAGAAATTAATAATGAATGTAAAGTTATTTTACTGAGTTTATCAATAATATAACTCAAATTTATAATTATTAATTAGTAAATTTTATACTCTATTTGGTTCAAAATAATTGTCATTTTGTCTATCTATATAAGTATTAAGGGATCCAAAATTAAGGATTGATTATAAAATATGCTTATTTAGTAACTAATTTATTGTATTAATATTTTATTATTTATTGTCTTTAGAATTATGTGAAGAGTAAAATACAAAAATTTATAATAAATATTTTATTGAAATGTGAGGGTAATAGATAATATGAATCAATTTTTTTTTGAGTAATTATATATCCTCTTAAATCATTCTTCTAATTTTTAAATAATAAAAATAATGAATATTTTTTTATATTTTAAAGATAATAAATATATTTACAAAATATTTAATATTTTCTATATTTAATAATTAGGAGGATTGTTAGAAAAATATTTTTAAAAAATATATTATTTTTCAAAAATTTTACTCAAAGTGACGAAAAATTTATATCAAAGGAAGTATTTTTTTATTGATTAATTAATTAAAAATATAACTAAAATTACCAATTATTTATACATAATTCTCGAAATGGGTAATAATGTGTAATAAAAATAATTAAAGTTCGAATAATAGTAGTACTCTAAGTAAAAACAATAGCTGCAACCGAGGCACGTGTTGGAACTTAGAAGGAGCATCTTTGATCTTTATCTTCCCTCCATGCATCGAGGGAACAAACAATGCCGATAGGAACAAACAACAAAAACAACGGTTTGGAATTAAAACCCTTTAATTAAGATATCCAACAAGCTCATTGTTCAATCATCGGTGATTCCTCCTGTCAAATCTAACGCGGCGGCAGAAACAAACAAAACTTTAGTTCCAAGTTTTGTATTTGACGAGTTTCTAGGCTTGACCGGAACCACCAACTTCGGGTGCGTTGCGTGCAAATCCCGATTTAGGTTCTGGTAAAACTTATTCTAGGCAGGAACAATGGGCGTATTTTAACACACTGGCACACGGAAATAAGTCAAAGAACATATAGATTGAAAACTACATAGTTAAATAATGAATGTGACCAACAAGAGAAAAAGGAATTTCATCTATAATATCTGTTTTGCTTATTCAGCTCGCTAAAGCTTTAGGTTAATAAAGAATGTGTGCAAAACACAGACAATTAGATCAAGTGGTTGTTGTCAAGGAGGGGAATCGACTCCTTAATTGCAAGTCTCCAAACTATAAAAAAAACGTATAGTAAGCAAATCAGCTGAACGACGCGACTAATTGATGTAATACTATATAGATAGAATTAAAGAAACAAAGGCTAAAAAAAACGCATGAACAAAACGTAAAGGCTGATTGTAGAAAGGAAGAAAAGGATGTGAAAAACTATAAATCTGAGGAGTAAAGCTTGGAATAGAAAGGGCAAGAAATGAGTAAATTGAATGTTGTATTGACAAGGTTGTGTGTTGTTCTATAATGTGCAAGCCTATTTGTAAATTACAATCAGTTATTCAGCACTATACATGCCACTAACTGTGTTCCCTATACGTACATAATCCCATATTCAGTCCTGTGGTCAGCAACCTTTAAGTTTAAAAAACTGTCCCTCGACTAATCTCTAGTCTATGTTCGGTGCATATAATGGCCAACACTTCCTGCAGTGCTTCTATATTATAGAGAAATTTTTAGATATTCATAATAATATTCTAATTTAAAAGTTATTATTAATTTATAATTTTATCAAAAATATTATTTTATTATTTATTATGCTCTAGAATACCTAAGAATTTCTCTTGCAACCATCACTCACTAACTTTAGCTTATCTTTACCGCCAATGGTAAGTCAATTTTTTATTTTCGGTCCTTATGGTAATGAAAACCTACCAGACAATTTGTTTCTGTTATTGGGTCTGAAGTGAAGAACACAAGTCGACCACCCATAGGAAGCTCACAACGCTGATTGAGCTCGGCCCGATAACCCATTAATTTATTTCCCCCCTTTTCTGGCCAGACCATTAATGATTAATGGACGAAGAAAGGGGGAACTAGTACCGGTGACCAGCACTGATGGTCCACGGGCTCTCCAGCGTTGATGTTCCAGTTTAAAAGAAGCTCAGCATTTCATACGCTTTGTGTCTGGAATGAAAGATTGACCAAAAAACCGAAAGAAAAAGAATTGTTTGGAATGAAAGTGATTGAATAGTAACATAATGATATTACATTCAAACGTTTGATTATTTTAATATTAGATGGAATTTAATGATATTTGATGGAACTTATTTCATTCCATTATATTTAATATCCTTATTTTAATTATTCTCCAGTGCGAGCGGAATGAGGTAGAAATGAAATAATTAAGAAAATATAACTTAAAAATGTTACTATTTCATCTATTTTCATTGTATTTTTACACATTAGGATGAAAAGTTATATTCATTTTATTCTTTGATATCTAAAAAATAAAACGGAACATTATTTTCATTTTATTCTATTATATTTTATGTTATTTCATCATATTTCATTCCATTTTTACTCGCCACTAAATATTCAAACATAGACTAACAGCGTAAACACTATAAGATTCCTAAGTATTCATTTAACAAGTGAAATTCTTGCTATATATTATTAAATGTATAATATTTAAGTTATATTAATTATTATTATCTTATATTTTAATCATATTTTTAATGTTACAATTACAGTAATACATACCAAATAGCATAAAATAAGAAAATCTGAATATACTTGCACTATATTTAAATGACAAGCAATAAAAGACAAGAAAATGTAAAGAAAAAATAATTCTTTTGTCTGAACTTTTATAAAATAGATAGGAAGGAAATGAAAATTGAGAGGGTATCTACTTTTCTTTTAGACTTATCAAAACGCGGTTAAAAGTTATAATTGAGCAATATATAAATAAGCTAGGGTAATAGGTTGCATTTCGTTTTTATATTAATCTTCTAAATAAAGAAAAGTAATTTCGTTTTATTTATGTACTCCTCTTTCATAACTCATTTATACTTATTTTGTCTCATTTTATCAATGAAAAAAATGTAAATACATTGTTAAGAATTTGAAAGGAAAAAGTATATGCAATTACTAATGAATTAAGAACAATAAACTTCTTTATAAAAGGAATCCAAAACCAGATGAGTGAGAGAAATCTCATTCCAAGTCAACTTCGAAAAAGAACAAAGACAACGAAGATCACGAAAAGCCAAGAAAAACACAGACGGAAACACATGCAGAAGCAGATCATCCATGTCTCTATTCCCACATCACATGCACTCCCTTGTTCTGGAAGGCTAATCATGATACGTCCAAAGAGAGAGGAGCAACATAACTTCTTACAGACGTCCCGAAACAAAAGATCAAATGAGACATTTTGCATCTCAAACCCAAAGTCAACACCTAGCAATACAGAATATAACAAGTCATTCATGAATCTTGATAAGTAAGCAGGTGTTTTGCATGTTATTCTTACGATATGTACATAGTTTCTTTGTCTTCACCCTTATTTATGGGTTGGGAAAAAAAGAAGAAAGAAAAAACAAACTAGTTTGTCATGAAATTGACAAGATCGGCCTTGTAGGTTAGATGGCAGCATACCCTGATTGGTAGATCCCTCATAGGATGCAAGAATACTGATGTGTATATTTGATTGAGATAAATGAACATATAGGTGGAATTCAAATTCAGTAACTGTAAGTATACAATTGGTTTTTTATGGGAATGATGGAAGGATTAGAATTACAGTGATGACATAGGAAAAATAAAGGTATAACTATGTGGAAGCGGATGACTTGGTACGGTTGGGATGATCCAAGAGAGGTTCACTGTGAAGGAAATGTGATGTTAGAATGAGAGTAGAGGTGTAATCAAATGAGAGAAGGAAGAGAACAATCAGAATAGAAGAAGAAGTCTCAAAATGCTCAATGATGATATCTGATGCACTCCTACGGGGTATATTCATTGAGTCACACGGGCCTCTTGCAGATTTTCGCACCCCTTTTCATGCTTCCTGTGTTGTATAATTTTGTTACTTGAGTAGAGGAATCATTAGCCACATGTCCCTGCTGATCAACTGCCCCCTCTGTTTTGATATTTGTATTAACAGCCCTGCCATCGAAAGTGACCTTGCCCTCAAGATCAAAGCTAGGATAAGCCTTATGGAGCTCTTCTGCGCTGACCCAGGTTGCTTCTTCCTTAGGTAATGATTGCCATTGACCCAATACTTCCGGAATCCAGGCACCATTCTTCTTGACCCTGCGCTGGCCTAATACAGTAGAAGGGATCAGTAGCAGTCCCTTATCATGCGTGAGTAATGCTGGAGGTAGCAGCTGGTTTGTGTGATCTCATTCACATTTCTAGAGCAGTGAAACATGGAACTCCAGATGAACTCTTGCTATGTCCAGAAGCTAGAGTCGTTAAGCAACATGGCCTATGCGCTCCAAGATCTTAAACGAGGCCAAAGTAGCGCATGCTTAACTTCTGATTCTAATGCCCTGCTATGGAAGTTTGTTTATAAGGCTGCAACTTGACAAACACATAGTCCCCAACCGTGAATTGAATATCTCTTCGTTTGCCATCTGCTCGCGTTTTCATACGTTGTTGTGCCTTTCGTAAATTCTCCTTTAATTCATTCAGAATTAAGTCCCTCTCTTGTAACTGTTGCTGCACCAAAGGATTGTCTGCTGCACTTGGCCTGTATTTCACTATTGGGACAGGGTCTCTCCCAAACACTGCTTGATAAAGAATCATACCAATAGCCGATTGGAAAGCTGTATTTTACCAATATGTAGCCCAAGGTAACAACCTGTACCAATCATTGGGATTTTTCTGAGTGAAGCAGCATAAGTACATTTCGAGGCATAGTTTCAACACTTCAGTTTGGCCATCCGTTTGAGGATGATACGAGGAACTCATTGCCAAAGTGGTGCCTTGTTTTTGGAAAAGGTGCTGCCAAAATTTATTGGTAAAAAGTTTATCACAATCTAATATAATAGATCGAGGTACCCCATGGATTTTAACAGGGTGCTGGATGAATAAATAAGCAACTAGTTTAGCAGAAAAATCATTTGGAAGTGCAATAAAATGGTCAAACTTTGAGAGTTGATCCACAATCACCGTAATTGCTGAACAGCCATGGGATAAAGGGAGGCCTATAATAAAATCCATGGCAATATCCTGCCATATAACATCAGGAATAGGCGGTGGTTGGAGCATACCTGCTGGTGGGTAGCTGCTGTATTTGGCCTGTTGACAAGTGACGTAGCTTTTGACATAGTGCTGTATATCATGACGCATGCTTTTCCAGAAAAATTGTGCAGTAATTCTGGCTAGGGTGCGCTGTGTACCAGAATGTCCACTAATCGTGGAATCATGAAACTCCTTAAGAATCAATTGACGAATAAGAGATGTGGCTGGAATCACCAATTTTCCTTGCCAAAACCAAAATCCTTATTTTTATTCAAGAGGAAAGTTGTGCTCTTTCGCTGCAGGGATGTCATCCTTAGGATCATAATTAACTAGCTCTTCTTGTAACTTAGAAAGAAAATCATATTGTGGTCAGGATAAGGCCATGAATGATCAAGAAAGCCCATCGGCTGCTTGGTTCTTATTGCCTTCTTATATTTGATTGTGAAATCAAAGCCCAATAGTTTCAGTAGCGATGCCTGCTAGTCCAGAGTTTAGATGACCAGAGATTACATAAGGCTTTTGTGGTCTATCCGAATAATGAAGCAGTAGCCAAGAAAATAGTGCCTGAATTTCACAACAGCAGCTGTGATGGTGTGCATTTCTCACGCATATGCCAATTTCTTTTGCATCACTGAAGACATTTTCTTTGAAAAGAAGGCTATTGGATGGTCGTCTTGGCTCAAGACTGCTCCAATGCCTGTTCCGAATGCGTCTGTCTCTAACACGAAGGTTTAGAGAAATTAGGTAATAACAAGATCGGGGCATGAGTGAGAGCACTTGCTGCAACATGCAGAATGTGTCCTCAGTAGCCTTGGACCACTTAAAAAAGTCCTTTTTTAATAGATCTGTCAAGGGCGTAATTATCATGGCAAAGTTATAGATAAACTTCCTGTAATGGCTAGTGAGGTCGAGAAAAGCCCGTAACTATTTCACTAAAGTTGGCACTTGCCACTGTTTTAGTGCTGTCACTTTAGAATCATCCACGTGGAACTTGCTTTAGAGACAATATGCCCCATATAATCCACCTCTGATTTGCCAAAAGAACATTTGGAAAGTTTGGCAAATAAGGAGTGGTTCTTTATAATTTCCAACACCTTGGTGAGGTGATTGATATGCTCATTTCACGTAGGGCTCTATACAAGGATGTCGTCAAAGAAAACGAGAACGACTTCCTTAAGAATTCAGCAAACTCAAAATTCATTAATGACTAAAATGTAGCTGGCGTGTTGGTAAGCCTGAATGGCATGACAAGCCATTCATATAAACCTCGGTGAGTGTGGAATGCGATCTTGAAGCGGTACTCCGGTTTCACCAGAATTTGGTGATATCCGGAATCCAGGTCCAGTTTGGACAAATATTGCACACCAAATAACGTATCTAGTAACTTATCCACAGTAGGCATTGGAAAAGAATCCTTAACCGTCACAGCATTGAGCGCCCGATAATCGGTACAAAAATGCCATGTGCCATCCTTTTTTTTTTTTTTTTTTACCAACAATACCAGTGACGAGAAGGGGCTAGAACTAGGCTGGATAATCCTTCAGATAACATTTTAGCAACTATTCTCTCAATTTTTTGTTTTTTGACTATGCAGATACCGGTATGGTTGAACTTTCACTGGTGCGGTGTTTGCTATCAAAGGAATGCTGTGATCATGCGTTCTTGAAGGTGGCAAACCATGCAGTTGTTGAAAGACCTCCTTATATTTCTGTAATAACATCGAAATGTCAAGCTCAAAACTAGTTGGCAACTCCAGTAAGTGTTCCGCAGGAGTTTTTGATAGTTGAATCTGCAAGGCATACATCTCTACGATCACCTTAATATCCTGCAGACGTTTAGGTTGATGAAATTGGGCTTGATTGGGTAGTGCATGTCTATATCACCTTGAAATGTTATCAACTCCCCATTTAGATAAAATGTAATGAACGGGTCTTCATAATCAACCAAGTGCACGACAATATGGCTAATTATTGAATTCCAAGCACTAAATTAGCTGCTGCAATTGGCAAGAGGAAGGTTGAAACCTCTATTATACGTCCTTGTATTATCACGGGTACTCGTTTGACCTCACCCTCACATTCCAATTGTTGATCATTAGCTACTAATACCTTGAACCGAGGTGTTTTGTGGATTGGGAGCTGTAGAAACTTGGCTAACCGAGGCCGAATGAAGTTGTCCGAACTGCCACCATCCGTGAAAATCTGAATTTTGTGGCCATTAACCAACCCTTTAAACTTGATAGTACCACACTTGAAAATACCTTTCATTGCATTATACGATAAATGGTGCTGTTGGTCCTCCACTACAGGTTGGTCACTTGGGTCTGGTTCGGTATTGTCTGGTGTTTCGAGGGTGATCTTCTCCTCTGTTTGAATTAGGTAATAGTGTTTGGTGGTGCAACGGTGGGTGGGAGAATACCTCTCAATGCAAGTAAAACAGATTCCCTTCTTACGCCGAAATTGTATTTCATTGAATGATAGTTTCTTAAGAGTTGAAATCTTTGGTAGTGTGGGTAGTGACGGGGTGTTATTTGGTGGTGGATTGGTTAAGGTAGGTAGTGGTTTTGGTGGAACCTAGTTTAATGGTTTGGGGAACAGCGGGTAGCTACGAGTTTTGGTGGGAAGGTGGGGAGGGAGGAGTTTCTTTTCGAATAATTTCGCTAAGGATACATCCTGGAGCAGTAAGCGTAGGGAGCGAGACTTAACTTCCCTGTTTAATTCCAGGTGCAGGCCACCAACAAAACAATCCAACAACAACGTATCATCTATGCCATATGCTCTAGTAGCCAATTCATTGAAGGAAACATAATAATCATTAACAAAAGTAGTCTGGCGAAGCTTGAGTAATTCCTCATGAGGATTATCAAATTGGGATGGTCTAAATTGAATTTGAATAGCAGTAGATAAGGCAAACCAATTAGGCACCTGATTTGTTTTCTCTAACATTTGAAACCAGGGAAGAGCCTTGCCATCAAGATGCACTGAAGCTATGTCCACCTTCTAATCATCAGGGATGTCGTAGATCTTGAAAAACCTCCCAGCCTTGTAGATCAACGGCATCACATCTTCGCCTAAAAACGTTGGGAATTCCACTTTCATTGGCCTGGGCTGAGTGAATGTCGTAGAAGAGGATCCTCGCGGTGGAGATGAGGATGCAAAATCGTGTTGTTGATCCAAATGAACTTGAATCGATGCCAATTTCTGAGTTATGGCATTGAGTTGCTCCTGTTGGTCAGTAAGTTGTTGAGAAATCCGTGGCATCTCTGAAATTTGAGCATGATGGATGCTTATTCGGTCTGTGAGCCTTTTAATATCAGCTTGCATCTCTTTCATCCTTATGCCGTCAACCATAGCAACTAAATGGAAGCATCAATTGATACTATGCAAGAATACTAAGGTGTATATTTGATTGAGATAAATGAACAAACAGGTCGAATTCAAATTCAATAACTATAAAGGTGTGTTTGGATTAAAGAAAAAAATTGGAAGGAAGAAAGTTGACAGGAAAAAAATAGAGTGAATTTCTATTTTTTATAAGTATGTTTGGATAAAAGGAAAATGAAAGGGAAGGAAATTAATTTTTTCTTGTTTGATTGTATAGAAAAGTGAAAGGAAAGAACGAGTTAATGCTGTCAAATAATAATTTTACCCTTATGTTACTTTAAAAAAATATTTCAACTATATTAATTAATATCAACTTATTAAATTAAACTAATATTAATAAAAATAAATTATTTAAAATAAAACTAATATTTTTAGTTAATCTAATATTTCAAAAATATTGCTTAAAAATATATTTTATCAACTAAATAATATTAAAAATATTATTCAACTATTATTTAATATTCTATTTAAAATAAAATATCTATTTATAATAAAATATCAATAACAAAAAATATTTAAAATTTTACATAACTTGTATTTTAAATTTTTTTATTTAATTTTAATAATATAACAATAAAAAAATTAAAATTATTTTAAATAAAATTTTTAAAAATATTAATTAAAAAAAAAAGATAAGAGTCCATGCAACACCATCAATGATATTTTACACCCTAAAAACCTCTCCCTCATATCATCATATCTACCATCTCTGTGTCGCAAAATATCACAAATCAAGGGGCAAAAACATGAAAAAAGAAGACAAATACCTTTCCCCGCTGTTTTCCGCCCACCGGCGGATGGAAAAAAAAACCTACTATTCATGTGGATCCCATCAAAATTTGTGTACTATTCAACTATTTCACTTCAATTTTTTCTTCCAACCAAATAAAAGAAAAATACCCCTTTTCTTTCTATTTCCTTCTTTTCACTACTAAATCACTCCAATCAAATACATCCTAAGCATATAATTGGTTGTTTATGAGAATGATAGAAGAATCAGAATTAATACAATCATGATATCAGGCCATCAAAATGGGTCAAATTCATTAGACTAACTTGTTTACCCATCAGAAATAGATGGATTAAGCTTAAAAAATAATGATCCATTTAAACTAATCCATTTTCAATTCGACCCATTTAACCCAAATTAAACAGCCAAATTTACAAGTAAATGGTACACTGCTTACTTATATTTATTTTTTTAAGTAAAATTATATAAATTTAAGATATAAAAATATAATTTAATAATTAAATTTAGTATATTCTTATTTTTTTATTAAAAAATAAAAAATTTTAATTTTTTAAGATAAAAATTATAAAACATGAAAAATAAATAAAATAAAAAATAAACGAATCAACTCATTTAAGATAACGGACTAATTTTAAATGGGTGAAATTAAAAAATTTTGATCCATAAATTAAATAAATTATCTCGTTTATTTTATCGGTCTAAATAGGCCAACTGGCCGTTAGACATCCCTGCATGATATAGGAAAAATAAAGGTAAACTATGTGGGAGTGGATGACTTGGTACGGTTGGGATGATCCAGGAGAGGTTCATCTATGAAGGACATATGATGTTAGAATGAGAGTAGAGGTGTACTCAAATGAGAGAAGGAAAAGAACAATCAAAATAGAAGAAGTCTCACAATGCTCAATGATGATCTCAAATGCACTCCTAGGGCCTAGGGGCCATATTCATTGAGCTACATGGGCTTCTTGCAGATTCTCGCATCGTTCCTCATGCTTCTCGTGTTGTATAATTATGTTACTTGAGTGGAGGGATCGTTAGCCACATGTCCCTGCTAATCCACAGTCCCTTCTATTCTGATACGTGTATTAATCCCCTTACGCAGTCCTTTTCCTAGTCAACAATTGAAGGCATTCTTGGGAGTTAATTTTGGTCACATCATCCGCCGCGTTCTCTTGTTCTTGTTACAAATGTTGTCTGATGTATAGTTATGGACTCCTGGTGTTTTGTGTGGTAGATCAATGAGTTATTTTGTCCTTTTTTTTTTTTTTTTGGGGTGTGTGTTTAAGAAAGTTTGTGTGATAGATCAATAAGTTATTTTGTCCTTTTTTTTTGTTGGGTGTGTGTTTAAGAAAGATGAAATTAATCAGAATTTTATTTTGATATATTATTTATATAAAAATATAAAATTATTTTATATAAATATTTAATTATATATTATTATATTAATAAAAATATTTTATTTAATTATTTATTATCTTAAAATTTTTAAAAATAAAAATATATAATTAAATAATAATATAAAATTATTTTACAGTAATGGTGTATTAAAAATAATCTCAATTAATTATCTATTTTCTTTTATGCATATGAAATATCTCGTGCATAATTAAAATTAGAATTTCATAATTAAAATATGTCCTCAGGGAGCGTATGGTCCCCTGCATGGACATTAATTTAAGTGATAAATAATACATACTTTTATGTGAAGAATTAGTTGCACTTTTGGGTGTACATTTTAATATGAATTAATGTTAAATACTTGAGTGTGTAAAAAAATTAAGTTATAATTTATGCTACGGTTGTTATTGTTAGCATATTTGAATTTGAGTATTATTTGCTGTTAATGTTTTTAGATTATTAGAAGTGTAAATTTTAAAGAATCAAATTCATTGAATTGAGACTTGGAAATTCCTTAAGCACATAATTTTGGATTTGATTCAATTATGAAATTTATATATATAAAAAAAATATTGTTGAGAGAAATCTCTACGAAGGTATCTAACTGTACACGAAAAATTAGTATTTCACTTATCGAATGAGGAAATACTTTAAAAAAAATATTAAATTAATTTGTAAAGACTTAATTACAAACAGAGGTATATCTTCACTAAAAGAGGGTTTTATTTGAAAATTTAATATCGAAAAAGATATATACACGTACGTGGCATGGCATGGCATTTCCCCAATAAGAAAGAAAGTGTACTACTTTGGTTACTGCACACAACAAAGACTCGGCGTGGAATCAGCCACTGAGACACTCCTTTGAAACCTTTAACTGAAAACATTATAAGATCCGATCATTTTAAAGTTTATACCCAATTCGTATGAAAAAAAAAAGCCCATTTTATAATGCAAAAAGAAAGAAAGAGAAAACTGAAAAGCAAAGGGATTCTCTATCTGCACATTCTGGATAAATTACGTTGTTCTTGCAACCACCCGTGGCTGCGGGAATGGTGGCAGAACTTGGAATTTCAATAATCCACCTTCATATCTCGTTCATTCTCGCTTCTGCCACTCGAAACATGACGTTCGATATTTGGGATGCTTTTCCACGTGTAATGATAGAGCCCAATATATACTTCCATGTCTGATTATATTATTATTAATAATTGTATTTAGATTGTTAAATCGAATACGTCTTTGAACTCCGAGTGATTAAGGGGCAACTTCACTCGTTGAGAAAATAGTTAGGAACTAATCATTATTTTTCTTATTAAAATCAAGATGAGATTGTCCAAATTATTACTTCCGTCTTGATGGGAGTGTAGTTTTGTTCGCTTTCGGCTCCTCGGCTGTCGTGGAGATGCATTTTTTCAAAATAAATAAATAAATCAATATTTTGGGTTTACGGTGAGCAAGTTCACCTAGTTACCGATCAACACTCATATTTGAATTTCGCCTGATATTTTGACGTGGTGACCTATACGTGTTATTTGCAAAGTTGATCAGATTGAAATAGAGGTACTGTATGAGATGTATGTGGTCACAAATTTATATACATTGCACAAGTTTCATAGTCAAAAGTCGTACTTTAGCTTGCTTACTTTTCATTTTATAAACAAAAAATTATATTAGTTAGATTAATCACAGAAACAGCATATACGAATTTATGCCACAATTACATATATTTTGGTTTAGTAAAGATAGGTGACATTTTTCTAGAGCAATACTACAAAGTGAAAAAAAGAAATATATTCAACATCTTCATGATAATTATTGAATAAAATAAAATAGTATAACTTATTTATTTATTTAAAATTTAATAATTATATCATATTATTCTGATAATTAAATTATAACAAATTAAATTTCTAACTTTTTAATATATTTTATTATTCTGAATATTAAGCTTAATTAGTGGCCCAACAGACAAACTTCAGCAATCTCATTGGAGAACAAAAATTATATACATTAATTGAATTTGTCACAGGCAATTTTGTATCGAAAAAGAAATTAGATTAAATTTCTTATATTTTTTTTCTATTCAATTTCTAAATTAAATAATAATATATAAATATTTTCTTAAGTGAATATATACTTTTAACTTTTAAATTATTTATTTCAAAAGAAATACTGACATATCCTTTCTTAATTTGAAAATTGTATAAAATAAAAAGTAATTCTACACAACCAAAACTAACTGCTAGAATCATATTTGCTCAACACACAGATGGAAAGTAAAGCGTACAATGAAGGGTGTTGGGTCCAGAAATTTGTATCATTTTTGTAATTAAAAAAATAAGGTGTGATGTTAAATCAGTCTGACAGTAAATTCTAAACCTTAAATCTTAAATTTTGGACAATTTTTTTTGTTTGTCAATTATTTTCCTAAAATAAATATAAAAAAACTTTATACAAATTTAAGTAATTCATGCATGCATAGGATTAGGAACCATGTAAGGAAAAGGAAGGCAGCGGTGGGGAGAAAGATTTCCTGTGTAATAATTTAGTTAAACAAACGTGTTATGTTTAAACAAGCACCTTATACCAAAATGCAACTATATGATCATAAATTAACGAGCTTAGTGTGACCAAAATGCTAGAAGACGGCTACATTATATATTCGTCTTGGGATTCTACATTCATTTGCGTGTCATCTTGATAGTGCCTTCTTTATTAGTTAAGGATGCTTTTCTGTTGCAATTAGCTACTAGCTAGTTAGTGATTTATGAGTTCGGAAAATGTGTACTTAAGAAGTACCTAACAAAGCCAAAAAGTATAGCAATTTAATTTGTTTTTATGTCTTAGGAGTATAACCAATTTCATGATTATATTAGCGACCTATCGTTTAACTTAATTTGTCCATTTTAATCTCTATCCAAAGAAGAAAATAGCTCCCCTAGTCAAGATGATGGATCCATTGTCCACTTCCTAATGCAAAAAGAAACTTATCCAGTTCCAAGGGAATTGTTATTAAGATACTTATTTAATGCTATACGAAAGCTGGCTAGAATAGAATCACGCGGTCAAATCCATGAGAGAGGGATAGAACTTTGCAATTTATGACTCTGATTTTGCGCCTGGATAAGCACATGCATGGACTACATGGAAGGCTTTACGTTGTTATTTTCTTTTGTTGAGGAGAAAGGACAAGACGCCTTTATTCTTAAACGATAATCCTCTTGTCCTCTGATCGATCACAATTAATAAATTAAGTTGTAGCTATATATAGCTAGCTAGTAAATATCAGCAAGTTAATCGATTTGCTGGCTTTATACTGTCCTCGCTACAGGGCAATGTCATTATCAGTTTATGACACGTATGAACCATATTCAAAATGCAAATTTATTCGTTTCGATTAGGCCAAGATATATCACATCTTATGCATTTCAACGCATATAATACTTACTTTCTCAGTCATGAAAACCAACTCAGTTGAGCATTACAGCCGTCACCATCTTAACTAGACACACGGCTTCTTATTCCCAAATATTCCCATGGGCATGCACCTGAAGAATATAGAAGACATTGAACTTTTGCACATGTGAATTGCATCAACTGCCAAGTTGGACTAATAAAAAGGAACATTGAATAGAGATTTTAAAATAAGTACTTAAGAAAGAGACAAAAGTAAGAAAAAAAATTAAATCTCATATTATTCTATATCTATTAATATTTATGTTACAAATCATGATATTTTTATAATAATGTCTAATAAATAGATAAAAATTAAAATTATTTCTCAATAAAAAATGAGTTCCTTTATTTTAGTTTTATTTTTGAGTAAAATCTCAAATCTCGAAAGAGTTGTAGGATATCAATTTAATTCTCGAAAAATTTATAATATTAATTTGATCATTGAAAGATTTATGAGATATCAATTTAGTTCTTGAAAGATTAAATTTTATTTTAAGTTAATCCCATTTTTTTTTAAATTTTTTAGACAAATTACTTTGAAATGAATTTTAATGTTTTGACAACTAAATTAATATGATAAATCTTTCGAGGACTAAATTGATGTTATAATTTTTTACTCTTTCATTTTTTCGCTAGTTTCAATTCCCATGTTCGATCTCTGCTGATCACTCTCGTGCTAAAGTATATACGCTATGCTTCTTTTCTTGTTTCGCTCGGATTCCCTGCTTGATCGTCTCATTGTCGAGTGGAAAATTCTGCATGAAGCATTTAATTAATTATATATAGGTTTATGTTTCCATCTGCTTGCATGAATTATTTATATGGAGCAGCAACAATTTGAAAACATCTCGAGGTTCTTGTCGAAAACTATCTCAAAGTTTTCCTTCTTTTGAGCGTGCTATGAGCTTACCATAGCCCATATAAATACTATAGCTGATTATGGAATATGATATAATTATACAGCCCATATGAAGTTACCGTTAAATCAGATCATACTGATGTCTTCAATCATAAAGTTATTATTTAAAGACCAATTCGATATAGTTAATTTTTCGAGAGACAAATTTAATGTTTTTGTAACGAGATTCTTTGTAGACTAAATCATGGTTTATAGTCAAAATTTTATTTATTGATATACTATGCATTTGTTTTTGCTTTTCAAAAAGGTGTGTGCTATGGTGCTCGTGAACATCAGCGGATATTGATGTCCATTGAAGTGATTCAATGAATGTTTGCCATATAACAAGATTTTTTAACAGTAAAAATGAAATGTAAAAAATAATTTCCTTTATTTATTTTTAAACCCTAATCTCAATTCCTATATCCATCTTCCCCAAAATGAAATTCTAATACCTCCCCTCCATTTTATCTTTGTTTCATCTACCTCAATCTCATTATTCCCTTTTATAACCGACAGTACTCTTATAAGCCTCTCAAAGAAGGTGCGGCGGTTGAAAGTATCAGGGGTCAAAACCACAAGAACAACAATAGGAGTATGCACATGAACTATCCATTCTTACTATATATCTTATGTTATTAGCTAGTTACCAACTCAAGTAGAGAACTACTGTTGGATAGTGTCTTACAAAGTATAAATCGTACTTCTTTATCCAAAACACATTTCTTGATAAGTTATTTTTAATATCAGCAATCATAATTTTATAAAAAAAAATATTTTTATATTTGTCATATCAAAACAACTTAACAACTTTTAATTATGATAAAAAGTATCATCATGATTACCACTAAACACAAAATAATTTAATTTCCTGCTTCTAATTTTACTTTTACTTTTGCTTTTGAGAAAATGCTTTATCAAAAGTTTTATGCAAATGCATCCTTAATATATCACACGTCAATGGAGACTATATAAAAATAAATAATAATTGAACTTAAGCCTTGATTACAAAGTGCTTCAATAGTTAGGCCTTTTTTTATTATTTTCAGCTCATTTAAGCAGCATGAAGCATTGAAGCATTATAATCATAAGTCTCGTTTGGTAAATAGCTTAATTAAAGTCTTATGATAAAAATTAATTTATAAATAAGTAATTTTGTATTTGGATATGCAGTAATAAAGTGCTTATTTTAATTTTGGTGTGATTGTTCATAGAAAGCTATGTAAGAGATTTTTTTAGAAGTTTGATATTTCAACTTTTCAAAAAATACTAAAAATAACTTTCCACAGATTAATAAGTTGTACAACTATAATTTTATCCAAACAATTGCACTGTGATTAACTATTGAAAAATTAAAAAAAATCACAAATAAAGTTATCAAACGGACCATTATTTGAATGAGCTTATCAAAATGGCCTTCGAAATTTGTGTAATTTTTTTTGAAATTGAACCTTATAAATATAAGCCGTTGCTAAAGCTAAAATCAACTTAGGTGGCAGTTGCTATTATAATAACTAGTATTTTGTACTTGTGTAATGTATGGGGTAAAATATAAAAATATATTAAATTAAGTCAATTTAAAAAATAACTTAGCAAAGTATTATTTAAAAAAATGAATTATTTGATCTTAAATTGATAGAAAATTTTAAGAAAAATTAAAAACATACTTAATGTATGATGTTGCATTGAAATCTTGGTAGTCACTTGAGTAGTTGCATTGAAATAAACAAAAATATTAATAATGCTCGAATAATTGATTTAAGGATTTAATAAAAAAAATAGTGTAAGAAACTCAAACTAGAAGATAGAATGATATAAATAAAATAAGTCACCGATACTTCAAATCTTTTGAAAGACCTCTTGCTAAAGTATATTTTTGTTGTGTGTTTGATAGATTAGCTTTGGGTCTTAGTGATCATAGGGATGATAATAAATATCTATCAATAGCGACATGCCACCCAACCCACATTCTTCTTTAGAAATTTAACCTCCATCTCCACCCTATCCATGTCAAAAGTCCATATTCTTGTTTTCCATGTAGATTCAAATTCCTACAAATATCAATAGGTTTATGCAAAAAATTTAGAAAAATAAAAAAATAAAAAATGGCTAAAAAAATGCTGTTACACTCTAAAGCATATCCATTCAAATTAAAAAAAATTAAAATACAATATGCTAATCTAATGGAAGATAATTAAAAATACCATGAAAATACATGATGGAAGCCCCCTATTTTAAATTAAAAAGGAAATCAGAAGGTAATAAATTAGATTTTGAACTAAAAAAAATTAAAGAACTACAAAAAATAAAAGTGACTCATAATATCTTGAAATTTGATTTGAATCAGTAAGTGGAAACAAATGATTTGTTGTAGAATAGTGGAAAAGATACTCAATTCTATTGGTCAACATACGAAACAATTCATTTCCATTATCACCAGCATTAATGCCGTGGTGGATATTATTTAATTTAAACTTGTGGTGTAAAGTTTCTATTATTAGTAAGTTTAAAAAAAAAATTATACAACTCTGATTGGGTGACATTTGTCAAAAATTTTCAATTAATGGTTTTCTTTTATTATATGTATAGATAGATGTATAGATTTGGTTAAATTAACTTAATTAATTATTTATTAACATTTCATTTCCACATAGCGGTTCTTATAAAGGGTCTATGCAAATGATTTTCAATTTAAATAAAAGTATAGTTTACTTAATAAATATATTAAGTAAGTAATTATTTAAGCTGTTAATGCAAATAGAACCAAAAAAGCTCAACAAACCCCCATTACTTTAGGAGTGAACCTTAGAGAATACCAGAATACAACTATATTTTACCGTTTAATGAAGTTTAATTTGAGTAAAAAATTATGATCACAGATAAACTTTATAACCTGCAATAATGTTAGGATTTCAAATCATAAAGTTACCACACTTCAAGGGATCTTTGGTTAATCAGTATTATTATTAGGCATATTTGTATATTATACACACTTCGTTGAACATTAAATATATACTTAAGTGGTAAAGTTTGTATTAAAAATGTATATTGTATACATCAACTATTCATTGGCATGCTTAAAAACGCCGAACAAAAAAAATTTCCACACCTAAAGCCATCACATTCTGCCCTCGATTCCACGTTCATGCACCCCATTCATTAGATTTTGGCCCTGCGGTGAGAAATGGATTTCTTCTTTCCAAGAATTCCTCTTCTTTGCATGGCAGCGGTATATCGCATCATAAATCATAATGAAGGGGTGGAAAAAAGTATGCGTCAACACTTATGCAGCCAACCCATACTGAGTTAGGTGTCACAAATTAAAATCAACCCTCAAATAACTTCAACTCATTCGAGATAATCTTATTGTTGCCGCTTTATTTTTACTCTATCATTGCCTTTGTGAATTTGCCACACCTAGCTTTAGATTTATCTGTAAACTGACAAGAGTTCCTTTCTTTTCATGCGCAATACTAACGATCTTAAGTACAATCACGAGAGAGAGAGAGAGAGAGAGAGAGAGAGGGGAGTGGGGGAGAGTTGTATAATTTAAGAGAAATATTTTTTAACACTTTAATTTAAATATTTAAAAATTAATATTAAATTATTAAAAAATTAAATTACTTTTTAGTAATAAATATAATAAAATAAATAATAATAAATAAGAAATTATTTTTATTCACCAAATAATTTAAATTTTTAATTATTAATATACAAGATTCTCTATATATATTTTCTATCACATACGAATATACCAATAACATAGCTCAAATTTATATTTATTTATATGTGATTTTTTAATATCGAAATGAATGTCTACAAAGATTATGTTAAAATAATACTACTATAAATTTGATGTTATTATCGAACTTGACCAAGAGAATCCTACCAACGGATCGAGTTGTGATGGAAGTTGTTCTACAATTCACTTGCAAGAGACGGTGATCAATATAATTTGTTCTTTCTGGAGCACATGTCTGTCTACATAACTCTGAGGGAAAAAGCTCTAGCTTAGCTTAACTATGGCTTAGTAGACAACTCAGAAAGCGAATTCGAAGACGTCTACGTTGGTGGTAAACAGTCCAAACAAGTGCTAGATTGCTAGAATTAAATAAATAAAAACATTTGAGAAAATTAAAAGCATCTGAATTGAACTCCAAAAGATTGTACATCCAGAAAATCTGAAGAAAAAACGATCTTGCTGACGGTGGACAATTCCAGTTCCACCAACCCAAAAGATATCAAGAAAAATATGTTTGTGTAAATACATTTTTTCTAAGAAAAATGGTTGAAATTAAAAAGAAGAAGAAGAAGAAATTAGGCTATATAATTCATGGTTGAGTATATTTATGACAAATTTATATAATTTTTACTCTTTATTTTTTAAAATTTTGTTAATGATTTTTTAACTTAATATCCTATATTTTAACAACGTTCTCTTAAGTTGGAACAAAGCTCTGTTAAATTTATGAATACAATTAGGCTATTAGATATTAATAAAATTCATGTATTTTAAACTGTGCTCTTTGAAAGATTTTAAGCCTTTTTAATCATGTCAGAAGTTTTATATTTGAAAATTAATATTTAATACGATAATATGTTTAATAATAGTATTATTAGTAGTTGAACGTTAATACTAATTGTTATTAATGCTTCTCAAAGTAATTTTATTAATATAGATTGGAAATTTCTAAAATTCATTTAATAGATCATTTAATTTACATTATTGAATGAAAATATATTTTATTTTTATATTATTTATATATTTTCATAATTCTTTTATTTAAAAATAAATTAAACTCGATGCTTAATTAATTTATATTACCCAATCATCTAATTAAAATATATACTAAGTAAAAGAATGACGCTCTTGAATATGACAATATATAATAAAAGAATATTTAAAATTTTACCTTAAGGGTTAGTTTGATATGAGGATAAAAATAAGAGAGAAAATTTCATAAATTAGATTTATAAATAAAAAAGTATATAAATATTTAATCTTTGACTCTTTTTTTATTTCTATACCAATCTCATCCTAAATTTGTAAAAGTAAAGCATTCTTAGGTCACATGTGGGTTATACATTATCAGACTTCTGACAGTTTTATGGATGGTTCAAATACACATACCGTACGAAAATACCTTGTAGTCTTATAGGGAAAAAATCATAAAATAGGTTTTCTTTTTTTATGAGAAAAAAATATTCATAAAAAAATTGAATAGCACTCACAAATTGAAAAACTCAAAATAAAAAATAATCATGATACTTTACAATTAGGATGAAAAAGTGCGTTATAATTTTTATAGCCAGAAGCAAAACCTTACAATTTTATGCCAAAGGCCTGTATTTAACCAATGTTTTAAACATTCGTTTGATAAAAGAAAAAGGAAGATGGCTCATATAAAGAAAATCTATATATATTTTATTCTATTTAGTTATAGGTTGATTTCATTTTATCCCTAAAATTCAAAATGTATGCATCTCAAACTCTAAACATTTTTGAATGTGCACTTTATCAGTCCATCTATTAAGTTTTCTGTCGATTACGAAAATAATAATGTTCATTAAAGTTTAGGATGTAGATTGCACTATTTTTTTAGTCTAATGATTAAAATGCACATAATAAAAAATTTATCATATAAAGTATACTTGTTTTCCATTAATAATGAATAAAAACTTAATAAAAAGATTAAAGCACATATTTAGAAATGTTTAGGATTTGAGTTATACATTTTTTAATTAATTAAATTTTGAGAATAAAGTACATATAATCTATATTTTAAGAAAATAAAGTACATTTTTCCTTTTGTATAATTTCTTTGATATTCTAACTAAATGATATTATAAATATATCAAAATAAAATAAATAAATTATGTAGGAAATTTTATATCTTCAAATATAAAATTAATGACTTTTCTTTTAGTTTACTATCTTCAATAATCTTCTATAACGGTGAGTTTAGTAGGGTGATAAAAATGAGAGAAAAGATTTTTTCTAGATTAAATTTATGTATAATTTTATCCATAAATCTAATCTATAAAAAATTTATTTTTACTTTTATCTTTATACCAAACTTACCCCAATTGTGAATGTTGAGAGTGTTGAATATCTTCAATAATCACTTTTCTCCTTATAGCTCTATATGATGACGCCCAAAAATCTATTGAAGCCAATTTATATGTAGTGTTTCTATAATTGCGCAATCAGATACTTTGCTTTATCAATATAAGAAAATTATCAATTTACTTTACAAGATATAAACACCCACATGACACATCATATATGAGTAATAAGTTTATGCCATTAATTTTCTTGTTAACATTTTTTTGGCAAATTTTTCTTATAAAACAATTAAGATTCTACATTTTTCTCTCTAAAATACACCCTATACTTTAGAAAAGTCAAACTCAACAACTGTATTAATGTAACTTGGAAGGTTTACATTAAATAAGCTCTTTTTTTGTCAATTATATTTTTTTAAATCAAACCATCATAATAAATCAACTTATCAGCAATCATCTTAATTATGTAAAAAAATATTAAACTCTACTTCTGAAACTTCAACGATATTAAATGGTTTCTGCCTTTTATTTAATATTATTGTTTGTTCCATTTTACCTATTTCTTTAGTCATATGTACATGAATTAAAGAATAAAAAATTATTTAATTATTAACCATTTTTTCTAAAATATTTTTATTTAATATTTAATACTTAATTAATTCATTGTATTAATACTACACTATTTTTTATCTATTATTAATATTCTCCAAATATTATGAAAAGTAAAATAAAAAAAAATCATTGATACATAAAAATAATAGTACTAGATATTATGAGCTAAAAATTTTTCATAAAGCGATAAATAAAATGAAACGAATAGAATTTTTCTTTCATTGAAAATTTTTAAGAAGTTAGGATGTGATCAGTCAATAAATGCAGTTTCAAAGTGAAACCCAATTTAATGCAATATATTAAATTTTTATTTAAAAGAAAGCTTACCCTTATTAATTATACATATGCTCCCCGGTACATTTATTATGCATAACTCCAGCTTCAATTTAAAGCCCCACAGTAACTCACATTTATTAATCGTTGATTTTAGCAAAAAAAAAAAAACTACATTAAATAATGCATAGTTAAGGAAGAGTGAGAATCGCGCGAAGACAAAGACCAACAACGTTGAAGAGAGATGTGAAACCGGGTTCCGAGGTGGGAAAGGAATAAAAAGCTGATGGTGAAGAATGTGAGAGATGGAAGGAAAAAACACGGGAACAGATATGCAACGGGGTTGAGCTTGTTAACACGTGCATGAAACGGCCGTTAAGCGATTTGGGGATCCCTTAAGGGCCGCACTTCCAAACGGAGAACTCCACTCTGTTCTCCATGGTGGGCCCCAGAAATTTCTTCTAATATATTAATAAAAAATTGTTTTTTTATTGTTTTCCTTGTACTATAAATAAAGTAATAGGATACTATAACTATTGACACAAAAACACACACTGAACTCTCTCTCACAGGGACAGCAAGAGAGAATATAAGCAGGGAGAATCTAGTTTCGCAGAAGACGGAGAAGAGAGAGAGAGAGAACCAACAACTTCAGAAAGTGAAGCATACCCGGTTCAGCTTCCCAGCTTCTTTTGCTAAATTTCGGTAAGCTTTTCTTCCAAAGCTCTCTCTTTTTCTTTTGTTGGTTTTTTTTATATATATATATTTTTCTGTTTGAGCTTTTTGTTGCATGGCCATCATTTTTTTTTTCCAATCTGTGGACAGAAAATGGAAGGGGAAAAGGGTATGTGGAGTTGCGGCCAATGCAAGTTACAAGCGGTTTTCTTTTATCTATTTGTTTGTTATGTTGATTGAAAGCTGCTGTCTTTGAATTTGGATATGCATGTTGTTATTATGATTGAATTTTGTTTATCTGATTTGTTTTTTAATTTTCTCCATTTTTTTGCTACCTAGATGTTGATTTTGAGTAGCCTCCTGAGACCGGCTTTCGAAAAAATCTCCACTTTTTTATTGTATGTTTGTTTTGTGTTTTGTTTTGTTTCGATTTTGATTATCGTTCCTGGTCACTTCTTTGATTATAACTGTGTTTGTGATCTCTGTGTCAATGCGTTAAATCCTGGAAACATTTGTGTGCGATTCTGCATTCATTTCCATGCCCCACATGAATCGAAAAGCTTTAATCAATGAAGATTGTTCAAATGTCTTGTTGTTTGTGGTTTTCGAATTGGTATGGCATTTGCATGTTTGTTTTGGGTCACATATATGCTTGGTGCCTGTGTTTTCATGATTTGGCTTGAAACTGGCATATGTTTCTTGTTAAGAATTTTTGACATTGATAGAGGGGAGTTAGAATCATTGTTATCCCATTGACTAACTGATTTTTCATTTTAATTTTGATGCATTTCAAACCAGGTTTCTTGTTGTAAGCAGATTCGTAATTTCCATCCGAGATGTTGGAGGGTCCATCCTTTCTCGTTTCAAGGGACGTACCAAACTCTTGCGAGCAAGAGAACCAGTGGGTTTACAATACTTTCCGCTTAATGGAGCTCTCAAACAATAAGCGCAGGCCGGAAGTAGAAGAAAACCAAGCTGTGCCAAGAAAGTCATGCAAACTTTCAGATGATCCTAAGGAAGAGGAATCATTGAGTATCATTTTTCTTTTCCCTTCCCATGACTACATTAATGAACAAAATAAAGTAGATGTGCTGTCGAACACAAATTTGCTAATTCACCCACTTGGCCGGGATTTAACAATCAATTGTCTCTTGCAATGCTCAAGGTCTGACTATGGCTCAATTGCCTCATTGAACCGAAGTTTTCGATCTCTCATTCGGACGGGAGAAATATATAGGCTCAGGCGGCAGATGAGTATCGAAGAATATTGGGTCTACTTCTCTTGTAATGCCTTTGAATGGGAGGCGTTTGATCCAAACCGACGTCGATGGATACACTTGCCTACAATCCCTTGTAATGAATGCTTTATGTGTTCAGATAAGGAGTCGTTGGCTGTTGGTACGGAACTTCTTGTCTTCGGAAGAGAAATAATGGCTAATGTCATTTATAGATATAGCATTTTGACGAACACATGGTCACATGGTACGGAAATGAATACTCCCAGATGCTTGTTTGGTTCTGCCAGCCTTGGAGAAATTGCCATATTAGCTGGTGGTTGTGATCTTAAGGGCAAGATCCTGAATGTGGCTGAGCTCTATAACTCGGATACTGGAAAATGGGAGACTCTTCCGAGCATGAATAAAGCAAGGAAAATGTGTTCTGGTGTATTTATGGATGGGAAATTTTATGTCATTGGTGGGATTGGAGTTGGAGACTCAAAGCAGCTAACGTGTGGCGAGGAGTTCGATTTGAAGACAAGAAAATGGTGTGAAATACCCAACATGTTTCCTGCACGAAATGAGGAAGCTGTGGAGAATGAGGTACCAGGTACTCCTGAGGCACCTCCTTTGGTCGCAGTTGTAAATAATGTATTGTATGCTGCAGATCATGTGCAGCGGAAGGTAAAGAGATATGCTAAAGACAGTAACACATGGGTAACCATTGGAAGACTTCCTGAGCAAGCAACCTCCAGGAATGGCTGGGGAATAGGCTTTCGGGCATGCGGAAATCGACTAATTGTTGTTGGTGGCCCTTCTTTTACTGGCTCAACAACATTTGATGTTAATGCTTGGGTCCCAGATGAAGGTACGCCGCAGTGGAACCTGCTTGCCAGGAGCAAATCAGGGAGCTTTGTATATAATTGTGCGGTGATGGGATGCTGAGGTGCTTATTGTTGGTGAATAGTGCTTATTAGCATCATGGCTTTTCAAATGTTGGTATAGGTGAATAATTTTAGCACCTGGTAAATGTTGGATTGTGATTCCCATTTAAATAAATTTAATTGAAGCATTGCAGAATTTTAACTGGTCTGAGTTTCATCTTCTTTACTTTCTTTCGCATATTTTTACACGCATTCATCAAGGATTAGTTCTCCTATAAGCTTAAATTATCAGTTTGAGACTCATCATCAATGGCTTTATATTATCACTAACATGTTCCATCCCCTCATACAAGAGTCCTTTGGACTTGAAGTGAAGACTCATGAATGCTACAAGGATCAAACCCTAGAAAAACTTTGCTAACAGCTTAAATTGTTAGGTGAAGACTATGGATGACTTTAATGTATCTCTAACAACATCTATTTTCCTTCTGATCTTCCCAAAACCTTGTTTACACTGCCATTATCTCTCCACTTTCCCTCCCCCCTCCCTATCCGATGAAAAGCATAAGAGAAGAAAGTAGGGACAGCATTTTTCTCCTTGTCTCTCATTTTATTAGGCCTTTCATTGCCTCAGATAGCTGTGTTTAGTTGCATCACCCAAGCTGTGTCATTCTGTTTGTCAAAGTCAAGGTTGCTCTGCTTCCACTCTGCAAAACTAAGCAAATCAATGAAGATGTTTTTAATCTAATTAACCATAAAGGATCAAGAAATTACAGGTTTCACAATATGGTATGTTGATAAAAGCAGATAGGTAGGGCTCTTTTTTTTTGGGGGGTACATGATAGGTAGGGCCTTTTACCTCTTGCCAATATGATCCTACTATTTTGTGTGTGTGTGTGTGTTTTATTTGAAGAGAGAGAAAAAGGGGGGGGGGGTGGATGAATTATACCATCTATAATTTTTAAACATATATATTGCATCAAGAGTGTAAGTATATGGCAAATGATTGTTAGTTCATTCTCTGATTCAATTGCAAATGCTTATCCAATCATAATTTCCTGCAAATTCCCCTTGAACCCCCCAAAACCACCTTCACTGTTGGTGGGCAGTGAACAGTGATGATGTTGAGTGGTTGGCGTTCTGTTCTTCCTAGTTGCTTGAATTATTGTGTAGGAATCTTCTTTCTTTCAGTAGAATGACTATACCTTATTTCTTACCAAATTATTCTTTAGTTTTTTTTCCTCTACAATAGCAGTTGGTAAACTTCTGCCGGCCATATTATCATCTTCTTCAGTTAGTGATAGTGATATAATTTTCTAAATCAGCTCTATACATTTTTATGCTCATTCTAAATCGGGAGTTGCATGAGCCATGAACACGTATGGTCTTTATTATGCAGTATCAGTGACTAGATTTCTTAGATTTTGCACTTGATGACATTGGTTTTGTTTTGGAGAAAATTATTGTAGGTTTTTTCCTTTTGAGACTTAGTAAAAAACCACTCGGCACCTTGCTTCATCTATTATTATTTATTGATAATCTTTTGTTGGGATTTATTGTGTGATTTCCGTTCAAATGGATGGGGTGTTATTTCAGTGTAATCATAACACTTTCTGGTTTGACAGAAAGAGGAGATTTGAGAATTTAGTTTCTTTTGTTCATCAATAATCAAGGTGAGGGCTGATAAGGAGAGCATCAAGGGATTACAGTTTCTAAAGAGACCTTTTCTACATCAATAATCTCTAGAAATTACAAGACTTCACCAATCTTCCTCGAAGTTCTATGTTTCAGTTCAACATAATATTCAGTTTGTTTGAGTGAAATGATGTTCATTTAGGATGTGTTTGTAATATAAGGTTTTGGAGAGAAAGAGTTTAAAGAGTGAAATGGACTCATAATTATTCTTCAAATATTTTCCTTTTTTTCCTTTTCCTCCAAAATCTCAACTTACAAGTACACCCTTAATGGCCGTGTACGTTTCTTAGTTTCTTAGTTATATATATCTTGTGCATAAAGATATACCTTGATTATGTATATCTTTGTTTCTTGATTCTTGTAGGTTGATCTTTCTCCTCACCGTGGAGGAAATATAGCCTTAAATGAGTAGCCATATCTGTGGTGATTGGTGAATGTTAATCCCTCTCCCTCATTAGCATTATACATGAGTTTAAGCTAATTGCCATCATACAAGCAAACACAGTTGCTGCAGTTTTTAAGCTAATTACCATTATAAAAGCAAACATTCTTTTAAGATGTTTGAGGTTAAATTTATTATTGTTGTGTTGGTTATTCTTGGAGCACGATGAACCCATGGATCAGGACTCGCACCAAAAAATTTCAACCAAGAATTTTACAGTGCCTGGCACAGTAACAGTGTAACACCCCCAACACGCATACACGCAAATTTTTTTTTTTTCTCAAACAAAAAAAAAAAGGAATAAAAACGGTTTTGTTGGCTAATTTCTGGGTTGAACTTTTGATTGGTCACCTAATGATACAAGTTGGTGTTTTTTCAGGTGAATCCATTGACACAAGTTCATAGTGAATCTTATAGGTGGTTAAATAAGGAGAAGACAAGTGACTTATCAGGACTCACATTAAATGAGTAGTAAATTGTTATAAAAATGTATTAAAAAGTTGATAAAATTGATCACTTAAACGTTAATTGTAATAAAAAAAAATTGTGAAATGTTGATTTTCATGATCAAAGCCCTTCCCCAACCTCAGCCTCTGTTCTTCCCCAACTCAACCACACTTCTTCCAGTCCAGGTCCAAGACCGTGGCTACCTCCTTCAGTTACCGTGACCACCATCAGCCCATCACTGTGGAGTCCAAAGCCACCGGCATCTCCCCCCACAACAGCAGCCATGACAGCAAACTGCTCCGCCTAGCCTCACACCACTCTTCCGAGAAGCCACCATCACCCTCGTCGTCGTGTCGCCCTCCATCGTGCCACTTTCACCACCACACACTATCCCCGTGAAACACCACCACAGTTCCTTCTCCGGCGGTGATGAAGGGTGGAACATTGGTGGTAAAATCTGGTTTTGGATCTAGGTTGCTTTTTTATTGTATGAAGATGATAAAGTTTCTTCCTTTTATTTTTGGGGCTTTTTTTTTTTTTTTTCCAAAATCCTTCCTGAGACCTTGATGTATGTTGGTGGTGAAAGCCTAGATGTGGATCCAAGTTGCTTTTTTATGGAGTGAAGATTATAAAGTTTCTTCCCTTTTATTTATTTATGTTTTTCTCTGAGACCTTGATGTATGTTGGCGGTGAAGTAGTTTTGGATCTGGGTTTATGATGTAAAGATGATAAACTTTAATCTTTTTATTGTTGGATTTTTTTTTCTAGTCCTGAGACCTTGATGAAATGTTGGTGGTGAAGTGGTTCTATTTCTGGGTTTTCTTGTTTCATTAGACCTAGATGCTTGGTTTCTTGGTTAAATCTTTTTGCAGCTATTGAATAAAAGAGGAGAGAATAAACGCTGATTTCATGTTTGGTTTTTTTATTGTTTAAAAAAAAAAAATCACTTGATTGAAATTAAGGTGATTATTAGAATTTATTAATTGTATTTATAATTTAATTAATCCAACTTAACAACTTCACATATTACCATAAATAAACAAAACAACTTTATACATAAGTCCATATGTCATCTTTTAATTTGATACATCTATTAGATTTTCTATGAATTTGTATCAATGGGATTCAACTGAGAACGTACCATGCAAGTTTGTTAGAGACGACATGGAAAGTACAAATTGTACAAAACTCAAGTACAAGAAATAACTTGTAATGTGTGGCCCACCTTTATGTGTATAGGCCCAATAGAACACTGTTTAAGTCGTCACATGGTTGGGTTGGGTTGGGTTGGGTTGATAGGGATATCATACTTTTAACTCTGGAACTTTTCCTCTCGTACTTGCCTTAGTTGCTTGTACTTCGTTGTTTGTACTTTACTTTCCTGAGTGCTCCTTCTCGTTTCAGATTTTCCATAAGCTGAACAAAATGTGTGAGATCTTTGGGATAAAAACAAGAATAAAAAGCATACCAAGACATAAAAGTTAAAAAACAGAAAAATCCAATCAAACCACATGAAAATTGCACTGTTGTTGGAATCCAGGAAACCCGTCGTTACCTTTGCGGGAAAAAAAGCTGATACAGAGTTTAATCTGTCATCTTCTTGTGCATAGTTAGACACTTAAAGCTTGAAGGGCTGAAAATGAAAAAGAAAGGAAATAGCAGAGAAAAAAAAAAAAGAAATGAACGAAAAGAAAAGAGAAAGGCTAATTTTTTTTATTTATAAATTAAATGGAGCATTTATAAAACCTAAAATGTGTTAAATGTATGATTACATTAATTAATGCCTACTATGTTATTTACGTAAACTTATATTGCCTCTATGTGATTTAAATATGTCTTTATTTCTTGTAAATATGAATTATTTTAAGGGAATTGCTAACCTCCACATCTTTATGTGAAGATTTGCAATCTTCACATTTTATTTTGGACACTAAACCCACTCCTCCTTTTTATGACCCAGCTTGTAGTTTAGGATAATTATATAATTTTGTTTTATCAACATTAATTGTTATTTTAACTATTTCTCTCTCTTATTAATTTAAAAAAATGATTACATACACAAAAATAAAATAAAATCAAAAGGTATGTGATTAATGGACATCTTCCAATTGCAGTTCAAAACATTTTACTTTTAGTATGTTATGTATTATGAGCGTTTTAATTTTAATAAAATGTTCATCATATAATTTTCGAAATATAACGTTTTCTTATTATGTTTCCATTTATACCGTTTATATGAACTGGAAGAAGTCCTTTCTGCCATTTTTTGTTGAATGGTTATTTAATTTGAAATACTTCTAACGACCCAAAAAAAAAAGGGTAAATAGTATTCAGCAAATTAAAGAGAAAAAATGTTAAAATAATTATTAATATCAATAAAGTAAATTATAAAATTATTCAGAATTATAAATTAATTTAAAAATTTGGGTGATGAGATTTTATGTAAAAGATTATTTTCTAATTTTTTTTAAGTGCATAAAAGACCATCTTTTAATTAAATATTCACTATTAACAAAATTATCATGTGTGTTTAAGGTAATCATTTATGAAATTAGTGAGAGAGAGAGAGAGAGAGATAAATAGTTAAAGTAGCAAGTAATGTTGATAAAACAAACCAACAGGATTAACCTAAACTACAAGTTAAGTCACAAAAGGAAGAAGTAGATTTTTTGTCCAAAATAAAATGTGGAACTTGCTAATGTCCATATGAAGGTGTGGAGGTTAGTAATTCTTTTATTTTAATTTTGATTTTTCTAAAATTTTTGCTTTGATTTGGTCCATTCTTTTCTCTATTATTAGATTTTTAGTCTTTATTATTTAGATTTAATATAAGTGGTGATATTTATAAAAATTAAAAGAAAATTTGGAAAATATTTATAATGGCAAAAAATAAAATTTTCAATATTTGTAAAGTTAGATGTATATTCAAAAGTATTTATAAGAATTAAAATTTACAATGACGAAGACTAAAAATAAAAAAAAGGAAAAAAATAGAGATTAAAATTAAAGCAATTTTAGAGGAATTAAAATCAAAATAACCCATATTTATAGGATTAAAAATATATTTAAAGAGGTTTTATTTTTTACTTAAGCTTACGCATGCATGGTTTTAAGAAAAATATAGCATCATATTCATGTGTCTACCGCTACCAAAACAAAGACCTATTATTAGTTAAGGCGGAGAAAAAAAAATTGAAAAGATGGAAACTACTGATTAAACGTGTTTTACATGTACCCTGGACTAGACAATAATAGAAACTGAGAAAGCAGGTAGCACAGTTATTGCCTTTGTAGTAGACTAGCAGATTCACAGATATGATAGGATCTGTCAGTTAACATTATTTTATTATTGAAAAATAATAAATAGATAAATTTTTTTTCAAAATAATTTTATATTATTTTAATTTTTAAACAAATAAGTAATTTTCATTATTTTGACTTATCTAATTATAATTCTTCAATCTTGGTCAATGTGGCAAAATGAAAAAGTGACAAATAATTCTGATTGTGTGGCATAACTTTTTTATTTTTTTACTGCATTTGTAAATTATTATACAGCTTGTATTAAATTGATAGGTATTACTATAAAAAGTAGATAGTTGAATTATTCATACATGTTTGCATACAAATAACTTTGAAAAATTAATGTTCATTAGTTTTTAATAAGTTAAAGTTTTATTTATTTTTTTTGATGATTTTCAATCCAACAGGTGTTACTTCGATTTAGAAAAATGAATGAGAACGAAGCTGAGAAACAAGAAAGCTTATAGTCTAGCAAAATATAAAGATAAATAGTTGTATGCCAGTATGAGATTGGAAAAATTATTATTTAATCATGGGACCGGTTCAATTAAAATTATTCTAAATCAAAATTCATATCAACTTGGTTAAATTCACTTGATTTAGGTTAATGCGGGATGACCTACTCAACCTAGCCAGTCAATCTCAGTTGACTCGGCTCTCTTATTTATATATATTTTAAAAAATTTATCAAAAATAATTCCGTACTATTTCTTTAGATTAATTTATCTTATATGAAGTTTTTTTAATTATCATTTTTGTACTTTTCTTCCTTTTTTTTTCTTGCATTTGAGTTCAAACACAGCTGTTACTCAGTTATTCAGTCAATCTTGTAGGAAACCCTTTTTACATTTATGCTATTATGGTATATTAAGTAATAATTTTAAATTAAATATCCTGTAAATATTATAATTAAATTATAATCCATTAAAAATATAAAATATCTACCATCAAAGATTGAGTGTGCTGATACAGTACAGACAAAGGACTAAAGTTAAAATTATAAAGAATACAATTATTGAAAAGGCGTCGTTGTCGCTATAGTGCTTGAAAATAAATATATTTTAAAGACTAGAAGAAAAATATAAATATCTTTTTATATAGTACAATATTTTCAAAAAAGATATTATTTATTTGAGTTTTTCGATATGTCATTTGGTTCACCGTGGAACCTCTAATTCAATATTATTCGATTTAATCCATTTATAACTTTCTGCTTGAAAAACCTATGATTGATGATTTAGGGTGTCATCAAAGGTACAACATCATTACCATGCAATGATAAAATTAATATGGCATCAAAATTGGCTAGCTGGTGCCCTTTTTTTTTTCTTTCTCTTTGATGTGCCTAGATGGTGAGTATTATGTTTGAATAAGATAAAAAATTACTCAAGTAAATCCAAGCTAGAGATGGAAAGCATTTTGATGTTCCAATATTATAAGGAATTAATCTTAAGTGCTATTGGATATCAATCTCATTTGCTGTCTAAATTCTTACCCTTAAGCTAAGTTTGAGAGATTTATAGAGAATACAATGGAATGACTCATAATAAAATGAAATGGGAAGACAAAGAGTGGAGAGGAGTAGAATATGCTCCCCTCTTGTTTAGATGTTCAAAAAGTTAAATGAGAGAAGGGAAGAGAAAATTTGTGTCATTCTTCTTTGACCCTCCAATTTTGAGAGGTAAAATTAAATGAGATTTCGAGTGACAAGCCATTGCCATTTCACAGTGGCTGTTAAGGTGGTCCAGCCTTTCTTTTGGACCACTGGATGGTCCACTCAAAAATTTTCAAATTAATTCTCTTTTAATTTCAAATATTTTATTCCACCCATCTACTATTCTCTCTTCCAACCGCCCACCCTTCTTCCCTTTCACCCACGCTATCTAATGACTTCACCACCTATTTTTGTTGCTAGCATATGCCGCCCTTTCTGTTGTCACTGTCATTATCTCATTGATATATTCTCATTGGAAATGGGCTTGCTCCACAACCAGTAAGAATTAAAGAAAAGAAAGGCTTTCTCCATTCAAAGTTGTTGCACTAAAGCCACTAGGATTAGTTTAGTGGTGAGAGATTTGGATAATTAGTACGAGATCTTCAGTTCAAATCTTATTACAATTAATGTACTAAAAAAAAAAAAAAAAGATGTTGCATTACTCCTCCTCCCTTATTTGGGCTCTCCCTTCCCTCTCTCCTTAACCACCTTGCTCTCTCTTTCCTCATATGGATGATGGGTTTTTCCTCTTTTTTCATTTTATTATGTTATCCTTGTAATGTAGTAATTTGTTGCAATATCTCTAAATTATTGCAATGTGTTGAATTTTTTTTTTGGTTCAACTTTTAAGTCCTTGAGAGAGTGCTCCGAGAATGTGGCAATGATCTAGATGCTGCCATCAAGAGATTGCACGCCTGTGGTGGTCAGTGAGCATGGTGGTGCGATGGCGCAATAGTCAAGGGAGGAAGAACGTGTTGGTAGTGGTGGCAGCCTCTGACTCGTGGCTGCTAGGAGGAAGTAGATGATGATGGTGGTGGGGACTGGAAAGGAGGGAGACAAGACCTGGTAGGTTGTTTGATCTTTTAAAAATTATTTTATTTTATAATTTTATATAATTATTACATTTTTAAATTCGAATCATTCAAAAAATATTTAACGGTTACTGACATTGGACCTCTTCCAAAAAAGGGACCGATCCACCTTATTTGCCACCACTATTCCGCTCCCTCATTCTAAATTATTCTCAAGCACAAATTACTTTAGTTTAACCATTTCAATTATTTTATGTCATTCCCCCTTCCCATCCTTCTAAACATAGTCTTGGATTTTGATTGCCCAATCGACAAGTGCTTCATATAGGATAAGAACAAAAGCGAATGACCCTAATAGAATATGGGATAATGGGAACGTTTGTCTTTCTGCTTGGTCTGCGTAATTACAATGCTTGTAGTAATCAATATGATAATCGCAGTTAACGTAGCCCTGACAGGTAAAGGTGATGATGGTAGTGGCAGCAGCAATGTTCTTAAGGTTAAATGAACTTTATTATACGGAAAAAAAAAAAAAATCTTGAGTCCTTTATTCAAAATTAGAGATTTTAGTTACTCAGAAGTTCATATTTTGGTATAGAAACAACGTGGAAAATCATGAAGGAAACTTATTGTCATATCAAGATAATGTGAATATTGTGTTGAGGGATTAGCGAAGAGCTAATCCCCATAGGTGAAAAGGAATTCATCAAACTGTTGCTGACTGTCAAACATTGTTTTGTTTTTTTTCACCAATCGAACCACTTATAATTAGTCTAAAGATTTGGTAAGACCGAAACTAAGCTCCAAAACAAAGTTTGTGAATTCTGATAGGGGCCCAAGCTGACTTTTGATGGTAGAAAGTTTTTGTTTTGGATTTCTATGTTTTGGTCAGACGCTAGACACTGATTTAATACTGCAGTAAGTCTGTTTGCAGCTGGTCGAATGTCATAAAGCCCGTTACTTGTGGAGTTTGCCAGAATGTCTCTTGGTCTTCAGGCCTTTTCGTAGTTTTGGGCCTTACAATCCTTGTACCTGAGACCCCTGAAATGATTTTATTCCTTTAGGTGGTAGAATATTTTAGTTTAAATAAAAAAATTCACTTGAGCAAAAAGAAAATTCAAAAACTTATTAATTTTTTTTAAATTATTGGATTATTAAAGGGTTTAGAAGGACTTAGATTTCTCTATTTTTTTAATAAAAAAAATTGGTGTAGGATAAAGGAAAGAAAGAGGAGGAAAGGAAGATTTCTTGAACTCCTGGGGTTTTAAAGGCTAGCCAAATATTCAGTGCCATAGAGACATGATCCCAAAGCAGGCACCATCCGTAATGCTCCCTCTTAATAATGGTGCATTATACACCTTTTCATCCAATGTTAAAGATGGAACGGTGTATCGATGGAATCGATCATTAGGAGCATTGAAGCACCATCACTCACCCCTCTAATTCTTCTCACTCCTTCTCTAGTTCTTCTTCCTCTTCTCGTTCCTCGTCGTTGCCACTGTCGCCACTGCCACCCTCACCTCCGACATTGTACACCTCATGGAGGCCCACTGCACCATACCAAAGATGAAAGTGGAAACTGGAAAGCACATCCCCTAAGCTACAGAACCTTCAACCGGCAAAATAGCAGGAAGATGGGGGAAGGTAACGGAAGCTTCGCGACGTCAAAGGCCACACGGACATCGAATATGGGCCGGTAAAGCAAGGCAATGGCCCGGCGAAGTAGAGACATGGGCAGTGATACAGTGGAGCATGGGAATCAGGGGCAGTGGTGGCGCTGAAGGGTGGCTCAGCGGTGACGCCGAAGGGTGGGTTGGTGGTGGCATTGACTGTGAAGCGACGAAGCAACGAAAGAAAAAATGAAGAAGGAACAAGAAAAACAAGAAGAAAGGGGGCGACTCCGGTGTATCTATGTGGTGTTAGAGTACCGATAGGCCATCGATCTTCGTCATTGGATCATTAGATGCATTATGCACCATTTTTAAGCAAGAGCATAGCAAAATGCGCCTCCCAAAGTAATCACATGAGAGAGGTATTTTTGAACTTCCTACACATACAAAATATCTCCAATAGGTCTAAGATAAAGATAAGATATCAATATTTATAATGATTATATCAATGTTTATCTAATTTTAAAATACATAAATATCAATATAAATTAAAAGTAACGTCAAAAACCTAAAAATAATGGAAGGTAACATCAACATTAAAACAACGAACGATATGCAAATTCTATCTAAATATAACTAAAATTCATATTAATAGTGCATCAAAACTGTAGACAATCATTAAAACTGTCAAATTTAAATAATTTATTTACAAACATGAATTGATAGAATATAATAACATCATTTGACTAATTTTTTTGTTCAAGTGGTTCGAATTCCCTACAAATAAAATCTTGGATTTATGTCTTGCAAATGGTAAAAAACGACGACTTTATGAGTTTTACCATTATTATAGACCAATCATGCTCAAATCCAATTAGTTATGAGTCCTAAATTTTAAATACTAATGATTTAGGCAAAGGAAAATAACATCCTTCGATACAAGTATTCAACCTCACTTTACTGAAAAAAAGGTTTGTCGTATAGAATTATTATTGGAGCATTTTGAGCCTTGAGGGATACACAGCTTCTCCCATCTCATTTGTTCCTCCAGTTATGATACACAAACTGTTTTGTTAACCCTTTTGGACGCATCATTCTCCGATATCAGAGTAACAAGTAGGAAGAAAAAGAAGGGAGGCTAAACACCCAAAAGAATATACTAGACAAAGGCTTCTTCCGTGTGCAACGACTCCAGCAGAGTCAATAATCCCACTCCCACAAGTTTCAAATAGTTTTTTGACGAGATTTGAGTAATCGAACCTTTTTATTGAACAAGCAGCTACTTGGTTAAAAATAATTGACAAAATCAAACTACATTACAATTTTCAGATCACAGCACCTCAGCGCGAGCACCAATGAAGGGGCAATCAGCACGACGCAGCAAAATCACACGACACTTGTATTAGGGTTTGGATGATATATCTAAATATTTCTCTGAAAAATGTCTCTCTTAATAAACGTTTATGCAGATTAATCTTGCAACACTAAGAATTCACGCTAACAATTATAGACTCGCAACAAACCTATCTAAACATGGGTAGGTACTTCGTTCTGAATCAATATATGATCCATTGCCTTAGGTACTAGGTAATTCTGTCATTATATATCCAAAACCAACTATATCGCGCAGTTAATCTCATCTCATGCATTGAACTTTCAACAAATGCCTAGAAGCTCCATAACCACCAACTTGTTAGTAGGGGTTGATGCTGATGAACATATCAAAGAACATCACACAGGTATATGCGCAAAATTTAAATACTTTAAATAAGAACAGTTCAAAAAACAACCGTTATCTCAGGGAAAGCTTTTCCTCAAACAAAGAAACAGGGATGGCAAAATTATAACAGTCAAGCATGGCAGAAATCTAACAAGTCTACAGACACAAAATAAAAGCTTGATCAAGATCTAAAAGAACTAGGCAAAAGAGATATATCCATATAATTTAATCTTCATCCTCCTCATCTCCATCTCCACCAGCAGCCTTCTTGGCAGCAGCCCTTTGGTTCCTTCTCTTCACCCTTCCGGGACGACCACCACCAAGTGGACTTGTGAGCGAGAAGTCAATGTGCTTCTGGGAATCAACCCTCACCATGAATGATGGGATGTTCACCACCTGCCTCCCAACCCTGCCAAAAGACCAAAAATCGAATTTAAAATCTATTTACAAAAAATATACCATTGGAAAAAAATAAAACAAAATAAAATGATACCAAATTATACTATAAGGGGCTTAACATAGAATTTACATGGCAAAAACTAATACTAGCTTCAAAAGCTGCTGGAATTGGGGAAATCCTCAAAATGAAGGCCCACGGATCAAGTTTGCAACAAAGTCCACAATCCAAAATTGGAAAATTTAAAATCCCTATCTTGAGGAATTTTGATCATCAAAATTCCATCAAAGGTTCAAGCTGCAAGCAAGCATGATGAACTAGCCATACTACGTTTTTTTTGCAACTACATTTATAAACAAGCTATACAAATATTTAGTTGAAAAAGACATCAAGCAAGCTCTAATAAGCACAACTTCTCCGAACAAGACTTCACAACTATTAACCCTAACTATATACAAAATAAAAGACACCACTTGACAGTGTAAAAGGAGAGGCAACAGATCAAGAAACAACAGAAGGGCATCATAACATATGTCACAAAAAAAAAAAATTTGCAAACTTCACAATCATAATTTAATTTAAAACTGAAAAATAAAAAAGAAGGGTGAGGGAAACACCTGATGTGCCTCTGCCTGATGAGGACCCTGGCGTGGTGGATGGACTTTGCCATGCCAGATTTGAAGACGAGGGTCTGGAGGCGGCGTTCCAGAAAGTTCTCGACGGTGAGTGCGAGCACGTAATCGAGCTTGTTCTGAGTCTCGTCGAGGAGGCCGTAGCGGAACATCCTGCGGAGGAGTGCCTCGCCCTCGAAGATCCGGCGGGGGTTCTTCTCGTCGAGGGTGAGGAGGTTCCTTGCGTTGTTTCGGATCCTGCTGAGTGCGTACTGCACCCTCCACAGCTCCCTCTTGCACCTCAGACCGTACTCTCCCACCAGCTTCAGCTCAGCGTCCAGACGCTCCTTCTCGTACGGACGACGTGGCTTCTTGAACGTCTTCCCATCTATTCAAAAAACCAATTAGACCCAAAAAAACAAAAAAAGCAATTAATTGTTAGAATACTGATCGCAGATCAAAAGCGACCCAGATCAGAGAGAGAGAGAGAGATTGGAGATGGATCGATGAAACATTGGTTGAGTTGGATCTTAGAGAGAGGGACTCACAGTTGCGGTAGAATGAGACGTGCACCATGGCTGCAGTTCCCTCCGCGCTGCTCTGCTCTCTGGCGCCCTAGGCTTCTTGCAACTGAATGAGGCTCTGCTTCAGTTCTCCATTTTATGGGACCTCTAAACCCTAATCCGTGGTGGGCTGGGCTTTTGCCCCAATGGCCCAATTATGGGTCCGCGATGTTGCTCTTGATAACTTGGTCAAAATCTTTATGCACAAAAGGAAGATACCACAATAATGGCCCAAGTGAGGCAACCAGCCCAAACTGCTGGTGAAAAACCTGTGGCCTTTCACCCTATGCTTTTTTTTCCTCGGCAAAAGAAAAGTACAGAATTGTGCATATACTTCCTTGTTATAACAAGACACTTCTCGAAAACAAAAAAGACACTTACAATTTTTATACTAATCATTTTTATTTCTTATATATATATATATATATATTGAAAATAATCCCCAAAAATGCCTTTAATCAGTTTTTTTTTTGAAAATATATTATATGAAAATCTACAATAAAATACAAGATTATTGAATTGCATATAAAATTTTTAAAAATAAAATATTATTTGTGAAAATATTGCGCATTTACTTCTTATGCCATCTCCTTGCTATGCTGTCTGCCGGTCTGCCTGAGTGTACGTTGGTGTGGTAGCAATTTCAGAGTTTGCCCATACCGCACGGCATTTAAATACTTCATTTGCTTTATAATTTTTCATTTATTTAATGCTAGCCTAAAAATAAATCAATTGAAAAATAGGTAGGGACGTAATAATGGAAATGATTTATTTCAGCAACGGTCTCGCGGTAATGGGGAATTATCCTTTCCACCAACCCCTAAAAAAATATTTTAAAAAAATACATAATTATAATGCTTTACTACAATCAATTATTGGCTTCCTATCTCATTATAGGTTATTTACCCGCCACAATTTTATTTTTTTTTAAATTATCAATAAATAAAGACCCTAACTAATTTAGCTCAAATGGATTGGTCCATTATAAAATAAAGCTTTTTGAGTACTAATTCATTTAATTTACTAGACCTAAATTTAAAATCCAACTTAAAGAGATAATTGTTAAACTATTTGAATCAATTAAGTATTTTTTATTTATTTATTTGTTATTCAATAGAATTTTATGTAATCATATATTATTACATCAATTATTTTTTATAAACAAAGTCTAGGTTCAAGATCACCTAAATTATGACAATATATATATAGAAGGCTGACTAAGTAAGCAAATCACAATTGACACCACATCATTAAAATGTTCATTATAATAATTATTATAAATACTTTTAATTATTTTAATAGATAATATTCCGGACAGTAATATAAGAGCCCAACTCAGCCTAATGACTGGGTCCAAATAGATCTCGGATTTGTTGACAATCCGAGCCTATCTTGTGTCATTGATCCGAGTTAGGGCCCAAACTTGAGCTAAGCCCTTTGTTCCCTGACATCGCGGAACGTCCTTCTCTCGCGTGTAGCCGGTAAACTCGGACCCATCCGTTATCCCCCAAGATAATGGACGTTCAGGGTTATCCCCTATAAAGGCGATATCAAATCCCCCTTATCTCTCAATTGCTCACTCGTATATATATGGGTCCAGCTTCGAACGTAAAGTATCTTTCTAGCCTACTTCTCGTACTTCCCTGCATACACTGACTTAAGCGTCGGAGTCCTTACAAGTACACCCCTCACCGTCGAAGGAAACAATCAGAGTCTGATCCAAGAGACTTTGAAGCTTCCTTCAATAACGGATACCTTTCCAACCCTATCCGTCGACGGAATTCCGAACTAGATGACTCCTATCATTCAGTACCTAAGGAATAGGACCAGACCAGAAAATCTCGTCGACGTCAACTACACATTCATCAATGATCAACTATTCAGAAGGGGGCTGTCCCAACCACTGCTAAGGTGTGTGAGATCGGATCCGGTTCCTGCCATGCTGGAGGAAGTTCACGAAGGATCTTGCGGCCATCACCTCGGAGGAAAGCCGCTCGCATTAAAGGTTTTACGAACTGGATTCTATTGGCCGTCGATGATGAAGGACTCGATAGAATATGCACGAAAGTGCTCCAGCTGCCAAAAACACACTGCCTTCCATCTTGCCTCTTCCGACGAACTAACGTCGATCATGTCCCTCTGGCCCTTCAGGAAGTGGAGACTCGATCTCCTAGGTCATTTCCACTTGCCTCAGGACAAGTGAAGTACCTAATTGTAGCAATAGATTATTTCACGAAGTGGATAGAAGTAGAGTCGCTTTCCACCATCATTGCTGCCCAAGCTCAAAAATTTGTATGGAGAAATATCTTCACTCGCTTCGGAATATTCGACTCAATCGTTATCGACAACGGAACCCAGTTCATAGATCAGAAGTTCCGAGGATTTCTCTCCAGCCACAAGGTCAAGCACCACTTTACCTCGGTCGAACGCCCTCAAGCAAACGGCCAAGCTGAAGTTACCAACAAAGTCACCTTTCGAGGATTGAAGAAGAGACTCAACGAGGGAAAGGGAGCATAGGCAGACGAACTCGGGAGCGTTCTATGGTCCTATAGAACCACCCCGCAGTCAATAATAGGAGAAACTCCTTTCAAGCTGACTTACGGGATGGACGCGATGATACCGATTGAAGTCGAGGAGATAAACCCACGCGTCATGTTCCAATCTATAGAGCACCACGCAAGCGAGGGAAATGACTTATCTAAGGGAGAAGGCGCTCAAACATCAAATCTCCCAAAGATATAACGCCAAAGTGGTACCCCGTACTTTCGACAAAGGAGAATTGATTTTTCGACGAGCTGACATCGGAAAACCTCCCGTGGGTCATGGGAAATTAGCCGCAAACTGGGAAGGTCGATACAGAGTCATTGACATCTTAGGAAAGGGGGCATACAAACTCTCCACATTATCAGACACAAAGATTCCGAGGTCATGGAACTCTTCTAACCTCTGAAAATTTTTTATCTAATGTATATACTACGTGAGATAGTCGTACTCTTTTTCCTACCTCGGGTTTTGTCCCATTGGATTTTCCCAAGGAGGTTTTAATAAGGCGGAACTCCGTGGGCCGAGCAGTAACTAGCAAACTTTTCTTGGTATTTGCGTGTATATGTTACCTTTATTTTGTTTGATTTAACATTACTTCATTATTTTTATGTTGTTAATTTTTCCTTTCGCTTCCATTATTTTCCACATCACAGTTGACGATTTCAATCCACCTGAATTCTCCTAAGGGATTGATCACCCCTTAGTCGAGGAAAACGGATCCCGATATGATAACTTGAACACATAATCCCGAATGCGATTAAAGTCCGGAGTTAAACCTCGGGTCAGTTACACCGTGCTAACTTAAGCAAACAACCTTAAGTTCTAGCTAAAACCAACTCGGACAACATCCAGTTCGGTAAAGTAATAAAGGTGCCACCAATATTCCCTTCAAGGTTTAACTTAGGCGAATAACTAGCGCATTAATTAATAATAAAGGTGCCGCCAACATTCCCTTCAAGGTTCAACTCAGAGAATATAATTGGCGCATCAATTAACAAAGCAGGAAACAAATAAAATAACATCGCAACGAATTTCATTACAAAAGGTTTCGACATCAGACAGATATTCAAAAAAGAGCTTCTAAAGCTAACAGGGCAATACAATAAAAAAAACAAACATGACAAAGGTCGAAAGCCTAGTCCTTCGGATCAGCTTTAGGGTCGTCGGCGTCGGCGTCGTCCTCTTCTAGAGCCACAACGATGCGACCATCAACCACAATTTTATCCAACTCGACTTCGCTGAAATCAGCATCAGGACAAATAATCTGGCATTGCTCCAGAAGGGACTCCTTAATCTCCCCAGTCGACCTCGCCCATAACTGTTCCACCCAAGCCACCTCGTTCCTCGCTCTAGCAGCACCCTCCGAAAAATCGGCGCAATCCCTCTGGAGTTCTAACACCCAAGAACGGGAATCCTCCAGTTGCTGGTCCCTCGACTCAAGTGCCTCTTTCAACCTACTGATCTCATCTTCCTTGGCCTTCCCCAAAGCTGACTTCTCATCTTGAAGAAGGGAAAGCTGGGACTTTAAGACCTTCACCTCCTCTATAGCTCGGATACCGGAAGTAATAAATGGTTCCAAGTATCTGAGCAAGGCTGCCGACTTTAGCATGGCACGCTCTGCCCATTGGAATTTCGCGGCTAAGCTCTCGTCGTCACCCTATAAGCGCTCGAGAAGGGCAGGGACCATCAGCTCTTTATCCATGAAGTCGGGATAAGGAAAATTCTTATCCATAACATGAACGTCGGACTGCTCCTTCGATGAGAGAAGACCCTCGGGGTCGACAGCCATAAACTTCCCTTTGGCCGTGTTCTTTGACTTTTATTTCTTGGAAGGCTGGACCTCCGGAGCTGCCTTATCAGGAACAGATGTGAACACCGGTTCTCCAGATCCCGCCGATTTTAGGCTGTTACTCCAATCTTCCTCGTGTGGCCTCTTTAATATCCTCCGACGAAACTCGGCGAGGGCGGATTTCGGAGCCATGTCGTCCATAAAAGGGACATCAACAATAAGCATCCGATAAAAAAAGGGCATAAGATATGCAAGCGATAACAGAAAAACGACAACTAAAATACCGTCTGGCCTCCTCAGGATCTACGCCAACTATGTTCTTTAGGTTCATATGATCCTTCCCAAAGCATTCGAAAAGAAAGTCAACAACGGCTTTCTCTTCGGGCTTAAAGGAACTCTCCTTTATCCGGGGAGCACCAAAATGTTTACACCAAAAGACGTTAAACCGAAGCTCCCCCTCCAAGGTCTCCCAAAAAGGAATCAAGTTCGGACACCCGAAAATCTTGAAGAAAACAAGCTTGAAATTATTGAAAGATTCCTCGTACAGAAGGAATATCTTCTGATTGGTGTGAGCTTGGAAGGATAACCATCTCGAGGTTAACCCACCACTGGCAGACCAGGTCAGAGTGAATAGGAAAAAGAAAGCTTTCGGGGACGGCGTTAATTCAAGATATTCGCAGATGATTTCGAAACCCCGAATCATGGCCTAGCTATTCGGATGCAGTTGAGAAGGAGCGGCCTCAGTCTGGTACAGGATCTCCATTTGAAAATGGGTAAACGGAATCCGAACTTCTAGCTTGGAGATAAGGACGTCGTAACACCACATCCACCAAAGCCCTCCTTCAAGATTAAAGTCACTCACTCTCTCGCTCGGACCCAGAGCCTCCAAATAATATTCTTTCTCGTACTCTCCCTCCGGCAAGATAAAGTTCTCCTCTATGAAATGAGTAAGGAACTCCGGGGTTACAACCGAGGGAGTCCTCAGGACCTCGGAATCGACCCACTGATAGATGAAGTTGATTTCGGGAGGAAAAGTTAAAGCTCTCTTTTTGGCCATTTTTGCGATCCTAAATAATCTATACAGGAAACCACCCCTACGTCACAAACTCGAGAAAAGTCTAAATTGGAGACTCTCAGAAATGAAATAAAAACCGAAAAGATAGGATCCCTATGATGGTTTCCCTCCATACGGAAAGCTGCCGGTGGGGGGCGGAAGCACAAAAAAAAAACTAGGCAAAATAAGGGTTGAAACTGCCCCAAAGTACGAAACAAAAATGGACTAAGTGGAAGCGAAACCATCGCTAACATACCATCCAACGAAGCAATACAGGTTGCAGAAGTAGAGAACAAAAAGAATAATGCATACTTGATACTAGAAAGGTAATGATGGCACGAACAATCGCTTCTACACTTCTCCTTCGTTTCTCTTTCACAGCAAACTCTTCTGGGTAAGGCAAGAAAAAATGGATAGCGAACGCACGAGACCCCTCTTATAGGAATGAAAACACTCTTTGCCGCGTAACCTAAACGTCGTGAAGGGCGCAACCCGTCTTTTTGTATAAAAGGAATGGGGGCAAAAATGGGAATAATGCCCCAATCCAAATAATTAGGCACTCTGAACAAGGCACCAAAACGGCACATGTCCACTCAGGGTTACGAGATATGACCTATGAGACGAAAGGACATCACCAGTTCACAAAAGACTCAGGACGATGCCACAGGTAAACGTCAAATCACTTAAATGGCAATCCGATATTGGAACTCAGCATGTTAACTCAGAGATTCACGAAGAACTCGGCATCCGAAGAAGCTACATCGGATACCGAGTTGGGGGCACTGTTCCGGATAGTAATATAAGAGCCCAACTCGGCCTGATGACTGGGTCCAAATAGATCTTGGATTTGTTGATAATCCGAGCCTATCCCATGTCATTGATCCGAGTTAGGGCCCAAACTTGAGTTAAGCCCTTTGTTCCCTGACATCGCGAAACGTCTTTCCCTCGCATGTAGTTGGTAACTCGGACCCATCCGTTATCCCCCAAGATAATGGACGTCCAGGGTTATCTCCTACAAAGGCGTGATCAAATCTCCTTTATTTCTCAACTGATCACTCGTATATATATGGGTCTAGCTTCGAACGTAAAGTATCTTTCCAGCCTACTTCTCGTACTTTCCTGCACTCACTGACTTTAGCGTCGGAGTCCCTGCAAATACACCCCTCACCGCCGTGGAAACACTTGGTCGGAGCAGCTTAAGATCCCATTCTTAGTTTGGAAACTACTCAGATAACCCACCTCCGAACAAATAATAATATAATTTCATGTTAATATAATACTTTTATTTACAGTGAGTTAATTTGTTTTATTTATATGAAAAGAAATCTTTAATTCACAATTTTGTCATTTTACATTTGATCAAATTATTAAAAAATAGAGTAATACTATTTGTAAATTTTTTAAAATTTTTTAATACTTATCTATTAATGCTTACTAAAAAAATGTCAATGCAACATATATTTAAAATACTATGACCTCTTACCCAAAAAAAAAAAAAAACACTATGATCTAATTGGCCTCGTCGGAGACATCTTTATTGGACCTTTGTAGGTACCGCCTTCCCTCTAGCAAGTCAAATAAGGGAAAGGAAAAAATCAATGAAGAAATTGCTTGCTTAACATACATTTTTCCTTTTTACGAGCAAAGATAAAGCTTGCTTATTTATTGTTAGGGCTTCTCCCTCTATCTAAACTTTAAACACTCAGAGAAAAAGTTGTGTTGCCTAAAAGAAGTTTTCAATTAGAAACAATATATTTTTTGTGATTTGTTACTTTTGGGTTTTGTTAATTTCCTCCCTTTTTTTTTTTTGTGTTGATAGAAGTTAATAATCTTCATCATATTATGATTAGATAAAAATATCTCTTATATATTTATTAAATAACTTATTTTTAAAAATATTATTATAACTTATTACTTCTTTTCTTTTTCTTCTTTCTTCTTATCTCTTTTTTGTAAAAGATTAATTTTTAGGTGGTCAACTAATAATAAAAAAAGAGGAGAGAAAAGTAATAAATTACAATAATAACTTTAAAAATAAATTATTTAATAAATAAATAAAAAATATTTTTATCTAATTATAATATAATAGAAGTTACTAATTTTCACTAACACAAAAAAGGGAGAAAGAAAATTAACAAAACCCATTACTTTTTAGATAAGTTCTTTAAGTGGGGACAACAAATTTGTTGTCATACAGTCTTGGCTAATATTTATATTAAAAAGATAAAATAAAGTTACTTTTTCACCCTTTAATGTTTCTCTCACCTAGCCATCGTCTCCCTCTTTCTTGCTAAGTCCCCCGCTGTGTTCCCCACCCTCTCTGGTTTCCTAAAACAAAAAAGAAGAAAAACAAAAAAAATCCACTAGTAGTAGTTGTTATGGTGCTACTGATTTCAAAGTAGAAGTAACCAACCTCCTTTCCTTGTCTTCCATTCTCCCTCCTTGGATGAACGTTACTTTCTCTTCATCATCTCTTGGATATCCATGGCCATGGCACCGAGAAAAGCTTAGTGCGGGCGCAAAATGCTTGTTCTAGACTCAGTGATTGCGTTGGTGGCTTGCGTCAAGCTCTACGACGATGCCATCGTCGTCGACGTGTACTGGCTCATTCAGCACTCCGTCGCCGGAACACTGATGGTGTGTCATGCTGGAGGGTAGCGGCGGGGGTGCGGCCATGGGGGTAGGATCAGTGATGGGCGACAGTGTCAAACTGGTAGGAGGTAGGAGAGAAAGGGGAGGTAAAGGTGGTGGTGCGGGCAAGACAAAGTCAAGGGTAAAATAGATAAATTATTTTTAAATAAATATTAAAATATAAATATAATATTTAATTTTAATTACCTTTAATTGTAAAATTTAATATTTAATGGTTTAGATTTACTCACATGATAAACTTAACCTTCACTTAAGAAGTGGCCTTACTTTTTATAGGTTCTTACGGCACTTGACATTCACGGCTTCCACTTCCTCATCTTTCCTCTTTTCCCCTTTAAAAAATAGCATATTATTATCGTCATATAATAACAACTTTAGAGCATAATATACCCCAAAAACGAAAAACAACTTTAGAGCATAATCTTTGCGCTTGGCTGCCTTGGCATCAAATATACATATATTTGCGTGTATTCTTTAGAGATAATTTTATTTGAATATAAATATTAAATAAAGATATATCTCTTAATTAAAATTTGAAGCATAATTCGAGAATTTAAAATACAGTTTGTCATGTTACAAAGGATTCATGTCTTTCGCTAGAGCTAGTTTTTTTGGTTGCGTCAAATATTAGCACGACGTCAAAAGTCATCAATATAAAACACCGCATTGCAAACTAATTAATTTAATTTAATTTAATATTTTATAAAAAAAAAGTGGAATTTTCAATTCAACTAATTATTAAAAAAATTGGTTTTCCCACCACTGAGCAAGGAAGCGTTACGCGTCAAGTAGTCAACAGCTGAGCTGAAGAAGAGCTGAGTGAGCGAGTGACTACAAATTCCAATTCCCACAATGCCGTACTCACATTTTCTCAAATCTCTTTCGGTTCCTCTCTCTTTATAAATCAATTCCGCGCCCCTCAATCCCCTTTCTTCCGTTTCCTGTTTCCTGGAAATAAAAATCGAAACCTTTTTCAAAGCCACCTGCGATTTTGATCCCTCTGTTCATAACACTAACACCCACGTATTCTTCGTCATCATCATCATCTTCTTCTTCCATTTGTTTTTTGTTTCGTCTTTGTGGGTCCTTCGAAGGAGTTGTGTTTGGTGGAAATGGCGTCGAGTATAGGGATGATGGACAGTGCGTACTTTGTCGGCAGGAATGAGATTCTGACTTGGATCAACAACACGCTTCAGCTCAATCTCTCCCGCATTGAGGAGGTAACTATCTCTCTCTCCTTCTTTGTTCTTGTAAAGGGTGGAAAAAAAAGGGTTCTGGGGTTGTTTATATTCGCAATGCATTTACCTTCTTCAAACTTAAGAGGCATTTTATACTGGCCATTTTAAAAAAATAAAAATAAAATTGAAGGTTAGATACTTGCATTACACTTTCTCTAGTTTCTAGTTGCAAAAAGTCGTGCAATAATGTACTTGTGTGTATTGCTGCATTGTATGCACCACTTGGACAATTACTCAATTGCAAGGATGTTGATAATTACATTGACTGACTGTTGATGCTACGTTCAAGCGTGAACATCCGTGCAACTACCATGGGTTTACATCAAATTCTTTGTATGGATTATTTTCTTCTGTTTCTGAAGAATAATTTTGGGGTAATGATCCTATTTCACCGTTAAAGAAGGCTTACAATAATAACTGTAAAGCTGACCCGTTAATGCTAAAGTAGCTCTATGCATATTGTTATTATTTATATGAAAATCTGCTTCTTGGCTCTGATCCTGTTTATGCTCTTGGTTAGGCTGCATCTGGTGCTGTACAATGCCAGATGATGGACATGACATATCCAGGGGTTGTTCCAATGCACAAGGTGGCAACATTACTTTGCTTTAACTTTCTTTTAAGCTTGTCTGGTATTTTATTTCTATGAAGGCTAATTTTTTACAATCCGGGGTTTATTCTAGGTGAACTTTGATGCAAAGACAGAGTATGATATGATCCAGAATTACAAAATTCTGCAGGATGTGCTCAACAAGCTGAAAATTGACAAGGTGCCTGTTTCTTATGATTATGTCAAGTGGAATACTTGGAAGAGAGTTTTGCTTTAGTAAATAAGAAAGAATTAAATAATGCTCGGATGGCTTATTATAACTTTCAATTTTATATTGTAATCAACATTTCTCTGTTAGATGTTTCAATGGAATGATTTACCACTAAAAAACTTTTAGCATACACAAAAATAGTGTTTTTATAAAAAGCCTGGAAGTTCTATTGATGGAATGGTGGAATTTCATTCCAATTGCAGATCATCTATGTTTTCATTAATGCTTCCTTTCCCCCTTTGCCCAGCCCCCATTTGTATCCTCAAGCTTGCATCACTGGAATGGTGTGAATATTAGATGCTCAATCTCACATAAGTTTTATGCCAGAGCATGAATTTTCACTCATGATTTAATGTTAAATGTATTTTAGATGATAACTTTATATGAGAACAAAAACTTGTAGAATAAAGTACTTTGGTCCAATCAATATTTGCTGTTTGCATTTAATGGACTTAAACATGTCATGACTACTCTATGGCAGCATATTGAAGTTGGCAGGCTTGTTAAAGGCCGGCCTCTGGACAACTTGGAGTTTCTACAATGGCTGAAACGTTACTGTGATTCAGTGAATGGTGGCATTATGAATGAGTATGCTACTTGCTGAGTATCCTCGCCATCATTTAAACAGCTTTGACTGTCAATGTGTTTATATCATTTGTATGAATCTGTAATTGTAGTCTTACTTGTGTGATACTTGTCCACACACACACACACACAAACACACGTGTATCTTTTCAAATGAATAGCGATGCAACATTGTGCATGCATTTGTGTTTCTCGATGCATTATATATAGTATATGTCATCCAACTTTTTCCCCCCCTAGGAACTATAATCCTGTGGAGCGAAGGGGTAAAGGTGGAAAGTACCGAAATCTTAGGTGTTCTCTGAAGAGCTCAAAATCACTGCAAACAAACATTATGAATAATTCTGGTTCAGGCAACACAGTCAATCCTAATAGAACATCTGGTTTGCTTCTTGGTGTTTTTGATCCTAAGTTGTTCTACATTATGCCTGATGGTTTTACCATGTTAATCTTTTCCTCTCGTCTCCCTTTTGACTTTTCCTTTTTGATTGATTTCTTTTGAGTAAAGGGGCCAAGCAATTCAGGTCAAGTGGAGTAGAAGGTGGAGATAATTCTTCAGCAGAGGTTCAGGCTTTGTCCAAAGAGGTATGAACATTAGGTTCTCTATCCATGTAAGGCTGTAACAATTATAGCAACAGGATAAGAGAGTTCTCCTTAAAGCGCTGGGAACTGGATGTACAGCCAAAGTAGTCGTTGAACTAACAGAATGATGCAACCTCTGGTTCCATTTTACTTGTATAGAATTCTATACCAGTGCATTTGTTTCATGAATGTTGACATTGTTGATTTTCCCTATGTCCCCTGGCGGTATTTGGTGTCCCTATGCTCTCACATTCTCATTTGCCTGACATAACTTGTTCTTCTATGGGTATTGCCGTTGAAAGTTTGTCACTTGGTTATTTTGATGAAAAAATATTTGCCTTATTGTTTTTAGTTGTTCACTTCTTTATTCTTCTGTTTCCTGTTTTACAGGTTGCTGATCTCAAACTTGCTGTGGATCACCTGGAAAAAGAAAGAGACTTTTACTTTGCAAAACTACGAGATATAGAAATTCTTTGTCAGGCTTCAGAAGTGGAGAATGTCCCTGTAAGAATTCTAATAAAGGCTTGCATTGAATTTCTGTCATATTTATTCACAAATACATTGAGTTCTTTTTCTTGTGCTTGTCATCATGTCTCACTTTTGTGCACTTCAGCATATGTTATCATCTATTCTCAGGATTTAGCCAAAAAAAGTTCTTTTATCTGAATTTCTTAATTATTTTATTATTGAGTAGAAATGGGGGTAACAAACCCTGATACTTTTATTCACAGAAGTTTTTGCTAAAAAAAAGGTTGTGATTTTGGCATTGACATGCATACTTTTGAAGTTGTTTATATATTTGATGGTTCTGGTTAAGTGGATTGCATGTGGTATGATCACCCTTGACCTTGAGTTCCAAATTCTATATTTCTTTAGACAACTAGAAATCATCTATTCTTTTGTAGGTTTTACAGTTTTATACTTAATTTTACTTCCTTCCTCTGTCTGAGACAACTTATTTTTTCTGCATCTTTTTAAGCATCAGACGGATTGTAACCCTCGCTGCCTTTCTCAAGCTGTATCTGTTTGCTATGGTATGATAGAGCTGGATGATGGTGTTATCTATTAGTGTTTGAAACTGCTAACCACTGTATTTACAAATAATCAACTCCTAAACCTGGGTTAGTAACCCAAAATACTCCAGATTGTGGTCAGTCATATAGTATTTTGAACATCAATAGTTGTTAAAAAGTAAATTGAACAATTATTTTTTGATAAAAATAATGAAATAAATACACATAAATAACTGTTACGTTACGTGTTCTCGATGCAGATGTCCATAGCAACCAAAAAGATATTGTATGCTGATGATGCAAAGGAATCGGCATTAGATGAAGCTCTAGATTACCTTAACCAAACTATGAATGCTGTCGAAGATGAAGCAGATACTGAAGCCTAGTAACTCCCAAAATTAGCTCCTGGCTGGTATGAGTAAAATATTTGTCGAACTCTTTGTAAAACCAACTAATTGCTGTCTTTGATTACAAGACCATGATCCTTCCCCGTTAGAAAAGTGCCATTTAACGAAAGAGTTATAGTATGGTGCTTTTGTTTTCGTGTAACTGTTGATGGATAATTGGATTATCTAATGACTGACTTTTCCAAAAATAGTCATTTTTGGTTTTAAGAACTGCTTATGTAATTTGGGCAGTGATGGTTACTCTAGAATTCGAACTCCAGATCTTGGGGTTGCACTATGACCGACCATTTTTGGGTAATAAATAAATAGAGTTATCTCATCACCCTTTTCACCTATATAAAAAGAACTTAAACAATGAACATTGCTTGAGCAATGGAAGTTGTTATAGCCAAAGTATTTAGTTCTGAATATTTAGCGATGTCAAATAATTTTCATTCAAAATGAGTCAAGTGGTTTACTTTGTCCAATTTCGGTTTGGTACAAATTCTCCAGTCGATCTGTTTTTCGCCGGGCATGAATAAGGTGAATAAGGGTCTAAGAGCAGGTGTGGATTGCAGTTTGAGGAATTGAGGCTCCAAAAAAAACTTTTATTGATGCGAGAATGAAAATATACAGTATTTAAATATATTTAGGTATTAAAATTATTTTGAAAATTTTAAAAGATTTTTTAAAAGAATTTTTGAAATTATTTTTTACTTTAAGAAAAAAATTTTTGAGAAAAAAGTTTATTATTATTCTCAAATTAATAATAAAAAATGATTTTATTTTATCTTATTAAATATAAATTAATTTTTTAAAAAAATAATTTTTCTAAAAGTAATTATTTCAAAAGTAATTTTCTTAAAAAATTAACCCAAACAATCCTTGCCAAGTATTGATTGGGGTAGCCCACCTTGTAAAGTACCAAAAAAGTCAAGTGTATTATTTTATTTCATGGCCGAAATTTATTCTTGCTGGAACCAACAGCGCTAAAGTGGGGTTCATAGCACCTTAGTCACTCTAATTATAAGTTGGGGCAGCATCTTTGTGAAATCTTGCAATTGAAATGTAAACATTGCCCTTAACTGTTCTAATCAAAGAGCCAAAGGGCGGTATTGCTGCTACTGAAGAGGGTGCTTGGTAAAGATTAATTTTATGAATATCAGTTGTTTTGTGATAAAAAAATATCTCAAAGAGATAGTAAAATCTTTGGTTTAAGTATATAAAATTTGATTATAGTTGGAGAATTTTTTAATGGTTAAGAAACAGTTTGATTTGAGAAGTTCTTTTTAAGAGCATTATAATTATAATTTCGAAAATCATTTTCATTTGTTAGAAGTTTTTTCAATTTTATTCTCATGCACTCATATTTTCAATATAAATAATTATGTTTTCATATTTTTTCAGGAATTTGTCGTGTAGTTTTTTCATATAATTCAAATAGAAATATTATCTTAAAATTATTTCTTAGTTCATATATTTAAATATAAAAATAACTTTATTATAACCAATTATAAAGAAACTATTTATTTAATTCATAATCAATTATTCAAATAAATTATTTTTCAAAATTAAAATAAACAAACAGAGTCAAATCGATTTAATAAGTTTTTTTTTTTTTTTATCTTTAAAACATTCCTATCTTCAGATAGAATTTGAACCATTATCCTCCTCCTAAGAGTATAACTTTTTTACCATTGCACTCAACCTTTATTGGCATTAGCTGTTCTTTTTATTTCAATTTCAAGTGAATTAACATTTTTATCCCTCAAATCTCAATTTCTTGCTAACAGACGCATTCGATGTAAATATAAAAAATGAAAGTCTAGGAGATCAAACCCTCAATACTTGAGTGATTGAGTTACTTCCTCCAAATATATGGTTTTTTTCTCCCCCTTGTTCAACCTCCAAATATATAGCTGGAGGAGGCTTTGTTGTTGTTGTATGCTATTATTCTTAACGAACCCAATCTTGGAACGCGACCTCAACACAAGGTCAAAGCCATATATCATATATCAGCTCCGAAAATCCCTGTTCCTTGCAGCAATAAGGAAATTATCACAGATATAAAATATGATTAAAAAATGTCCTAATAAATAGTCACAAGATCAATTGTGGCATCAGAAAATTGTATCCTTGAATACTTAAAAGATCGAATAATGATGGCTTTGTTGGAGTATAACAAAACAAGAAAAAGAAAACAAGAATCAACAAGCATCTTCTGTCGTATATCCATTATCTATACATATATACCATATGTGTTATAGCCATTACATAAAACACAGATGACTGATCATGAGAGAGTTACACGATAACAACAATTCACAAAAAACGTTAAATTAAAAAACCTAAGTGTCTCCTTGGAGAAGAAAAAACAAAATATCAGTAGCATGCTAAATGTACATTCACCCCTTATCCCCACGAGACAAAAGCTACAAGATTGCATTCAATAGGTCTCATCGTACATTGTGTAATAATCGCCACCCCTTCTTGATTTATCAGCCTGCAAAGTTATGGCATCATTAGTACAACAGGTTGGATATAAAAGAATGGATAAGTCTACAATAACCAAGTTTTACAGATGGAAATACCCTATTGATCAGATTCTCAAATGCTTCTGTTCCATTCTCTTGGATGTACTTCTCTGCAGCAGTTAGAATGTCATCTGGCTTACCAGATTTGTCCTTTTTACTTGGAACATACCAGATGTTTATGGTCTGAGGATTGACAAAGAGAGGTCTCACATAATGCTCGTAAACATAAGCAGCACCACTAAAGTAAGGAAGGACCAACCAGCAGGTTACAATCAGCTTAGCATAGGGCCAGATAGGAATCCTGAAATATATAGGTTGTTAAAATTTAAACGAAAGTTTAATACTTTCCCTTGCCCTTCTAATTATACTCATCACAGCAGAAATCATACAAAGCTTAATATAATGCACAAAATGCATTGCAGGAATCAACATTGGCCGCTACGACATTATAACTTGAATGGAAGCCTTCTTATAAGGCCTTCTATTGTGCCTCTAAGGGTGTGTTCGGTATGCGGTTAAAAATGGGGGTAATTGAAGAATCATCAGACATGATTAGAAATTGGAATTACTATTGCTAACACAAGGAAAAAGTGGTCAAGTATGAATTCTATTGGCTACTATAGCACTTAACAAGTAAGCAATGGCTTTTCCTCAATTGTTCCCACCATATATTACCTCCAAATTAATTATCATAACACTAAGATCTCATCATTAAACCCACATATTGGCAGGAGGCAAAAGTCAGCAAGCATTCACAGAGATGTGACTTCTCTTATTTCCATTTCCCACCTTAAAACTAGCAATATATTTAGATGTATTTTCTTAATCACAATTTCTTCAGGTATGCAATAAACTTCATCCACAAGAAGTTGCAACCATCAAAATAACTACTCCAATCCCAAAATCTAAAGTTTATATGACCATATTTTCTGAGTACTTCCATTAGTTTTTCAAAATAACCAAGATAAACGAGAAAATTCATAAAAAATGAAAAAAAAAAAAAAAAAAAGATTCAAAGAGCAAAGAAGGTCACCACTCAAGAACTTTGGCAAAAGTAAGTTCAAAGAGGGTGATCAAGGAATAGAGAACCCAATAAGTGAGCCACTGCTGATCATCCACAGGAGACTTGCTCTCAATTGCCCTAATTGATGCATATCTGTGGCATTATACAAAAGAAAAATAAAAAACCACAAACTATGAATCAGTCCATCTTCAAACAATAGCTTAACCTGTTTACACCACAATGAAATAAATGCAAACAGAACACTTAAAAACGAGTTCTCAGAAAATTATCCTGTTTGAAGAGTTGAAAAAAAGGAGATTAAGTTTGTACTTACAGAGGATAAACAAGACTAATCACAGGCCTGCAAGAAGCAACATACATATCACATTATCAGCTGAAAAAAAATTAAAAAAAGAAGAAGAAGAAGAAGAAGAAGAAGAAGAACAAAACAACAGCATTGATCTCAAACCCAAATCTTCAAAGAGAATGACACAGTCTGGTTATTCCGATATATGATGTGAAGCATGTAGCCTATTTTAGTAGCTATTATTGCACTATGGCACCCCAAACTCAATTTTTGGTTAGAAATTCATATACAGTAGTGTGTATGAGTTCGTGTAGCTGAGACCAACTAAAAAAGAACCGGTTGGAGAAAAAAGACATACCCAGCAAGAACATCGAAGTTTTTGAGAACCACTTTGAGGAAATTTCCAGCTCCAGATCCCATTCTTGACCTCTCAAGTGAGCACTGTTTCTGTGTCTGAACTTGTGTGTTAAACTAAGGCTCCTTCCAACAACTGCTCAACACAAAAAAAAGGGAAAAGAGAGCGTGTATGATTTGGCAGCGTAGCTTGTCCGTAACCCAACAAAAGCAGACAGGTGTGAGAGAAAACGGTCGTTGTAGTGACACTCAGAATTATAGAACGGAGTGTGGTGTCGTGGGGGGGTAATTTTTGTGTGCAGCCGAGACTAGAGTGGGAACTGCTATCACACCGTAGAATTAGAAATTTCTTATTTTGATTTGGATCCTGCGAGGGATGGATTGCAGGATCAGTAGATGAGCATGGTCCACGTCGGCGAAGCTTTGTCAGGAGTAGTGGGTTGGGGTTCGGTCACCAAAATAAAAATTCGCGAATTGGCAGTGACAACAATACTGAAAGGTTAAGGACAAGGAAGGAACCTTCCTTTTCAGCATTATTACCAAATTACCGCTACCGACGTTCTCATGTTTCTCGATGCTTCCTTTCTAGTTTAGTTTAGTTTAGGTTATTTATTTTCCTCCCTCCAAATTTGAAGATGGTCTCCGTTGTTTGAATATTTTGTAAAAAAGAAAAAACAAATTAATATATAATTTTATACAAGCATCTAATTATATTTTGTTATAACGGTAAAAATATTTGATTCAATTAGTTATTAATTTAAAAATTTTATAAATAAAAATATATAATTAAGAATAATATAAATTTCTTTTATACTGATAATGTATCAAAATTAATTTTAAAAAAAATCATAAAACCTTCAAAAAAAAGTTTTCTAGAAAAATGTCTAATTATTTTTTAAAGTTCCTGAAAATAAGATTTAATAAAATCTTTCACTTTTTCCTTATTTATTTTAAATTTTAAAAGAGATTAATTTTGATATTCTATCAAAATAAGATAAAAGAGTTTTATATTATCATCTAATTACATGTTTATATTTGTAAGACTTTTAAGATAATAAGTAATTTAGTCATTGATATAACATTATATAATTGAATATATATATATAAATTTTGTACATCAAAATTAAATTTGAGAGTTAAATCTTTTAATTTTGCTGTGTACTTTACACTTCATTTCTCCTCAATATCTTAAAGAATCTTTTTATTTCTCTCGTCGCTCCACAATAAACCATAAGTTTTAATAAACTCAACCGAGCGAAATAAATTTGAGAAAATTTCTACCAGTTGTTATATTATTTTTAGAGTAAAATACTAACAACATTCTTGACGTATTAAGAAATTACACTTCTCCTTATTTGTTTATAAAATATACACTTCACCCCAATTTGTTAAGAATGCATTTGGATGGTTTTTATTTAGAAAAAACACTTTTTCTAAAAAAGGGCTTTTTATAAGTTTTAAGTGTGTTTGGATATAATTTAAAAAAAAATTCTTGTAGAAAAAAAATAGTTAACTTGTCACTTTTTTAAAAAATTATTAATACACATATTCTAAAAAAAATTAAAATAAAAATAGTTTTTAATAAAGGGTTCGTTCGATTAAAATTTTAGGGGAAGTACTTTTTTAGGATCAAAAGTAAAAGCAACATTAGAAATAAAAGCAAAAAAATGTTCTACATTTGAATATATATAATTGTATAAGTATTTTTTATCAAAATTAGAAATTAAATTATTAGAATATAATAAAGATATAAGTACTTTTTTCTAAAAAAAATACATGGAGAGAGAAAAAGAGGGAGAGAGAGAGTGTGTGTGTGTTTGTAAGAACGAGAGTAAAAAGGGAATGCTTCTTAAATTCGAAGAATAAAATTTTCTCTTTTACTTTTTTTTTTCTTAGACAAATAACTCCTTGTCTGTTTCTCAAAAATATCTAAAAATTTATTATTTTCTGCTTGTACTTTTTTTTTTAAGAAGCATAAATAAATAATATTAAAAATTTGATAAGTAACTTTTGAAAAGTTTTGGAATAAAAAAATATTTTTTTTATTAGAAGTATAAATAAATGCACCCAAAATTATTTTTTAAAAGCCACTTCTGCTTCTACTTTTTTCAAAAAAGAGAATATTATTAGCTTTTATAAAAAAATGATAAATTCACTTTTTTCTACAAGTATTTTTTAAGATATATCCAAACACTTTTTTTAAAATTTATAAAAGTAATTTTTGAAAAAAAAACACTTATAAAGTGTTTTTTTCCCTAAAATAAAAAAAATCCAAACATCTCCCTAGTAAATTGGGATGGAGTGTATATTTTATAAATAAATAGGGTGGAGTATTATTTTTTAATACCTCAAAGGAGTTAAGTGTATTTTACTCTTATTTTTATTCTAAAAATTCTAAAATGATTTAATTAATTTTTTTTAATGTTCATAGTTCATGTAATGAGAATGTGGACAATATGTAAGCTTGCTAAAATATTTCTACCAAACAAAAATCTAAGGTAGCATTTGGTATAGGGTAATCCATTTGGATTACTAGTAATATTTGATTAAATTATCTGGACTCACGACATTATTTTATTTGGTTGGACAATATTACTGGCAATCCAGATTTCTAAGATAATGTGGATTACCACTAATATGGTAATATGGATTGCTCCTTTGAAAGGTGATAATTTGGATTACCACCAATATGACAATCTTTCCATTATTAGTATTATTATTATTATCATGATTAATTAATAATAATAATAATTAATAATATTAATTATTTTTTAATAAAATTAACTATTATAATCATAAATAATAATTAATTTTTCTTATTCTTATTAATATAATAATATTATTATTATAACTAATTAATAATAATAATAATAATTAACTATTTATTTTATTATCATTATTATTATTATTATATTAGTTTAATTTATATATTACCTAATAATCTTTTTAATATACCAAACATGATAATGTAAATTGCCACTTAGATCATTTATACATACTAAATACTGCATTTAACATTATCAATAATTTAAAAAGTGACAATCTTTCTAAGTGATAATCTACATTACTGACAATCTTAGTAGGTAATGTACCAAATGCTACCTAAGTATAAATTTTTATTTTTTGTTAACGATTAAATAATAAGAACTTCACACTTTACTGGAAGAAAAATTTCCATACGATTCAACTATAATTTGACTCCACCCAGCCAAGTTGTAGAGTGATCAAAAGAAGTGGCCGGTTCATCCTCCCCTTGTTTGGGTCGAAACTCCTTTCATGTTGATAGCGAAAACACACAAGACGAAATCAATAATAATTCTTTTTCCATGTTCGAGTCTCGCCAAAAGGAAAAAGATTTCCAATCCTTGGAATAGACGAATCAATTCATTTCTTGTGCTTAATCATCAGCCATGGTCCCAAGGAAAAAGCACCACAAAACATCTCCACAACAAAATAAAGGCTTTCAAAGGAAAAGAAAAGGAACTAACTCGGGTCAAGTTAATAACTAGATAAAAAGTTATGAGGAGAAACAGAACTGAGTGAACTTCTCATAGACCACTGAACATATATAATTTATACATGAACCCTCCCGAGCAACATTGCTATTAGGAAAGGTACTTGGCAGGTTATACCAACACTGAAACTATGGACTCTACAATTTAAACTGTTTAACTTGAAGTTGGTTGCTGCCCAAGCAGCAATGAAGGCCATGAATCTGCTGGTGTGGGATACCTGGCATGTGGTTTACTGACAACAGATGAAGGTTTCGGAGTGACCTCAGTGACATTAGGAGCCGAAAAAGCAGCAGCTTGGAGATCAGGACGAAATGGGACAACCAAAACTGCAGGAGGTCCTTGTTGCAAGGTGGGCTCTATCGTAGAAAATTGGAGACTCTGTCCTGGAAAATTTGTCTGCTCTGGCGGCTCGAGTTCCATACGAGGAGGCACATTCAGGTCAGGTTTAGACTGGGCCACTCTTGCTTGTATCTCAACTTGAAGTTTCTCAATTTGAGTCTCTAGACTGGAAGTCTCCTCCTTTAGCTCGTTTTTCTCCATGGTCACCTGTGCAATGAAGGCAACAATATGACATGTAAGTATTAACAAGATACAAGAATGCATTCTTTGTGTGATAACAAAATACAGTTTCCAAAGTATGCTTAAAGATTATACTCATGGTTTGCATAAACAGAAAGTATTTCAAGTAAACTCCTCCCAGTACACATCAACACACATTATTCTCAATAGAACAACGAAGGGAAAGGAGGAAAAAGGATGTCAAGCACTTACATAGTGCGATTCAGACAACAGAGAAATGTTCTCCTTCTTGAGGGACTCAATCTGACAGAGCAAGTCCTTTAGCAGCTTAGCTGCTTCACACAATATAGAAGCCTTTCCGTTGTTCTGCTCATTTAGATCTATCCCCACACCACCACCAGAAAAGGAAGAAATAAAGGCACATTAAAATCATATCAGGGGCAGCACATCGTAAACGTTGTGACATACAATGTAAAGGCCAATGTAACTGCAATATTGAATGGAGCAAACAAGGGCCACAGTAAAGTTTGAACACATTCAAAATACTAGATGGGGGGAACAAGAGGTTACCAAGTGCATTGGCAAGACCAAGAAAGAGTTCATTCAAATGTTCACGCTTCATTTTCTCTCTTTCAGCCTTGTGAATTCTCTTAGGGACTTTCCCTTGTTTCGTTTTACCAGGAGAGGACCTGAAGCACATCAAGTTTGCAAACATTGAGTCTAGATAATAAACCTGTTGTTCCACATAAACTATTCATGCAAGAGATGATACTGCTTTAAGTATTACAACTATACTAATGCCACCACCCCAACTACTGTTTATCAGCAGTTCTGGCTAAATTTAACAAAAAATGCAGCCAAATGAAGTAACTAAGATCTATTGACATTTACACTTGCATCAGGTCAACACATCAAATGTTTGAAACTGATTTCAGAAAGTTTTCTCCCAAAGAAAATAATGGAAGAAAGCCAATTAAATCTTGTATATAACAAAATTGATTTAGGTACAAAGTGTCAGATAATAATATATTGAGTAATAAATCTCCAGTGAGGAATTACAACTATACTAATGCCACCACCCCAACTACTGTTTATCAGCAGTTCTGGCTAAATTTAACAAAAGTGCAGCCAAATGAAGTAACTAAGATCTATTGACATTTACACTTGCATCAGGTCAACACATCAAATGTTTGAAACTGATTTCAGAAAGTTTTCTCCCAAAGAAAATAATGGAAGAAAGCCAATTAAATCTTGTATATAACAAAATTGATTTAGGTACAAAGTGTCAGATAATAATATATTGAGTAATAAATCTCCAGTGAGGAAGAAGGCTTCTCATTTGCCTTGCACCAGCCATAAGCGCAATGGAGCCATGAATCACTGGAATTAAAAGGACCCCCAAAAAGCATTTGAATCTAAGAATGACAATAGGAATTGCAATATTGCACAATGATTAGAAATAAGCAGCAGCAAGAACAGCTGTTGTTTCTCATCTTTGTAGTGAAACTATTATCTTGTGTGTGTGTGAGATTTTGAAGCCATTAAAATCTCTCACCTGTTTTTTGATGTATCAGCCATCGGAGCCTGATTCTCAGATCCCATATTACATATAACAAAACCAACTATGCCCGTATACACTCCTTCCAGCAACAGAATTTCCTGAAGTAGACAAACAAAATATTATTTCAATTTTATACCTAAAAAAGGAAAAATGGAAAATCTGAATATCTTCAATTTTCTACTGTCAATGACAGGGTAAAGCCCCTGTTTCAAGATGCAACCAATTCCAATCCAAATTGATCCCTCATCAGAGAAAGGGGTGAAAAAAATAAAACCCATGTTCCAAACTTCTATTTTTCAAAATTCATAGAAACTAAACAGGGCATCAAGAAATTCCACGGATTAAACATAAAACAACCCAGCCACCGAAAATATTAAAAAGAGGCGAAGAATATCTGCAGCAGAAAGAGCAAAGTGGGTTTTTCCTTACCTACCTCGTGGACTAGTGGGAGACGATTCTGAAGGAAGATAATTGGAATAATAATTTTTGTGTCGTGAATCAAGGTGGAGGGATAAAGTTCAATATCGAGATAATTTTTTTTTTTCAAGAGTTAGAAGAAGCGAGAGATGGAACAGTTTTAATTTCTGTGGGAGGAACTAAAATTAGGGCGGAAGAGAGAGAAAGGGAACTTTCTTCTTCTGGCGAGGAAGGAAAGGGAGTGTGGCGAAAGGGCAACTGTCACACGAAGGCGCGTGGCCGTGTCACGTTCTTTGGCTGCGATGAACCGCTGCCAATGAGAATGAGATCACCACGTGATCTTTTGTCTTTTTTTTTTTTAATTATTCATTTTCCATCTCCATCAAATTTCACTGGATTGAAATTGTTTACTCTAAATGTTATGTTGAATTGAGTGATTTAACACTTGCTTTCTATAAGATTTTGATTTGAGTCTCGTTGATTAAAAAAATTAATGTTTAGAGAATTTTATCTCTGTAGTAGAGATGTTTGTAGTGCGGGTCGGTTGAATATTTTGTTCGAATTAATTTTGAGGCAAAAATTCAACCAATTTAAATAATAAATTTTATTTTAATTTAGTTCAATTTAATTTAATTATAATTAAAAAATTAAATCAAATCAATTTAAATTAATTTGGATTGATCTGATTTTCCTTTTTTTATTAAAAGATTTGTAAAATATAAAAAAAATAATTTCATGTGAAGTAAATTAAAAGTAAGAATTTAATTTAAATGTATTGATAATATAAAATTATTTTATACTATTATTTAATTATATTTTTCTATTTACATGATTTTTAAAATAATAGATGTGAGAGTTATATATATATATATGTGTGTGTGTGTGTGTGTGTGTGTGTAATATATTATTAGTTTGGTTTAATTTGATTTGGTTTTAAAAACTAAAACAAAAAATCAAACTAAATCGATCAATTTTTATAAAATAAGAATCAATTAAAATTGATTTATTTTGATTTTAATCAGTTTTTAGTTTTAGTTTAGTTTGAATTGATTTTGAGCACCTCTATTCTACAGTAGGCCAATCTAAACCAAGACAAATCAATTAAAGTATAATAAACTCTAAATTATAATAGTTTAAACCAAAATTATCTAATGTATTTATAACGTGAAACTATGAATAATATTATTTGCTGGATATAGTGGAGACCATAAAATATTTTCTGGTGGTGGATAAAGTTAATGTATCATGTATATTTTTTATGGAGTCTGTTTTTTACATTTACTTTTGGTGTACAAATATTGTTAATATAAAAATTTAATTTTGATCCATTATCAATATTAAAAAAATTATATAAATATATAATTATATATTATTATAAAATTAAAAGTATTTGACTTAATTATTTAATAATTTAAAAAATATAAATATATAATTAAATAATAATATAAAATTATTTTATATAAATAATATATCAAAAATAATTTATTTTTATATTATATTAACAAAAAATATCTTCTTCTTGACAATTTTTTATTTTATTTTATTGGTCAATAGATATTTGCACATCTATTGACTTTCTTGTCATGTATTATTTTTTATTAATGGGTCATTTTTAAGTGCTTCTATCACTAGTAAATATATCTAAAGGCATGTTATGATTTTAGATTAAGACAGGTCTTCCTCTTAGTTTATTTTTTAAAAAAAGTCTATTGCCTAAATATATTCTAGACAATAATTTTTTAAACTTTTTATGTTTCTCATAAAAATTAATTAGAAGTCAATATTTAATTAAAATTTTCTTAATTTAAAATATGTCTTTATATTTTTATTTTGAAAAATAAGATAAATAAATTAATATTAACTATTAATTAATAAAACTGTTAATATTCATATAAAAGTAAAACTATCAAGGAACCCTTCATAATTTTTACATTAATTTTTAACTTGTTTTCCACCTAACAGGCTTTGTGTTTGGATTGGCATTTGTAAACTATAATTTGTATTAACTTGATTTTGCTAAAATTGATTTTAAGCAAAAATGAATTAATGACAATACAATTTATTTTTGATACTTTTATTTTTAAAATAATTATGATAAAATAAATATTATTTAGATGATATTAACTAGAATTATTTTTATATGTATAATTATTGAAAATTATATGAGTATAATATTATACTTATAATATTATCCTTTATTTTATTTTTATTTTAAAGATATTTAAATAAACTATATTAATCACCTAAAAAAATAGAGCATAAATCAAAATATTGGTTTGATATAAGTGCCAAAAAAAAAAAAACTAAAAAAAATAATATATTACAAAAGAAAAGTCAATGTGGACAGTGGAGCTCAAAAGTGAAAATACAGTAGAGCACTTCCCTGCCCTTGAGTTGTTCTCATTTCACCTTCTGCAAATATGTCGCATTACACAAGGTCAAATTTGGTAGATGAAAAATTAAATCTTACTTTCAACACACCAATGTAAAAAATCTACCGCACAAGCCAAAAATCTTGCTTTGGTATAAACTGGGGTTAGAGTGTTAGAGACTGAAATCCTGTTGAAGCTTTACAAATGCAAAAACAGCCAAACAAAAAGTTTACTACATCCTATGAGCAACAACGTGCATTCGGTGCTATAAACGCCAATCCAAACACACGAGCGTTGCATCTATTTTTTTGGTTTTGACTTTTGAGTCTAAGAAAACCGGAAGTTACGTTCTCAAATGGCTTGGCTGGCGGTCACGTTCTTCGTGCACTGATAATCTTATTATCTTAATTTGATTACCAACTAATGGCTAGTCCTATAGTTATATAATTTCTCCCTGCAAGTACAAATTAACTCAATTTTTCATAATCCATCTCAGCACAGTAAAATAATACAACTTTTTGTTTATATAGAATAATGCAAATTTTAAATATTATGATCCCTGTCATCTTCCATCGAGTCATATTATCAAACTTAAAAGTTGAGATGTTTAATTATACAATAATATTAATGGCCCAAAAGACTTGAGTGATAATTGAGATTAAGACTTATGAATTAAGATATAATTTAAGTAAATTTACGAATAAAAATTATGTAAATAACATCGACCTAACTTTTTATAAAAAAAAAATTGCTAAAAGAGCTCTTCTATAATTTAAAGGGATTTTAATTGAAATTTTGCTATTAGAGCAGTATCATTATAAAATATAAAATTATTTAATATTAAGGTTCCATTAAAAAATTTAATTTTCATATATTATCAATATAAAAAAAATTTATACAGACAGTTAATTATATATTGACACATCAAAAAAAATTTAATTTAATCATCTACTATTTAAAAGTTTTACAAATAGAATTATGTGATTGAATAACTATATAAAAAAATTTTATATTGATAGTGCATCAAAATTAAATTAAAAAAAATTACTCACACTGTAATTTTCTATTTACACAATAAAAATTAAATTACAATTTCTTTGACTTCATATACTTTCAAGATTTTTTACTATAATGCTTAAAGTTATTCTACCATTAAAAACTTATTGGTTGTTAAAATTCTTTAAGGATATGGAGTAAAGTAAAATTCTTAAAATAATCTAATCAGAATTTTTAAAAATATATAAAGAGTTTAATTGCTATACACTGATAATATAAAGGAGTAATATACTATTATTCAATCAGTTGCCTATATTTGTAAAACTTTTAAAGTAATAATTGGTTAAGTCAAATATTTTTATTGATATAATAATATATGATTGGATATCTGTATAAAATTTTTATATGTTGACAGTATATATAAATTAAATATAAATAAAAAATCTTAATTAAAAATCTTCTAATTATATGTAACTTACACATTAATTAAACCTCTATATGCATAAAACAAAACTGCAAAGAAAAGGCTGCAAATTTTATGATATATGTTAACTATTGTCTGAAATTATTTTTAATGTGCTTGGTTATATTTTTATAGAATTGATTTTAGATAGAATTAATTTTGTTAGAATTAATTTGATTAGAATTAATTTAAAGTAAAATAATTTATGTTTAATAATTCATCTAAAAATAATTCTGATATAAAATAAAAAATTTTCACTTTTTCTAAAATCAACTCTAGAAATCAGAGTTGATTTTACCAAACACACGCTTCAACATTGATGTAGGCCAAATTTCTTAAAAAAAATGTAGTGTAATTTACGTTAAAGAGAGTATTTTTTTAATTGTTTGGGGGGAATTATGTTAAGAATATATATATATATATATATATATATATTCTTAATATAAAATAATTTTATATTATTAATTAATAAAAACATATAAAAATATTAAATTATAATAAATTTTTTATTATAATATATAATTATCTAATATAATTCAATATTTTTTATATTTTTAATTAAATAATAATATAAATTTATTTTACATTATTAATAATATAAATTAATTTTTTAATGGTAAGGAGAGTTTATGCCTATTCCATATTAAAATCCGTTATAAAAAACATATCCTTCTTCGTCTTTTTGACAATTGTGCAGGTCAGGTCTATGACAACTGCATTATTGTAAGACGAAAAAAAGCGTGTGGCGTCCACGGAGATGCGTCAGATCAAAAGTTTAGGATTCTTTCTCAGCGTGTGCCAGCCACTGACGTGAATCATGGGATGCCCTTCACATTCATGTCTACCACGCCGTCAGCTATTTTTCATTTTAACCTTTTTCCAACTGTTATTTCTGGACACTCCAGCTTGCGTTGTTATTTTATTTTTTTTAGTAAATATCTTAAATTAATCTCTAATAATATTATTGATGAACAGGTTGATTTAAAATCTTTTATAATTATAATAATTAGACATGCTAGTCCTGATCACATAGTAATTGGTTCCTATCTGACGTGAAGGTTATATGTTGACTAAGATGTCGGAAAACTGTCTACGTGCAGCCACGTGGCAGACAGATGTGTCCTTCTTCCCTAATCCCATTTCCCCCTCGTCCCCAGCCCCTCCCCCACCCCATGCCACGCTGATGCAATGCTTGCAGAAGGCGACTGCAATGTACCAAACATGGCATGCAATTTTTGGGTTACGGAGTGTCAATGCTTTTCTCATAAATTCCAATTCCATTGAGACTTTTATTTCACCAACACGGTGACTCATATGTAGTCTTTTTCTTTGATGGGTAATTGGTTGTGAGTGATTTTGGCCCCTAGTGTCTCATAGTTTAATTTGTTTTGTTAATGGTTTGGATTTTCAAAAAATTTATTTTTGGTTTGTAGAGAAGAAGCAGAGAAGTGGGTTATTGACCTAAGCCAGTTTGGCTCTACCCTTTTGTTGTGTTGCTGGGAATTGTGCTAAAGGTTGTGTCTTCAGGGAAAAGATTGGAAAGAAGCTGCATTATTATGAATCAATTTCAAGGTTGTAGGATGAGAAAATTTTGGTACCATAGTAGCGTTTGGTAGGAGAAAAAAAAGTTTATTCCTTTTTTTTTTTCTTGGTTTTGTTTCTTGTTGTTCTGGTTTGAGGCCCAGTGCATCCGTGATTACCAGAATTAGAAGCCTCGTTTTTGGTGCTAATTAAGGAATTCAGCATGAGACAATATCTAAGGGTGTGTTTGGTTTACATATTTTCTATTTTCATTTTCAATAAGAACTAAAAATAGTAGTGAAAATTTATTTGCTTTTATTTTTCTTGAAAATATTTTGAGAAAACATTTTAAAAAATGAGTGAGAATTTGGAAACGTTATTTTGACGTTTTCAGCGTTTCCATCAAAATATTTTTATTGGTGCTGAAAACATTTTCATCCAAAATACGGTGGCAAAGTTGTAATAATAATGAAATTCTTTTTCTTTCTCATTTTCACAGCTTCATCACTAAAACAAAACAACCTTGGTATAGAATGCGGTCAGGGCCAAGCTTGCCGGTGAACATGGGCTTCATGGTCTTAAGCTCCATCACCGTGAATGTCGCCGACACCTCAATCGACATGTTCACTCCGCTATGCTCCTTGAACTTGTGACTCGCGTTTGCCAACGAAGCATCTGGGTCGATCCATGGGAAGAGTGTTTGCCTCTTGTAGAGTTTGCATATAATAGTGCTGTCCATAGCACTACTAATTATTCTCCTTTTGAGATAGTGTATGGATTTAACCCCTTGACTCCTCTTGATTTACTGCTTATACCCAACATTTCTATTTTTAAGCATAAAGATGCGCAGGCTAAGGCTGACTTTGTAAAGAAGCTGCATGAGCAAGTAAAAACTCAAATTGAGAAGAAAATAGAAAGTTACACAAAGCAAGCCAATAAAGGCAGAAAGAAGATTGTATTTGAACCGGTGACTGAATTTGGGTACATATGAGAAAGGAGAGATTTCCATCTCAAAAGAATCCCAAACTTCGACCTAGGGGTCATGGACCCTTCCAAGTCTTGCAGAGAATAAATGACAATGCCTACAAGATTGACTTACCCGGTGAGTATGGAATAAGTGCTACTTTTAATATTGCTGACTTGTTCTTATTTGATATAAGTAATAAGGAGCTAAATTCGAGGACGAATTCTCTTGAAGAAAGAGGAGATGATGTGATCAAGGAAGATAAAGTAGACTCAAGAAAGCAAAGGTAAGGAGGAGATCCTTTGAAAGGACTTGGTGGACCAATGACTAAATCTAAACCAAAGAGAGCTAAGAAAGTTTTGGGCCAAATGATTTCAAGTTTGTTTGAAGCAAACCTCATTCAAGAAGATAAAGACTTAAGACTAGTCCATTGCATTCACGTGGCTGAACAAGTTTAATTATATCTTTGGGCTTGTTAATTTTAAGTTAGTAATAATATAATTGGGCTTGTAATTTCATATAGTTCATCACTTATTTTTAGCTATTTAGTCTTTTACTCATTTTTTTAATAAGTTTAGGTTTTAATCTTGGGCTAAGTGTTGCAGTCCACTTGCTAAACTTTAATTTATTTTATAAATCTTGTAAACATCTTTTGAAAGGATTTTTCGAAAATTGAAATTAGAATTCTTTTTTAGTAAAAGCGTCTCTTTGGTTCTTGCTTGGAACCCTAGGTCTTATCAAGAGTTTCTAATTGCTCTTATGGCGATCACCCTTGATTGTAACGCCCTTCAACTGATTCTATTCCTTATCTTTTCCATCTTTTGTGTTTTTTTTTTTAATTATCCTTGATTGAATTACAACCAAAATACACTAGAAATTAGGATTCATGGAGCATGAATCATAACATTCATCAACGATACTTTCTTTGGGTCATGGCTACCCTCGACAACATCTCTACTCCACCGCTACGCTTCTTGCTAGGGAAACTGTGGCATCCGTCATGTGGGCAGAGGGAGGAGGGTGAGGATTGGGGATGAGAGGTAGAGAAGACTGGTTGGAAAACTGAATGGGATTGAAATGAGGTCACGCCCCTCCCTTCTTCTTTGTTTTGATTCTATTATCCCCACTTCCTTTTTTTTTTTTTGTTTTATATGATGAGAGTTTTTGGGTTTCAAATCCAGACAGTTGATAGTCTAATAGCTCCCATGTGGTTGTGATTTACAGGACCTTTTGATATTTGAGGTTAAGAGGTTACCCATTTATCATGTAATTTTGTTAGATTTAGCTTCACATGTGCAAGTTTACTCCAATTTCAGACATTGATGATGGATGAAGCTGTGTGTTCGATTCGCTATTGATTTTTTGCTAGTTTCTTGCTCTTGGTGGATCTTGTTTGAGTCCAATTCCGAGTGTTCTTGGTGTTGTTTGATTTTTCTTTAGTTTTAGTTTTGAGGACTTGCTTATTGTTGTGCATTATGCTTGTGTTGTTCTTGATTACTTCTAAACTATTGTGGCTGATGAAATTTTCACATAAATCCTAGTAGGTAGATCCTCATGGATCTCAACGAGTTCAATAGATCGAGCATTATTTTTGCCTTGTGGACTTGTGCATAATTTCCTATGAAATGGTGTTTACTAGTTTAAGGGTGAACACAGTACTATTAGGGGCTTATTTTGAAACTATTGCCACTATAATTTTGACCATTTGAATACTAACATGTGAATGCATTGAATTTAAATTTTAGTTATATTGTTTATGTTGATTGGAAGACTGAATACTAAAGAACGATTATGAAAATTCCTTGCACCTGTTTTTTATCTATGCTTTTCTTGGCACTTGTGGAGTTATTGACTGCGGCTGTGGAACATCTATTGGCTGTCTCCAAGGGGTCATAGATGCTTCTTTGAGTCTTGGATGGAGGTGAAGCTAACAAGTTTCTAATAAAAAGCAATGGATGACAACATTTTTTTTGTTGCAATTTGGACCATTTGGAAGCGTAGGAATAAAGTGGTTTTTGATAAGAAACAAGTGTAAGGAGGAGGCACTACAGGTGGCTATTTCTGGTTTCACCAATGGACTGGGATTACATTATCTTAACTATGCAAAATCAGATCTCACAGAATAATTGGAAGGAGCTGTGACACTATAAGCATCTATCTTGGAAGAGGAATCATGAATTATGGCATTTTTTGTTGCAAGTTTATATGGCCTATGACAAAAGACATGTTAGGGTTTCTCTTCTGCTGTAAGTACTGATATAAATAGCTATGTTTTGTCAATCTGATTAAGTTCTTATATTAAGGTTGGTTTTGCTGCACTAGCTCTATTCATAGCCACGATTTATCAAATGTTGTTCATGGATTTGGTGGTGAAGTCACTCATCAACAAAATTTCGACAAGTCCAAGGTGATCATATCAATGTACTTCAATTGGAAATCAATTGCTGCAATATACGTCCTCTCTACTAGTAGCAGTGGTGATCATGTCAGTTTACTTCAATTGCCTGCTTTCTCTATTTTATTAAACATCACTCCAAGTTTGAATGCTCCTTTTTATATTTTATAAAACATCACTCCAAGTTTGAATGCTCCTTTATTTAATATATGATAGAGTATTGAAGGCTATATAATCAAAATGGGGATCAATTTTTTTTGCTCATAGATCCATTTCTATTGGCTTTATCAAGTCCAAATACCAATATTAATAATATAGGATAAAATTTTTGTGGAGTGGTTTTCTTCATAAAGTAAACATAGTATTTTTATTCTTAAATTATTTTTATCCTTAATTGATGGCTATCACTTTTTATGTGTATATATATATATATATATATATATATATATATATATATATATATATATATATTGGCAAGGTGATGATCAATCTTTTTTTATATTTTTGGGCTAATTGATAGGTTGAAGTACAACAACGAATGTACTTAATTATATATTGCAAATATTTAGTTTAATTATGTCTCTTTTTAATATGACTATAATTTATATATAGGATGAAGTTGTTTTAGAATAGTCTTCTTTATAAAGTAAACATGGTGTATTCATTCTTAAATTATTTCGTGATTTTACTTTACTATGGAGAAGACATGTTGTGGATGGACAAAGTTTTAGGGTAGATCAAGAGGATATTGATATTAATGCTATTGAAGCAACTCAAATAGCACAAGTTAGGGAGATAATTGCGAATCAAATGTGAGATAATTATAGATAATGCTAGTTATTTTGTTTAATTATGTCTTTTTTAGTATGACTATAATTTATTCACAATTCAAATATATTTTAAACATATTTTGTCATTGCAAGTAATTTTAATTGATATTGATAATAAAATTATTTAAAAGGGAACAATTTATTTTATTCTTAATATTAAAATTTTATAGAATTATTTTATTTTAATAAATACTTTTAAGTTTATCTCAAATTTGCAAATAATAAAGTTCACCTAAATGTACAAAAATATATATATAACATTTATATTATTTAATAATAAATATAATTTTATTATTTCAAATTTGATTTTGAAAATATATTTTAAAAACAAACAAACAAAACATATTTTCATTATTTTTTCCTTTTTGAAAACAGATAAACTAAACGTATATCCTAAATTCAAAAAATCTAAAAATAAAAATTCTTTTTAGAAAATGAAAACAGGAAATATTTTCACATATCAAACACTACCTAAGGGTTTCATTTGGATTTTTTTGGGGTTTAGGGTTGGGGTTTAAGGAATTGATTTCTACCACATGACTCCATGTGGATGGTCTTTTTCAGTCTTAATTAGTATGCAACCTCCATGTCAAATGTGGAACAGGTTATCAGGTGATTAGGGACTAAAGTGTTCAATTATTGTAATTGTCAGGGATGTTAGACTTAATTTATTTTTGTCAGAAATTAATTTGTTTATTAATGATATTGTTAGAGACTAATTTGGAGGTTTACTATTTTTTTTCTTTTAAAAATTGATGTTAATTATTAGACCGTATGTTTTATAAATTAATTTATTCTCCCTGAATCCTAAATCCTAATTTTGTCATTTTTTTCTTATCCTCTCATTTAAAATTTGATATCTGAAAAGAAAAATTTGGGTTATATGGGGATGGAGAATGACGTGTTCTTTTTACAACTTGGAACCATACAAGGTACTCCTGCTTCAACCCATAACGAATACAACTTTCTTGCTGTGACACAAACAAAACTTAGTTACGTACTGAAATGGTGGTGCTTCTCTGGTGCATGTGGAAGTACCTTTTTAATCTTTGAACCAATGCTTTTGGAATATGTCCCAGAGGCGACCTACAGAATAAGAACTTAATCATTAGCATAGGCTTGTGAATGTTGTATGAAATTCTAACAGTGAACATTTGAACATAATGACTCAGTTATACATGTGGTATCAGTTTTTTTGTTTCTATAATGTATTGATTAATACATAGATTGAAATTTCCGGTAAGCCAGGACAGTCCTTAGTTGTTCATAAAATAGGGAACCACGGTCATAAATTACTGTGCAATGTGACCAGATACACTTTTCTGGCATCCCTTCAGAATCAAGAATACAAATACTAACTTGTTTATTCTTACCCTCACCTGTCATTTATAATATCTTGTATTAATCAGTGGATACCAATAGCAGTTCACTTAAATTCCGCTTGACAAGATGTGTAGACGGTGATTAATCTTGTAATCACAATCATAATTAATCTTTAAACCATGAAATATAGCTCACCGAAAACATGTATATCTTCCTTGACCGTGTAATACATATTTAGTTAATAGAAACTATTCACATGATACAACAGATTGAAGAGAATTTGACCAGCAGAAGAACAAATTCAGACATCAGAAAATTGCACTATAAACTTCAAAAGAAAGTGGTTCCTTCTTTTGAGGGGAAAAAATTAAATATAGTTGTAACAAGAGTTTCATGCTTCGACCACGTGTTTAGCTATTGTCTGAATAATGCATAACTGATAGACAAACTCTAGAATTATATTCAATGTCCAAACATATTTTTTCCCACACAATATTCTACAACAAAAACATTGGTGTATTGAAGGATGAACAGACACATATAATTCACTGCTACAATCCTCAACGGCAAACGGTTGTAGTAGGTAATACAGGAATTTGACATATTTACTGTAAATTCAGTCTATGTTAGCTCAATTTGCTCAGTATAAAAACTAAACATTGGAGACCACATTTTCTATTTATATTGAATTACACGATACAAGAGATATAAAATTCTTCAAGTGTCTAAACTAAACTTGAAAGTCAAGCAACCAGAACAAGAGAATATAAGATTTGATGCTAAAGCTAATTTATTTTGTGTTGCAGTTTTGTATATTACCTCTGGCTTTTGGTGATAAAACCAGATTGTCTAGTCGCTCACAGTTATGTGTGAGATGTGAGCAATTTTGTGCCAATCTGCGCCTGTTTCCCCATTGCATCTTTCATGTAATAGAGGGCAACCAATGATTTCCAGTGTGTATAAATTGGTAAGGCAAGGCATTGCTTCAGGAAGGGACTCTAAACTGCGACAATAATGGATGTGAAGAAGTTGAAGTTGCGGGAAGCTGCAAATCCACTCGGGCAGTTCCTTCAAATTGTGACAATGAGATATGGTTATTGTTTGCAGAGAAGCAAGGCAGTGAAGGAACCGGCAATCAAGGTTGTCCACCATATCTCGAATAAGCAACTCTTGGAGAGCAGCAGCGTGAGGAAGATGCTGCATATGTTGTAGGCTTGGTATTCCCACGAGTTCTAGTTTCTCAAGACAAGTGAGGTTCCGCATCCAATCCTCTGGTAATGCTTCTGTTTGGATGTCATTGATTCTCATATACTTGAGTGCTGAAAGAGGAGTGAAGAAGGATTGACCCCCATGTATTGTTTCTATCAGCGGCTCCACGCTGCAAGACCCCAACACTAGTCCTTCAACAAGGTGTGGAAATGTAGGCATGCGAGTCAAGTTGGGACAACGTCGAATCGTTAAAAGAGAAAGACGAGGGAATGGAGGCAGTGCCATAACATCATTTACCAACAACATTTGCTGCCAACCTTTGAGATTTGGACAGTTGTAGACAGTGAGATCTTCCAAGGAGGGGAAGAACGTTGATGTAGCAGTAGGAATCTCATCATATTCTATGTACTCCAGCGCATCCATGCTATTCATGCTAAGATACTTGAGATAAGGTAATTGTTCCAATGATGGCAAACATCGGCAATTTACGCAGCCAAAGAAAGTCATTTGAACTATACTTGTAAGTGAGGAAAGCCAATCTGAAAATCTTACCCCTGGATAGTAATCCAGGCTCAGCTGTTTCAAATTTTGGTGAGGACAGAGCTTTTGTAGAAGCAGAACACTATCAGTGCCATTATCCTTCTTTGTACCTGCTTTCCAACTCAAATCCAAGGACCACAAGTGTTTCTTTCCTTTCAAATTAACGTCCTTTGTCTCCTCCTCAACATCCCTCACTCTGTCCAGATTCTTAATACACAATTCATGTCTCAGATTATTGAGTTCCTTGAGTTCATTCAGCTTGGCACTCTCTCTCTCCCCATCATCATATCCTACGCGAAATGTGGATAGGAATTCCAGTGATGTCAACTTCCCTAGACCAACTGGCATCATGTTTTGAAAGGCTTTGCAGGAGTCAATCATAAGGTGACGCAGGTTGATCAACTTTGTGATAGCTGTGATGGAAAATTCAAGTCTCCCACAAGCTTCCAATTTCAGAGTTTGTAAGTTCACCAAGTTGCCAATAGTTTTAGGTAGACCGGTCAATTGGTCACAGTGTGAGAGGTTAAGATACCTCAGATGCTTCAGTTTACCTATTGATTGGGGCAACGCAGTTATAGAAGACGTTGACAAATCCAAAACACGCAACCGCTTCAAGTTTGAAATAGCAGATGGTTCTTTTATGAGTCGAGCCATCGCCAGCTTCCAATTCTGCTTCCCTGGCCATAGTATCGTACGCACCTTGTTTACATCACTCAAATTCAATGAGGGAATGGCGTTAGATTCAAATGAAATGTGCATAGGTTTTCCAGAAATTGTTTCTCCCTCGCAATGCAAGTAACAATCCGTGCCGGCGATGGACATTGCAAGATCATGCATTAGGTCATGCATTTTGAAACATATCATGTCACCATTTTTGTTTACTTCAAAATCTTGGAAGAATGACCTCATCAACAAAGTCTGAATATATTCATCTCCTATGTCTTCCAAATCTTGTCTTTCATTTGAGCTCACAAGGTATCCCTGTGCTGTCCACACTTGAATCAACTCATCCTTATAGATTTTGTAGTCCTTAGGATATAAAGAGCAATAAACAAAACATTGTCTCAACTCAATTGGTAAGTAATCATAGCTCAATTTCAATATTGGCATGATGTTATCATCATCTTCACATACCCTCCAAAGGTCACCATGTAACACATTTAGCCATTCACTTTCCTTTGTTTTGGATTGCAACAAACCACCTATTGATTTTATTGCAAGGGGAATCCCTCTACACTTCTCTGCAATCTTTTCACCAACTGATACAAGGTTTTGGGTCACATTTTCATCTTTACCAAATGCCAAATTTTTTAACAAAGCCCAAGATTGCTCTCTTGTTAAACCTTTCAAAACATATGAAATGCTTGCACCCATGGTTTTGGCTACTTTCTGGCTACGAGTGGTCACTAAAACCTTGCTACCTTGAGCACCATACATCAAAAAGGTTTGCAAAAGTATCCACTTATTGGAATTTTCGTTCCATACATCATCCAAGACAAGCAAATACCTTTGACCTTTTATATCTTCTTGAAGTTTATTCTTTAGAACTTCCAATTGTACGTCGTGAACTTGATCGTTGGTTGATGATTCTAAGATTTTCTTAACAAGAGTTTTCACCTCGAAGTCTTCAGAAACACACACCCACATTTGTTTTTGAAAGAACCTCTTCACCTCAGCATCGTTGTACGCTAACTGAGCAAGTGCTGTCTTCCCTAGACCCCCAATACCAACAAGGGCAATCAAGGAATCATTCTTGTTGGTATGTGTATGCAATAACAAGCTGATAATCTCCTTCTTGTCTCTATCCCTACCAACGATGTTTGATTCAAGCACAACAGAACTTGTTTCCCTTTTATTAGTCTCACCATGTCTAAGTAACACGACTCTTTGGCTTAAGTTCAAATTGGATACATCTTCTTTAACAGCAACAAATTGTTGTTGAATCTTCTTTATCTCATGACTCATTTTGATACGAAAAGCAATTTGGTTTGAGGATGAAAAGAAGCCACATACCTTTTTCATTGTGCTTCCTTGACCGTTCACCTTGTGTCTCATTTCTTCAGCTGTAAGAGCATCAAATAAGTCATCAGCACTGTGAAGGACTTGCTTGAGTCTGCGTATCCAAATTTTGACAACATGGTTGTGCTCTTGCTTTTGCTCAGCATCCAAAAGCACAGCTCTGATTAACTCAACTGTATCCTTAAGCTTTTCTATCTCATTTTCGACCCCATAAACTTGTCCAATCTCTTGAAAGGCTAATGAAGCCAACCTTGAGATCACTCTTTCAACAATGGCATATGGGATCTGCTCAGCCATGCTTCAAAATGTTATTAGTGGAAGTAGAAGAGAACATATAGGAAGTTCGAACTTCGAAGACACGACACAAATTAAGTTCCACGGGTTATAAGTCCAGGGTTTTGAGTTGATGAGATATTGCAAAGGAAATAGATAGAGCAAGAACGGTGGAAATGTATTAGACAGTCACATCAGAAAATTAATTGCATTGAACCGCGGACAAAATAACATGCAAAAATGTCGTGAAACCAGCTCGCACACTATTTTTTTTATGACTTTTATTATGAACGCACTCCATTTTCTCGAAGTTAATAGTTTCTACTTGCTAGGCATTTTGTAGACTTCAAAAGGCCAGTGGGCATGTGCATCCACATTGAGTTAGTAGAACCTTTTTCGCATGAGACAAGCACGCAGTCGTCCTAGTATTATGGACGCCCTCGGCATACATAATTAACTAATTAGTTAAATATGTCCTTTACAGCCGTCTAGCTCTTGCGATCTAAACTTTAAACTATTTATATGCTTGAAATGCTATTATAAAATATTTTATTTCCTTTACAAACCGTTGAATTCTTTGCACAAAATGAGTATTTGACGCCAGTTGAGCAATATGGTAACGGGGTCCCATGACCACCATCTAATGTGGAAAACAGATGTTATTGGATTCCTTCAGTTCGCATTTGAATTATGAATTATGATATGAGAGGGTGACTTAGACATGGATAGAAGAGGTTTATAAGAAGGTAGAAAAAGAAAATAAATAATAATCGTCCAGTATTTCATATGAAAAAGAAGGGGAAAAAAAGCCACTTAAACACTCTTAGGCTTCTCATACTCCTTAAGATGTATTTGATATAAGAATAAAAATGGCGTGCAAATTTTTTATGAATCTCATTTATGTGTAATTTTACTAGAGCGGTTAAAATGGGTTAAACTCGTCAATTTAATCCAATCCGTTTCCCTATCAAAAATAGATGGGTTGGATTTAAAAAATAATAGTCTATTTAAATTAACTTATTTTAACTTGACTTTTTCAGTATTTCTTTTTTTTTTTTTAAAGGGAAAGAGGTATAGATTTAGGATATAAAAATATAATTTAATAATCAAATTTAAGACATTCTCACTTTTTTTTAATAAAAAATAGAAACTTTTATCTTTTTTTAATCAAAAGTAATTTTTTAAAACTTGAAAAAGCAAAAAAAAGAAAGGTTAAACAGGTTGCCCATTTAAGCCCACGAATCGGTTTTAATGGGCCGAACTACTGAAATATGACTCGCAAGCTAAATAGGTTGCCTTGTTTAACCTATTTATTTTGTGGGCTTAAACGATCTGGGTCTAAACGGGCTTCCTCATTTAAACCCTAAACAGGACAATCCCACTCATTTGACACCTCTAAATTTTATATGTGAATAAGATTCATGAAAATTTAGCTTCCATTTGTACTCCCGGACCAAACACACCCACATTAATTTTTCCCCATTAAAACTTCAATTTTCTTTTATGTTAAAAACCGGTTAAATGCATTTCTATATTCTGTGCCTTTCCGATTTGCATTTAACAACTTTTACTGCTTGAAAAGAGGTAACAGACAAAAGTACTAATATCCAAGTCAGTAGTAACTGCAATATCATCAGCTAACTTTGTAGAATGTAGGTAACGAAATTTATATTGTAGATGGATACGTAGTCGTAGCTGATGTTTGAAGTGGACCCATATTGCAAACGATGTATGAAGCACTGCAGCATCAATCACACAGAAGGAGAAGATAAACGGAAGTTCATCAGCAAACGGGGCAAAGCTAAGCAAAGCGGCGCCTACATGGCTCCATGATTTCAAATTACCAACTTAGTCAGGAGAAGTACAGGATTTGATTTGAGCTAATAGAGTAATGTCTTATGTATGTGTCATAAGTCATAACATAAAAAGAACATCTCAAATAATTGCTGCCACAGCCCGGCCGGATATGACATTTCACTGCAGAGACTCGTGAGGTCATGAGTTATAATAACATCATTGAAACTTCATATGGTACTCTCCTGCTTCAAGCCATAACAACTATCAACTTTCTTACGGTGGCACTATAACAGGACTAATTAAGTGGTGAGTATTTCACATGGTTCTAATTAAGGATCGCTTCTATGGTGCACGTGGAAGTACAATCTTCAACTTAGCACCAGTGGTTATGGGATCTGTGCCAAGCCGAGACCAACAGAATAAGCATTTAATCATTAGCCTAGGCCTGTGAATGCCGTCTAAAATTCCAACAGTGATACAATATAATGGAACAAAATGACACCTCGAGATATAGATATATGGCATCAATTTCTTTCCCCCCCTATATATACATTGATTGATATATAGATTGAAAATACGGCAATTTGGCTGAGATATGTAGAAAATAAGCTACCGTTATGACACTAATCAATTCACAAAAAAGAAGACTCGTAAATAAACTAACAAAACGTCTTACTTTAAAACGTGAATGGCTAATTCATGAGTTAATTTTGCTGTTTTCTTGTCATGGCGAAGATAGAAAAAGCCAAAATTTTCCAGCATCAGTAAACGATGAATCTACAAAGACAGAATCAATCATGCAAGAAAAATGCTACAAACATATCCGTAACTCGCTGTAAATTAGAAAACTTGGAAAGGCCAAAAAGTGAAAATTATGTTGGTCAAGCATAGCCATTCGAATTTTTCACTCGACAGCAGTATACTACATTAATTGTCTTAAGTGTATACGAGAGATAGAGAGAGAGAACTTGGGGAGGGGAGGTAGGAAAAAGGGAAGGAAAAGCTACAACATCCAGGAAAGGAATCATTCCTCACATCTGTAACTCATACTCTATAATAGATGTGTGTCAAGAGCAAGTACTAAGTAGACAAAATACATGCGCCTTAGACCGTGGAGAGTAACCTCACCACTCACCAGCAACCTAGGAGCACCCCGGTTGAATCCAAGACCATCCTGTCCAAATTTCAAAAGGCTAAGTGTCTCAGCAGCAGCTTGCACAGCAGATGCTTCAGCTAACCACCGAGAAGAAACGGAGATATATGAAAGTAAGTTAGTTTGTTCAAATTTCGGTAGAATTACCTTTGAAAAGAATTAATGTTAAAAACTTTATGTTTGGATAGTCCAAAAGTTAGTCTAAATAACTTATTATGTTTAGATAGTAAAGTAGATTTACTTTTAAGATGTAATCGTATGTTTTTGAAAATTATATGGATCCCACGCCTAGAATCAATTCTATCCACCAGAAAAAGTAAAAATTTACTTTTCCTAAATCAATTTTTTTAAGTGCAACCTCATTTTTATTGCAAGTGAAACGTAGGCTATGTAGCCGAACAAAATCGTTACTGTTGAACCTCATTGACCGAAAACGTGCGTTCAGCTGCGAGCCAAACAGGCTGGTACGCCTTCTTTGGTGGCAGATACTTGTACAATATGGTGTAGGGCAAGAAACATGCTACAATGTTATAGACTAGAGTTTTAAGACCGGGATTTTCCCTTTTCTCTAAACAACCACTACATTCCCGAAGTTTTTAGGACTCCAACTAATTTGGTTGGAGTTTGGTTATCTCACGTATCCAGAGATGAAACCTTTCCGACACTAACATTTTTCTATTCACAATAATCGATCTCAAAACTTTGGCTAAGGGTGCCAGAAATTGAATCACATGAACCAACTGTGTAAGACTTGAATTCCAATCAACACACAAGTAAGAGTGCCAATAAAATGAAACAAGGTGGACAGAAGTTTGAAGCAACTCTGTGGGAAAAGAAATTAAGGCCAGTTAATGGATCCGAAGTCTGTTAATGTCGTTGTCAACCTCTCTAGGGTGATATCCAACTACAGCTTATACCTTTGTCAAAGTATGGGTTAAAAATATTGGTCCAAAATACTGGTCCACCTTTAATTAGACCCCCAGTTGACAATAGCTGCGCTAGAAGTAAAACTATAACTATACGCATCACCTAAGGATACATCCATACTGCTCTTTTTGTTTGGCTAGTTTAGAGTCCACATGCTAGCCGCACCAGGCCACCAGCTAGGACAAATACTCAACTGATCACCAACATTACACGTGAGAGATGTGGCTCACCGTGCTCGGGCAACTGCATTTTTGCATTATTGTACCTCCCTGACTATCAGTTGTCACTATATATATTTCTATTTTGTGAAAATTTTATATGACTTAGTTTGTTGATTTTTATCATCAGTTGGATTTTCTTCTAGGTCACATATTTGGCTCAGCCTACTTAATCAATAATAAAAATAAACACATGATCAAGTTATATAAATTTTTGCATATACATAACTCGCTTAAAGGAAGGTTGTGGTTTACAAGTTGATTACATTTTAAGCTGCCTCTCCTTAATGACTGGGAAGAGTACACTGCTACCTGAAATACAGATGTACTATAACACAGATAATGCATTCATTTTTAGCTTGTCGCCCCCCATAGTCATAGAGCTAGCATAGGCAATTTTCCAGCCTTCTTGTTTCCTTTTACTGAATTGCTTATCACAGGAATAAAGAAAATGAGCACGTGGACACATCTGGTAACTGGCATTGCTCGTAAATAAGACATCACAATTTGATTGAGACTTTGCAATCTAAACATATATTCTCTTTTTGACACAATATACTGTGTTTCTTTCTTATAATTTGGATACCAATTAAGTACGCCAGCTTTAAACTGCGAACTAACAGTGAGCTTTCTTTTTAAATTTCTGAATTCATGCTATGCTCTTTAATAATTTATACCCAATTTGTTGAAACAATCAATCAATATAAAATACACAAGCACACACACGTATATATATGCTTGAGTAGCATTTATCTATGTTTATAGTTACCGCAAATTATCTTTGTACTTTCATCTTGCTTGGATTGACCACAATCTTTGAATTAATTAATGTTTTGTTTTCCATGGGATTTTTAATGTTTTTTTTTTTGGTTGAGGGATTCCATGGGATTCTTGGTTTATCCTTGGCCTGCTCAATCCGTTATGCTTTTGAGGCAATGAAGCAATTGGCTGCAGATAAAAAATTATGTTAATTACAATATCGAAGCTATGTTTAATTTCTTCCAAATTAATTATAATATATTTTCTAAATGCTCCAACAGCAATAAATGGCAATGGGCCAATTTATCTCTTCTGTCCAACATGCTCAAAGCCAGCACACGCAACATTTGAGTGGGTATGATGGTGGGTCTGGACCTCTAATTACTCATGTTTAGTAACCAGTAACCACCAACCTGCAGGCTAAAGGCCAGTAAGGAGGCACATGTTTGTGCTTCAACATCTATCATATTCCGTTATGAGAAACCATGTCAAGATTAAGAGATTTTCTGGGCCCAAATAAGAAGAATTAGGGTATATTATGGGCCAAATATATAGAATCTGTTGCCTCTTATTAGCAGGTAAGTATGCAGCCACTTTTGTGCCCAAAATCTATCCGACTTTGTACACCGTTTACAGAAATTGGTGGCCTTGATGGCCTAATCATGCTGTATATTTTCGGGGTACAAGATTTCCTTAGGGGGACCATTCTTTTGGCTGTCTACCATATCATTTATCAGATTTCGATCCATGTGAACAATGGGTACAACCCAGAGATCGTATTCTCCACTACATAGGGATGATGGTAAGGCTGCATTTTCTTAGACTTATCTAATGGTTTCGAAAATATAAAATGTTAGAGAATTAAAATTTTTGTTGAGATTTGTTCGTCAAAATAATGTGACATACAACTAGATATGTAGATGGATAAACAGATTGTATTACTTTATTTTATTTAATAATAATTATTATTTTGATTAAAATCATTTTTTGATCCTTCCATGTGAATAAGATTTTGGTTTTACTCTCTATACTAGAAAAGTTTTAGTTTATGTCCATATAATGGTATTTAAATAAGGAGTTAATTTCTGTTATTAGAAAATTATTAAAAAGCGTTAATTTTTGCTAATGTAGCTGACGGGATTTGACATAAAAAGAATAATAAGTATGTTGTTAATATAGCTTTGATATGACCTTTCTTAGGCTTTTTTTTTAAGTTTGAAACAACATTTTTTTAAGAATAAAAGAGCGATCAAAATAGTATCAAAATGACTTTTTTTTGCTCGAAATGACCTCAATTAAATTTCATCATGTTTTATATCAAATCTCATTAATCATGTTACTAAAAATTAATACTGTTTAGTAATTTTTTAATGATAAGGACTAACTTAGTACTATTATAAGGAACTAAATTGAAACCTTTTTAGTGTATAGAGATCTAAACCAAATTTTTTTACTGTACGGACTAAAACCATAATCCGGAACATATATAGGAATCAAAAAATGGTTTTAACATATTATTTTTCATAAAAAAAATTCTAACAAGCATTAGTGATCATCTGGCAAATTAAAGAGACATTAAAGTTGTCTAGAGCTAATTTAACCAGTTGGTAATATATTGTCACATTTGGTCTGATCAAGTGGTAATGAAGTCAATTAATACGTAAGATCCATAATTTTTTTTGCCGTACTTTTAAATTTACTGTGATCACTGATATCCGCTTCTACATAAAATTTGCTCATTTTTCTATAATTGTTATGAGTATCATTGTTCATTGCTTTAATTTTTCTTTGTATATATATATAGATATTTTCTACTTTTGGAATGTTTCGAATGTTTAAATTGTAAAAATTCAATGTGACAAATATGTAAATCGTAATGTGGGCTTATGTTAATCATTAAATCATTTAATGTTGTTTTCATAAAATGAATTAAGTGGATATAAATGATTAGCACGAATCAACTTGTAATACATATAAGATATATTGGCCGTAATCTCTTATATACAAATTTAGTTGGATGATTAAGTGTAGGATCAATGGCTATTAAATACACATACTTAACCCATAGTGGATCATCACATGTGTATTAGGTATAGGAAAGAAGATTTTGCATATCATTAATCCCTAGCCATCGTGGCATATATAAATGTGTCTCTATTCATTGTACTTTATAAATTGGTATTATAAAAATATCATATATCACGATATAAGAAATAAATTTGTATATAAATTCTCATTCCAAAGGTAATACAAAATTACACACACATATAATATATATCTATTGATTTTTTGGAGGGTATTTCTCTTCCCTATTATTAGGGAAATGAGACTACAAGTTTGCCGCGTTAATTGATATTTTCTCTATAAATCGAATTGAAATCCTTTTTAATACTGATGCCATTCAAATTTTGTGTATATTTATATGAAAAAATAATAGTATAATAATATAGTTAATTATATGATACTTTGCATGCAAATATATACACAATTAACTATTTCTCTTCTCCATCAAAGAGCCTTATTTGCACTATCTTATCCTTTCTTCCAAAATAGTACTTTTTATTTTTTTGTCTAAGTTATTAATATTTGAAATCTTCTATACTCTAATTAATCTGACTTGAATTAGAGTAATTCATTATGGAAGTAAAATTTTTTCGATATTAATTTTTTCCATCCATAAAATTTGAATCCAAAGCCTTATTTAAAGAAAATAAGTGCTCAACCAACCAGAGGTTGGTTCTCCTAAAACAATACTTAAAGTACTACAACATAGAAGCATATATATGGAACTTGTTTTTCGTTAAATATAATGTATGTTTGGTACTATGATCACTACATGAAAAGCCTGAAAACCCTATATTTGTGGGCTTGTCTGGGGCATTTCGCTACAGCAAACTGCAAAGCGTGATCAACAACGAAGGACCCTCATCTAACTATGTATGATGATTGGAACGTAACAAGTAACAACTGAATTCTGATGCTGTAAGTGCGTACGTGATGGGTTAGCTGAACCTTTCAGCTTGTTTCTTGATACAAGACATCGATATGCTGCAGCGCAATGTGCGCACATGTCAGAAAATTCTACTGCGAAGTGTCACCAAGTCTCTAATACATATATTTAACATAACGCAATCTTCCTTGGTATTTTCCTTAGAAAAAGTTCATCACAATTGTGAAGATACAAGACTTGAATTGTATCATGCTTATACTTGGCAGTACGAGAAACGCTCAAATGCTAGCTGATTCGGTTCTAGTTCATGTTTTGCTTTTTACAGCCCCAGTCAGCATTAGGCGGGAACCATGCAGTGTCATTATCAACTTACTGATTTGTGCCCATAATTGGAACCTTACCAAGTCACAGATTATATAAATTAAATTTGGGCTTTAGATTATGATTTAACAAGCATACATACATACATATATATATATATATATAGCTGCTTTACACCCGTGTTATTGACATGATCCTCATAAATAAAGTTGGCTTCTCGAATCATATACTGTGGTGCAGAACAAAATTTATAGTGGAGGGAATATCCTAATCCTGCTTTACCCCTCCCTACTAATTTTCAATTCCATCACCACAGATGTTCCATATTATTTTAGTGAGGAGGGGGATATCATTAGATTCCAAAACATACTAGCATATAATCTAAAGGAAAAATATAAATATAATTCTGCATATACCGTGTCAAAGCCAGAGAAGGTGGAAGACCAAATTGCCAATTGGGTATAGTAGAAGCAGCTAGCTAGTGTTCAAAACGATTTGAAGGGAGGCAGTAATTAAACAAGGGAAGGCCATGAAACTCCAGATTCCACATTTTTTCCTAAGCTGAGCACACAGACCCAATCATTCAATGCGGCCATTCAACGGGGGTGTGGCCCATCGAATGAACGGTCCTGATTGATGGAAATGGTGGGCCATATCCCAGTAGGGTCATTAAGACTCACCATGGACCTTTCTGTGATGCCAGCAACTGCTCCATTAAAAGGGCAAATTGAAATTTTTTTTTTGCGTGAAAAAAAAAAAGGAAATCAAAAGATGGGGAATGATCCACCTGTTTGTCAGTGACATTGTACATTGGTTTAGGCAATAACCAGCAGCGTGACCCCACCACCTGAGCCAACACCTGGAACCGATAAGGTCTTGACCCCACCGTCCTATTACCCCCATCTCTCTCTCAAAAATCTTAATCATTGATGCAGTAAACCTCGAGATTCATGGCAGAGATTTAGAATCAGAATGATCAAAAAGCATTGTAAATTTAATAAACCAGTACATTTTACATTAGTCTTGAGGTAACACTGTTTCATCCCTTTTACCCACACGAGCTTTGTGGCCCAGAAAGAGAGATGGAGAGGAAAGAAAGAGAAAGAGAAAGAAAAGCAAAATGTGAAAGTAACCCAAATGCCTGTTAGGTAGGAAACTTAGCAAAGGCCATGGAATGGAAGTGAGTCGTTTTCTTCTCTTCAACATGAAAAGCATAAAATTACAAAGCAATTATAAAAGTTTATGACAAAAAAAAAAGAAAAAAAGAAAAGGAAATTGCACAAACAATGATGATAAGATATCGTGTAGTGAAATAACTCAAAGGAGACAATTTTTTTTTTACCAAAAGTAAAAAAATAAAATAAAATGAAATTAAAAAAAGCAGGCAGCCAAATACCCAATTGTTAAATAGTGTCATCTCCCAAACCCTAAAAAACCCTCATTCATCTCTTCTCTTGGATCCCCCCATATCTCCTCCAAAATATTAACCACACCAAAAAAAATTAACTTTTGGGAATTAAATAAATAAAACTCAATTTTTGAAAGATCAACCAAACCTCTCTCACGTGTGTTAAAACACATCAAATGATCAAAATACTAGACAAAGTAGCAAGAAGCAGAAGCAGAAGAAGAAGATCAATGATCACGATCCTTAATTCACGATTGGTGGCTGGTACTATCATGTCGATCATCGCTTCCATCTCTATGATGATGATGAGACTGCGACCCACTCGCCTGAGACTCCGAAACTCCGATCACCGGCCGGTAAGGGCTAAGCCCCGCAATCATGCTCAAATGCCCTTCGTTCACGTTCCCACCACCACCACCACCACTCCCTCCAACACCACCACCAACCCCAGAAGACCCCAATTGCTGACTCGGCAACAAGGCCATAGGGGTAGGAAAGTTCATGAAATGCAAACCACTCGATACCGCACCACGGTACAACCCGCTGTTACTCATCTGCGGGAAGGTCCAAATAGGGTCACCACTCATAACCTGATTTTGGGAATTCGCCACCATCCATATATTCGCCGGAATCTGAGAGTGGCTCGCCGGAATTGCCCCTGCGCTCGACTGCAGCAGATAACTCCCCATTTGGTGCTGCGCCGAAGACAAGTCATGTTCCGAGGGTCTCCTCTTTCTCCCCAACGAACCTTCTTCTGCACTTGTCTCAGATAAATCCAACGTGATAGAAGAAGAAGGAGCGCCGTGGCTGTCTCTTAGCTCTTGCTTGAACATGGTGGCGGTTAGGGTTTGTTGTTGTTGATGTTGTTGTTGGAAGTTGAGGAGAGTTGTGTTGTTGTTGTTGCTGGTGGTGGTGTCGGAGGATAGGGTTATGCCTGGGAACAAGGTCCTGCGTTGTTGGAGGGAGAAGTTAGGGTTGAAGTATGAGGATCGGAGCTGGGAAGGGACGGACATGGAGGAGCCGGAGCTGCGGAGGGAGATGTTGAGGGAGGTGAAGTTGGCGGGGATGGTACCGGTGCCGGTGGCGGCGATCACGGCAGGCTCCGCCTGCTGGAGGAGCCACTCGATGGTCTCGCCGTCGGACTTGTGGCCGAGCTCACGGGTAAGCTGGAAGACTCTAGCAGCGCACAGCGCCGGCATTCGGATGCGGCGGCCGCGGCCGTCCACCTTCGTGTGGCGGTCCTTCGTGGAGGTTCGCTTCGGCGGGGGCTTCTTGCCGGAGGGTTCGGAGGAGGAGGAGGGTGGTTGTGGTTGTTGCTGCTGCGATAACGCTTGGTTGTTGTTGTTGGATCGGGTTGAATTGGAGGTGCTTGGTTCTGCTGATGAGATTGCTAGGGAAGGGTAAGGGGAGGAGGTGGAGCATGATGCGGCTTCTTGGTCTTCTTTCTTCTCCAAGAGTTGGAATGGGAAGTTCTGGCGGTGGTGGTGGTGATGGTGGTGGAAATCATCACCTCCCTCCATGATCGCATGGAGGAAAAAAAAGAAACAGTTGGGGTCAGTTGTGTTTATGTGAGTGTGTGTGTGTGTGTGTGTGTGTTTGTGTATATGATTGTGTGTGTGTTGTGATCGCGTTTTTTTTGTGAGACAGAGTGTGATCAGTGAGTTTATAGTTTAATCTGTGTGGTGGGTCTTTCTCATCAGTGACTATGTTTAGAGGAGGGGGGATGTGTGTCTAGTTACTTGCTTTCTTTCTTTGTTTAGGGGAAGGAATTTGCTTTGAAATTGATGTGGTTTGGGAGAGAGAGAAAGAGAGAGAGAAGGGATAAGGGGGAGCTGGGAGCGCAAGAGCTTTAAGCAACAAAGATAATGAGTGGGAATTATATGGGTGAGCTTTAAAAAGCATGATTTTTTTCAGAAAAGAAATTGCTTTGTTTGTTCTTGTGTTTGAGCTTTTCAATTATAAATGTATATATCTATTTTGATTTTTTGTTTTTCTCTTTTCATGTTTGGGGTTTTTAATCCTTCTAGTTATTTTGAAAGCTGAAACTAGAATTGGAAAAATCTGAGATTTTTAGATTTTATTTATCTCTCATTTTTTCTTTTATTTCAAAAATTTTATGTGATGGAAGGGAGGAGTTGCCCCTTTTTATTGTGGTTGGACAGCCTCTTTGGTTCAGACTCCACGTGAGGTGCTCTTTTTATCATTCAATCCATAAAGACAATGGTGGCCGAAGTGGGACCCGATCCCAAGTCAAAAAATTGAAAGACCTGGAAAGGAAAGATTATCAAGCGGGTCCCGTCTCATTCAAGTAATCATTTCGTTTTGCCTTTGGCCTTTGCCTTTTGTTCTGCACCTTTGCTGGGGAACTTTGGGATTCCTCAATTGGCCTTTGCACTTCTTTTCTTATGGGCCTAATTAGAGCCTTTACGTTTTGTTTCGCCTTAGTTTCACATCAATTACAAGCTTATTCCATCAACCTAACCCCTTTGCTATCATTAACACACGTATATCATTTCTAATGCTCACAAACATATTCTTGTTGGCCCAAGCCAGGGGGCTACTAGTTTAGGAGGGAGTCCCATGGATTGATCATCCAAAATTGGCTTCATGTTTATCGCTTTTACACTGTAGGCATGTTTAGTCATCTATTATTGAACACCTTAATATGCATGGTCCAGTTGCATAGAGAGATTATTATGTGCATACCTCAATCAATTCCTTTCTCAATTTAACTTCTAATCAAATCAAACAAATAGCATTTTGCCATTCGGAATCATTGCAGCGATTGTGAATACCCACAGTGCTTGACATTTCAAAGGGGTTTCAGGGAAAAAGACAACATATACACTTGAGGGATTTTTGGAGTCACCCAGCATATGCTATTGCGGGTTAACTTCTTCAGCCTTAGGACCACAAGTGGCACATGGAAATGGATCTAAATCCTTGGAAAGTTTCAGAGAGAACAAGCAGTCACTATGTTGTTTATATGGGCGGTCGATTTCAACAACATTTCTATTGGATAGGACTAGTTTGAGGGGTTGTTTTGTTCACTTGATGAAGTTGAGGCTGACACTGTTTCTTTTCCGCTCATGTGAGCAATCTCCACACAACCGAATTTCGTTTTCTCAGCATTTATGAAGAGGCTCTAGTTTCTTGTTATAGAACTTGGCATTGACCACTAAACTAGCTCCAAGAAAAATTAAAGTGACACTTCGAGTTCGTGACATACATATAGTATAATATAATATAATATATAATGGAAACAAATGGGGCTAACCCGAACGCTAGCTTGCCATGTATTGAGCACGTCGACAGTGAAACTTGAACTCTCTCGACCTTCTCCCCGGCCGGGAATATATCCAAACTATTCCTTTTCCCATTTTAGTTTCTTCGCAGTTGTTCTTCTAGCTACATGGAATCAAATAGTTTAATTTATACTCTGAATTTTGAAGTAGTAGGAGTAAAATTGAGTTGTACTTTTAGTTAGCAGTCTTAAATAGTGAAGTTGCTTCAGTTATTATCAAATGCAAGGGCGCCTCATGGATAACGACAAAAGACAGCTTCCCCTACTGAAAATAGGTCATATTTGGTTTTGGATTGCATATATTCATCAAATCATTTATTATGATATGGCTGCAGAAGTAAACACGCATGACAATTAACGCAAAATCCAATTAACCGGTGTGTACATTTTACTTTTCATGACTGTAATTTGTCATTATGTAATCCACTTTGTTTGACCCAGAGCAATTAGAGATTAAAATATTAATTGTAAGAACTCCAGCGCATATCCTATTGATTTATAAGAGCTAATTGCAGCTTTGCAACTTCGTTAGACATAAAATAAATATAACAAACGTGCTTATTATTTGCCTTTTTCAACGTAGTGAAAGTTGATTTCCTCCTTTCTCATTTTTATTTTTGTTTTCAGAAACTGGAAATTCAAATATAATGTTCAACGTAATAGTTAAATTTTTTTTAGGACAGAATGCAAAGCGCCCACGTGAGATTCCTCAGCTTTTTACACCATATGTGTAAAAGCTCCTATCGCGAAATTACATGCCAAGAAAGGCAAAGACTAACGTACCGACAAGTTGACAAAAACTACTTAAACGCTCTCTTCGATTCTTGATAACGACTATAAACGCAATAGTAAATTTTGAGTTTCAAAATCAAACTTATATCAAGTTTTAATCCTGATAAAAGAAAATGTATGAATATATCTTTGGGTCTAACTACATGTTTCCCTTCAAACTACGATTTTGTTGTCTCTAATGAAAGCTCACTTCTTTCCTTGTATTTTTTTTTTTTTTTAATACCATCAATGAAATGCTTAACTTTGAATTGTTACATTCAATATCATAGAAATTAAATATTTATTCAATAGTTTATAACATTTTATTGTATCTGATAGTGCTGGGGTCCTATATAAATATAATTATTTGTTGAAAAAATAAGAGGTGAAGCGAAGTAAAAGTATAATGTAAATATGTATATATACAATGGAGTGTGTCCCCCGTCTCGGACCGAAACGTATTAAGTTTGGTTTCAGTTTTAAAATTTTGATCTAGTATGTTTTGAGAATAGATTTTAGTTGTACTTTAGATTGTTCCAATCTGCTTCGAAATAATTTAATTCTTTATAAGTTACATTATTTTTAAAAAATTATAGTAAATTATAAAATTTTTATATTTTAATTACTATATTTATATGACATAATATTCTTTATATTAATATAATTTATTTTAAAATAAGTATTATAAAATATCTTTTAAATCTTAATTTTTTTTCTTCTAAAATTTATAAGTTTACTATGTATAAAGCCAAATCTGTATATATTATATAATTGTTGAATTAACCTAGTCATTAATTAGATTATTGTTGAGTCGAGCCCAAATTAAAATTAAAAGAAAAAATTGAGTTGAATTTGGGTCTAATTAACCTTGATGGTACGCCACTAATTGTGTCACTCATGAGACGCATGAAAATTTGCGTTTTCTGAAAAATTAAAAAAGAAAAAAGAAGAAAAAAAAAGAGACACATGAAATTGACATGGGTATTGGTATTACGTAAAACGATGGTCTCAAATGTACGTCTTGTGTCCAGTCCACGACGGCATATTTTAGACCAGCGTTGCTAAGCAGAGAAGTGGACCAGGGAGATACTAAGTGTTGCTGCCTTTTCTGATACCACATGCCTTGCTACTTATGTATGTCATATTGAAGAAGACAGCCTGCCCTCCGCAATATCTATATATATATATATATATATCTCCATGTATCTCATATAAAATGTATATATGTCAATGTATGCGTGCATATATATAAGTGCTATTGTACAGTAATTTCCCAATTAATTGGACAAGCTAGCTATCAAGCCAACCCAACAATATCAATCTCAGAGCCCACCAGTCAATGCATGTTTGGTCCCACTCTGTGGTTCAAGTTTGCACAGCGCAACCCCAACTTGACATATATATTTGAAAAGGATTTAACCCAAAGTTTAATCAAATCAACGTATTATAACCTTTTTTATTTATAGACGGAGGGAGTATATTAATAAGGATTTATGGGGAGAGATAGAGGATAGTGACACTAGCTAGAGAAATTAATCGGTGTCATTGTGTTTGGTGGTTGCTGTCATTCACACTTCACAGAGGACTCAGATTCCACTATCTAGCTAGTTCTTTCTTGTCACCACAATTCACGACTAAAATATCTCTTTCTCCCCTCCAATACTTCTACGTCAAACCAATTTTTAACTGCATTAATTAGATCCAATAAAATAAGGTAATTTTTATGGTATTCTCTCAAAATTAAAGAATTTCAAACTTTTTTTAGCTGATCTAATGAAATCTAACCATGTGTTCAATTTTATCGACTTAAGTATATATTTTTAATTTTATATTTAAATCTAGAATAGTTTTGTTTAGTTTTAATTTTACCTCAATCCTTATTATTCTAGTCCCTCTTCCATGACAAGCTATCTTATCCTAATATCTGTAGAGTTAAACAAAAAATTATTTTTGTGAAATATATAAACACTAACAAATAGAAATAACATTCATGAATAACGTAGTCCTTGTTCATATTTAAAAATGAAAAAAAAAAAATCAGCCCCTGTTATGAAAAAAAAACCAACCCCTGTTGTGGACTAGTCCCCATCTGCTGACACCCAATAAACAAATCGTCGGACAAGCATCTATGTTCTTCCAATACACAATTTTCTGATTTATTTGAACAATTATGATTTCCATTATTTGTCCCCAGCACACCACAAACATGAATCTATAACCATAACCCTTCCTAGGCCAAAACAACAACAAACTCCCCAAATCACAAACCCGTTAACAGTCCCCAAAACCAAACGCGTGAAAAGTCGAAACCAACAGATAAATCACTCTTGATTTTGATTTCTTTTTTCATGGTTTGGATTGCAATCTCCTTCTTCAATGGACAATAGATCGAAAGGAGGAGGAGTTGTGATGGTGTGGAATATGTTTAGGTTCTATACGAGGCTGCACGGCCTAATTATTGGCAACTGGCAATTGTCCTCTATCCTCTATTTGTGTTTTTCAGAACTTAAAGAAATATAGAATGAGAAAAAAAAAATACCAAATAAAAAAAAACAATGAGAAAAATTTTGAATTTTTATATAATTAAATTAAATTTTATTTGAATTGCTCTTAATCTATTTACTTGTTCATCAAACACTTCGGTACTAGTTTGAGAATGGGATTGGTTGAGCGAGACCAAACATTTACAAATTAATTATAAAAAAGCATAAACCAATTTCTCCGTAATAATAGCTAATCAGAAAATTGTGTATTGGAAGAAGACAAATGCCTATCATGGAATAGGGATTGGGATTTGGGATAATAGGGATTGGGGCAAAATTGAAATCAAACAAAAATATTGTGGGTTTAAATATAAAATTAAACTTATATATTTAGGTCGATTAAATTAAACATATAATTGAATTTCATTGGATCACTTAAAAAGAGTTTAAAACCCTTTAATTTTGAGATAGTACCATAAAAACCACCATAAAACAATTGCCTGCAAAGCATATGGCATAATTTATATAATAAATTTTGTAAGTACTACAATTTTTTTCCCTTTAGTTTGATTTTGATTGTGTGTGCATGCATTTCCCCATAGTTGATTATGCATGAAAAAGTTTAAATTGAATTAATCAAAGTTGAAGTGGAACAATTAATATGGCTGTAGCTCCATGACTGAATACAGGAATGTGTGTGTCAGTCTTCCCTCCTTAATAATCTTCTAGCTAAACAAGGAATCAATCAATTAATCAGAAAAGTAAAATAAACTAGCTAATTATAATTATTCCACGAAATAAAAACAAAATAATTGGTTATATATACCTGGCTAATTTTACAAACATGATTTGGAGATCAATTAAGAATATATTAATAATACGTGTAGCATTGTCTTGGATCCAATTATTAATGTACAGTACAAAGATAATGCTACTGATATGCAGACACAGGGATATTATCATACAATAATATTTACATGGATCTTAGTTGTCAATGACGTTTGGTAACAATTTTGGTGAACATCAGAAGCCTCTGCTGGGATTGGCTGAGTGCCTCATTAGTTTAGACAGTTGGAATCTAGGTGTTCATGGAGCTGATGAGCAGTGCACAGAGCAACCCTTTACTTCTATTCTATATAAATAATATCTGACCCTTTATTCTTATGCCGTGACAAGAACCAGTCCCTGAGATATATAATTGATGAGTGCACATCACTAAAACAAAGTTATCTTCTCTTTCTTTCAGACCAATGCCTATATCTATACATATATATAAATGAATAACGTTATGTATGCAATTATTTTATCAATTTAACCCTACTGTGTGCTTCATGAACTTTAAATAAATTGGCATCTCTCACAAGTTTACATCCACTTTATCTAAGTGGTTCAATTTTTATTTAAAAAAAATTCATATGATTATTGTCAAGTTTATGTTATTTAAAAGCAAAAATCACAAAAAAAAAAAAAAAAACTGATGATAATTTTTTTAGAAAAATAAAACATTGATATGCAATAGTATTTTGAAGGAGAAAAAGAGGAGGGTGTGCAGGGTCACATCACTTTTTCTGTTAGCATTTTGCCTGCCGCTATTGGGCACTTTCATGAAAAGTAGAGCCCAGTGAATCCAACTGTGAAAGGGGTAAAATAGTAAAACGCCGTACCTCATGGCATATCCCACGTGATCGATGTCCCCGTGGCATGCACTCTCCTATTAGTGAGGCATATCCTCGTGTGATACTGGAGAATTCGTTCCCAATTATTTGGATTTGGGGTATCAATCTCCTCCCAATTCGACATTGATTACCCCAACGCCACCATTTTTTTTTTCCTCCAACTTTCTCTATTAATGAAACTTAAATAGTGGGAGGTTAAATCTCATAGAACAGGCTAATAGTGAGAGATTTAAGTGATTTCCATAAAATTATAGATTTAAACTTTATTATTAGCGATGTGAAAGTAAATAATGAGAGGTTGAACATCTCAAATGTTTGCACTTATTATAAAAATATTTATCAAATTAATCAACATATTGTCTATTAAAAAATCAACATTCATTTTATCACTGCTCTATTTTCCAACTATTTCTTTTAAAATAAAAATAGTTTCCCAATAACTCCCCTGCGTGTTGCACGAGCATTTTAATGTATTTGGGTTGAGCGATATTAACCTCATTTTTTAATATAAGGCTAATATTACTGAAGGAATCGAAATTGTTTATTTATATAATTGTTTATAATAAATGTAAAACTTAATATTACAAAAATTCTTCAATCGTTATATTTGAGTTTGCTTTTCTCTCAAATCAGCATTTTTAATTTAGCATTTGAAATGCTTAAAATAAAAGATATAGTGCATAAAGCCATAAACATTCTTATTATAAATATAACTAAAAATGATATGTTTAATTTTAATGTTTCTATAATTTTTTTTATATTTTCATTAATTTTTATTTTACTACCTCATGTTGTTAAACATAAGTATATTTTTTTATTTTGAAAATATATTAAAATTGGTTTAAATGTAATAACATTATATTCATGTTGATATGTAAATATATAAAATAATACTAGTGCAAAAGGTTTCACACTATTACCTAATTATCTATTATCATATGTGAAAAAAATGCTTAGCTCTCGTAATAATTTTTACCTTAAAAGTCATATTCTTTTAGAAGTATAGTAATATATGATTAAGTAATATATAATTAATTTTACATTAATAATGTATCAAAATTAAATTATAAACAAAATACATAAATTAAATATAACTGATCTAAATATCAAAATTTGATCATAAACTCCAAAAGACAGATTCAAAACTGACGATAAAAAAATTGAAAATCTTTTAAAATTGTACTTTTATTATTTTTTATATATTATTATATCTAGATACAAGTAAATACCTTTGTTTTTTCGACGAAAAAAGTAACAACCAAAAGTGTTTGAGGTTATCTCTTAGTCATTTTAGCACGAATAAGATGCCACGTGAAGGGAAAGTCATCTCTTAATTCTTCTACTCCCTCAGGGGCAGGAATCAACTCAAAAGCCATATCATGTAAAAGCCCGTCTCTCGTGCTGAGTGGGACAGGCTTCAACTCTTTTCCACTGCTCATTTTCTTATTCACACTGTCATACAAACCTGAGTGTTACTTTTTTCTTTTTCTTTTTTTTTTTTTGTTTATTGAGGATATTGCTCTCTCCTATCATAAGGGAAGAAGCGTAATTTTTTTTTAGATATAGTTAAACTTATTCTTTTGATTAATATTTTTTATTAGAAATAAAATCAGGCTCTTCTCTCATAATATATTTTTACTATTTTGTCAACACCCTTATTATTGGTACATGAGTGTAACTCTTACAACCATCCTAATCAACAAAGAAAAATAAAGATAAAAGCAAAGAAATCTTTCTACGTCAATTAAAAAAAAATAGAAATATGATATATTTTAAAATTTTATTGATATTTTTGGATGAAATCCACTAATTTACCGAATTCTATTAATAGAGATATGATTAATTTGGCTCAATCATAAAAGTCTTAAAGAGCATTTTAGATGTCCTAACAAAATTTCCATTTATTTTCAAAATCCAAACTTAAATTATCTAATTAAGGGGTAAAATATCTGACACTTTTACCCACTCACGTTGGTAAATTTTGTTGACATTGAGTACTCAAAACATCATTTTTCATTATTTCTAATTTCAATATAACGTCAACTCTGCTACTCTTTTAGAAAGAGAAAAGTACTACACAAGATTCGTACGACACACTTTACATAATGTTATTTGACCACAGTTAAAAAAGAAATTTCTCATTCTCAACGCGATAATAGAATGTAGAGTACATGGTGCTCTATTAATAATTCAATTTATACATTGAAATTAAAATTCGTACTCTAATGTACTATCGAAAAATTCTTTTTTTTTGGTACCTAATTATGTCTATTTCTTACAAATATTTTTAAATTTAATTGATTTTCTTTTAAATGGTTGCATGCACAGCACGTTTCTATTTATATAATTATTCATTTTTTGTTGATATATATTATTCAGCTTTTGGTTAAAATATAAATTTAATTTTGATACACTAATAACATAAATATTTTATAATAATATCATCAAATCATATATTATTATATTATTAGAAGAGTTTAATTCTTATAATAATTAGTTTAAAATCCATACAATAAATAATATCTAATTAATTTAGAATATAAAAAAACTTCACTCTATTATTGTAGCAAAATTTGAATATAGAACATTTATATCATGTCTTGAGAAGAAAAATGAAACATCAGCGATTGGCTACACTACATAAATATAGAGAACAAAAGTTATACATTGCACTGTGGAATAATCTAAACTAGTCCACGTATGCACTTCTTATCCGGAGGAGTATAGAGTGGTCCAATGAAACAACACCATATCACAAGTGCCCGACAAAAGCTAATCTTCTGTCCTTTGCAGTCAAATTACTAAGCTTATTAAAATTGCTAAGGATAGGCTTAAAATGTGAGTATTTAAAATCTACTAAAAGCATTTTGTAATCGGATTTAAGTTAATTTTTAAAGGGAAACACACACACACACACACTTTATCACGATAATAGTTTCTAAAAAATATTACTCTAATATTATAATTACAAATTAAATTGTTTATTCGCCTTAAAAAAAAGGTTAAAAAATTAAAGGGTTATGTCTTCTCTTTCGATTGGAAGCAAACTTTTGCTGAGAGTAATAATTCAATATAGTGGCAGAAGTTGAGGAAAAAATTTGGAGGCAGATGTTCAACTAGGCTACTTTGTCATTATCTATATTGCTGATGAGATCTCCTTTGCTTCCCCGTCTATACATGGGGTGGAAGTTAAAATTTTTCAGCGTAGAGGAACTGATCTGGTATTATTTCCATACACGCGATTAGAATTCAAGTAAGAGTATATTTATTTTAACTTTTGAAAAAAATATTATGAAACTAAATTTTTTTAATTAAAAAAATTAAAAACAGATTTTTTTTTTAGATTCTGATTATTTTTAAAAATTTATCCAAATATATTAAAAGTAATTTTTTTGCCAAAAAAATCTTATTTAAATGCATTTTAAGTGCTTTTAAGATACAGCTCTATTTTTTTTTTTTTTGAAAAATTTAATTAATTACGATGATTATAAGACTCACTTCAATTCAATGTTAGGGCATATTTTTAAATTTATTGAGCACTTTTAGAAATATTTATAAATTACTTATCAATAAAAAAAATTAAGAATTAAACTTAAATCATGATAATAAATGGATGAAAGACTAACCAGACAAGCAAACTATATAACACAACTCAAATTCTTCCTGCTCAAACTAACACATATTGATAATTTTATAGACATTAATTATTGCAACTCACTTTAGTGTCATACGATCATGAAGGAAAATTAAATGATGATTACGGTTTTTTTTTTTAATTTTCTTAGGTTTCTTTAACCTCCTCATTCGACCATGACCGTAGCATGCTGTGAGGTCATGATAGGGTTAATTTAATCTAATAGCAGCCACTTGGGCTAATATGAATGGCAACGGTGTGGAATAGTGGGGAAGGCCCTCTTTGCGCCGCCCTCAAAGATCCCTTGCATGTTACATCCTTGTTCCAATTTCCTTACTTGCCATGATTGTATTAGCGATTTCCCTATGGCCTATAAGATTGAGAAAGTATGATACCCGTTCCAGAGCACAAAATAGGGGAACATTAGTCCCATCCCCATCGATCCAAAGAAAAATATAAAATATCCCCTCATTTCTGATATAATTTGTCGGGATAACACCTACGGGAGTTTTTAAATATAAATATAATAGATTTCTGTCATGATATAACACAAGAAGATTGAGATAAATTAATGAAATCTGAATAGTAGTATTGCTTCAGATGTTATAATGATGCAAAAGAATGGCATAATCCGCATATTAAATCGACATCAATACGTAAATGAAGAGATTGTAGGTTTTGTAAAATAGGAAGCATAACATAGTATCTATTCTCTTTTGCGAGAAAAAGAAGATTTATTAAAATATGTGCTTTCTACGTGCCACTTTTTTAGTGCTCAAAGATAGGATTTAGATTTCCACGGCTTGTCACTTTATTCTTCAAAATATGAATTACGAATTGACCATTTTCTGTTCATGTTCCAGAATAATTCGAAGTACACATCATAGTCTAATTTTTTAAGAGGGAAAAAGATTATGCCTGTTTTAGCATTGGTGGCAGTAGCTTTGATGTCGCCTAAAATAATTTGCAATACATGTAACTGTTGTAGCCATGTCATCTCGTGTAGCACACCACACACAAACACAACACTGCCACCAAAATTGAATGACACGTCCTTGGCCTGCCCCACCTTCTGTTACAATTTTGTTTGTGCCGTCTGAAAAAGCTGCCTCAGTTCTAAAATCCTAAAGCCCAAAAATACAAAAACGTCATTCAAAATTTCGCTCTTTTTTGGACAACAATGCTTGAGAGGGCGATCATGGATCCATGCATGTGTGTATCAATTTTGGAGCTAACTCCAACATATGCTAGAAACCCTGTTGGCTGGTCCTGTAGATACTAGCACCTAAAAAAGAGTGAAAGGAGTGGATGAATATTAACTACAGGTCGTTTTCCTTGCTGAACTGGCTTTTGTCTTGGCTAAGATTTTATTCCAATAGAGTGTGTGTTGTTCTACACATTGTCAAAGTAATATATAATTTTTTAAAGGATAACTTATAAATTACAATATTTAAGTATGATGAATTCTTAGCCTATCACTCAGTTTTTCTGTGTCATTTAATCCTTTGGCCTTTGGATTAAACTCAGAACTGACATTTTCTGCTAAATCAAACGAAATATGTTTAGTTTTGTCTATCACTAAAAATCATTTTCAAATTTCTTGCATATTTTTGTACTCTATTTTAAATCAATAAAACTGAGGGGCATATAAATTAGAGTGCATATATAAGCGAATAGAGTGGTGGAATATATTAAATTGTTTGTCTTTTTTTTCTTTTATAAATTATTAAAGGGTTAATATCTTCAAATTTCCATCAAAGATGGTGAAATTCGGGAAGAGGATTAAGTAATGAGTAATGATATATCCTCCCAAAATATCCTCATAATTTTTTAATAAAAAAAATATTGAATGAATTTTATGTTTTCAAAATAATAAATATATTTACAAAATATTCAATATTTTTTATATTTAGTAATGAGGAGAATTTTTAAAATGGTGTTTTAGGAGGATACGTCATAACTCTTAAGCAATAAATAAAGCAAGCTTCAGGATTTAACTGACTGGGGAAATATGACTTGTATGTGATGTGTTAAATCTGGTTTAATAAAAATACCAAGTTTTTAATTTAATTTGAACTTGATGAGATAAGTTAAAAAATCTTTATGCTTCAAGAGGATAATTTGTAAGAATTTAATTTAAACACACTATTAGTATAAAATTTTTTTACATAGATATTCAATCATATATTACTATATTAGTAAAATTGTTTAATTTCACTACTTACTACCTTAAAAAGCTTATAAATAGACGCATGTAATTAAATAATAATATAAAACTCTTTTATATCGATACTACATGAAAATCAATCTCAATTTGTAATTTCGCCTAGTTAAAAATGTTTGATGAATTATATAATGGCATGTGATTTTAATTCATTGCATATGTACGTTGTAGTTGCTTATTACCATTACATTTTTGCAGGGATAGTTTTAGCATTTTAGATGTATGTTTCACAACAATTTTCATCGTATGTTTTGCCATTTGCAACTTCAAAAATAAGTATGTCGCTATCGCGAAAGGAAAAAAGTCATAATGCTTAATAGTCATAACCACACTTATCAAGGAACTTAAGATATGATACTATTTTAAAATACATGAATAACCTTAATATATTAGCATATTTGCTGAGAAGGAAAAACGCTAGATTGTCCGAATGTTTTAGTGTTAGCTGAATTTGATCTTCTAAGTAACTTTTCTGCCACTGTAACTACTGTTGAGGGGTGCATTATGGAGAAAGTTAAGGTAATGCCAACCGTAGAAAATGAGATAAAATCTTATTTAGATAGTTATGTGTGGAAAAGGTATGTGAAAAGAGAAGTGATAGGGGGACTTATTTCTTATAGGATACCATGCCAACTTACCACTCATCTACCGTTGGATGGGGTGTGGATCCAATCTAAATGGGATCCACATCTCATTCAATGGTAGATAAGTGATGAGTTAGCACAGTATTCCACAAAAAATGAGTCCCCTCAATATTTCTTTTGTGAAAACTCTCCTAAATAATTGATCGAATAGAGAGTAGCTCAATGATTAGAGGTAAGTAGAAATCCTGAACCCCCTTCCAAAAAGAGAGATAAATGGAAATCAAAAAAATTATTGGCAAAATCATTGAAAAATATTTAAATTTAAATGAGTTGTTTATAGATATAACTTATAATAGAATAGTATGCAGTCATTTAATACATATAATCGATCTCATCTTATGGCCAAAAAAAAAAAAAAACCCCTTAATTGTTATTGGAAGTTAAATCATAACCCAAAGTTAAATAATTGATCGAATAGAGAGTAGCTCAATGATTAGAGGTAAATAGAAATCCTGAACCCCCTTCCAAAAAGAGAGATAAATGGAAATCAAAAAAATTATTGGCAAAATCATTGAAAAATATTTAAATTTAAATGAGTTGTTTATAGATATAACTTATAATAGAATAGTATGCAGTCATTTAATACATATAATCGATCTCATCTTATGGCCAAAAAAAAAAAAAACCCCTTAATTGTTATTGGAAGTTAAATCATAACCCAAAGTTTCAAACAAAAATTTCTAGGCAGCCTCTACTAAAAGGTCTATCTCATAATATTACAACTTAAATTAATCATACATTTTATTTGGAAAAATTGTATAGATGCAAAGCCTTAATTCGTAGACCGGAGATCACTCAATTAGAATACATAAATTGGCAAAATATAGGAAATTAATCAGTAGCAGATTGTAGCCAACTTGGGAACACTGATGTTGACTTCATTTAGCTTGTTATATATTTTTTCACTTATCATACTACATCATGGTCAATTCGAAAATGCTACTGAGAAAACGCCACCATTTGATTGATGCTGCCTGCAAGGTTGTGGTCCTTATTATCCCCGTGTAAAACACGTGGGTCTTGTGTGTTCCGATGATCCTTTCAATTATGTGTCTCATTGTGTCTCTCTAGGGGTGAAATCAACAATCTAAGTTGATGCAATTTTACAAGAGGCAAGCTTGCTGGCTATCCGATATAACATAGAAACACTATGAGGACACTAACTTGTTCCGTCGAGCATTGCTTGAATCTAATGCCAGGCGTACCACAATATCAAACATACTCCTAAAGCACCGACCAACAAAAAATGTTACAAATCCTTTGATTATTTGTGCATAATACAACACAAGTGGGCTGGTGTCTTCTCTCAATTCATTGAGGGACAGCTTGTAAAGGATTGCGTTGGCAAGTACATCACAAATATCTAGATTCTTGGTCCTCTGAAATGTTATATGGTGTCTAGTGTCTTTGGTTCGGTCATTCGTTTGAGTAACTTAAATAGGAATTTGTAATCATAAAATTAAAATTTGCTCAGTTTATAAACTTGTTTGATTTTACGTCTAGTTCTTTTTTGTGGATTTAGAATTGATTCTCAGAGGAAGCAACCTTGCTTTTGTGTTTAGTTTATCAAATTTTATCAAAATGAACATAAATTATTTTACTTCAAAATTTATATATGCAGAACCAAACACACATTTGAGTGACTCAAATACGAGTTTATAATGATAAGATCAAGTTTGCCTATTTTACGAGCTTGTTTGAATTCGCATTTGGTTCTTTTTTAAATGGGATTCCCACTATAATTTGTTCTCACCAGAAGTACTCTTAAGTTGGTTTTGCAATTAGTTCATCAAATTTTGTTAAAATCACTTTCAGATTAAAGTATCCAACACAAATAACTTTTATTTGAATTCATTTTTACCTAAACTTAATTTTGATAAAAATCAAATTGTCAAGAATTAAAGTTTGTAAATGTAGAATTAAACACACTATTAATCTCTTTCGGTTGCATGGCGTACATATTGCTTGTGGTAAGCTCCAACCTTTTCTTTGGGTCTTGTGGAGGTGAAACTTAAACTGATGCAATAGCACGCACAACATCATCACCACCACCCGGAGCAGACGCAGAGGAGGACCTCTTTCGATTTTGTCCTTTTTTTTGTTTTGGGTCAACTTCCTTCTAGTTAATATCTGACAGGATCTTGCCATGCACGGCCCAATATATTGGCCTCAACCATCGATGGTGTGGCCCAATTGTGCTGTCTAGTTCCAATTGAGCCTGTTTCTTGCTCCAATTGGTCCTCACTCGTCAGAGCTATAAGCTATTATAAAGGTCTCCAGTCCGCCGCAACATGAGAAAGAGGTTCTGAAGACTGTATCTCATTTTGAATTAAAGAATATATATATATATATGTGTGTGTGTGTGTGTGTGTGTGTGTGTGTGTGTTTTGCGGGTAATCCAGATATGTTACTGAAATCCCTGTCACTGGAAAAAGGCAACATTTCGACGACTTACCCTCGATGCTTGATGCCCTTGCAAGTAGAACAGAAGAATCGAAATAAAAGTATATATATCTGCGGGACTAAAACGAAAGTAAATTATATACAGGGGACAATAATTTAAAAGAAAAATGAGAAACCAGAATAAGTATGAGGTACAAAACTGGGGGGAAAATTTTGAGGAACCAAAATAAAAGTACAAATATAATTAAGAGTTTAATTGGTAGATAATGACAGTATAAAATAATTTTATATTATCAATCAATAGAAATAATGAAAAGTGAAAAATCATGGTGGACTCTTCATTATAATAGATAGCTATTTGTATAAATTGACACTTTTTACTAGTAAAACTATTTTACACTCTCAGTGCATTTAAATTAAATTCTATAATTAAACACAAAATTTTCCTTTTAATTAAGCAATATGCTCTGTTGTCAACAACTAAGAGTCCAGCCCCTGCACATTTTAGCCATCCCTCTTTAAGTGCGAGCCCTCTTTATTCTTTACGTATGTTCAGATCCTTCAGTGCCAGTGCCAGCAGCACATAACACTCCGCTCAAAAACCATAATGTAGTACCCAAAACGTTATACGGCGAATCTGAAATGATTGAACGACTATTTAAATATCCTAATTAGACTGAACCATGTTGTTGTTGTTGTTTTTTTTTTTTGGGGGGCCGGGGGGGGGGGGTAAAGAAGTTAGAAATTAGAAATTGATGCTATATACAAGATCCACTTTCAACTATCAACATACTATTACATCTGTATTCTAACGTTTGCTGTTTGCAGGTGTCATAAACGGAACTGTAACGAACACCGAGGAGTGTTGGTGGCTCATGATAAGAAAAGTGTATCTTCAAATTCCATCAGACAAGATGTAAATTTCACATCAAGATACCAAGCATGGCTTCTGTAAATAGTGAATTGGGGACCTGACAACACTCTTTGGGGCTTCATTTTTCGGCAAGCTCTAGCATTTTGGCAGCTGCATCTTGAGCAGTATTAAGTACCGCCAAACAGTTTTGTATTCCAAGAAACTAGGACATCGCACACGAAGAGAAACATAAACTTGAGTCAATGAGGCAACCTCGTATATACGAAAGGCCTTTATCTTATGATTCTAACGGCAGCTAAAACACCATTCACTCATCATTGCCATGCGAGAACTACTTACATGGTCCAGGAGTACCACGTAACTGTGCTCCCAAATCAATCATATAAGTATATTTTACATAAAATCCACCACTAACCTACAATTCCATGAAAATGCACTTACACATTATGTAAAATATACTTATATGATTGATTTGGGAGCACAGCCACATGATGCTCCCGGACCATGTAAGAATTGCATGCTCGCTATAATTAATGCAGACACTAGGAAATCTTACACACTCAACAGGTATTGAAATAATGCCTATTGCAGTATTGCAACGTACTAAGTTATATAGCCGCCCGCGGTTGCAAATATGACTGCATCTGAACTTGAGATAGAAAAAGTTCTAACTTCTAATGAGGTCACTTATATTCAAACGTAGCGAAATTCAGTAATGGTCAGTTGTGACGGTTAAGTTATGCAGGTAGAATTATTCTATTATTCATCACTAACTCAGTCCAAAAATAGTAAGGTAGACGGAGAAAAACATATGGGATAGCGTTGAAATAATTGAATATCAGTGAAATGCTTTAGATGGTAATCATTCATGCCAAGATATCCAAACAGATATACACTAAATACTGTAATTTAGCCATGTAGTTCCACAACAAAGGGCTAAGAGAGAGCTAATATACCATCAGTATCAAGAAAGAGTGCATAAGGGATGAAACCGCCAGAAATAACTCCACAAGATATAATAAATTATGGTCAGAGAACCACTGACTGGCCTTCGTAGCTCCACGTGCTGACATGAGTTAATAGCCCCCAGAATGGCCAGAGTCACCATGCTCAAAAGCCCAGTCACATACTCATAACCAGTGAAAAATAAACAGATAATGCCACCATAATGCATTTTTCAGTTCCCATCGCCATCCTCGTCCTCATCATCCTCCTCCTCTTGGTCATCATCTTCAGAGTCATCCTCATCCTCATCATTTTCCTGCCAATGATAAATACAATTTATAATACACGACATGATAATATTTGTATCCATTATTTCAAAAGTAGTTATGTAATTAAATCAAATGCAAAGTCGTGCACTGAGATCCTTTGAAAATGATTCTTGGGAAAAGCAACTGCTTAATTTGAATTTACAAAGATGTCACTGGCTGCATTTAATATGTGGCTGAGGCCAGCCAATTTGAATGCGTTCAGTTCAAAATTAGGGAAAATTTTAAAGCATTCAGTTCAACCCCCGGATTTCAAATTATCACTGCTAGGAGGCACCAGTACATACTACTCAACAATGACACATGCTGCCATTAAACTTTGTGTACTTTAATTATTTTAGTATTAAATTTGATTACCCGCTGATTCAACTTTGTCTGGATTCAGCATGGATCTAGCAATTTTCAGGTTATATAACAGTATTAAAAGCAACATTCCTACAACATTTTCCAATCCCCTGTGCCTTTTTCTGAGAAAAATGGAACTTCAATTACCTCATCATTAGCTTCATCATCACCATCCTCTTCATCAGGCTCCTCCTGTTCCATCATAATCGAATACCATTAGAAACATAAAACAAAAATGGAAGAGTAAAAGATGTGAAATCTGAAAGTAAAATTGGTATTCAAAACAGAGAAGGTAAAATTATATAAAAAAACTGAAAGTTAACTAACATTGTTGAAATACGTAAGAGGATTTGGCCATAAATCATCCTTGATTAATTCTGCAACCTGCAATTTAGAGTAAAATGCTACACTAGAATTAATGTGGAGCAGAAAAAGGAACAAAGTAAAAGAAATATAATGGTTGTGTAGCAAAGAGATAGGAAACATATGGCAGGGATGGAAAATTCTAGAAAGAACTTTACAAGACCCAAAGAAAAATATACCTCGTCATGAATCTCATCCATATCATCTTTCTGCTCACAGTCACTAAACCAGCTAAAGAAACTGCATTCAATAGCACAAGAAATTTAGTTCCATGACGTCTTTACAAAAGCAGCCATGACAATATATTTCCCTAATACATTAACTAACAATGAATCAACCAAAAAAGCTTCTATCCTCAGCCAGAGAGGTAGTTTTATTGAAAGCTGTGACAATTAAGAAAAGCTTCTATCAAGAAGTTCAGTCTGTTTTTCTTCAAAAAGAAAAGCTCATCCAAGAATAACAAGTGAACTAATATGCAAAACAATTATGCATCATGAATGTGACTGTGTTGGTTAATAAAATTTAAAAAAAAAAGACACCAACCTGATATCAACAGGAGCCCGCTTGTTCCCTTTCGTCTCATGATTGACTCCGTTGGGTATGCCCTGCACATTTAAGGATTATGTTTCAAAGTAAATCAAGGAAAATAAAAACTATAGAAACTGATTGTGTTTTTGTTTTTTTTTGGGGGGGGGGGGTGACACTCATAGACTCACCTTGCCCTCCTTCCATTTTATCGGGGTGGCAGTAATCTTTGTTGTTCCTTCTTCAAGGAAAGTAAGGGTCTTTGTAAGCTTTGTATCCTCAAAATAGGGATTGGGATTGAAATTCTGAATAAGAAATAATTAAAAACTGGTTATTCTTCAATGGACTGAACAGTTCACAACTTCATGCAGACCATAAATTTTCATACCCACAAGTAATTTGCAAATCAATTCTATGACGACAAAAAGCACCACTAAAGAGTGGGGGAAAGGCAACTCACAAGGGTGATTGTGTAGCCTGATTTGACATCTTTATTATCTTCAACCTCAAGAGAAGCCAAATACTTAAATATCTATCAAATAGGGAGCCAAAAATGAATTAAAAGTATGCAAAAGTTATCAATAATGAGTAACATAGGTTTAAAGTAAAAAAAACACTGCAAATACTTCCATGAAACCTTCAAAACAACTAAATAAAGAATGTAACAACACCTAAAACATGATTGCGAAACTTCAGTGCGTGTGACGAAAGAGGCCAAACCTTTTGGTCTTCCTCGTTCAGAAGCTCACAAAGGGTGGGATGACGCAAAAACTGCACAAGGAGAACCCAAAAAAAAATAAAAATAAAATCAAGTAACCGAAACACTTTAAATGTCAAACCAACATAATTTGCACAATTAAATTAATGTAAAAAAAAAAAAAAACTCACAGCAGTTAACCAGAAGTCAGGAATAGATTGGATTATCTCATTCCGCTTGTCGTAAACTGGCTTCCTTATCTCATTGTACTTCTGCTCTATCTCCAGCACTTTATCACTTGCTTCCTCATTAATCTACATCCACGTTCAAATTCACAATCAAAAGGAAACAAAAATACAACGAATAATCACTAGTCACACAATTCATAAGTACAATTTAAGAGAAAGTGGGTTACGAGTATATATATATATATACCTTTTCGAGCTCGTCTTGGATCTCCTGCAACTTCTCGATGGAGAGGACGAGTTCTCCGTCAATCTCCTCCAAATTCTCGCCCTTCTCTGAAACTTTCAACTTCTTCGTCCTGTCAGCTACCATCTTCAAACGCCCTTCTCTCTCACTCTTGCGCGCCCTCTGATTCGTTCGAAGTGTTTTGCGCGAGTGAGCGAAGTGAAGTGAAGAACTGAAGTTGTTAGGGTTTTTGGGGTTTATGCTTTTATACTACTGTTTCTTATGGTGAACATAGATCGGCTATCACGGGGACAAGTGTCTCTTGTGGGGGTACTTTAGTTATTTCGCGTCTAGGTGACGTGGACGCTGCGGTCGGGGAAACTCAATTTTTTGTGAAGAGATCAATTTAGGACGGTTACAGGTCATGTTATTAGATTGCTGTGGGATTCGACGGTTGTACGAACCAGCGGGTTCGACATTGGACTGCTTCTGAAAGGACCATAAACCAGAGTCGAAGGGAAACGAGAAATGTTTTTATGTATTATTAGGGTAGGTAGATATTTTGGTTATTTAAAAATATAAAGGAGAAAAAAAATTATAAAAAAAATAAAAAGAATGAAATGATTGATGAAGAAAGAAAAAGTTAAGAAAGAATGTTGGGGTGTTGAAATTTTGGGTATGTACAAATAACATAATCCAAGGGAAAAATATGAATAGTAATGTTATCTGGTTAGAAATAATTTTCAGAATTTTTGATAGAATATAAGAGTAATTATTGAATGAAATAAATTAATATTACTTTCATCCTAAAATAATTATCCAATCTTAAATACATATATAATTAAAAAAATCTCAATATTAAAAAAATTTAGATGTATTTTATAAAATTATTCTTACTTAAATTTCTCTTTTCATTAATTATTTGTTTTCACTTATTTTTTTTCTTCTATTTGATAGAGTATAATTGAGAAAAAATGATTAATATTATTTAAATTTCTTAAATAGATAATTATTTATAAATAAATACAATTTTAAAAATTAATAGTTATTTAAGGATAGAAGTAGTATAATTTATTTGCTGATTATCAATAAAAAATAATTTATTTACTTATTTAACAATTATCATATGTGTCATATTATTTTTAAAATAAGTTTAGATAAAAATTTTAACTATGTACTATTTTCTTAACATAAATTGTGCTTGCTAATATTTTGGGTTGATCGGATGATCGAGGACCGTGTTAGTTTTCTTCAACGTTAGAGTGGGAAAAGTCTGAAAGTAATAACTATAGAAAGTACCCTAACCCCCCCAAAAAAAAACACAAAAATCAATAAGAAATAACTAGGGTAAAGTTTAGGCAAAAAATAAATATATTTATATAGGTATGAGGTAGATGTACTAGTAACAATTTCACTAGTAGTTATTCATTAAATAAAAGCAGTGTAACATTTAATTGACTCATAAATGAAGTTTCAATAAAATATTGATGTTTTCATCTTTTTAAGTCATATTTTGAGTAAGAGGGTTGTCATTTGGGGGATTTTAAAATGGTCCAGATATATACATAAATACTGATGATTCAGACAATTCTAACCATTCAGATATTATTAAAATAAATTGAATGGTTTAGATTTTGTGTGGTAGATTAACATAATAACACACACTTTCACACCATGGGTGGACACTAGTAATTCGGTAATTCATTTATGGAATAAAAATTAAAGCATTTTTCAAATTACCAAACTGGATACCGTTAGTTGGAGACTTTGCTTACTGTTTTGCAAACTTGCAAGTTGCAAACACAGCGTATTCAAAGTAGCCAAACAATTTTTAGTGTTGCTAATATATGCCTGTCATAAAGGAAAAGCAACATGACCTGGTTGTAAATTTATTTTAAGTAAATATATTTTTTAGTCCTAGTATTTTAAAATTGATGTTAATTCGGTCCTAAATTTTTTTATATCAATTTAATTCTTTCCAACACTTTGAATTTTGATATCAATTTTATCATTTTAATTTATTTATTTTCTAATATTTTTTGTTAATTTCAAGTTGATAAGGTAGAAATTATCCACCCTCATTAATCAAGAAAGACAATTAGACAAATAAGTAACAGTAGTACAAATTTGCCAACTAAGATGATAATATATTGTATTATTATTATTATTATTATTACTATCATCATCATCATCTCAAAAACCCTAATAATAATATAAGTATTTTGATCTATCTAAAAATAATTTTTTGGCTTATTTAGAAACTCTTTTGGCCTTTTTTTTTTTTTTTTTTTGGTCAACATCAACAAATTTCATTGATTGATAATTAAAGATCAAGCTTGCTTACAACAAGAGAAATGGCAATATAACTTGATAATGCCCATCTAAACTAAGGATTACAATCAATGAACTCTATACAACTCTAAATAATATACATCAAACCAAAAATGATTCTGCATCACACATTAGATGAACATAAAGTATAAGTGAGTTCGTCATAGATCTTTGATCCTGAGTCATGATGCAACTCTTTTAACACCAATTGTATAGAAGGAGAAACAACTACATATTCTAGTCATTAGAAGTACCAAAATAGGGCACTATGCCTAGTGATAGATCCAGAAAAGTTAGGTAATGGGGGCAAAGATAAAATATAACAATAACAAAAAGGTTTTGTATAATTTTTATTTTAATGTAGGGTCAAACATAGTAACATAATTGGGGCAAAATATATAAATGCCTATATACTTTTTAAAATATTTCTCAAATTGTGGTGGGGGCATGTGCTCCCAAACCCTATAAGGTAGATCCGTTACTGCTATGCCAATTCCAATCTATACATAATCAAACTTCCCAAGCTAGAGGCCTAGCACCTTCGAAAATGTGGTAACACACATAGACACAAAACAAAAGATCACTACCTAACCATCTACCACAAACAATCGTTGTGGATCTATCATTAGTCCCAAGTGCAACTTTTCGATATAGTCTGAAATATCAGCTATTGTGAGATCTGTAAATTACACAACATAAATACCACTACTACCAAAAGAAGCTCACCAGATGATATATATCACAACAAACAACCTACAAGGAGGAGATGGGAAACAAAAGAAAAGAAAAGAAAAAGATAAGGGAAAAAAACCCAAAATGGGAAAGGGGAACCAAAAACTTCCATGAAGGAGAGGAGCGACCTCCATGGGTTTGGCTACCCCTTCAAGGAAGGTGAAGATTTGGCTTTTGGGTTGTGGTAGGTTAAAAGGCAAGAGAGGATGAAGAAGGTGGGTGTTTTTGGGTGTAGAGGGGATATTGAAAAGGGCGACGTTGTGCTAGCTAGGGTTTTATGGAGGAAAATGTTTGTTTTGACCTATTTAAAAGTAGAGTTTTTTATCTATTTAAAGGCCTTATTATCAAGTAGGCATTTAAATAAATTTTCAGGCTAAACCAAATTTGTAAAAAGACCAGACTTAAACTTTTAAAAAAGTCTACATTAAGTAATGGGTCCAAGCTCATACCACATATTTAAAATATAAGTCAAACACATTTAAGACAAAACCTAGCCTATTTCCATTATTGTAGAAGACATATGGCCACAGAAAGGTAAGTACTATAGAAACAATTGTCTTAAGAATAGTATCAAATAAGATTCTATTATAAAATATTTTGATTTAGTTTGTAAATGAATTGGGTTTAATATAAACTTAATTTAATAGGTTAATTTCATTTTAAAATTATTAAATTAACGATAGTTAATTTTTTATTTAACATTAAATAGTATAATTATCAAATCTAATTTATAATATAGGAGTGAGAATAGATAAAAGTTTAACATAGCATCCAATTAAAGACATTTTAAAAATATAAAAAACAAAGGCAATAAAAAGTGTGACAATAGACATTATAAGGATTTATTATTTCATAATATCTTAGTTGTTAAAAAAAAAAAAAAGAGGTGACAATGATAGGGAAAATAAAACTTTGGAAAATTGAGGGCATTATAGTCGTGGCAAATGCCACGATTTTCCTACTTTTATTTTGTTAAGGAACAAAAGAAAAGTTGAATTATTTTACGAAGGAAGAAATTAGAAAATGTTTAAAAATATTGTGTTACTGAAGTTTAAAAGAAAAAGTGTCTTAAAATTGTAATAATTTTTGTACAGCTGAAAAAAGAAAATAATAGGGAGGATTTTTTTTTTTATGTTGTGTATAAATTAGTATTCATATTGTCATCCCATATTATCATGTACTTAACACATCGAAGTGTGTTCTTTAATTACTCTTTTTAAAATTTTCTTTAAATAGAAAACAATATCCTCTATAGATGGCTTGTAAAATATTCTCATCGAAATAAATAGGAACAAAAGAGAAAGTACTAATTTCATTCAAACATTGTACGCTTGTGAGGCTTGTAATATAGCATTCAAAATTGGTTAATTTGGTCTTTGTATAAAAAGAAATCCTGCTACTTAACGAGATAAAAATGGAGCATCAGTGTCCAGGTATATAATTGGACCATTTTAAAACTTGTCTCGTTACTTGTACATATATTTTTATAGGCGAAAGGGTCACCAATAATTCTAAACTCAAAGAGACCATCTTAAAAATCACTTCCAAAGTTAGCATAATTTTTATGTTGGACAGAATTTTGCTATTTATTGAGTCGATCCAATAATGACAATTATCCTATATAACAGAAATTATTGTATATTTTTTGAGTACCACGTAGATTATGTTTATTCCAATCCCTGCATACTATTTCAACTTAGTTAATGGTAAAATCTACTACTAACTTACATTTTTTTTTTTTGGAATATAATTTTCTATGAACCCTTAATAAATAAGACATCTATCAAGTATCAACTCTATACTTAACAACTCCTCAAAAAAAAAAAAAAAAGAACCTATATTTAACATAGAATTACAATATGCCCACTGGTGATAGAACACCGGACAATTGCGTGTCCCAAGGCTTCTTGGCAGTAACTATATATTGATTCCAAATCACAAGTAGAAAAAGCATTTTGTCAGCTGTCATTCTGAAACCCTTCCCTTGAGCAATCACTGTGAGCTTGTGGTATTGTCACCTGCAGCTCAGTATTGCTTCACAGCAAACAAAACCTTCTCTGAAACAAGTGGACCATCCTCATGATCCACCATTTTGGTCTTCCATCTCATTCCCCTCACAATTCTTTTAACCTTCATTAGCACATCCACTTGATCTCTGAATATCACTGCCCCTTCAGGCCGTAAAATACGGTCCATCTCCAATAGAATGTCTTCTGCACTACATCTGTATTGATCATTTGAGTCAGGCTAAACAAGGTTAACAATTATACATTGGATATGCTTGCCAAATGCCAATTGTAATTATCACGTTGGTTATGGATTTCATTCAGTCTACAATGTGCTTAGCTAAGTATGACTATTGACTAGCCATGAAAAATTGCAATTAATCTAGAATAAAGATATTAATAAAAAACAAACAAGATAAATAAATCAACTCACACATTCTTGTACAAGCTGAAAACACCTTTTGCATGGATAAGGTCATATGTCCTTGGATATGTGGAGAAGGGTTCACACCTAGCAGAATACAGAAATTCATCAAACAGAACAAGGTGAAACAGTGAAAATGAAAATCTTGTAACTTGACTAATGATTAGTTTAGCAAGAAGATAACAAATTTTTGTTCTCCTAAGGAAACAGATGACCACTCAAAATGTTGAATAGATCACCAGAAAAGAAACCATGTCACAGAAGTTACCAATCATGGTAAATGCCAATCAATCCACGGTCGAATATAACACCCAGCGTAGCTTTTTCACAAATTGTTGGCACAACATTCATAACCCACAATTTGGGAGAATCCAGAGCAGCAGCAAAACTTCCCAGACCAGCATTCATGTCCATGATGTTGCGATACCTTCCAGAGTCAATGATTTTGTTGATCCTTTTGTAAGCATTCACATGCTTCTTCCATGATCGGTTGTCCTCCTTGTATACCTCCACAGATACACCAGGAGCAGATCCACTGCTAATTCTGGATGGAACAGCTTTGAGTCTCTCTGGGAATGGTTTCCCTGAACCGCTAGCTTCAGGGCCAGGAGTTACACACTTTTCCATTTTCTTGTACCTAGACAGTGGCAACCTTACAGATAAGTATTGAAACCAATAGTTCTATAATCCAAACAGTGTCCCCAGAAAAACCATGCTTCTCAAATTATCTTGAAAGATACCATTTTCGCAGGCATAAAATTCTTACGCAATGAAGATAGAGTACAACAACAACAACAACAACAACTAAGCCTTTTCCTACCAGTAGAGTTGGTTACATGGATTAAACAATGCCATGTCTATAGACAAGTCATTAAAAGTTAAGTCTACAATGCAAATAGAGCAAACTCCAAATATCATTTGGCATTATTTCAATGGCAAAGCTAGGTGATATGTTTGAAACTAGAGCCTGGCAAGTAGCAACTCCAGACAGAGAAGTGTTGTCAATTTTTCCATAGGTTTTATATTTTCTTCTTCATAAAGTATGAAACATGCAGAAAGTGAAGCAATTATTTCAAAATGAAATATATATTAACATTCCAAGTTGCCAAAAAAAAAAAAATTCATGTAGTGCAACGGTAAGATTTAGTATCTGACTTCAATGAAACAAAAGTAGAAGAGAGGGGGAAGTTGAAGTGAAGCAACTTACCAGACATCATCAGCATTTGCAGATTCACATATTGTGGGTCGGGAATCTTGTTCACTGCATTCATCATAATTTAATCTTTTTCTCCAGATGGCAGTTTCACCCTTCTCATATTTCTTTTCCCAGCAAAGAAGTTTAGCAATATCTTCAATCTTCCTTTGCTCCTTCTCAATTTCCTCTTCAGGACGCAGCCATTCTAGATACTTATTCTTCCAATTGATAGGTGGACCAGAAAGGATCCAGTAACCACCAGGTCTGAGAACTCGGTCAACTTCCATCATGTACATTCCATCTGTGCAAGAAAAATCCAAAAATTACAGTTTAAATATTCTTTTCACCACCTAATACCTGAAGTACTTCCTCCATTAAGGAGCCATTGAACAGTACATAAGAAAACAAGAAACACAGCTAAAAGAAATCAGACATATCTATTCAAGAAAAGGGGACTTTCACAATCATGATAAATCTGTAGCCCATAACTTTTTTATTTCAAATTATTACCCTGTCATAGGCCACTAGTACTACAAATAGCTATCAAGCCAATTTTTAAGTTGTTAAACTTGAATTTCACAGAAGCCACAGCAAATTCAATGCGGTTCAGACAGACCGCGCTTTGAATCACCATAATGTATGCTATGTCGTAAATAACTTCTTTCTTTTTTATCCTTAGGGCTCCTGATGGCTTAAGGAATCATTTCCTAAAATGACACAACGAAGTTTTATTAGCTTGACCAAAAGAAATATTTCAATTTTCCTATGCCAGGAACATCATAGTTATGCTCACCAGCTCTGCTCCATGGAATCAAACAGTGAGAACAATGTGCCATGTCAAAAGATCCAGAAGGGAACGGCAGCTTTACGGTTTCAAGAACACCAATGATGGCCGGAACACCTCTTTCCATTGCAAATTGCACTTCAGCTTCATGAGAGTCCCTTGGTGCAACTGACATCGTAATTACATTTTTCTTAAACATGTATGCACCCCAACTAGCAACCTAACATCATCATTCACCGACAAATGAGGTAAAATATACAGAAATGGAAGGCCCATACAGGCTCAAAATTTTTAAAGGAAATAAAGAAGTAGTTGTGTTTGACGTTTAAATTAAATGAGAAAAAGTTGTATGGTATGGATGAAGCATTCAGAAGCAGAAGGCTGAGCTCCACTAGAAGTGCTTATAACTTGTGGCCAAGTATCTCATTATGGACAAAAGAATTGATGCATGCAAACGTTAAATTTATGGACAATAAAGCGGATTCAACCATAACAAGGGTGCTTACTTATGATTTAACTTACCCCACAGCCAGTATCTAATGCAGTTCTAATCATTCCATTGTCCAACGGGATAATCGATGCAAGTTCATCAATGTAAGCATCAACTCCCAGAGGAAACTGTGTTCCTCCGCCACGGAATCTGAAAACATGACCATCATGCTGTATCCAATTCTGCCCAGCCTTCTCGAGGGTCAGGCTCTTGTGAGGAACATTTGCATATGGTACATAGTCACGGCTCTTGGGCCACGGGTATGGTGTTGCATACCCTCTAGGAGCAGGTATGAGGCAATTGAGCTTTTCTTCTTGAGGAGGGCAGTGCCTTTCTTGGAGGAATGTCATTGCTCGCGTTTGATCATTACAGGGTGTGTAATCAATGTGGCTATCATCACATAGCTTGAACTCCTTGACATTATGTGTTTCAGCATCACCATCATTGTGGGGAGTCTCATAGTTCAGATCAGAGAGAATAGTGCAATCTGTATTTCTAGTAACCTCAAGGGCTATACTATCTCCCTTACCAAATCCACTTCGCTGCCATAAACCCACTATATAGAAGAAACCACACAAACCAACTATAATGAAAACTTTCATTGAACTCTTTTTTCTGCTGTCCCCTGGTTTTCCTTTTGTCGCCATAAAGCATCTTTATTTTCTCCAAGCTGTATAGAATAGTTTGAAGCCAAATATATTAATGCATGAGCACATGAATCGACAGGCAAGAATGGTCATTTACATAAATAAGTTCAGTCAATGACCAAAACAATGTACACCTGTTGTATTAACTCCTTATAATTTACAGAATTCCAAGTTCTTGTAACTTTACTCCTGTTGTATTAAACTGACCTGAGACTTACAAAGAAAAATTATTTAAGAGAAAGGAAGGAAGTAAAATTAGATATATGATTAGTGATGTGCTGATCAAACTGAACCCAGCTTTCAGCTTAGTCTAAGTAGTTAGTGCAACAGAACTATTGAAGTCAACTTAATCATGATAACACTAACAATGAAATAAAATTTGAGATTTTTAATTGATCAAACACTTTCTTCAACCAAATTCACCCTCCATTAAAAAAAGTGTTGGTTGATAAAAATCTTTAAAATGGTGAAAGGACAAAACAATAATATGTGAATGAGGAAGGCTTAGTTCTTACCTTACTGGTATATATGAAGGAGCAAAAGTTGAAAAATATTCAGTGGGGGAACTATGGAATCTATGTGGCAGACGGCTTAATGATGCGGGTTCCACACTGGAGTCTATGGTCTGCATATGAAAGAAATGTGTGCGTGAGAAGACTTGGGCAATCGGATTGCAGAATCTGAAATCCCTGTACTGAACATTGTTGTTGATTCCTTGTCTCTTGTGGATGTGTCAGCGTCCTTAAGGGGTTGTTCCGACAAGTCCGAGGACGCTGAATTGTCTCATTGTGGCTGCTTCTTCACTCACTGAAGTGTCTCATTGGTTGGTTAACGGTTCAACACTTCATGCCAGAATGGGACCATCCACTTCTCTTGACCAATCACAACCCTCCATTTCAATTTCCTCGCTCATCCAACTTTGACATAACACCTCACAATTAAATGTATCATTTACTTATATAATGCCATTATCTTAATTTTAATCTAAGTTGAAAGTTGTATGAAAATTGTTTTTTAAATTGCAATTTACAAAAAAATATTTGAATTACTGAGTTTCTTAATTTATCATTTGATGGGTAATTATACTGTAATTCGAAGCTGAACCAAATTAAATACAAGTGATTTTAGTCAATTTAAAAAAATCGTCTAACTCTTTTGGGTTACAATTAGGCTCTAAAACTACAAAGCCATATAAAAGTTTAGTTCAAGTTCCAAACTCACGTTCGTACAATTAGACTCTAAATACTGCCTTATTTTTTCTACTAGTACAAGTATAATGAAGCATTTTGGAAAAGTTATTTGCACGGAAGATATTTTATATCTAAATACTAAGTTTGTCATCTGCAAGTTTCTTTTGTGTGTGTGTGTGTGTGTGTGTGTGTGTGTGTGTGAAATAATTGAGTTTGCAGCTAGCACAACAATCGTGGAAAATTGACTCGGACAAATGTTGATTGCTGAAGTTTTAGACACGCATATGACAGAATTATATGTGGGCGTAAGTGGAAAGAAAGAAAAATATTAGTAGGTATATTCAGTGTTATTAAAACTAGACTGGTCGGCCGATTCGAACCGAAAACTGGTGAACTGTTTTTGATGGTAGAAATTTTTTGAAAAATACCCTAGCCATGGACAAGGGGGCGCGTATTTAATAATTATGGGCATATTGGCTAAAAGAAATATTAATTGCTTGAGTTTTAAAAAAATTGATATAAAAGTCTAAAATACGACGGCGCCATCTGCTATACTCTTTGCTGATCAACAAATATAATGCATCTTATAATATGATGGCAAAGATTATGAGATATATTAATATATTAATTATCTATAATATATTATAATATTATTTTAAACTTAAAAAATAAATTAAATATATTTTAAAAATAATTAAAATTTATTTACATTATCTTAAAATTAAATAAAATATTTTGAGATATTTTAAATAATTTCAAAATATCATAAAATATTTTTTTAATTTATCTATATAATCCTAAAATTAAATAAAATTATTCTAAAATTAAACAAAATTTTTCAAAAATTTTATTAATTAATAATATAAAATTATTTTATATTATCAATATATACTTTTTACTATTATTATATAATAATTAATTTTTAAAATATATTTAATTATATTTTTTTAAATTTGATTAAAATTTAAAAATTACTATAATATATCATTAGATGAGATGCACCAATACATTTCACCATCTTCACCATCAAGGTGCACTATGCTCTACGAATAGCTGGCAAGTATAAATTGATATTACCATCGTGGAGGCGAAAAAAAAAAAAAAAAAAAAAACAAACTGCCTAAAACTCTTGGCTTCATTTACTTCCTTTCTTTCTGAAAAAAATCAGTCGAAACAACAATTCAAGACCTAAACACACGAGTCTGCAAAAGCTAGATGATATAATTCACTCGCTGTTTAGTAAACATTCACCATCATCTTCACCGTGTAGTCCACCATTTACTTACCGAAAATTTCCACGTGAAGCTGTTGCCAATTGGCTGTCCATCATAAAATACTTCATGTCATTGCTATCATGCTGCACCCTCCCAGTAATCTCCAAGCACAAGCCGTTGCTTAGGCCTTTGTTTGATTGTATATCTTTAGTAGACTTCTTACTGAAGCCGAGGTCCACAAAAATGGGCTGAATCCTTAGCGTTGGATTTGGTTTAATACGGTTCGCTTCCCTTTCATCCGGTGGGCGTAATATTCTGTTGTCAGACTGCAATTCTGATACTTCATCTTCATTCAAAAGGACCTGCAAAAACAGACCGCATAAACTCTGTTTACTGTAAACAAGCATACCAAGAGTGCTATATAATATATAGGGAACAACAACGGAATAAAGGTGAAGAAGAAAAATGTATATCATACTTCCTAGTTTAGGTTAAACTAGGTACAGATCACAATAATTAATTGCATATGACTCAAAAAGGCTAAAATGACTTTTTCATGTCACACATTCAAGACCTCCATTCAGTTAAAATCATAATTCAAAGAAAGTAAAATCATTAAAGCAATGGAAAAGCAAGATAGTTTGGGATACATTTATAGATAGCAGGAAAGAATCGCGCAGTAAAATATATTTGCTTCCAATCCTGCTCATAGGATAATTCATGTCCTGCTTCAGCAAATCCAACTAGTAACTTGAAGAAGCAGGACTAAATGGCAAAATTACAAACCTTGCGGCCAACTAGATCAAAAGTCACAACAACTTTATTCCGTTTGGCTCGCTCGGCTTCTTCCATCTCCTCTTGTTTCTTCTTCAGCACTTCTTTTTCCTGAAGAAAGAAGACAAAATTGAATGACAGCCAAAGTGTTACAAAATAGTATCAGACTATCGGATGTAAACGTTATATTACTAGTTGCATACAACAATATAGCAATACCTCCTTTGACAACCAACTGTTCCCATCAATCTCATAGTAGTCACTTTGGTCATCGATAACTGTTGTACGAGCTGCAGCGTTTCGATCATATTCGACAAGCCTCTTTGCATAAGCTTCTGCAGCGGCTTCAGCATCTGACAAGGGAGGCAATGTTTCTTCGAGACCAGCATACGAGCTGCCCTCTCTCAACACAAGCGCATCGCAGAAATTGCACGGCCCCTCTCCTTCTTGTTCACAGACTATTTTACCACAAGATAAACAATTGCTGACCAGCCTGTGACGGCGTGCTTGACAGGAGCACAGTCTTCCCTGCTGGAACACAATTGACCCTTTGGCCGCCTCAGCAAGGGAAACAGCTTTCCCAGCTTTCTTCTTTCTGGAATTCCCTTGGTTTCCCTTTTGTGATGTACTTGACTCACTTCCTAAAGTTGAAACCTGATTTTTCTGATTGCTGGTTACCGCATTCTTGTTGGGTTCTACATGATTACTGTGGACTGTAACTGATTTTGGTGCTCTTGATGATTTCTTAGCTCCGCTTGCAGATGCCTCAACTGAAGGCGGTTTGACATAGGCATGTAATTTGGTAGCTGGAACATCTGAGTTGGTGGTGAGCTCTGAGTGACCTCGCCGTCGTAAATATTCTTCGATCACAGACTTCCCTGCTTCCTGACCAATTATATTCTGCAAAGGAAAATAAAGATAAAGCCATTCAGAGTTGAACACTTGACCTTCTACTGAACTGGGGCACAATAAGATTCCATTCCCCCATAAAACATAAAATCTGTTGCAATGCCTACCACCAAAATTCAGTCGATCATTATTTATTAATATGTATGCATTGTAATGATGGTCAAAACAGTTCATCCCTAAAGCTTAATTTGTCCTCCTAAATTGAGAAATAAGTGATCAATTTTAACTATAATGTACATGAAAGCCTTGTGTTATGCCTAAGGTGTCCAATGAACCAGACAGTTTGTGATTTTGATTTGAGTAACTCCAGTTCTGAGCAAAATGATAGGTGCTACCAGAATCATCAATCATGTAGAACAACCTGGATTTTGACAAAAATTATAAATAAAAACTGTCTTCAAAGGGAAACTAACTAAAATCTGCGACTTCTGCATCTGAAAAAAACATAGCTCCTGAATCCGCCTTGTACAGCCCAAATTACAATCAAAACCATGATGTTTACGAAGGACAAGGTTATGCAGGATTTCAGATATTGCATATCGGATCCCATCACCCATTCTTTTCACAAGTTCATGCAATAAAAAATATACATAATCAAGAAAGAAGCATGGGAAAAGCCCTTCATTAGCCTAGTGAACATGGATGATGAATGAAATAAGCAATCGCATGAAGCTTGAAACTAAACGAACGAGTAACGTAGGTTATCAAACCAAAACGGTCTCGTTGGGCACAGTCACTTGCAGAACAAACGTAAAAAGTAAAACACAAAATTACGAAAAAAGAATGTAATCGATTCATAGCAATTGAACCCTAAATTCCATAAAACAAAATTCGTCACTAAAGCATATTGATATCCAGCTGAGAAAAAAAGGGGGCAAAATACAGAAAGAGAATATAGAAAGGAAGAGCAGTTACGTCAAGGTACTCCTTAGCATCTCCTGGCTCAGCAAGGTCGCAGTAAGAAACAAGCCCTTTTATGATCTCTTCATCAAAACCCAAACCCAACCCTGTCTCTATCTTCGAACACAACTCCACCAGCGCCTTCTCCAGCCACTCCCCCGCCGATTCCATCTCCTCCCTCCCTCTCTCTCTCTCTCTCTCTCTCTCTCGCACTCATGATACATCGCGTCCCTTAAATCATTTATACAAGCGCCATCCTGATCTTGCCACGCGGACAATCCACACACCCCACCTCGGTCACCCTTTATGATGACGTGTCAATCACGCTACGAAACACCAAACCCTCCCCTTCCCCCTACCCCTCCTCCCCCTCCTCCTCCACCTTCTTCTTCTTCTTCTTCTGCAAATTTCTAGCGTTTTTCTTCTTCTTCTACTGTGAATTTTTGGAATGAGTCGCGCTCTGCTTCCAAAACACGTCGCTGCAGTAATAAAATCCCAAAGGGACCCTCTGAAGGCTCTTGAGATGTTCAACTCGGCGAAAGCCGAGGAAGGTTTCAAGCACACGCTCTCCACCTATAAGTGCATGGTGCAGAAGCTTGGTCTCCACGGCGAGTTCGAGCAGATGGAGAACGTTCTCTCGGAGATGAGATCCAACCTCGACAATGCCCTTTTGGAAGGTGCTTACGTGGAAGCCATGAGAAGCTACGGAAGAAAAGGGAAGGTTCAGGAAGCGGTGGACACGTTCGAGCGCATGGACCTCTTCAACTGCGACCCTTCCGTACACTCCTACAACGCCATCATGAACATCCTCGTGGAGCACGGGTACTTCGAACAAGCACACAAGGTTTACATGCGCATGGGGGACAGAGGGGTTTGTTCCGATGTGTGCACCCACACCGTGAGGATCAAGTCCTTTTGTAGAACTAGGAGGCCCCACGCTGCTCTTAGGCTCCTGAATAACATGCATTTCATGGGGAGTGATTCAAATGCTGTGGCGTATTGCACTGTGGTTGAAGGGTTCTATGAGTGTGGCTGTTTTGTTGATGCGCGTGAGGTGTTCGATGAAATGCTTGGGAGGTTTCTGTGTCCTGATGTTACAACTTTTAATAAGCTCGTTCATAGGCTTTGCAAGAAGGGGCTTGTGGGGGAGAGTGAGAGGCTTCTAAACAAAGTTTTGAAGAGAGGAGTTAATCCCAATTTGTTCACTTTCAATATATTCATTCAAGGGCTTTGTAATGGTGGTGCTCTTGATGGTGCTGTTAGGTTGTTGGGTGTTGTGTCGAGGGAAGGTTTGAGTCCTGATGTTGTCACCTATAACACGTTGATTTGTGGGCTGTGTAGGAATTCTCGGGTTGTGGAAGCTGAGGAGTACTTGCATAAGATGGTTAATGGTGGGTTTGAGCCTGATGGTTTCACCTATAATAGTATTATTGATGGGTGCTGCAAGGCGGGGATGCTGCAGGATGCTAATAGGATTCTAAAGGATGCAGTTTTTAAGGGTTTTAAGCCTGATGAGTTTACTTATTGTTCCTTGATCAATGGGTTGTGCCAGGATGGTGACCCTGATCAGGCCATGGCTGTGTTTAAGGATGGAATTGGGAAGGGTTTGAGGCCAAGCATTGTTGTTTACAATACCTTGATCAAAGGGTTGTCTCAGCAGGGTCTGATTTTGCCGGCTCTGCAGTTGATGAATGAGATGGCGGAAAATGGTTGTCACCCCAATATGTGGACTTACAATTTAGTCATTAATGGCTTATGCAAGATGGGCTGTGTATCTGATGCCAATGATCTTGTCAATGATGCTATTGCCAAAGCGTGCCTCCCAGACATTTTTACCTTTAATACTTTGATTGATGGCTACTGTAAACAGTTGAAGTTAGACACTGCAGTTGAGATGGTAAATAGAATGTGGAGCCAAGGTGTGACTCCTGATGTTATCACATATAACACTTTGTTGAATGGGCTATGCAAGGCTGCAAAAACTGATGAGGTAATGGAGATTTTCAAGGCAATGGCGGAGAAGGAATGTGCTCCGAACATAATTACATACAACATTATCTTAGAAAGCCTTTGCAAAGCTAAGAAAGTAAATGAAGCTGTAGTTTTGCTTGGGGAAATAAAAAGCAAGGGTTTGATGCCTGATGCGGTTAGTTTTGGCACATTGATCACTGGGTTCTGTAAGATTGGGGATCTTGATGGTGCTTACCGGTTATTTAGAAGGATGGACAAACAATATAGTGTTTGTCATACAACAGCAACATATAACATCATAATTAGTGCATTTTCTGAGCAGCTCAATATGAATATGGCAGTAAAGCTCTTTGCTGAGATGAAGCAAGATGGCTGTGACCCAGACAACTATACTTATCGGGTCATGATTGATGGCTTTTGCAAAACGGCAAATGTTACTCATGGATACAAGCTTCTGTTGGAAAATATTGAAAAGGGGTTTATTCCATCGCTAACAACATTTGGACGGGTTTTAAACTGTCTTTGCGTGGACGACAAGGTTCACGAAGCAGTTGGTATCATCCACCTTATGATACGGAAGGGCATTGTCCCAGAGATCGTAAATACAATTTTTGAAGCTGATAAAAAGGTGGTAGCAGCCCCTAAGATTGTTGTAGAAGACTTGTTGAAGAAAGGCCATATAACTTATCATGCCTATGAACTTCTATATGATGGCATTAGAGATAAAAAGATACTTAAGAAAGCACTCCCAACTGTGAAATCTCATCATCGAGGGGCCAGGTCAGCAGCTGTTGTTTAAGAACTAACTGACGCTACGGCCTATCTGCTATGACCATAAACTACTGGAAGAGTCCTACCAAATAGTAGAATTTTAGTTTCACGGTGGAAGGTACTCTTGTTTAGGGAGGGTAAGCCTCGGTGTAACGGTAAAATTGTTTATTTGTGACCTAGAAGTCATGGGTTCAAATCTTATATACAGCCTCTCCGCTTGCATTGGTAAGGGCTGTAAAGTTGCGTATATCTTGTCTCCCCAAACTACATCAAGTGAGAGTCTCATGCGCTGTGCCGCCTTTTTATGGAAGATATTCTCATTCTCATTTGTGAAACAAAGAGAAAGCTAAAGAGAAATAAGAATTATGAAGGAATCTAGACATGATGATACTTTGTTAAGCACATCACTAACTTCCATAATGCTCGTGCCCTCCTCTCTTTATTCACCAAAGGAGGGCATGAAGTTGGAAGGACCGCAGAGTATGATGTGTCTTCTGCTTTTGGAGTTGTGTTAACAAACCATGTAAACAATTTTGGCCATCAGTTTGTGTGAGAATGTGTACAGAGAAATATATATATTTTTTCTAATATTACTCAAGAAATAAAATAAAAAATTAAATTTTCATACCATGAAAAAAATTAATCTTCATATTAATAGTTCATTAAAATCTGTATTTGGTTACACCATTTATGTCAATAATATTTATACGCTGTTGTTTCTTCCATTTGAAAATAGAGGAATGAAGAAGTAATGAACAGCTCCGAACACCGATGGCTGTCACTGCTGACCAAGTGCAGCACCCTCAAACCCACCAAGCAAGTCCACGCCCAAATCTACACAACCGGCCTCCACGGCGACCCCATTGTCTTCGGGAAGCTCCTTCTCCACTGTGCCGTTTCAATCTCCGACGCTCTTCACTACGCGCGCCGCCTCTTCCAGCACTTCCCCAACCCCGACACCTTCATGCACAACACCCTCATTCGCGCACTTGCTCTCTCCGAAACCCCTCACCATTCCCTTCACCCTTTCATCCAAATGCGTCGCCAAAAGACCCTTTTCCCAGATAGCTTCTCTTTCGCCTTTGCGCTCAAAGGGGTCGCTAACTGTAGGCAACTGAGAGCCGGCGTTCAGTTGCATTGTCAAGCTCTGTGTCATGGCTTCAATACCCATGTTTTTGTTGGGACAACCTTGATCAGCATGTACGCGGAATGCGGGGATCCTGGGTCTGCAAGAAAGATGTTTGATGAAATGCCCGAACCAAATGTTGTCACGTGGAACGCGGTTGTCACTGCGTGTTTCAGGTGTGGGGATGTTGGTGGTGCCAAGGGTGTGTTTGAACGGATGCCCATTAGGAATTTGACATCTTGGAATGTGATGCTTGCTGGTTACGCCAAAGCAGGTGAGCTTGAGCTGGCAAGGAGAGTTTTTTCTGAGATGCCTCTGAAGGATGATGTTTCTTGGAGCACTATGATTGTTGGGTTTGCTCATAACGGTTCTTTTGATGAGGCTTTTGGGTTTTTCAGGGAGTTGCTGCGTGAGGGGATTCAGCCGAATGAGGTGAGCCTTACTGGGGTGTTGTCTGCTTGTGCGCAAGCTGGGGCGTTTGAGTTTGGGAAGATTTTGCATGGGTTTATGGAGAAAGCTGGGTTTCTTCATATTGTTTCGGTGAATAATGCTCTCATAGATACCTACTCCAAGTGTGGAAATGTGGCTATGGCTAGGTTGGCGTTTCAGAATGTGCCAATGGCGAGGAGCATTGTGACTTGGACGTCGATGATAGCAGGTCTTGCAATGCATGGTCATGGAGAAGAGGCAATACAGCTTTTTCATGAGATGGAAGACTCTGGAGTTAGGCCGGATGGTGTTACCTTCATCTCTCTGCTCTATGCTTGTAGCCATAGTGGCTTGGTTGAGCAGGGGTGTGCTTATTTTTCTAAGATGAAGGATATGTATGGTATTGAACCTGCTATTGAGCATTATGGTTGTATGGTTGATCTGTATGGTCGAGCTGCTAGGTTGCAGAAGGCCTATGAATTTGTATGTCAAATGCCAATTTCGCCTAACGCAATCATTTGGAGGACTCTACTAGGGGCTTGCAGTATTCATGGTAATATTGAATTGGCAAAGCTTGTGAAGGCAAGGCTTGCTGAAATGGATCCAAACAACTCCGGCGACCATGTACTGCTCTCAAATGTTTATGCCGTTGCAGGGAAATGGAAGGATGTTGCCAGTATAAGAAGAACCATGACTGAACGGAGTATGAAAAAAACACCTGGTTGGAGCATGATTGAAATTGACAAAGTCATTTATGGTTTTGTGGCAGGTGAAAAGCCTGACGAGGTTACAGAAGAGGCTCATAGGAAACTGCAGGAAATTATGCTGAGACTCAGAGCAGAAGTAGGCTATGCGCCACAGGTAAGGAGTGTCTTGCATGATATTGAAGAGGAAGAAAAAGAAGATTCAGTGTCTAAGCATAGCGAGAAGCTTGCTGCAGCTTTTGGAATAGCAAAACTTCCTAAGGGAAGGGTTTTAAGAATAGTGAAGAACCTGAGGGTTTGTGGGGATTGCCATACTGTCATGAAGCTGATTTCTAAAGTTTATCAAGTAGAAATCATTGTGAGAGATAGAAGTCGCTTCCACTCATTCAAAGATGGTTTTTGTTCTTGCAGAGATTATTGGTGATAGAGGTGATTTATCAAGTAGTTATCTTGATTGCTCCTAACCAAATTGGCTGAGCTAGATAGCTGAATGCTGGCGACATAACAACAATTGACATGTATGATGCGTGATGATCTAATAAAATGGCTCCCAGAGCCTTGAGTTGTTCTCTCAAATGTTAACCGAAAAAAAAAAAAAAGAAAAAGAAAAAGAAAAGAAAGAAGAAGAAGAAGAAGAAGAAGAAGAAGAGTAAAGTAAAAAAAGTACTTTTGAGTATAGAAGTATAGACAGAGCTACAGCTAAAAGTTACCTAATGCCAGATTATACCATTGCCTTCTGCCTTGTTCTGATCATCCAGATTATGGGGCATGCTGCGGAAGTAGACAACTAAAAGCCAAAAGTTAGTTGCTACAACTTCATACCATATTCATTTCGGTTGTGTATGTAACCTATCAGAACTGACGGTTTGTGTATAGAGCTCAAGAACAGGGCTTACCATTCCATCAAAATTCAAATGATTATTTTAACATTCCACGTTATTTAGTGGCAATGTTAGTGCTCAATTCCCCTACAGACATTGTAGCAATGCAGGGGCAAAGGGACAGAAATAAAACAAGTGGATCTTACAATTTGAAATTTGTGAAACCTCCGCATTTTTTTGGCCTCACTTTTTTTTCCCTTTGATAAAATATAAAAACAAATATTGTTTGATAACTTCACCGTTGGAAAATTGCTTAATGAGACACAGAAAAGTCAAAAGAATCCCAAAAAATGATTATCTTGTATTATCTTTATCATTAGCTAATTCTTTTATTTCACATGGGAAGTAATGGGAGAAGAAAAACAAAACATTGGAGATCTGAAAGCAAATTTCTAGTTCCATTATAAGATTAACGTACAATCTTTTTCTTTTATTGATAATATTATAACTTCTTTCTGATAATCATGTACAGTAATGCTCTTACACATCTCTACGTCACATATATTTTCTTACATTTGCTGGAAGTAATACTGTAATAGAATAAAAGTGGAAGAGTTTAAAAATTTTAATAAACTTAATTATAATCAAATAACAAAAACAGTAAAAGAAAAAAATGTAGGAATAAATGCATGTAACTAGTGTTATTCAATTATGCATCGGTAATACTCTACTAGACCCTTAACAAAAAGTTAAAAAATGCATATGCAGAAATAAATGCATGTAACTAGTGTCATTCAATTATGCATAATAGTCTAATAGACCCTTAACAAAAAGAAAAAAGATGCATCCGCTATAGATTCATTAGAACAAGAAATATTTGATAAATTTATTTTGTATAAAATATTGTATCAACTAACATTTTATTTATTATTAGTTAGAATGCAAATCTTACTTCAATTGGACTCACACATCCTCTAATAATGAATGAGATTACATATAAAATTAGTTTATTTATTATAAGTCGAGCAGAGTAGAGAATAGTTTGGGGCCAAAGTGATATTTCGAAAACTAAAATGGGAGGTCAATGCAATATTTGAAAGATAGTGTCAGACACCCAATTAGCATAGGTGACGCGACACCATAGTTGTCAGAATTTCTACCCGGAGACCAAAAATATCATCAACGTGGTTACGTGGTCTAGAGTTAGGCTTCCTTTTTGGACTCGAAGCTGTGCTCTTTCTGCATTCGCCAACACTAATGGCGCTCTCTGCAACATTTGCGCCTCCTTCACCTCAAAGCTTCAATCTTTACGCCAAAATCCGCAGACCCTTTTTCTCTCACTCTTTCAATCCCCTCAAGATTCGCGCTTCAACCACTCTAGATTATTCCAACGTCTCTGCCAACCAAAAACCCTCCCCTTTGAAGGTGACAATAACTAGCCCCTCTAACTGTTATTGATTAAATTGCTTTAATTCTTTGATTTGTATTAGCAATTTCCTTCCATTTGAATTTGATTGTATTCGCAATTGAAATTTGGATGCCTCTTTTTTTTTCCCAACTGTGCATGCAAAACTTCAAAGACTTTTTGTGTCACTAATGATTTGTATCCTTTTTGTTCTAACGCATGATTCAGACTAGTAATTGGCAATGGAAATTCAAAGACAGCTCTATAAACATTTATTATGAGGAACATGTGAAGGAGACTGAGGAGCCTTCTCAAAATATCTTGGTGATGCCAACCATTTCTGATGTTAGCACTGTTGAGGAATGGAGATTAGTGGCCGGAGACATAGTTCAGCGTGATGGCAATGTCAATTGGCGTGCAACTATTGTTGATTGGCCTGGTCTCGGTTATTCTGATCGGCCAAAGATTGATTACAATGCTGATGTCTTGGAAAATTTTCTGGTTGATTTCATCAATTCACCCTGTGGTCCAATAAAACAGCCAGGTACTGGTGGAGGGCATTGTAATAATTTTCACTTAACAGCTAACATTAGATTAAGCTTTATAGTTTTGAACTATATTTGTTTAATCATTTTAGATCATCACAGTATGGCTAGGTTGCAATTATTATTTGTATTTTCAGACTTATAATTAATTCCATATTTTGTTGTTTTGAGCAATTTTAATTTGTATCTCTGTTTCTGTGTGGTGTGTGCATTTTTAGTTGAGAAGTTTAGGGACTAGAAAATGCTGACTTTCACTACTTTGGATGATGTGTCTGAGAACTTTTGCTAAGTTAGTTATGTTTCTTTTGGAAGATATAATTCCTTGGCTGCTTACCTAGGCTACTGAGACTTCTGGTGTGTGTGTGTGTGTTTTTTTTTCCCTTGCCCCCCCCCCCCCATCTCTCTCTCTCTCTCTTCCTTCTGATTGGTGGATATGAGAAATCTAGATTATAAAGAGTATCTGTTTCATTCTAGCTGGAGTTAGGAAAATGGGTAGGTCTTTAGACAGTAAAATAAGGGATTATCTGATCCAATTAGTATTTTTTTTCCCCCTACTATGTTTCTTCTATTGTATTATTGAATATTTACGCCTATCATGATGCTTCCTGTGAATTGTGGGAGCAATGTATGTCTTGTGTTTATCCATTGATTGTCTTCGATTTGCATTATTTCTTCAAGGATGTATATTTGTTTACATAAGTAGTTTAATATGTCCAATCCTGGATTGTATTGACTAGTGTTTATGACTAACATTGTCCATGTTAAACTAGAAAATGATTTGATAATTTTTGGAGGAGGGCATGCTGCATCAATAGCAGTCCGTGCTGCAAAAAAGGGTCTGGTGAAGCCCAAAGCTATAGCTGCCGTTGCTCCAACTTGGGCTGGCCCCCTTCCTATTGTGTTTGGTCGGGATTCCAGCATGGAAACAAGGTACTGTTTTGCCCTCTTTTTCAGTCGCCATACTTTTTTTCTTACTATAGCATTGCTTTCTAGTCTCTACTGAAAGGCAAGCAGATATAAGCTGGTGATCTTAAATATTCCATAACCGAAATCTTAAAATAATTAACTTTAAAAGGAAACAATGCTATATTTCTTAATTTTATCCATCTGTATAACTGCTTGTTCTTGGTAACAGTGTAATGCTTTGTGTCCCTTAAATGATCTTCCTAATTCTTCCCCCTCTGCCAAAATTTGTTTGATTTGTCCATGGAAGGCTAGAATTCACATTGATATGAAATTCAAAGAACCATGTACGTCACTACCAGATTACCTTGTTTCACAATATAACTGGTTTCTTTTCTCACTTCCTCATAAACTTGGCAGGTATGGTCTTCTAAGAGGCACCTTAAAGGCTCCTGCAGTTGGCTGGATGATGTACAACATGCTTGTCAGCAATGCGAATGCAATCGAATCGCAGTACAAATCCCATGTATATGCAAACCCGGATAATGTGACTCCAGGAATTGTGGAAAGCAGATATGCATTGACAAAACGAAAAGGAGCACGATACTTGCCCGCTGCTTTCTTGACTGGGGAATTAGACCCTGTAACATCTCGCGAAGAGTTCCTTGAACTCTTTGCAGGCTTGGAAGGAAAGACACCAGTCCTGGTTGTATCAACCAAAGGTGCTCCTAAGAGGTCTAAGGCTGAGATGGAAGCTCTTAAGGGGGCTAAAGGGGTGAGCAAGTTTGTGGAGGTGCCAGGTGCTCTTCTTCCACAAGAGGAGTATCCTGCTATAGTTGCACAGGAGCTTTATCAGTTCTTGCAAGAATACTTCGGCTCTGTGGCTCAAAATTGACATTTTTTTTTTCTTCTTAATAATTTATATATCAATCGGGGAATACCAATATCATTGAGGTTCTGCAGGTTTTCCCCTTCTCTATGTTGGTGCTGCTTTAGGAGGCACAAATATTAATTGATGGAAGAAATGAGTTTGTTTAAAGAGTATGCGTATATATTTAGTGTGGTTTTATTTTATTTGGTATAGAACCCCTCTTAATGGGCCATCAAAACAGGTTATATCCTTCCTAATAGCACGTTTATTTACGCCTTAACTTAAGGGCTAGCACTGTTACCCATTAAATTTAGGGAAAAAAAGACACTTTATTTTCCTGGATGATTGATTATATATATTTTAGTTCCTATATTTTAAAAAAATATAAATTAATTCTTTGAATTTTACTAAATATATATTTTAGTTTTAAACTTTGAGTTATGTGGAAATCAATTGCCTAAATTTTTTTAAATATATAATTTGATATTTTAAATTTTATTGAATGTGAGTTATTTTTATTAATAATTGATGAAAAAATTAATGAAATAGTTGATTTGTATATTCTAAAAAATTTAGATAATTAATTTATATTTTTTTAAAATATAGCGATTAAAATGTACATAATTTATTATTTAAAAAAAGTAAAATAGTCTTTTCCAAGATGAGTTTCAAAAGTTTTGACGCACCAACAAAACTTAGCTATATGTGCGAGGTTTACTGACGTCAAATCATTTTCAACTGTACTGAGGAGTGAACTCTTCCTTGCTGAAAGAAGCCATTAAGCGGTATTTAGTACACGGTAATCTTTTTATTTTTTTAGGAATATTAAAACACTTTTATATTTGGTAGAAAATTTAAAATAATATTATTGAAAAGGAGTTTTATCCCTAAAATATTACCACTTTCTCCTATAGAAATCTAATATTTCTATGAGAATGGAATGTTTGTTATTATAAAAAGATCAAATTACTCCTATCACCATTCAAAACCACCTACCACATATCATTTTCAGCCGCCACCGGTCATCGCCACCTCTGCCGATTACCGCTGTACGCCACCCTCCGCCGTCAATCGCCGTCGCGGCCCACCCTTTGCCACCATTGGCTGCCACCACCACCGGCCACCCTTCACCACTGCCGCCAGCCACCCTCCGCCACTGTCGGCCATCGTCATCACCGTTGGCCTCCACCTCCATCAAGAGTATTTTTGAAAATTTATCAACTATTCTCAAGAATTCATTTTGCATGCCCAAACACTCCTAAAATATCATATTCAAGAGAGTTATTCCCAGATAGAGCATTCTTTAAAATTCTACTCCCAGAAATAAAAATTCATTTCGTCTACCAAACACCCCCTAAAGTTACCAATTCAAGGTTCTTTCCACGTTTATCTCCCTCCTTTAAAAAAGGTATAAACTAAACCTCAAGCATATTCGAACTTACTCCCAGATGCAGAGGCTAGCATAGTTGAAATCCGTATTGGATGGAATGTAAGTGGAGAAAATTTTAAAAAACAAAATAAGTTGTCGTCACAGTTGAAAAAAAACTGATATCGTAATCAAAATAATATTAATATAACTCAGCTTCATGTTGAACTTTATATGTGACAGTATATTTATTGTTAATTTTTATGATACCTATATATTTACAATTTTAAATTATGTTTTAAACTATACATAAATTGTCACATATAAAGTTTACTATAAATTCCAGTCTATATCACTACTACTTTTGAAACAATATAGTATTTCGGCACCCATCTTTTTCTCAAGAGTAATTGTACCTGAGATGATTTGTCAATCTTTAATTGCTTGTTAATTGTACTTGAAGAATTTTGAGATTAACAACTTAGCTCATTCGGGTACAGTACTCTTACGAGTTATGTGTTTATGCTACAATTCTGTTTATAAATGGTTTTTATGCATATAATTAACCATGAATCCGAATTCATTGTAACAAAACTCATAATACAAAATCTACCTTTATTAATCCATGAATAAATAATTAAGAGGCATAAATTTTTGGTATGTAACCATTTGGTGTCAGAAATTGAACATAGAATTACAGCTTGATCTTCAAAATTCAATATTATAATTCTTTCTCGTCAAAATGAATATTATAATTCCACAAATCAATTTTATGGATTGAAAAATAACTAGGATCCGTTTGAACATCGGAATTATGAGGTATTGTTGGTTAAGACGTTAAGAATTTAATTATTCTTTACTTAAAATAATTCAAATTATTATACAACCTTAAAACTATTATTCAAATTATTAAAATTATACATTCCTTATTTATAACAGTCTTAACCAACCCAAAATTATTCTTTACTTAAATTTTAATTAATTTAAATTTAATTATTATGCAATTTCATCTCTAAATTCATAAAAGTTGTATTAATTTAGTATTTTTATGCCAATTTAGTTCATAAAAAGAAATAATCAATTTGATATCTATTTTTGTAAAATTTTTATTTATTTATTTATTATTATTATTTTATAATTAGCATAGCAAACTCACTCAACAAGGACGTGGGGAGTGAGGATAACACATCCGAAAACAGAGAAGCAACAAATCAAAAAGCAAAAGCTGTCTAGACAAACCTAGTAATCCTAGAGATCAATAACAGCAAAAGTGACTCCTCAAGCACTCTTCACATATAATTAATTGATACTAGAATAAATATAAATAATTTAAAAAATTATAGAATAAATATAAACTTAAATATAAATAATTTTAAACTAACTCATACAATAACTAATTTTATAGAATAAATATAAGGAAATTAAAAAATTAAGTTACTAATTACCCCTATAATTAATTGATACTATATCCTCTTCCTCTTCCATAAAGCTGTACCACTTGCAATTATTGAATAACAATTTCATACCAATTTCATAAATCTTTTAGCAAGGCAATTACTTACACGCAACAGAGTGATACTTTCCTCCTGCATAGAGAAAGAGTGAATTTACTCCATATCACATTAGAGCCCTTGATTTTTCTTAGAAAAATGAGAGAGAGAAAGAGAGAGAGAGAGAGAGAGAGAGCAAGAAATCAATGATTGAGATGATATTGTGGAGGAAGAGTGAATTTCCTCCATAAAGGATATAAAAATTTTCTCGTGCCACAAGCCGACGGGCAACTCTTCAAATTAGTGTTTCCCACAAATTTACAACAATGGTATGAAACAGATAATTACATCTCAATGACGCAACATCTTTTAATTTGTTTCCATTTTGTTAGGTGTAAAGTGCAACAATTCTTTTGAAGATATGCAATGGTCAGGGCTGGAAGTGAGCATGAGCCGAGTCTAAGCTTAGCACAGCTCAAGATCGGCCCGTTAATATTAGGCTGAACTCGAGCTCGAGTTCGAGTTTAAAGTGAGCATAATTTCTAGACTTAAACTTAATTCACTAAAAATTCATCGAACTTAAGCTAATTTATGAGCTACTCAAACTTAATAAGATAACCCAAGTTAGATTTCAATTAAGTCTTTTTCATTTAATAAAGTATAGGATATTTAGTGATAAGAAGATAGTCTGAACAACAACAATAGCAGTAATAATAATAATAACAGTAACAAAATACAGACACACACACACACATATCGAATCAGCTCACGAACTAATGAATTGAATATAGTAAAATTCAAGTTTGGCTCATTTAATAAATGAACTTAAATCTCCAGTCCAAATTCAACTCATGAGCTCATGAGCCCAACTTATTGAGTTATTAATAAATCAAATCAGAAATAATTTATGAGCTGATTTGACTCACTTTCACCTTTAGCAATAGGTATTATTATTATTATTATTATGCAAGGATATATAGTCAGCCATTTTTGCGCCATTAGTTGTACAACTATAGGATAATAGGATTCGTACTTCTTTCTCCTCACGGTTCTTATAGAGTTGATCCATCCTCCACCTGTAGGGAAAAAATTCTTTCTCTGTGTAACATCACAACCATCAAATCATGTTGGGTCCCATTATTTTTACTACTTCTATAAATTTTAGATGGTGTGATATTTTTTGTTTTTACAATGTTTTGAATAGATGTTGGCAACTTGGTTGATCAGTCCATGATAAATAATAGTATATGACCAAAAAACATAATGAATAATTTTATTATTATACAATACATATAGTTACAATAATATCACGTGTAAACTACACAGATGTAGGATTTTGTCTAAATTACATGAGTTCATATACTATTTTATTCATACAGATGCCAATTTTCTAAATTGTACAAAAACACGACTACATAATTTTTTTAGTTTGTTGTATACCTTTCTTTATGTTATATTTTTTTATTTTTAAAGAGACAACATATAAGAGGAGTTTTCCCATACTAGAAGATATAAAGAACTGAAATATAACAGGCATAGCAGTTTACATGGGTGTGGTAGACCTAATTACTCGATGAACCAGACACCCGATTTAAAATATATGGGTTAATGAGTTTAGGGATAGCAATAGGTATCTAGGGAGCAAACCCCTCGCCCTTGTCCCCGTTCAAAAATTTGTTCTCCGTCCTCATCACCATTCCCATCATGGGTCTCCCATTAGCCATTCTTCACAAGGATTGTCCAGGGGTTTATGCTAAAAAATTCTAAAAAAATCTTGTAAACATATATAAAATATATATAAATATCCATAATCTAGTATAATATTGCTAACACAACACAATTCAAATTAAAAAAGAAAATACATTATGCAAATCTAATAAAAGAGAATTAGAAATATCATGAAAATACATATAAGTCCCTTATAAATAATAAAATTTATATGCTTGTTAACCCCTATATTGTTTAATAAATGGGGACTCTATCCTTACCTGTATGGGGACCAAATCTGTCCCCATAACAGTCCTCATTGCAGATAATTAATCCTCATAGGTACCTGCTTAGGCGAGTTTTCTTTGCCATCTCTTGTTGAGTTAAGTCTTTGGGTCCGTTCAGTATGATTTAACCCGATCAAATTGATTTGGATATAATTAAATTGAAAATTATATCTAATGACTCGACTTGTTGATTCGATGACCTAATGACCCAATCACATATAACCATATTTTTTATTTTTATTTTTATTTTTTCAATTTCATCTAATGTCTTTCTCAACTATTCTCCTCACTTCCCTATCTTTAAGCCTTAGTTGTCTTCACCTCCACCTCTAACATCTAGCTCGTCATCTTCATCTCCATTACCCATGGCTCTGTTGAAACATCATCATCCTTGTGTCTTTTGTTCACTATATGTATTGTTTCGCTCACTAGTTTGTTAGATGTAGACTTTGCATCGCAGGTTTCATGGCCCAAGTTTGGGCTTGAGAAGTGTTTTACCATGAAAAAAGGTTTAGAGGGTTACATGATGAGACATCATCTGGGTTCAATGTTGGATGGTGAGAAAAGGTACATAACAATGATAATGAAAGGTGATGGTGGGTTCCAGGTGCTTTGTCAGAGCAGAAATTGTGGATGACAGATTGGATTCTGGAGCTACCAAGTTTCTGCCATTGGGATAGGTGGTGTGCTATGCTGAAATAGTTGAAAGGAATACTGAAAAGTTGAGAAGAAGAGTGTGGGAATTTTTTAGGCATTTTTTGGAAAATTAAAAAACATAACCCAACTACTCGATCCAATGTAACCTAATTTAGATCAGGTTAGGCTGGTTCAAGTTGTTAAAATATTTTTCTAAAGAATTGACCTAACCTACCCTAACTTCAGTTAACTGGTTTGAATTTTATTTTCTCATAATCACGACCTAATCTGACCCATGAATATCCCTAAATAGCCATGCAAGTGTGGTTTCTATTGTGTGGGTAAGACAATTATCTAAGAATTTGTGTTTTAAACTCATACCAAATAGATGTCATATAAACACTATATATTAATATGAATGTGGATTATTATCAAAATGAAATTAATATTTTTTTATATTTATATGAATTGTTATACTTAGTATTGAATTTTATTGTTTATATAACATCACTCAAATATCTATCATCATTATGTAATATTTATATTAAGTAATTTAATTTGTACATAAAAAATGGATATACTTAGTGGATACTATAAAGAGAGAAAGAGACAAAATATTGGCCCCCACCATCACCATCAAATGCTTTATATCTTTTTTTGTTTATGATGTTCACACATTATGATTAGACAGAAATGTCCCTTCTTTATTTATTAAATAATTTCTTTTTAGGGGTATTATTGTAACTTATCACCTCTCTCTCCTATCTCCTCATCTATAGTTAACTCACCAAAAGATTAATTTTTTACCAAAAAAAAAAAAAAGAGGTGAGGAGAGAGAACTTTTTTTGTTTAAGTTTACTTTTATAAAGATAAAATAAAAAATTACAATAATACCACTAAAAGTAAGTTATTTAATAAATAGAGAAGTGGCATTTTTGTCTAATCATAATGTAGTGGAAGTTACAGCATAAAAAAGAGAAGAAGGAAGCTAGTAAAACCACACACACACACACACACACACACACACACACACACATATATATATATATATAGCTTATCGCATAAATCCCAAAATCATAAATTCATGCATGTAAGGACGCTCTGTTCTGGTGCCACATGAATTCATGGCATAGGCTATGAAACAACTTGTTAACAAAGTGCTTCAATTACCTTGATGATAAATGACTAAGATTTAAAGGTGTATTGATATATTAATAATCTCTAGTTCACCCTAAATGTTCATAATCCTTATTCCCCCATCCCAACGAGAAGCCTGAAAAAAGAAAAAAGAAAAAAACCCATTGCTCTCACTTCAACCACCGCATCCTTATTCTTCATCTTCCTCCTTCTCCTTTTATAGTGGTTAGATGTGACGACAGCTCTGCGACGTCGACGGCGACACCATCGTTGACTCCCACCACTGCATCCTTCCTCTTTTGCAATTGCCGGATGTAACAGTAGCTCCACACCATGATGGTCGCAATGGCCACACCGGCATCAACTCTGGGCTAGCAACATGAGGTTAGGTTAGTGATTGTGGTTGTGCGGGATAAAAGGCATCAGTCACATGGTGGAGATTGGGTCTTAGGTATGGTGGTTCGTAAGCAATGGCAGCTCGACGATCTCTTGCAACAGCACTTCTTCCTCTGATGATTCCTCAGGCTCCCAACCTCAACTCTAATTGCAAAATTTTTTATTTTTTAGTTTTTTATTTTTTGAAAAAAATTGCTTTTTAGCTTGAGTTTAGTTTGATGAAAATGAGTGACTATTGATGAAAATGATTTGCTTCCTTCCTCATGGTGCATGGGTCCTATGTTTGATATGGTTCCATTCTAATTGTTATGGCTATGCTCTCTAATCTTTGAGCTATGTTTGGTGAGTGTATGAGGCACTTTGGGTTTGAAATTATTATAATGCACAAAAATGTGTTAGTTGTTTAGTTTCTGGAAAATTTCGGATTGAAATGGAAGCAGGGAGATTAATATTGAGCATGAATGAAAGGAGAGAAAAAAGGAGGAGGATGTGGACAGATGAGCCTACTGCATCCTGCAGTGGTCGGGGCCGCCTGGTGGGGTGGTAGGGGAGGGGGCGGTGGCATAATGCAATGGGAAGGGGGTTTCTGGGGGTGGGAGAGATTTTGGATTCTTCTATGGTGCATCATCAATAATTGATCTATAGATAAATTATAAAATATGCACTATTGGATGCCAACATGCTTGAAGCGCCTTGTTAAGTAAGGCGCTTCATAGCCTTCACCCGAATACTTGCCATCTACCCAATACTCCTTCATTATTTGAAGCTTTACTTTCTCTTGTGCACACAACTTGATACTTGGATGCTTTCTTTTTCTTTTCTTTTTTTTGTGGTCTTTTTTTTATGTTTTGTATATGTATTTTTTATTATAAGCAATCTTATTTGAGGTATGGTCTCTTAATCTAAATTTGAATCGTAGTTTGTCACATATGGAAGGTTAGTCCATTATTTCATTCTTTTGCTAATTGCTATTTGATTTGATTAATATTTTCATAAAGTTACTTTTTCCTTCAATGCTTTTTTTTTATCAATAGAAATATTAATCCTTGACTTTTTTTAAAAAATTATGAATTATTTTTATAAATTTAATTAGTTCATTTAAATTTTATAATATTAATTTGCATTTGATCGCAAGCCTATTAATAGAGTTACTTATCCACAATTTAAATAGCTTTAAACATTGAAAAGCTCATAAGACAAAGGAAAGAATGTTTAAGGCTCCTGGGTTCTCAATCCTTTCAAGTTTCAAGCGATTACTTGCTTAACGATATTTTCTACTTTGGAGCAATACTTAGTGATGCTCCATATGCCTGTTTACTAGAAGGCTGCATTTTCACTGATCCAGTACAAAATCTGGACACTAATGCGCCAGCTTTTATCTTGTAGCCATTATGTTATCTACTGTACAAAGACCATTAAACCAATGTAGAGGCCATATTACAAGTTTGCCCTTGTTATCCTTACTGTGTTGCATGAGAATTGGTAGCTTTTTAATTATTTTCTTATAATTATTAAATAATTGCCCTAATAATTTATAAATTAATCATTATAAATGATTTTTTATGTTTATTTATGAATAGTTTATTTTAAAATAATATAAATAAAATTATAAAACTTTATAGGAAAGACTTTCTATGAAACCCAATACAATTTATAGGACTTAAAACCCATGTTGAGTTGGATCAAGTGTAGTATGACATGTAATTTAAATATATATGTTGCATAAAATTTAAAAAATTTAATTATTAATAATTATGAATCAACCCATTTACTAAGTTTAACATTTGCTATAAGTTAAGCCATTAGAGTGGTCTAATGATGAAGGGTTTAATAATTTACATAGAGTCCTAGATTCAAAATTTATTATCACTAACACACACACACACACACACACACACACACACACATATATATAGCGAGCTCAAGTGAACTAAGTTGAAACAACTTGAGCCAATATTATGCTATCTTGTTAACATTTGTTATAGGCTAATCTAACTTATTTAACTAGCAAACCCAAATAGATCTACATCGGGCCTAAACTGGTGGAGCCTAAATAAATTGTGTTGGTTTGTTAAAGTTTGTAGGCTAACCTTAAACAGGCCGATCCAATATTATGCTGGCTTGTTAACATTAGCTATAAGCTAGTCTTCACCATTTAACTAGCGAGTCCAAATCGGTTGGGCCTAAACGGCTTAGGTCAACGTTATGTTGTCTCATTTACATTTACCATAAATTAACCTGACCCATTTAACTAGTGGGTTGGACCTAAACATGTCAAGCCTAAATGTGTTGTTTGGCTTAAATGCATTGTCTGGCTTGTTTAAGTGTATCGACTAATATAAAATGAGTTGGGCGAACATTATGCTGATTTGTTAATATTTGCTATAGATTGGACTGACTTATTTAACAAGTAAACCTAATTGGTCTGGGACTAAGTGGGGTGGACTGGCCTATTTAACAATCTTATGGGTTAGCCCACATGAGGCAGATCAATATACCATTACAGGCAACTGTAATCTAGCATCATATTTTTATATTTTTTTTAGTGTACTTTAATTTATTTTTATAAAAATAAAAATAAGCATTCATTTTTTGTAAATATTATTTCTTTAAATACTATTTTACACAATTAAATATTGACATAAACACAATTTACATGTCATTATTATAAATTTATATTGATTTTTTTTATTAGTCTGTGTATGCAGGGATTAGACATCCTTTTATACTATCTTAGAATTGAGTAGGTCTAATTCAACCACAGAAATTAGCTAGTGGGAAAGAGTTATTCAATCTCTTATAAAGGCTATCTTAATCATATTCCTAAGCAAATGTAGGCTCTAACAAAGATTAAAAAAATAAAAAATATAATAAAGAATTCATAATAATAATAAAAAAAAAGAATCAACAAATAAATTATCATCTCTTAAACGCTATTAAACATATTATCAAATGAATAACAAAATGTAAAGTAACCTATTTAGTTATGTTTGTTAGCCTTCTTCAATGGATAATGAAAATGTAAAACCTTCACACATCATTAGACACTCGGGTTCTTTCAAAAAAATTTTGAGAATCTAATTTTTCTTTAACCTTCGTGAAACTTAATAATGAAAATTCTTTGATTCTAGAAATTCTCTAGAATTGTATATTTTTTAGGGCTTTAAAATTTTGTATATAACAAATCTTTGGTGAAATATTAACATTATATAAGTGCATTAGAATATCACGGTATCACACTCATTAAAAAAAAAAAAAATTGTGTCAGTCACATTTAAACCATCAAGTTAAGCATTTTAACTTTACAATCCATATTTTAAATTATTAATTATTGATATCTTGAAGGTATATGAGAATCTAATATATTGCTTAAGAAGTATTTATTGTATACATAATATAATATAATTAACTTTTGTTAGCTCACCATATTCAGCAACACTAAAGTGTGTTTATTTATTGTTTTTAAATTATAGTTTAATTCCATCGGAAAGTATCTTTTTTCTTTTTTTTTAGATTAAAAATTATATTAAAATATAGTAAACATTATTTTTATTACTTATTACCTCATTCCAATTACTCATCCCTGCAGCTTCGTAACATCCACACGAAGATAGTCCATTTTGGACATTTCAAAAAGCTTTAATTTTTATTGTTTAAATCATTAATTCAATTACCAGTTCTTCACCGATAGTCTAAAATTCCATTGTTACACATAAAATTTATCTCAAACCATCTAAATCGTTCACTTTATTTTAATAATATCTCATTAGCCAAAATTAACTAGATGTCCAAATTTTGGACCGGACCATCCTAAACGCTGCCATATGTTTGGCTTCCAGCTGATGTCCTAAGCTTAATTTTGGGAGCTTCAGGAAAAGTTTGCCAAAAGTAGGTGTCAGGATACTTCTCATTTTCGGTTTTGAAAAGTGAAATGGTACTTTACCGTTAAATTCATTACCCATCTCTCATGAATTTTTTTTAAAATTATATTATGTTATTTTTTATAATTATGTTTTTAAAAATTATTTTATTTTATTTTATTTAAATAAAAATTATTTTCTTAAATTTATTTTTAAAATATTTAAATCAAATATAAATTAATTTTTTTAATTTAATTATTTTTAAAAAAAATTCAAAAATTAAACCAAATGAATATTAATTGTCACAGTATCAATCTATGGCTTTTTTACCCAAATAAAATAAAAAAAAATATTATTTTCATAAATATATGATTTTATCTTTATTTTTTAAAATATCATATTTTAGTTGTTTATAAAAAAATTATGTGAAGCTGGCACAATTTATAATTAATTCTAAGTGACTAGAAATCGTGTTATCCTCACATAATTTATAAACTGACAAAACACCCACATATAAATCATGTGAGTATCACACAATTTCAATGCAATTAAAATATACAAAATCGTGTTATCATCACACAATTTCACGTTTTGAACTTGTGCATATAGTAACAAATAAATATATAAATAAATAAGAGGGTGCATGTTAACATGATCCGCACATGCTTTGGACTATCATATGATCCGTCCATTTTTACCATTAGATCGTATTTGAATGGTTATGATTTAAAGAGGTAATAATGATATAATAAGATTAATTGGTATGTATTGTCGTGTAAAATTCATTTATATTGACATCCAATTATGTGCAATCATATAAGCAAAGATGATTTTCTTTTGAAATAATAAGTATGAGAGTTAACTATCTTTGCCTATGTGGCAGCACATAATCGAATGTTAGTGTAAAAAAAATTTATACTAATAATACATATCAATTAAATCTAATTATAAAATAAAATAATAAATATTCAAATTAAAAATAATAATACTAAATTACCAAATTATCCAATCCATTTTTTCCTTTTTTTTTTACTCTCCTGTCATCACCCTCTTCCAACTTCTCCCAATAGTTTGTTGTAGACACTTGCTGTGGCACTGCCACTGCCGCCACCACTTTATGCTCGACTAGACAGCAACCGCACAGTTTGAGTCGGGATCTATAGTGGAATAACAATTTTTGGTGTTTGTAGCAAATTACTGGGACGAGTTGGAAGAGGATGGTGGTGGAAGAGTCAAAAAGAGAAGGGAATATGGGGTGGATAATTTGATAATTTAATATTATTATTTTTAATTTGAAATTTTATTATTTTATTTTATAATTGGATTTAATTGATATATACTGTCAGTATAAAATTTTTTTATATTAATTTCCAATTATATGCTTCTACATAGGCAAGGATAGTTAACTCTCATACTTATTTTCTCAAAAGAAAATCATATTTTCTTATATGACTACACATAATTGGATGTCAATATAAATAAATTTTATACTAATAGTGCATATCAATTAATCTTATTTTATATCATTATTACCTCTTTAAAGCATAACCGTTCAGATATGATCTAACGGTAAAAAGGGATGGATTATATGATAGTCCAAAGTATGTGCAGACCATTTTAACATGCATCCTTTTATTGATTTATATATTTATTTGTTACCATATGTGCAATTTCACAATGTGAAATCGTGTGATGATAACACGATTTTGTGCATTTCAATTGCATTAAAATTGTGTAAGATTTACACGATTTATATGTAGGTGCTTTGTTAATTTATAAATTGTGTAAGGATGATATGATTTCTAGTTATTTAGAACCAATCATAAATCGTGTTAGTCTTACATAATTTTTTTATAAACAACTAAAATGAAATATTTTAGAAAATAAAAATAAAATCGAATATTTATAAAAATAATATTTTTTTATTTTATTTGGGTAAAAAAGCCGTCAATCTATTAGACTATTGTTATAATTTTATTCATAAACTAATTATTTTCGTGGTATATGTAGCACTCGTTCTTTTCGTCATTAATATGGGTTTCGGATAACGTTAGAGCTCACCATCCCGCCCTTGTTGTCAGGGCGCATCATCTATATTTATTAGTTTATTAACATAGGAGATTCCTGTTTTCAACGGTACTCTTTTATTTTTTTTATTACATAACTGTATTCCTTTTATTAACTGCTTTTATCCTTCAATAAAACGGGTTATTTTTTTAATTTTATTTCTCTCACACCCACTTAAACACCAGCATTAACAAAGATAAGTATAATAATAAATGAGTTATATTTTCAAAGAGCAAATTAAGATTTAACTTTAGAGAAAGTTAGTGTTGTGAGAACCTCTTAAATTATTATTGTACCATGGTAAAAATATCTTAAATACAACCAAAAATAAATAAAAAGCCTCCACCAGAAACTCCTCCTAACATCTACAACTTCAAAAAATAGGATATTATTTTTTATATGAAAACAATTTTAATTATATACCATATTCTGGATATTAGTAGATATTTATGAGATTGTGGAAATTTTTTAACACCGGCCTAATGTATTGGCGGTTTCATATCTCTCTCGCGCGCGCATATATATAATAAATTTAATTTAAATATATTAATAATATAAAATAATTTTATATTATTAATTAATAAAAATAAAAAAAAAAATTATAATAAATAAAAAATTATATAATTATTTATATAAATTAATATTTTTTTATTTTTATTAATTAATAATATAAAATAATTTTATATTATCAATATTTATTAATTAAATATATATATATATATATATATATATATATATATATATATATATATATATATTATTTTTCTTGTTTTTAGCGATTCTCACATCAGAAAACAAGACTAGCTAATAGGCCTGTAACAACGGTAGTATCCAAAGCTGCAGGCGATGTGACATGGCACATGGAATCTCCATCAGCCGCCTAGATGATGCAATGGGTCTTTTTTTTTTTTTTTTTTTAAATTTAAATCTCTTTTCTTTTGCTTCTTCTCACAGCTATATGGATGTATATGGAAGTGGATTTTCTTATATTAAAAAATAATATGATCTTATTATATGGTATTTTTTAATATTGATTAAGGATGTGGGATCAAGTTTGGAATCCACAAAAAAATTTGATCAATAATAAAAAATATCACATGACAAGATCATGTCATTTTTTGACATGAGAGGATCCATTCTCGGATATATATACCCAAATGATGTGACGTGTAGCAGCTACACTTCTTTTTTTTTTTTTTTAATTTGAATCTCTCTTCTTCTTCTCACGACTATATATATATATATGAGGTGGGTTTGAGAGAAGAAAGAAGAGAGTACTGAGAGAAGAGAGTGATCTAGGAGGAAAAAAAATATAGAGAGCTGAGTTCTAAATTTTGAAACAATGAAAAAGGATAAAACAATGAAGTTAAGTGAGCATATTGAGCATAAAATTTGTCATTATAATGTAATGTGTTTTTCGGGATTTGAATTATTTCACTATTATTATTATTACTGTTGTTGTTGTTGTTATTAGGTTTCCACTATTATTTCTAATTTTTGTTTGGATCTCATCTCCTTCCTGTTATAATTTTTCTATTCTTTTTCTTTACATGTTGATTTGTTAGCCATGGTTCCTTGATTTTAGGTGCCGATCTAAGAATGTAAATGGCAATATTTTTAAAATCCCCCTTTTACGAGGAACTGATATAGATATCTGAGGAGGAATTGGTGATATAAGCCATGTGTGATGCATCAGTAACTAGATTAACTGGAATGTGAGTAATAACTAGCCTCATTATAATGCTACAAGAATATAGAATTAAAGAAATAAAATAGAATTTAATTTACATACATAGACAATGTAAAATAATTTTATACTATCAACTAATAGAAATAATAAAAAGTGTCAATAGAAATAATAAAAAATATTAATTTATACAAATAATTATCCATTATAATGAAGGATCCACCATAATTTCTCATTTTTTCTTATTTCTATTGGTTGACAGTGTAAAATTATTTTATACTATAATTTTATATTGTCAGTACATATCAATTAAATTTAATAAAATAATATACTAATTAAATAAAATTTAAACTAAAATAACAAAAACAGGGTAATCACAAGAAGATAAAATAAAATAATTAAAATAAATAAACAGCACAACAAGAAGGAAATTGCCTAGGATAGGACATTAACTAGATGCTAGCAAATAGGGATCATTGAATAAAAATATTAATAAACTATAACATGGCTCACTCACAAGATTTGAACTACGAACAACTTTGTCATGATGTTTCATTGCATATGAATAAGGACTGGCCTCATAGTAAGCTTCAGTAGCAGCAACTTCTTCGGCCTCTACATACAACTCAATGCCAGCAATTTTTGGCCAATACTACCCATACATATCATTGTCATTGCTTACTTTATCTGCTTGGTATTTTATGTTTCCCCTCACAAATGAGATTGGGTACCTATATTTTATTCTTCACACACTCTTTTGGGTGCCAATATTTGTGCCTTGACAAAGTTTAACCTTAAATTCCACAAACGACATGATTTGGGGAATTATAACACAGATTAACTCTTCACATTTAAATGTCACACCTTCTTTTATATTTCTAATTATAGAACCATTAAAATGTACAATAATCGAAATATTTGTACTACTTTCCATATTTTTTTTCCTCTCTTTTTTGGGGATAAACTCTTTACTTCACTCTCTTCTAGAAATACAAATATTCTCTCATCAAACACAAATTAAAGGAGAAGTAGAGAAGAATTGCATATGTGTGTTAAGGAGGAGGAGGAGGAGGAGGAGGAGGAGGAGAAGAAGCATAGTATATACAGAAAAATTTTTTATTACAAAAGAAGAATAAGCCAAAAGTACTCTCTCTCTCTATATATATATATATTATATTATGGTAAATGGATATAAACTTTCATATTTTGTTATTAAATATAATATACATCCATATCTTTGTATTGCTCTTTACTTGTTTTTGGGTAAGTGAGGCATTTTACCAATTATCAAAAAAAAAAAAAAATCCATATCTAAAAAAACCAGCCTAAAAAAACTACCCAATACCCGCAATTTCTTAAGTACAATTCTCTTTTGTTGCTAAAATTACTTTTTTAAATCTTATTTTCTCTCTCAAACATTATATCCCTTACTTTGAAAAAATAAAAAATGCAAATTGAAATACACAATAGTACCTATCAATTTGCTAGTACTGTTAATAAAAGGGATTCCCTTTTTTAAGAGCTTGTGGTGTCCAAATTGTGTCTTCCTTAAAATACCCACAAATTAGAAGGAGTTGAAGGAAGTGCTGACTATTTCACTTGTTTAATTAGTTATTATATAATAAATGTTAGATAATACAATACATACTAAGGACAGATCATACTCTATTAATCACGTAGAATTCACGAAGTCATAACTTTAGTTGATGGTAGAGATTTCTTTACAAATAATTATATATGTGGAATTGATTTAATTAAAAACTTATTTATATAATGACTAAATTCAAAATCGTGGGGATTAAAATTATATTTTAACTGAATTTTATTTATTGGGTAAAACTTTATTTATGCCATTTAGGTTCAACAAAACTTTTGATTTTGTTTCATTTTTTTTTATTTACATTTCAAACGTTATCAATTTATTTCAATTCCATTCTTCTATCTAACCCCACTCAAAATTTAAATGGCGATTGCTAACATAAATGTCACGTGTCATTTTTTGTTGAGATAATATATTGACACTCATAAAACATTAAAATAAAAATTAGACTTTAGGGGTGAACTGAATTGAAAAATAAATAAATTTTAGAAACTAAAATTAAAACAAAAATTACAGGAATGTATTCAAAAACTGTAACTTTTAGTTACAATGGCTTAAATACATTTCTCCAACAATATTATGGTTCAACCTTAATTACCTGTAAATAATATAAACACTAGAAAATAAATCCCAAAAATTTTATGATTCCATAAATAAAGTAATTATAGAGAAGATTCAAACACAAAATTTCTAAATGACATACGTTAATTAAATCTCATCATAATTAGTTTTGTTAGCAATAGAACTTGAATTGAGCTATAAACTAACCCAAACTTGACTTGACTTTGGCTCAATTCATTCATAGACGCAGCCTATTTTTGGCTCAAGCATAAATTATTCAAATGAAAATAAAAAAAATTAATAAATACTAAAATATATTAAATTAGAGCGCATCATTATTTCTATTATTTTACTTCAATTAAAATGACTATATATAGTTCACATTAGTTTAATTTTTGTGTATCGTTAAGATTATGAAGAGATTTTTATTTTAGCTGTTGAATTTGCATGGACGGTGGGTGGTACTCTTGATTAAGTGAAGGGATACAACATTAAGTTTTTTTTTTTCGGTCAAGTGAGATATTGGTCAAGTGTAGTTAGAAAGTTGAATATGTGTTTCTCGGTTAAGGTTTGTGTTCCAAGTTATGTATATGACGATTGAGGAAATTTGTTATGATATCTTATATTTTGGGTTGTTGTACTTTTAACAATTTGTTTATGGAACTCTAAAACTTTCGAGATGATTTTTATAGAGTGTATGAAGCAATCAAGACTTTTTTTTAATCACAATAGTATTGGAGCAATGAAAATTATGGCTTTTACAGTTGCCCTTACAGTTTATTTTTTGTTTCAATTTAGTTCATAAAATTTAATTTTTATTTCAATGATTCACAAATGTTTTGATCCGTTGATCGACATGATATCTACATTAATAAACCAAGTTGGCAAAAACATGTCAGGAATCACAGACAAAGTTGGACGAAAAGATGAAATTGAAATAAATATTGACAACGTTTGAGACGAAAATTAAAAAATAGTTTGGGACAAAATTAAAATTTTCGTGATGTATATCTAAAAGATGTATATCTAAAAGACGTACGAAAATAAAATTTTACTCTTATTAACTTAATATAATGATATCATTAGAAAAAGACTTTATTTAGGCTCTGTTTGTTTAAGTTTTTTTTTTAAATACTTTTTATTTAAATGACATGTATAAAAAGATATACATTATAAATTGAAAGAAGTAACTTAAAAAAGTTACATCATAAAATAATTTTTTTCTAAAGTCAAGTAAATGCGCCCTTAATCAACTTAAAATTGTAGTAATTGATTATATAATTTATGTAAAAAATCCATAATAATTTTGTTCTGCATGTATCAATTTCAGTTTAATTAATACGGTTGAGCCCACATTCTAATGATTGTCTCTTACATATCTTATTTAAGTCTAAAATAACTTATGTTTGACTCTTACCCCCCTCCCCCTAAAAACATCCCTTAGGAATAATTTCTAGTTTCAATGCCTCTAATGAAAAAAAAAAATCAGTTTCATTAATACTGTTAGAGAAAAGATTTTTGGTATGAAATCAGAATTCATACTGTGGTATGAATAGTGTTAAGGTAAACATTTTAAAAAATAAAAAAAAATCAAATCCTCGCAATTTTTCTCACCCTGCTTCCGTTTTTTCCTTGTTCAGTTACCTGTCACGTAGGATTTATACACATTTGTGATAAACTTATTCGTAACAAATAGCATTTCTCATACCGTTAATATAGTGTTGACATGGAGCACTATTTTATATAGTTACATGAGATTTTGACATTATACATGGGTAGAATTCAATAAAAAAAAATGTGGGGCAACAAAGCAAAATTGATTTAGCTGATATTATATCACAAAATAATGAAATTGTTAACACAAAAAATGAGTTTTAAATTATTATTTTATAATTGTATGAAAAGATATAGGAAAACATTGGTGTTGAAAATAATTTCAGAGAAATCCACAAAACATTAATATGAGATTAATTTGCTTGTCAATACACTCAACTGTTATTAGTATTAAAGATTAGTTCTTAACCTAAGATAAAATGCTTAAAATGCCTTGTGTGGGTGGGCCAGACGTCACGGTTAAAAATAAATGGTCCAACTGGAGTCAATAAATTGCCAAATTATTACCCGATGCGACTGTGTTAAAAGGCATGCCGTCTCTCATAATGTTTACTAGAGACATATAAAATAGCAACATATATAATAGTATTTCGGAAGGAAAACGAATAATGTTAACATACTTATTGCTCAGACCAATGAAAAACCACAAACTTTGTTTCGTTAGAACTTATACCAAATTAACAAGAGTTAATGTGATATGAAACAGATTAAGATCGAGGGCCTGTCGATACGAGCGGAAAGGGGAAGTTTGAATCTAAGGCTGAGTTTGATTTAAACTGTGCTTTCATGTTGATTACAAATCAGGAACCAAATAGCTCTTTCAATGGTTGGTTTCCCTTGAGGTAGAAATTTAGGTATTCTACCTTTCAATTTAATAATTGGTAGCATGTGGGACCAATTTTAAGATTTTGATCCAACCAAACAGCTCATTCTTGCCTCTCGTGTGCTCACACATATTACCCACTCCAATTCATTTGCCTATGCCATCCAATTTTCAAAACACAAATAAAGACCCAGAATGGTCTTAATCAAAGTTGAAGCCACTGCCAGGCGTCACGTCATGTTTAACCTAGGAGGATTGTTATTCGAGTACTACCGAGGCCGAATCAATTGGTCATACTAACGATCAAGATTGCCTGACAAGAGATGGAGCTACCTACAACTCACCTGTCCCTCCTTCAAGTTCATATAAAGTTAATGTTATGCAGTTAGTTATCTTTTCATCAAGCAGATGTATACAAGGATGATATAACTATGGTAGTTAGAAGATATGATTGTGAATTTCTTGTCGCGGTTTTCAAACACTACCTTATTCTTTCAACCACTTGATACTGGAGATACGTCATATTTTGAAGGTGATTAGAAAATACAATGAAATGCATTATTGACAGTTGTATGTGTTATGTTGCTTATATATATATAGAGAGAGAGAGAGAGAGAGAGAGAGAGAGAGAGTGTGTGTTTGTTATGTTGTTTGGCGCTTTCCTTCATGATATTTTATTTTTGAAATGATTGTTTTCATATGTATTGTTTACATATTTGTTGTGAGAATAATGCCGTTACTCATTAACTTGCCAGTGTGTGTGTTTTCGAAAGCATAAAAATATCTGACGTTCAATGGAAAAACATAAACAATTTCGATTGTGCAGATATATTATTGAATCATTTAGATAAAATGTTTGCATTATAAGATAAAATTTAAGTGATATAAATTCACGAATATTGTTCACTATCTAATAGCTCTTGAAAAAGTTCCATGTCCTCATGAATAACGGCCGGAAATATTTTTTACTTTGTTCAATTCAAAAACATAGTTCTGACTTGGTCTATAACAACAATGATAATAAAATAATAGTACGTAGTGGAATTTATCATTATGATTCAATTTTTGATTTATTGTTGAGGTAAAATATTTCAGCATTATAATTTAATTATATCTTAAGCAAACACTAAAAAGAGTTTAATTAATAACAAAAAATTAAGAAGCCATACTTTTTATTTAATGTAAAGACATGATAAAAACACATGAAAATAATGTCCACATTAACATTTCATCGATATAAGTGTTATTATTGACATTATTATTTTTGAAATTATTTATTAATTATCATCTCTGCCATCTTCTTTAAAGTAATTAAAATGCGTTGTTGCATGTCATAAATTGATCAAATCATTTGCTTAAAAAAATTTATTTACTTAACCCATTAATTATAATAGCATATTAAAAATCAACAGCTTGGAATATTTACAAAATGAGTTAAATTTGATATACTATCAATAAAAATTATTTTACATTATTAATTAATTACATATTATCTTTTACACTTATATAATTTTTGAGATAATAATTGTTGTAAAAATTAAATATTTTTAAACATGAAAATATATAAAAAAAAAAATTGTGTATTTTTTTTTTCGATGCTTAGCAAAACGGCTCAACCCCTCAAAAGAGGGGAGCTACAAAACCATCACAGCACCAAAGCAACAAGAAAAAACCAAGATACAAAAAGAAAACATCAACATCAAGCAAGCCTAACAACCCACCAACCCACCGCTAAAAAAGTTGTGTATTAATAATATGGATTTAATTTGAATATATTGTTAGTATAAAATTTTTTTATATAAATATTCAATCATATATTGTCACATCAAGAAAAATTTTTTATATAATCACCTACTACTTGAATGATTATGCAAATAAAAGATTTTAATTAGATAACAATATAAAATTTTTTTACACTATCAGTGTATCCCAATTAAACTCTAATAATATATTAAAATTAAATTTATACAAAAATATCTTTTTTTTTAACAAGTACAAAAGTAAAACATACTAACTGAAATACAAAAATATAAACCAAGCAAGCTTTTAAGTTTAAGGTTTTCCAAAACATATATTTCGCCCCCGCCCCCGCCCGCGGGGGGTTGAACGCGTGGCGGGATGCCGAAGAGAATGTGGGGAGATTAGTTAGGAACTTACTTCAAATGTAATAAAGCATAAAGGACTACAAAATATATATGTCGCGATGCATACATGTACCATATGGTCTTGTCATAATATTATGTATTTGAATAGACCCTGTTACCTATCCCAAAACAAAAGCAATAGTAACCACTACTGATACCGGTGCCGCGAATAAGCATTGTAGCTTTGTATAACAATGCTGGTATATCTGATTTTTCTAAACATTAAATCCTTCATTAAGATAGCCACACACACACACAAAAAAAAAAAAAAGCCTTCATTAAGAATTAACATGAAAAGAAAAAAACAAATCTCTATTTTCACTTAAATGATGGAGGATATGAGATCAATGACTTTCGAGCCACATCATGATCAATCATACATCACAAGGTCAGAGGTCCAATTACGTCCGAAAACAACCTTTTCTATGCAAAAGCCAATAACTAGATGAAAAAACAAACTACCGAATTTCAGGGAAAATTAAAAGAGAAAAAAGAAAAACGCTGCTAAAAATTCTATATAAGTCACTTCCTCAGTCACCTTAATGAGAGTATTTTATTAATTGTTGATTTTTATAATTATTAATTTATCAAGTAATTAAATAAATAATGGCCATTCATTAAGGTAATAATATTTTTAAAAAATGTAGCACATATATAAATGAATTTAATTAAGATACCAAAAAGAGTTTAATTAAGAAAAGAAAGATGTTATCTTTTTCTCTTGCTTCCAATAAGTGCTTAACTGTTGTCTTATTTAACGGCAAGACTAATTAATGTCAATTTGGCACATGTATAATGAATAGTAATTCATAAAAGGAATCATACATTATTGATATTAATTAAGAAAAAGGAAAAGATAAAAATAATAATAATAATAATGACGATGACATTAATTGCTACATGAGAGAAAATTTTGCAAAGTAAGGGAGTAAATGCCGAGCAACGGCTTTAACCTATAGTCAGTAATTAAATTAACGAAGCTTGTTCTCGTCTCTGTATATATACGTATATAGCAAGACAACTCCAGTTGCGAATGCTTGCTTGTCTCTGCGTTCCTAATAAGTAAGCTACCGACAGGCTTTGAGAACTTAGCATATATAAATTACTAAGCACACCTCAAAATCCAGAAGAAAGCTTACTGGGTGGATCGTTTGTTTTGATCATCATAACTATGGGGAGGCCACCTTGCTGTGAAAAAATTGGGATTAAGAAAGGACCATGGACTCCAGAGGAGGACATCATCTTGGTCTCTTACATTCAAGAACATGGACCAGGGAATTGGAGATCAGTTCCCACCAATAGTGGTAATTTAAATGAATATTATAACTAGCTGCATACTTCTTTTAATTTTTTTTTTGTTTTTTTTCAGTTTTCATTCTTGTGCTTATAGTTTTGTCAAGCTTTGTGTGTATTTGTGTGGATGTATATTCATTCTAATTAATTTGGCCATTGACTTTGTTTTTCCAGGTTTGATGAGATGCAGTAAAAGCTGCCGACTTAGATGGACTAACTATCTTCGACCAGGCATCAAGCGAGGTAACTTCACCGATCATGAGGAGAAGATGATAATCCACCTCCAAGCTCTTTTGGGGAATAGGTACTACGTACTCTCATCTGTCTCCATGCTGCTTTGCTTCTTATAACATAACCTATTTGAAAGCATGAATAACAACTTAATTAATCACAAGATTTTCAGGTTTGGATACGGTCTACTACCTAATAGCGTTTTCATCTCCCAACATGAACAAACAAACAAACAAACAAACAAACAAAAAGTGAAAATTGAAAGGAATTATGAAAGTGTTGGATCTGCTGCTTCAATTTAATTCGCTAATCTTTTTCTCCAATTTTCTGAATTGAGCTCATTATATTATATATAAATATATAATGGCCGCAGATGGGCTGCTATAGCTTCCTACCTTCCACATAGGACAGACAATGACATAAAAAACTATTGGAACACTCATTTGAAGAAAAAGTTCAACAAGCACCAAACTGAAGATGGTCATGACCAAGAAGGACATTCTTCTTCGCACCCAAAAGGCCAGTGGGAGAGAAGGCTCCAAACAGATATCCAAATGGCCAAACAAGCCTTATCTGAGGCTTTGTCCCTTGACAAACCAACCCATAACATTTTGCCCAAGACAAAGCCCTCTGGTAATAGCTCATATCACTCTTCAGCATATGCTACAAGACCAGACCATGCATCTTCATACGCATCAAGCTATGAAAACATATCCCGATTGCTCGAGAACTGGATGAAATCCCCAAACTCGGGTGAAACCAATTCAGGAAACTCCTTTAGCAATATGGTCACCACGGGATCCAGTTCTAATAGTGAAGGAGCACAAAGCACAACCCCAGATCATGCTTTTGATTCCCTTTTGAGCTTCAAATCCGACGGCTCTGGATCCGTTTCGGTTGAAGAGAGCAACAGCTTTACAACGAATAAGGTTGGTGGTGCGTTCCAGCAAGATGAAAGGAAGCCAAACTCGGAGGGGCAGGTCCCTCTTTCGCTGCTTGAGAATTGGCTTTTTGATGATGGGGCTGCTCAATGCCATGAAGATCTCATGAACATGTCGCTGGAGGAAAGTACCTCAGGTTTGTTTTAGAAAAGAAGCTCAAACTAGGTACTGATGAGTTAAGGTTCCTTTTGTTATGGCTTCTTTGAAGTATTGAGCTCTTGCAAATGGAACTATTTCTAGACCTATGAGTAGGAAGGAATAACTACCCTCTTAATCCACGATCAAGAATTGTTCATCACGAGTATATCTGTATCCTCGATCATACTGTGTACGGTGTACCTATTAATAAGAGTTCAATGTATGTGTATTTTAGACATTAATTTACTGTTTCGAATTTTTCGATTGCAAATTGTCTGGGGTTACAAAGAATATTAATTAGAAGTTTAGAACATTACTTGTGGAATAAAAATATAGATAATTGAAATTTAGCCAAGGTTATTTCAGCGGAACAACCCATAATTGACTGCTTGAGAACAATCATTCCGTCTTAAAAATATTAGATTGAAATCTCATGAAATTCAGTGAAGTTGGATTACGGGAAGAAATAAACTAATCCATTTTGTAGTATTGTGTAGGCTGGCAAAGGATGGATGAATAGAGCTATAGAATCCATCTAAAAATTTAGAATATAATTAAAAGCCTTGTATAAAACTCGATACACGATTATTCATAAATTTATCATTTGATCAAAGTCTTTTCATTTTTGTGCCATATATGCCGCGCAATAATGATCACATCTAATTATAAACGGACATACTTTTGTACTTTTGGCTCGTTAGTTAGGGTACAGCACTGTCAGTGAGGACTGAGGTATACTGTATTTCCTCACTGAGGTATATTGTATTCCACAAGGAATCAATTAGAATAATGATAGTTAGATGTTATTTTCATGAACTCCTTGCGGAATCTGATATGTTTGAATTGAAGAGTTTGAAGGGGAAAAAAAGGAGTAGATGGATTAATTGATACTTTTTAAATGAGAAAAATAATATATATATATATATATATATATATATATATATATATATATATATATATATATATATATATATATATATTAAACATCATGTAACTTTCTAATACTTGTTTGTCTTTTAAATTTTATAGTTGTCTCAATTTAGAAACAAAAATTAATCCTATCTTACTTTTCTCTCTAATCTTTTTTATCTGAATTAAAAGGTTATTGTAAGATTACGAAAAGGTTTAAAAATTTATGAGAGTTTGTGACTTCTACTCTATGCAAACTTCCTCTTAATTAGTATAAGCAAAGCCTAGTAGGTTTTCCAATAATATAGTAAAGTCTATGTGAAAGTAATTTTTAAAAAAGTAATTTCTAAAAATAATTTACAAATAAATTATTTTATATTTGAATATGTAGTAATAGAAGTGTTTATTTAGAGTAAAAATAATTTTTAAATAAGTTATTTTATATTTAAATATGTAATAATAAAAGTACTTATTTAAAATATTTTTTGAAAATTTAAATATTTTAAATTTTCCAAAAATATCAAAAATAATTTTTTAAAAACAATAAATTATATAATCAAATGAAGCCAAAATATAAAAAATAAAAAATATAACTTTAATTTTAAAAAAATAAAAAAATTATAAGTGATATTATTCAAACGGACCTTAAATACCATAAGCACGTGATTGATGGATCTAGTTGCTATTAGATTATATATGAGCTAGGGATGACTACTGATAGCTTTATTGTCAAATTTATTACTAGATATATATACAACAAAGTATTCCATAAAGATTTAAATGTGATGAGTTTTTTAGTGTATAGTTTTTGTTATTACCACTTAAAAGATATATTTACATACTACTAAAATATTTAAAATTTAAAATTATTTATTATATTAGTCAAACTTCTTTAAACTTTTGCAACTGAAAAGATATTTTACAGATAATACACAAAAGGGAGCCAATACGTCAATAAAAAGTAAAAGTGAAAGATAAAGTAACAATACAAAATAATTGAGCCATTTTTATTTTGGTGACTTTAGTATAAATAATAACGTCTGCAACTATCAGTGGCATTTTGGCAATATATGATGCATTAATGATATAAAAATTTATACATCAAATATGATAAAATTAAATATATTTTACTATAAAACTTATTTCCATTTTTTGTGTAAAACTTTTATACTACTTAATTATATTTTGTCATCTCATTGAAAGAGCTTAACGACATAAAATAATCACGTCACAAGACTAAGTACATGTTTAGTTTTGGTTACTTTTGGAGAAAAAAAAAACATTTTTTTACTATTTCGAAAAAAAATATTCCTCAATTGTTGTAAATAAAAAATATAAAATAAATTAATTTGAATATACACTACTTATTTTAACAATGTAGTGACGCATAACTTAATATAAATGTAAAAAGTTATAATTAATGTTAATCAAATTTAAAACTTATAAAATGTTTACTACATAAAATATTATATTCATACATAAATAAAAAATTATGTGTAAGAATTTAATATGATAATAATATCAATTACTTATTCTAGTTAAAGTAATACCAGTTACATATTATTTCAAAATTTATAACAAATGACTTGTGGACATTTTTGTTTTAATTCTTATACAAGTTGTTCTTTTTTTTAAAAAAAAAAACATTATTATGCTTTTTAACTACATACTCTAACATTTTTCAAATATTACTTGCATAAGATTTAGTAATTTAAAGGTTTTGGAAAATTGATTTTTGATTTATAGTGAAGATATTAAGAAGTTTAAGAACATTAATAGCGTTAAAATTCTCTTCATTTTACAAAATTACGAATTTGCACTTTATATTATATATATCATCAACATATTCGAAGCCGCCATCAGTATTTGTCTTCCCTCATACTACATTGCCATCAAATCAAAGTTGCGTCTTTTTCAAAGTACGTCTAAATGAGGCCAATATTGTTAAACTAGCTAGTAATTAATATCACATCTTGATATTGATTTGGCTCTTTCAGGTGTCGAGCTAATTAGTTAGGATATTATATTAACTCACTTCATCGTTGAGAGACTATGATTATTTATATTTTGTGTGAATAGTTGTGTATATTAAACAAATTAAGATGTAATACATTGTTACTTTAATAAGCAATATATTTTTTATTTCCATTTTTTGTGTAAAATTTTTATACTACTTAATTATATTTGGTCATCTCATTGAAAGAGCTTAACGACAATAAAAATCACGTCGCAAGACTAAGTACATGTTTAGTTTTGGTTACTTTTAGAGAAAAAAATACATTTTTTTACTATTTCGAAAAAAATTATTCCTCAATAGTTGAAAATATAAAATAAATTAATTTGAATATACACTAATTCTTTTAACAATGTAGTGATGCATAACTTAATATAAATGTAAAAGTTATAATTAATGTTAATCAAATTTAAAACTTATAAAATGTTTACTACATAAAATATTATATTCATAGTTGCATTGATACATTGATACATAATTTACTCCTAATACCCCCTCTCAAGCGGGAGCATGGATATCCACCATGCCAAGCTTGCAGTGGAGTTGAGTGAACAACTTTGGCGGTAGGGCCTTAGTGCATAAGTCAACAATTTGGGATTGGGAGTAGATGGGCAATAGATGAATCAAACCCGAGCAAACCTTCTCTCGAACCACATGACAGTCCAACTTGATGTGCTTAGTGCGCTTGTGAAAGATTGGATTGGCTCCAAGGTGGAGGACCGATTGGTTGTCACAGTATAGCACAACCGGAAACTGAAATGGAACCTAGAAGTCTTGAAGTAGGTATGTCAGCCACTGAATTTCGCAAATGGCTGCCGCTAACACTCGATATTCGACTTTAGATGAAGAGCGGTATATAGTATGCTGCTTTTTGGACTTCCATGAAATGAGAGAGTTCCCAAGATAGATGCAAAAACTTGTGCCTAACCTATGAGTTTCAGGATAGGAGGCCCAATCAGAATCACTAAAGCCCTTGAGCTGAAGTGAGTTAAAGGATGGGAAGAACAACCCTTTTGTAGGAGAGCCCTTCAAATACCTTAGGACCCGCATAGCTACTTGGTGATGAGACTTCATGGGCTTGGAGAGGAATTGGCTTAGATGAGTGACCACAAAACTGATGTTAGGTCGGGTGTTGTGCAGGTACAGTAATTGGCCAACTAGTCTTCTGTAGGCACCAACATCCTCAAAAGGATCTCCATCATCCTTGACAAGTTTGGTGGAGTGTACCATGGGTGTGGAACTGGCTTGCAAGCGAGTATACCAGCTGACTCAAGGAGTTCTAGTGTGTATTTTCTCTGACATAGAGAAATGCCAGCTAAACTTCAAGCTACTTCCAATCCAAGGAAGAACTTGAGGGGCTCAAGGTCCTTGATCTTGAAGTTGTCATCTAGTATCTTCTTGATAGAACGAATATCATTAGGGTCATTGTCAGCTAAGATCATGTCATCCACGTATATGACTAAGGCAGTGAATGATTGAGGGTCTTTGGATTTGATGAACAGTGAGTGATCAACTTGTGATTGATGGTAACCAATAGAAATGAGAACTTGGGAAAGCTTCTCATACCACTGTCTACTTGACTAGCGAAGACCGTATAGAGATTTCCTCAGTTTGCACACTTGACTTGGCTTAGGTGGGATAACTCCTTGGGGGACATCCATGTACACTTCTTCATGCAATTCTCTATGGAGAAAAGCATTGTTAACATCAAGTTGTTCAAGACATCAATTTTGTTGAGCACCTAAAGCAAGGAGTAGTCGAATCATGCCCAACTTAGCCACTGGGGAGAATGTTTCTAGGAAGTTTATGCCTTCGGTTTGTGTGAAACCCTTGGCTACCAAGCGAGCCTTGTATCACTCAATGCTACCATCAACTTTGAACTTGATTTTATCCACCCATTTGCACCTAATTGTGGACTTCCCTGGAGGTAAGTCAACGAAATCCCAAGTTCCAGTTTGATTTAGAGCAGAAATCTCAGCATTTATTACGTTCCTCCATTGCTTAGATTAAACTGCCTGGTTAAAAAATTTTGGTTCCTGTATAGAAGAGAGACTAAGAGCAAATAGTTTGTGAAAGGGTGATAGACAGGAATACGTTAGAAAATTTGAAATAGGATATAATACTGAGGGAGGAGGTTAAATCGCAATAGTTGAAGATGCCAATGTGCAATGAAAGTCCTTTAGATATTGAGATGGTTTTCAGGGTCTAGTGGATTTTCTTGGCAAATCAATGGTTGGTGCATTGATTTCAACTGTGGAAGCATTAGTGGGTTCAGGTGGATTAGGAGGGATAGGTGGTTGTGGTGAGTTATTCATGAAGGGATAGGTGTCATCATGGAAGTTGCTATCGAATTATCAGGTATTATATGGGGAACCAAGATATGGTCAGTGACTTGTTTAAAAGGAAAAATATTTTCATGAAATAAGACATTTCTAGAAACAAAAACCTCTCTAGTTGTCAAGTCATACAGCAAGCATCCCTTGACCCTAGACCTATGGCCAAGATAGACAGTTTTCTTAGCCTGAGGGTCTAACTTCTTTCGATTAGCAATGAAGGTTGAGGCAAAGCACTGACAGCCAAAAACCTTTAGGAAATGCAAATTAGGAGGTTTGTTGTGTAGTAACTGAAAGGGTATTTGGTTACCAAGTGCTTTGCTAGGCAAACGATTAATGAGAAAAACATGTGTGATAGCATAATTCCACAAATTTGTGGGTAAACTAGATTGAAAAATGAGTGCCCGTGTTGTGCTTAAAATGTGTTGGTGTTTTCGTTTGACCACCCCCTTTAGACCGAAAATAAGAAACCAAATTAAACTCTAGTCCATTGTTAAACCTCAAGCACTTAACAGTACAATTAAATTGATTCTTAACCATAGTGATGAAAGATTTGATGCAAGATATAGTTTCAAATTTAAGCTTCATAAAGAAAATTCATGTGTGCCTACTATAGTCATCAACAATTATAAGAAAGTATTTATATCCATGTGTGGAAACAATGGAACAGGGTCCCCATATATCAACATGTAGTAATTCAAAAACATCATCAGTCCTAGAATGACTAGGTTGATAAGACAACTTTTTCTATTATGCCATAGGACATACAGTACAAGGGACAATAGGTTTAAGGGATGGTATGTATGTGTACATTTTGTGCAAAAAGGAAAATTTTTCATAAGAGGGGTGGCCTAACCTACTGTGCCAACAAGTGGCATCTAACCCTGAAGAAACATTATTGGTCACTAACATGGGAGAATCCATAGGGCCTTCAAGCACATATAGACCATGCAAATCCAATCTTCTTCAAAGTTGTTATATCCTATAATACACAACCTGCATTATTGAAGATGGCATTGTAGTGCAAAGAGGAGGTTAATCTAGTGATGGAAATCGAGTTGAAAGTAAAGTCAGGTAGATAAAGAACATGATCAAGTTTAAGTTGTTGTGAGAACACTACTGTTCCTGCAATTGATGTAGAAACTAGAGTGCCATTGGGCAATATAATGGGGATTGGGGGAATTGAATTATAGGGGGAGAATAGTTGAAGGGAATTACATATATGGTCTGTGGCATCTTAATCCAATATCCAAGAAGGTCTCCTAGATGTCAGGTGGAAGGAAAAGTGTTTACCTGATTGGTCTAACTTGTTGGTGGGATGAATGGTTGAAATTTTGTTAGCCATGACCTGTGGAGGTGCTGTTTTGATATGAGACTGTTGGAGCAAAGCAAGAACACTTTCACACAGCTCCTTTGTCAAACTGTAATTGGAACAATGTTAATTCTCCTCACATGAATCTTCCTCATCTTTAGAAACAGCAGAGGAAATGTTATTGATGGTTGATCCTTGCCTCTTCTTGAAATTGGGTGGGAAACCATGCTACTTGAAACATGTCTCCACTGTGTGACCCATTTTGCCACAGAAGCTACGTACAAACTTTCTCAGACTGACCTTTGTTAGGGAATTTCCCCTTTTGTTGCTTCTTTCCATTATTGGTTCCACTGTTGTAACCATTACCTGCAGCAAGGACGTTAACCTCCTCAACATTCTCGCTCATCAATTGTCGTTCTTGTTGAATAATGAGCCCATAGACTCTACTGATAGGGGGCAAAGGATCCATTAACATGATATGAGATCTTGCACTAGAGAAGGAATCATTCAATCTTTTAAGGAATCGCATGATGAAATCTTGCACTAGGGAAGGAATCATTCAATCCTTGAAGGAATCGCATGATGAAACTTGCTTCCTATACTCTTTACACATACATTAGAGGCCACAAACACAAGGGCTAATTGGTCTAAAGTTCTCCAATTCACTCCAAATAGCCTTTAATTGTGTAAAGAAATTGGTAACTGAAACATTACCTTGCTTCAAGGAGTACAATTCTTCATTCAGATCTGCAATTCTTGGTAAGTTTCCCTGAGAAAACCTTTGTTTCAATTCTAACCAAAGATTTGTAGCCTTCTTGACATACATGATGCTTTGTGTGATCTCAGTGGAACAACTTCTAACAATCCAAGAACGGATGAATATGTTGTTTCTCTCCCAAATAGCTCTCAAAGGATCACCTACGGCTGGTTCTGGTATGCTTCCATCAAGGAACCCCATCTTGTTCTTTGATTGGAGCGCCACAACCATTGCATTAGCCCAAAAAGCGTAGTTTGATTTTGTGAGTGGAACGGAGACCAGTGCTACCCCTGGGCTCTCGCTCGGATGAAGAAAGAAAGGATGCATCAGATCTGCAAGAATGCTCGCAACAAGATTTATTGGAGGTGCGTGCTCCCGACCATTTGACACGAGATTTGCCATTTTTGGGGCAAAATGAGGTGCTTTTACCATGGCTTTAAAGGGTGAGAAGATGAGAAGAAATGGATCTTAGGAAAATTCTGATATTAGAGTGAAGAATGCGCAGCAGAGCCCCCTCTTATGGAGAGGGCTCTGATACCATAATGGGAAAATGCATCGAAGCTAAAGAGACAAGCATGGAAGTGAGAATTGTATTCAATAACTTGGAGAGCAAGGAAGGTGCTCCCTGGTTTTATATACATTGATACGGCACTAACTGGCTTAACTAACTGTATAAGCATAACTAACTAGTAACTGTAGAGATTAGACTAACTGACTTAACTAACTGCATAGCTGCATTCATACATAAGTTACTCCTAATATATTATATATATGATCAACATATTCGAAGCTGCCATTGATATTTGACTTTGCTAATACTATATTGCCATCAAATCAAAGTTGCGTCTTTATCAAAGTACGTCTAACTGAGGTTAATGTTAAACTAGCTAGTAATTAATATCTACTGTTGATATTGGTTTGGCTCTTTCTGGTGTCGAGCTTATTAGTTAGGATATTATATTAACCCATTTGAGCGTTGAGAGACTATGAATGTTTATATCTTGTGTGAATAGTTGTGTATATTAAACAAATTAATAAGTAATACATTGTTACTTTCATAAGTAATATATTCTTTTTTCCATTTATTGTGTAAAATTTTTTATACTACTTAATTATATTTTGTCATCTCATTGAAAGAGCTTAACGACAATAACAATCACGTCACAAGACTAAGTACATGTTTAGTTTTGGTTACTTTTAGAGAAAAAAAAATGCATTTTTTTACTATTTCGAAAGAAATTATTCCTCAATTGTTGTAAATATAAAATATAAAATAAATTAATTTGAATATACACTAATTCTTTTAACAATGTAGTGACGCATAACTTAATATGAATGTAAAAGTTATAATTAATGTTAATCAAATTTGAAACTTATAAAATGTTTACTACATAAAATATTATATTCATCTATAAATAAAGAAATTTGTGTAAGAAATTAATATGATAATAATATCAATTACTTATTCTAGTTAAAGAAATACCAGTTACATATTATTTCAAAATTTATAACAAATGACTTGTGGACATTTTTGTTCTACTTATTATTATACACGTTGTTCTTTTTAAAAAAAAAAAAAAATAAGCATTATTATACTTTTTAACTACATACTCTAACATTTGTCAAATATTACTTGCATAAGATTTAGTAATTTAAAGGTTTTGGAAAATTGATTCTCGATTTATAGTGAAGATATTAAGCAGTTTAAGAACATTATCTGTGTTAGAATTCTCTTGATTTTATGAAATTACGAATTTGCACTTTATATTATATATATCATCAACATATTCGAAGCCGCCATCGATATTTTGTCTATGCTAATACTATATTGCCATCAAATCAAAGTTGCGTCTTTTTCAAAGTATGTCTAAATGAGGCCAATGTTAATCTAACTAGTAGTTAATATCACATATTGATATTGATTTGGCTCTTTCAGGTGTCAAGCTTATTAGTTAGGATATTATATTAACTCACTTGAGCGTTGAGAGATTATGATTGTTTATATCTTGTATGAATAGTTGTGTATATTAAACAAATTAATAAGTAATACATTGTTACTTTCATAAGTAATATATTCTTATTTCCATTTTTTGAGTACAATTTTTATACTACTTAATTATGTTTTGTCATCTCATTGAAAGGGCTTAACGACAATAATAATCACGTTGCAAGACTAAGTACATGTTTAGTTTTGGTTACTTTTAGAGAAAAAAATACATTTTTTTTACTATTTCGAAAAAAATTATTCCTCAATTGTTGTAAATATAAAATATAAAATAAATTAATTTGAATAGACACTAATTCTTTTAACAATGTAGTGACGTATAACTTAATATAAATATAAAAGTTGTAATTAATGTTAATCAAATTTAAAACTTATAAAATGTTTGCTACATAAAATATTATATTCATATATAACTAAAAAATTATGTGTAAGAATTTAATATGATAATAATATCTTAAAGCAATACCAGTTACATATTATTTCAAAATTTATAGCAAATGACTTGTGGACATTTTTGTTTTAGTTATTATACAAGTTGTTCTTTTTTTTTAAAAATAAACATTATTATACTTTTTAACTACATACTCTAACATTTGTCAAATATTACTTGCATAAGATTTAGTAATTTAAAGGTTTGGGAAAATTGATTCTCGATTTATAGTGAAGATATTAAGAAGTTTATGAACATTATCTGCGTTAGAATTCTCTTGATTTAATGAAATTACGAATTTGCACTTTATATTATATATATCATCAACATATTCGAAGCCGCCATCGATATTTGTCTTTGCTAATACTATACTGCCATCAAATCAAAGTTGCGTCTCTGTTTCAAAGTATGTCTATATGAGGCCAATGTTAAACTAGCTAGTAATTAATATCATTTGTTGATATTGGTTTGGCTCTTTCTGGTATTGAGCTTGTTAGTTAGGATATTATATTAACTCACTTGAGCGTTGAGAGACTATGAATGTTTTTATCTTGTGTGAATAGTTGTGTATATTAAACAAATTAATAAGTAATACATTGTTACTTTCATAAGTAATATATTCCTGTTTCCATTTTTGTGTAAAATTTTTATACTACTTAATTATATTTTGTCATCTTATTGAAAGTGCTTAACGACAATAATAATCTCGTTTTTTGTTTTGGTTGCTTTTAGAGAAAAAAAATCATTCTTTTTACTATTTCGAAAAAAATTATTCCTCAATTGTCGTAAATATAAACTATAAAATAAATTAATTTGAATACACACTAATTATTTTAACAGTGTAGTGATGCATAACTTAATATAAATGTAAAAGCTATAATTAATGTTAATCAAATTTAAAACTTATAAAATGTTTAGTACATAAAATATTATATTCATATATAAATAAAAAATTATGTGTAAGAATTTAATATGATAATAATATCAATTTCCTGTTCTAGTTAAAGCAATACCAGTTACATATTAATTCAAAATTTATAACAAATGACCTGCGTACATTTTTGTTTTACTTATTATACAAGTTGTTCTTTTTTAAAAAAGGAAAATAAACATTATTATACTCTTTAACTACGTACTCTAACATTTTTCAAATATTACTTGCATAAGATTTAGTAATTTAAAGGTTTTGGAAAATTGATTCTCGATTTATAGTGAAGATCTTAAGAAGTTTAAGAACATTATCTGTGTTAGAATCCTCTTGATTTTATGAAATTACGAATTTGCACTTTATATCATATATATCATCAATATATTCGAAGCCGCCATCGATATTTGTCTTTGTTAATACTATATTGCCATCAAATCAAAGTCATGTTAAACTAGCTAGTAGTTAATATCACATGTTGATATTGGTTTGGCTCTTTCTGGTGTCGGGCTTATTAGTTAGGATATTATATTAACTCACTTGAGTGTTGAGAGACTATGATTGTTTATATCTTGTGTGAATAGTTGTGTATATTAAACAAATTAATAATTAATACATTATTACTTTAAAATATAAATATGTCATACGAGTTAGGAATTTATAATAAAAAATTATAATATACACGATTAATATAAAATATTTTATATTATCAATTAATTATTTTATAAAAAATAGTTGTAATAATTAAGAGTCAAACAATCAATATATAACATATATAGGAAAGTTACAAATTGCACTTTTTCGCCACATTACAGCCAAGTTGCCATCTAAACTTCTTCCTATAGTTAAAAATATTGATATATCACACTCAGCTATCCTAGAATTAAGACATGTATGAAAACTTTCATATCATTCATGACAAGTGTGTAAAATTAATATCTCAAGTTCAAGTATTATATGAATAGAAGAAAATATATACATGGGGATGGGATCTTGTAAATTTATATTAAAATATGTGAACTTGTGTGACGTCCTATGGTGAAGAACATGTGTTGGCTTGGAGAGGTGGCTTGGTGTGGTGGCAGCAGAGCTTGGATCCACTGGAGATGGATTTGGTGGTCGTGGCGGTAGGCATGAAGAAGAGTCTAAAAGGAGAAAAGGAGGAAAGAGATAAAAGGTTTAAGGAACTTTTGGTAATTTTAAAAGGAGAACCATGGTGATCCAAAGTTGCCTGAACCAAGGAATCCACCACCCCTTTCTAATAAATTTTGGGCTCTGTGTATTTAGAGAGAAATTCTTAGATGCTCGTAAAATACTATTTGGATGTACTCATAATTAATAATAAAATAATATTTTAAAATAGGATTCATCACTAACTTACACTCTTATTTAAAATATCATTCTATTATTAGTTATAAGTACAATCCACGTAATATCCGAGAAGTATTCAAGAATTTCTTGTGTTTAGGTCATGTGAGATCATGTATTATTGATACCTGCTTCATGGTGGCAGATAATTAGTTATTACTAGTGGACTTTTACCATAATCTACAAAAATGTTCTAAATTTTAAAAGCAAGAATGTCTCATAAATGCTACTCATCAAGCCGACTTTAAAATAATACATGTATGAATCACCATATTGTTCTCTCCAGAATTTGTTTCTTTTTTTTTTTCAAACCGTTACGTATTTTTTAAAATAATACATCTACGGACATGAATTTTTTTCATAAGAATTATAAAGTTAAGTTTACGACAAATATTCAACTTTCACTTGTTAAGTTCCAATTAAATTACTGCATTATACGGTAGGTACAATTACACACAATCCCTCTGAAATTAGAAAAACGCTAGAGAGTAAAAAAAAAAAAATATCAAAATTAAGTTATTAGAATGGTGTAATATGTTATTAACTTTTAAATGAATGAGCAAATCTGACCATTTTATTTTATCTAACAACTTTCATAGCTTCTGTTAACGATTCCAGCAAAAATTTTCCAGCGGTGTAATGTCTCTCTTAAAATTATATGCTTGTTATATATGCTTGAACGAGAAAAACATTAAGATTGGTAAACTCCTAAAAAGTACTTGAACTTTACGTCTTTGTTAAATTTCTTTTGTGAAAGGGAAAAAAGGGCTTATTAATAAGAGTATATCATAATTTCTTTATGATATCAGACGCCATTTTTTCTCCTTTCAGTATATTCTCAAAATCAAACGGGTTTATTTTCCAAAATCCTATCTTACATTATGCATGTGATCAATCTCCTAGAGTCCCTGTCAGCTCAGCCTTCAAAGCAAACAAGATAAGAGAACCCATGTAACGTGCTCTCTATCTATATATATATAATTCAGATTCATATGCACCAAATATAGCCAAACAATTGGACATGCATAACTACACGTGGCATCGATATAAGACGTGCCCCTTGCCGTCTAACCAGACATTGGATTAAGTAAATCTTGTGGCACAAAGACGCCCAAAATAAAGGTTGGCCTTGTCCTAGAGGGGTCAAGCACTTATAGCACAGTGTTCTCGCGTGTGTAAGGGAAAGAGAGAGAGAGAGAGAGAGAAGAGGGGGGGGGGACCTTAAACTTTGAAGTCATCGTTCCCTTCCCACCACAACATTTGGCAACAAATCTCGTGCATATTTCATTATGTGTATATGCAGGGAAAATTAAATTAGAGGCCTACATTGCCTGTTGTCCTGATTCTCAACGAAGGGCAATAACTACAGGGATTCTCTTGGATCCTATGAACACTACCATCCATTTTGGTTCACAAAAAGGGGTGGAAAATATCGACCCCTTGCTCCATCGGTGACTTAGATCTTTCAGCGTGCATGCTTTATATGTTTTAGCACTATATGTTTTCACATTGCTGTCACAATGTGATTCAGCAGTTCAATTCCCCATGGATAGATATCGAACTTTTCCTGGTTTCTAGCAACTGAGATATCGTCCCAGAAGTGGTCCACCCGACTATTTTCAACGCTTAATTCTTTGTCCGCTAGCTTGGAACGAAGTTAATTATTCTGTGGGTTCATCTTAATTAGTTTTGCTATCTACAAAATTGTTCCTAACTTTTTAAAAGGGTAATCGATTCCCACGGCAAACATGTAATCCATCAATCTCAATTATGTATTTGAAAACTTTTAATAATTTTTCTTTTTAAAATTACCCGTATTTAAATTTACAAGACCCTGAGCAATCTAGTTCATTTATATTATTCTATTATGGTATAAAGTTTTCACAATATTAATTTTTTCCATTTACAAAATTTATATCTGAGATTTTATTTATTTATTTTTTAAACTGAGTGATAGATCACTTAAATCAATAAAAAATTTGTGAAAATTTTAATAATTTAGCTTTTATTAATTTTTTTAAAAAAATAATAATATACTTTTTTGTCAAAATCATAAGTATTGTACATATGATTTCAACCAAAAAATATATTATTACTATTATTATTATTAGTATTATTATTATTATTATTTAAAAAATGAGATATTAGAAATGTATTCAATTTTTAAGTAAATCCTGTTGGGGGAGGACTGTACTGCTCTTAGCCTACAAAGAGTTAGAATCATGAAACCAACCGAGGTTATTTATGACATAGGCCATAACTGTCTCAACTCTTTTTTTTTTTTTTATGCAATCTACCAAAAATATAAATATAGCCATAAGCTATTTCAGCTACATCGGTCCAGACGAAATATTTTTATAAGAGAAAATGAATACTGATTGTGGGAAAAAAATGACATTATATACGTAGTTGAGGAAAAAAGGCCATGAAAATAATGATGCATATAAAACCAGAATAAAAATTAAATTTTTAGTAATAAAAAATAATTTTAAAAGTTGCTTCAATATATTGACTACATATATGTTTGTATGTATGGAATATTGTCTTTTCCTGAAAGTAATATATATGAATGAAAAAAAGAAAAAAACTAATTTTAATATATTAATAGTGTAAAAGTTTTATACTGTCATTTAATTCGGTGCTTCTATTTGTAAGATTTTTAATATAGTGAATAATTAAATGAAATATTTTTATTAATATAATAAAATAAAATTAGATATTTGTATAACTTTTTTTACACAAACAGTGTATAGAAGTTAAATCCAAAAAGAAATTAATTTTGATATACTCAATGTAAATTTTTTATATTATTAATCAATCATATGTAATTATATATGTGGCTTTTAGAGCAGTTATTTAAAAATCAAACACTTTAATGTTATGATAAGTGATAAAATATGATTAGGTATTTGCATAAAAAAATTTATACTAACGGTATATAAAAATTAAATTTATAAAAAGACTATCTTATATCCAATAAAAAAACCACCTGTCTTATTATAATTATTATGGTAATCATACTTTTTGGATCGAAAAATAAATGATAAATCTTATTTAAACCATATATAGCATAAAAAATATTTATACTTAATAATATAATAACAGTGAATTATATTTAACTCTGTGTATCTTGTCGTCAAAAAGATGTTGTATACAGCTAAAATTTTCTTCTAAGAGCATATTCTACCATTGGATGCAAGTATGCTACGTTCTACAAGTTGTGTGTGTCTCATATGTACATATCAAATGGTGATCCCAAACGGTGATTACGTTCTGGGAAGGAAAAATTTTCACTCCAAAAGCATAAAAGAAAATCTCCTTATATATGTTTTTAACTCTTTGGGTCTGAGGTAAAAAGTTTTCCTCATACAAGTGGCTATAGCCTAGCATGGACAGGTCCCCGGTGGGATTGCAGGGAGTCAACGGAGTTATATTGATTTCTTTTAATAAATTTTCATTTGATTAATAATAAAAAATAATAATAAACTGTTTATAACAGAAAAACTAATAGCATAGAACATGATCAAATATAAGGTAAGTCTAAGATTATAATTAACAAATATTATACAATTTTAGATAATATACATTAAAATATGGGATAATTTTACATTATACTAGCAAAGTTATATATAGATTTATTTTTAGGTAAAGTCTCATTTACATTCCTTATATTTTAGAATTATTTCAACTTAAATTTAAAAATTTATTTGTTCTATTGATATCTTTAACATTTTTAAAATATTTTAATCTTGCCCTTTTAATAAACAACATCCAAATTATAAATGAAAAAAAAGCTAATATTAATATCAAATTTTGATGTTAATGATATTTAAATACCATCAATAGAGATTATTTGCTTTCAATTCTTCAAGAAAAAGTTTTAAGTATAAGTTTTAGTTAGAGAAAAATTAATTGAGTATTGAAGAACTTTAAATTAAAAAAAAAAAACTTTCATATCCTATAAAAATGTGTAAAGAAATAATAGTAAATATTATCATCTCATTCAGAAAAGTAATAAACATATCATAATGATGGTAAATATTATCATCCTATTTAAAAAAGTAATAAATATATTATCACTAGTATTATAACATAAATTTTATATTAGTTTTTTTTTTCCATTTATAATTTGAATGCCAAAATAGTAAGATTAAGATGTATAGGATCAAGCGCTTAATACTAGGTTAAAAATTATAGCTGTTAACAAAAGTGCAATTTTATTTTCTTTTAATTTCTCAGAATCACATTTAGTACAAGAGGTTGCACCTATTATAGGTATTATGGATTGGGATGTTAAGCCCATCAAATCTTAAGGGTGATGTTGATTAAATAACCTAACAAAATATTTTAAAAATATTAGAAATATAAATAAAATAAAAAATTTTGAAATTAAATTAAAAGTACTATAAAACATAAGAAATCTAAGGGAGACATTATGCTTTATCTTTTTCTTTTTTTTTTGTTCGGTCATGCAGAGTTATATAGATTACAGATTGAAGCATGTTGTGCAGACCTCCGTGTGTACGAAACTGGCCCGTAAAGAGGGCCCATGGGCCATGGTAAACGAATTCCTTTTGTGTTGCAGAGTCAAACAAAACCAAATACGAAAACGATTGAGTGATATACAAGTTGGGCCTTCACAGGCATAACCCAAATTCACCAACCCAAATTGCCTATGTACTTTTGTCAACGGCCGCAAAGAATTTCTGTCTACGTTCAAAATTTCGATGACAAATCTTACTAAACCACGACCCAAAAAAAAAAAAAAGATCTTACTAACCAGTTTTAAATTTAATCAAATAAATTATTAAATTAAGGTATTTAGAGGGGGAAAAAATAAACTAAGAAATTGAGTAACTGCATATAAAATGGGCCTTTTTATTGAAGGGATGTTCAAGACTTGACCTAACCAAATAACTTGCCTTGGTCCAAAGATTATTGGGCAGGATTTGGGTTCTAAAATTTGACTTGATATTTTTTTTGACTAAATTCGGGTTATATTTCGAGTTAACCTAATTTGGCTCAAAATCAAATAATTCTTTACAAATGATATTTTAAAACAAAAGGAAAAAATTATATTTTTTAAAGTAATTAGTGATAAATTATAAGATTCATACTTCAATTAATATATTTTATATAATTTGATGTAATTTTTATATTGAGATAGTTTGTTTTGAATTATATATTGTAAAATATATTTTGATTTTTGTTTCTTTCTTTTAAAATTTTATGATTTTATTATATATAATATCAAAATCTTTATATATTGTCTAAAATTTGGGTTGATTCAGTATGATTCGATCACTAATCGAATTATTATTGGGTTGGATTTGAGGTCAAAAAAATGGGCAGATAAAAAACTTGGATCAAATTTGAGTTTGATCCAACCCAATCCAACTTGTCCTTTGAACACCTTAATCGAAGTACCACCTATGAAACATAAACACTGATACGGAGACAGGAGACGACATAACATGACATGACATAGATACGGACGACACACCAAAGTTTAAAAATTATAGGACACATACACGTATACATAAAATTAAAATTTTAAAGAAAAAAGATTTGTTATTATATAATATAATAATGTATATAAGCTTTTTTATGTCTTATTTTATTTATTGAATATTAGAAATTATTTAAAATTCAAAATAACTCAAAATTGATGTATTATTTATTTTTAAAATTTTAAATAATTTTATTTATAGTGTGTCTTTTTATATTAAAGTCAGACACATTTATCATTAGTATATTATGTAAGATCTAACACAGATATATGTTTGACATATAGACACGGCACCCAAATGATGTGTTCTTACTCCATAAAGTACCACCATTCATTAGCAGCCAACAAATTTTATGGTAGGGCTGTTTGTCGCTATGAAAAAATGGTGGAGCTGTTCACATGCAAGCATAGAGTTTTACTTTTATCTTTTATGGAGGAAGAATGTTTTTTTTCCACAGAGTGTGTAAACCTTTAATTATAGATGAGAGAAGAGAGAGAATAAGAAAGAGACAAGAAAACAAGGACAAAGATTGATTTGTGGAGTACAATGCATATATTCTATTGAAGATAAAAGAATTTCTCACCATAAAAATAAGTCAAGTGGAGCTTCTATGTATACTTTTTGACTGTTACTATTACTTTGACCAAATTAATAATAATAATGAAATGTAATTTTAATATATTATTAATATTTTATGAAGTTTTTAAATTATACATTGTTATATAAATAAAAGGTATTATTATTGAATTCAAATTATTAATATTTAAAGTTTTTTATTAAATTAATATTTAAAATTTATTAAACCTCATTTCAACTATAAGTAAAAATATTTAACTCTTATACAATTAATATTTTAAACATTATGCACATATATAATATATGATAATTAAAAATCTTTACACTATATTTGAATTAATTTCATAATAATAACATACAAAAATGTTAATCCCATGGAAATCATAACTTGCTGAGATACCCGCCGTTTTTTTTGGAGGCAACTTCTCTCCTCTATTGCATTGCAAGATCTAACTTCTAAGTCAAGTGTATAAGTCTGTAAAATGACGTAAAATATATATGACATTATTTTTATTAAGAGAAATTACATTTTACATAATAATAGTGAGACATATTTGGTGATAAAAAAACACATATTAATGAATATTGAGAGAGAAAATATGCATGGTGCATCCCATTATCTTTGTATTTTATATGTTTATACTATATCAATTTTATTATGTATAAACAACATGTCTGTTTTATTAAACACCGTAAACAACTAAACAATGCATGGTTAATAAGAAATTTCTTTCATTTTATGAACAGGTAATAAAAAAAATTATCATTATGTTTATATGAGTCATCCTTCGGGAATCGTTCCAAGGATTCCACCACCAAGGACGTAGCTAGGATTACGAAATTTTGGCTTCTGCAGGACATGAAGATATGGGCTAGTTGTTTATGAATGGTTGAAGAACAATGTGGGAGTAGTGACCCCTACACACATGGAACAAAACAGCCACACACACGTCCATCAGTACTTGACCTTAGCCAAAAGGACAGACTAGTATACAGCCAGGCATCACAGCACATTGTTTCAAGGCCTTCATAAGTTCTGCTACTATAAAGCTGTACAAAATTTACCTCTCGACGCTGGCAAGCTTAATTATGCCATTGTCTTGCAACACCCCCCCCCCTCCCGGGTTTCACCATATATATTGCAAGTTTATTGCAAGTCGAGTCATTTCCTAATGACACTTTGCGATACAACAACAATAAACGAAGCTAATATATATTGTTTTTTGAGGTTTTCATACGAGTTTTAGTCTTCAATTCAAACTTTTGACTCTTATCACAATATAAATTAACATGTCATGGAGCAGCTAGTCTTTACTGAAACAAAACCAATTTTCCAGTTCAAAGATATCAGTAGAGTAATATTTTTTATATTTTTCTAATGTTATTTGTACATTCATTGGAAACATCCTTCAAAATACCAGTGAAAGGTGGTAAATGAAGGAAAACAAACTGGAAATAAAAATTTTACAATATATACTTTACACATGAAAGTAAGGGCGTACCCATGGTATGACTATGACAAGAGTGTACAAATAACATCCCTTTATATAAAACAAGCTGCGTCCACGTCTGATTGACAAGCAGGAGTCTTGTCACTCTGTCATTTTTCTAAAATGTGCACATGTAACTACCCCATTTGTGGGCTTGCCCTTTCTAGTTCTTCACTTCGATATGGTGTTGGTGGAGGCTTCTTATGTCTGCTTGATCATGTCTTGTTCATTGGTTCGTGGCATAATTGAAGAATCCGGACCTTTCAAATCAAACATGTCTATGTTGTATTCCTATAATTCTTCCCCAGCCATTCTCCAGCACAATAAGAATGTTTCAAGATCCTAATTCTTCAGATCTTGTGCAAAACCGGCCACTTTTGTTTTCTTTCCTCTTTTCATCTTTCTATTTCGTTGTTCCTCCTATATTTCCAAAGCCATGCTGTGAAAACTGAAAACTATATCTCAGGTTCTAAATATTCAAAGAAGGACATATGTTCAATCGGGAGTTTGATATGAGTCATTGTTTCTTTACTCGTTAGTTATATACCTCAGAATTGTTTTACCTTGTTCCGATGATAGCAGTTATATACATCAAAATTGTTTTATCTAGTTTTGATGATGGCAGTAGCAAGTTAAAGAGTATATGATTTTGAAATTTTGAAGAGTTATGATTGTCCTTGGTTTGATCCAAAGGGGAAAAGGGTCGTCATTCATATAAGAGTGTGGGGGAATGGTCTTATAATTATCAGAATCATAAGAGTTGTTGCCACAGTTGCAAGGGCCACGGCACTCCCCCTTTCGAATATCAAATTGGACCCACTGCAGATATAAAATTAGGAGTTAATATTTGTACATATATTATAGGATGCTTTATGCTATGTAACAAGTAAACCATGGTACACCACACACTAATTTTTAGCCATATTCAATAAATAATGCAGCTAATGGCATTTGAAAATATGGCTAAACGCATCGTGATGGAGCACTACACTCATGCCAGCGGAGCACTGCACCTGCACAGCTAAACCTCGACCACCTCTACCCTTGCAACTGCGCACCCACCCATTCCAACCTTAAAGTTCACTCTTTTTGAGCTAATACAAACACAACCAGCATTATCACCAATGGGTATTGAGTTTTTTGGGATTTTGTTAAGTGTTTTCCTTCTAGGTTTTGATAAGAACTAGAAAAATGTGATCTTGGGCTTGAAAGTTTCTTCCTTTTACTTTTGTTGTAGTTTGATTGTCATGTTTATAGCCATTCTCCGGTGAGTCCACTCGGCGGCGGCGGCGGCGGTGGCAAGTGCTATGATAAACACAGTGAAATTTGTTTGTAAATCAACTAGCAAAGACCAAAAAATGAATGAAGACACTAAACCTAATATTATATGCAGTGAATCACAAACCACACACAAAATCAAGCATGATTTTTGAAACTAAGAGGATGATTTCATAGAGCTCCACCTCCAACTGTAGGATTCCGACCGATACATCGGAAACCCAGAGGGTTATGTCAACACAATGGAGTATGAGATGTTACTATAGACTCTGGCAGAGAGCGATGGGGGAGGGAAGAGAGGAGCTTCGCCGATGACGAAGTCCACCATGGAGGCACTGCCAATGGTGGAGATCACATTGGAGAATGAGGCCGTGGTGAAGAGGTTGTTGGGTGGGCATGAATACCATGGAGATTGCATCGTTCCAACAAGAATTTGGGGATCTAGAAATAAAGGAATGTTATACTTACAAGGTTGAGGTTGTTGTGTTCTTTGGAGAGCTTGAGCTTTTTCTGAGAGGGCTCAATGTTTTCTTCCTGGCTGAGAGATAAGAGAGTGAATGAGAGTAGAACACGCAACACGTTGCACCTTTTTTTTTAAATGGTGTGTGATGCACCATAATTAAATCAATGTACCACACAATAAGCCATATTATAGATATTAATAGTGAACATCTAAAAGAAAGAGTAGTATTATCAAATATATTGTGTCATTCTCTCTTTTGTACGTCCATTACCATAATCTACATTCATAACATTTACTTAAATAACTTAAACAAGGAGTTTAGTAATTCAATCTCATCATATATATACTTGATTCATACAAACTATACTATTTTCTATTTACTCGAAGAATAGGTGTTGATATTATTCAATTGAATAATTTTTTATAGTTATTAAATTTCATCTATCAACCAATGTGTCGAAATTTTCCACTAAGTAGATCAAGTATATAAAAATTTCATATAATTTTAATTTAAAATGTTTTAGTATTTTGTCATCCCACTTTAGTTTGATGGATAATATATTTTTAAAAATATAAATAAATGTCAACTATTTGATTACATATCTATCAATGTCCAATTTTCCAAAAATTTGTATGTTTAATAATCAAAATAATATTATATGATTCAACAGTTAAATTGATGAAATTAATTGATAATAAAAAGTTATTTAACAAAATAAATGTAGAAGACTTGTTCCTAGAATAAGTACATTCCTTATCTCTCTCTCTCTCTCTCTCTCTATATATATATATATATATGGAAAATGTTATTCTTATATCAGTTTTCATACACCATACTTCTTCGTTTTTGGGTAACAAAACAAGAAACACATACATTCTAATGCTCGCTCAATTTTTTTTTTAACCTAAACTAGAAAAGTGTAAAAAATAGTGTAATATTTTCTAAGTATAAATAACATTATGCTCCATATATATAACTAAGCTTGTCTAATCTTTTATCCCATTTCCTTTTTTATTTTAAATAATGTTATTCATACCATTTTTGAAATATTTTTTAAGAAATATTTTAAAATATTATTTAAATATTAGTTAAGAGAAAAGTTATACTTCACTCTCAATCAATATTAAAAAGAACACTCTCAAAAAATGTTCCAAAGAATGGTGCGTTCAGATAACATATCTTCATAATGGGTTCTGAGATAGGTGAGCTATCAATTCTCAAAGACAATTACAGGGTTGCATGGCTAGTGCAAGGACAAGCATTCGCTCCTTGAGTTCCCATTTTAAGTTTTGTCCGGTTCTCAATCAGAGGGCGCCACATAGCTGTACTGAGACTTGCCTTTACTTGTTATAGTCGCGAAAGAAACACACGATCTTTGTGTAAATCGTCCAGTCTTTCTCTGGCATTATAACCAATCAAAAGAACCACCACTCCTTCTTGATCATGATGCGTTTCGCCTTCATTGGCTGATATAACAATAATAATACTTTTTGTGAAAATTTTTTTAGATGTTTTTAAAGTAAGAGGGAAAGTAATGTTATATTCTATTCGCAACTTAACATTTCATATATTAAAAATGTGATAAACACAATTATTCATAAAATTAAAGTGTTAAATTAAAAATTAATTTTAAGTAATAAATAATTGAATCAAATATTTTAAATCTAATATCTTCACCCTAACCGTATATTAAAATTAAATTTGTTAAATTATAAGTAAAACAAATTATATTTTCTTATTCTTAGAAAATCAAAGAATTCCTCCTCTGTGGCTAAGCATTCATATGTGCTTGTCCACAGTCCATGGTCCTTACTCGCGTTGAAATATATGAGCACCAAAAAGTAGGTAAAACAAGGCTGCTCATTTCCTCAAGAGTTATGATCTTATTTTTCATCTCTTAATCCCAGCCAGTGCTTTACCCCTGCTAGCCATTTATAAATCTACATGCTAGGGTTAGGGCTATCTACCAAGCACCGACTAAGTCTACATTCATAGCTACCGCGCGCTATCTCTATATAGTTACGTTATCATCGCTTACATCTAGCTATATATCTTATTTTCTGGGTTTACTTTTGATGAAACGAAGAACTGAAGAGAACCCAAATCAGGTGCTACTATCAAACCAAGTATAGAGAGAGAGAGAGAGAGAGGAAGGCTTTGCAAGCATGAAAAAGCGGCAAGTGGTGGTGAGAAAAGATGTTGGCAACTCTTCATCAAACAACATTCGATATGGGGAGTGCCTGAAGAATCATGCTGCAAATAGTGGAGGGTACGCATTGGATGGTTGCAGGGAATTCATGGCTAGCTCAGGGGAGGGAACAAGTGGGGCTCTTACATGTGCGGCTTGTGGATGCCACAGAAACTTTCACAGAAGGGAAGTGAACAGTGCAAACCGAGGTAGTGGGTGAGTTCCCTCCCTCCTTGAAAAGAAAAAGAAGAAGAAAGAAAAAAAAAATCTATATGTATTGCTCAATTTGAGTATCAAATTAACTGATTGAACTTTTATTTACATCATTTCTTTCTTTGAGCTCTTGCAAGTGTTAATTACCAAAAGAGACATCCATTCTTGTAAAAGAAAATTTTAAGCTTCCTGGTTTCCGTTATTATCCAATTGTTTCTCTTCTTTCTTTCTCCTCTTTTTTCCTTTGTCTGTTTATCTTCGTGAAAAAAAGAATTGGGGGGGGGGGGGGGGGGTGTCCAATTAATTAGGCTAAATGTGGGGGCGGGAAGGTGGGCTCAATGAGATTTTTATCATGGATTAAAGAATTCTAAAAAAACAAGCTTGGTGGGGATCTCAAGCGAAATGTCACTTTAAGCCAATTAGGCTCCTTTATCGTTCTGTAATCCTTTTCATCATTCGTCCAAAAGCAAGTGGGAATCTCAGACAAGAAATCACGAGGAAATTAAGGATAACTGATGAAAGGATTAAGATTTAAGTATTATTGAGGAATTGAATTATAAACTGTGTATTGTTTTGCTATCAAAATCATAACTTTTCACCCAACGGCTTAAATTAACTTTTAGAATAGTTAATCATTGACTTAATATCAGAGACTTTACGAGAGAATGACCAATAACTTGATCTAGTCCTAAATAAAGTTGAATTTTTAACATACACTTAAAATAGACGTATACGTGCATGTTTGGTTTAATTCTAGATAGTATTAATTTTGTTAGAATTGACTTTAAGGTAAATTGATTCATGTTTAATAATTTTTATAAAAGTGATTATGATATAAAGTAAAAAAGTTTTATTTCTTTTGAAATCAATTATAAAGACAATAATTGATTCTATCTTTTCATAATCAAACATCATCCAACATGTGCAAAATCAATTATTGAGTCTCACAATTGATTCTAGGAACTCCAAATGAATTTCCAAACACACAATATACTTATTCATGCTTCAAATTTGATTATACATGACATAGAATGCTGGTTTATATTGGCTGTATAGGTTACTCAAATATTTTGATCAAAGTCTTGTTATTTGGACTTAAAAAAGTGTTATCAAATAAGACACTTTACAGTCCAAGTAGGTATTGGGAATCTAGTTACAGTAATTTATGTTAAAAAATTGTTTGATTCATCTTAAGTTATTCTATTCGGTGTTCTCATTTTACTTAAAAAATAAAAAAGAATTCTGATTTTGATCAGTTGGGCATAAAAGCCTTCCTGTATTGTTTACTGTATTGCGCTTAACGAGTGAGCTGCGTCCATCTTTTCTTATGACTGTGGCTGTGCAGTCACACTCGGCCAATCTCGGCATAGACTGACAGAAGAACTGTTACTGATCATATAAACTGTTTCTGCCTAGCTAGATAACACTCTTTACGAATTGCTAGAATCGCTATATATATGCGACAAGAAACAATCTTTAATCAATTGGTCAAAGTACTTGTTCAATCATAATAGCTATTTCTCGACCATTTCAACTAATAGTATGATCTGTTCTTTTCATGCTTCGTCTCCAATCCCAAGAGACAGTTGAGTATTTCAATTAATTTAGCGGTTAGAAGGGTAGCAAAAGACGATATATACTGCACGCGGCTTGTAGCTTTTGATTTAGCTTTTGGAAAGGTTCAAATTATGAATTCAAAGCTCTAAAGACTGAACTGAAGATGTAACTGGTTGAGCAAGGTATTGAGAAAACTGAAAGATGTGAACTACATATACTTCGCTTTCACGGCAAGAATGCAGGTTACTATATGTATGATGAAGATAAATAATAACATTTGCAATGTAGTTACTAATTAAGACTCAATTATATTCAATCATATTAAGGATGAGCCTTCTATTTCAGTAAGGTATATTTTATGATTAGATATAACTTCATGTTCGGGAGTTAGAAGGAATGCTTACTTACATAGAAAAGACTAAAACAGAAGTTATACAAATCATCTTTTTTAAGTCAAAATTTGTAAATAAAAAAAGGCAGAAAAACAAAAAATTATTAAACAATAATTATGTGTTGAATCTATTTCTACACCGTGTATAGGCAACAACACTCGGAGTTATAATATTGCAAATGTGATATTAGTTGATTAAAGCTGACCAAAGGTTAAGCTACAGATTTGATCTTCTTGTGGAGAAGTGACCAGCATCTTTGTGGGAGGTCAATGGAGTTGAGCGTAAGCAAATGATTTGAGTATTGAAAACTAAAGGAAGCAAAAACCATGTATATGATATATCTTTAATAAATTTCATCTTTTGCTTGTGATGTGAGCTCTTCCGTTGTTTATTATGTTCTTAACGATGGCTATAAATGCTTCTTGTCTTTGAATAAGCCTAACTTTTCACCCTGTTTAAACCGGCACTCTCTTTCTGCCTCATACCTCAAAGTCCGGAAAGATTTTGATTGTTCTACAAGCTAACTAGTAATCTGCGGGGAAAATATTAGTAAGCAAAGGAAACGTAATTGGTCAAGATTTGGTTAATCAGAATTGTAGTGAGAAGTCATGTAAGCATGAAAACATTCTTCATACCATGTGTCGCTTCTTCTAAGACTTATAAAAAAAAATATCAATTAAGTTGTTCACATATTGTAGCCAATATTTTGTGGGTCATTCTCCAATGAAGTTTAAAAAAAGAATCTACGATGAAGCTTGAGTTGTGTCAGATCAATAGATGACATGTGGAGTTATTTAAGGTGATGTGTTTGTTGTGTTTTGGACGGTAATGGAATCAGATATGAACCAGAGGATTCTATATTAGAACTTATTAATTTAGGGATTATGGTGGTCATTCAATTACAACTTTTAATTTTTTTTTGGGTCAGAATAGCCATCTTCTTTTCTTTTGGGTCATCCTTCTTCTTCCTTTTTATGCAGCTACAATCCTCAACCAAAAAAACAAATCAATAAATTAAATCAGGTCAGAAGAACAAGGAAACAGGAAAATTAAACGCTAGAACAAGGCAACATATGACAAATCCCCCAAAAAAATTCAAAACAGAAGCACCAACCACAATGCACTGCTATCACATACCCTCTAACCACCACGAACACAGCCGTCAGTTGCCACTACCTTCACTTACTCTGCGGCTGCGGTCGTCCTCAACTGTCATAGTCGCCGAGAACCGTCTTCGCTCTTGTCCACACTGCATGTAACCCACATCCTTCACTCAGCCCAGTCACCCAACATGGTGCTCCCCTCTTCTCCTTTTGTGAGACCATAGCTCCGCTCACATTCACCGCCGTTTTATCTATATCAATTGCGGAGTTTAAGTGGAAACCGCCATATTATACATAGTGACGACGTTAATTATGGCAGTTTTGAAAATCGTTATTATGGTAAAAAAGGGCGGTTATAACCGCCGCAATTTTCCGAAAAAACCGCCGTATTTTACCGGATTTTTTGTAGTGCCTGTCCACCATCAAATCTGTGATGGCCACTGCCTCAGCAAAGTCAACCTCGTATAAGAACTAGCAAGGATGGGTGAACAATGGTGGAGGATAGCTGTTGATGGAGACATGGAGTAGAAGGATCTGAATATGCGGGTGAAAAACTTGGGAGGACCATAGTGATTCTTAAGCTGTGAGCACTATTTTAAAGTTCTCTTTGTTACTAACACAAAGCCACGTATAGTTTTTTTATTGATCCACCTCACAATTTTATTGTGATCTCCAAAACTTACCCTTCACCTGAGAAAGCACCATATTTTGTTGGGAAATGTCTCAAAGCAAAAAGAATTGATTTGTTGCCTCACGCTCACAAAATTCATATATATATATATATATATATATATATATATATACTTGCTCCATTAAATATTTTTTTATAAACATTGAATTTTATAAATCCAACAATTGAATCATATGATATTATTTTAATAATTAGGCTTATTATATTATACGTCAAAATAAAGTTGTATGATAAAATATCAAATTATTTTTAAATTTTGTGAAATTTTATACATTCGATCTATTTAATAGAAAGTTTCAATTCAATAGTTGAATTGATAAAATTTAATATCTATAAAAAATTATTTATTGATATAAGTATGTCAAAACTTACTCTTAGAATAAGTGAATCCTATCCTATATATATAATGGGAACAAGTTCATGATAATATTATTATAGGTGGATATCAAATAACTTGTGTGCAATGATCGTGCTGCTAACAAGAAAATTGATTGAAGGCTAACAACCACTCAATGTGGTGTAGGATATTTGGTCTAGAAAAGTAGTATCTCAAGCCACTAGATTTTAATTAATTTGGTTTAAGTTAAATCGATTAATTATAAACAAAATTCTCTCAACTTTAATTTTATTATTTGTAAAATTTTAAATCAAAAACTTATTTAAACAAAATAAATGCATAACCACTTGAACTAATGGCTATTGATATGGTGTAGGATATATGTACATATATTTCAACAAGTTAATTTTATTAAGAACGTATCGTTTATAAAATATATTTTGATGTAGACAACTAGACAGGCGACATAGCCAATCACTTAGTCACTGTACAAGCTTCGGATTGGCATTGTAGGGACCGTCGAGTGTGGAAAAGAGTGAGGATTAAATCATGCATGTGAGCCCATAATTAGGTATAAATGGTAGGCCGGCCTTCAAATATGTATGTCTATTCTCTGTCTGGGATAGATAAGAGTACATATCTTTGTTTGCCTTGCTCATTCTAAATTTCCATTGTTAATCTGGCGAATATTCTTCAATGCAATCTTATGAAAAACATAAAAAATCTCTATTTGCATTTATGCTCTACCATCTCCTCTATATTGTCTGAAATACATTTTTTCCGTCATAGAAGAAATAATGACAACCACGAGTGATTGAGTCCAGCCCGGTCGTAGCTTTTTTATTACTTTACACATCGAAGCATTCGTTTGGAGAAGATAAAAGCTCCTGTCCATAAAGTAGATCAAATAAAAGATTATCCGATTATAAAAAAATATAAGAAGATCCAAGAAACCTTTGAGCAAATTATTAAACGATACGTTATTCTAAATGAATTCGTTAAAAATTATATTTTTAAAACGATTTCATCCATAAAAGTGAAGACTTTATTGCTGCATGTGTTGGTCTAATTATTGGCTTAATCTAACTAGCTAGCTAATGAATGCTGAAAGTTGATGTTTCACTAATACTGTTACTAGTCCCTTCACTTCCAAACTGGTAGGTCATGCTCACATTCATTGGTTTTCAAGCGAGACCTGCAAATATAATAACCACCTTCTTGAGATACTATTTACTCACGACAGTCTCATGTGATGATGATCAATGCATATGTACTAGATGAATTATACAAGGAAGATTGCTATATTGTATTGAAGGAGGCTTGGAATCTCATTCCTGTGCATCTATGGGGCCTTGTTTTGTATGTTTGGGGTTTGGCATATATATAGGACCTACGTTGAAGATGTCTCTTTCACTATTTGGAGTGTTTCAAGCCAATTTTGTTCGTTCCCCTTATCGGCTGCCGTTGTACGGAGATCCAATTATTCCATATCATAATACCAGCAGAATAGCAAGATAGGCTGCAGCATCCGTTTCGTCTAAGCTAAAAATAGCAATAATGGCATGAAGCAATCACTATGACAATCAAAATCAAACCCAATATGCCTTAGGTACTTCTTAACCATATGTTTTCTTTACGTGCAAATAGAGCTCATTGAGAAAAGGATGACTACTGATTAGAAATAACTTATGAGGGAAAGAAATACTTTGTCGCTTACCTAATGGAACTATTTAACAAACACAGACTAATTAATATATATTTGATAAAATATAATTATAATTATTTATGTCAATTTTGTTTAAACAATTGAATATTATGATGTAACATTACTTACTTTTTATTCATTTTAAACATCATATTTATATACTAATTTAAATATATAATATATTAAATAATTATTAATTAATATAAAAATGTATAAACATTACCTATAAAATATAAACTTTTAGTCTAACAAAAAATTGTGTCCAAGTTAACTCTTATATCATCGAATAACTTATTTTTTCACAAAATCTACCATTAGATTGAAATGTGATACCTTATAGACTATATTTACAACATTTTATATTAATTCAAAATCTTTTAATATATTTTTTATATACATTGAAATCAATGTAATACATACATTTTAAATATATCAAAATAAGTGCTATTTGATCGTATTATTATTGACCCAAAAATACAGTTCGTAAACATTATTGGACATCTTGAAGCAGATGTCCAATAATGTTTACGAACTGTATTTCCCATGTTATCCGGCATGTATTATTTCTTTAATTTTGAAAGACTATATGTCAATGTTTTTGGTGATTCACTTAACAAAAGTTTCAATGCCTTGCACTACAAAAAGGCAAAGTGTTTTTTTTTTTCGTCGGGTCATAAAGGCACAGTATAGAGCACCAAAATCAAGTCACTTTTTTTTAAAAAAACAATTTGGGGTCAATAATTGCCTTTTCCTTTTTGCCATTTCACCATGGCGTTGAGTAAAATTCAAAGGCCCATGGTGGTTGTTAAATGGGCGCAGTCTGCAATGCCCTTCGCACAAGTGCTTAGTGGAGTGTATTTTGTGATTATAGCACATTTGATAGTCAAAATTTATAAGGCATATTAATTATTTATAATATATTATAATAATATATTAATTTTAAAAAAATTTAAAAATATAATTAAATATATTTTAAAAATTAATTTTTATATATTAATAATATAAAATTATATTAATAATATAATATAATTTTATATTATTAGAGTAATATTATATTAATAAATAATATAAAATTATATTAATAAAATTTTTATAATTTTTAAAAATTAATTTTTATATATTAATAATATAAAATTATATTAATAAAATAAAATTATATTAATAAAATTTTTTTGATTATTAATAAAATAAAATTATATTGATAAAATTTTTTTGATTATATTGATAATATAAAATTATTTTATATTATTAATATAATTTTATATTATTAATATATATGATAATTAATTTTTAAAATATATTTAATTATATTTTTAAATTTTTTAAAATTAAATATTATTATAATATATCATAAATGATTAATATATTAATATAACTCATAATTTTACTATCAGATTATATGGTGCACCACGCCCCTCAATCAACGAAAAGCACCGTAGATGATGCCTGTTAAATGGGCCGAACCCCGTGTTATCGCCAGTCATAGGAAGATGTTGACCTGGCCTTAAACGTATCGTACGGAACGGTTGGTGTCTGCAAAAAAATTGGGACAATCCCGCGACGAAATAGAGATCACAATCAGAAGCTAGGGTTTAGCTAAACCTCCTGAACAAGTAAAGAAGTCAAGAACCCCTCCTCACCCATGGCGGAAACCAGCGCACCGGAAGAACAAGTCGCGGAGCCTACCACCACCGACGCCGCCGTAGACATGGTTGTTGAAAGCGCTGAACCCGCCGCAGCGGACGCCAAGTCCAACCAGAAGCGAGCTGGAGAGGAGGAAGAGGACCAGTCCCATGACGACAACGGTGCTTCCAAGAAGCAGAAGGTAGAGGAGGAGGAGGAGAAGCAAGAAGAAGAAGAGAGTGAAGAGCAAGAGGAAGAGAAGAAACCGTCAGGTCCGGTGAATTTGGGTTACAAAACTTTCGAGTCTTCGGTGGAGATGTTCGATTACTTCTACAAGTTTCTTCATGCCTGGTCCCTTGATATCAATGTTAACAAGGTTCAATTCTCAAATCCCTTTCTTACCCAAAAAAAAGAAAAAGAAAAACAAAGAAATCAGGTCTATGCATCTTTATGATTTTGCATCCACATTGGGTTTGATTAATTTCCCTGAATATCATCTTTGGCGCATTTTTCTTGAAAAGATTTCCAGAAGCTTATTAGAATATGTTCTTGAAAAGATTTCCAGAGGCTTATTAGAATATGTTATCTTAATGCATGGGTTTGTGAACGGTTTTCAGTGCCTGCAAAGTGTGATATGACAATAGAACGATTGCTCACCAATTGAAAAAAAAAATAAAAAAAATTGATACGTAACAATTCAGTATAACTTATGTATAATATTTCATGATTGAACTGCTTGCAAATTCATCATTGCCATCAAATGTTTGTTTAAATTGGGGTTTAAAACAGTCCTGTGTTAATATATTTGTATAATTGTATCAGCAACGTGTGTTGAATCTTGATGATGCGGTAGCCACAAACTGAATTTACTTGTTCCTGAATTTGTTACTGGTTGTTTTTTTGTGCGTGCCAGTATGAACGTACAGTATTGTTGGAATTGGTCAAGAAGGGCCATACTGATCCTGATGAGAAGATTGGCGTAGGAATCCGTAATTTCCAAGTCCGCAAGCACCCTAGCTGGCAAAGCAGGTGTTTCTTCCTCATCAGGGAGGATGAGTCTGTTGATGAGTTCAGCTACCGTAAATGTGTGGATCATATTCTTCCCTTGCCGGAAGAGATGCAAGTGAAACCTGATGTGGACAAGCAATTAGGCAAAGGGAAGCGTCGTGGTAGCAGACCAGGTGGGCGTGGCCGTGGGGGAGCAGCAAGGTGACTGCTGGTCTTGGCTGTGTTCTAAGATCTAAACTGTGTTCTGTATACTTGACCAGCTTATTCCATGTTTCCTGTAACTGTATAATTCAGATTTTTGACTTTGTATTACTTGCGGTGTTATGTTTCTGTCCTCATCCTTTGCAAAATGATGCCTTACTTCATCCAAGTTCAACCAATTTTGGTTTTCTAGGGGCAACTCTCATTTGTATAATACCACAAGGTTAGAGCTATGATTGGTTGGAAAATTGGAATAGTATCTCCGGTCTTGGGCCTCTGTGGTTATACAATCTTCTCTAACTAGATGCGTGTTGGCCATTTACTCTTCAGATTTGACAAGCATTGCAGGCTAAATAGCAAACTTGAATGTAGTTCAGGGCAGAAGGAACATTCATGTTTTATCTTGAGCGAAATCCATCACTTGTGTTTGGTACGGGGTAACAAGAGGTTAATAATTTGCTCCAGTTCTAGAATCTGCAATGGATGGTAAGAACACCTCAAAAGCCACAATACGATCTGCTCACCTTTGACCCAAGTAGTGTCCTTGTTTTGATTACTTATTACAAATTGCCAAGAAAAATGCGGATATTTGTTTAATCACCTTCAAGCCAAAGGAAAGGGAAAACGTATTCAATATTTCTTAACTGAAACGGGAGAAATATTTATTAAAACGCTTATAAATGACATTTTGTATTCAGTTGAAGAATGTCCTGCAATAAAATGGATGGCACAAGCCATTACACTAGACTCTACTTATTCTGTTTAGGAGATGGTTACGAGTCTCAACAAGGAGCACATAAATGTGGCAATTCATTGGCAAGCTCCTTCATTATCCTTGTAAAGCCAGTAATAGTAAAATGGTGATTAACAACCCACTTCTCTTCGTAATAATGAGATATAATAAATTTTTGTAATCAATTATGGATTGAGAGTAACTCCCAAAATCAATCATCAAGTTCTCTTCATAACAGAAAGAGAAAAATGATTAGTGTTTTTTATGAGTCCGTTACATCTCGTCATCTCCATGGAGATAATACTCGTGAGTTCATTTCCTTCGCCTTCAATTGAAAGCTCAAACAAAGAAATCAATCAAATAACAGAATTCAAGTAAAGAGAAAACAAAAAGAAACAAATAGCCTTCTCTAGGCTATTTCGTCCCAATAGTAATGATTAATTAGAGTCCAAGAAGTTGGCAGATAGGCTAATGATTGTGATTTATTGCATTATAATTCGTTGCAGTCTCACGCCCGTTCTCAAATGCGTTCAAGTCAATTGCTCGAAAGAAACAGTAAAAGTTTGGCACCCATACATGCATGGTCAGGAAGTCCTATTAGCTATGGATAACGTAGCATGCTTATCAGTCATTCCCGTTCCCAATCAAATTGGATGAAGCTAAGATCTAGAATTGATAATTAATAGGAGCGTTTCCTAACTTAATTATGAGGATCCACCTTTTATTTTATTTTACCTATTGGAAATAGCCACAATCTAATTGTTAGTCACTAATCAATTCATGGATGCCTTTACCATGAGCACATCCTTCATTTACATTGTGTGGCTTGATAGCCCTTGTTTATAGTTTTTTCCACGGAAAAGTATTTTCTTTTGAAAAAATATTTTTAAAATTTGTGTAGCATGTTTTAATTATTTTTTAAAAAAAGCAAAACTAAAAACAATAAATCTTCTGTTTTTTGAAAAATAGATAAAAAGTTGCTTTTACTTCTGCTTATTATGTTAAAATATCCATAAGTCCGAACACACCTCTCCCTTTCTCTCTTAAACTATGTCTCTCTCACACGCCCTACAGATGGACGCGTCTCATCCATTGGATTCAAGAAGAATGAACAAAATCAGTTAACGGAAGTCTCATTGAGTCACTCTGTTGATTTACTGAGAGTAACTGAATATTGGTTTTACTTTGAACAAGTTGAAAAACTTAATATATCACTGAATGGCTCATAGCCACTGAAGCAGAACAGTAACAACGAAAATAGATGGATAATGGCTACTTGGATTTTCAATACAGGTTTTGCTCAGTCAATCCCCCCCCCCCCCCAAAAAACAAAAAAAACAAAAAACAAAAAACAAAAAAAGGTACGTGGAACCAAATTTCTGGGTGGTCTCTAAGGCAAGCAAGCATAGGCAGCACAGTTCTATTATGGGCTACAAATCAGATGAGATTAGTAGGCCTAATCATCCTGCTTATTTAAAATGTGACAAACGGATCAAAGGGTCCTAATCCAATGCTTTGCTGAAGATCAAAATCCTCCAAATGCACGGAAGAAGAGAGAGAGAGAGAGAGAGAGAGAGGGCGGGGTGGTTCCTCAACCAACTCTTTAATGAAATAGAAACAACCCAAGATAAGGTTGAAACTTAGACTTTTTTTTTTTTGTTATTATTATTTCTCTATTTTGTTTAGGATAAATAAGGGACAGCATAAACAGAAGAATGAGAGAAGATGAACAATAAAAATGAAAATAAAGACAAAAAGCAGAGTGATTTTCATGCTGGAATCCAACGGCTGAGATTAAACAGGGCCCTTAGATTTATCCTCGCAATTAAATTGATCTTGTAACTCACACCAGCGTACACGTTAACCATTAAAACGCATTCACGCATAGAAGGCGGCGCACACTCTCCAAGTAATTACCTCCTTTAGTTACAATGATTCATTGTCATCATTATACACATTAGCATCTCGTATATATTGCCAACTTCCTTCCGTATCCCACACTAAGCTGTTGCACTAGCCTTCTTCGCTCTCCACACGATCCTCTTCACTTCTTCTATAGCATCTTTCCTCTCCATATATACCTCTCTCTTCCTGTATAATGATCATTGACACTCAGCCACTTATGGTTTGGAACTCTAACTGTGAACTAGATGAAGATCCATTTCCTCTTACGTGTCAGTTTTCTTCATATGATCATTACAGGTAACTATATATATATATATTTCATCATGCCACAAATTATATGCTGATATTAAGGCCATGGTTATGAATTTGTCATTCTAATATTTTTCTCTCAGTGGAACCTGTAATGGGTATCCGTCACTGGATTGGTCACTCGAATTTCCAATACAAGGTGGCCATCTTGATCCTGTACCTCTTATGGAGTGTTACCCTTCAGATCCTTTATACGAAACTCTGGCCGTTGAACCAATGCCGGGCGTTAAAGGTTATCAGCATATGAGTTTCCAAAGTCTTCATACTACTACTACGTTGTACTATAGTCCTCATTTAGATGTTGATTATCTTCTCAATGTTACTGCAGACCATGACTTTTATGATATTAAGAAAGGGTTTTCTGTCTGGAACGAAGTTGATGCCGGGTTTGATTCAGATAAGATTTCCTCAATTTGCAACAACGAAGAAAGTGGAAAAGAAATGATGGAAGATAGGAAGGTGAAGCAAGGCAGAGAAGAGAGAAGTAGCAGCAGTACCAAAATGTTGTCAAGGAAGACCATATCTCAGTACTTCTACATGCCCATAACGCAGGCAGCCAGGGAGCTTAATGTGGGCCTAACACTTTTGAAGAAAAGGTGCAGGGAGTTGGGAATTCGAAGGTGGCCCCACAGAAAACTCATGAGCCTTCAAACCCTCATAAATAATGTGCAGGTACGATCCGATTGATTAAATTGCCAATATACACACATAACTAATATTAATACTATGATTTATATTTTATATGGTGACAAATACGAGGCTATTTTTGATATGTTCTAATTTTGGGTTGCAGGAGCTAGGGAAGGAGGAGGGGCAAGAGAGTGAAGAGAAGTTAAGGAATGCGATTGAGATATTGGAGAAGGAAAAGAAGCTTATGGAGGAAATGCCTGATATGCAACTTGAAGACAATACAAAAAGGCTTCGACAAGCATGTTTTAAGGCCAATTACAAGAAAAGAAAGCTCATGGATTCGAATTCGATGGAATCACATTCGTCACGTCTCAGTGGCCGTGCAAGTACTATTAACACACCGAGTGGATTTAGTTATGATGAAGAGCAAGACATCAAATCTGTGTTTTCTGTCCCTCGTTCGTCTTGCAACATAATGATTAGCTAGTTTTATCATGGAACTTCTGTATTTGGGTTGGTGGGTTGTTTTTTTTTTTTTTTCATGGGTGATCGATATCTGTTTCTGGAATGTATTTAGCCCAGGAATATATGGACTTACTCTAATGAAACCATTTCTTTTTCTTTGTCGATGAGTAAAAGATCTAGATAAATTGTTAAAGAGAGAATGAAGAGACAACTAACTGAAGATAATTGCCAGACGTTGATCACAGTTTTAGTTTGTCATGACATGAACAATACTGTTGACGGGGATTGATCAGCCCATAAAATGATAATTGGATTAGCTTGCTAAGTTTTTGGGTTTACGAGGAAAAATAAAAATCCAAGCTTAAATCTGGATTTTGAAAGATGCTCAAATTTCGAATGAAGTACTTTCATGAACTAATTAATGTTTTGAGCACACTTTTTTCCTTCTCTTCATGGGTCAATCAGTAGCTCTTTTTTTCCTCCTAATTGGCTAGATTTGGTTCAACATTTTTGCCACGTAAGGCTGCATTAGTTAAAATTAAAAGAAAAAAGTAATTTTAAAATTTAAATTTTATATTTAATTAAAAAAATTAAAAATTAATTTTTTTTCAAAAATTATTCTTCTTAACTTTTTCAAAAAAATTGAATACAGATTTTTGTAATATTCTGTTAATTTTTAAAAAATTATTTAAATATATGAAAATTAATTTTTTTGAGTGAAAAAAGTAATTATTTATCAAAATAATTCTAAACAAATGCACTCTAAGTGGTTTGGATGCCCATAAAACTGATTTTTGCCGACAGAATTGATTTTGGATTACCAAAATCAATTCTAATCTATTTTTGATAATATTTGATTTAGTAAGATTAAAATCAATTTTTATTTTTAAAATTGATTTTAGAAGAAGTAAAAATTTTTTACTTTTTATTAGAATCACTTTTAAATGAATTATAAAATATAAATTATTTTACTTCAAAATCAATTATAATAAAATTAATCCTATATAAAATTAATTTTGTAAAAATAAAACCAAACATGCATTAAACCTTCTACGAAATTAGGAATTAGGGTAATATAATTGGTATGGGATAGAACAAAACAAAAAATTTCATACCATTATTGAAAGGGAAATATTAAAACTAAAATGGAAAAAAGTTTTATTTCCTTCGTTAAAAATATAATAACAATTTTATATTATTACTTTTATTTTATTTCAGCTCCTTTAAATTAAAAGAAAAATATAAAGATATAAAAAAAAAAAAAAAATCCCGACATTCATGTCATCGTAAATTAACACATGAAGTGGGGAAAATGTCACTCCAGTTCAGTTCACTTGGCGGCGTCGTTCTTTCCTCTTATTCGGTCCTTCAAGTCATTTTAGATTCTCCACGCTCCAATTTTCGTTTATTATGGTCACACTTCGTAAACCTCCGACGTTGGGCACTAAATGGCACTAGTTTGGTTCTCGCACAACCGTTTGTTCTTTGCTGCACCAAATTTCCAACGTCCACCCATTTCCCTCTCCTGTTTCACCGCCGCCACCATTGGCATTCATCTTCTTCATCAAAACACCGCTCCCCAATTACACCACCAAACAGAACCTCGCACCAAGTTAGCTCCTTTTGAGCACTACAAACATAACCAACCAAAACCCATCAAATTTTTCCCTCAACCCCACAAAGAATTGGTGATTTCTGCCATAAAATCTGCTTCCCAAAAGACCCATTTGCTTCAAATACATGCTCATATTGTCCGCACAGCCCTTGTTGAAGACCCTGCAGTTTCTTTTCAGTTCTTGTGCCGTGTAGCTCTCTCTGGCCCATTGCAGGACCATAGCTATTCCCGCCGTTTCTTCGAGAAAATCAGATGCCCTTTGGTTTCTCATTACAACACCATGATCAGGGCCTATTCCATGAGCGATTCACCCCAAAAAGGTCTCTTTTTGTATAGAGATATGAGGAGACGAGGTGTTTCTGCAGACCCTTTGTCTTCTTCTTCTGCTATCAAGTCCTGCATCAGGTTTCTGTGTCTTCTTGGAGGGGTACAAGTTCATTGCAATGTCTTCAAAGATGGGCACCAGTCAGATACCCTTTTGCTCACTGCTGTCATGGACTTGTATTCGCAGTGTCAGCAATGTGATGATGCGTGTAAGGTGTTTGATGAGATGCCCCAGAGGGATACCGTTGCTTGGAATGTGATGATCTCTTGCTTTATTCGCAATAAACGGACTCGTGATGCTTTAAGTTTTTTTGATGTCATGCAGAGTTCAAGATATGAGTGTGAGCCTGATGATGTTACTTGTTTGCTTCTTCTTCAAGCTTGTGCTCAATTGAATGCCTTGGAATTTGGTGAGAGAATTCACGGATATATCATGGAACGTGGTTATGGGGGTGCTCTCAATTTGTCTAATTCTCTCATATCTATGTATTCAAGGTGTGGTTGTTTAGATAAGGCTTATGAGGTGTTCAAGGGAACGTGCAATAAAAGTGTGGTATCATGGACTGCAATGATCTCTGGGTTGGCAGTGAATGGATATGGGAGAGAAGCTATTGAAGCATTTGAAGAGATGCAGAGAATGGGGATTCGACCTGATGATCAGACATTCACTGGAATCCTTTCTGCTTGCAGTCATTCTGGCTTGATTGATGAGGGAATGTCTCTTTTCGACCATATGAGCAGAGAGTTTGGGATAACTCCTAACATCCATCATTATGGGTGCATGGTTGATCTCTTGGGTCGTGCTGGTTTACTTGATAAGGCCTATCGGCTTATAACCTCAATGGCGGTAAAGCCAGATTCTACAACGTGGAGGACGTTGCTTGCGGCTTGCAGAAGTTATGGCCATGTTACACTTGGTGAACGAGTAATTGAACATTTGATTGAATTGAAAGCTCAAGAAGCTGGGGATTATGTTTTGCTTCTAAATATTTACTCTTCAGCTGGTCACTGGGACAAGGTAGCAGAATTGAGAAAATTGATGAAAGAAAAAGCAATCCAAACCACACCTGGTTGTAGCACAATTGAATTGAAAGGAATAGCACATGAATTTGTTGTGGATGATGTTTCACATCCGAGAAAGGGGGAGATCTATGAGACACTGGATGAGATTAATAAGCAGCTGAAGATTGCAGGTTATGTTGTTGATCCTTCGTCTGAGTTACATAAGATGGACGACAAAGAAAAGGGGTATGTGCTCTCTTATCACAGTGAGAAATTGGCTATTGCTTTTGGGGTTCTTGCTACTCCACCAGGCACAGCACTGAGAGTGGCCAATAATCTCCGCATATGTGTTGATTGCCACAATTTTCTGAAATCTTTTTCCTGGGTTTACAACCGCGATGTGGTTCTTAGGGACCATAATCGGTTTCACCGCTTCCGGGGAGGGCTCTGCTCCTGTAGCGACTATTGGTAAGGAACTCTTGGGCTGGTTATAGATGTGTCAAACCGAGCGCTGAGTTAGTGAAGTGACTATGAAGTGATACTAATTGGAAACTAGCTACCACCTGCAGCTGGTTTATTGCTTTACAAAATTTTATCCCCAATGAAGGATGGCTTAATTGGAATACTAAGGAGGTTTTGAACTGCAATTCCAGCGGCTGGGTGAACTGGTGAAGGCTAGCTTGTATTGCCTTTATTCAAGTCTATTATTTTAGAGCACCATTCACCTGTTAGTCTGTAAAACCAAAGGGCTTAACTTTGTCTGAAGCTGGTGGATAGATCACTCAAGGTTGTTCTATTTAGTCCTGTACATGATATTGGATACTTGCCATACAAACAAGAAAGGCCTGCGGAACATGAACAAAGCATCTTTGTGCTTGCCACCTGAGGGAGTTGGTGGTGGCATTTTCGAGAAATTTTGTTTATACTGAGGAGATCTATTTTCGATAGTGTCAACGTGACGATTTTAAGTTTGATTTGACATACGGCAACAAGGTTTGTCCTCCAGTACTCCCAGGAATTTTTTTGGCATTTCCCATCTGATAACTCCCAGTGTTTCGGGGAGCTCAGAATCAACTTCTTTAGGCGATAACCAATTTTTGTATGTAGTCCATATATTTTTGGGAGTGGAAGAGCAATAAAGCATTGTTCTATATTCAAATGATTTTCTTCATATTTGGTGTAAAGAATAGCATCTGTTAGCCTTTCATTTTTTTTTTTCTCTATCACCCTTTTGGCTAAGAATAGTGCAATTTCTTTGCTAAAATTTGGGGTGGGAAAGGCACAGGTAAACGTTATTGTAATCTGATTGATTGCAAATAGACGAGATATTTGAGCATAGTCTAGTTAAAATTTCAATTGATCTGACATTGATGAATGATAAGCGTGTTGCAGCTTTCAACTTGATCGAGGCCAGCATAACTGATTGAATATGTCTCTGCAAATGAGCGTGTACCTAAATTCCAAGAGATTCGAAAAACTGGTCCAATGGCATTGTTATTCAAAAAATAAATGAGAAAGCTTACATTTTTCACTTCTACATGGTAACAGCCACATATTTTGAGATTTCTGACCAAACTAAGCTCGATATAGAGAACAGAAGTGAAAACTCACTGCCGTTCTACCAACAAAACTGGAACCAGAATTCATGCAATAGAAAATTTGCATCCTAAGTCCTGAATGCGGTATGATATCCGCAACCTAACTCCTCTAGGAAGTATTTATGCTCAAATAAACCATAATAACTTAAGAAACCACCCTTTGATATTCTCTTCTAACAACAACTGAGACTAAATGCTTTGATAAAATAAAGTTAAGCAGCAACTGCTTGCTTCTGAGCAAAAGCAATGCCCTTCTCAATGCTGGCTTTAAGTTCTGCCTTAAGTGCTTCCAAAGCCTTCTGCTCATATTCAGTCAACCCTTGGAGATCAGATGGAATCAAAGCCTCGATTCCTTTCCTACCAAGTTTCACCCTTGAAGCGAAAAATGGAAGCTCAGTGAGATTTGATTGTACATATGAGCACTCGTACACATCTCCATCTCCATCGAGCGCACGAAGAGATGATTCAACAAATCTAGCAGCTGCATATGCCATGGACAAAGTAGCAGACCCTGCACCTGCCTTTGCTTCAACAACTTCTGTTCCAGCATTCTGAATCCTGACGGTTAACTCTTCAACTTCTTCATCAGTGAAGCTCACTGAGGGTTTTGTCTTTGACAACAAAGGAAGTATGGTAATCCCTGCATGACCCCCGACAACAGGGACATCAACATCAATCAGCTTCAGGTTCTTCCTCTGAGCAACAAATGTGTTAGCCCTCACAACATCCAATGTAGAAACACCAAAGAGCTTCTTAGGATCATAGACCCCCTTCTGCTTCAGAACTTCTGCTGCAATAGGCACCGTGGAGTTCACCGGGTTACTGATGATGTGAATAAAAGCACCAGGGCAATTATCTGCGACGGCAGAAACCAAGTCCCTGACTATGCCGGCATTGATGTTGAAGAGGTCATCACGAGTCATGCCGGGCTTCCTGGGAACTCCAGCAGGTATAACAACAACATCCACACCTTTCAAACAATTAGCCAACTCAGAGGCCCCGGTGAAATCCCTGACTTGCGAGGGCGTGTTGCAATGACTGAGATCAGCAGCAACACCCTTGACATTCGCAACATCATAGAGATGCAAATTGGAAACCAGCGGTGACATCTTGATAAGCAGTGCTAAAGGCTGACCAATGCCTCCGGCGGCGCCGAGAACAGCCACTCTGTAGGATGCCTGAGGCTGCAAGCTGTACTGGATGGTCCGGTTTTCCATCTGTGCCTTGGATGCAAAAGATGCTTGCAAGGCAGCAGCGGTTTCCTTGCCGGAGAAGGAAGTTTCTGTGTCAAATCTCACAGCTGATGATGCCTTGAGGCCGCAGAAGCTCTTGAGTTGATTGTGGGAGTTGAACCTCAGCCCAAGAGGCTTTGATTGAGGAAGTGAGGTCCCTCTTTGGGCAGTCCCAACTGTGAAGGTAGCTGCTGATGCCGATGCCGCCGCCATCTCAACGTGTCTGATTCATAAAAAGGCATCAGCTTTATTCCGTTAATACAATTAACAATGTTTACACAGAGGAGAAAGGATCAGAAAGAATCGAAGATAAGAAAGAATGAAGAGTAAAAATGATAATTCTGATTCATGCTCTGTCAAATACAGTACATGTCTTTATACACAAGCTATCTAACTGCACTAAGAGATGGTGCAGGAAAAAACTAACTAACTAACTACCGTTAATTGTAACCAACTCTAATTAGCGGATTATTAATATGTCAAGAACAAGCACAAGCATAACACATACATCAGAAACACAAACTATAAACGTAAGACAATTATATGCAGATGTAGCTTTAACCGAAAAAAAAAAAAAGGAGCATGCGCTATTGAGGTTATTTGATCTGAGCATAATTCCAACGAGAACTGGAACATCAAAAGTGGAATTGAGAAAGACAGAGACGACACCGTGTGCCTCGACAAGTATATATTAGTAGCAGCTCCAGAAAAGGTTTGAATAAGACCAGATCCGGAGTCACAACCTTCCGGATTTTTTTTCTGTTTTTTGGAAGAAAAATGAGGTGAAGGAAATGAAGGGGGTGGAGGAACGGGATCTGAGAGACAGGGAAATGAATCAAAGGGCTATAGAACAGGGAAGTGAAAAACTAAAATAAGGTTGGGTAACGTACCTCTGAATTCGAGTGGGAACTGGAACTTGAGAGAGCGGTAGAGAGCGAGAGAGAGAGAGAGTTAATTTATGAAGCGAGAGTGGGTTTTCCTTTGGGTTTGGAATCTCCGCCTATGGGTCGTGGACGAATGCTCGTTGCATTGAGCTGCCGATTACTACTACCAATATATACCCTGTTACACCACCAACCACAAAGACCAACGGAAAGACAGAGCGAGCCTTCCCCCAAAATGCCCTTCCCTATCATCTCAAATCTACACCGTTCGTCCCCACACCCACACCACCCTCACGGTTCTGATTTCGCCTTTTTCTTTTTAATTTTTTGCTTTTCCCCTTTTTCCCCTACTAATTCCCATGTTCATAAACTTAGCTTTTTCCCCTTTTTCAATACTTCATCCATTTTAATTTATTTGATATATTTTTAAATTAATATATCTGAATATAATTATATTTAAATATATTAATTTAAAAATTATGTCTAAATATATTAATTTAAGAGAATAATTATATTTAAATATATTAATTTAAAAAAATAATTTGATATATTAATTTAAAAATATACTAAATTATCCAAATTAACAAATAAATTAAAATGGAAAGAATATTTGTATTTTTAAGCTGGATAAACTCTTTAGATTTCCTATCCATGTTTTGAGCTTCTCACAATAAACTAAATGTGAGAATTTGTGACATCCTTTTATTCATTTATTTTGTGTAAATTCCACTTATTTATCTCGTTTCAATAACGGTAAAATTTATTCGCATATTGAACTTTTTCTTTTTTTGGATGGAACCGCATATTGTAATTTTGTAGTCCTTCCTTACGTAATATAGATTTGAGTGACACATCTCAACATAAATAAATACTAGCATACAAATAAAAGAAATTACTTGACCAAATCCTGACCAATACCACATCCAAAAAGAAAAAAAAATATGTACCTCATGATCCTTGAATCAGCAAGTTAACTTCATGTTATTTTTCATCCCTTCTTCCTTTTCACTTTTACTTAGTTATTACTGCATTGCAAACACACAACAAATTACAGCCTTAAAACGGGACCCAAAAATTCTGAGGTCATCCTAGCAAAGTAAAGCATAGAAAATCACATAGCCATGGCTATAAAAAAATATGGATTGTGTGGTTAATAGCACTAAATTTCCGAACTATTACGTACTAGTGTACCAACTTTGGCTCTTGAATACAACCAAGAGCTATGGCCGTCCATTCCTAAATCCTAATTATATTACAATTAATAAGAAGCAAAATTTAAGCGCATGCAGTTGTAACTTTCATTACATCATTCGCATGCCGTGGATGTCATTAGCCTTAAGCTGATCAATTCAGTTTCTATCAATCTCTTGTTAAGATGAGACTGGGCGAATCAACTCAAACTACTTCATCACATAACTTGATAATCACAAACCCCCGGTTGTTTCAATCCATTTAATTGAACAGAAGTTAGTCAATGGATCGCACCATGCTTAGCAACTATCATATTAAAATTGGAATAGTTAATCCATTAAATAAAAGGGGGCCGTTTACACATACAACTCAAGAGCCCAAATCTACTTAGTCCAGGTAATTACCAAATACGAAGCCTAAAGGTGTCTAAGGTACGGAGTGCGTGTTCTCATTTTGACGGAGCAAACCTCAATGGCCAAAAGCCAGAATGGGATTGCATGAAACTTCAACCCGTTTGCTTATACATATATAGGAATCACTTATAGATGGTCATGTCTGCTAGAAAAATACACAATGCAGAAATGAATGATAAAATATCATATAGGCAGATGAATAATGACTAAATTGTCATACATTGAGTTTGTTCATCTCCCTCCTGATGGCATTGGCCCTCACCAAGCTCCCAATGGTGTTAATAGCCAACTTGAGATCCTCCAAAGGATTGCCAGGTACCACAGTCTTGTACAAGTAGCTATCAAAGGTCATCTTCTGCACATACTCATCAGCACACATCTCCACAAACGCTTCCCTAGCTGGATTGGACCTATAGAACACCTTCTGAAGCACATCCAACACCTTGTAGGTTGGCCAATAAGTCTTGTCCCACTTCTCCAAGTACTTCCTCAAGTCCCCTTCATCCACCATCCTCTTCCCATTCTCTGACCCTTCAACGATGGCCTCTGCACACATCCTCCCACTCTTGGCTGCAAAGTAGATTCCTTCTCCGGAGCACTTGGTCACATAGCCAGCAGCATCACCCACCAGTGCCACTCTCCCGGATAATCTTCGCGGCCGGGGGTGTTCCGGTATGGGGTGTGCCTCAACGCGGATGATTTTCCCTCCGGAAATCTTGTCCTCGGCTCTTTTCCTTGTTGCTAGTTGGAACTTCTTGATGTCTCCCTTGTGTGTCACCGTGCCAGTGCCAACAGCAACATGGTCACATTTTGGAAACACCCACCCATAGAAATCCGGAGAAACATCATCACCAACGTACATCTCCGCAAGGTCCTCGTAATACACCATTTTATCATCCGGGATTTTTATCCTCTCCTGAAAAACCATGCCACCAAAATGAAATATGCAATCGTGAGTAACAACAGAATATTCACATGGAAAAAACACCACTTTAGAACACATCGAAACTAGATCCAACTGAACCATCCTAAATCCTAATAATACACAGAAGAACATACACATAAACATCAAATTATAGGAAAGCAGAAAACTATATAAATGAACATTCACGTAGTGAATCCTAAGCAGAGAATGTGTAAAAATTCCCCATCATGCGTTAATTTTCATTTTTCATTGAGAAGGTGAAGCCAAATATGTGGGGCCAAGTATAGACCTACAAGATAATTGAGATAATTTAATTAATGGTAAAAATTAACGTAATCTTGGTAAGCCCTACATTAAAAAAAAAAAAAAAAAAAGCTTATTAAAGTTACTAACTTTGAAGAAATTTCCAACGCCCTAGAAAACAAAATCGAGAAATTTAAAAGAAAATCCATTATAAAAAGTTTGAGAATATACCTGAAATGCAATGGCATAGTCATATTCACCAGCATCAATGGACTTGGCGACTCTAGAATTAGCCCCATCAGCACCAATCACAGCATCAACCTCCAACGTGCGCTTCTCACCGACTCCACCAGTTTTCCCGTCATACCCAGAGTAATGCAGCACGTAAGGCGATTCGTTATCCTTCGGGATATCCATCTTCAAGAACAACCCGTTTATGACGGTGGCACCGTTCTCCTTGGCCCTGTCCCTCAGGTAAGCATCCAAAACCTCACGCCTCACCATGCCAATGTACTCGTGGGGCTTAAGGGTCCTCCCAATGTCCACCGCCACGTTCGACGGCGATATCATCTTCATCTTGGTGACGCGGCGGTCTATGATGTCCAATGGTAGGTCGAACTCTCCCACCATGCAAAGCGGGATGGCACCGCCGCATGGCTTGCAGTTGTCGAGCTTCCGTTCGATCAGGAACGTTTCAATGCCACCCTTTACCAGGGTCTCGGCGGCGGAGCCGCCGGCTGGACCGCCGCCGACGACGGCGACCCGGAGGTTGCGGCCCTGGAGCTTGGGGCTGGTTTTTCCGGCGATGACCTTGAGCTTCCGGAGAGTGGTGGTGGTGGGCTTTGGGTTGACGGCGAAATGGGTGGTTTCCAGCGAGGATTGCCGGAGTCCGACGAAGGATTTAAGAGCCATTGAGTTCATGTTGATTGGAGTAGGAGTGTGGAGAGTGGGTAGGGTGGGAGATCGAAGGGGTTTTTGAAGCTTTGATTTTTTTTTTCGTTGTATTTTGTTGGTGGATATGGTTTGGGATTTTGGGGAGTTTGTGGCCGTTGGATGGGTGAAATGGAGGGTGGGGACTTTATGTGGATAATAGGGGTGAGATTTTGGGATGGTCCTGGCTTCCTGGGAAGTGTTTGTACTTGCTGGGGTGAGTCTTCAGTTTTGAGTGGCTGACATGGTGCCACGTTCTGCTACTTTCTGCTTATAGATGTTGGATTCTTGGTGCTTTTGTCAGTTCACCACATGCATCCAATGGCGCATTGACACGTCATCTCCGCTTCACAAATTTGGTGAGTTGTACGGTACCTTTGCAAAGATATTCATTTTGTGCATTTTTTGTGATGGACGGTGAGGATCGTGTCATATATTATGAGGTGTATTAATGTATCAATCATCTATGATGCATTATAAAAATATTTAATTTTAAAAAAATTTAAAAATATAATTAAATATATTTTAAAAATTAATTATTATACATTGATAATATAAAATTATATTAACAGTATAAAATAATTTTACACTATCAGTATAATCAAAAAATTTTATCAGTATAATTTTAATTATCATATATTGACAGTGTAAAATTATACTGATAATATAAAATAATTTTATACTATCAGTGTAATCAAAAAATTTTATCAGTATAATTTTATAGTACTACCAGTATAATTTTACACTATCAGTGTATGATAATTAAAATTATACTGATAAAATTTTTGGATTATATTGACTGTATAAAATTATTTTATACTGCCAATATAATTTTACACTGTCAATGTATGATAATTAAAATTACACTGATAAAATTTTTTTATTATATTTACAATGTAAAATTATTTTATATTGCCAATGTAATTTTATACTGTCAGTGTATGATAATTAAAATTATACTGATAAAATTTTTCATTATATTGATAGTGTAAAATTATTTTATACTGTCAATATAATTTTATACTGTCATGATAATTAATTTTTAAAATATATTTAATTATATTTTTAAATTTTTTTAAAATTAAATATTATTATAATATATCATAGATAATTAATACATTGATATACCTTACAATCTCACCATAAATATATTACAATTTGACCGTTCATCATAAAATGTACAAAATGTACATTTTTTGCAATGTACCAGAGCAAATTTACCGCTGAACTGGAGGGATATCTCACGAGATTTTCTGATGTCACGTGCGACAAGTAGGGCGTTGAGGAGTGGTTCTTCGTACTCTAAACGGAGAAAACTTTGCTGCATTCGGTGCTGTCATTTACCTAAGTACCTAACTTAATTAATAGATAAATATCCTCTTAAATAGCATATCCACTTCTGAAATGCCTATCTACGTCAGCATTTTTCAGTATATATACTAAATAAAGATTTTAATATTTTATTTAATTACTTGAGCGTTCTTGAGCGGCTTCAAAAGTAATTTTTAGTCGGTTAAATTACAGACTAATTATAATTGTATTTATAATTACCCCTTTCACTTCCTCCCCACTTTTGAGGACTCTTAGAATATTATATGAATTGTATTTATAATTAATAATAAAATAATATTTTAAATAAAATATAAATTAATGATAAATTTTATTTTAAAATATTATTTTATTATTAACTATAACATATTTATATAATATTTTATAAATATTTAAAAATTTCTCCAACCACATTGTCCTTTGCCTCTCTTCCTCTCCAATGAGGACGGGACTTGGGTTGCACCTTGGGAAGCCATTGCACTTTAAAGTTATGTTTAGATTAATGATATGAGGTGGAGTGGAACATAATTAAAATATAATGAGTTTTTATTATTTAGATTGATAAATTTATAATAAAATACAGTATTTAATGAGAGAATAAATTATATTTTATTTTATCAAAATTTTTATTTTTTGTTCCTTTCAATTTGAGAAATCTTGAATGAAATCTCATATTTTCAAAACAATGGAGTGGAATTTTTTTTTTTTTTGTTCCAATTTGAATAGAAATTAGAGAGAATGTGATGGAGGTGACGAGGTGAAAGTAGAGAAGATAGAAACTTTTGTAGAGGTAGCTAAATGGACATAATGGTAAAAGGAAGAATACTCAATAGAAATAGCTATGGCATGCTCAGGTGTAATTAAAGAGCCCAATGAAAGTATAGCTGCGGACACAATAAAAGTATAGCTTTAGGAAGTTGAGGCATTGGATTAGTGATAGATTTATCCACCTCTCACTAACTACATTTGGATTTAATATAAAAAAAACCTGCTTAATGGTATATATATCCTTCCCGCTCTCCATGAAAGTGTGCATGCATTGAATAAAAAAAAAAACAGAAGAGTATAGTTTTAGAGAGAGTAACAATAGCAATAGTGAACCAGGTGGAAAATCCCACTTTGCCAGTGGAGGAGTAGCCATTGTACAGTCACATAGGGGTGGTAGAGCTGGTGTTCTTAGGTTGTGATGGGGCAGCGAGGCCAGATACGTGTGCAAATAAATTTGTAATTTTCAATAAATTAAAAAAAAAAGACTTATTAAGTATACCATGATATTATTTAAGCAACTAGATAAAATGTTATTTTCATTTATTACATGTTGATAGAGAACTATTTCATAAATATTTAACAGTGTACAAACATTTAAATTATATTTGATCAATCCAAAAGGTAATTATACTCTTTTTATTTATTTATCGTTAAAGGTATTACTCTCTAATATTAGAAAAGGAGATTAATTCCCTTTAAATGTAATTAAACTTATCCTCCCAACTGATTTTCTCTTTAAGAGTCAAACCGAAGTCATCCCTAAAGTCGTAATATATCTTTATTATTGCACCAACTCCCTTATTGATACTTATACCCTTTAATTAAGTTGGTGAGAAGAGGAATCATTAAGGTAATAAGTTACTCTTTATTTTATCAATCTATATCATTCATGATATTAGTAATATAATTAAAATAAAAAATAAAGATACTTTACATAACTAAAATGATACATAATAAAATAAGAAACTTGTTGCTCTTGGATTACTCAAGAATCCCTAGTGCGTTTAGCAGTGGCGGTGGGTTTTGAGTTATTGGTAGAATTTTGAATGAAAGTAAATTTTTCCAGTTTGGTGAACTTACCAGAACAATCCACTCCAAGGATATCCAACGTGTTTGTTGAGAATTAGATTTAAAGGGTCACCCCGGTACTCTCCAATTCCAATTCCTTGTGATGGAATTTCAATTTGCAACGTGTACAAGTTCTGGACTTCAGCAAACGTTTGTGATCTTATACTTACAACTTTGTGACAAAATAGACAGGCAGTTGCAGTAGGTTTGAATGATCAGCAATAGTTGGTACATCAAACTATTTACTTCCCACTATTGCATGAAAATTGTAGAACATTCTCACCATATATTCTATGATTATGATCTGAGGACTCCTAACTACTATATAAAACCAATCCAAATATTGCTTATGGCAGTGGAAGGACTAAGGAGCCTAGAGGTGTAACTTGCTACACAAACATGAAGTTCAATCTGGCGCTAGTTATTATGGTAGCCATCGTTTTGGGAATTGGGATTGAAGGATGCCATTGCAAGATTGTGCAGTTTATTTTTGGTGACTCCCTCTCGGATGTTGGAAATAACAAGCGCCTCAACAGAAGCCTTGCTCAGGCAAGCCTGCCTTGGTATGGTATAGATTTCGGTAACGGTTTACCAAACGGAAGGTTCACTAATGGTCGCACGGTTGCTGATATAATAGGTAATTCAAGTTTCTATTGATTCTTTGGCCTAAAGAGAGAAACTTTTCCCTTTTAATTTATATTATTGTAATTGTGGTATTAAGAAAACCTGAGTGAATAACTAAAAATTTCATATGAAGAACTATATATTAATAACTGAGAAGGTTAGTTATTTTACTAGTAATTCTGGTAAAAAGTTTTACATTTATTATTAATTACTTTAGGACATCTACTGTATTCATAAGAAATATAACTGAAATTCCCAGTTATTTATACATCAACCCCAAATGTTGTTCAATTAATTTTAAGTATATTTCAGACCTTCCCCCCAAAAAATTCAAACCCATGATATTGCTGCTGCAATAATTTAGCTTTGATTTTCTAAGGTTATTCAGATTGGCAATCTGTAAACAAATTTGAAATTTCCATTAGAATCTGTCATGTTATATAGAAATATAAGCTCAGTTCTGTTGTTTCAGAGTGTAAGTATACTGATCTTATGCACTTTCAGGTGACAACACGGGCCTCCCTAGGCCTCCTGCATTCCTGGACCCATCTTTTACCGTAGATGTTATGCTAGAAAAGGGGGTGAACTTTGCTTCTGGGGGTGGCGGCATTTTAAATGAAACTGGCAGCTATTTTGTGAGTTTGCAACTGTCAACTTTCATATTATGTGTCTTATAGCCATTTAGCAAGCATAGCAAGACAATGACATATTTTGGATGAGAAATTGTGCCTCTGCAGATCCAAAGGTTTTCTCTCTACAAACAAATTGAGCTGTTCCAGGGGACGCAAGGACTAATTAGAGGCAAAATTGGGAAAAGGGCAGCACAAACGTTTTTCCAGGAAGCTCGTTATGTTGTTGCATTAGGGAGCAATGACTTCATCAACAATTACTTGATGCCTGTTTACGCTGATTCATGGACGTACAATGATGACACCTTCATGGACTACTTGATAGGAACACTACGAGACCAACTTAAGGTTTTTTTAGTTTAACACAAACAACAATTTCTTTCTTTCTTTCCTCCCACCCCCCCCCCCCAATTTTTGGCATCTAATAATAAAAATCTTTTATGCCGTGTTTCTGTTCAGCTACTTCACAGCTTAGGGGCAAGGCAACTGATGGTTTTTGGGCTGGGTCCAATGGGCTGCATTCCCCTTCAAAGGGTCCTTAGTACAACTGGTAACTGTCGAGAAAAGGCAAACAAACTGGCCCTTAGCTTTAATAAAGCTGCAAGCAAGTTAATAGATGACTTGGTGGAGCAGCTTCCAAATTCAAGCTATAGATTTGGAGATGCATATGATGTTGTTTCTGATGTGATTAGCAATCCAACCAAGTATGGTAAGTAAATATGTTTCTTTCCTGACCAATGGGATGCATACACCATTGGCTATATTATCTAAATGAAAGCAAGGTGCATAAAATATCTGGAAATCATAGGGAATTAATATTCTTAATAAGTTCTAAACGTTTCAGTGTCATTACTTATTCCTTTCTGAAGAGTTGCCAACATGTCATACATTTTACAAAGCATTTTAGCTTGTGTGCTGGCTGCTGAGAGTTACCTCCGTTGTAATCACATTTGCTTTTGCAGGATTCCAAAATGCAGACTCGCCCTGTTGTTCCTTTTGGAATATTCGACCTGCTCTTACTTGTGTGCCTGCATCAAAACTCTGCAAAGATAGAAGCAAATATGTCTTTTGGGATGAGTACCACCCCACTGACAGTGCTAATGAGCTAATTGCTAGTGAGCTCATCAAGAAATTCGGATTCAAGGGTGTTGATCAAACGAATGCTCCTTCACCAGCACCTGCTGTTGCTCCATCTCCGGAAGACTAATGATGCAAGGTTTATCTTTGCCTAATGCTGCTATTGCTTGACATTGGTGAAGCAAGTGTCTTTCTGCCCCATGACCAGTCAGTTACACATAATTTGTTTTTATGGTTTGAGCATGCGTGTCTTAATAGTCAGTTATATATACATAATTTCTTGTTACAACAAGAAAAAAGATTCTGATATTTCCTTTCATTAGGTATCCTTTATGTAACCCACCAGTTAAGTGTGTAATACTGTAATGTCTTCTTCAAATTGAGCCACAGAAGTATCTCAGATTCAATAAATTGGTTTTGTTGAAGTGCACCATTTCTCTGTTGCCTTCTGGAAATTTCTTATCTATTAACCTCTAGAAAGGATTGCCTACAGGTCAGAGCAGCTACATTCATCATCAAAGAATGCACAATTGCTCCCTGCAATAACTACATTGCAGCTTGTCGGCAATTGTGCGTTTCAGACATGTTTTTTTCTTTAACCATATTGAATCCTGAATTAATCCTGATACGGATGCAATGCCACAATATGAAAGGAAAACATACTAGCACCTTCCCATATATATTAAACTATTTGTTAGAAAATTAAACCAAGCTTCATCAGGAAGCCACCTTCTAAAGAAGAATTTCGTTTGGATTTTGTAACTCTTAAAAGAAGAGTTTCACCTTGATTTGGATACTACAAGTAGTTTCCAAATTTACCACATCATAAGATTCAAAATTCAAGTTTGATATGAACTCTAGTAATCCTTATCAAGTTTGATTTTCCTTCTTCATTAAAATTTGCGTATTTTATTGTACAATTATACCTATAAATAGGCTTCTCATGTAACAATGTGATAGCAAGTGATATGAATCAAGTGAAATGAATTGAGTTCATATGAAACATCTTCCTCTTGTGTGTGTGAGTTAGGACCTATGAATACGAGAAAAAAGATCCTGTTGAGATTTATGAGTTCTTGATATCACTATACGCAAAAGGTAACTGACAATAATAATTGGTTTACCTCAGCTCGTAAGTTAAGCTTTACTCAGTTCGTGCGTACATTTTATTTAGACCGGGGTAAGGTTCAGCATAATGACCTATTGTTAGTCACTGAACAAGAAGAGCCAAAGAAAGAGAATTATATGATTATACAGAAAAGCTATAAAAGCTGAAAGAGTTAAACTGAACTTTTTCAGAGTAAACCATGAGTTGGAAGCTTTACAAAGTGGAAAGAAGTCAGGTTTGCCAAAGATGTGTTGAATGAGAAATAGTGCAAAGTCCAAAAGCTTACCGATATGGAAGCTTTGAAATAGACTTCCATTGATCAATTGATCAGTAATAAGGAAGATTTAACTAATGCTAATGTGTTATCCTTATGTCATTAATTACTTCAGGCTTCAGTGCTATCTTAATTGTGAATCTCTGAATCTCTAGCATATATGTATATTGAGGCCCGGTAAATTCTTCTGTCTCCCATTCCGTTTGGTGTCCTTACTTCGCACTACTCCTACTTCGAAAACATGCAAATATAGGGTAATAAAGCTTAAAGCCAAAAGGTTCTAGGTTGGCAAATTTTTAGTTCTGCAAAACGTGACATGTTTCATTGAATCTAATCTGCTAGCTTTTCTTTCAGATACTCCACCTATCTGCTGGCATTAAAAAAATACAGCACTGTAGTTTATAATTAGAGAAATCAATACAGAACTTCAACGGGGACCTGTTTCATAATTAAATCCATATGGTATTTGAGTGCAGATAGATGGTGTATCTAAATTAGAATATGATCTCTGTAAGACGTGTTGTTACAGGCTTACACCTGTACGCTATGCACAAGACTATAATTTTCTGCAAGTATTATATGTAGCTCGAGATATTAAAATTAAATCTCCATAACTTACGTGCAATATGCAAGTATGAGTTTCTGATCTTATTAACTATAATATATACTCACAGGAATTCCATTAACTCCATATGCTATTAATGAGTGTCATTATATTGGCCTCAAACTCTTCCAAGACAAGTTTGAGAAAAGGCGTATAGGGGAGTGGTAGACAAAAATATGTTCCGACAACATCATAGATCGCTTTCTCCACTGAACACAGGAAACAAAGAAGTATTAAATATGATATGAGAATTTTTTAGGTCTACTTAGTGGCCAACTAACATGATCACATAAAATAAACAAACACTTTGGGTTAGTTCACTACTTAGTTTCAAGGAAAGGTTATGCAACACCTATCAACTTGCTGTGGGTGGACAATGGTTCTTCACTTTTGTATCTCCTTATCTTTGTTTTTTTGGACAAAAAGAGAGCTAAAAACAAAGGCTAGCTACATGTCGGTTTAATGCCAAATGCATCTCCATCTACTAGGCAACTGTGTTTATTAACTTTGTGTCTTTGTTTATTCAACGACTATTATAATAAACATAGGGTGGGAAGAGTTTTTGGCACATGGGCGACCCATTTCTCTGCTTCTGAAAGATGCTTTAATTACATGCATGTATTATGTGGTTTTACCAAAAAATTTAAAAAAAAAAAAAGTAAATCCATGGCTTTTAGGTTTTATTTCCACATAAGTTTATTAGCTGTTAATATGGTTTATTTTCTATGCTTACAATCTTTGAAGGAGAATCCTTTACACAAGATAACACTAAGGGTGCGGTGTGTTTAGAAGTAAGGAAGTGAAAGAAAGGGAAGGACTAAGGGGAAAGAATGGATAAGAGAATAAGGGGAATAAAAGATTTGACCTTGGCTTTGTTTGAGAATTTAAATAAATATCAGGAAGAAAATGGATGGTTTATAATATATTTTTTTAATTTTATTAAAATAATAAATAATTAAAAATATGATGAAAACTGTCATTTCAAAATTTTAATAAGAACAAAAACACAATTTTATATTTTGATCTCTAAAATCTAAAGCACAACTAAAAGAGGGTTTTGAAAGGTCCATGAAAAGAATAATGCTTATAGGAGAAGTAAGAAGTGAGTGACTCTATGAATGATACGAATAGTGTTGGCAAATATGTTTTTTTTTCTTTCGTTTTTTTTAAATTGTACTTCTTTTATCACTTTTTCCCATGATTTCTGCTGGTGGTTGAATGTGATTCAACCTCATGCCTTTCATACTTGTTTCGTTAGTTTTCATTTATACCATTTAGTAATGGATTTAATTTGAATATATTATCAGTGTAAAAAACTTTTACATAGATATTCAATCATATATTGTTATATCAGCAAAAGTCTTTGACATAACCACCCACTACTTGAATGGTCATACAAATGGAATGTTTTGATTGGATGACAGCAGTGCACTCCAATTAAACTCAAATACTCTTATGAAAAATCCTTATTTCCTTTGTGTTATTTTACAAAACTTTCAAATATGGAAAGGCATATACTAAACTTTCTTTATCCCTCCATTTTTCTTCAAAATCTAACTTATAAACACACTTTGAAAGTTTCTTCCTTACTAAAAGTAGTTTTGAAGGTAGAACTAATATAATTTCAGTTCTAAGTATGATTTTAAAATGTGGTTGCAATTGCGTAACAAATACTTTAAAAAAAGTTTAATCTTTCTATATATTTTGTCATGTCTTGTAGTTCTTTTTGTTGAATTTCCCACAAATTTGTTTTTCCCTCAAGATTTATATTTAGCGGAATGATCATTTCTATGTTCCTTTTGCTCTTGTCTTCCTTTTTTCTCCTCCAGTTGAGCAATCATTCCATCACACCTAGATCAGTGCTAGAGCTTATTCTTGTCAACAACACATCACTTTACTTCAAAGCCAATTTCAAGACGGAACAGTTCATCCTCCCTCCCTTCCCTTCTCATGATTGCGAAAAATGCATGCCAAGTGCCTGCGGTACTATCCACCGCAACACCAAGATTGCAATTGTAATTACGATTGTTGAACACAATTTAAAACCATGGTTCTGATATCAAAGCACAAATGTACATTAATGTTATTTTGGTCATAAATTGTACAATAGGAATTTCGGTGCTATGGATAAAAACGCAGAATTTGGTACAAACACGAGGACTTCCCATATCCATATACCGAACAGTGTGGATTTTCATCTCTAGTTAATTAGTCCCTTGTCTCATCATACATAATTGGCTTAAGAATTCACCGATTTATGTCTACTCAAGATTGTAGTATATATTTTACTACGTAGAGCACACCTACTAGTAACCTAAAGTAACTATAACAATATAATCAACAAACTCATTTCACAGATTATGGTGCTTTTGGAGTGTGATGACCATTAGCCCCTGGTGGATTGTAGTCCTGCAGTTCCAAATCCATCCTCTCAGTATTGGTTGGCTCCTCCCAGTGCCAGTTTCTTTCATTGATACCCTCACCCTGTATTTGAATACATGGAAGTGGAACATATATAAATAACCTCGTTAACTTGACGTATATATGGTTATCACATGCATTACGTATCTTAGCAACTTGGGAATAAATATATTAGTCTTAAAAGGCAATAAAACATTATACCTTGTAAGTATTCTCCAGAGTAAGGTGAACTTTGGAATCTTGCGTAAGGCTTTCAGTTCCTGCTTATATAACCATTAAGCAAGCCGTTTGTAAGGAGACTAAGAAGATGAAGGAGAACTACAAGTATAAAATTGAAAACGTTGCGCTAAAATTTTACTTGTAACTGGGACTGCTTTCAAGCATAGAAGATGAGAAAGTGCTAGAAGAATCACGAAGAATAAGCGAAAGAGAGTGCCTGCCATCGTTGTACTAGAGACCTCAACAACCTCTAGGCTGTGTTGCTTCCCATATGCTAGCTAGTCCTCAATTTATATATAAGATTTTTCTGGATATCTTTGAGCGCGTGGAATTGGGAAGTTGGCGATAGAGATGCAATAGTATTGCCAAAGTCAAAAAGGTGATAGCAACACATAATTTATTGGGGGAACAACGTGTTTCCACTCTCTGGAAAGTTGTCATCGGCTTGTAGTTTCGTGTGTGAAAAACAAATTATATTTTTAAGGCAATATGGAGCACACAATGAAAGTGGAAAGATGACGCAGAAAATTAATGTCGGTGTGGAAAAACCTAAGCTGGTGCACTAATCCAAGTCAAAGCGTGTAGTGGGAAATGCCATTAAACATTAGTATAGAAGCAGATAAGATATTACTCATGCAAGAAAAACTCACTATAGGCAACAGCAATTAACATTTGCGCCTCAACCACAGGTATATCAAACAAGGTATAAGGAAAACTGATGGTATAGGCACCAAAAGCTGCAGTGATTCTTCATGTTAAGAAGGGTCGAATTTCACTTTATCGAGTGCAAATTTTCTAAGTGATAGGTTTTTTCTGGGTCGTCGTGTGATTTCTCCTTAATTCTTATAGTGTCAGTGTATTTTTATTTTTATTTTTTTGGTATGGCCTAATTCTGATAGCAGTGTGAGATTAATGTTAGTTGTTCTGCCTCGGCCTAGTGCATGCACATTAATTGCTGGTGGTGAGGGTCATCATATTCAACAACTGAAAATGCTCAAATAATGTTCTCAGCAGTCATGTATGTTATTGCTAGTGGGAACAACTATTTTGTCCACTAAGTCTGACTAGTGGCAATTTTGCTCGATATGCTGCAGACCACAAAACTCCAAGCCGCTGTGCAAAGAATGGAAGCTATAATGATGAAGTAAAAGTTTCTTTCTAAAACGGTAAAACTAGAACGTTCTAGTAATTCGGATTGGTCACGTTTCTTTCTGATCTTGCTAGTGTTTGTTGCTAAAATAGCTTGACAGAGCAGATTTTTTGTGCCCTTTTAGTGAGTAGACCAATAAGGAAAATGATAATTTTCACATAAATGATATGCACATTCACACTACGGTTAAACTCTTAACACGTTTTTTCACTTAACGAAATGGATAGAAAAAGCAACAAGGTGGTTAAATAACAAAGCAGATGGTAGGGGATAAATTGATACTTTTTAAACTATAAGGAAACAAAGTGATTTCAAAACAGAGCAAAATAAGTTGCAATTTACCCTTATTAATGCTGTTAGTTTGGCAACAGAACAATCTCATACTTAGTGTTGGGTGTACTCAGTACAATTGTGGATTATGGGCTTATCCAAAATTGAATTTAAAATTCACTCTAACTTGCATTGATTGTCTGCATTAGAAACCCGGAATGCAGTCAACAAAGTAGGCGTTACGGCTAACTAGTGTAGATGCGAAGAATACGCAGCAAGCAAGCAAATAATCATTTCAATAGTTAAGTTTGCAGCTTTATTATTTGACGTTGTTCCCCCTCCCCTCCTCTTTTGTTAAAGTTAGTGTGAATATGAGCAAATTCTACTTGTCCTCTTTTGTAGGAGAGTTAAATAGTAGCACGAGGTTGCCTTTTTAGCATTTACTACCAATTAATGTTTATAAGGAAGTCGAATCTAAAAGCTATGAGTTGATACCATTTGACATTACCAGTTCAGTCATTTCACGTTGCTTTAGGGTTCATCCAGACTTTGCCAGAAGTTGACTATACTTCTTTCCAAAGCTTAGCATAAATAAATCAATAAATTTAGAGTATTTAGGCTTATTCTTTTTTGGTACATTTTAGGAAATAAGGTTTGAATGTGAAATCTCGTGCAAACTACCTAAATTTTTCACCATTAACCACTCATAGTGGCTTGTATTTACTATTTAGGCTTATTCTTGCATGTACCATTAACTTTATTTTCTTTTGACTGTTGGGATCATTTGGCTATTCATATTCAATCCTCGATTCCATATGCCTTGATATTATTTTTTTCACCATCGTAGTAGGGTTATGCCTTTTCTGCAATGACTTTGTGTTGAATAATTGTGCCTTTTTTGATTAATTAAATGACATTATTCAGCACTAAAGCCAAATAAACTAATGCTTATCCACCATGTTGATGGAACTTTTTTAGAGTCAAACCCTCAAACTTTAGAGTTTAGAGTGAATACTAAAATTTTTATTTAAAAAATGCATGTTACATCGGGTTAGCAATCTAAAAATTGTTTACACTTAAACTTGGTTTCCTAAAATTTCAAATAAACATCAATTTATAATTTAAATTAATGTTTAAAGATACATCAAAAGAGAACATTAGTTGGAAGAGCCAACCTGACTATACCCAAAAGAAGATCAGTCTCCCTCCCTAATAATAGAAAGGGGAATACTCAAGAGAAAAAAAATAAAGAGCTATACTACTCCTATAAGAATTAATAGTTTGATAAGGATGAAAATTTAAATCTTAACTAAAAGTGATTGAGTTTAGTGGAAGGAGTTAATATCACATAATATGGTGAGCCACAATTTGAATCTCAGATGGGAGAGATGTTCGCATTTCATATTTGATTATGCTTTGAATAAGATTGCTCGATCTAGTGGAAGATACTTGTAGAAAACTATATATATATGAAAACAACATAACTCTAGTGCTCCTTCATTTAAATGAAAATTAATTTTATAAATAATTCAAATGAGACAAACTTTTAATGAATTAAAATACCTCATGGTCTTGTAAAAATCATCTTAAATAACAAATTAGTCAATCTTAATTTGATTTGCAAGTCATATAAAATTACTTGCTATTTTCTTTGATTTGTAGCTAATTCTAATATGATTTGAGGCTTGGACTTACATTGTCCTCACAAATTATAGACCAAAATGATCCTCGAAGAAAAAAATTAAAATAATTTAATAAAATTATTTTTTTATCCTTATAATTTTTCTCCTCTCTCTCTCTCTCTCTGCGATCTGCTCTATTCTTCCCTTTCACGGTGCCACTTCCACAACCCACTTTTGGCGACACTACCACCCTGCCCATTGCTGCCACCACCTTGGTTACTGCAACATGGAGTTGCTGTTTCAGAAGCAAATCAAGTTCACAAAGGAGGACCTCTGATAGCGTTGGTCGGCAATCTCTACCATGAGTCCATGACTTGTCTTTAGGAGCTAAGGAGCTTATGAGTGATGGGGCTGTAGATGATGGTTGTTGGCTTTTTTTTTTTTTTTTTTGTCTTTTCTTTTTGCATTTGTGCTAGCTCTATATAGAGGAGAGTTACTTTTTGTTGGATGAAACAATGAAAATAGTGTTGTTGTTTATTCATGGCAATGAAAACAAATCTCAATCTATCTAATGATGGTAAAATCCAAGATGTTTATTCATTTAGCCTTTGTTTGGATGCTGATTATTTTGCTCCAATTTCTTCATACTTTTGAAATTGAGAACTTTTTCTTTCTTGTTTGATTGATTGCACAATGGCTGGTTTTGAATGACGAGGGTGAAGGGGTAGGGCGGTACTAGTGTTGGTGGTGCTAGAGCTGCGATGGTGCTAGCAAGGGGCACGGCAACTGGTAGTGGTGAGATAAAGTGATAGAGATAGAAAAATTTCAAAAATGAAAGAGTAAAATAGATAATTCATGTAAAATCATTTTTTAAAAATATTAAAATGTAAATATAAATTATTATAATATTATTTTATACAATAAAATATAGGAAATTACATTGACCTCCCATAAGGTTAGGTGATATTGCACATGACACCTCTTGATTTTCGAAAAATATACACTGACCTCTCCTGAAGTATAGGTGATATTGCATACGGTATCCTTATATCTTGTAAAATATGACATTAAATATCCTTATAAACATGACACTCACCTCCCCTAAAGGGAGGCTAGTCTAGACATAAAAAATGGAGAAGGGTCGTGTATAATATCACCTAACCTCAAGGGAGGTCAGTATAATTCATCCAAAAAAATATCAATCTCAACCATTAATTAATTTTTCTGTGGCCAAGATTCAGGGATCAAATTGATCTCTAACTTAACCCTCCCCATGGTAAAATGAGCCCTATGATTTGACTAAAGTTTCTAGCATTCATTTGCTTGGATCCTCAAGAAATTGTGTAAGAGCTTTGCCCTCACATTAGCGATCATCTTTATCAACTCTTCTTCAAATTGCCTCTTCTATTAGATATCAAACAAAATAAAATAGACAACACAAAATAAGAATTTCTTTAACTAACTAAAATAAAAATGTTTGCAATATGTATATTTTGATATTTTTGTGCATTGAATCTGTAAGTAATTGTTTGAAAAAGGTACAAAAATAATGTGGAATAAACCCTTTTCTTTCCCTTGTCAATTAAATATGATCACTAAAAATAGCAATGCAATCAATAGATAAGCAAATCGTGGACAAATAAAATATGAAGGGAATTAAATCAACACATAAGAATTTTTAACGTGGAAAACCCCTAGGGTAAAAGACAAAAAACCATGGGACCAAGTCCAGAAAAATCTCCACTAATCAAATCAATAGGTACATCAAAAGTCTTCACCAATAAGTGGATAACAGCAAAAGATTCCCACAATAAATCACCAAGAGACTAAAATAACCCAAACAGTAGATAAGGTAAAATAGAAATCTGACTGTGTAAAATAGCACATATTGATAGGAATATTTCTCTATCAAGATGAACCCAAAAAAAAACTTCTCTATTGGAATGAAAGCGGCTCATACCCAAAGCCTCTCATATGTGTGTTTTTGTTCTCTCTCACAAAATAAAGGCACTACATTACCTTTATATACAAGCCAATATAGCTTGGCATTCACGCTCCACGAGGTCAAGCAATTAGGATTTAAAATCCTAAAAAAAGAAAGGCAAATAGCCACCAGCCATCACGTAATGGAAAAAAACCATAAAATGTTATTATCTTTTTTTTGTTTTTGAAGCATGGGTTCTTAGGCCTCACTTAGGAGTGACCCAACCCAATATATCTCCCCCTCACAACTAAGTGGCATAGTGCTCATCTATGCTTGCCTTTTCCCTGCAACTAGCTAGCTTCTCTATGGGCAAGGCCTTTGTCATCATATATGATCCATTCTCATCAGTATGGATTTTATCAAGTGTAAATTGTTTCAACTCAAGTGCTTTGTGATTCCAATGATGTCGTGCCTTAATGTGCTTTGACCTAGATTGAAAAGTTAGATTCTTACTCAGATGGATGGCCCTCTAGCTATCACAAAAAAGAATATACTTCTTTTGCTCAACGCCTAACTCTTGTAGGCACTTCTTCATCCATAAGAGTTCTTTTTCGGCTTATGTGACTGCAATATACTCAGCTTCTATATTGTACAATGCAACACAATGCTGTAACTTGGATTGCCATGAAATTGCTCCTTCTAAAAAGGTCATCAAATAACCAGAAGTAGACTTCCGAGAATTGACATCATCAGCCATGTCTGCATCTATGTAACCATATAGCACAACTTGATTAACACCAAAACATAAACAAAATTTGGGAGTACCTTTGAGATACTTGAGTATCCATTTCACCGCATGCCAATGTTCTTTTCCGGGATTAGAAAGAAAGTGACTAACAACACCGACTGCATGAGCAATCTCTGGCCTCATGCATGCATACCATGGCATACATCAAGCTATCAGCTGTAGTTGCATAAGGGATCTTTTTTATCTCTTCTCTGTCTACCTTACTTGTAGGACATTGTTGAGAACTTAATTTAAAATGGTCTGCAAGTGGAGAGCTAACAGGCTTGAAATTGCTCATACTAAACCTCTCTAGTACCTTCTTAATATATCTTTCTTGAGATAACCACAATTTATGGTTCCTCTTGTCATGAGAAATTGTTATGCCAAGGATACACTATGCGGGTCCTAAGTCCTTCATGGCAAAGGACTTGTTCAAATCCTTCTTCAGGTACTCAATTTTCAAAGTATTGTGACCAACAATTAGCAAGTCATCAACATATAATAAAAGGATAATAAAATCACTATAAGAGAATTTCTTAAAGAAAACATAGTGATTAGAAGTAATTTTACTGTACCATAATTTACCATAAATGAATTAAATTTTTTGTACCACTACGTTGATGCATGTTTGAGGCTATAATGACTCTTTTTGAACTTGGATACAAAATCTTCTTTACCTTTAAAAACAAAACCCTCTGGTTGTTCCATGTAGATTTCCTCCTCGAAATCACCATGGAGGAATGCCATTTTCACATCAAGTTATTCAACCTCCAGGTCAAGTCTTATTGTTAGCCCAAGCACAACTCTGATTAAAGACATTTTAATCACTGGTGAAAAAATTTCTTCAAAATCTATACCTTTTCTTTAACTGAAGCCTTTCATAACTAACCTTGCTTGGTACCTTGGTTGTGAGCCTTGCTCTTCAATTATCAACTTGAATACCCACTTATTCTTGAGTGCCCTCATGTCCTTAGGCAACTTCACCAGCTCAAAAGTATTATTCTCATGCAAAGAATTCATCTCATCTTGCATGGCTTGCTACCACTCCTTGTTATAAACATAAAAAATAGCCTCTATGTATGTTTATGGTTCTCTCCCGTCAGTGAGCATTACATATTCATGGAGTGGATATCTTTAAGAAAGGCAAGACTGTCTACTAGATCTTCTCAGTTAAGGCTTAATTGGTGGTTCAGGAGAAACTAGATCAGCTGGCTCATTAGGTTTTTCAGCTGCAACCTCATTTTCTGCTTGCACATCTCCCTTGTTATCATTATTCACTACAATAGGAGACTCCACATTCAAATAAGTATATTGCTTATTTGCTGAATTTGACTTCTCAATTGTCTTTGGGTCTTTAATGGTTTGATCTTCAAGGAATACTACATCTTGGGCTTCTAATGATTTTCTTATCCACAAGATCCCACAATCTGTAACCAAAATCTTCATGACCATAACCTAAGAATATACACTATCTGGATTTAGCATCAAGCTTTGATCTTTCATCTCTTGGGTTGTGCACAAATGCCCTGTAGCCAAATACTCTTAAGTGATCATATGAAACATCCTTTCCCGTCTAAACCCTCTGTGGAATATCATAATCAAGAGAAACTGAAAGAGAAATATTGATTAAATCCATTGTAGTTCTCATTTCTTCACCCCAAAAAGCTTTAGATAATTTAGCATGAGAGAGCATACAATGGAACCTGTTATTAATTGTACAATTTGTAACACCCTTTATTATATAAGTCATGCTCGAGTCATGAAATTATATCAAAATGGTGTTACTGTACTAAGCAAGTTTTAAAATATGGAAAATATAATACTTGGCCCTTTAACTGCACACTTTATTACTGACTAATAGTTCATAAATTTCGTCATCTCTGATACATAGAGAATAGAATAGTTACAATTTAAAAGAAATTGTGACTAACATAATACACAGCATTTGCTTCCGACTAGTCATTAGCTAGCTTCAATAGGCTCTTGGTCTGGTTTGCGCCGGAGTCTTGATCAGTGAATATCTCAGTACTCCGTTTCGCACTTGATTTCCAACTTGGATGCTGGAATATTTACAGAAAATAAAAACATACAAGTAGGCAGTGAGAACCTAAGGTTCTCAGTAGGTAAGCTCAAACCAATCTTATAGTGTCATCATAAATATTCCAGCCACTTTAGTTTATTATGAAAATATGAACATATATACTCAAATAGTAGTTCAATTTAAGTTGAAAATATCTTTCTCGAAGCAGGTTATATTTTAACAACCACTTACCATATTATATGACAGACATAGAAATATGAATAGTATAATATGCTTCAACAAGAATCATAATAACAGTATGACTTAATGAGATAATTGAAGATACACTTATAGATGCTTATACTTGACTGTATGCAAGTGCACTTGACTTAATCCGTATCTTTCCTTAACTTGCAACTTAACCTTGTTGTTCTGTACTTCGTCCTCCGGAGGTGAATGGCCTCTCTCATCCCTGGGTAATAGCCTTCTTTTCAGGTCCGAGCTCGTACCTATACATGAGTGACAGGTTTACTTTCCCTGACTCTCACACAGGTCTATTCCCCTTAAATCTAGTCGAAGGCCAGCCCAAGTCTTAGATAGTACCGCTCTGGTCTATGCTAGCTGGGTCTATGCCATGTCTCACGTGGTAGCTTGGTACGTCTTTCTTGCAAGTTCTCATAAGTCTTAGTCTTTTTTGGACATGATTGTACATACATATGTTACATGCATTCATTCATATACTTCATATCATACTTAAATTATTCTTGCATATATAAATCTTATGAGCGTAACTTATAAATGTATAACATTCATATAATTCACATATTTCTGCTGGAATTTCGGCAGCATAACGGATCGAGTCCGCTTCCCCATGAATAGTGTCAGACTACCAGAAGGAGCAATCAAGCAGCGAAACGAATATAGAGCATTAAGTTTTATAATAATAATATCAATCATATAACATGTTAACACAAATACATAATTTAGGTTTTCTACTCATTCTACTCAATTCTGCCCGATTTTGTAAAATTTACCATAATTTCTATTCAATTCAGTTGAACCTAAATTTTGAATATGTTATAGTGATATGTGTCTAGTTTCTAACTCTTTTAGTCCCATCTCATTTTGATTTATGTAGCTCAAGTTATTTAAAGTTTACTTCTGTCTGCCCTACAACTAGTCAGAATTGCATTCTTGAAAGTAAAATTCACTAAAAATAGAAAACTAGGTGAAATCATACAAAATTTATATCAAATTAAAACTAATAGGACAAGCTTTCAAATGAAATAAATTTCATATTATTTTCATGAGTATATTTTGAGATATAAGCTCTGAAACTTGACCCTACTGGACTACCCTGTTCCAGCCCGGTTTAAACTTAAGGTAATTTCATTGATGTGCTAGGAATAAATGGGATCGAATCTAAATCTAAAATTTTTATGGGATATTTCCTTACATGTTAGCTTTCCAACAGCATTGGTTGCACTCAATTTAGAGTTGTGTAGGATGAGTTTCACTTTTCTCCATTCATACTGCCCAGATGAGAATCCAGATTTCTAGGTCAAATTTTAAAAATTCATAATTAATTCTATACTAATCCAGTGGCCTTATATTTTATATGTATGAAAATCCTTGAATGTCTATTTTCATATAAAAATGGATTCATCAAATTTAAGTAGCTGTAGGCAGAGCCGTACACTCTGCCGTACGGACCGTCGAGGGAAAAACCCTACTAGCTTTTTGGATTCTTCTTGAATTCATGTTTTCCTTAAATCTATCCATCCAATCTTCAATTCAAACTCACAGATACACCTTAAACCAACCTTAATTCATCATCCCCACCCCTCACAATGTTAGAGTTATAGATGAATAAGGGACCCTAGACAGCCCCAAATCAAAGAAAAGAAGGAGAAAGTTGAAGTTCCTACTTTGGTGGTGTGAAATCTTGGTGGAACTTGATCTTGGAGTGAAGTTGATGGTTGGAGTTTGAGTTTGGGGATGAGAGGAAGTGGAAGAAGATGAAGGAAAGTGGAAAAATGAGGGCTAGTCTCCCTCTGTTGTAGGGAGGCCGAAAATTTAAGGGGAGAAGGAATTAAAAAAATGAAAACTTATGAAGGAAGCTAGCTTTTGATTGGTAGACTTCAATCCTCATTCAAACTTGGCTTGGCTTCCATCTTTTATGGCTAATGGAGGCGCCACTTGTAGGGATGTTTTGGCTAAATCTTGGCCCTCCATCATAGGGCTCTCATAGTATAATTTCTATTGGTCCGATTCCGACAGTTTAAAATACCAAAATTCTACCAATTTCCTTCAAATCGATAAAACGGCTTTAGAAAAATCCTATGAGGTTTCCTATGGTTCTAATCTAATTCCATCAAGTCTAATCCTTCTAAATCACACTTCATTGGCTGTAAGTGTATACTTAATCGAATCCTAATTAATCCCAATTATTCGATGAAAATCGAACAACTAGGCGAAAAACGATAAAAATCCGGTGGAGGTGAGGCCAAGTTTCTTCAATATCTTGAGCAACACTTGGCGCCACTCATATGTAGTAAGGGTGGCTGAATTTCAGCCACTTAAGTGAGGGTTTCCAGTAGAAAATTCTACTGGTTCGATTCTGGCGGTTTAAAATACCGAATCTTCGCTGATTTTCTTCAAATCGGCAAAACTTTACTAAATGATTCTGAGAGAATTTCTTTATCTCTATTCTAATTGCTCCTAAGCCTAATCCCTCTAATTAACATCTAATTAACTCCTAATTAACCTTACTTGGTCTAAAAGATCGAATAAATTGATTGTTAACGTGAAATAATCGTTTTCACAAATTTGGAACTTTTTTATTTTCTAGTTTCCATAGCTATTAGCATTTTCGTAATTTTGAGCAAGTCCAGGGGCACCCCACGTTATTTCACACCAAACTGCCTCCATGGCCCAATCGGTAGAGATTTAAACTTCTACAATTTCGCCACGTGATTCAGCTCTATTTAAAATCTCATTCTACTAATCCTACGGATGTGAGGATATAAAGGTCATTTCATGAAAAGTTCTAGGATTATTGTGGGAATAAGTTTTTAGGGTCAAAACATAATTTCTAAAAATTCTGGGCATCACTGCAATTAACAAAAGTTTACAGTGGCACTTTTGTCATTTCCTAATTTTTAACATACGGTAGTGCCATATTTTCAACGGCAGTGTTACACTACCCTATAATTCCAAGTGTGAGGATCATCATGGCATAGCGCTGCCTAAGAAATTCTCACACTGCCTACGAGAAATAATTCAAAATTTTCATTACGTTCTATTTACGAAAGTGGGAATGTTACACAATTCATTCTCTATGCTACTTCATTGCGTTGAGACATTTTTAGAACTATTTTCTCAAGTCTGATGCCATGTCCTCTACAATACTGCTCAAACGGTCCCTGTATTCACTACCATTATCTACTTGGACACATTTCAATCTTTTACGTATTCCTCTTTCAACATTTGCATGGAAGTGTTTGAAGACATCAAGCACTTGCTTTTAAATTTCAAAGTAAAAGCCCAAACTTTTCTAGAGTGATCATCAATGAAAGTAATAAAATACTTGCCATCACCAATACTTTTAGCATTCATAGAGCAAACATCAATATGAACAAAATCTAAAATATGACGTCTCTGTTTAGGAGGTGAACTATGAAAAGCTACTCTATGTTGCTTACTAGATAAATAATGAGTACAAGTTTTAAGAGACGTACCAGTAATGGGGGGGATTTATTTTTTGAAAGAACATCAAGTCCCTTCTCAGTCAAGTAACCAAGACACATATGCCATAATTATGTGAACGAATCTTCAACTGCATTTACCTCTCCTTTGCACAATTTTGCCAGCATCCTGTAAAGATTACTAATTTTCTCAGCTCTCGCTACTACCATGGATCCTTTAGTGAGCTTACATTTACCTTCACCAAAATGGGTTACATAACCCTCACTATCTAGTACTCCTATGGATATCAAGTTAGGACAGTTATTTGGAACTTGTCTAACATTCCTCAAACGTGCATACCCTGTATTTCCCATTCTCACTATGCCTTCCTTTATAGGAGTATAAGTTATGAAGAATTCACGCCGAGGTGAGGCATGATCAAGGCAGCATAATCAATTATCCAGGTAGTATCTTAGCATCTAAGAGAGTCACAACTGTTATCACAAACAATAATAGCATCACCATCTAATGCCACTGTAGCAGTGTCTTTTTCATTCTTCTTGTCTTCGTCTCTTTACCTTGATTTCTCTCTTTTCTTGATCCTACAATATTTTTCAATATGACCTTTATTGCTACAATAATTGCATATATAATTCTTCTTCTTAGACTTGGATCTTCCTTGTGACTTGTCATGGTTGTCATTAGAATTTTTAGTCTTGCTTCTCCCCGTGTCTCTATAACAAGAGTTGATGACTGACTGGAATTATGGATACCCTGCTTTTTTCTTCGAATTTCTTCACTTATCATACTATTCCTTACCATTGTCAAAGTGGCCTTCCCATCTGGTGCCGAACTGCTCAAAGAGACTACTAGAGTGTCCCAACTATCAGGTAAAGAGCCCAACAAAATCAAAGCTTACAACTCATCATCAAGAGACAGACTTATGGTAGACAACTAATTTATCACACCCTAGAACTCACTCAAATGCTCTGCCACTGAATTGCCTTCTTAGTACTTCATATTCATAAGCTTCTGAATCAAAAAAGCTTTATTTTTCGCTGTTTTCTGCTCATAAAGTTTAGCTAATTTTGTCCACAAAGCCTTAACATTAGTTTTTGAACTAATATGCTGAAATAGATTATTGTCAACATATTGTCTGATCAACCCAATGGTCTTCATATTCAATTTTTGCCAATCCTTCTCTGCATTCTAGCTTGGCATTGTCACCCTCAATGGGATCATACAAATCCTTACAATATAATAAGTCTTCCATTTGAGGCTTCCAAATCAAATAATTAGAAGAATTGAATTTAATCATAGTACCAGCACCAACATTATCATCCATGTTTAACTACACAAGGAATAACCAACCTGACTCTAGATACCATTTTGTTAGAAAAAGGTATAAAAATAATGCGGAATAAACCCTTTTCTTTCTCTTGTCAATTAAATATGATCACCAAAACTACCAACACAATCAACAAATAAGCAAACTGTGGACAAATAAAATATGTAGGAAATTAAATCAACACACCAAAAATTTTTAATGTGGAAAATCCCCAGGGTGAGGAACAAAAAACCATGAAACCAAGTCTAGAAAAATCTCCACTAATTAAATCAATGGATACATGAAAAGTCTTCACTAATAAGTGGATAATAGCAAAAAATTCCCACAACAAATCACCAAGGGAATAAAATAACCCAAACAGTGAAGAAGGTAAAATAGAAATCTGATCATATAAAGTAACTCACACTGATGAAATACTTCTCTATCAAGATGAACAAAAAAAAAAAAAGCTTCTCCACCAGAATGAAAGCGGCGAACACCCAAAGCCTCTCATATGCGTGATTTTGTTCTCTCTGACAAAATAAAGGCATTGCATTGCCTTTATATACAAGCCAACATAGCTTAGCATTTATACTTCATGAGGTCAAGCAATTAGGATTTCAAATCCTAAAAAATGAAAGGCAAATAGCCACCTATCATCACATGATGGCAAAAAATCACAAAATATTATTATCATTTTTTTTTAACATGGGTTTTTGGGCCTCACTTAGGAGTGACCCAACCCAATAGTAAATAACTAAGAGATTCTCAATATGTATGGAAACCTTCTTTAAGTATGTATATTTTTTTTTTGTCAACAACCTTTCTTTTGGCGGTCAGGGGAGGGCGACTTGGGGGAGGGTGGTGGGGTTGGTTCGTGTATCAAATTCGGTGTAGCTTCAACAAAGGCCAACCATCATGCCACTACGCTCACACCTTAGCTGCAGTGAAAAACCTTTCTAATTAAAGAGTTATATTATTTGTATTACTCTTTTGTGAGACACTATGTCAGCACCCACCTATCCACCATCAGATTAGGTGTGGGCCTCAATTAAAGTAGGATCCACACCCTATTCTATAATGGATGGGTGAGGTACTGACACAATATCTCATAAAAGAGTGGTACAAATATCATTTTCCTTAACTAAAAGCATCACAGATAATACATAAGTATTTTTTTTCATGAGGTAATACATAAGTTTAACCGCTTCTGATAACGAGCTAGTTGTCCTTTGTACGATTGGGTTAATTGCTTGATGTATCAGACTTAGAGCCCATTTGGATTACAATTTGCATCCACCAAAAGGGCTTCTATGAAAAAGAAAATGACTTTATATAGTAAATGGTAGTGTTTGATTTAACTTTTTACTTTTTAGAAGGCTTTTTGAAATTTCAAAAGGACTTTTAGGAGAAATATATTTGAGGTTACTTTTGGATGAAGATCTTTTAAAAGAAAATCTTTTAAAAAAATGCCTTTTAAAGGAATTACTTTTAAAAAAATAATTTTTATTTATGTCAAAAGTAAGTTTAAGAGAATAAGTTTTATTTGGATAGGATAAAGTAAAATTACTTTTCGTTGTTGATGTGAGAGTAATAGTAAGATTATTTTTCAAAAGATTTTTTTCTAGAATGAAAAGTAACCTCAAAGATACTTCTCCTAAAAGGCATTTTAGAATTTCAAAAAGCCTTCTAAAAAAGGCTTTTACATACCAAACATATTAATTACTGTATATTTTCATTCTCATTCCAATAAAAGGCCTTCTGGGCCTCCTAGAAGTATAACCAAATGGGCACCTATTACTCTCACATTAACAATCAAAAGTAATTTTATTATCTGATCCAAACAAAACTCATTCTCCTAAAGTTACATTTGACATTTCAAACTAAACAAAAATCATTCTTTTAAAAATAATTTTTCTAAAAGACCCTCTTTAAAAGACCTTTTTTTAAAAAAATTTCTCTTAAAAGTTGAACCAAACGAAACATTACAATACATGGCCAGGTTTCGTTCTCTCGGCTATTTTTTTGGCCAAGAAGTTGGCACCTTACAGTACAATTCATACAATGTTGTTTGGGCCTACAACAGTAAGGCCATGCTTGGATTAGGGTAGTTACTAGTTAAGGTGGCCCTTACCCATGCTTGGGTTTGTTAACGATTACCATTGAAAAAAACAAAAGAGTCTTTCAGACCAAAGAAAAGCATGTTTTACGCTAGCAAATTTGTTTGTTTATGCACTACAAAATGCTACTCAATCAAAATTAGTTTGACAAAATGAGAATTAGAATAATTGGCATGCTTAATAATTTTTCAATTGACGAGTGGCCTTCATCCTTGTTTAAAAGAGCACTGGCGGCTCTGGTATAATACCCAGCTTGGAGATTCCAAAATTTCCCGGCCTGTTTATCATTTTGCTTTCATAAATATCCTTAAGTAAATTTTGACAAATTTCTTTGATTATCTACATTTACTCTTTGGCCGTGCAAGAGGCTTTCCAGCAGAAAACAATTTTATTATGCCTATGGGATCCGAAGTCACAAGGGTGAAGATTTACATGCATCTTCAAAAACATATTAGGAGAGCTAATAAGGGTTGGTAGATCAGCTTACGTAAATTAATGAACTTTCCTCTCATTTTGTTTTGTTGGGGATGAGGGGTGTTATAGACTCCCATGTAGTAATCTGAAAGTAAAACCAGAGCTTTTCGATTGTTCTTATATTGGAAGAGACGAAAAAGGAAGAATGAGTCCATGGCAAAGATATTTGGCGTGAGTTTGATTCCCATGTGCGAAGTTAAAATACTTTGGTCTTATATTTTTTGGGTAAAAACTTAATTTGGTCATACATTTGGAAGTTATCTATGCTTGTCATGTTGCTCTTGTTTTACGCTTCCAATCATAATTAAGTGCATACTAGCTACAACTATTTACTTATTCAATGCGTGAGTCCTTATCAAAGTTTTGGCAGATTATTAATATTAAAAGTGGTTTTAAGTGACCTTGATCCTCAACCGCCCACTAGGCCGCCCCTTGCATTATTAAATTCAGAAGCATTAGTGTTAATTAATCTTAGTTTAATTCTCTCTCAGCTTATGGAGTGCTCCTTGGTTGCTACGTGTACTTACCAATAACTACTTTTTTAATATTAAAATTCGTCACTAACCAGGACACGTGTTCTGTTTATCAAAGGCAGTTTCTTAAAAGTTACTCCTTTTACTTATAAATATCTTTTAAGGTTCTAATATACAGATTAATAAATTATTAAAATTATAAAATATAAAAAAAATTTAGATTATTTTGATAAAATCATCCTTTTTAAAAAAATTATAAAATATTTATTATAAATAAATAAATAAATAAGAGTAATGGTAAAATTAAAAAAATTAATTAATACTATTTTAAAATTCTCAAATAATAAATAATTATAAATAAAAAAATTTTGCTTAAATGATAGTTATAAATAGAGGCAGAGTAAAACAAAGAAAAAGGGTGCATGCTATGGTACCATAGTAAAAGTGTGTATTTTGTGCATTTTTATGATGAACGGTGAAGATCGTGCCATAGATTGTGAAGTGCATCAATGCACCAATCACTTATGATACACTATAATAATATCTAATTTTAAGAAAATTTAAAAATATAATTAAATATATTTTAAAAATTAATTATCATACATTGACAGTATAAAATTATATTATCAGTATAAAATTATTTTATACTGCCAGTATAATCAAATTTTAATTATCATACATTGACAGTGTAAAAATCAAATTTTAATTATCATACATTGACAGTGTAAAATTATACTGGCAGTATAAAATAATTTTATACTGTCAGTGTAACCAAAAAATTTTATCAGTGTAATTTTAATTATCATACACTAACAGTATAAAAAAATTTTATCAGTGTAATTTTACAGTACTGCCAGTATAATTTTACACTGTCAGTGTATGATAATTAAAATTATACTGATAAAATTTTTTGATTATACTGACAGTATAAAATTATTTTATACTGCCAGTATAATTTTACATTATCAATGTATAATAATTAAAATTACACTGATAAAATTTTTTTATTATACTGATAGTGTAAAATTATTTTATACTGTGAATATAATTTTATACTGTCAGTGTATGGTAATTAATTTTTAAAATATATTTAATTATATTTTTAAATTTTCTTAAAATTAGATATTATTATAATACATCATAAATGATTGGTATATTGATGCACCTCATAATCTATGGCACAATCCTCACCATTTATCACAAAAAATGCACAAAATACACATTTTTACTGAGGTATCGTGGAATTCACCAAGAAAAAGTTGCAAAGAAGGTTGACATGTGTCAATAATTTGATGGTGGTTGCTCCGGTGCCCTTTTAATTTAGAGGGTACAAGAACCCTTCCTAGTTGGCACCATTTAAATTAAAACATGTGTTCATTTAATGACATGTCATTAACAAATGGTCAAATATTTTTCTAAGCTCCAAGATTTATTCTTTTTTATACTTTCATCGCAAATGTTAGATAAATTTATTTTTTAATTTTACACATTAATCCCTGAATCAAATCTTCAAATACTGCTGGTGATGCACGAGTTGGAGCTCAAAGTTAAGACTGTGAGATAAGTTATATTAACGTTTTCTTTTTTCTTTTTTTGCATGCGTTTGACTTTTCCATTGTTAAAAAAAAAATGGTGATGCATGCATTTGGCTTTTCCATTGTATTTGAATAAAAAAAACCACACCTTTAACATATGCAGCAATGGAGGCAATGGGTTGAGATAAAAATTTGCATACAACTTTGATTTAAACCAGAGAAACATATAACAACTAAAGCGTGAAGGTGAGGTGAAAGAATTGACGATGTAATAAGTTATGGAGTAGATTCAGGAGAAATATTAGGAGTTGCAATTTTTATTTATTTGATTCCCAATTTTGACTTTCTGGTTTTATTGCTTTTGGTTTGAAATTGTAACTCTATCTTTTCTCCTTTTTTCGGGTGAGTGCAGATTCCATTCAATAAGTATAAAAAAAAATTACAAATCTCTAATTTCACTTATTTTCATCTCAAATTTTGTATGAAATATTTTTGAATCAATATTCAAAAAGAAATTGAGTGATTTGAATAAAATGCTGTTGAAATGGAAAGATTGAAATTGGGTTTATACAACCCGTTTTTTGCAAAATGGATCATTTGACCCATATAAGCAAGGAAGAAGAAGATCACTCTTTGGGTTTTTTTTTTTAATTTTTTTTAATCGTTAATCTTTGGCTGCTATTATTTGTGGAAGAGCACACAGTTCTATGAGGAACATGGTTAGCACGTTGATAAGCATTTTATGATCCATTTTGTAGAAAATGTTATTTCCATTTTAACAGTATTTTATTCAAATCCAAGACTCAAGTTTTTTTTGGAATATTCATTGAGCTTGAACGCGTACATCACCAGCAATATCTGAAGATTGATTCAGGGATTGATGTGTAAAATTAAAAAGTAAATTTAACTAACGTTTGGGAACAAAGTATAAGAAAAAAAAATGTTGAGACTTAAAAAATATTTGACCATTTATTAATGACATGGTATTAGATAAACATATGTTTCAATATAAATAGTGCCAATTAAGAAGGGTTTTTGTACCCTACAAAATAAAAAGGTACCGGAGTAACCACCTAATTTGATATGTGTCCTATCCACCATTGACACGTGTCCTATCCACGTGCAAAATTGATTGCATATTTTAATAGTTAATATACTCTGTTGAACTTTCATAAACTCGATTGGAAAGGAAAGCGATTGTAAAATGCATGGAGGTGATGTGTTTAAGGAGACACATCAATCTTTTTCCGTCGGCCCTTTTCTTTTTCTCCCTTTAGATTAGCATTACCATTAGCCGTTAGTTTAGCCACAATCTTTGCTTTCCTAATTGTTTTTTCAACTTTGCATCAATGTCTCCTTCGCCTTTTTCTTGTTCCCGGACACATCCATTTGCTTCCAAAACACAGGTCTGCGAGTTATTGAGAGTCAATTTGAGCTTTTAATGGACAAACAAGTTTCGTTGAGACATAAGACAAGAAATTAAAAGATTTAAAAATAAATGAAAAGAACACTCACCAGATAAGAAAAGATATAAAAGGCCATATATATATATATATATATATATATATATATATATATATATATATATATATATATATATATATATATTGTGCAAATTAATGAAGAGATTTAATTGATCAATTACTATGCACTAAAAAACAGCTAATCCATTAGGGGGGAAAAAATCAGGGTTAAGACATGAAGGTTATTTTTAATGCATTTTCGGTGTAAATATCAATTCTACTTGTTCATGCAAAGTTAAATCATTATTATTCATTCTCCTCATTGTCTATCTCCTTCGTACAGTAAGTATATATTTGGGAAAGTTAAAAAATTAAAATTATTTTAATAATTATTTATTTATATAATTACTTTTTTATATAATTGCTTATATAAGAATTAATTTATGTTTAGATATTTTAGCTGAAAAATAGTTTTAAAATAATTTATTTTATTTAAATTATATGAAAAAATTACTTTTATATGGTAAAAACATAAAAATTTTGAAATAATCAACTTCTACTTATAATTATAAGCTCCAAAAAATTACTTATATTTATAAATTATTTTTCAACTTAAAATTATCAACTTTATATTATAATCTATTTTTACAAATTTGCAAAATATGTTTGATATTTGAAAAACAGCTCGCCTTACACTTACAAGAAGCTGACTACTTAGTGCATGTTTGCACTAAGTAGTTGGCTTCTCGTAAGTGTGAGGCGGGTCTAGTGTTTAAAACTTTTATTTTTTGGTTGAAAAGTTCCTAAAACTTATTAAAAGTATTGCTAAATTTTACATTGAATTCACAGATCTCATAGGCTTCTGGTGGGATTTAAATCTGAACTAGGTGAAAATGTGCATCCAGTCAAAGAATAATTATAAATTTTCATAATCAATCTTTTTAAAAGTTCTCTAATTATTAATAAAAAGTATTAAATACCTTTTATATTTTAATGGTTTATTTAATCAATATCCTTAAGATACTGGTTAAGGATTAAAAAAAAAAGTTTGTATTGAAAATAAAAAACTTAAAATTTTCAATGCATTGAATATAATAAAAATTTGAAAAAAAAAATTCTTGATATCTTAATGAGTGCCTCTAGCAAAATGCTTTAAAATATGAAATTTATGTACTTTTTTGTTTTCTCATTTAATATTCTACATGCGGATGCCCCACTTATACATTGGGATTCTAAGGAATAATAATATTTTTGTAAGAATTTGAACAGAATATGATGAGCAGATGGATATATAACAGTTGGGTTACAAGGTATCATTCAAGTAAAACGAAATCGATTATTCCAGACAATTCTTTTTGGTACATAGACACTTTAAGTTTAACTTAAAAGGGTATAGTCTTATTTACATCTCTCATATTTTATATTGATTTTAATTTAGTCTCAAAATTTTTTTTATTTTATTTACGTCTCAAATATTTTTAAAATATTTCAATATTACCCTTTTAATAAAGGAAATCTAAATTATAAATGAAAAAAAAACTAATATTAAGATCTAATTTCGATGTTAGTGATATCTAAGTATTACTAATAGAGATTGTTTGCCTTCAATTTTTCAAAAAAAAACTTTAGGAATGAGTTTTAATAGAAGAAAGATTAATTGAGTATTAAGGAGGTTTAAATTAAAAAAAAAAATTTATATCCTCCAATAATATGGGGGAAAATAATGATAAATGATATCGTTCTATTCAAATAAGTAATGAATAAATCATCACTAATATTATAATCTAATTTTTATATCAATTTTTAATTTATAATTTGAATATTAAAATAATAAAATTGAAATATTTTAAAAATATTAGAGATATAAATAAAATAAAAAATAAATTTTGAGATTAAATTAAAATTACTAAAAAATACTAGTAACATAAATGAGACTTTATCAGACTTAAAAGGATTTGAGTACTTACTCTTTGTAGGTGACATTGTCATTATACTATACTCATAAAGAGTGTAACTAAAAATTAAATCTGACGACAAAGTGAAAAGTAATTGGAGATACACTGTATTTATTTTGAAAAATAAAGGGGCTCAAAGAAAATAAAGCTTAAAGTTAGACAAGGAAAAATGGGTTGACGCTATATTATTTAAATATATCTTTTATTTTGTTGAATGAATTACCATAAGAATTAATCATTTAATTCATTTTAATAGTGTAAAATCGGATTTTGTTTCCAATGACCATTGTTAACCTAAAAGTAATATGAATAATTACTAAAAGAAAGTTATCTGAAAAAGAAACAGGTGCCAAAGAGCGCATCTTTTCATTATACTTGCCTATTAAAAATCATTCTTTTTCTCTGCCAGCTCTTTTTGCTGAGTTAAACATAAAAGTTAAAAACACTAGCACTGCCCTTCTAGATGGGTGGGCCGCGGAAAGCCATCCGTCCGTTTAGCACCACTGCTGCCAATCACCTCGCGCCACGTCATCATGGTCGCCAGGGTTATTTGATTCCCACGATGAAGCGACGACGTTGCCGCTTGCCACGGGGAGACTTTGAAACCGAAACCAAAAGAAAGTAAAAAAAAAAAAAAAAAAGCTGCTGACATGGGAAAACAAAACAAAACAAGGGTCATTCTACAATGTACCATATTTATTATGGTGCATGATGGATTTTTGTAATCCAAAAATTTAGATTGAAAGATGCATTGATACAATCAACCGCTATAATATATCATAAAAACTTTCTCAATCTCTCCTCACCCTCCGTTGCGCCCCTTGGCCACCGTCGTCAACGAATCCTTCCCCCTCTTCCTCCTACTCTACCGTCTCTCTATCGAAGCTGTGGATGCCACCACCACCATCCACCTTTGGCATCACCACCACCGCTTGTGAGTCCCGCTGAAATATCCATTTCGTCGTCACCACTACTGTGAGCCCCAAGCGCCTTTCTGAGGTCCACTACAAGGACTACTACCTCCACCATGGATGACAGTGGCATCGTTGGGTGCAATAGCATGTCAACCATCACTAATATTGCCCATAATCGCCCTGCCCCCGCCACCAATGCCCTATGCATCGTCGGTGTTTCACATTCTCGCCATTTACATGACAATGTTGGCTGTCCAAGTTGTTGCGAGAGAGGAAGCAATCCATGTGGAGGGCGCACCTTCTTTGTGAGTTGCCACCGATCTACTGTGAAGAAACCTCGTGAGCCGCTACGTGATTTGATGGCGTGGAATAGTAGAGGCGTGGCTAAGTGGTCGGTGGTTCGTGTCTGGGTTTACGGTCGTCATCCGCGATGGAGGATAATCGACTGTGAAGGAGGCGCAAGCGATGAGGAGAGTTGGGGGGAAGGGGGCGAATTTGCAATGAATTGGGTGCTTCAAGGGTTAGGGGAGCGAGGAAAAAGGGCTATAATCATTGATTAGTGTGTGGATATTTCAGGTGATTTTGACCATTAATCTACAAGGTGCATGAAGCACCATAAACACAAAGGTGCATTATAGACGGATCCACAAAACAAAACAAAAGGAGGTGCGCGCAAACGAGTGTGGTACAGTAGCGAGAATAAAAAACAAAACACAGCGCAGAAAAGAAAAGAAGGGGAAAATCTAATGGAGGCCACAAGAACTTGTGGCCAGGAATCGAAACCCCATCTGACGTGGCGCCCGATCAAAATCCCATTCGTCCTGCTGCCTCCACTCCCACTTACACTCACGCGACGCAACGCAACGCAACGCAACTCAACTCTGTCAGATCATAAGTATAACAAAGTCACCAAGCTCCTCAACCCGACTCAACTGCGCGCCTTTTTCCTTTGTTCCTGTTTTCTGGATACCCCAGAAAAGAAAAAAAGAATAAAAAAAATGCAGGAAAGTAGTATTAGGGATCCCGCAATTAAGCTCTTTGGTCAGAAGATTCCCTTGCCCGGAGAAGCTGAGATTCCTCCTGGCGATGATTCTCACTCGCCGGCGGTTATGGACAAAGAAGAAGAAGAGATAGGTGAAGAAGAGGAAGAAGAAGAGGAAGAGGAAGACAGAGAACCCCTAGAGACTGAAGGGGAGCAAGATCAAGGTGACAAGGTACGGTTGTTGTTGTTGTTGTTGTTGTAGCGAGTAAGAAAATGGTTTTTACAGACGAAGCTTTGTTTTTGTGATGTGTTGATGCGAGTTCGAGGATGACCTGTTTCTTCGAATGATGAAACAAATAGTGGGTCGGTTTTGCTTTTTCGTTGTTCCATTTCGTTTGCGTACATGGCATGATCTTAGCTCCTGGTGCCTAAAGTTTCGCCCCACTCTTCGTGTTTTTTGAATGAAAAAATCGATTTTTGTTTGTTTTATGTCGATTGAGAATTAGTATTATCCATGTTTCCAATTGCGAGATTTAGGACTTCATTGCTAAGCTATCAGGTTCAGTGTTTGAAAAATTCCTTCCCTTGCTAACAGCAAAATTTAATTACACTTTTCACAGACAGTATTGTTTTCTCAATTTCTGATTTTGCTTATTATGATTTATTCTGTTTTGTTGAATATTTTGACGTATTAGTACTGATTACAAATACGTACTGCACAGTTTTAGTCCAATCTGTCCGAGGAACATGAACATGAACATGACTTTTTCTTTATCAATTAATTTTAACTTTTCAACTTTCAGTACTTATAAACTTTCTCGTCCTGCTTAAGACCAGTACTTTCTGTTGGCACAGTCCTACTCCTAGCCAAATCTCTGTCAATGGTCTACTATGTGTCTAGAAGGATCTAATTTTCACTTTTATGCCTTTATCACCGATGTAAAAATTATTTATTTATTTATTTTTCTAGGTAAGTTCCTTGAATTACATAATCAAGCATTTCCTAACCCTTGGGAATCTTGTATTTTAAGAGCACTTCTTTTCTTATACTGGATACTGTGTTCAAGAATATGTTTATACTGCAGAATAGGGTAAGAATGTTTCAATTGGCAATTCATATCGGGCTTGTTTGAATAGCATAAATTTGTGAATCTTAATATATATCTTGGTTTTATTTCTGTTGTATAAATTTTCATTGATTAGGCCAAACATTTTTGTCAAATTATTAGGATCCAGCAGCTGAAAATGTTGCTGAGAAAGAGCAAGATGCCGATCCTCCTCCTGATGCAGAAGAAACCAAGAATTCAGCCACAGTGCCTGAGGCTATGGTGAACCCAAAAACACCTACCATAGAAGAAGAATCTGCAAAATCAATAAGTGACAAGTTAGAGAAGGAGCAAGGCGATGCATCCAACTCACAAGATCAGAAACCCCTGAAGAAGCCAGATAAGGTGCTTCCATGCCCCCGCTGCAATAGCATGGACACTAAATTCTGTTACTACAACAACTACAACATCAACCAGCCACGTTACTTCTGCAAAGCTTGTCAAAGATACTGGACTGCAGGTGGCACCATGAGGAATGTGCCAGTTGGGGCAGGAAGGCGAAAGAACAAGAACTCTGCCTCCCATTTTCGCCATATCACGGTCTCTGAGGCTCTTCAAGCAGCTAGAATTGATGCTCCTAATGGGACTCATCTCCCTGCATTGAAAACAAATGGTAGGGTCCTCAGCTTTGGACTAGATGCACCAATTTGTGATTCCATGGCATCTATCCTCAACCTTGGAGAGAAAAAGGTTCTTAATGGCACAAGAAATGGGTTCCATCATGGCTTTGATGATCAAAGATTGAACGTTCCTTGCAAAAGTAAGAAAAATGGTGATGATTGCACAACTTCATCTTCCACTGCGGTTCCAAATCCAATGGGAGAAAGTAGCAAAAGCACCTTCCAAGAGCCAGTACTACCACCAAACAATGGTTTCCTTCCTCAAGTTCCATGCCTTGCTAGTGTTCCTTGGCCTTATCCATGGAATGCTACAGTTCTCCCACCAGCTTTGTGTCCTTCAGGATTTCCTCCACTTTCATTCTATCCTGCTGCCTTTTGGAATTGCAACGTGCCAGGGAATTGGAATGTTCCATGGTTTTCTCCACAGTCCTCTCCTTTGAGCCCAATGTCTCCAAGCTCCGGTCCAAATTCTCCAACTTTGGGGAAGCACTCCAGGGATGGTGACATGTTTAACCAAGACTCTTTGAGCAAAGAAGAGCCACCAAAGCAGAGAAATGGGAGTGTTTTGGTTCCCAAAACGTTGAGAATTGATGACCCAAGTGAAGCTGCAAAGAGTTCTATATGGGCAACTCTAGGAATCAAGAATGAATCAGTCAGTGGGGGAGGTATGTTTAAGGCCTTCCAATCAACAAAAGACGAAAAGAACCATGTCGAAGCCTCTCCTATGTTGCGAGCTAACCCTGCAGCATTGTCTAGATCCCTTAATTTTCATGAGAACTTGTGAATTAGTACCCTGTGAGACACGGGTCTTGATCGGAACAAGGTTAGTCGTTTGTTGTCAAGTTAGCAAGAGGCGGCTACCGATGACCAATGACCATGCCTGAGTAATGGGGCATTTGACTGTGGCTTCATTGACCTTGTACAGAAGCAAAGGATGGCAGTCTTTGATTTACTTAGCATAAGTGGGGTATAACTTATCTGCGAGGATGAGAAGTTTTGGTGAGATGGGAACTAATTTTGTCTTTCTTTTCATTTGACACTATGAATAGGTGCCTTTTCATGTGCTTAGTTTGCTGAGTTTGAATTCATGTACATATATAAATATATGTGAAATACTGGCTAGAGATGGAAAAGATATTTACTATGTATAAAAATGCAGAGATGCTGTATTTTCCTATGAAACGGGAACATGAGTCTTCCTATTTTTGTACCATGGTACTTCGTAGGAAAATGGACACTTCTTTTGTGGCTACTTATGTCTCCTTCTGTACCTGAGTTATGAACAACTTAGAAGGGGTATCTGCTTTCTTTATAGAGCTGATGATGAGAGTACAAAACTAGGAAGATAACCACAAACAATACGACAATAAAGCAGTGGATAGTGGGTACCCGTGTCATACTCGTACCTGCATGTCATGTTCTTTGACATAATGCCAAAAAATCGGTAAGCTTCTGAATTCTTTCAAGGAAAAAGTAATATTTTTCGTCCTTGTTACATCTGTAAAATAATTCTCACGTACAAAATGCAATGGCGTGGGCAAAAGAAGAATTGCAGATGTGATTTTTTTTTTTCTTATCTGCAGCGGTTAAGTCTGAAGATATTACATCCAGGTTACCCAATGATCTAAACAACTCGCATTAAAGTTGGACGGCCAACCTTGATATTTTTTTTATTGCTTTTTGCTCTTTTTAACTTGTTTATTTCAGAAAAGGATTTTAAAAATGAATGTATAAAAACTAAATAATCATTTAATGAAATTATTCAATGTATTTTTAAAATTAAATAATTAAATGTTCCTTCAGAATTTCCCTATGCAGGAATTTGGTGGATACATCAAAAGCGGCCCGACTTGTGTACTCAACCAATCACGCACAAGAAAGCATTCAGATATTTTCTCTCCTTCAATCCATTATAAGCCGCATTTAGTGTATCGGTTGTAATAGATGAGTTGTGATGGGACCCTTTAAACGCTATAAAATAACAAACTGATATCCTCTTCCTCTTGGCACCCTACTTTTGACTTTTCCTCCTTTTTGCCTTTTTGACCGTTCCCTCTAGTACAAGATAGCAATCGCTCATTTCTTTTGCTCCATATGCCTATGCCAATGCCAAATTGCAATTATTAGGGGGAACCAAAACAATGAAGATAATTCGTTGGAAGTAAGCATGATCATCAATTTCTAGCCATGACTAATAAAAATGGATTGATGCAACTTCCATCATCTCTACCCTCCTCCATTACAAACTATTAGTACCCACATTTTCAGGATATTCTGCAGTATCCATTTACATTTTCTTTGGGACCGTGAGTTGAAAAAGACCCTTAATTTGTATTGATTGATATTTGGTGATTGTATCCCAATCCCCTAAATTTTTGGCAGCCAACAGCCACACGTTGCTTACTGATATCATCCTAAGAGTCCTGACCAAATTAGCTTGTAACAACCAAGATAGAGAGAGGTGTCAGCCAAAGGTGCCAAATTTCATTGCCAGAATTTTAGCTAACTAATAATGCGTGTTTAGCCAGTTTAACACGACAAAGTGAGTTTTCCGAAAGGAAGAATTAGGGAAATGAAAATAGCAAGCTATGTCTTAGTCACATGCAATTGGATCATGACAAATTATGGCAAAATTGCTTGCCATGAAGAAAGTGCTTCTTCGCGCTTTAGACCATCCATTTGCAATTGGGCCATCATGTTCTATTGGCTTAAAGTGCTTAACACTCTTTAGTATTAGATTTGCTGAGAAATGAAGTTGGTCAACCATGTTCACCTCCCTTTTCATCGTCTGCATTATAATTATCATGAAAAAAAGAGTAGGGTACAGACCTAAAATCACTTTGGTCAGGACGCGGTTTTAGGAAGTTTAGTCATTTATAAAGTTGACTTAATACTAGGAAGATAATGACAGTTCCCAAATAAACTCTTAACTAATCCAGTGTCAGCCTTAGTGGACTCTGAGCCAACTTCCCACTATCAACTATCACTTAATCTAGTTTCTAAAGTGTTATTGGAAATAAAACATAATGAAGCACACAGATTATCATTTAAATTCAACGTTCTCCGTATCCATTGTATGGACTTCATGGTTAAAAATTACCAAACGAACTGAGTTTCAAATAGGTGAATTTCATCTGCAGTGTAAGGATTTAAAACTCACTTTTAAGTGCATTGTCGTTAAAGCATAAGCGAAATCTAAATGAGAATTAGTCCCATACTTAAACAACATCTTAGTTTTAGAATTCTCAGTCAAACATAAATTAGCAGTTAGAATTGAAAGCAAATCTCAAGTACCTCTTGTTCTTTCCTTGAGGAATTGAGTGGCACATGAAGTCAACCATTCAGCACTTTTTCCAGCAGAACATCTCTGTCCAAGACAAGTTAAAAAGATGTCAAGGTTCCCTGCCCTTATTGTCCAATGATGATTTATTTAAGTACTGAAAAATGTCAAAGCTTTTAGTTCATTACATTGTTGATTAAGTTTTTTTGTTTGCTTTTTGTTCAATAGGAGGCAAGAACTTGAACTGGTGTACACTGCCGGATCTAGCCAAAAAGTCAGGCATGTCACCAAAAAGGAATCGCGTGGAAAAAAGAAATAGGCAAGAGATAATAAACTGTTCGTCGAAAAGGCGTATATATTGAAGAACGTGGGGACATTAAGCATTGCTTTTTGATAAGAAGGCAACGGAGATGAATGTATGGTAACCTTTATTCAACACTGAATCATGAGACCAAGACTGATTTTGTTCGAATAGGACAAAAATCACAGATCCACATTGATGCAAAGCAGCAAAAAGTTCGAATACAACTGTAAAACGGAGCAATGTTAAGCGAAAAGGGACAGACCAAGGGATATAAATGGTTGGGTACGTTGTAAGATGTTACCTAGGAACGTTCCATGTAATGCCAATTAGGACCACAGGAAAATTCCAGATTAGGATCCTCCGAGTATAAGATCGTTGTAATAAAAATTGAATCGTAAAATTGCCCGATGAATTATGACAAAGTTAAAGGGAACAAGTTTATTTTCCAAACGAGCCAGTCAGAATTTGAAATTGGTTTTGTTTCCTCTTCTCTAGTCGGGCGCGCACGCGTTTTTTTTTTTTGAACTTGACACCAAATGTGGAACAAACAATGAAATATTTTAATTTCAATTACACTAATAATCTTTTTAAACCTAATTAATATATTAAACTCTTTCAACCTTCTCCCCAGCATGGTAATAGATTGAGAAAATATATATAACTCATTTGTTTTTATACCCTATAGAAAGAGCAAATAAACGGGTGTCAACTATTTACACTATTTCAACAAGAATCATGATGACCTTTTTTGTGTAATAATACTTAGCTCTCTTTATATTTGTAGTAATAAGTTTACCTTCTTTTAACAAGAATATTAAAATATAATATTTTAAATTTTATGCATTTTATAACTTTTTTTTTATAATATCACTCAATTACATGTTACTATATTATTAAAAATGTGAAACTTTAACAATATTATGAGAGTCAAATTTTGCAATAATGTAATTATTTATGATTGAGTGATAATATAAAAAATATTTGCACTAATAATGCATTAAAATTAAAGCAAAACTAAAATTACCAACTAATTATCATATTAAATTATTAACATATAAAACTCAATTATTTTTCTATCAAACTATTGATTATAAAATATGTGTTCTAGCCTTCTAAACAAGATGCTACACGCCATATATTAAGAGCATATTTATTTTAACTTTTGTCAAGATTATTTTTGAAAGAATTAAATTAAAATTTATTTTTAAAAAAATTACTTTTAAAAAAATTACTTTATATTTAGTTCAAATATATCAAAAATAAATTTACGAAAATAATTTTTATTTGGATATAATAAAGTAAAATTACTTTTAACAATTAATGTGAGAATAATAATAATATTCCTTCTCAAAAATATTTCTCCTGAAATATAAAATAATTTCAAAAATACTTCTTCTAAAAATATTTTTAATTACTTGAAAAGTATTTTTAGTGGCATGAAAAAATTGCCAAATAAATAGAATTAGTGTACAATCTTATTCTTATACCAATAAAAGTAATTTTAGAGACTCTAAAAGTGTAAGCAGTCGGACTTCAAATATATTTCCAGCCAATGTTTGCAATAGCGGCTCTTCAATGCATCAATATGCTTTAGAGAGGTCATCACTTTCTTTGCAGTTTCAAATTGTCTGTGCACAAATGGAGCCCTAAAAGAGTTTTTAAGATTAATAGATTCAAGGTCATCATTTAACTCCCATCTGGGAATCAATCATATAACAAGTTAGTATGGATAAAAATGTTCATTGGATTCTACAACCCCCAGAATCTGGTCCACGCCGGACATTGCCATAGGCTGACAGTTCCAAAAGATCCATGTCACGACCTGTAATGCATCCAATGCTCCATCAACAAGGTTCATCACTACTGTAGGTAATATGTATAATCATTGGAACTACTGTAGCAAATCTATATAATCTCTATAGTCGTACCTGAAACCCTGCAATATGAACTCTTCTGAATAAGTTCAGCTTTGGATATCTCTGTTCGATTACCCTTGGATCGATTAACTGTCGCCTGAAATACACAATAGAAAGCAGAGCAAACCAAACAAGCAATCAGAATAAATAACTCGTTATTTTTTATCGGAAAATAAAGTAAAGCCGGCATCATTAACTTTATTACTTGCATCCGAACCGTGTACAAAGAGTGAACTTTAGCAGCAAAAACTAAACTACATAGAAGCTGCCACCAAGAAGTCAATTGGAAGAGAGGAACGCCCTATATAAGATTAATGGCAACAGTTGCGCAACTCATCCCTAGATGGCTAGGATGTTTGAAAGCCAGTCAGAAAGAAGTGTAATGGAAGAGACAGAAACAAATGTCAGATTATCTGAGTTATCTAAATGCTTGTATCCAATAGAGCAAAAGTCTGTTTTGCACTACTTCTATATGGCTCTGGTAAAGGTGCCCGAGTCTCCAATTTGTTGTTCAATGTGCAAAAATATGTTAATGAATTCCGTTGGGCCAGACACATCACTTAAATGTGGTTGTAATAGCTAAGTAGATAACACATGAAAAAATAAGAGAAGATGCTAAAGGATGATTCCATTAACATGGGCCTAATTATCTACATAATACCGAAAAAGAAGTGCTTATAACAAGTTTACTGGCACCATCGTAGTATTACAGGATACGGCTCTCAGTTGAAATACGTTTGCATTTAATAAATGATGTTTACTGGATTTTCAAAAAGGGCACAAAGCACATTATCAAATAAACATATTACAAGAGCTCCCTACCAGCTGTGACCGGGTTTTTTCTCCAAATGGAAACAGACAAATTGAGAAACTTTACCTGTAACACTTGGCAATTTTCCAGCGTGCTTTTCCCACCCTGTAGTTCACAAAACACCCAGATGAAGAATAAGCAAACAGAAAATCAAAACCATATCAGTACATGAGTCGGTAATGCAGTAATTTTATGGTGGTCTCCTGCTGACATGCAGGTATTTGGCTGTTAGGAACGGGTGAAATGAAATCAAAGGGAAAAAGAGAGAACTTTAAAACGTTCATACAAATGAATAGGTAAAGACAGGGCTTTGTGGAATAGGTAAAGACAGGGCTTTGTGGGATCACATAAAAACCCCTCACTGTCTTCTCCTTCTTTAATAGACTTACAAATAAGATGATAGTTCAATAAATGCAGATGCAGATCTCTGTTAAAATCTACTCCCATCTAAATGATGAAACCTCAAAATGTAGCATAGCCTCAAGCCATAAACGACGTCAGCTATTGTTATTCTTCAATCATCAAACAAAGCCAACAGCAATTTCCATTGAAGTTGCTTCTTCATTAATGTGGGGATCTGCATAGGATTCATGCAGATGAAAAGTGCAAGATATGTTTCTCCTAACACAGTTTGGCCATCGTTTGAACTTGTCTCTTTGGAGAATGCTGCCTCTCCTCTGTCCCTCATGTGTATATTACATCCAGAAAAAGGAACAAAAGAAAGGGAAGAAATCAAAATGGACTTCATGAAAACCCAGTTCTGGAATAAGAGTACACTACCAGTATTTTTAATGACTCTTTCCTGGAGACAGATCACAGACAAGGTGAATATCACATTTATTTCAAGTTTCTCACTTTTTGCTTGTCTGCATTATTGTATATTAGTACATGTAAGTTTCAGTTTTATTTTCATTGGCTTTCAGTGCAGTGTTACGTACAATTTCAAAAAACTTACGCACAAGAAAAACAATTCAGATTTCAGACAGCCAACATAAAACAAAGAGTAAACCCCCCAAATTAGTCTCTAACAATATTCTTGGTGGACAGATTGGTTCCTAACAAAAATAAATTGGTCCCAAGGTCCCTAACAATTGTAAAAATTAGACACTTTAATCCATAGCTCACTTGCAATTGGTAAAGAGTGTGATATATAGGTTGTATACCAGTGTTGTTAAATGGCGGCCATGGCGGCGCTATCCCGTCATGGCGTGACAGATTTTGGCCTGAGTGCCATGGTGAATCGTTTTCCCTGGCGATTTTGTGCGGCGGCCAATGGCAGCCGATATGTTCATGGCGCCATGGCGGAAATATTAGGTGCATCCTTTTCTTTTTTTTTTTTTAAAGCTTAAGGTCAATATGGGAATTTTGGGTTGAAAAGAACCCTATTGCCTCGACCCTTCTTTCACTTTGCTCTCTCATCTTACACTCTTCACTCTGCTCTCTCTCATCTTGTTCGCTGCTTCCCCCATTCCGGCGGCAGCCTCATTCCGGCGACGACACCACCAGTTGCGGTGGCCTCCTTTCGGCAACAACACCACCACCTGCGGCAGCCAAGGTTATTGTTTCTGCTTCTTTTGTTCTTCTTCTTCTGATATGTCTTTTTCCTTTTGCTTCTTCTATTTCTTCTTCTTTTTACTTGTTCTGATCTCTTCCCCCACCCCCCCCAACATTTTGGTTATGCTTCAACTTTTTTCTTCCCCCATTTTTTCTATTCTGTTTTGGCTCCCTTTCTATCTCTCTCGATTTTTTCTTTTGTTCTTTATTCTGTTTCAGCTCTTTCTACTCTGTTTCGGCTCTTTTTCTACTCTGTTTTAAGCTACAATGTCAGCCCAATCTTCACAAAGCTCAAGGGCTAGTAATAGATCAGACCCAGGTTGGAAGTATGTCCACCCTATTGCAGAAAATAACACAAATGATACTATGTGTAATTTCTGCGGTAAAGTTATGAAGGAGGAATTTCAAGAGCTAAAGAACACTTGAGGGGACAATCTGGTAATGTTTTCAAGTGTGTCAAGTGTCCAAAAGAAGTTATAGACGAGTTGTTGGCGTTACATAACCAGAAAAAGAAGTAAGGCAGTGATAGTAACGAAGTTCAAAATGTAAGGGATCTTGATCTTGAGATCTTGGGTTTTGGATTATCTGAAGATGATGCTAAAGGGATTGATGAAATCCCTAACCCTAAGCCTAAAGAGAGAAAGGGTGCTTTGAAAGGCCCAATGGATTTATTTGTTAGAAAACCCGAAACTGCGATTGCTAGGAAGAATAAGGAGAGGTTGAGGCAACAAAATATTAGAGAACCATGTGACAAGAAAGCAGTTGCTAGGGTTCATCAATACATTGCTCAATGGTGGTATCAATCTGGAATTCCATTCAATTGTATCAAATTGAAGAGTTTGATGATATGTTGACAACCATTGGAAGCTTTGGTCCCAATTTTCCTACTCCGTCTTATCATGACATAAGGGATTCACTTCTCAACAAGGAGTTGGAGTATACTAAAAATATGATGAAGGATCATAAGGAGCAATGGAGCAAACATGGTTACTCCATCATGTCAGATGCTTGGACTGATAGGAAGCAGAGGTGTATTATCAATTTCTTGGTGAACTCTCCTAATGGGACAATGTTTGTGAAGTCTATAGATGGATCTAACTTTGTGAAGACCGGTGAGAAGTTATTTGAGCTTCTTGATTCTTTTGTGGAGGAGATTGGAGAGGAGAATGTTGTTCAGGTTGTAACTGACAATGGGGGCAACTATGTTTTGGCAGGTAAGATGTTGGAAGATAAAAGGCCGCATCTCTATTGGACTCCTTGTGCAGCCCATTGCTTGGATTTGGTGCTAGAAGATATTGGAAAGCTTCCATTGATAAAGAAGACAATCAAAAGAGCAATTTCCCTTATTGGCTTCATTTATAGCCACTCTAGTACCTTGAGTTTGTTGAGACACTTCACAAACAAGAGAGAATTGGTGAGGCATGCGGTCACAAGATTTGCCACTTCCTTTCTATCATTGGAAAGACTTCATCAAGAGAAATCAAATCTTAGAAAAATGTTTACCTTTGATGAGTGGATGAGAAACAAGTTGTCTAAAGAGGCAAAGGGAAAGGAAGCGACAAAGACTACAATTATGCCTTCCTTTTGAAATCATGTGAGATACACCCTTAAAGTTATGGCTCCTCTTGTTCTAGTGTTTCGACTTGTTGATGGTGAGAGGAAACCAGCTATAGTTTATATCTATGAGGCAATGGACAAGGCAAAAGAAGCCATTATGAAGTCATTCAAGAATGATGAAAGCAAATAGAAAGATGTGTTTGCAATAATTGATAATAGATAGAATTGTCAGCTCCATCGACCATTACATGCAGCTGGTCATTTTTTGAACCCAGAGTACTATTATGGCAACCCTGCATTGGAGTTTGATTTGGAAGTTGTATGAATGTATTAAGAGGTTGGTGCCTAGTCGGGAGGTGCAAAAAAAGATATTGCTTGAGCTGCCAATTTATAAGAGTGCTAATGGTCTTTTTGGAACTAACTTTGCAAAATCACAAATAAAAACTCTTGCACTTGGTGAGGAAAATACAACTTTTAGTTTTCAAATTTCTATTGATTTTAAGCTTTGAGTGATTTGCTTATATAGCTTTCTTTGAATTTGTAGCTCAGTGGTGGAGAATGTATGGGTATTCAGCTCCAAACTTGCAACAGTTGGCTATCAAGATTTTGAGCTTGACATGTAGTGCTTCGGGATGTGAACGTAACTGGAGTATTTTTGAACATGTAATTAACATTTCTTTATTAGTTAGGTACTTTGTTAATACTTATAATAGTAGTCATTAACACTTAGATTATATTGATATTGCAGATCCATTCCAAGAGGAGAAATAGGCTTAAGCATAAAAGTTTGCACAATTTGGTTTATGTAAAGTATAACCAAGCACTCAAGCGGAGATACAATCTTAGAGATGAGATTGACCCTATCTCACTCAATGATATTGATGAGTCTAATGAGTGGTTGGTTGGAGAGCTGGATGAAGGTGATGATGATGCTGGAGATGAGTTAGTTTTTGGGGGTGATGACACTTTGAATTGGGAAACTGTGTATGTGGCATTTGGGATTGGGGACCCTAGAACATATACTAGGAGCCAAAGTAGAAAAAGAAAGGAGCCTTCAAGTGGTGCAACAGCTAGTAGAGCTTCCAAGAAAAGAAAACAAATAGTGGTGGCTGATGAAGAGCCAGAATTTGAAGAACAAGAGTATTCTTCCAAAGAGGAGGAATAAATTCAATTTGATGACTCAGAATCAGAAGGAGAAGAAGTGGAGGGATATGCCTCACCAGAAAATAATGACAATGATGATTATATTGGAGATGATGATGAGGACTAGTGCCTAGCTTAGTTGATTTTAGTTTCCCTTGGTCTTCATGTTATGACTTTGAAGCTTTGATTATGCTATATTTCTATGTTTGTATTTGACTATGAATATGTTATGTTACGTTGTGACTTTGGCATTGATTTTGTGATGCATTTGCTGAATTTATTAATCAAAATATGTAATATGTTTCTAATTTTATTGTTCTTGATCTTGTCATCTTCATATATGTTGTTAGTTTTGATTAGTTATTAGGTTTAGCAGTTTTTTTTGGATATTTTTTATATATATATTTGTATATTTTCAGTCCGCCATGGCTTCCGCCATAACCTTGTGGCGGATTTTTGGCTTACCGCCATGAGCCGCCATCCGATATTGACAACTATGTTGTATACTGACTATGACATCCTAATATTTCTATTTGTCCTTGACTGAGACACTTTTTCTGCATATAATGTTAGTTTCAGTATAAATGCTTAAGCAATCTTAGTATAAAATGTAGAAAGACCAAAGAATATGTACGATTAATAGTAGCATCACTGTTCTATTGGATGTTAATGTATCAAGCACCACACCACTTAATAATCTTCTTTTTCATCTTTGTTGATCAGTTGTGGTATTATAGAAAAGATAGAGTTTAGGAGGGTACAAAGTAAAACAGTGAATTTATTTGTTTGTCTGTTATTTCGGTTGCATGTTTGAGGGTGATGGTGTCACATGGGATGGGGTTAAGATGTCCTAATACCATGCAACCTATACATCACACATTTTACCATTTGTAAGTAAGCTAGAGATTAAAATGTCTAATTTTTGCAATTGTTAAAGACATTGGAACTAATTTATTTTTGTCGGGACCAATTTGTCTATCAAGAATATTGTCGAGGACTAATTTCGGGATTCACTCTAAAACAAATGATAAACTAGGAACATAAAGGGAACGGTTACAATGAGTTGTCTTGCGCCAAATTCTTGGTCTTCTTACGCAGATAGGCCATATACTAACGTATGTAATAAAACTATGGAGGAAACATTTACCTAGAAAAAACACAAACAATATTCTACTAAGTCTTTGAGATTTTCAAAGCTTGCATTTGTATATTGTAATATATCATCCATTACCAAATCCCAAATAATCATATGTCACTGACATGTCTTTCCTTGCAATTAAAAGAGGGAAGGGAAGTAGCAACCTTGGAGTAAGGGAGAATGTGGTCGTAATCATGGCAGAGGCAGCCAGGGCAACCAACGAGCTTGCGAAAGACGATGTTGCCGAGGGCGTCCCTGCGCCAGCGGTCGGGGTCTCGTCCCCTGATCTTCTCGGCCTTTTCCCAGCATTGCTGCTTCACGCTGTGGGGGAAGCTTCTAGGGTTAGGGTTAGGGTTAGGGTTAGGGTCCTGGGTGATTTGGAGGTCTTCGAAGTCAGCTACGAGGTCGTCATCGCGGAGGAGAGCCTTAGAGCGTGTGGGGCTGAGTGCGGATGATGAACGAGAAGACAGCTTGGAGGAAGTGGTTTTGGATCGGTCCCTGAGCGGTGAGGTGGGGTTTCTTCTTCTCCTCCTTTCTTCTCTGCCACCCGAAGAAGAATCAGCAGAATAAGAAGAAGAAGAAGAAGAAGATCGACTCATTGCCTCATCCAGCTGCGAATTCTATCTCTATTCTGTTTCGTTTATTGGATAACGGGATAACCATTTGCTTCACTACGCCGCAAAACATTATTGTTACTTTCCGAATTTCTAGTTGTCTCTTTGTATAAGTAGAAAATATTTTTTGTTTTTAAATAATTACCTATCATTTAAAAATTTTAAGACAGTAATAATTATTTCTTTTTTAATTTTAACCCCTTGTTTTTTAACGCTACGGGAGAAAATAAGGAAGATTTAGGATAGAGAAACTAAAAGCTATATTTTATTTGATATTTGTGCCAATTTAATAATATTTTAATTCCATAATAAAATAATATTTTAATCCTGATACAAAAATCTTAAACGACACTTAAAAATAGATCAAGGTGATACGTACTTACTTCATACTTTAATCCTATAAATCTTACATCAAGTAAATAAGCAAGGTCAACTTAGTATTTATGATAAAGTCACTAAGAATAATTTAATGGTAAAAGATTTAGATAATACATATGAAATCATAAATTTAAATTTTATTATCACCAGTGTACCAAAAAAAATATAATAGTTATAACTATATTCGGAATGGTGGTAATGGAGAAAATGGCAAAAGAGTCCTATGACTATACTTATGAAAATTATATTTAAAAGCAATTTAAGAAGAAGAAGTGAAATAATTAAGAAAGAACAATTTCTCTTGCCACTCAAAACTCTTAATTTTTGACTCTCCAAATTGGGAGGTTTAGAAGGGATTGGTTCTTATTTATTTTTTCATTAGTATTTTGAACCCAGGTAATATATGGAATAATAAAATGATTTTTAAAATTAAATTATATTTAACAAATATTAAGTGTAAAAATTATTTTCATAATTAAAATTAATTTAGAGAAAATATATAAGTGGCTAATAATCAAAATTTATATATCATATAAAATTTATTGGCAGATCAATAATTAGGTGATACGAGCATTTGGATGAATTATAGGCATAATTAATTAGTTCTAAAATTGAGAATATACACCTAAAAAAAATCTTTTAAATTTGCCTTAATTATTTACTTATTCTCTCCCCCTCTCCTATATTGTGCAATAATTATTGTCCAATGTCAAGAAAAATAATATAGAAAGTAATAAATTATATATCTTATTATCTAATCTTAATATTTGTAATAAACTAAATTAATTGCAACACATACAAACTTAATAAACTAAATTATATGACTTCATTAAAAAAAATTAAAAAGATAACTATATTTACTTAAGAGGATTGTAACTAACATATATGCCATAATAGTAATTCTTGATATTTTACTTTATGATGATTATGAGTACAATTAAAAAATAAACTAATAACAATTTATTAATTATAAGCAAACTAAATCAAAGTATATCAAAATATGCATTCTCTCTTCCAAGAGAAATCTACGTAACGTCATGCCTTTTATATTTGCTTGCAAAAACTATAGAAAAAGAAATTAAATAGAATTATATTGCCTCGCGTTGTTATAGTAAATAATAAATTGAAAATTTTAAGATACTAAATATTGTGACATAATAAATGTTAGGTAATTTTTACATAACTTAACAAACCCCTTAAAATTATAATCCTACCTCCATAAATATTTCCTATGATCCACTTGATAAAACTACTCTAAACTAAATAAGACTATTTTTTGTATTAAAAAAATCCTCAAACATAATAATCATATCAAATATAATTTAAAAATAATAATTGGATTAAATATATAATACAGACCATGTACACCACACATTATGAATAATAAAAATTTTAGTATAAAAAAAATTATAAACAGAGCAAAAAAGATAATAAAATTTAGAGAATACTTCAATATATAAACCAAATCAAATTTTATTTCCAAAAAGGTCATGTACAATAGCCAAAAAAAAAATTGAACATTTAAAAAAAAAATGTAAATTCAAAGTAGGAAATATGTTAAACAAACATTAATTATCAATTTGAGTGTTGTTAAAAAAAGTTAAAAGTTTATCTACAAAAAAAAAAAAAAAGGTTTGAAACAGAAATAAGTTACCTAGAAGCTTATGAAGCACATTTGGTTGATGTGCTAACATAATAGTAATTGCCTTTTGATAATTAAAAATTAATTAAAACATATTATCTATTTAGTCAATTTTCATGGTTCTAAACAAACTATAAATTTTATTATAGTTAATAGTTAACATAAATATAAATAAAAGGTATTTATGTAATATCATCTCAAGTGTAATATTATGCTTAAGTCATAGTATCACACCCTGGAGTTGTTACTATTACCTGAGCGGACCTTATCTGACAAAGACTTCACTGCCTTCTAACTTGAACTATCTGGGAATAACACGGAAATAGGAGTGAGAATTTTGAAATTTCAGTAGGATTCTTTAACTATCATACATAATGCCATCGTTATTATCTCCAGTTGCTTCAGTTTATTATGAAAAAAGTGATCATGTTATACGAGCTGTTTAAATTTTATAGTTCGAAAATATATTATCCGAAGCAAAATTCATTTTACTTATACACTTGGCATTTAGGAGAGCCCATACAAGTCAATTTATGAATTATACTATGAATAATAATTGCAACATATTAAGATACTATAGCATTAATATACTAGAGACATAACATCTATACATGCCTTTACTTGTACTTGAAGTTATGCAGATACATAAAATTTACTTTTCTTTCTTTATCTTCTGCTTATCATGCCATATTCCAGAATATGATTGCCATGTCATACCCCATCAGAATGTGATTGCCATGTCACATTCCTTAGGAATATATTTTTCCTACTATGTCCTATAGTATGATTACCATGTCATACTCCATCAGAATGTGATCGCTATGTCACATTCCTTAGGGTGTGGGATCATTATGCTATATTCCATAGTATGATCGCCATATCATACCCCATCAGAGCGTGATCGTCATGTCATGTTCCTTAGGAATATAGACTCATCATCATATATTTCATTATAAAATCTTTACATGCCACAATAAATTTTTGGTATTTACACTAGCTGGGTTATGCCATGCCTCATGTAAGCCCTATCCCCTGTACTCACACTAGCTGGGTCGATATCATGCCTCATGTGAGTGGGGTGCTTGTATATGCTTTAATCTTTAGTCTTTAGTTTTTAGTCTTTACTGCCCTTAGGTAGTATGATCTGGGAGTGAGCTCGTCAGCTCAACTCATGACCGTCGTCACACAGACTAACCCACAAGGGGACCCACGTGCCTCTAGTCTTGGAGGGATCTCATTTTGGTCACGTGCCTCTAAATTGAAGGGATCTCTTCTGGTCACGTGCCTCAAAAATTGAGGGATCTTATCTGATCATGTGCCTTCAATATAGGGGGATTTCATCTGACCTCATGCTTCCAAGGTAGAGAGATCTCATAGTTTTAGCTGCCTTCACAGGGAGGGATTCAATGTGCAACTGCCTCCAAGTGAAGAGACCCACATCTTTGTCTTTTAACTGCTTTCACAAGGAGGGATTCAATGTGCAACTGCCTCCAAGTGAAGGGATTCACATTTTATCTTATTTAACTGCCTTCATAAGGGAAGGATTCAATATGTAACTGCCTTCAAGTGAAGGGATTCACATTTAATATATTCATATCCTTTCATTCTCATACATAATCAAGCATAGACATGCTGAATATACTCATATATATGCTTTATCATTTATTTTCACATATCCTTATATACATGATTTTCACCTACATATTCGTAATATGTAAAGGCTCATAACTTCCTTACAATTCTACCGAAAATTTGGCAGCATAACGGATCAGATCTGTTTTCCCATTAAAGGTGCCAGTCACAGTAGGAGATCAAATATAATGCATCAATCTTTCAAGCACCAACATGAAATCTGTAACACTTAGACTTTAATTGAACTCATATATGCATTGAGGTGTCAAATTCTTAAAGTTTGGAATTCCTACTCATATTCTTCAACTCTGCTCGTTTTAGAAATTAACCCTTAAATTCATTTTAACTTATTTGAACCTGAATTTCGGATATGTCAAAGTGTTATGTGTCTATTTTCTAACCTATTTGGTCCCATCTAGTTTTAATAAATATAACTCAAGTTATTTACGTTTTAACCCGGTCTGCCCTGTAGTTGGCTAAAATTACACACCTAAAAGTAAAAATCTACTAAAAATCGAAAATAAATCCAAATCATATGAAATTGGTGTCATATCAAAGCTAACATGACAAACTTTCATTTGCAATAAGTTTCATTTCATTTGCTTTAGTGGAACTCGAGTTATAAACCTCGAAATTTGACTTTCTTGAACTGCCCTGTTTGGGCTTATTTGGACATAGGGAAACTTTTTTGAATTACTGGGAACTAATGGAAAAGTAACAAACTTGAAATTTCATTATGAAATGTTCCCTATATGTAAACTTTTTAACAAAGTTAGTTTCACTCAATTTGGAGTTGTGTAGGGTGAGTTACACCCTTCTCAAGTCACATTGCCCGGATGAAAGTCCTGATTCCTAGGTCAAATTTCAAAAATTCATATCTCTCTCAATACTAATCCAATAACCTTATATTATATATGTATGGAAAGTTTTGAATGTTTACTTTCATATAAAAGTAGTGTCATTGGATTTAACTGACTGTAGGCAAAGCAGTACACTCCGCCATAAGGACTGCAATAGAGCTTCTCACTTAGGCAGCATCCCAATCCTCCACTTCTCCTAGTTTTCTTCTTCTAACTTTAATTCCAACTCAAGATTTCATATTAATCTAACCATAATATATCATATACATCCAATATATCATCACATACATGAAGAAGAGTAAAATTTCGCGCAACCACAGTTCAAAGAATTTAAGAGCAGAAATGGAATCCTACCTCCTTTGGGTGTGATTCTGCTAGATTTTTGAGCTTGGATTGATAAAACTTTGTTAAACTTGAAGGAGTGATGAAATTTGTTGTGAGGAGAAAGGAAGAAGAGAAGAAGAGAAGAAGAAGGTTGAAACCGGATGAGAATGAGACGCAAGTCAGCAGGGAGAAGAGAAAGATCTGATTTAAGTATTAAAGAGATAGTTGACTTTGTATGTTTTGATTGGATGAAATTTTATGATTAAAGTTCAGTCATGTCTCTCTCTTTTGTCTCTAAATTACTCTCCACGTCATCTCAAAAGCGGAACTCGCTTTTATTCTATCTGAAATCGAAACTCGTCTCTATTTTATGTAAAGTCGAAGCTCGCATCCATTTTATCTAAACTTGGAGCTGAAGTCGGATTTCGGAACTCGTGCCTACCTTATATGAAACTTAGAAATAAATTCGGAGATTGAAAATCATGTCCGTTTTATTTGAAATTTGGGAATAAAGTAGGAGATCGGAACTCGTGTAAATTTTGATCGAACTTGGAGATCAACTCAATGATCTAAACTCGTGTCCATTCTAGTTGAGTTCAACTCTAAGGTCGGAGCTCGTTACATTCAACCCGGAGGTCGATACTTGTGACCATCTCTTAAACTATCAACTCGGAGATCGGAAACCCTATACAACTTATTTTGAAACATGAAGTTGGAAGTCGGAAATGAGGAATACTAGGTATGGTTAAGGTCGAAACTCGGGAATTAGGAATCATTCATAACTTGGAAGACCAATATGGATTAATGTCAGAAATCGAAATCACAAGCACATAAAACGCTTTGAAATCGAAAGTCATCGACAAGAATATCAAACCTAAAATACTTAAACCCGGAAGTCAGAAATTATATACAATATATTTGAAACTCGAAGTCGGAGGTTGGAACTCGGAAACCACCCCATTTAATTTGAACCTAGAAGATTAAGTCGAAAATCGAAAATGATCAAACTTGAAGATGAAGTCGGAAATCGGACATAAAGTCGGAAATCATGGAAATTTAAGGTGAAGTCAGAACTCGTGGTGAATGTTACAATTTACATGTATTGGAAAGACAAAAACTATAAAATTTATTAAATAGTTATTATCCTTATTATCAATTAATCAATTTTAGCTCATAGTTAGATTCAAAGAAACTAGGAGTTGAAGAGTGCATTGGAAAGATAAATAGAAATAAATGACCTACATTGGAGTATAGGGAAATGACTTAATTTGATTGGATGGTTGTTGGATAGTGGGTCGGGCTTAAATTTTTTGAAATTTGAATTTTAACTTTTTTTATATAATTATTAATAAAAATTTTCTATTATTCATAAGTCACACAAAAAAAAATTGTACAACTTTCTAATTCATTGACACATATAAAAAAATTTTAATTAATGGCTCTCAAATATAAAACTCTCAAAAGATAGATAGATAGATTCCTTCATTAAACTTGTTAAATATCTAAACAAAAGTGTCATATATTCTATTGCACTCCACTCATCATTTTTTTTTTCAATCTGTTAATAATTATTTCTTTCTATAAAACTCTCAAATATAGCCTAAATTTTGAAATTTTTTCACTTAATAAATTAATCTTTTAGGTTGAACTTTTTTTATAAACTTAAATTATAATAATTTATGTTTTTATTGAAAGTCATGTTACATAGAGGTTCCCTATATGCTAGATTAAAGAATGATAGTGATGTAGTTGAGGCTATATGTGAGATGACAAATTTCCAAGCCTTTAAAAATCATATCGGGAAAGTGAAGAGAGTTATGTTCAATTTCCACGAGTCAGAGACCCCTTGTATCATCCTCTAATTTGACCCCAAAGAAAGGTATAATAGTGATAGATAAGCGAAGTTGTCAAAAGAGAAAGAATTATCATCACAAATCTCAACTCTTAAAAGGGGATGGGGATGACAATGTTATGAATACTATAATTAATAAATAAATAAATTTAATATAATATTTAAGTCATAAAATTTTTTTATTTAATAGGCTAATTTTTTTTATTCAATTTTTTTCGTGGAGATGAGTGACAACATAAGCCTACTAAATCTTATATTTGGATGAAATGCCTTGTAATTATCTAAAACTTATAAACATACTATTTCATAGTAGATAAGTTAAATAGAAACTATTCATCACTAATTTGCACGTGTTCGTTAATTCATGTCGCAGCATTTATGTTAAATTTAATTTTTATATTTAGGCCTTATTATTTTTAATTATTCTACATATAAATCCTTTTAAGCAAATGTACAGTATACAGCAGTCAAAAGAAAAGGAATAATCCGTGAAACAATAAAAATATAAAAAACAAAGGAAGAAACAAGGGTCCCATGCATCATGCATGAAAAGTTTTATTGTCCTGTTGCGAAGTTTTTTTTTTTTTTTTTTAAGGAAAGCTGTCTTGTTTATACAACACAAGACGTGGCAACCAGAAGCTGAATGGAACATATAGAGAGAGAGAGAGAGAGAGAGAGAGAGAGAGAGGCGATGGATGGGTTTGTGCTTGTTGGTAAAGAAGGTGCTGTTGTTGCAGAGTTTACCAACCATTGGGGTGTGAGGAATCTGACCGTCCGTTTTGAAACATCGGAAAACAAAATATTTGAGGTTGGCCGGTTCCCCCAACTTGTGTCCACCGAAATCACAGCTACACCCCTTCTTCCTCCCAATTTCGTTGCCTCTTACATATCACATCATCACATCCATCTCTCTCGTCTCTTCTCTCCATCTCTTCCCTCATTGCTTCAATTCTTCAGTTACCTCACACCCTCCTCTCTTTTCAATATTCCCCTCAATTAATTCAATTCATTTTTTCTATACATCTTCTTCTGTATCTCATCAAGGTTCGTTTTTCTGCATCTGGGCCTCTTGCAATTTGCATTTCCCTTTTTTTTTTTTAATTTTTTTCCTCCAAGTATTGGAATATATGATAAACTTATGATGTCCTTGACTCCATTAGTGGTTTTAAACATACTTGCTCATTTTGGGGCTTGGACAAGAATTTTGTTTTCCCACTTGGTTATTTGTGATCATTTAAGTGAGTTGATATAAAATGGATTCATCAAAATTTTGTTAAATTAACCGTTTTTCCATACCTTGTTTGTGGACAATGGGGTAATAATATGAGATATTTAAATGTGTTGGCTCCTAAATATGCAGGATGGGAAGAGTTAAACTAAAGATAAAGAAATTAGAGAGCACAAGCAACCGGCAAGTGACTTATTCAAAGCGAAAAAGTGGAATTTTGAAGAAAGCAAAGGAATTATCAATACTGTGTGATATAGATATTGCCCTTCTCATGTTTTCTCCAACAGGAAAGCCTACATTACTACAAGGAGAGCGCAGGTAATAATCATGATTGAGTAATTCTTTGTCGTATTGGAGGGAAATTGTTAGTTGTGAGTTAACTTTATGCCTTAGATGAAGTAACGACCAGCAACCGTCATGTGATGTGCATGCATTTCTTTGTAGACAATGATGATTGGTACACCGGTCATGGTTGACATATAACTTAAAGCCAACTTTAATGGTTTCTTATGTTGAAATTATGTTGTAGACTAGGCTTTTATCGTTTCAAGAATCATAGACAATATTTGCTGTGGGTGCAAATCATCTTTTAAAAGGATGATGAGATATTGTTGTTATACATCTCTCATGAACTGTGCATGTTATTCTATTTAGGTATTATTTCAGGAAGAAGTCTCCTCACGAGTAAAAACTTGTGTGACTTGCTTAATTGTAACTTCTATATGATAATCAATGAAGTGAACATCGTAGGAGGGTAAAAAAGGTATATGTGAAACTATCAGTTTTATGTCTTCCAGATGAGTCTGTATGTCACTACATTTTTTATACGCCAGTAATTCTGTACAGAGAGTCATTTTTAAAGTTTTAAGAAATGAAAAACATGGAATTACAATATGTTTCAATTATGATTGTTTAGTTTAGAACAACATTACACTCAGTCCATCCATGTTTCAAATTGTTTCTCTTAACTATACTTAGTTGAATTGAATTTGGTTGTTAGATCATGAGAGGTGTTGGAGGAGCTCAAACCTAGATTGTTGCATTAAATCTTCATTGTTTTCTTCTTAATAGTAATGCTATAGGTTTAAAGAGCATGAATGTGTGTCTGTAAATTTATAAGTTAAATAACTTTTGACATTTTTATAGCATCTATTTATAACTCATGCATTTATACACAGTGCATATGTGAAATCTGTTTATACACAGTGTAGCTCAGCTTAATCGCCTAAACAACACAAAAGAAATTGAACCATCTTAACTGGTTTTCCTTGTTTGTTTTGTTTTTCTTCAACACCCGTAGTTTCAAATTTAATGTTCCGGTTTGGAATTAATTTTTTCTTTCAAGCCAGAACCACTCTGGGAAGTTGGAATAGATGTATGGTTTTTTCATATATGTGGAAGAGGTCAACTTCTAGGAATCTTGTGTATTTGTAGGATATTATTATAAAATTCATCTTTATAGTGTTTATAATTTAAAAGAAAAAGAGTAAATCCGCATCATGTTTTTAATGATTCTGCATATTGGTTGTGATTTACAGCAATATTGAGGAGGTCATTGCAAAATTTGCTCAACTTACCCCACAAGAAAGGGCCAAAAGGTATGCTAAAATTTTTGAAGTTTTGTGGTTTTTATTTTTCTTTTTTTATTTTTTGGTATATTTACGGCAATGAGGTTTGAATCTAGGATCTCATGCTAACAATCAAAACCCCTCACCACTATATCAATTCTAGTGGCTTTTATTTTTCATTTTTTGATTATAAACGAGCTAATCCTTTTTCTCGTTTTAATTGAGCAGGAAATTGGAAAGTCTTGAAGTAAGATGGCTCTTCTCTTCTCATATATGCCTTTTAAATATACTTATTTTGTTGCATCAAGTGCATATTTTGTGTTCTCTCTCAACATTTTGTGATGCTTAACATTCTGGTTCTGTTTAAAATATAGGCACTGAAGAAAACCTTCAAGAAGTTGGATCATGATGTAAAAATACAAGATTTCTTGGGCTCAAGGTAAGTGATTGTGATTGTCAAATTCTCTACTTTTTTGTTAGAGCTTTTAAAGGGTCTGAATTTGCCTCTTTTCCATCTTGCAGCAGTCAAACAGTGGAGGTACAATTTCGTCATAAACATCACAATGATCATGATTAATATTAACTTCAGAAAATTTAAGTTGGAAGTTAAACAACCAAAATGTTCTGGGCTGAATTGCCACATGCAGGAATTAACTCATCAAGTGAGGGTTCTACAAACTCAGATAACAGAAGTACATCAGAGACTGAGGTGCAACTTTGGAGCTTTTGGTTGTTAAAGTATCCCTTTTTCTTTTTGGTGTTATCTTATATCTCTCTTGTTGAACTATTATTCATTTGGCCTCAGTTTTAGGCTTAGTTATTTGTGACCACTGAGTAGTTTTGCTAGTAGTTGATGTGGGTTGACTAGAATATTATAAATTGGTGAATAGTCCTGCAAATGGGAGGGTGCTGTGATTTTAATCATTATACTCCTTATGTATTGTCTAGCTTTTAAGTAATGGCTGAGAAAAATCCACCCAAAGTCCATCTGTATCACATTTTCTACTGATCATGAATTTGATTTACACATCAGTATTTGTGACAACTTGTACTCTATTTAGGATATCAAAGCATACTTAAACTGTTATACGAGTTGACTTTTCTTGAAAGTCGAGATCTTCGCTGTTGTAGAAACAATTCCCTTGGCAATTGGACAGGAGCTTGCTTTATACATTTGAATATTTCCTGTGCATTAAACTTCCCCATACCAATGCCCTGACTTTCCATTTGCCAGCATTAACATGATCAGAAAACACCCATAACTCTATATAAAACTCATGCATGTACTTGGGGTGATCAAAGTTTGAGTGGCCATCATGGATTAACCTTGTTTTGTAATTTTTCAGCTATTGGAATAACGTTGAGAAGATTAATAACTTGGAACACCTTAGGCAAATGGAAGACTTACTCAGGGAGTCAATCAATCGAGTGTGTCTACAGAAGGTAAGATTTTGTTTCATGTAGACTAGCCATATCATTCTGTCATCTTCATGTGCCTGATATACAGGCCCGTTAAATAACCACTGAAATATTTGGTTGGTATTTTAGAATATGCACATGCCTTAGAGCACCCTTCCTATTAAGAGTTGTGAAGTGGAGTGTATATTGACAAAATTGTTTTCATTGGCAGGAAAATTTAGGAAAGCACCAACTAATATCACTTGAATGTGCCAACCAGGTAGTAAATGCTGTCCTCTCTCTCTCTCTGTCTCTCTCCATCTGTGAATATCTTGTCTTCTTCTTCAGGATAAGTCTTATTTGGGATAGTGTTGCTTCATAGTTACAGGAAGGGATGACTTTACCCTTGATGATGGCTGGTATGCAAGAAAATCAACCACTGTCTTGGCTTTTGAATAATGATAACCATCAGTTGATGTTACCCAGTGAACCAAAATTTCTGCAATATAGGTGGGTTAGCTGCTATACTAGTCTTGCACTCTTAATTCTACTGAGCTTTGTGCTACCTCCGTGCTAACAGAAGTTGAGTGGCATTCTTTCTAAGAAAGCTCTACATTTTGACCAGCTATTAGATATGCTTTCTAATTAAAATGTTTCATTAGACTAATGATTTATCAAATTTTCTTTCTTAAGCTGATACGGATGGCCTAGTGCTTCATTTTGCAAATTAAGTACTGACTTGATTGTATAATATACAGTGATAATACCAATAGAGATGCTGAGTGCTCCACTGACGTTTCACTCCCAGGATATTCTGGTTATCTTGGCAGTAGCAAACTTGATGGCTCTCCTCAAGTCACTACTATGAGTCAGGGAGGTGGTGCCTTGAATGAGTTGAATGGAACTGCTTGCTTAAATGTACAACGTTGCGAGCAATTTGCATACCCTCCCCCTCCAGATAATGAGGAAGTGAAACATCACCCAACAATGGACAGTAAACTAAATACTGTGGATTACCAAGTTCATAACAGCTTTGATTTGCCAAGATCACTGTTTGAAAATGGACATCAGTTCTGGAATTCTGCTCCTGGGACTTGCGGGGTTGCCATGTATAATGAGAATGGCTACCATAGGGTAAGCAGTCCTTTTCTGTTTGATTAGTTCATAGCTTTTGGATTTGCAAAAATTGCTTAAAAGGGGGCTGGGAGCACTGAGTAGATATTCACCATGTTCCATGTTGGCTTTTGTTCTTTTATTTTCTTGTAAATAAGATGGCTTGGATTGGCGCCTTCTAACTTCTATCCTTTTCTTTTTTGCAGTAACTGATCGGCTTTACCACCCGTACTAACTGACTGGCTTCTAACTTCTATTCTTAACGTCCTTTAAGGATGTTAACTTAAAGGACTCCATAAAAACCCAGATTAGGTTGCCACCTGTGAAGTCAATGGACCTCATAAGGGTTGGTTGTGTTAGCTGTATATATTGTATGATTTATAGGATGCAGTTTGTCCACATACAAATATTTCAGTTATTTTCACTTGTTTAATGTTAGATTTTTGGAGTTGATTCGGTCATCCAAGCTGTAAATGTGAATATTGTAGAAAATGAAATTAATTTTATGTACTTTGGGACTTGTGTGCAGTTGTATTAGAAAACTGCTTCTTGAAGTAAAATGTTTTAACTGCCAAGTAACGGGCTTGAATCTAATCTTTTAGCATAAATCCATTTTAGTTCTTCTTTAGATCATGTCCTTTGTTTTACAAAATTAAGTGGCGGCTAAATGTTTGGACCTTGGACAATGGTGTTGAGCTCCGAGGATGCCACAAGAGGTTGTCAAATGGTCCCTTGCCAAAATTGCCATTCTCCCCTATATACATAGATATAATATAAAGTTATAGGCTCACAAGGTTAGCTCAATATCAGAAAGAAAAGCTCTTGTGCAGTTTAGATGTAGCAGGGAGAATGAGGCATTAACCATTGGCAATTTCCTTCCCTTTAGCCTCCAGAGTTGGTGCAAAAAGTAGGGGGTTGAAAATGCCGCAGGGGGTATTAATGTACTCGATCACAAAGAGCGTTGAGGATGATGCGAAGTATTCTTCTTTTCCAGCATCATTCCTCTTGGGGACATTGATGATACAAATTTTGGTCAAGACTTCAGGAAGCATAGTTTTTTTAATTTGAAAAATGGTTCTTTGATCATGATTATTAAATAAAAATGTATTTCACTTATATACCATCAAATGCAGAAGCTAAAGGAGACAAAATATTTCGTACTTTTTAAAAGTAAAAAAAAAAAAAAAAAAAAACTTTTGAGAGAATGTTATGCTTATGTGAGAGTGGATAAATGTCAAGATATAGCGTATGTGGAAGTAGAATGGATACAACCGTATGTCGATCCGAAAGAGATATCGTATTTAAAGTTTAATATCAATATTAATATTAATGGTATAAATAATAGGATTGTTTTTTAAACCACTGTTACTTTCATTGCATCTCTGTTCTTGGAGGCGTAGCAGCCTAGAGGTAGTAAGAATGCCAGGTAGAATTTCCTAATATTTCGATCACTGCTCTTCTCGTTTTCAGTTCCCAATATTTCCCTTTAAAAATAATCATGCTGTTTTTCTTTATCTTAAATCTTGTAAAAATGGAAAGATATAATAAGTAAACTGTAGTATTGTTTAAGAATGATTGAATTACACGTACGTCTAATGCAGTTATTCTCTCACCATATTTTCTTACGGGGTTCTGAAAGCTTGTTTGTTTTAGGTCCGGCAACTTGGCCATGCCCAGTCCATGCTCAGGCTGTTGTTGGGAATAGGGCAGACAATAATGTTTGTCTGCATTCTGCCAGACTGCAACAAGAAGTAGGCAGTTTTCACAACAAAAACTGTAATCAATCACAGAACACAAAGTCAAGGCAGGAAACTAAGGTAGAGAAACACTTTAACATATGGAAGCCAAAATGCTTCTTATTATATTTTCTATTCTCCTTTTCATTATTTTTTGCTAACCTTGAATATACCATGCTTCTTCATTACACAATTAAAAGTTGACCAACCTCACAATAAACGAAAAACTGGCTGGTGATGAACTCCCACCACTTGCCTTCTAAACTCTCCCTGCCTCTTCCATTAGAGAGCAGGACATAATTCTTCACAACACAATTCAAATGAAAAGGACAGTCTTAAAATAAGCCCTTCTCTTTTTTCTCTTAATTACTCACTCCCATACTATATTACTCGTCTAGTATACTACTCTAGTATTGTATTAGTAACCATAAATAACAATGCAATAACTTTAAGTGCTAAGTGCTAACCCTTCAACCACTAATTGTAAAAGGATTTATGTTCTTATGTCTCCTAAGGGAATTGTTGGCCTGTGAAGGTCTGGCCAAAGGACCAGTCAGCAGGGGCAACATCGTTACAGACCAAGGTGCGGCCGTCGCTGGCAGTAACCTTAAAGGAGAGGCTTTGTCCATTGAGGTAAGCGTTGCTTTGCCAGTTCTGGCCCCAGTTCCTGGACATTGGTTGCCAATCAGTTCTTGAACCTTTGATGGAGACCGCACAAACATCACCAGCACCCCCAACGTTGGTGACTAGGACTAGGTTGAAGTAAGAATGGCCATTCATGGTGAATCTGATTCCTCCTTTCTTTTGACATGGGACCCTGCTTATCACAAATAAAGGGAACCAAAATGCTTGGTCAAAACATGGACAACTTTGGCATACTAGCTAAGGTATCAAGATAAAACGGGTGTGGTTCTCTTGCCACAGGCATAGATTCCTACAAATCACAAAGAATATCAGGATGGCGAGTATGAGAAATGCTAAAAAGCGAGGAATTTTGATAAAATTTAATTGTCAAAATAATGTGACATACTTAATGACAGCTTGATGAATTAGTGAACCATATTATATCATTTCATCCTACCACTTTAATTAGTTTTTATAAGGAATTCTGGCTATATTTTTCTGACCGTATAGTATTGCTCGGCGAATATATAACCATTATGATAGATCATGCAGAAGGTTTACAAAATCAGCTACCTTCTGTAAGCTACAGGTACTATGCCAGCCCTGTATCGAGCTATTTGTTGGAAGACAGGCTGAGAGAGATCAAAGTGTTGAAGGGGAGGGTTGCACCAGCCACCTGCATCATTTGGTAAGGCATTGTTTGGAGGGCAGAAATTGGTGGCAGTGACCACAACTGAGCCTGGGAGGCACCACCTTTGCTCATTCACACACTTGATCTCGAAACATGCCCCACAGCTCAAACCGTTGTTGAACAAGGCCGTGCTCAAAGCAGCCGTGTCAGTCCCATAGCCCTGGCTATACAGGTTTCCATATCCGCAAGCTCCACCTGTAACAAAGACAAAAAACGAAGGTTGTGTTGTTATTCTCACACAAATTGACTTTTCTGCATGTGATTAATCACGTGTGGGGCTCTAAGCATGGACCAATGGCTAATATTGAGAAAATTTTTTGAGGGTGACCAAACATGTGTTCAATATGTTTACACTTTACAATATTTAATTTAATTAATTTCTAACATCAATAAATTGAAAGAAAAATATTATACATCTAAAAAATTTAAAATTATTAAATATTGAAGTAAAGGAATTACACCTCTAATTGACCATTCTTTAGAAATAATATGCATACGCACAAAGAAAAAAGGTAAGGGCATGCTTGTTATAGAAGGAGATTTTTACACTAAATAAGTGTGAAATCGCTGTTATTTTAAAATTTCTAACTCAGTTGATTAATTTAAAAAGTTTCTCCGATGTGTTTAAGAATTTTGAAAACTTTTGGTAGTGATGATTCCCCTCTCTTATTAAGTTAGGCCAGTTCTTACAAACAATACTAAAAGAGAATAAAAAATATTATATGAAAGAATCATTTGTTTAGCAACTTAATTGGTCAGCCTTAAACCTACTTATTGTGTGCCATAACCAAAAACATTAACAGTAAACTGTCACATACCCATTGTGCCAGAGGCATCACCCCCTCCATAGAAGGTTGCATGAGCATCCATCCAACCATCACCATACGCATAAACACCTGCTCCCACGGAAAGAAACCCCACAAAGAGAAGCCCCAAAAGCGCCATCTTTCATGCAGACACTAGTGAGTCTTCTGCAGTATAATTAATATCTCACAAGTTCAATCACAGTAGCACCTTCAAGAGTGGGAGAAAAAGGAACTATGAGAGGTTGTGAGGAAAGAAGATTGCACATGTGGGGAATAAATAGATGGTGCAGGGTGGCGAAGAGCGCTTTTACTTAGCCAGCGTTATAACAAGGAAATGACACAATATTGAAGTGTGGGGACTCTAAACCGCCAAGTGTAGCTGTTCCATTTTTATGCAGCGACAGGTCACTTTTTCTTGAAACCACGTGGTTTTTAGCCCTTCCTTGTTTTGTTTGTACCCAGATCAGTACTCAAGTAGAGTTAGAGTTTGCTGATGTGCAAGTGAAAACTGTCATTGCCTCAAGAGGGCAACGGGCCAAGAAGGACAACTTTCCCTCATACACTACGGTCCGTTTGGTTAAACTTTTAGGAGAAGATCTTTTGAAAAAAGATCTTTTAAAATAAGGTCTTTTAGAAGAAATACTTTTAAAAGAATAATTTTTGTTTGGTTTGAATACGCTGCACTTTAGAAGAATGAGTTTTGTTTAGATAGGATAATATAAAATTACTTTTGGTTGTTGATGTGAGAGTAATAATAAGATTCTTTTTCAAAAGGTCTTTTTCTAGAATGAAAAGTAACCCCAAAGATACTTCTTCCAGGGGCGCGAAAAAGTTAAACTAAACACTACCATTTACTGTACAAAATCATTTTCCTTCTCCCAGAAGGCCTTTTGGCCACTGCAAATGGAGAACCAAACAGGCTATACTTTGTTAGAAGAAGTTGTCGTGTGCCTTGAGTGCAAGTTATTGCTCATGCTTTAATTCATTATCACATCATTTTTACAGTGATTAAGAAAATAAATGTAGTCTATGAAAATAAATAGTTGAGAAAATAAAGGTTAATATAACATACAATTAATAGATCAATGATTGCTCTATGAGAGCACAATAATTTTTTATTTGGCAGTAGTGTTAAACAGTGCTAGTCCACCATCAACTAGCCTTGCCGCTTTATATTGTTTAGTTCTCTCACTAACTAAATTTGGTCAAATTGTTACCAAAGTGAGTGAATTTAAACTCCTTTTCTGAAACATTTGAGACTATTTGAGCACCACCGTAATCCCAAAGTAGACATCCATGCACGCATGCTCAAGTATCTGGCAAAAATAGAATGTATAGATTGCATGTTTTCCAAAGATAAATAAAGAAACCAAAGATTCTTAATTTTACTGTTTAAGATATCATAGCACTGAAATCGAAAAAACGATCATAAATTATCTGATTCAAAGTAGAATTAATCAATTAATCGCGCCAATCGAAAGAGCTCTTAAAATATTCTTAATGCATGACTGCTGACGCGTAATTTGATTTATCTAACATCAATAAATATTGACATCCATAGTGTTTTACCATAAGCTAGGAGAGAGGTCAAAGTGAAGTACGTATATTAATTTGATCGCGGTATACAGACAACAATTAATGGCTCCAACCAAACAGTGCTCCGTCCAAAAGCATATTCAAAGCTCAATCAAACCAGCCAACTTCAAATTTATTCATCTCACATTCACATAGTGTTACTACTAGCAAGTAGCAACGTTTGAATTTCATTCTTACTAATTTATTACGTTAGGCCTGAGGTGGACACAGAGAAAACCACAACCAGCACCTCTCAACTCAATCAATGTTAGTACTTAGGAGGGTAGGTTGCAAGCTTACAAATTAAAACAGTACCATGCTTAATGACATTAAATTTAAAAAAGAAAATGAAAAAACAAAGGAGGATGAGAAGTGAGAAAAGGGTAACACAGCACGTGGGTGAGGCGGTGGTTGGCCGATAATAACTCGTTCGGTCTTGTCGTGAAGTTAATTTGGGAGGACCAAGAGCATCCCAGTCTCATTTATTACGTACATTCCATTAATTCAATGCTAATGGGAACTTTGAGAAGTTGAAATTACGTACAAACCAGGAGCAGTTAACCATATGAGTTGTATTTTTCGTTTTAGTTTAAAATAATGTAGTCCATGCGACTTTATCAGTATACTGTCATAGATCGCAGTTGGGTTTATAGTCTGAAGCCCCACATTGAAAATTTCAAGTGTTTCTTTTTCGATTCTCTTCTAATGAGTTCAGCTCAGCAGTACTGCTGTCCGTGTTTACGACCATTCTTGTTTGTTATGGATTATTCAATTGACCTACATCCAATATGTCAGTGTATATTTTCTCTTAGATTATAGTATAACTTGGCGGCTACTATCCTTGACTCCTTGGCCCTATAGAACAAAACGACGACATGGTTCTGAAAGTATCAATAAATTGTAAAAAGACGATTTTACAGTTGAAAAAAAATATTAACAGGGAAAAAAATGTATAACTGTTTAATGTAGAGCAAAGAAACAAAACAAATGTTACCAGGAAAGTGAAAAGCAAATGATAAAAATGGAGATGCGGGGTATCGATCCCCGTACCTCTCGCATGCTAAGCGAGCGCTCTACCATCTGAGCTACATCCCCAGTCGTTGGTATGAGGAAAGATTTTCCTTCTTTGACGAAATTTTACTGTTATCAGATGAAGACTAAACTATTAGGTACATAATTCTCAGGTTAAAAATGAGATTTCAAACATCGACCACATCTTTTTTGAATTAATCACTAGCTATTTTAATCTCATTGGTGAGGCTCAACAGGGCTCCGAAACTTTTTCATTTGTAAATTGTGATAGTAAGCACATGGCAATTTACATGCTTCGTACATAGTTGACAGCATATGAGCATAAAGACAAGTCATATCTAGCTAGCTCCAATGTGAATGCGGTGCAAAATATAGATGGACAACGAAACGACCCCTTTTTCATTTTTATGGACGATCGACAACACAAACCCGTCCACCCTAAACATGATAAAGTCCCGAATCACTTTGAACTCATCTACATTATATTCAGTGTACACGTACAACTGAGTAGATCTCCACCGTCACTTCCAACTCTTCAAGCACCTCTTCCTTGTTTTTACTCTGTTGAATCATTTCTCTGCAACCACACTAACACTACACGTCTTTTTCTCTACTTTGGCTAGAAGCATAGAATCGTCGTTTACATATGTGACCATATCTTTACTAAAGCTAGCTATTAGCTACATCTAGCGGCGCTCCTTGTTTTATTCTTTTCGAACACAAACAAACGACGTCTTCATCATAAATAAATATCTACACTACATATTTCGTACGTGCTTGTACAAAACTAGCAGTGACACTTACGTATATAGTGATTTGTGGCTGTGCATAGAAGTTAAAATGTTAAAAACAACGAGAGGTTGAAAGACACATCATGCGCATAAAAAAGGCATGAATCGATCTCAATCTAACTGCAATCAACAAAATTGACTAATCTGCAAATCACTATATCATTAATTGTTTTTCTTTTCTAATTAAGCATCACTTTGCTAGTACAGTACTTCTAATACTTGCGTGCTTGGAGTAGTGCCAGTTCCTTGCCATAATTGTTCACTTTCGACATTATTATCAACAAAAATTGGCAAATCAAACTATGAAAGCTACCTTGCCCCCTTTTATGAACAATTACAAAAAATTTGGGATATATATATATATATATATATATATATATATATATATATATATATATATATATATATATATATATATATATATATATATATATATGTTGATGGCAAAATCGCGCAACGTAAAAGATATGTACCTGTCTACAATATATTATTCACTTTCTTGTCAAGAAACGTCACAAACGGTGCCACCATAGCGAGTGACTAGTAAAGTTTTGCATGTCATCATCCTTATCAAAATATATATATGTACGTAAATATTGTCAGCTCCTTACCATAGACATATCCATAACGGGACGCTTGTACACATGTCCTGAAATATTATAACTCTAGATATCACTTATTGTTGTCTAATCAGTTTTATGTTCTTCAATTTTTTTTTTATATGAAATACATAACAAATCAAGTTGACTTAATTGATTTTATTTAATATAGTGTTTTTCTGGAACCTATAATTTGGAAAGACCCTTCTTAATATAGTTCAATCATATTACTTATGTCATTTATTTAATTAATAGGCTTAAATATATTATTGATTCTTGTAAATGTTGTGAATTCTGATTTTGGTCCCTATAAATTTTTTTTTTGGTTTAGGTTCAAACAATTTTAAAAAAATTTGGCTTTCATCCCTATAAAAATTTAGTTTTGATGTAGATCGAAATATTTTAAAAAATATTTGATTTTATTCCCTAAAAAATTATGATAATTTGATCTTAGGAAGAGGGGTGTTATTTGAACATTTAGGATGTTCCCACGGATACCCTATCAAATCAATGGTAGAAAATACATAATTTTTTATTTTAGAATTTTTATTTCATCATTTCCTACATATCTAATGGATGGTCCATCAAAATTACAATGAATTTGAGATACAAAAAAATCTCTTTTAGGAAGCTCAAACTAATATTCTAAAGAACTTAAACCAAATTATTATAATTTTTTAGGGACTTAAAACAAACATATTATTTTGGTACGGAGACGACGGAGACCAAAAGCCAAACAAAATAATGATAGGGATTTAAACCAAATATTTTTTAAAATATTTGGATTTAAATCAAAATTTATTTTTTATTGGGACGAAAACTATAATTCACAATATTTTCAGGGATTAAAAGTATATTTAAGCTTAATTAATATATGTCTAACTAATCTGATGACTATGTTGATTCAGTTATAATTTTCTTTTGGCATGATCTGTTAATGTTTAACTAATAATTATTATTTTTAACTATTTAAAAAATAAAATACACAATAATATCTATTTCAATGTTATCAATCCGAGCAAATCTCACAAACCCTAGCTCCCCCAACTGAAGAGATATTAGATAATGCAATTCTGATAGCATTTGTGGTTCCGTTTCTTTCAAGTGCAACGTAACATCAATCGATCGAAGTCAAGCTGATATGGTTGTCTCCTGCATTGGAGCTTCCGTTTCTCTGATGCTCATCAAGGAGGTTCTGAAGGAACCTATCCATCTTGTTAATCAATTTTAGCATCCTCTTTTGTAACCCTTAAAAATTAAGCCATTGTAGCACTGGAAAGAAGTTCAAATTCCAATTCGCTTAAAAGCTTTTTTGGTGTAGAGGTTTGCAGAAGGTGATGAAACAAGGAGGATTGCATGTGCCACCGTGGAGAAGTAACATGTTACATGTGCCATACTGCTAATAGCATGTTTGATTTTTCGTTTAGAAATTTCAAAATCATAGTTTTGACAAATATTTATTCTTTTGTAACTTTTGCTCAAATCATGAAATTAGAGTTACAAACGGAAACCAAACATGCTATAAATAAGATTGTGTAGAATCTAGTGTAGAGATTATTTTGTGAGACTGAGGAAAATGAGAATTGGATTTAGGGATGAACATATTTAGGAATTTTGCATTTTGAGGAAGCATTTTCGATTTATGCATCAGAGAATATTTTAATCTTTGTATAATTAATAATGAATCTTTTGGGTCAGTTCAAAAAATAGATTACTTTTTTTTTTTTAATATGATTACAACAGACTTAAAGTGTGAAAAATATAATAGAGACCCATGGACATGTGAGCAAGAAATAAGTATGTAATTTATCAAAATCCCTCTAAAGTTTCAGCGTATCAAAGAAAGCAACTTATTATTTAATAAGGAGTATTAATTAGGAGTATTAATCTTTGTACGTACATACTCGTTGAATTTATAAGGAGTATGTACAAAGATTTGGCATTATACCTACTCATTCATTAGGATGCATCTTTCACAAAAATAAATGAGCTTGCATTAATTAGTTGCATAACCGACACTCATAAGAATTATAAATTTTCGTGTATAAGAAGAAGAAAAAAAAAACCAGTTATAAATTTTGAATCAATTTGGTCGGCTAAACGTAAATAGGAAGCTTGAATTTATAGCTGATCGCCTGATCCAGTTAAATATGTTGTTCATTTTTCGATCAAACTTAATGAAAGGCTCAATGAATCGGATGAAAATAACAAAAAGGATATCAAATGTAGTATTTCTGTTTGACGTGCTGATTTAAATATGATAGAAACTGAATAAAAAGGATATCAAATGGAAATATGTGAAAATGGATCATTTCATGTAAAAAATTCACATGACTTTATCATTTGTTATTTTTTAAAGGTGGTGCCAAATTTAGTACCTACAAAAAAATCTAATCAATAATAAAAGAATAACATATACAAATTTTTTATATAAAAAAACTTATTCCCAAAAAAGTGTATATTTGTACCTTTCCATTATAGCTGTTTTTATTTTGCCTGACTGCAGTGCCACATGAAGTGAAAGCATCTCTTTTTTTTTGGTTATGATCATATTTTTGGTTCTGGGAGCGGTGAAAGAAAGGATTAGCATTTGCAATTATAAAACAATGGCTCCAATGATGCAAGTTTGGGTAGTCTTGTTTTTACTCAGATTCACATAGAGTGCGTTTGCTAATCTCCAAATACTACAAAATTGCATTGCATTCAAAAGATCCTGGACCTGATCGATTGAGTAAGTATATGCACGATGAGCCCAATTCAGCGGTGACCCAATTTCCACTCCAATTTGGGTCGAACCCAAATAGCCAGTACCCACAGATCACGGTCACGATCTCATGCTTCCGCGCAAGAGAGCAAGCCGTCTCCTATACCCTAATCTCTCTCTCTCTCTCACTCTCTCTATAAATTCGACAATCTGACAACCCGAAACCTCCAACGGCTGAATCGAAAGCCGTCAAGGGTTTTTTTCACTTCCGATGAGGTTCACCCGCGATTTCTCTATTGCTATTTTATTCCCTTCTCTTTCTCTAATTTCAATTTCAACTCCTTATTTATTTATTGTTTTTTGCAATTTTGTTTCGCTTCACCTGCGCCTATGATGGGTTTAAATATACTCCGAGATTTACTTCTATGACATCAGCTTTGATCTGAGGCACCCCGTTTTTCTTCCACTCTTTTTGTTGTAACGGCATCGGAAAATGCTCAATGGTTTTCTGCTCCAGCTTGAATAGAAGGCTGTGTATCAGAGTTTAATTATTAATGCATATCATCTGATATAAAATGTTCGAAAATTATATGCTACATGTGAAGATCTAGATCCTTTTTTTTTTTAATTTTTTCTTTCTTTGTTTGTTGCTTGAATTGTAATTGCAATCTTGGGTTCTTATTAGTGCAACTGTGCAGTCACTTGTGTAACTTAAGCATAGCCCTTATGTGTGTTTTGTTCTTCTGCAAAATCCATACTTGTAGCTTGCAAAAGCACTTGTTATTCGCAAATGATGACAACATAGACAGGGACATCAGCACTCCAAAGGAGAGTGATGACTTCGTCTAATGGGAATCTCTCTGATGCGTTCATACAAAATCTATCTGTTATTGATCTATTGTTTTTCACTTTAGCCGTTATGTTTCATTTAGGGTTTAGGCTTATTTAGTTCACATAATAACTGTTGCATTCTTCTTTCTGGAATGACAATATGTTTGTGTCTTGTTGAATTGATTGATTGAATTCATGTTATATTCTGTTGTAATCGTTTTTACCATGATTGAACCATATGCAACTGATACGTGCACAAAAAAACTTTGCAGAAATCTCATAACTCTCATTGTTAATGTCTTTAAAGCAATGTATGAAAAACTCTCAATCACTCATTTGCTGAGGGTTATTTGAGACTTTTCCTTTTGTATTAATTTCTCTGTTGATTTTTAATTATTTAATGACCCTGTTGTCTTTTACTAAGAACATGAATGTTGTTGCCTCTTGCTTAATTTTTTCCTTGTTACTATTGAATAACCGAATATTGAAAAGCATTCTTTCAAATTGTACTTTAACTGCAGAGGTGATTTAATACATATACATTATTAATGGTTTGGCCTATGATGTATTCCATTACACATATTATCAGATGTGTTTCTGATGATATCTTAATTGTCACTACCTCTGAGGCCATCTCTTGTTCTAAATGTATTGTTGCCGTGCTGATATCTGTTTGGCATGTGTTGTATTGTTGCTCCTGCTTACAGACACTGATCTATCCGTCATATGGGAAGTCATTTTTTTTTTGTCTGCTTTTATTGTGGATAAATTTGTTGTGATTCCTTCTAAGCATTTCGGATTTCTTTGAAAGTAATGCGGTTACCGGAACAACTTCTTTCGGTGTTTGTATGTGTTGTTGGTGGTGCCTTTTATGGCTTTAAATATACTACTAGCTGCAACCTCGAAAAAGAAGAAACATTCTTGCTTAGGCTCAAGCCTAAGGTGGGTATGGACATCTTAAGCACGGTGCCTAAGCAATAAAAATCCATTGTAAATCTGAGGCACTTGTTTCCTGAGCAATATTTTGCTAGAAAATGAGTTGGAACTAATATGTAGTGTTTACTTCTCCGTTGTCCTTTTAAGGTAGAACTTGTAGAGAAACAGTAGCTACTGCAAGAAATGAAGATGGTGCCGATATCCATCTGATACAAGCCTGATGATTGTCACTAAGAACGGAGATTTGATAGTTGCTTTTGTTGAAGCTTGGCCGTAGTTGGGCTCCAAAAGCAACTTATGAAATAACTCACTCTATACTGGTATTAATGAAGGCTTGTAATCTGTTGGCTCATTCTGGCTTAGATAACACTTTGATATTGTGACACCAAATGGATGTTTTTTTCAAAGAGTGGCACTGCTATAGTTCAATATGCAGATTATTTGAAAGATGAAAAAATGAGCACTAACTGGTTCCATTTGGCCTTGAACGCATGCAATTCGAATGCTCGTGATTTTTATCAGAACTCATTACGGTATCTTCATAAATCATGATGTAACAGATGTTCCGTTCGCCCTTTTCACCACCGTTCTTAAATTTTGAGATTCGATTTCGCCACAATTGGAGTGGACTAGACCAAATCTTAATTGGTAAATTTATGGAATAGGTTTATCATGTTCAATGTTAGATCAAAGCTTAATTGGTGAATTCATGGGAAGGGTTTATCATGCTCAACTCTAGACATGACGTAGGAGAATTATTTTGATACATTAAAGAATTTTACAATGTTATCTAACGAGAATGACTGTGATTTTTACGTAAATTCTTGTCTTATCACTTGTCACCTATCAAAACACATGTTAAGTAAATCAGCTGATAGATAAATATGACTATATTTAAAAAAAAATTAGTCTTCCTCTCTGTTAGTAGAGAGGGGATGTTTTGGGAAATTCAAATAAAAGGAAAATATATGTTAAGAAATGAAAAATAAAATTAAATGAAAATTAGCGGTATTTAATGTTTTTATAATTCAATAATATTTAAGTTTATTCGTTCAAAAGTTTAATGATTATAATAGAAGTGACATGTAATCTTTTGAAATAATTCGAGTTCTTGACTAAAAAATAATATTTAAATTCTTTTAAATAATTAACTAAACCCGAATATTATATTAACGAAAATCCGCTGTCGCATGTTGCCCTTAACAAAAATTGTTCTAAATAATGATTCTTTCACTTCTTTGTCGTTTTATAATAGTTTGTTCCACAACACTCCCAAGTGGCCTATTAGCTCAGTTGGTTAGAGCGTCGTGCTAATAACGCGAAGGTCGCAGGTTCGAGACCTGCATGGGCCAATCTTGCTTTTAGAATGGAATTTTTTTCAGTGCTGGCTTCGCCTTCACGTGTTCTTTTTTTTTTTTTTTCTCGTTGCCTTTCTGAACTATTTCACTTCCTTTGCTTTTCGGTTATCCGCTTTCGCAGTCCAATGTCGACAATTGATTGCACAAGATTTCGAATGCTACCAATGGTAATGGGAATTTTTGTTAACTTATGATTATGAATTTGGTTGCTTGACCCTACCGTTAAATTGCATCTTGGCATAGTTAAACATAAGTTTCTTCGATTTTGATGCATTTGCATATAAGAAACTAACCTATGAGGATTACTGAAGGCAATGTTATTGTCCTTTGAACCAGGTCGTAACTTTATGACCACAAATCTTTCTGGACTTGTGCTGCTGAGTTTTGTTGGATTGGACAGTTCATCATTGGTCACAGTGTGTTTGAATTTTGAGGTGACAGATGCACAAGGCCTTGTTTGTGCGTTTCAATTGTGCTTGAACTTCTTTTTCCTGTTAGAAATGTACAGAAGTTTTCTTGGACAACCTTTCTCCAAGTTTTTCTAATGGTTCATTTCTTTGTGCCAGAATCATTCACATTGGTCCCTTAAACAATTGAAACAAAGTGGATTTAATAATACCATTTAACTTTTTCAGGTCCTTTAGTCACCTCTTTTTAACATTTTCAGAAAGTGCTGTCACCTCTTCTCCTCTCCAAACAAGTGTCACTGGTGGACAAATTGTTAGAGAGACTATGTTTGTGGAAAGGCAATGGGAAAAATTAGGATCATTTGCTTTCAATTTCAGAAGAAGAGTGGCTTCAACTTCCAGGTCTGCTTACTCACAGCATATGGATCTCAACTCTACTATAGATTTTCTATTTGTCCCAACTCAACACTTGATCTTGTAAAGGAGTATTTCAATGTGTGCAAAAACTATATCTATCCGGTAAGAGAATAACAAAGTTTCAAAGTTAAAATCTATTAAAGAAATAGCAAATAAAGCTATTTTCTGGGGTTATGACTCAAACCACGAATATCAAAGAGTTGACCCAAGGAAGTTATAATGTCAACGGTTAGATCAGAAAAAGGAGAAAGGATAAAAGATATTTTTATATTCTCCTAATTTCATTTGTATAAACATAAGATTACAAAAAGTATTAGTAAAAAATGAACTTATCAAATAAAGAAAAGAACAAATATGCAAATCCTAGGAAAGAGAAAAGTCAAGGTACAACACAATATGCACATCAACTAAAAATGACATAACCATGGGCCAACTTGGAAGCACATCAACATTCAAATTACTTGGGTGGAGACCAAGCAAAGTACATGAGTTGAAACTACATTATAAATACTAGTTACTAAGCTTTAGTTTAGTGTCTTTGTAACAATAGTCTTTATGATTAAGTTCTGTGTGAATATTTTTGAGAGTTTTGTGCTTCTTGTACTCAATCTTCTACTTCTCATTTGTTGTTTACAATTTGTTGTAGCTCAAATGCGTGAAACTTGAGAGAAAAAGAAAATATTGTAAGGTACACAAGTAAGAAAAAATATCATTAAGAGAGATCTCTTAATTGGTGAGAAGAATAGCTCAAGATTGAGTAAAACTATGTAAAAGCTTGAAGAGATTTGTTGTAAGAAAATACTCAATGGTGAAAAAATCCCATAAATAGTGGAGACTGGATATAGACCTCAAATTATAGAGATCAAATCAATATAAATTCTTGGTGTAAGTTTTTCTATCCCTTTCTCTTTATATTTTGATATTTTGGCTTTATCTTTTGAAACTGAACTTATATTAAATTAATATTTTGAGATATATATTCTGTTCATATTTCTAGTAATTCTACAACAAATCTAGTAAATGCTTATTAGATTTTTACTATCTACTAGAAATCTAATGGTGTAAACTTTCTTATTTGTATTAAGTGTGCAGAAAAAGTTTTAAAATAATTAAGGACTTGATTCAACTTCCTTGCTTCCATCAATGCCAACACCACCACCTATTACTATAGAACTTCACCATGGCCTACACCACCCTTCAGCAAAAGTTTGGAGTGAAAGTTAAAGGTACCTAGAATCAGATGGATAAAAAACGAGAGAATGTGCAACTAAAAAGGGCATCACATTATCACCAAACAAATGCATATAGCCATGGCCGTAGCCCTAACTAAACTACATACATAGAGAGAGAAAGTTGAAGGAGGGAAATGTGAAGGAAGAGAGCGTGTTGGCTATGTTTTTGTTTTTGTTTTTGTGTTATTAGTGATTGTTAGTGATTTAGTGATGAAGCAAATTTAAATGAAACAAGCATAAGATTGCGTCAAAGGGAATCACAGCCCCTTCTTTTGTGTTTTTTTCCTTTCTATGTTTAAATAGGATTTATGAAAATTTATCACTTATTTTTATCCTCATATCAAACATATTTTTTAAAAAAATTATTATCATCTAAAATTTTTACTCTACTCCTCTTTTTCTAGAGCTTTTCTCTCTTTTTTATTATTTATTATCTATTAATCCACAGTCAAAGCATACTCTTGAGTTCGTCAAACACTTACAGACATATTTTTCTTTTGGTCAATGCTTATATTGACATTTGTGGGTTAACTCAACAATTGAATGAATTTGAAACCCCAAACTAAATCAGGTTATATTTGTTGGCTAGTTTGAACCAGGGGAGATTTGGGCTATTACAAGCTACTTGGCTTGGCCCGCTCCACACTACGTAGCCGTAGCACAGGCTTGACCTCTATTCTCTATAAATAAATAACACTATCTTCAAGTTTTGATTTCAGACACGTTTGCTGCGCTCTTCAGCGGACAGTGCTACTTGACTACTTCTCAATTATTGGTCCGGCGCCACAAGCCTATTATCCCCTAATTTTCAATGAAAGGGAAAAAGAAATAAACTTTAGATCACTGCTAAAAGCGATCCGGAATAAAAAATAATTGAATTGGACCACTCTTTTCATATGTTATTCATTTAGAATATAATAGTGTTATTTGTCAATTGCGGTTGGGCTGGAAGCCAATGAATCATCACCAGATTCACCCATCTCTACTGTTTTAAGATTAGGTGTAAAAATCCCAATACTATACTGGTTTCTAGGAAATGCACTTAGGTCCTCGTCCCTTTCATGTTTGTAAGTCGCACAATGACCCTACCTTACCAATTTTTAGGGAATGTTACCTATAATCTAAAGGTTATCTAGCAGAAACTAGGAGCTCAAAAAGCCAGAACAAATTTAGATTAACATGTTATTAAATAATAATCTAGGCTTTGTTTAATCCCTAGGTGGCATGAATCATCCAATAATTCCAGTTGGTAGACATAAAAGACAATTTGGTTTGCATGAATGACGAACACTGAGCAGAAGCTGTGGCATCTTCTGCCTGCATTTTACTGTAGTGCATGTACAAGCGGAGAGTTGTGAAACTAATTATAAAAATTAGCATGCTAACAGTGTGCCCAACCCAAGTGCGTAAACCAATCAATTTACTAGGCAGATCCTTCTTTCTGGTGAAAATGACAAAGGAGGAGCAAAATGCATTTTTCTATTACCGTTACCTACTTGGCGGTTCAATGAAATGTAATTATCTGTGTCTTTCTCCGGGGAACTGCTTGTATTGTTCCAAGATTCACCTTTGACTCACACATGTTTTCAACGCCTAACAGTCGTTGTATCATAGTGTTGATTAGTTGCAAATCTGTATATAATAAGCGCGATTCATTATCAAACACAATACAACCATTATCCTAATTTACTTTTACTAGCACAAAGTTGACAGATTTTTGCTGTTTCTACCATTTATAATGGGATCTTCATACGTTATCCACAACAATAATAAGAAAGTATTTTTTTCACCTGATAGGACTGGTTATGTATTTTTACGTAATATGTAATTTTTTAACTCTTGTTTTGTGTGGTCCCAGTAGCTTTTTCCATTAGTAGCACGAGTCTGAACACATTCTGTATATAGGTTTTTTTCCTTTTTCAATTCAACTGGCAGACATAGTTCCTTGAAATTTATATATAGATTTCACAATTATTTGACACTGCAAGCTCAGTTTTAGGTTGTCCAAAATCAAATAAAACCTATTGCACTGAACAGAATATCAATCAACTAATTCATAATTAACTGACTATTTGTAAATTTTTAATAATGCTGAATCATACTCATTGTTACACGAAAAATAAAGGGATAGGCGTGTTGCCTTTTGTCAGTATTGTAAATGTTGAAACATGTTGGAAAGTCATTCTAGTTTTCATGAACGGTTTCATATATTAATCTTTCATGAATAATAACATCACTTTTATCAAATTTGTAATTTTTTGAGGAAAGTTTTAGGACTGTTTGGGTTCAGTTTTCAAAAATTACTTTTGGTTTTCGGAAACAAAATTAAGAACAAAAACAGTTGTTTGTGTAAATGTTCTCTGGTATCAGTTTTTAAAATGTTTCTCAAATGCATAAGTTTAAAAAATTAAAAAATAAAACAAAATTAAAATGTTTTCTTACTTTTGTGTCGGAAACTTATAAAACAGATTTTATTAATTAATGAGTTATGACTATCATGAAGCAAAACCTCATTTATTCTTCACTCAGAAGTACAAACACCGTCTCATTTATTCTTATTCTTAATATTATTCTTTTCCAAATTCAACGTTTCTTTTTCCTTTTTTTTGTTCTGAGGATCATTGAGAAGGATAAACCCACCGAGCAAGAAAGGAAAGAAGCTTTTTCAAACAATTTATTTTTAGGTTTTTAAATAATATTTCAAAAAATATTTATCCAAACAATTTTTTATCTAATATTTTTAAAGTACATTCTGAAACCAGCTTTACACTTGAATTTGAAAACATGTTCCAGTAGCAAGAGGATGTTGCCTCAAGGGGATGTTTATTCTCGATTCATTGATGATCTTCCTATGGGAATGACTTGGGACTCGCTACTGCAAATATTCAAGGGGGAATGATAAGTCATTGATGTTTATATTTCTTAGAAGAGAAGACATAACAGAGATTGTCAGTTTGACTTTGTTTGTTTTAATTGGAGGAACCTACTAGCGGTGTTAGGAACCTTAACGATGCAATAATTAGAGGGAAGAGGCTCAAGGTCTCTTTTGCAAAATATGATTAGAATGGTAGGCCTTGGGATGGTTCGGCCTTAACGACGACTGAGCAGTTCGCTAAATTAGTTAGGAGAGAAGGAAAATATAATAAGGCTGCTAACGATGGGAGGAGCTTTAAGGAGGAGGTGGAAGGATTGACTCATCATATGGAAGTAAAATGAATAGAAACCCAAGATGTGTGGATAATTTTGGTGATGATAAGTTTAGAATGGAGCTCATTGAGATGAACCTAAAGAGGATGGTTTGGAGAGTAGTTGGCAAGATCTTTAAAACAACTAACTTGGAAGAGTTAAAATTGGAACTCGAAGCCTTGATAGAAGAGGCAATCAATGTGGTTCAAAGAGAGGAAGCTATCTCCATGGAGCAGCTGCGTTGTAGGAAGAAAGAGAACGAAACGCTGATGGAAGGGAGAGATGAACATCAAAGGGTATTCTTGGAAGAGAAACTCCTTTCTTTGATGATGCACAAGGATCAATGTTGGTGTCGCTCTCCCATTGGTGCGTTTGAATATTCCTTGCAATTGGAAGCTTCTGGTCAAGTTTGGTTAGATGTGGGTCCAGTCGCAAAGAGTGCTGATGAAGCTAAGCAACACCCTAGACCAGAAATGGATAGCAACAAACCCCTTATCTTCAACTTGAGCTACATAGATTTGGGCCAATGGGAGCCATAGCCTGGACTAGCTATGGAAAGGAACGAGCCAACTTGAAGCGGGCTTGTTTGCCCTCCCGACTTTGAAGAGTATATTGGTGAGAATGGGATTTTTAAACGTGATCAATTGCAAAGCGCGTTAATGGATAATCTAGAAGGTAATAACTCTATGGAAATGGGAATTGACATTGGTCAATGTACTAGGGAGTCTCTTGGTTCGATAGAAAAAGTTTCCTGAACACGTTTGTTTGATTCTAATTCAAACCGGTGGAGTGGTGACTATGGAGCAATAATGCCATCTGAAAAGGAACCAATGGAAGCAAGGATTTCTTGGGATATTGAAAAGATGTTGGAAATTAAGGTTAGAAATGAAAAGACTATGTTTAATACTTTAGCCAAAGTTCATGAACATCAAGATTTTGTTCTTCCAAAAAAAAGGAGGCATCCTAGGAAGAACAAATTTTGTATTAAAGGTTGAGGAGTTAGTTGTTCATGGGTTGCAGGCTTGGTTTGATTGGTGTTTCATTATTCTGGATGTGGTTTTTGGGGTCATCCTTGCTAGTAGCAGGTTCTTTTGCGTTGTGCTTGTGTCTTTCTTCTTGGTCTTGTTTCGATTGGCGCCCTTCTCTATTGGTCGAGGTATTGGCGTCGTCCTCCTTGGAGTAGATTTGGTCAATCTTGATTGAGTTGGAGTTTTGTTTTTTTTCGATTATTAAGCAAGACGCAATCCCTACAACTATGAAGAGCACCTAGTCATATAGACAAAAGCCAAAACAAGACATAAGTCAAAACAAAAAGACATATTCCTAAGACTTATCAAAGCCTAGGAATGAAACACGAATCACAAACTATCATTCCAATATGCTAGTATTTCCCCCACATATGTTACTATCCACGGCTCCTACAGAATTGTAAGTGTAATTTATTAGCCAATATAGACAACTCCTGTATCAGTACTCGAATAGAGCATACATATCAGCAACTTGCCAAGACAGCTAATAATCCACCATTACAGCATTCAGATTTTATGTAATCAACCTGACCATGTTCTTACCCATTGATGGCATCTAGACCACATTAACTCCTTGCATATGTCAATATGTAAGTCCACTTTGTCAAAGATTTTTTTTTGTTTTGCGCTTCCTAAATGCACCAGACTACAACAAAGAAACAAGTATACCATTTTCGCTTCATATGGTCGCTAACATTCACATCCAACCAAGATTCAAAGACACATCTTGGCTCGGTAGGCATCACCCAAGCTAAGTTCCATTCCTTGATACAAGCACACCACATCTGCCATGCAAAGTCATATGAGAAGAACAAATGTACAATGCTCTCATCCTGTTTGTTACATAGTACGGACCTAGCTTCATTGCTGTCAATGATATTTTGTGCCACCAATCTGTCTTTTGTATTAAGCTTCATTGCTGTCAAATGTACAATCTGTCTTTTATATTTACACCATACTCTATTTGCAAAGCTGTAATTTGATAGTAACCCCACCCGTTTTTTCATGATCGTCTCGAAAAAGGATTTTGAAGAGTAGATACCGAAACCTTCAAAAGACCATGACCTCCTGTCAGATATGCCTTCATTTAACTGTACTTGATGTACAAGCTCCAGCAATTCTGTAGCTTGCTCAATCTCCCACTGAAATAAATTTCTTCTCCAAAGTAAGTTCTAGTTCCAACAAACACCATCCCATAAGCCACACTCCTCAATTAACATATTTTTCTATTCTGAAATTAGATATAATCTTGGGAATCTTTGTTTTAGTACTATATCCCCAAGCCATAAATCTTCCCATAGTCTTGTTTTATCACCCTTACCCACTCTAATAGTAATGCCAGCTCTACATGCCTCCTTTATATCCTTATTCAGTCTCCATACATTACAAATACCTCTCCATGGGCCGCTGCCTTTTGGATTTGATTGCACCGAAATCGGATGTTCAATATTCAGATTATTGCACTAACACACCATTCTTTTCCAATAGGAATCATTGCCATCTAAGAATTTCCACCACCATTTGAACAATAAAGTAGCATTTCGAATAGCTAAATCCCCCACCCCAAGACCTCCAAATTTTTTAGGTAGTTCAATAAGGTCCCATTTCACCAATGGATGAAAACTTTCCCACTCTTTCTTACCCCAAAAGAATCTCTGCTGAATTGAAATAATTTCATTGGCAACTGCTTTAGGCATTTTGAATAGGCTCAAATAGTACATAAGGAGACTATTTAGTACCGATTTTATTAACACAACCCTCCCTACCTTAGATAAGACATTAGCTTTCCACCTATTCAACCTCTTCCTAATTTTGTCCAGCATAGGTTTCCAAGTACCCACTTTATTTGGATTAGCTCCAAGTGGGATGCCTAAGTATTATATAGGTAGTGAGACGACTGTACATCCCAAAATCCTCTTCATCTCAACACTCCAATCCTCCTCACATATGATTGGAACCAAAGCTGACTTATCGTAACTAATCCGCAGGCCAGACATAATACTAAAACAGTCTAAGATATGGCTATAATTGACAATTGTTTCATACCTATCCGGGCAGAATAGAATCACGTCATCTGCAAACTGAGGATGAGTAACATTTTCCAAATCTCTTCCAATCTGCAAGCCTTCAATCAACCTAGTTTTTGCTACCTTTGAGAAGAGTCTATTAAGCATCTCCGCTACCATAACAAAAAGGAAAGGGGATATGGGGTCCCCTTGTCATAGGCCTTTTTCCATGTGAAATGGTTTTGTGGGTGAACCGTTAATAATGAGGGACATGTCTATCGAAGAAATACAGCATCTAATCCACGATCGCCATTTGTTGCCAAAACCCATCCTAAGCAGAACATGATCAATGAAGCTCCATTTGACTGAGTCATATGCCTTTTGGAAGTCGAGTTTTAGCAATGCAGCACTTTTTCTTTTCTTTCTCAGCCACTGGACTACCTCACACGCGATTAATGCCCCATTTGGAATCTGTCCTTCTAGGGTTTTGTTGTTTGTCTTTGTTTTTTCCTTACATTTTAGATGCTCATATTTCCTATCTGGTTTAATTCTCTTGTGGTGATTGAGTAAGTTTTCCTATTAAAAAAATGTTTTAAAATTAAAAAAAAAAAAACCAAAATCATTCGAAACAGGATTTTGATTCCATCATTTTTTTTTTGGTTAACAGTAATTGATTCCATCTTTTTTCAGTTTTGGAAATCATATCCTCGGAGCTAAATTGAACGGAACAATAAATGCTAACAATGTAACCAAAAAAAATGTAAGTGTAAAAATAAATTATTATAACAGAGTAAAAAAAAAAACCCAAAATCTACTTCATATTTTGCCCCTCTCAAATGCACAGATTGATGGTTCCCAATCCCATTTTCCATTCTCCCTTTGGTCCTTATCATCTTTTTCATATTACGTCCCTCCTCCATTGAAACGCTTGTGTCTCTAGCACATTCGAAAGCTCCACCCAGAGTCGTAACGCTGAAGTGTCCATTATACATCCTATGTGAAAAAGAAAAAGATGTATAGTAAGGGGCGAACGCAAAAGTCATCATTATATTGATGATATTTTTTTTAATTGCAGCGAATCTGATATATAGCGACATTAGAAGAGTCAACAGGTGCCCTGTAGTCAATGAGACAGCACACACAAGCCAATCGGATCAAGTAGGGATATTCCTTATCCTTTATGTAACTTGGGTGCCCTGCCACTCCCTTATTTTATATTTGCTAATGGGTGTTTGATGTGGCTGGAATTATTATAAATTAGAAAATAATTTTATTAATTTATAATTTAATTTTAAGTTTAACATGTATTATAAAAGGTAATATTTGAATTAGTTTACAAATAGATTTTTATGACATATTAAAAAATTGAATTAATTTTATATTAAGAATTTATTTTTACCCGTACTTAATTAAAATAGATTAAACGACCTAACTAATGTAAACGAAAATGTTAATTATAAAATCTAATCTAAGATAAAATTTGAGTAAATTTCATTTGCACACAATAAAAATAAACTAATATCTTCGAATTAAATCAATTCTTATTTTTTAACTATCCGCAACAAATGATTTCATCGATTTATAAATTAGACATCATGGTTCATGATCCATGACTAGACACCGCATTTAATTCGCAAAATGTCAGCTGATACACAGTTACACACACGCTGAAGATGGCGATGCACTACCATAAATTATAATCTTAATATCTTAAAAGAAACAAACACATTACGGTATAAATTTTGACTAATAATATTTTAATACAGTTTTTTGCCGGTGTGTCTTGAACATTGGCCGATGAGTAATTAGGTGAGCTATACCCAATTGGCTTTTGTTATATGAGCGGACAAATTAGAAACCTCGAATTGAGCCACAAGCGTGTCATATAATAAATATAAAAATGCCAACAAAATTGTGTTATTTGCAATTTATCTCTTAAGAAGTAGTAAAAGAAATACAACGGCAACATTCTTATGTCCAGTCAACCACCGAAAAAATTGAAAAAGATTACGAAAATGGTGGCAAGTTGTGAGCCATTAATGATTGTTATAATAACAGTATGATCACGGTAAGGACTCAAATTATTGGGTCCCTCTACCATAATCCCGATTAATTTATTCATATAATTCTCTCATTCCCTTCGTTACCTCCCAAAGTTGGGCAGCCCAATGAAATGGTCGATCATTTGTTCAATGTTTTCAAAGATGAAGCTGCCGATCGAAGATTTCCGCATGACGTGCTCATCAATCAAATCTCTCCATGACACTTGCCTAACTCCATAATATATGATATATAATATATAATAACAGGTTTTGGAGCAATGGCAGTGCTCCACATGGCTGTGTCCTTCGTTTCCTCATGTCGGCACAGGTGAAACAGGGCCCACCCCAGCACGAGTGCCTCACCTCAAAGCCTAAAGTTTCTAATCAAATGGTCAAGAAATGGATTTGCGTTGATTAATCGTAATCATAATCTAATCTAACCAATGTTGGATCCGCAAGAAGGGGTGATATATGATGGGTGTGACGGCAGTGTCAATTTCCTATCTTGCGAAATTTATGTATATATTTAATACACTCAAATTAAATGTACTAAATGAATAATTATCTATCATTAATTTCTTATTATAATTTTTTTAGAATTTAATTTAAATATAATTAATGTATATTAATTAAATTTTTTTTCTACTTTTAGTTTCTTGTCATAATTAATAATAATTTATCAATTTAATATAACTAAGCTGAATATGTCAAATTTATATTTGGATGAATACGTGGCAGATATGGACGTTGACTATGAAATGCTATGATGCTAGATAGTGCTCGTGCATGCTCTTCTTGCAATTTGCTTTCGCAACTGAGAGAGGTTTAGGTTTCCCCAACGAATGAAATTCCTGTGACGCGTGCTAGCTTGTAACAGGATCTGTTTCCCAATTCGGAAGGCTACTTTAATTTGCTCAAAATGTCAAGACATATTTATTCGGATGAAATGGAGTTTTATAGAAAGAAAGGAAAACGAAAATGGTGTTTTCATGTTTCATGTTTTGTTTGGTATAGATGAGAACGAAATAAAATTTTTTTTCCCGAAAATTGTGATTCTATTTTATTTCTAATGTGCGGTGTGTTAAAATTGATGAAGAAATAAATTAAATTATTTTTAAACAAATTATAATGATAATATTTAATGTAATTCATAATACAAAATTGATATTCTACAATTGAAATGCACCAAAAATTGATCAAGAAATATACATAGTATAATATTAAGGGAGACAATCTTTTTAAAGTAATTGAGATTCAATAAAAAGTATGATTTTTTGAATATCAGTTATTCCATAATGTAGGGTTCAAATTCAAGACTACTGATTAAAAGAAAAAAATATCTATCACTCCAACTAACTATATATATATAATATGTTGATTGCCTTTAATTTATATATGTATTTAATTTTTATTTAAAATTTAAAAATCATTACAATTAAAGAATAAAAAATTTAATTAATTTAATTTTTTGTCTTAGTCTATAAATATTTAAATAATTAAAAAAATTGTATCTGTAATTTGATTATTTTAGATTTATCTTTAAACATTTGAATAAATCATAATAATGATAATTAAAAAAATTTAAAATTAGACACCGAATGTAATATACGTTATGAATAAAATATTGCTTAATTAATAGTATTTTTCATAAAATTTAAATAATTATATTGTATGAATAAAACATTATTTATATCACAAACTCACGTATCACGTCGACATGAAAACTAATATGCATGTGATCCTTAACGAAACTAAATTTTGAGCATCAAACTCTTCGATGCATTTTGAAGAGTTAGGTGTGAATTATGATTGTATGATTCCAAAAGAAAAAGGATCATATATTCTGGTGGACATTTATGATTTGAATAGCATTTATTAATTCTTTGAATAACTGAAAGTAGATTGTACTAGTTAAACTACTGAAGTGATCATCAATATATCTGTGAGCCACCAACGGCAAAATTCTTGTGGGGGGAGAGGTTATTAAGGTTTGATTATAGGAAAACGTCCTATGTTTCACAATTATAAAACGTAACACGGAAAAATGCGCCTGTTAATAATTTTGTATAAGGGTTTAAATGGGCTAAACTATAAATTGTAAATTTTTGAAAAATGGAGTAACAAGGGAAAAAAATAAAAAAATTCACCTGGATCAAAATTTCAGGTCCTGCTAGCTCATTGGTGATAATAAGATTTAAATATATGAGCTTATGCCAACTATCTAAATCTGTCACCACAAATTCACTCCTAATAACTTCATGTCCTCCTATCTCAAAGTAATAGCAAATAAATGTAACCCGCAACCTCCCTCCCCTCCAAAAAATAATTAAAATCTCATTAACAGAATAGCAACCATTACATACACTAAAATAACTTTGGGAAATTATCCGGTATCCTTATAAAATTCAATGATACCGGTACCATTTAGTTATTTATAGTTAAAAATTTGCCACATATTCCACTAACTAAAATTACTCAATTTTTAAAATTATATTTAATTATATTTAAGATCTATGATTAAATTATAGCTGTTGAATATAAAAGGATATTGGTACCTTTATAAAAACAAGGATACCAAAGACAATACTACTAATTTTACAATTTAATTTTAGACTAGAGTATTATTTTAGACATCATTATGAGACTAATAATTTAAACACTGGTTGTAATTAGAAAACCTTCACAACAATTATTTCTTTCAAAATATTTTACACTTGTTCATAAAAACAAGTCAATAATATCTTAATTTGGCATAAATACATCCAGATGAACAAAACAAACCTTTTTTAATATTGTTTTGGTGTAGGACGAATACAAGAATATAAAATCAAGAAAGAAGAATCTATTTATATGGCTGCACACAGTCAACAAGAAGTCGTTGATTTATCATGAAAAGGTTCCAACACCCAACACAAGCAATGTACTAACTAATTAGCGCCCATTTTGGTGAGAATATCTAGTAGTTAATCAATTATTTTCTTCTGGGGGCACACTCGAAACATATATGCCAAGAGAAAAACCTTGTTGGTAAATACTTACAACAAAAATTTGATTGAATAGTAAGCTTGCTTATCCAAAATGTTGATTATTATATGCTTTGGTTTGGTTCACATGCAATATAAGGCCACAGGCCAACTTGGTATAAATACACCTATCTGTTTTCTTTTCTTTTATTGATGGAATGAACATGTCATTATATTTGTTTGTGCTCACGTTTATAACCTGGAAATGGACAGGTACCACCACTTTGAAGATGATCTCTCCCCTTTTCTTCTGGCCCTATATCTCTCTCGCCCCTGCATATATGAATTATTATTTTTGTAGCTCTTCGTGTGCGAATTTTAAGAGATAAGTGTGAATTGAAACTTATTGAGACTATTATGTAATGATAAGAATAAAGTCAACGTTCAAATAGAGAATAACTCAACGCTCAAGCGATGCAGTAACATTCGCAGTGTGATAAAAAGAATGTTGATGAAAACAAAATTTACTTATTTTTAGACTCCGCATATTATTCGATCAAAATGTCAAAATCTACTCGCAGCCATGAATCGTGATATTTTTGCCTACTATTACTTCAGCAGTTGTTGCAAATTTATAACTAACGTATTAATTCATAAGCATAAAGTTGAATTCAACAAAATAAAGATTCAAGTTCAAACGCAGTCAACCAAAATCAGGTTCGCAAGGGCTCACGAATACAGCTTTGGAATTCTTACTATCATATACTTATTTTGTCGGAAATACAGCAGCCGTTTTATTTTGACTTTATTAGAATATAATTAAGAAGAGGAATAGGTAATTTTCCAACTAATGATAATCTAAAATCAGATTATGGATAAATCAGTGATTGAGAAGTGAATAATGAAGGTATTGGTAAGAAGGGATAAGTTTGGTCACTTCTAAAGAGTTGTGGGTAGGAATGATGCCCAACTAGAATGAATCTCTAAGAATAAGCAAGTTTTCTATGAGAACTACTCTTCTGATATGGCTTGATAGGCTTTTAGATATAACATTGCCTTTAGGGGAGGTTTCTTCTTGGAAAGGACACCACTTGCATCCTTAATGAGGTCAAAAGTCCTCCTTCCTCTTGATGCTTTACCTTGAATGTACATACCCCAACCAAGAACTTAGCTCAAGAATTACACTTAATAGGGAAGATTTCCTGTGACTCACTCTTCCCTTGTAGTCCTTTTGCCATAGTTTAAGTCTATCTATCGTTGAAAATTGCTATAAGAGGGTGTTTAGTAGAATGTTTAGAATAGGATTTTCGGGATTTTCATAAAGATACCTATATTTGATACAAGTTTTGGAAAAATATTCCCAGGAATATAATATTTTCGGGATTGATTTTGGGATAAGATTCCCCCAAAATAATCTCATCTCATACATGGGAATGGCATGGAAATATTTTTCCATGTGAAAAGATCAAGTTATGCCTGCTGCCACCCACCACCAATTACACTCCACCGCCACTGACCGCCGTCGGACCACCATTGACCACCATGAACCACTGTCGGCTGCCGCCAACCACCATCAAGCAGCCACTGGACCACCACCGACGATCGCAAACCACCATCAGCCATGGTCGGATCGCCTTGACCGCCGCCCACCACCACTGTTTGCTGCCGGACCACCATCGACTATCGCGAACCACCATCGACTATGGCTGGACCACCACCAACCACCATCGGGCATCCACCAGACCACCACTAACCTTCGCCAGACCATCGCCGTTTGCTGCCGGATTGCCAAGGGTATATTTGGAAATGAACAACATTTTCCTGGGAATTTAATTCGTTTACCAAATGCTTCAAAGTACATATGCCTGGGAAAACTATTCCCAGGGATAATATTCCCGAGATTAAGATTCTCAGGAATGAAAATTGAAACCCCCTACCAAACTCCCCCTAAGGATAATAAAAGATAATGCACAATAACCCACACCCATTGACATGTCACTTTAATTCACCTATCTAGCATCCACAACTTGACCTCCAAGCATATGGACTTGTCCCTATCACATAGCCTTGAAGATTTGTCACATTTTGCCCCCAAAAGCCTTTATAAAAACCCAGTAACCAGAACTCATAGAGGAGGGAGATTGATCACACTAGCCCCTTAAGGTGAACCCACAAGAAACCAAGTGAGTTGAGTAAAACCATCCTGAAACCTAGTTAAATCCTGATGCCCATGATCTCAAAATAAGTTCACCAGTATTCCTAAGTCACTAGAACCCTTCAGAATTTATTGAATCTCCAAGAAATACACCAAACTCATATTAACTTGACCTAGGCGTTCTAAGTGTTATCTCGAGGATAAAAGATCTTATCATCCCTCTAGGATCTCTGTGATGGTTACACTTATTCTCTATTAAGGATCACCTTAAAAGAGTAGTTCTCTTGACTCATTCTTAATTATATTTCCTCTAAAGTTTATGGATCCAAGAATCTCACAATTTTGATTAGTGTTCTAAACACTTGCTAAGAAAAATAGGTTGAGAACAGCAATACTACAAAAAAAGTTAGGTCAAGTTGCGCTATACGTCTTTGCTTTTACATGCTAGACAATTTAGCTTATGAAAGACTAATGAATTTGCCAATCATTTCACAACCACCTCGATGTGTATTATCCCAATATTCATTTTACATCAACAATATTGTTATTTTGACTAACTTAATTATCATTGTATTTTGATCCATTCACACATAGTCACTATTAATTAGGAGATAATAAAATAGTAACTATTTTAGGAGATTGTACAAACCTATGGCACAATTTGTGACACAATTCTATGGCATCCTATGGTCAATCTGGGACCTACGGAATAATATAATTTTTCAGAATACAAATTTGTGTTGGGAAAGCTTCATGAAGGAGTTGATGAATCGCTGCAAGTGGTGGAATTCAGCATTGCAAAATTAATGACAATCTCTTTGGTGAACTGTTTATTTTGGTGACATTGAAAATAGGGGCTTTAGGCTTTGTTCTAGTTCATATGTCATTTTATGTGAATGCCTTTCTTTTGCTCAAATGATGATTTTTAACAGGAATGATTTTAAGACGACCGTTTCTCTTGCTGTGATTGGTATGGTCAAGAATGAGCCATATAACTATAAAGTTTGAAGATGGTGATAACAATAATAATAACAACTTCTTTAAATAATAGCAATAGCAATAGTTATATTACTACAGTATGATTAGTTCGAGTGGTTTAGTATTTGTGTGTGTGTATTTTTTTTTAAGTTAAGATCTTAAATTTAAATTTTATGAATAATAACAAAAAATGTATTAAGATAACTTCATTCCAAAATAGGTTGACCTAACTCGAGAGATATTAACTAGTTAGAATATAGTGATTTTGGATACTGGTCTTGTTTTTAATATAAAAAAATAAAGCAACAGTTGTGCATGATGATAGAGGAGCGTGGAGACAAATTCTGCTAGATGGCAATCGGATAGGATGGTGCAAGTAGCAGGGTGTTTGGGTAGTAGTAGTGACTGCTGGAGAAAAAAGCCAAGGATTGGATTGGTGTTTGGACTTAGGCTTGCGAAGACCTTTGTGAGTTTGTCATTTTTAAAAAGGATACTTTGTGGACGACATAAAAAAAAAAAATGGAAGATATACTTTGTGTAAATTGAATTTATCATTCCATAAATGCAATGATCATACATTTTTTTTGAAGAGACATCATTCACTCTCGTTTTGATGGACTTGCATTTCTTATGAATTATTAATTATTTTCAAGGGCAGCTTTTAACCATAAAAAATAGCAGTTTTTTTTTCAAATGAAAAAACAAAAAGAGTAACTTATTTATTTTTATTTATTTATTATTTTTTATGTACTTATATTTTATTTTTTTGACAAACAAAATTTTAAGTTGAAAAAAAGATTCATTTTAATTTAATGTCAGGACATATTTTAAGACTCATCGAACGTTTACTTACATATCACTAAAAATTTAATAATCAAATTCAAATTATAGTGATATATATAAACAAAAAATTAATCAAATAGATCAATTTTTCTTGGCATATTTTTTATTTTTTATTATATAATTCTTTAGTTTATTCAATTCTCTCTTATAATAAACCAGACTAAATTAAATGAACCTTTTTTTATTCAAATCTCCGTTACTAATAAATTAAATCTTATACAATTAAACTGAAGTTCACCAGTAATTATCACAGCACATCTAAGAAATTCAACGATATTTTGAGAATGTCCTAAATTTGAGGGAGGCGTGGTGACCGTACAGTATGTAATAAATGAGAAATAGCTATGCCTGAAAAGTGAAAACACGCTCCGCTTTCGAAAACTCCGTACCTATACATTTCGAAAGTACTGATTTTATGGCAAAATTAACACGGCGTTAGAATGACAATAATTTTTTGATCTGGTATATGAATCATATGATAGAGGGTTTAACTACAGATTCTTCATCTATTTTTGCTTGTTTACCCATAGCTTCATTTTTAATTCAAGATTGTGGTACAAGTTTAGAACTTCAACGCAAAATACATCCAAATCGACTTTAAAAAAAAATTGAATTTTCATGAATTTCTTTTCAGCTTGAAAAATGTATGCAATGCCGGTTTAAGACACTTTATGAAAATGGCAGTTATTTTGCTCATCTCTTTTTATTTTTTTAGTTGGGTTTTGCTAACAAGGTTAAGGAATTAAAAAATAAATTTTTTTGAAGTTTTTAATTTATTCAATGTATTAAAAATTAAAAATTATATTTTTTAATACTTAATTTCTTAATTAATACCTGTTAGATAAACCCCTATTAATTTGTTAGTTTTAATTTATTTTGACGTTTCGATTTTAATAAATCTTGAAGGGCATGTTTGTAATTTCAAACAAATTAAAGTGGATAGGCGATCATATAACTGATTTTCCACAGGAAGATGCAGAACGAGCTGGGATGATCTATTATTCTTTGCATTCATACACCGGGGCTAACTTAAAGTGAAACAGAATATGAGCTTCCCGAATACTCTTTATTTTTTTTCCCTAGAAAAAATTTTATAAAATGGTAGAGATTCTTTGATTTTGTAAAAGTCTAAATTTCTTGGTGGAAAAAATACACATTAATTAATACTAGTTGATTCTAATTACTCCTTTTCCTGATCGTGAAAGAAAGGAGAAACTTATTATAATATTGCATTATGGGTTTAGATGCACCAATTTGCATTAAAAGTCATGTTGGTCCCCTTACCACTTAATGATTCATTTAATTATTCAAAAATATTCCAACAGCCTTAAATTGGAATATTTATTACATAACTATCTTAAAATGAGATTAATATAATATCACTGACCATGTAGTGTTCATTTTTTTTTTTTTTTCTAATGTATCCTTTACTAGAGTAAATCTTGGTTGAGATATCATTGTACACCAAATGTGAATACCTCTCCCCTCAAACTCGAACTCACTACTTTATGGAGGATCAACCCGTTTCAATATATAGACTTAATTTTTGTTGGCTCGTAGAGTTGAAATTTACCCAATACCAGCAGTAACTGAACTGGTTTGATTAACGAAGTTTCTATAGATAAAATTTATTGTCTAAGTTCTAGTACATCAGTGCACCAAAAAAGCACGTAGCAAGTTCATAAAGTAACCACCTCAACACCATCATAATTAGATGCATGGTACTTGGGCACAGTGCGTTGAGTCAGAACAATTTAGCCTAAATATGATAAAATAATTATCTCATAATAAAGTTGAAGGAAGTGGGCTTAGGCTATAAACAACCAACCAAGTTGCCTTACATTCCACGTTTCTTCCTCCCCCAAACATCATCAGTATTTAGGGGCTCCTCTTTCTGCCTTATTTTTTCCTTCTCATATTCACATCTTCATCCTCCAGCCTCAGTCCCATATGCCGTCCCTTATTCTCACCCCTATGCTTCCCTTTTTCCTCTCCCACTCTCTCTTGATTTGTTCTCCTCTAGACCTCAGCAACAACAGGTTGTCTATATAACAAAAAACACCACTCCTCAGCCAAGGGAATCCAATTTGTTCCAATTTAATAAGATACCCTTCAAGGTTTAAAGGTTTTAGAGAGGTATTAATATTGAAAACTAAGGTCGACCCTTTTTTTTAATTCTGCTAGAGAGTTTTTCAGTTTCAGCTAAGAAAGCAAGAGGGTATTGAAATGGAAAACGTTTCAGTTCTATGCAAGGAAGAGGAGCAGATGGATTTGCCACCCGGGTTTCGGTTTCATCCAACTGATGAAGAGCTCATAAGCCATTACCTCTACGAGAAGGTCATTGACACCAACTTCACTGCAAGGGCCATTGGGGAGGTCGACCTCAACAAGTCTGAGCCTTGGGATTTGCCAAGTAAGTCAAACGCAATCAATTCAATAAATCAAATTTTTTTTTTTTCAGACCCACTTTGTATTTTTTTTTTTTTTTTCTACTTGGATGTATAATTGTATATCCGCTTTTTCTTTTGCAAAGATCAGAACTTTATGTGCAGCTTTGGGTGTAGGGAAAGCCAAAATGGGAGGAAAAGAGTGGTACTTCTTCTGCGTGAGGGACAGGAAATACCCAACCGGGTTGAGGACTAACCGAGCCACTGAGTCAGGGTACTGGAAGGCCACAGGGAAAGACAAGGAGATTTTCAGAGGGAAATCGCTGGTTGGAATGAAGAAAACTCTAGTTTTCTACAAGGGAAGAGCACCAAAAGGAGAGAAAAGCAACTGGGTCATGCACGAGTACAGGCTCGAGGGTAAATTCTCCATCCACAACCTCCCCAAAATTGCAAAGGTATAGTACCACTACCTTGACCCCTGTTTCCTTTGCTTTCAAAGTGGGGATCTTTCTTTCTTTCTTTTGAGTTTTGGTACTGTGTTTGCAGAACGAGTGGGTGATTTGCAGGGTGTTTCAGAAGAGTTCGGCTGGGAAGAAGGTTCATATTTCTGGGATCATGAGGTTGGACTCTTTTGGAACCGAATTGGGTTCTTCTGGTCTGCCACCCTTGACCGATACCTCACCCTCTTTCGTCAACAAGACCAAAGCCATCGCCGAATCGGCTTACGTGCCCTGCTTCTCCAATCCAATTGATGTTCAAAGAAACCAAGGAGGGATCTTTGATTCCTCCTTCACCAACAACTCCATTTATGGGGTCTCTTCAAACCCGCTAGACATTCTTCCGAGGATGCCACTTTCTTCAGGTTCCTTATACTCTACTACCCAACAAGGCCTTGTTCAAGCTTCATCAGCAACACCGAATTTGCCATTGCCTGGTTCTTGTGTGCTGGATCATTCGATCCTGAGGGCCTTGTATGAAAACAATGGATCGAACTTGGCGAGTGGGTTCAAGACAGGAAGGGAAATGATCAGTGTCTCGCAGGAAACAGGCCTCACTACTGAGATCAACGTGGAAACCTCGTCGGTGCTATCCAATTTTGACATGGGGAGGGGACCCTTTGACAATCAGCACCTCGAAAGTTTGTGGAATTACTGAAATTCAAACTAAGGACCACTTGGAAAGAAAACCAACTCTTGAGCTGAAGAAAAGAGAAGAGGTGAAACAAGAGGCCTCGGTTACAAGTTAAGATTTGTCTGGGATTGATGGTGTTTGTCTCTTTGTGGTATAGATTTAAGATTATATGATTTATATCTAAAAGATGTACTGAAGAATGTGTCATGTTATGTAAGTAATATTGTCCTGTGAAATTAAGCTGGTTTTGTTCTTTGATAAGCTTAAGCTAGTGGCTTGAATGAGCATGATTATTTTGTATCAGCTTGGATACAAAATCAAAACTAGAAGGAGATTCATTAGGTACCGTAGCTTGTTGATCTTGCTTACCTTGGATTGAATCAGTACGGTCCAGCTATCGCTGAGAGCTTGACCTTGATTCTAGTAATATTTGAATTGCATATTTAATTTTATTTTAGAATGTAGGAACTGTACAGTTACCATTGAAAAATCCCTCGAATTGTCTCTTTCTCTCTCTCTTCTTGTACGCACGTGCACGCGCATACTTTGACATGGACAAATATTACAAACTTATCTGCATTTACCTACTATGAAGCTCCCTCTACGAATCAGGACTCTCTCCCCTTTGTTTGACAAGACACTATGTTTCATTGTCAAACATATAAATTCAAACATTTTTACCTAAAACGTTATAGGATATCGCTCTAGTAGGTTTGAGATTTCAAACATTTATGTGTTTCGAAGTGTTTTTGCATGTTTAATCTGAAGGGTGAGAGCAACTGATATCCACTCCTAATCAACCTACAAATCTCAGAATTAATTTGTTCACCATGAACAGAGAGTTTTATGAATGAATGTGATGTGTTTAGTTTGTAGTCAATATACAAGACAAGCGAGAACGAAGAATTTGTGCAAACACAACCCCCAACACATTGATATTTGAATATGACATATTATAAAATAAATGTAGGACCAGTTGCAAGGCATCTCAACAGAAAATCACAGCGTAGGCTACAGAGATTTAAATAATAAAGCACGGTCTCATTAATTTTCCTTTACTGTGATTTTTTTTTTTTTTGTAATTTGATAAACTCGTGATTTTTAATCCAATTTCATCCCGTTGAACCATATTCACAATTTCAGGTCTCGACTGAATCTTTGTGAGATATATATGAGAAACAAATATAACAAAAACAACCCTTTTTTGAGTGGGATTCTTTAATTGAATCAGGAAACACAATGGTTTTGTCTGTATCTCATGAACATTTATTGTTACATTCATTCATTCATTTGAATTTGTCAAATCATTTATTTCCCATTTCATGATGCATGCATTCCGTTTTGAAGCTGTAATGGCATGACATTTTTTTTGGTAAACAAGAAGTTTAGGTGGGGGTAGCTGTAATGGCATGACATGAGAACATTGATGGTTGATCCTCATTTTCTTCTTATGTCCAAAAATACAATATACGCATCTCCTTTGTACCATGTGGTGTTTACATTTATGGCACATGAGAAATCCTCTCAAAAGTCCACCGATTTGAGTCCTAGACGTCTTGATCCTTAACTATAAGAAAATACTGGCAATTTGTCTTTTTACATATTTTCGCTCAACTCGCGTAGTTTGATGGCAAATAAACACATAAAATAAGAACACCTCTCTGTTTATATTCCACTTTCTTCATGATATAATGACACCAATTCAACGCCCTATTCCTTTTCTGAAAATTTTCAGGTCCCATCCTATGTGTGCCTATGGGGTGTTTAAATTTATTTAGGGTATCATACTTTGGGGATGAAATAGAAATAAAAAATTAACTTTCATGGATGTGTTATAAGTTTTGTGACGCTTTCCTTTGATTGGTGCAATTGAAGTATAAGTTTAGAAATGCCAACTACCTTATCATCATCACATTAGTGGGCTAGGGGCCTTTCTAGGTTTTAGAATTGGAGTATTAAAATGTGATTAGGTTGTAAATGGTAAAACTTTCGCTTTCAATCGGAGTAATTTGAGTAACATGAAAACTAAACAATCAGAGGATGGTCATCAAGCCCGTAGCGCTTTTATGCACTTGCGAGGCTTTTTGAAAGCGACTCATATATGTGTATGTACATAAAAATGTATGTACATAGAGTTAAGAAATTTAAGGCAAGCAAATTCAACATTTTCTTTCACCCTCTTTCTTTTTAAAATTTTTCATATAGGTTCTTTCATGCTCTAATGGTTATTACTATTTGTTGAATTGGAGTTAACTTATATCACCTCGGCCACTTCCTAATCCACCTTATCACATGCATGAATATCAAATTTTGAAAAAATCCGAATAAAAACCAATATTTTTTCATAATACAAACTCACAATAGAACCATTTAATTAACCAAGGACGGCATAGCAATGCTAAATTCTTATTGAAATCTCAGTCTAATAATTGCATATCCTCATTAATTACGTAAATAGGTAAAAATTAAGAAAAAAGTCGTGATACTCTCAAAAGTATTAAATGCATTTGGCTTTTTAATGTCTATTTGGATTGTTTTTTTCTGTGAAAAAAGCTGATAATAAAAAATTACAAAAAGAAAAAAAAAAGTTGAAAAGCTGTTTTCGTGCTTATTTTTATGCCTTTTTTTTTCCCACTTAAGTAATAGAAGGGTAACTAAGGTAAATTTTAAGAAAAACCTAGCATTTTTGGGATTTTTCAAATAACAGATTGTTAGCAGCCGTTATTTTTCTTCTCGTATATGTAGTTAAATGACATAAAACATATTTGGGAGATTTCAATAATAATAAGATAAAGGAATTGAAGGGGGCGAGTGACGGTGATTCTATGACATGAAATTTTCGTGTGAAGGGTTCCTTCGCAGATTCCGTTGGCACAGACCTTGACCTTAACGAGCATTGGCCCACACTGTGTGATGTCAGTTTGATGACAAAGTTAGATCTTTTTAACCGTCGACACCTAAGTACTATTAAACCCCACCCCCCGTTCCACTCGCGCTTCGCCTTTGGCTGCTCTTATCGACCAAAATTAATTAGTATTGTGGTTTTGTTTATGATGAATTTGTATAAAATGTTTTATATTTATTTTATTTTATTTTTATATTAAGTAAGAATAAGTAAATATTTGCTAAAAGATATATAATACGTGAAGATGGGGTTTTTTTTTTTTTTTTGTCGAAAGTGAAGTGATACTTAAAGCTAAGTTCAATGATTGACAATTGGTAGATTTATAAAAGCGAAGTATTTGATGAATTTATTTTATATAAAATATTATATCGATTCATATTTTATTTATTATTGAATGAGATATGGATCCCATTTGAATTGAGCTTACATCCCATCACTTCATTAATGATTGAAATTGGTAGATCATAAAAAAGAAATATTTGATAAACTCATTTTATATGAAATATCATATCAACTCATATCTCATTTACTATTGGATAGAGTATGAACCCCACTTAAACTGGGCTCACATCCCATTATCTTATCCAATGATGTATAGAATGTGAGTCAACATAATATTCTATACAGAATAAGTTTATCTATCATAATTTTTCATAAAAGCAATGATAGTGTTACGTATATATTTTCATATAACTTTTTTATTTTTTTTAATTATTAGAATTAATGACTACTTTTTGTTAAAAAAAAAATGTGGTAGGTTTTTCTTTTATGAAAAAGGAGTAGATTTCTTAACCAATAAGAATTAGGTTTAACAGAAGGAATAGTCTGTCATAATGTACTGAATCATGATTTAAATATCAATTGAAAAAGATGCTTAAAATTAGTATATGATCGTACTTTAAATAGGATTATTTACAATAAAAATAAAAAAAATTAATTTTCTTTTCAATGTGAGAAAGCAATCTAAGTATCTTAAATGATAATTTTTTTTATTTTAATGAAATTACTAGTATCGGACTTTATTATTAGAAATCTGATTAATTCAGTTCAATTTGACGAAAATCCCTAAATCGGCTAAGGTCTCCTGTAAATTTTTTTTTTTTTCATTTTCAGAGCTCAAATCCGAATTCTTTAATTAAGAGATAAAGATATTTATTACCTTGATCAATCTCGCATTAATTATCTTAAACGATAATAAAAGTAAGAATTCATCGCAACAGCTTATATAATTATGTTAGTTATATATTGTTTTTCAATAGATAAAATAAAATATTCTCAAAGTATATAAAGAAAATTCTATGTTATGCCTGTGCGCTCGTAAACCCGAAAGGCAAAAATGCTTTCCTATCCTTTAATTAGTGGTCTTCCCTCGCGACCCACTCGGCCCCCAATCATTGTTCTCTTCATAAGTATTTTTCTGTTGTTCTTAGCCCCAACTTAGAAACAAATATTCATAAACATTTTCAGTAGAGACAAAAATAAACATGAGAAAATGATGCAACTAATATCACGATTGTTATATAATAATGAGTTTAATTGGAGTGTATTGATAGTATAAAATTTTTTTACACTATCATCTAATTAAAATCTTTCATTTGCAAATTTTATACTGTCATCTAATTAAAATCTTTTATTTGCATAACCATTTAAGTAGTGGGTGGTTATATCAAAAATTTTTGTTGATGTGAGAATATATAATTAAATATCTATGTAAAAATTTTTTATATTAATAATGTATTCAAATTAAATCCTATAATAATTTTTCACGTAATCTTATTTACGTAAAAAATATCCTTGTTATTATTTTTGAGAAAACCATAAGCCCAACTTCAAACTAATATTCACATTTATATATAGTTAGGATAATAAATAACTAATTAAAAGAAGAAAATAATATAAAAGGTTGAAGAATAAAGAGACATAGGAAAAGACGTCTATTACATCATCGCTGCCACGTGCCATTATCATGTTTGGCTAACTACAATATTGATTCCCATTATGATTACGTAATGTCAATTATTTCAGACCCTAGTGACCACTTGATTGGGTCTGTTGTACATATACTACCAAGATGGCATTCATGAAAAGAAAGAGAGGAAAATATATAAAAATGGAAAGAGACAAACAATGAACAGAAATTGAGATACTGAGGGAGATATTTTTGTGTAAAGTATAATGAAGCTTAATCCAAGTCAGGTGAGGGGAAAGGTCAATCTTATCCTCACTTCTTCTGCCCATGACCGCACGATGATTGTGGTGTGCTGTAACAGCGCGACATCTTGAAGCAGATGTCCATTTTCCTACATTAAGCAATCGCATGGTTAGTTAATGCATTCCGTTTATGCATAACTAAACCAATAGGGAAGAAAAGATCCCAATCAACAAAATGATACGCATTCATCCTAGCCCATGCACCTCATCATGCCGATGGCAAGATGGAGGCATATCATTGGCTCTGAGGAAAAGTGAGGTAGCCTTTGTGTGAAAATGGGTGGAGAGAAATGTCTTGCGGAATGGTGTTTCGATTTAGAAAAGATGATATTAAGATGTAACCACACCTTGGGGAAATCCAATTGGGGGTTGAATTGAACCAAATTCATTGTACTTTTGTTCCGCAAGGGAATTATGGTGCCTGATATGTGGACTCTTTTGGTTGTGATTATTCATCACAACACTTCTAAACGCAAACGTGACAAATCTTTGACGGTATCATGTGGTTACATCTGTCCATAGTCCGGTAAATTAATGCCAAGCATTTCAATCTTCTTCCGCTAAGGCACTAAGATTTTATCAGCTCCAATGTTTTGATATGTTAATAAAAGGCCGGATTTAATTAGGTGGTAGTGTGGGGCTAAAACTTTTTAATGTGTAGTATATATAATTTTTGAAGTAGACATTCTAATAAAGATAAAATCTGTACCCATATGAAAACTTGTAAGTATAGCGTATCACTTATAAATTTCTTTAAGGATAAATTGCAGTTTATTCTGTCATTTGACTCAAAATCACTTAAAAGTGATGTTATGCTCCCCATAGTTTTTTCCGTTTTGAAAAATCATCTCGAGATTTTTCTCCATCTGATTCTCAACGAAAATGACTCAAAAATTCTCATAGAGAATATCCGATATTCCATTATTATAAAAAAAAAAATCAAATTGCACGTTAAGGAGGGAATGAACAAATAAACAAGTTTAAAATGATTTTCTTCTGTTATAATTGTGACAAAGGCTTCATTAGTGTTGCAAAATATACACAATCCTAATTTTAACATATCTTCAAATTCTAACATGTGTCTTTCTTTCAATTAGACAGACAGAACAACAAAGTCATTTTGTTAAACGCAGAAACCATATGAAGGCAAAATAAACCACGTAAAGATAGGAAGAAAATCACATGTTCCAAATCATATCTCCATTTTTGTTCCATTAATTATTTCTTGCCACGTGAAAGATAAACATTTAAAGAAAATTCAAAGCAATGACCAAATATATGTATTGTTTATCTTTTACATGACAAGAGATGATGGATGGGACAAAGAATGAATCGACATAGAATTAGACATAATTTGAGGATAGATAATTTTCATCCATAATGATAAATCATTTTTAATTCCGTCCCTCTTAACTAATATAAACAAGACATACCAGATGGCTTTATGCTTGCATTTGATCACAAGTGTATTTGTACAAACGAGAGTAGAAATATACTTACATATGGCTCTTTGGTATATTTTCTTTTTGGGTCATAAAGATAAAGATTCTATAGTGAAAGTGTGATATTTTAATTCCACCCCCAAAAAAACCCCTCTCTCATGCTTGGAAAAATTGTAACTCTTCTTTTTCCATGAAAACAACTTGTAAATAATAACAGTAGGTATAGAATCAAGTGTCTTTATCACAGAAGCCAACAACTATTGGTCGAATCAAAATGTGAGATAACCTTAAAATCTTGTTTGAAGGACGCACGTTTATCAAATATATATATATATTATTTAAATCACCAATATTTGAAATATTTTACATTCTAACTAATTTAATTTAAGTATAGGAATAAAGTTTTCCTAGCACTGATCATTATTTTCATTTTTTATTTTTTTATTCATAAGATTTGAACATAAGATTTCATTTAAGAGAAACAAATATCAAATAACTTAGATCAATCAAATGTTTGTGCATTTTATACATTTTAGATGATAAAATATTAATTCAATGAATATGTATAACAAAACATAAATTTGAATACAAATGCAGAATTAAAACATCTACCAGATATCGAAATATACCCAGAATGCACCTGCAACCATACATGCTATTTTCATTATTGGCACACGTGTAAAACAATGGTCAATTGGAGATTAGTTCTAAAGAGTGATTAGAATTTGTGAAAACATACAGAAATATTCTCCAATATGTGGATGGAATGATGTTTTCGTATTTTGGTGCTTTGATCAATTGGAAGGCAATGTGAAAACACGCGTAACAATATATCCAATTGCTTACTGTCTTTGCAACTTCCAAAAGCTCCCTTAATAATCTCTCGGATTGGAAATGATTCGAATTTGATACGATGGAGATGTGCCTCCCAACTTTGTGTTTTCTCAACTTTTTGCTAACACATGAGATTAAGATATATCTTTAATGACGATGACCTTTTATGATGAATTTGATTCTCCATTACTCTCCCATTGTGGTACGTGTATTCCCACTAACTTGTGGTAAGAATATGATGATCCTCAACCAAAATGACAGAAAACGACTTTTGGATTTTTTGGATCGTGTGTTGTTAATGAACGTGAATGTCCTGTGAAAGGGCATATGCCGGCCCATTGGAGATAAATAAATAGTCCATTTGTCAGGATAGCTCTTAAGGGGTCTAATGTTGGGCTTGAATTGAAGCCCACGTAATTGAGCACTATTCTTCAGCGTGTGATACAAATATTTAAGGCTTAACCCAAAAAAATGAGTAATTGACCAAAAACAAATTTGAGGGTGACATCGACCAAAAAAAAAGGGAAGGGATCTAAGCTGAGGCATATTTTCTGAGAACATAACCAATAAATAGATATTTAGCAGTTATAATAGACAATGGAAAAAGGCTAATGTCATCATTCCGAAAAGATGGATTGATGAAACCAATTTTTAGTCCATACTGGCATTATAAATCGAAGTTCTGGTAGGGAACAATTCCTTTTTTCCACCCGCTGAAGTCACTACTTATGTAATATACATACCAGAGATTGAAAATTTGGTGCTTTTAACTCTACTTGCAATGCGAAAAAAATATTGAAGTTAATACAATGGTTCTCTGGTAGAAAAAAACATATATGTAAAAGGAATTACTCATTCTATTTTACAACAAATTTGCAACACTTTTAAGCGAGCTTTGACAGTTCATAATAGCATAAATGGGATTAGTCATAAGCTAGCTAATCATAGTTGTCTTTGTCAACGAGCTTAAGACCCCAGCTCATATCTTCACAGTGCCTTACATGAGGAACAAGTTCACCTGTGTCAGTTCCTCTCTTAGCCTTGCAGTCATAGAAGGGAGGAGCATGGAAGCATGGCTCCATTGACATGGCACGTCGACAAGGAGGATCAGGCGCAGTTCGATTCTCAGGTTTGTAGAGTATCCATGGTTTTAAGCCTCCAAGCCCTTGAGCCACATAACCAAAAGTAGACCATGAGCTAGTAACCAACACATCAGTTAAGCTTAAGAGATACATTTCAGCCCAAGCTTTTTGGTTATGCATCTGCTTCTCTGATTGTTGATGTTCTTCATGGCTTGGCTGGTAAATGCCAACCACTTCTCCTGTCACAGTGGGATATTCCCAATATATGTCTCTTACCTTTTCAAAATAACCAGCACTTAAGGATGTCATGAGCACCGCTTTTGATTTCGGCATTCCTGATGAACTAGCAATATCCTGCTGGCGGTTAACATCAGGCAAAAGATTTTCCTTCAAAGTACAAGCTAAGATCTGGTCCAATACATGTTGGAATGGACCAGGTTCAGTGTCAAACACTCTAATTTGTATCCCCACTCTTTCATCAACTTTAGCTAAATAAGCTTGGTAGTATCTGACTACAAGTCCCCACACATTGTTTGTGGGGTGGAATAGATATCTACCCAAGAAATGGAAAACTGTTTCCTTGTTTGGGAAGAGATCATTCAGTTCCTGCTCAAAAGATGGCATCAAGAATAAAGATGGGGTAAAGTAATTATCTGTTTTGATCAGTAACCATGGTACTTTCTGGAGGAAATGTTGTTCTTCATCACAGAAGAAAAGCTTATCTTGATCATCATAATCATGGACTAGATAAAGGTAGACAAAAGGTGGCACAATGGAATTTGCAACTGAGTTATTTTTCAGCATTTTCCCATGACATTGAGCAGATTTCTGATTGAAATCATGTAATTGACTGTTGAGAGGAAAATCAGGAGGGAGAAACCAGGAAACATCTGGAAATGGTTCACAAAAGAGATCAACCATATCCACTCCAGGATCAACCAGTAGAACACGGTTTGTGAGGAGAGCATAAAGAAATGCAGAACCTAGGGTCAATATCCTATTCCCTAACCCACTGAATGAAATCCATACAACATATTTACAAGCTGAGGACTCGGTATACTGACCAGACCTGAGTTCTTTCACCGTTTTGTTATACGATTCAGTATAAGGTCCACATTCTTTGTGTAGAGCTTCATATTTTCTTAATCTAGAAATGAGGTAAGAAGAAGGTTTTGCTGATAGTTCTTTGCGAAACATGACTGACTGATACCTGCTGAGACAAGATCTTTCATCAAATCCATCAATTAGAAGGCCACCAACCAGTTTATCTTTTAGCTCCTCAACAGAATCAGAGGTATCATTATTCAAACCTACAAGCCAGAGAAGATGAAATTCCACTACTTAACAACGAGTTGACAGGAATGGTAAATACTAAATATCCCAAGAAAGACAATTTTTAGACATGGGTAAATCAGTTCATTCATTTAATAAAAGTAAGACAATCGCAAAGTTCATTCATGGATAAGTTCGATGCATGGTACAAAGAGAATCAAACAAAAGTAAGACAACCCAATGAAAGCTAAAATCACGGTAGCATATGGTTTAGAAAAAGGACAATAGCAAACAAAAAAAGGGTAGCAACTAGACAAATATAACAATGGAAAGTAACTTGAAACAACAATCTAAATTCTGTTCTGTCCGTTAGGCTTTTCTCATTCACCAGTAACATCTCTGGAAACTTTTGCTCTTCAGTTCAATCAAAAATAGCTTCTAATCCAACTTAGCAGTGGTATAATGTCCATGTCTGAAATTTCGCCTCCAATTTTAAAGGGACAAGAAAACTGATCTTATAATTCTAGAATCTAAGTTTCCTTTTGCTTAGTACGCACAAAGTGCTAACAAAATTAAAATGCACACACAATAAGAAGGCCAAGAAGAAGTTAAGCAACTTAAGCTTCAAGATTCATACCCTCCTCATTCTTCTCCATTAACTTGAATTAGCCGCAAAAACGAAAGGAGAAAACAATTAACAGTTTAACACCGCGAATGTAATTGTAACTTAGTGGCAGAATCAGAGATCGAAAAGAATGCTGATTTGTAATCAGTTTTATTAGCACGATCGCCTCATCAGCACAGTAACACAGCTTTCAAAACCAACTAGCCAAAAACACATGAATCTGGCAATGCAACATTTGGAATGAACAAATACCTTGTTCAGTTTCCTTGAGTTGAACTTGAAAGACAGTTGCTGTTGGTGATGTTTCCGGCACAGCATCAGAGGGAGGGTCTCGAAGAACCACAGAGAGTGAGAAGAGTACAGAGAAGAGCATGAAAGAAACCACGAAGAACCCCATCAAGCGCATCAGAGTGAGGGAATCTTTCCTGTTGGTGTGAGTTTCTAAATCTGAGGAGAGCTTGTGCGCATCACCACCTTCCAGATTCCTTATAGCAATGAGCCTCTTCATCACCACACTCTCAGCAATGAAGGAGACTGGAGTAGAGAGCAGAAAGTGAGGGGGTAACACGCGTGGTTCTTGCTTTGCTTCAACCGGGGACACAGACGGTGACAGTGACGACAGTGAATAGTCGTGTGGAGGTGGCGGACACTAAGATGCAGTTGCCATCTGATCTGAATCTGATACACTCATCTCACCACAATGTTGTTGGGGCCGGGTTAGAGTATTGATAATAACAATCTTAAAGTTTGAATTATCTGTTTGTGTATTCCATTTATGTTGAAAAATACAATCTTAGTGGTTTTATAAAAATGAATATTAAACGGGAAAGAGTTATGTAAAATGGTCTGTCGGTGGCTCCACTGTGTTGTTACCTTCCACTTGCAAACGGCATTATGGCAATGTCAACTACCTTGAATTTAAAAATAAATAAAAGTAAATTTTCATATAAATAAATTTGGACAAGACAATTCACTTTTTAAAGACACTATAATGTCCTGATGTCCTAACTCGTTTTCACAAGCACATATCTAGCATGGGAATCCTATTGCTGAATGAATATTTCATTCCACATGCATAGTCTACGATGCAGTTAATTGTGCATGATGGGAGAGTTTCCTATGAGAATATTTGGTTTGCCGATGAAAATGTTTGAGAGGATGATTTGAAGTGTATAAATTGAGTTTCAACTCATTCCTACTTGTTTAGCAAAGATATGTTAAACATAATTTTCAATCTAAAATCATAATTTAGATAAAACTAAAAAAAGTTATTTCTTATTACTAAATTATAATTTAGCAAACTATAGACCGAATACACCCTTGTATTAAATTTTACAGCGGCAGGGAGGCTCGTGAACTTTGACTACCATGTGGACCAAGGAGTTGAGCTCGCTTTTTGTTGCAGCAATAGCCAACAGGTTTTCCTTGGCTCTTTGCACTCGAGAGAGTGAACCGCTTTGTAAAAAAAAAATATTATTTATACTTAATAATTGGGACTTATTTTATAGAATGTATTAATGTGTTTCTTAATTATTAATTGGGAGAAAAAATGAAATTTATTTTCAATCAATAATTAAAAAATAGCTTAGTGAATCTTATAAAATGAACGCTAACTATGAACATAAATAACCTAACTCTTTGTAAAGGAAAAGGGTTTACTATATGTCTAAGTGGTTTTATTGTGTGTGCCTTCTGTTTCAGAGGTCATGCTTCCAAAACTGAACCCATTTCCCCAATGAGTATAGTAGTAGTAGTCTAGGCTTTCTGCAATTCTGCTTTTCTGGCCTCAAAGATCGAGCTAGCAGCACAATCTCGGTTCGGTGCTCTAAGGCAGCTTTTGGTAAGCGAGACGGGATAGGAAATATAGGGATAAAGAGATGGTAGAGATAGAGAGGTAAAATTAGAAAAAAATTATTAAATATTTCTGTTTTTAATTTTTAAAATTTGTGTCCTTCTCTATCTCTCTTTTTGAGTGAATACAAATTTAGTCCAAAATTATCTCAAGACAAAGATAAATTTTCACCTTTTGTATTTATCTCTTCTTCCAAACATCTTTCTATCTCCATTATCCCCTGTATTCTCTATTCTATTCCACCAACCAAACACTCCTAATGGTTCTGACTTTCTATATGTATGTATACACGATTTTAAATTGGAGGGGAGTGGCCTAACAAATTTGAGATGAGTGTGCCCGTTACTTAAGAGTCTTACAAGATTATGGTACAGCGGATCCTAATTACCGCAGCCTCGTGGCTCAAGAACTTTTGCAATTCAAGTAAAATATTCTGCTTTCAAAGGCTAATTTTACATTTCATTTTCACTAAATAGAAATTATGTGCAAGGTTGACAAACTTTAGACTTGAAGTAAATTTGTGATGTTTTAACAAACTCGAACTATAAACTGGACCGTAAAACAGTAAAAGTTTACATATCCAAAAAAATATTACTTAAAAAATATATTTTACTAACTAAATAAAATTAAATAGTATATTTATGATTAATATTAAATAATTTTAACTTTATAACAATATAAATGAAAGAAATATCATAAAATATAGTCTAATACATGACTTAATTTTTATAACATACTTAATTTTTATAACATACTTTATTTCATACATATCTAATTTAATTGTTTGGCAAAATATAATTAATTAAAAAAAAATAGATAAAATTAGCTAAATAAATATCACATAAAATAAATAAGTAAATTGAAATATCTAACAAAAGTGACCAGTATTTTATATTTTGAGTGTAAAATCAAATATAAATTTAAACTTATAAACTTATTAATAAAATTGAGAACCTACCAAATTTGTTAAGAATTTACTTAAATTCATACGAGTTTGATAACAAGAGAGTTTGTATTTGAGTTAACTCATTTTTATATAATAGAATTATAAATTTATAAGAATTTAAAAGTTAATTCGAAAGTTGAACAACATTATTATGTGGTTTGGGGTGATATATATATATATATATATATGAGTAACTATTGCTATATTCTATTGTCTATTGCTACACCATTTTTGTTAGTTTAATTTCAATATTTCTAAACTATCCTCAATTAAAATTTGGGTTTGACTTTTGCCTATTGTCACTTTCATATTCTAAATTATATTTAATAATTATATTAATTAATATTAAATGCAAAAATAACCATTTTTAATTTAATAATTTTAAAATAAAATTAGCCTATTAAATCCAATTCACACTAAGCCTAATTTATTTACAAACTAAACTATTTTTTTTTTTTTTGTAATAGAGTCTTATTTAATATTTTTCCTAATACAATATTTTTATGATACTTTTTGTGGCTATGGATGGATCTAGAAAATAAAGATAGTATACACCAAAATAAATATTTAATATATAATAATTAAAAGGGTAAAATATAAATACCACCCTTGAGATTTGTTAAAAATACATAAAACCTCAATCTTATCTTAATATTGCACTCTATCTCATAAATTTGACGGTGAATTAGTAAAATTCATAAATTTTTTTCTAAATTTATTCTATTAATTAATTTGCATATTTTAAAAAGTTATATATAAATATTATAATTTTTTTGCAACAATAAAAACTATTAAAAGATGAAAGAATCAAGTGAAATAAATGTTTTTTTGTCATATAATGTATATGTATGTTTTAAATATACACAAAGTTGTGTTGAATTCATATATTTTGATTTATCAAATTGTAGCCTTGAATTCTTTATACTTTTAAAACGCTAAGTTTTTTGAACAGTAAAATGCTAAATTTTTATACATTTAAAATTTTAACAAAATGATATTTCTCAAATAAAAATAATCAAATATAATATAACCCAAAATTTTAGTTAAGTTTATTCATTTTTTTATACAATTTTACATTTAATTTAATTAGTCTATCTATATGTATATTATTTTTTATATGTATTAAGATTGAATTTAAGTTAAATGCACTGACAGTGCAAAATAATTTTACACTGTCAACCAATAGAAATAGTAGAAAGTGCCAACTTATATAAATAACTATCCATTATAATGAAAGATCCACCATAATTTTTTACTTTTCTCTATTTTTATTAGTTGATAATATAAAATTATTTTACACTGTTAGTACATATCAATTAAACTCATTAAGATTTGTCTTTTAAATTTTTCATTTGTCAAATTTTGTATTTAATATTAATTAGTATAACTAAGAAATATGATTTTGAATATAAGAGTAGTAATAGATAAAAGTTAAATATAACTTTTAATTGAGGATATTTTAAAAATATCAAAATAAAAATGATAAAAAGGGTGGGGCAATAGGCAAATAGAGTGTGACAATAGCTACTCTTTCTCTCTCTCTCTTTCTATATATATATATATATATTCAATGATTAAGCACACAGCCCCTGAAAGTTTTCTGCACTACTTGCTATGTAGCTATGTTTAACTAATAGCTATTTCGAATATTTACAGGTTATTCGATTGACGACGATTTTTGCAGTACTTCGATAACTACTGAAGTTTTTCTATATTACTTCTATTACTTTAAGCTTGTATCCTGCCCCGTGGAACACCATAGAGCCACTCAATCAATAATAGGAAAATTAAACCATACAGTTAATGTGAACCAAGTCCCCTGCTGTACTTTCAAGACAAATGAACGAAATGATCACAATTGGGCTTACAAGACAAAGAAACAAAAAATGCAGTATGACACGGATGGGCTTACAACTAACTTGAGCTCGGTTTACCAATGGTAAGTTGTCAACCGTCTGATTGAAATTTGAGACCAAAAAACACCCATTTGATTGAAATCCTCCACTTCTGACACAAAAATAAAAAATAAAAAAACCCTTCACTTACATGGCGAATTCTGCAATGTACCTCACTTTATGAGGTGCATTACACACTTTATAAGATTAATAGTCAAATATAAAGATATATTAATACACTTTATAAGATTAATGATTAGATATGAGGATGTATTAGTGCATCCTTACATCTGACCATCAATCTTACGAGATGTGTGATGCACCTCATTTTGTGAGATGCATCACAGAATAAATAAGGTGCATCACAGAATTCACCCCATTTACATGCATACTTTGGCTGATCCTTTTTAAATTAAATCTAAATTGCTGATATCATTTGTTATTAGTTTTTTTACCTAAATTATATTTCAATTCACAATTAATGAACTTATTCTCAATTTAATCGTGAATAGCTAAATTTTTTCAATCTCTCACAATGAGAAAAATACTATTTTCCCCCTAAATTATAAGTATTTAGATGTTATCAAACTCTAATTAATTTGATTTAAGTTGGATTAGTCTATTATAAAGGTAAATATTTTCAAATGTTAATTTTTTTTATTTATAAAATTTGAACTCCAGAACTTTGGTTAAAAGAAATAAATATTAGATAACTTAAACCATTCAAATATTAATAGAAAAACACCTTTTTGTTTGTCACATGTTAGTATATAAGCTTAATACAAAAATGATTTTTTTATCTGTACAAAAATAGTTGTTTCTAGCATACAGGATTTTGGTCTCTATAATCTTTGTTAAGTTTAAAGTAAGAATTCGATTAAAATAAGGCTGATAGATCCATGAGACCAGTTGGGTGGGCGTGGAAGTAAATTCGAATACAAGGTAGGCAAGAAACCCAAAATGCCCCTCGTTCGGTGTTTTCTTGTCTGTGTGCTTGGCCTTTCTCCCCTTGCTATGTTTGAGGTCAACAACAACACGATGGTGTGGGAGGGGCGGAGCACCAACCATCGCAGATAAGCAAATCCCCACCAAACAAACACGTGTCATCCACCCGATTTTTCCCTATGTATATTTCCGATATTTTACATAACATAATTCACACCACACCATACACTGCTAAAAGAGAGAACCCAAAAGGTTCAAACTTTGAAGCAGAAGATGGCTGCAACTTCCTTGTGTTCATCAACCCTCCAATCCCAGATCAATGGACTCAACCTTCCCAAAATCTCTCTCTTCCATCCCCGTTCCCTCACTTTTTCCAGGTATATTCCTTCGTTCCTTTTCATTCACTTTTAAGGGGGCAAAAAAGTTATTATTACAACCACTGAGGTTAATAGTTTTTCACTTTTTCTGAATTCTGTGTACTTGGGAAGCAAATATGTTGTTTGGGAAAGAGACCCCAAAGCAGAGAATTTTCATGAATTTCCACTGTGGAAATCTTGAGTTTTTATGATTGAAATTCTAATCCACACACTTCTGTAACCCCTTTTATGTGATGGTGGGTGTCTATGGAGATAACTTGTTCTGGGCGGGGATATTACTTACCACCATGCATGTATTGTCACCTTATCCTGGTTTGGTTTTATGTTAATCGACTATCGTCATTTGAGAGGACAGTAACAACTTTTTATGCTGTTTTACAACTCAAATGGTTCTGTTTGTTTGTACCCTTGACGTTGGCCAATTGCCAATGCATGATGTTTGGTAGTCTCATTCATAGGCTAAAGAGACTGTTATCTAGTTCTGACACTGCTTCCCATAAGATCAATACATATTTATGCAGTGCATAAGGTAATATGCACATAGGACTTCTTTCATTTTGCTACATAATTTGTTTTTTGTTGGATGTGGCTTGTGGTGTTTGAAAGGATAATGTACTCTGCTTTAATATCCTTTTGTTACTTGCTGTTTTGTGGGTTCAGGAGGAAAATTTCAACCATGGTGAAGGCTTCATCTCGTGTTGACAAGTTTTCAAAAAACGACATCATTGTTTCTCCATCTATTCTTTCTGCTAACTTTGCAAAATTGGGAGAGCAGGTTCTATAATATGCTTTAGATTCTGTAATCCAATTTTTTGCTTTTGCTACTACACAAGAAGGCCACTGGTCAAAATTGTTTATTTATGATGTATAATATATTCACAATCATAATCCTTTTACCAAGTTTGATAATTTCTAGTTAATCTGTCTTTTTGTTAGCAAGTCACTATTAGCATGTTTTCCGATTTTCAGCATTCATGATTGTTGGGGTTTGTTCCTTATCTTGTCTAGGTAAAAGCAGTGGAGTTAGCAGGTTGTGATTGGATTCATGTTGATGTAATGGATGGTCGTTTTGTGCCAAACATTACAATTGGACCTCTTGTGGTTGATGCATTGCGCCCTGTGACTGATCTTCCTTTGGATGTGCACCTGGTATTCATCTTTATAAATATATTAAATTAAGCTGATGTAATGAATAATGTTATATGTACTTTCTCTGACACTTGTTAAAGCAATGTAGATGATTGTAGAACCTGAACAGCGGGTGCCAGATTTTATCAAGGCAGGAGCTGACATAGTCAGTGTTCACTGTGAGCAATCTTCCACCATTCACTTGCATCGTACAGTTAATCAGGTAAGGTTTCCTCCTGATCTATTTAACTCTTGACCAATGTCGTTGCAACTGAAAGTTGATACCAAGGGACTAACTTGATTAAAACAATTTTTCTTTTTAAATGTGAAATTTGAGGTGCCAAACACATATGTAAGCTATTATATAACTGTCACACAAAATCTCAGGATCTTTTTTCAAGGACACAAAAATCATCACACAGAATACTGATGCATGAGATGAAAGTTTAGGTTTAACCTGTGAAGGAGTGTCATTGCTACTAACATTAGTACGGATATCTCTACTTTATGATGTGGATGGAGAGAGTTCACAAAAGCAGTCTGATGGTCGGCTAAAGAAATTGCCATTGCAATTTGTTGTAGTATTTAAGATAAACTTGCCAGACTAAAGTATTATCTTAAAGTTGGCAATCTTGAAGCACTCTTTTACATGAAGCATTCAGCCTGGAAAGTGTTTATAATCCTTTGGAGAAACATAAAGCTGCATGTCATGCCAATGAAATTTGTAAATGAGGATTGAACCTTAGAGTGAACTTAGCATTTTCAAAAACTTATTGTTTTTAGAAAAAGGAGAAAATCCTTTGATGTTAAATGGTCCCAAAATTTTATTATTAGGATGAACACCTGATGGTAAAATTATTTCACGTCTCTCTTTTTTGTACTTTTCTTTTGTGGTTTGGGATAGTAATCACGTATTATTTAGGTTATGGTAAAATGCAGTAGAAGGCAATGGTCTCTTTATGTATTTGGCCAGAGCTATATGAAGCTGTCTACTTCTTATTTCTGATGAGGTATGCTTTGCCTCTTCATGTCAATTAAGTGTCTAAATAAATAACTGGAGTTCAGCAGGATTGTTCCATCTCGAAGTTTTCGTTTTTCTGAAGCTATGTATGCTCCATAGCATGAAATTTAAGGCCTTACTAATTGAGTTTATCTGTTTCAGAGTTGGTTTCTTACTTTCAGAACTATGAATTGTTATATGCAGTGGCCAAAAATGTTTAAAGACTGGACAATAGAAATTAATCCTTGCAAGCATGTTTTCCACTCCTTTTTTAGTTTTTCAGTTTAATATATGAGATTACATTCTCTTGATTTAGGTGAAAGGCCTGGGAGCTAAAGCTGGAGTAGTCCTAAACCCTGCTACCCCACTAAGTGCAATAGAATATGTTCTTGATGGTGAGCCCTTGCTCTACCCATTTTTTGCTGTCTCCATTTTTCTTCATTATATAATAAGAACATTAATGATGCTAAGATGCTTGGTTCCTAGTATGCTATACGTGGCTTACTAAAGCTTTAGCCATGGACCAATACCAACCTTCATGATGGACTTGGTGGTTTACAACAAAAAGTTACTGCAGCTGCCAGTAAACTAAGAGTTCTACTGTTGAACAAATCGTAGTGCTGTATATTTAGTTTTCTTGGATAGAAGAGTATATTTTGAACTATCCTAGGGATACAATAGAAAACTGTGTTTCTGGGTTCTCTTAATACTTGTAAAAGGAAAAGTTATACTTTATAAACAGAAGACTAAGGTTTATTCAGCTATTTGATTGGCAGTGCAGGATATAGTTCAGTAATTAAGGTTGTTACTGACTGAGAGTCTACTTTCAAATTTAGAATTCGCACAAACCATTTTAGCTTTTGGGTGAGTTACAGTTTTCATATTCATATGTGACTCCAAATATTCTACGAAAGTCAACTAAATTTGAAAGATCAAGCATTTGATTTTTGGTTCAATCTTGTAAGTAATTTGAACTTCCACTCCAATAGTAATGATATATTTCTACATTATTTTCGAATTAGATTACTGTTGAATTTGGTGTGCATGTGATTTGGGGAAATTTTTTTGCAAGGAAAAAGTTGATGAAAGTCAAGGGGATAATTTTTTTTTATTTAAACTCTGGTGCTAGAATAAATTAGCAAAGTAGAGGAGTATTAAATTTATTAATTTTCTTTTATTTATTAATTTTAACTACTCATGAGAAATGCATGGACATTTTGTTTCCTCATTAAGGAAGTAATAAAGAGCAAAGCAACTTCTTTCACATCATATTAAACTACTGCATTCCAAGTTTTAACATGTTTTGGTAGTTATAAAATAAAATTTGATAGTCTTGGTATTGTGTTGGCAGTGGTTGATTTGGTCCTAATTATGTCTGTAAACCCTGGCTTTGGTGGCCAGGGTTTTATTGAGAGTCAAGTAAAGAAAATTGCTGATTTGAGAAGACTGTGCGTGGAGAAGGTATATGATGCAATCATTTGAGTTTGTGTGTGTATTATTTTGTTCTTTCTTTTCAATTTGTATGTCTTATCTAAATGCATCTTCTCTACCTTCTCTCTCTCTCTCTCTCTCTCTCTCTCTCTCTCTCTCTCCAGGGAGTAAATCCGTGGATTGAAGTGGATGGTGGAGTTGGTCCTGCAAATGCTTACAAGGTGCCTTATAAATAATATCTTCTATCCATCTATAATTTAGACTGATCTGTAACAATTCTTCTTCATGCTGAACATGATCTGACTGTGCCCAATAATTGCCTTTTTTGAGAGGACAACTACAGCACACAAAAATTGGGGAACAACTGCATGTTGCATGTGTATTTGGTTATGCACTTCATCTTTTATTTCAAGAGTTCTAATATACTGTATTTTGGCTATGTGCTCCGATTTTTAGTTAGAACAAGGAATAACAATAAATAATGAGGGGAAAGCACATACTTGTTTATTCATTGAGTTAGAATGCTTTCTGCAGCTACAGGGCATAGAAAGCCATGGATACTTTTAAATTGCAAGATCCAATTTTTAGTATAATCTTTGTTTGGCAGGTGATTGAGGCTGGAGCTAATGCTCTGGTTGCTGGTTCTGCTGTGTTTGGAGCTAAAGATTATGCTGAAGGTATTAAAAAAAGGAAAAATTATTCTCTGACACTATGATTTGGCATATATTGCAATGCATGGAAATTCAATGTGATCTTGATAATTGACTTGGATTTCACTCCCTTGCAGCTATAAGAGGAATCAAAACCAGCAAAAGAGCTGAACCAGTTGCTGTGTGAAATGCGTCCGTGGTATCCTATTCATTTTATGCTCCAATGTAAGCTGTTTGTCCTGTAAAGGTGTCTTCATTAAATTTTGACTTGTCATTTTTCTGGTTCGGTGGTTGAAGATCAAAATTTACTGCCAGCATAAGAAATAATCAAGTACAAGACTGGCAGACAATGCTTATGAGCCAGTTTCAATGTGAAAATCATTGTATAATAATGTTATACACTTATACTCGTGACTCAATTATCGCATGTATCTGACTGATAATATTCAATACTGGACTTTTGGTCTGAGTGAAGAAAATACTCAGTTGGAAACACACATTCTTTTTCTCAACCACACCCCCCCCCCTTCCCCCAAACCAAAAAAAAAAAAAAAGTCAAAACACAAAAAACAAAAAAAAAGAAAAGTTGTAAAGCACTTGTGCTTTTTAACAAGGTTTAAAGAAGACCAGCTATAGATCATTCGAATGTTTAAGCTAAACAACACCAGCTAAAGATGAATAATAACCAAGTTACCGTGAATTCTTATTTAGAGGGTGCGTGAATGTGGACCTTTACATTAAATTCGTCGATCTTGTGCTAAAATTTCAGAACCGATCTAATGGTTGGGGGCTGAGGCATTTTGCTTAGCGAACGGTTATTGCACAATTACACGCCAGCCTCATGCATGGTGACCTTGTCATCGTAGGATACGTAGTGTGGCATCAAGGTGGTGGTGGTGGTGGTGGTATGATAAATCTAACAAATTGTGTGGATCTATGCGGGTGGTGTGCCAACAACATCATCCATATCATTTGTTAAATATTTCGTCGAAAACCAAAACTTCTTATTCCAGCACGTGAGTCTAGGAATCATTAAAGTGAACTATACATCGAATTACGTTACACAATTGTACAAAGTGACAGGCCAACTGTACAAAAGCCCCTCCTCCCTACTTCATGGTAGCCCCTTGCATTTCAAGAAACGAATAATACAAAATATACATCAGCCCAAAAAATAGGATCCCTAAATGCCCTAGGAGCAAAGTAGTAAGCTACACAACGCGTCTGCAGATAGGACAAGAATCATTCTTGACAAGCCATCTGTCCACACATATCAAGTGAAATGTATGATGACAGCGAGGTAAGCTTCTTGCAATTTCTCCTACTTCAATATCCTGTAAATTACACTCCTCTCAATGTTAGGGTCCGTATTACACCACCAGTTTCACCTAAAATTCAAATGGAGATGATGAAGGACTATAAGAAGTACTAGTGCACTAAAATGCATCTTTGTAGTGGCCATAGAAACTTGTGAGTCATGAGTATCACAAGCAAAATAAATAAAAGGCTCCGATTGAGTGAATTCGTCATATAATGTTAACAAGCACTGGGATTCAACATGAAATGGTTTTGATATTAGTATTTCCCGTCCACCAGTTGCATTCGATAAATCCAACTCATCATTTTGGCAAAAATATTCTTTGTTCTTCGTAATTAATTCCACTCGGCAATATAAGAAAAAAAAGGACGAGGACATTGACATATCCTCAAAAAGTATAATCACCTGTAAACATATTGCGCAGCAGGTATTCTCTGCCTTCATGTCCTTCAAGATCACATGGTGTGGTAACTTCTTCAATGAATCCCCTGACAATCCTCTGGATGCTACTGCACTATGGACATCACGAATCTCATCATAGCCTGTATTAGCATGACCAACCTGCTCAAACTAAAGCAAATGACCATATATTAGAAACTAGATATTCTCATACAGACTACTAGATCACGAAATCTCAGTACAGGTGACTTGTAAGCAGTGAACATCTAGAAGTAATATAGCATACAGAATAATCAACACGCAGATTTATGAAAGTTCAATTTAGTTTCACGTAAACAAATCTTACAAACCATGGCTTGTTAAAACCAAAATAGAAATGGTCTACATATGGGGGCTTACAAGGATCAACAAGAGATAAACAGAATAATGAGGAGAGAGATACAAAAAAATTGAAAAAAGAGACAAGCTATCATTAACTTAAAAAAAATAAAATAAAATAAAATAAAAAGCAATTGGTAGTGGGCGTCAAATATATTGTTTAAAAGCCAAAAAGATTAAAGATAATCCTGTGCACACGCAGTGGCAGTTGGACATCACACGTAATAGGCAAAGTGTCCAACAATAATACAATTGGATTGGAATGAACAAACCATTGTTGATTATGAAATTCCTAGAACAATGAAAACAAAATCCTTCAATGGATAATTGGGTTAACCAGGGTACCCAGACCTTGTTTGATTATAACTCTTACAAATGATTTCCTTTATGGAAACAAGCTATGGGCTGTCAAATTCTTCTGGTGTTTTATACTATGTGTTGTGTTTGTTTGGATAAATAATCGAATATACCTGAAGATTCCATAAACTCTGATTTGCATTCTTAAAGTTTTTGATAGTTAAAACTTCCTTCTTTTTTTAAAAAAATTTCCATATTTCAAATATGATATAGGTTTCATAAGCTTTTAGTTCAAATTGTCAAAACCAATTTAAGGTGAATTGAAAGAAAAAGAGACTGATTTCCAATTCAAGAACAGTGAAGATGCTCATTAAAATAGCCAAGAGAAGGAAAACTATCATTTTGCAGCTAATCGTACTGCATGGAGAAAATATAACATAGGAGCAGCATTACTCTCAGGTCTTATAAACAAGAATGGTAGCCAATTATAAGCAAACTTGAGACAGCCAACTCAGAGATTACCACTGCATCCAAGTTGTGTAGGTGCACCATGGGCTATTATATGCATTCACAGACAGACTAAAGGCATTGCTTTTAGAAGGCAATTGCAGGAAGAGAGAGAGAGAGAGAGAGATTACCTGCAAGTTGTAAGCAGTTAAAATAGCAGGTGTAAGTGATTCCTCTACAAGCCTCGCACGAACAAGTTCCTCTATGAAATCTGCCTGCATGTAAATGGCAGAGAATTGGTTAAAACTACGATTTAAGACAGCCACTCAGAAAGCACACTCTTAAGATGGTTCTTAACAGGCAAGCACAACCAAGTACAAGGAATAAAGATCTCCCATATAGAGCCATTTCAAACCAAAAGGTAGCCATCCGCTGTGCCTCATAATTTTGCAAGTTACAAATATCATTTTGCTAGAAACCAAGGAAAATCAAGAGCAAATGAGTACCAACCATAGATGATGCGCCCCGCGAGCCAGTTTGCTCCATGCACCAGTAAGCACGGGAAGCTTCCAACACCTCCACTGAAAGTATAGCCCCAGCAATGGCACCCAATGAAGCTCCCCGCAGAAAACCACTGCGAGTAGCCTTAGCTGCTAAAGCACCAGCTATAGCTCCTGTGAGGGCTCCAGCTGCGATTTGAAAACACAACATATGACACCAATATAAGCTAACCTCACACCCCGAGATCACTTAACAAGAGTGGCTACTTCACAAGTAAACATTCAACACCACTATAAGCTAAAATTCATCAACACTGATAAACAGATGCATCTACACCGACAATTATCAAACTAACCAGAAATTTCACTGCCATCAATTGAAGTCATAAAATCCAAAAGGTCAGAGTTTTTTTTTTTTTTTAAAAATCAACATAAATTTAACTTTTGCAGACACTCTGCCCCTTTTTAAGCTTCAAAAGAGAAAAGAGTCAAAAGGAAAAGCAGATTATCTTCTGATTCTGTTCCTACGTAACAGCAAGCCCCGTGAGTCACACCAAAATCAAAAGCAAATCCAATAAAAGCCTCTTTAACTTTTGGTCAACCAAAACCGTAAAAAGGGGCTAAAAGTCCGAAACCCCACAATTTTATTCACTCCCCACCATGCAAAACAAACATTTGATGATGCATAGAAACCAGTTTCATCACTGAATGAAATTTTTTGAAAAAAAAAAATACTTTTTTTCGGTACATAAAAATAAAAAACTCTCTTAATTACCAATTGCAAAACAGCCCGTGAGAGCTCCGGAAACGGCGCATAATATGAACCTGGAGAGGGAGCGAAATCCAAGTCCCATGACGATGACGCCCCCCCAATACAGGAATTCAGCGTGCGTCCGTGCCTGTGCGTGTATCAGAGTCGCGCAAACTGCAAGGGCTCCATGGCTGCGTCCCCTTCCTCTGTAGTTTATATCCGAAGAGGGAAAGAGGGAGCCTTGATTTTGGGGCAAAGTCTGCGCTGTCAGCAACGGAAAAAATAAAGCTCAAGGGGTTGGTGGGTCGTTTCGGATGACAAAAAAGTTTCACAGGAAAAAGTATCACACACGTTTTTGTTATTAAACCAGCTCATAATTAAAAGTTGTAAAAAATAAAAAATAAAATGCAAAAGAACTGTTCCGATCATGTCTCAGTCAGAGACAGAGAGAGAGAGAGAGAGAGAAAGAGAGAGGGGGGGGGGGGGAGGGAGGCTATGTGGAGGCTAAGAAAGTCAAGCCATTCACATTGGTGGGTTTTGGTTTGGTACATAAAATAAGACCAAACCTTTACCTTCAATATTGTGCTATGATACATTCACATTTTAACCCCTTAACTATTGTGAATATCAGTCTTTCTCGCTTTTATTATATTTTTAGCTAAAATTGTGAATTACGTATAGATTAAAATATAATTTGTTTCTGACTCCGAAACTAGATAAAAATTTGTCATCAGCCTAAATATTAGACATCATTTCCTAAAGGCCTAAATAGTAGGCATAGTAAATCATCCACATAAGCAAAATCCAAGTTATACGGATGTGAACAAGGAGAATGCATGCCCAGCACACCCTGAGGCCAGTGTGAGGCAATTGTCGCTTGCCCCCCTCAGCTTATTCTACATGCCTGCAAGCCGGTTGAACGTTACATCATTCAGGGATATAAGATAGCTGCAGAAGCACTTACTTCTCCTGTCCATCCTTGTGTTGAAAAATGTTGCAGAGCTTCTTCTGCTCACTTGTGCCGTGAATGTCCCATGATCATGCATGTCCAAGTTTTCACACACACACACACACACATTTCTCCTCCACAATTTCAGCCACCTTCGTTTGTCAATCAAAATTTTTTTATTTTTTATTTTTATTTCTTAAATATTGATGCAAGACTCTTAAGTAGTTTCCAATGTCAAAGCAAGCTTAAAATAAGATATTTCTTTCAAAAAAATATGCTTCTTTAATAAACTTTTTAATATTTCTCTATATTCTCTATAATTTAATTTAAATATACTGATAGTATAAAATAATTTTATACTATCAATCAATAAAAATAGTAAAAAATACCAACTCATACAAATAGCTACCTATTATAATGAAGGACCCATCATAATTTCTTATTTTCTCCTATTTCTATTAATTGATAGTGTAAAACTTTACACTGTCAATGCATACTAATTAAACTCTATTCTCTATTCTCTCAATTATTTATTCAATTTATTTCACAAGATGCTTTCTACATTTTCCTATTCTTTTCCTCTCTTTTTTCCCTTTTCAGGTTGTCCGGATGAAAAAATAAAATAAAATAAAATTAAATTCAATTTTATTAATAATAGAATTCAATAAAATTTAATTCAATCATATTAATTGAAATATATATAAAAATAAATTATTCTTTATTTTAATTATTATATTGTTTATTAGATATTAAAGAAGAGAAAAAAAGAGAATATATTAAATAAAATTAAAAATATTTTTAATATTAAATTCACCAAATCAAAAATTATAAATTAGATTTATTTTATTTTAATTTATTTTTAAATATTTTTATAAAAATAAATTCCCTTTAAATTTTAACTTCTCGTACTATTAGTGGCTTCCAAAGCAAGGGAATTCTACTTCCAAAATTTTCCAAAGAACCCATTCATTCTCTTTTGCCCTCACTTCTATTATCTTCTTCTTCTTCTTCTTCTTCTCTATTTGGCATTGACCCCAAGAAAAGTCCGTCCACTCGCAAATTTTTTTTTCCCTTGATTTTCTCCTACCCATATTTTCTGCTTCATCTCTTCCCCCAAAATCCTATTTGCACCTATGAAGTCCGTTACTATTGATCGTGAACTTCAAGCTCATCTACCTTCTGTTTCTCCTTCTCCGCTGCAACTGGAATATAATAGGTTTGTTCATCTTCGAATTTTTTTTTTCAAAACATTAAGTTTTGTGTTTTTATTTTTGGACTAATTTTTGCATTTCCTCCTCCATTTAGAGAATACAGTGAAGGCAGAGGCTACTTCATGGCATGGGCGGCATGCAATCGTCACGGATAGGTCGGTGACTCGCAGCAAAAACATGGCAGCAGTGATGGGTCACGGTGAACAAGTGTATACTTGATCTTGGTTATGGTGGTGATTTGTGGTTTAATTCTTTTTTGCTGTTTTTGATTTTATTCTTCCACCGACTAAAGGTTTGAACTTTTGTGGTTTGAATGTTTTCCTCAATGAACTCAAGTTTTGATCTTCTGCACTTTTATGTTTGTTGTTTTCGCAACTTCATCCGACAGTTTGATTCTTGTTATGTCCATTGTTGAATTTTTTTTTCCTTTCAATTCCAGGTTTGTTTTCACTACAAAAAATAGCTGCTTCCAGAAACAAGTATGAAGAAGTTCTCATTGTTTCATTATTTACTTGGTTCATTGTTTATTTTTTAATTTTTTTTGTTTTGGTTCAATTTTTTTTGAATAAGTTTTTGTCTGTTGTTCTCTATTTGGTTTGTCCCATTTGTTCTGATTATGCTATATTTTATTGTTTTCATTTGTTCATTAGTCTTACCATTGGTATGTGTGATTTCTGTAGTTTATGTTTATCCTTTCTCTTTGTTTCATTAAAATTATCGTAGCTATTTTGCTCTGTTATTTATTATTTAGTTTTATTATATTTGTCTCTGAGTTTTATAGGTTGTGTTATGACCTCAATCTTTTCCGGTCAATTAACTTTAATGCCTTTGTATATGTAGTAAAACTCTTTTAGGTCTTGCCCCGTGTCTTCGACTGGTACAAGGTAATTCTTCCTATCATTTTTTTTATTTTGATTTTTCAACTTCACTATAGCGCTTAATGTTTATTATTGGAATACTAACTAATTTTTTATGTTGATGTTATTCCTGTTATGTGATTCTTTTGTTATTTAACTTTCTTATAAGGTTTCTATATATAATGCATTTCATAATGGATAATTTGTATTTTTGCTATTGTGATGTTTTGTTTTGTTATAAGGTTTTTTGCTCTAGCAAAGGGGTTCTGGTAAATCAAAGTACAGAGGATTTATTATGGAAATAAAAGACGAGTCAAGTGTTTACCCATGCTTTAATTCAATTTCACTTCTTATATAATGGATATTTTGCTTTTCTTTTGTATGCAAAATTGAATGATTTCAGCATCTTCATATTATGTTTGATATTTTGCTTTTGAGATGCATAATATATTCTCTTTCTTTATAGTGAAATCAAGTTAAATGATAGATTATTTGATAAATGAAAAAAAGTGATAGATTATCTGACTATTATTCGATTTCACTTCATATTTGATATAGGGGCAGTTCAGCTTTGTTATGTTGAAGAAGCAAATGGTTCAATTTTGAAAAATTCATCTCTGGTGATGTCATTCGAGAGATATGGTATGGTATGGACAAGAAAATAAGTCAAGTATTTGGAAAATTAAAATAAGTAAATTTGTATGAAACTATATGCCATAGCTTAGCAAAGTCAGTCACTATACTCAACTTTTAGTATGTATGCTATTGTTTTAGCCCTTTTATTCATTACTCATGCTTAAATTTCTATGATTTTCTCTTTAAATCATACTCAACTTTTAGTGTGTATACTATTTTTTACCCTTTTATTCATTACTCATGCTTATTGTTCATGGTTTGATAAATAGATCTGGCTTATGGATATTCTTTCATGTATTTTTGAATCATTACCTTAGCCATATCCAAATAATGCATGAGTACTATCAATTTCTAATAGGACAGATTTCATGCTAGGTGTGTTGTCAATATCATTGCTTTCCTCCCCTAGGAAAATGCCACTTTTGTAAATCCAGGAACTGAACATGTTGTTATAATTTGGAGGGAGAATGGTGAAAACAAAATGGAGTCTAACCTATAAAATTCCTACACTACTTGGTGTTATGCATCTTGTTCTTGGGAAGCATATTGGGTTAATCAGTAAGAACGAGGACGCACTGGTAGCTGTTATTGCGGGAATCTTTGATGCTGATAATAATAGCAAACCCATGAAGCGTAAGAGAAAGAAATGCAAAGGGAAAAAGAGGAAAGAGTAGAAGGTACCTTTATATGGTGTTCTCTGAGTCATGTCTGTGTTTGTTGAGGTCTATTCTATGTAAGCTTGTGAGGTTTTCTCAGATGTAGTGGGGTCTGGGCTTGTGTCCAGTTTGTTGAGTCTCTATATTTAGCAAATGGGGTTTTTTTGAGTTAGTGTTTAAGCTAGTGACGTTAAGATATTGGGGTCATTATTTTATGGGTTTTAGTTGACTCTTTTGAGTCCTAGATTCGTGTTTGTAAGCTTGTTTCAAGCTCTTGCTCCTCTCTCCTAAGAGAGTGTAGCGCTTTCTACCAACTTTGAAAAAAAAAACTTGGTGTTATGCACAAACATGCTATGAGCTTATGCCTCTTTATTATAAGACTGCCTGTGCATTTTAGTGGCTGCACATTGGGCTTGGTTCTATACATCAAACATGCTATGAGCTTATGTCAAGCTCATGTTCGAGTACATTCACTAACTTAACTGTCGTATTTTTTTAATAGGGAATTGGCGAGACAATAAAATCTTTATTATATATTTCTGTGTCAATGAAGAGACTGTAACTATAGTACTAACAAGATAGGTTCCATTATGCAGATTTCTATGAATTTAAGTGTGTGAAGTATATGGATGAAGAAAATAAGGAAAAAGATAAAGGAATGAAACAAACTTGAATTAAGTTCTTAATTGACCAAAAAAAATATGATTAACTGACAAAAAATAAAAATAAAAATAAAAAGACTTACATTACTTTTGTCTGATTTAGATCGTGATTTGTTAAGTACATATCATCTTATTCCATGATTTGTATGGGGCATTTTAAATTAGAAAATGGAAACAGCGTGATTTATAGCTTTCTCTGTCCTGGAAAAGCTCACCATTATGTTGAAATGCTCTGTTCTTGAGTATATACTCTGTTATTTAATTGGGTGCGTCCTCTTCGGTGCTTGCAAATTGGTTATTCTATAATGTAGCAATATTTGTGACAGATACTTATAAAAATTTGATGTGTATTAAGAAATGAAAATCAGTCATATTCTCAGTTCCGAATTTAATGTGATTTTACCGTTTGTGCATGAAATTTTATTAATTAATTGTATCTGAACATTTTTCCATAAATAAAACTTTAAATTGTCAGCATTTAATTTTAAAATTTTGTAAATATGAAAAATATTATTAAAATTAAAAATTAAAAATTAAAAATATGATTAAAATTGTTAAAATTTAAGATTTATAAAATTTGTTCTTGAAAATCTTAAAATTTGATCTCATGAATCATGTTTTCCCCAAATGTCTAAAGCTTTACATTATGAATATTAAATCTTTAAACTTTTATGTTTGAGTTTAATTTTGATACATTAAATTCTTTAAAATTTTATTTTACATTGTCATATGATCATATATTTGCATTTGCATTTGCATAACTTTTGAAATAATAGATATGATAGTCAATTGTGTTTGTTAATGTGACAATTTATGATCAAATGATAGTGTACAAAATTATGACACTATTAGTGAGTAAAAGTTAAATCTATATCTATATTTATATGTAAAACATAGTTTATGCAAAATGGAAAATAAGAGGTGGCATCATTCCAAACTTCCATTTTCTCTCCAAAATTTTAGCTATTTTGATTAGCCAATCAAAATTTATTTATTATTTGTTTTTATTTATTAAGATTTTAAATATTTGAACTCTAAAGTTTATAGCATGCTATTAAGTTATATCAATTTAGTTTTTAATTAGTTTTTAAATTACTATTAACTAGTTGTTATATTGATATTTCAAATTAGTGATATTAAATATATGTTGCACAAGTGAAGCAAATATGAAATTTCTATTTTGAGATAGTACCAAACATGTATTATATGAGTGATGCAAAGTTATATTGATATTTTAAATAAGTAATATCAAACATGTATTGCACATGTGAAGCAAACATAAAAATTGCACATTAAACTAATACTAAACATATATTACATGAATGATAAGAATATAAATTGTACGGATAAGGTTTAATATATATTATAATTATCAACAATTAAAATCAAATTTAAAATTAAATATTTAAATTCTAAAGCTTATAGCATATTATTAAGTTACATTAGTTTAATTTTTTAATTAGTGATCTAAATTATAGTCAATTAATTGCTCTAAATTTATAGCCCTAAAATTGTAGATTTATATTATATATTTATATATAAGATTAGATATTTGAGGTTTTAATATGTAATATTATTTATTTTTTTATTGATAAAAATGTCATAGATTTAATGGTTCGAAAAGCAGTGGATGAAGAGTTTTATAATTTTTTTTAAAACTTATTTATAAATTGAAATTTTATATGATTTTTAAATAACCTAAAAAATTTTAATAGCAAAAAAAAATTATAGATTAGTTTTTTAACAAATATTGATATCTCTAATAGGTAATACTAAACACATATTACACGAGTGATATAATCATATAACTTATATTTTGATTAATATATATCAATTCAATAATTTATCTTCGATATTAAATTTTAATAATCTATTTTTAAGCAAATTTGTAACGCAAAATATATTAATCAATATATATTTATATATAAATATTTGTGTTATATTTATATATTTGACATTCTAAACTAATAATCATCGGTGCAAAACACAGGTAAATACCCTAGTTTGTTATATTCTTGACATCAAACAATCTTTCCGTAGTTATGATTTCCCCACACTTAACAATGACATTTGAACTATTTTTTTAAACACAAGTAATGTCATACAAATTCATTGATATGATAAAATTGCATATCAAAATTTCAATTAGTTATAGCTCCAGTGATGGATCCAAAAAATTTAAATAATGGAAGTAAAGATAATATACAAATATAGCAAAAAATTTTACATAATTATATTTGAGTTATTGTATGTTTATTATTTTTTATCTTAATGTTGGATCAAATTTAATAAAATAATTTTTATTTGATTATGGAATCAAACCTACTAAAATAATGGAGATAAATATATACATACCTATACATTTACTAAATTTTTTTTCAAATCTTAATGGGGGCATATGCCCCAGCTCCTCATAATATAAATTCATCCCCAAGTAACATCTCTTTTAGTCGATGTGTTTGGAAATCAAATTTTTAGATCACTATAAATAGGCTAGGCGACGCTGTGGCCAGAAGTATGACTGTATTTAGCTGCGCCAACAGGCAAGTAAGATTACATACATATATATATATATTATCAAAATGTCTAATGCATGGTTCGAACCCATGCCTTCTAACACAGAAAAATTTACCAGCCATTATACTTACCACTACACCATCACTCTCTTTTAGTTATAATATACAAATTTTATAACTTTATATTTTCATATTATCTCAATATCATTCAAAATAATTAAACAAAACAAACCCTATTCTTTCCACTCCACTCCATATGGTCATTACCTTTTCCTTCATTCTTCACTACGCAGCTTCACATTCTGTTGGGCTTCCATTTTCTGCTGCTGCACCACCGACCGGTACATCGCCCCTCCTCGCCAAAGACCACCGCATCGCGTCTTCCTCCTCTGCTCCGCATTGCCTTGCTCTGCAACCACGTCATCCTGCTCTGCTCCGTGTCACCCTCCTCTGCAACCGCGTTGTCCTGCTGCTGCAAGGCTACAATCACGTCGCCGGAAGCCTGCAATCGCGTCGGAGCTCACCAGTAAAGCCCGCAACCGCAATGCCGAGCTGCTTGCATCGTCGATCCTTCTTTGCCTTCTTTGGTTTTGGATCTGTTTTAAGTATGTCTCAAAGCCTCAACTCTCATTCACATTGTAGATTGCTTCTTTTCAGTTTTCTATGCATGTGCAATCTGAATTTCCTTTGAAGCAATTCTGCTCTGTGTAAAACGTGATACAACATATTTTCACTCTTCAATGCTAGTATAAGGATAATTTCATGTCATTTGCGTCTCAAGATGGGTAATTTAGACAGACAAATATCTTCAATTTATTTCCAATTACTATTGTTTGTTAGTTTCACCTTGTTATATTTGTGGTGGTGAGGTATGATTAGGTATATATAACTCATAACTTGACCCAGCAAAGTTCAATTTCTATAGGATTTGCATACATACACAGGTAGAGTAGTTTTGAAATTTGTACAATATAACATCATGTAGAAAGAGTTTTACATTTAAATAAGCAAAGTTGTGTGAGCCAACTTTGCCATGATAAAGAAACTAATAGCTTTCGCCCAGAAGTAGTATCAATGCGCCCGCTAAAAGCATCTCATCTACAGCAATATGTTGCCTTTTGTTCATCCATACAAGCCATTTGTGTGTAAAGCTTAACTGGCATAATTCAAAGTCGATTCCAGATTGTAATTGTGCTCCTCTCCTTTTTTCAGTGATATAGGATGATTAGCATGAAAGAGATGTATGTGAAACTACACCTGCATCATAATGAGATGGATCTTTCTTACTGCTTTTTCACCATCAAGAGTAGCAATTTCTTTACCTTCTCCTCCTGATTGGGGATCTGATGATATAATTTTCCATGTTTTGGGGAGAGAGAGAGAAAAAAAAATTGGAAATAAGTTTCTGCATGTGGCTCAACATCATTATGTTTGTGTAAGAAACATTGAGATAATTAAGCATATGTATGTATGTTCCTATCAACGTGCTGATTATAAAAGGGAATTGCTTTTGTTTTACTCGATGTGTGCAATTTCTCACAAGGCGTTTATATCGCTTTGACAATTTATCTCGTATACTTAACTATGTAGATTGAGAATTCCATCAATTAGCTTTCAAGTTTTTTTTTTTTTTTTTGATAGAAGTGCCGATTTTATTAACAAAGTTGTCTATTTCTTGCTAGTGCTAACAAATAGCACCGAATTTTATATTAGAGGTCTAGTTAATGTCATCTAACTTTGAGAGTGAAATAATATCATCTACTTCTGCTCCTCCCAATGCTAATGAGGTTAGTCAACCAACACCAACACCACTGCCAACAGATTCAAGTCAACAAACTAATGATCAAAATGATGGCAATGATAGTGTCATCAAGAAGAAGAGGCGGAAAACCTCACCAATTTGGGATGATTTTGATCAAGTGCTGAAAGTTCCTGGGGTAAAAAGTTTGTTTGCAAGTATTGCAAACATGTATTCTCTTACTCGGGAAAGGGAGCTAGCATCACAGACTCCGAGACATTCCAAAGTTTGCTTACAAAGGAGGTTGCATCTTGCTTCACAAATGTAAAACAACCCACCATTCCATTTCAACCTTCCAATTTGAGTATTAATCCATTTGTGACCCCGGGTGCTAGATATTCTAATGAGAAGATGAGGCAAATAATTGCTACTGCAATCATGGTACATGAGCATCCTTTTAACATTATTGAGGATGAAGTTTGGATGTGGGGCTTTCAGTATGCAAATTCTAAATTCCAAAAGATTTCTCGCAAAACAGCTAGAAGTGATTGCTTAGCTATTTATGAGGCAGAGAAGAAACAATTGAAGGTCTTGTTACAAAGTGTGAGCAAGATCAGTTTGACTACTGATATGTGGAGATCAAGTCACCAAGTAGCTGAATACATAGTTTATCATGGGGCACTTTATTGATGCAGGATGGAATCTTCAAAAAAGAGTTTAAGTTTTGTGAAAGTGCCTGCTCCAAGACGTGGAATTGATGTGGCAGATGCTATTTTCAAGTGTTTGAAGACTTGGGGAATTGAAAATAAGGTCTTTTTAGTGTCAGTTGATAATGCTTCCTATAATGATTCATGACTAAGGGCTCTTAAGGATAGCATATCGGATAGTAGTTCATTACCTGCTGGTGGTAGCTTGTTTCATGTCAGATTTTGTGCACACATTTTAAACTTGTTGGTGCAAGATGGCCTTGGTAGAATTAAGGACAATATTTATAATGTTCGTGAGAATGTCAAGTATATCAACTATAATGATTCGAGGCTAAAAGCATTTTGTGATATTGTTGAGCAAAAACGTTTGAAAGAGAAGAAGCTTATCATTGATTGTCCAACAAGGTGGAATTCTACATATAAGATGTTATCTGCTGCATTGAAGTTCAAGAGTGTCTTTCCTGCTTATAAGGAACGAGAGCCACACTACAACTATGCACCATCAAAAGAGGATTGGAAGAAAGTTGAGAAGATTTGTAAACTTCTAGAGGTGTTCAATTTGGCCACTCATGTCATTTCAGGTAGTGGTTACCCTACTGCAAATTTGTATCTTCCTGAAGTTTGGAGAGTGAAACAAGTAATTGACAATGCCATAGAGGATGATGATTTCTTCATGAGAGACATGGCAATTTCAATGAAGGAAAAATTTGACAAATATTGGGGGGAATGCAATATGGTAATGGCTGCAAGCATTTTGGATCCTAGATGCAAATTATATGTTATTAATTATTGCTTTCCTTTGATTTATAAACCTGATTATGTGGCTTCTGAGAATATGGATAAAGTGATGAACTGTTTGCAATTAATGTATGATGAGTACATTGACAAGTATAGGGGAGAGACAACGACTAATCAGGAAGTTGACATTAGTGGCAACAATTCTACCTCCAATGTGACTAGTTCTATAGTTACTGGATTTGACCAAATCATGAGCATTGTTCGTGAAAAGCAAGCAATCCCTCCAATGAAATCAGAATTGGAAGTTTACCTTGAGGAGGGTGTTTACATTCCTGAGGGTAGTTCTAGCTCCTTCAAGTAGCTTTGAATTATGTGGAAAAATAATAGCCTCAAGTATAAGATTTTATCTAAAATGGCTGCTGATGTATTAGCTATTCCTATTTCAACAGTGGCATCAGAGTCCACATTGTGCTAGAGGACGAGTTATAGATGAATATCGTTCCAGATTAAATGAAGACTTAATTGAAGCACTTATTTGTGGTGAGGATTACAAGAACAAGTATATTAAAGAAAAAACAAAAGGTCCATTTTCCATTGTTTAGATATTACCTTTTTCTTATAGTTATTATTTGTTAAATTGTGCTATGATCTAATGATATATTTGATTTCTTATTCTTTAAGGTGTTCGAACAAGAAGAAGAAATTACATTGAAGATTTGATACTTTACTCAGAGAGATCAACTTCACTTTGTCTTAGTTTGAATTGTTATGTGTTGTTGTATTTGGATAATTTGGATTTTAGATATTGTCTTGGATAATTTGGTATCTTTAGCTAACTTGTTAAATTAGTATTTTGGATAACCTGATCAATTGTTATATTTTATACAAGTAGTTTAATTTTATCATTATCGATAGACATAGCTTGTTTAGTGGCCTTTCTAGATATATTTGCAGGTTTCCACTGTTTGGGCCAAGTATGATCTGCATTATTATACAAAACCTGATTTTTGGCGAATGCTTTGACCGTTGGCGCTGTATAAAGTGTTATAAATTAAGCTGTAGAATAGGCCACAGTTGGATGCTATTGCTGAGCATAAAGGCTTAAAGGGCAACAAAGCTATAATAGTGTCACAGATTGCCAAGGCCATTTTATTACTATACAAGCTTGGCCTATTAAGGTAAAAGCCTGGCCTGACCTGACCTGTTTCCATCCCTCTATATCCAAACTAATTTATCTCGAGTTAAGTAAATTTATTATTAGCTATAGTTTTTTGAACCCTAGTTTTTAGGTCCCCAGATTATATCACTTGAACTTGTATACAGTGTACCTCACACAATTTAATACGTTCGGGGAATCGTGGTGCCCACAGTTTCACACTTCTACTGAAATCTCGTGAGAGTTTGGTATTCCCCGAAAAAACACTATTGACACAGGGCGCGGTTAAGGATGCGTTGTTGGTTGTTGGGGGTTCAATGTTGAATGAAGGATGGGTTCCTGCGAGTGGCAATAGAGCTATTCAGCAGCGCGTGTTCTCCCTGTTGCAGCGCTGCAACAGCATAAACAATCTCCTTCAAATCCACACCCAAGTCGTCCTTAACGCACTCTGTCACAAGAGCAACATCCTTGCCAAGCTTCTCTCTTTCTACGTAGCCTACGGTCACCTCCAACATGCCCACAAGCTCTTCTCCAACATCGACAACCCAAGCACCGCCGTTTGGAACCAGACGATCAGGGGCCATGCCCGAAGCCAATCACCTTGGAAATCGGTTGAATGTTACAACCACATGGTGTCGTCTGGGGCTGAGCCTGATGGGTTCACGTACTCATTCCTTCTGAGCGCGTGCGCGCGGGGTGGGTTCGTGAGAGAAGGGGAACAGGTGCATGCCACGGTTTTGGTAAAAGGGTATTGCTCCAGTGTGTTTGTGGGCACGAACTTGATCAATTTCTACGCGGTGTGTGGTGGGGTTGGGAAGGCACGATATGTGTTTGATGTAATGAGTCAGAGAAGTGTTGTTAGCTGGAATTCTATGCTCGCTGGGTATGTTAGGTGCGGTGATTTTGATGGGGCGAGGAGGGTGTTTGATGAGATGCCGCATAGGAATGTTGTGTCTTGGACGACCATGGTTGCTGGGAGTGCTCGCGGTGGGAAGTGCAAGCAAGCTTTGTCATTGTTCGGTGAGATGAGGAGGGCGCGTGTGCAATTGGATCAGGTGGCATTGGTGGCTGCTTTGTCAGCATGTGCTGAATTGGGGGATCTGAAGTTGGGACGATGGATACATTGGTATGTTCGGCAGAGATTTGTTGCAAGGAACAAGGAGCAGCCGTCGGTGCGCTTGAGCAATGCACTCATACACATGTATGCCAGTTGTGGAATCACTGATGAAGCTCATAAAGTGTTTATCAAGATGCCACAGAAAAGCACTGTATCTTGGACTAGCATCATCGTGGCTTTTGCGAAACAAGGCCTTGGGAAGGAAGCCCTTGATTTGTTTAAGACTATGCTTACTGATGATGTGGGAGTAAATGAAGTGAGACCTGATGAAGTAACCTTCATTGGAGTCCTTTGTGCTTGCAGCCATGCGGGATTTGTAGATGAAGGACGCAGGATTTTTGCGTCTATGAAACAAACCTGGGGAATCAACCCGAGGATCGAGCACTATGGATGCATGGTTGATCTCTTGGGCCGTGCTGGTTTCTTAGATGAAGCATGTGGACTCATTGAAACTATGCCCTTACAGCCAAATGATGCACTGTGGGGTGCTCTTCTTGGTGGTTGTCGAATACACAAGAACTCAGAGCTAGCATCACGGGTGGCAAACAAGGCAATAGCTGAGCTCAACACTGATCAAGCCGCAGGCTATCTTGTGCTCTTGTCAAACATATACGCTTTTGCCAAAAGGTGGCAGGATGTCATTGCTGTGAGACAGAAAATGATTGAGATGGGTGTTAAAAAGCCTCCAGGCCGAAGTTGTATTCAAATTAATGGAGTTCTCCATAATTTTGTGGTGGGTGACATGGCTCATAAGCATTCATCTTTTATATATGAAATCCTTCATGAGATCACCAAGCAAGCCCATTGGGAAGGCTATGAACCAGACATCACAGAGTTCTTAATGGATGTTGAGGCATAACAAGCATAATGAGAAGACCATAACTTTCGTGCTGTGCATTCTGGTCTTCCAAGTGGCTGGTAGTAATTGCTAGTAGTGGCACCAGTTTCATACCGTGATTCTATCCCATCGGTTTGATTAAACAAACATTCTGAGGAGAAATGTTTGTATCATTGTGCCACTAGTGTTCCTTCTCCCATGCTGCATCTGTGAAAATGATTCAGAGTTCTTGCAGGCACTACAGAAGCACTAACATTTTATGAGGATAGGACAAACGTGAACATATCACTTTACTTCTTGGAAATCCTACTAACGTGTAAACTGAAACAGTTATTGTAATTAGTCCATTCTTAATAGATTATCCATTCTTTCTACTCTCTGGTTTTAGGTTCAAAATTCTTTCCTCTTGCACTGCCAGTTTGGGACCCTTTGTGACTGGCATCCTTGACCTGGTTGGTTTTGGCCAAGCAAAGCGAATATCAGTTGGAGGAGTGGGTTATTGGATTCTGTTTTGAGCTTTGTTTTGAGGCAATTGTACGTGAATTTGATGTTCATTTTGGTGCAGATTTGAAGGTTCATAAGTGAACCTCTAGAGGCTTAACGAGAAAGTTCGCTTTGACGAAAGCATGGTATAGATTTATGGACTGCAGGGGCTAGAAATTTTAGAGCCGAAGAACAATATTTTGGTACTTTTGGGGCGAAGTATTGAAATAAACCTGTCAATGGTTTGAGAAGTTGACAAATGATTAAAGTCAATATTTTAAAATATGAAATTAAAACTTCCCTTTCATATATGTGACAAAAAGTATAACGCCACTTAAATGCGTATCAATTGCAAAGTACTCCAATAGATGTTTGTTTATGATAGCTAATAAAATCATCATTGAACTATATCTCGTATCATGCCAGGGATCTATTTTATGCTTCATTGTCTTTTAATTTGTGCTTTCTTTCCCTCATGTTGATTACTTTACTCTCTCTAAAAATAAAATACTGAGGCAAGCGCCACATCTGCCAAAATTGCTACGTCAAGCAAAGTATAATCAACTAACAAGACTTTGGTGCATTGGTAAGCAGGCTACACAGAGAAAGAGGATCAAAATTCAACTATAGAGAAAACAATCGTCGGAAGAACGTCACAACAGTATCCAAAGAATTTATCTCACAATAATATATATATATATATATATATATATATATATATATATATATATATATGTAAAGATGCCCTAAAAGATTAAAAAAAAAAAAAGAACAACAAAGTATTCTCAATAATCATCGATGACATACATTTATTTATTGAAAACCCGCACGGCTTAAATTGCCTCGGATGCAATCAAAGGTTCCTGAAGCTTAGTCCAAGCTCATTAGCTCCATCCTCCAAGTTTAGTGCATCCATTTCTTCCCATTTTGGTTAAGCTTACTAGCCAGGCAACGCAAGGGGATGCCGGCATATTCCAAGATTGCACCCTCATTGCACCTTGCGGGTGGGTTTGCAATAACTTGTATGACGGGCCTGTTACAGCAAAGCCCACTAAGGAAACCAAACAGACGAAGCAATCAAAAACAATCCTCAAAACGACACGACAACACCCTCGTCCTTACTACTATATAAACGATCGCAATTGGCGCGTTTAATGTTCAAGTATACATCAATCAATTCAATCCATTCTTTCGTTCATTTTTTTCTTTTCTCAATTGGATCATAACAATTAACAAAGAATAACACTGTTCCGTTGCAATGGGTCCGAATGAAGACCGATCCGAGATAGTGTTTTTCGACGTTGAGACCACCGTTCCGACCCGACCGGGGCAGGGTTTCGCAATTCTGGAATTCGGAGCCATACTGGTGTGCCCCAGGAAGCTGACGGAGCTCCAAAACTTCTCCACCCTGGTCCGACCCGCCGACCTCTCACTCATATCGCCCTTCTCGGAGCGCTGCAACGGCATCACCTCCGACGCCGTCGCCGCCGCTCCTTCCTTCGCCGACATCGCCCCTGCCGTTTACGACCTCCTCCACGGTTTGCTCTCTCACATCCTTTTGCTTCGTTATCACGGAAATTGTGCTGCCCTGTTTTGTTTTTGTTACAAAATTGTTTCCTTTTGTTATAAAATAAGGAACGAGGGAAATTCAGCATTTTGAAATCCCTTGTGCGTTTGAAATTCTGAGTATGAATGGTTTTATATCTAAGACCTCACGCAAAAGCACATTGAGCATGAAGAGTTCACAATTGCATAGACTCATCTAGGTGCATTTTTTTGAGTTTCCATTGACCGAAAAAAAAAGAAGAAGTGATTTTTTAGTTAAAAGATATTTTGTTTTTTGTCAAAAGAAAAGCTGAAACGCACACTAATTTTGTGCTGAAACTAAAATGAGTGCAATAAGGATCCAACTCTGGACCACTTAGTACCTGTATGGTTTAAAGTGTCTCCGAAGATAAATTTTTCCCTTTTCCATTTACCAAAATGTAAAACAAACGAGACTCATAGAGGCTTTGATAGTATGTCACGAATCTTCTATCCTAAAAGCTTAGGCTATTAGGTGGAGGCATGTGAATGGTTTTGTATCTAATTTTTAGGTATGGTTTGTGCTGAATTTTGTGTAGGACGGATTTGGGCGGGTCACAATATCTTAAGATTTGACTGTGTTCGGATCAGAGATGCATTTGCTGAGATCAATCATCCAGCACCAGAGCCCAAGGGTACTATTGACTCTTTAGTTTTGTTGACTCAAAAGTTTGGAAGAAGAGCTGGTGACATGAAGGTATATTCCATTCATATGCTCTTCCGTTTTCCAATTTTAATGATCCATCAACAAGTTATAACAAATCTGTTTATTTGCTGCAGATGGCTACTCTTGCTACATATTTTGGGCTTGGCCAGCAGACACATAGGTAACTTACTGTACTAATGCAAGTAGTTATTTGTCATGCGATCATGTCACCATGCGATAGTAAGTTTCTTTCTGTTTATATTTTCTGCAACATGTCTTCAGGAGCTTAGATGATGTTCGGATGAATCTTGAAGTCCTCAAATACTGCGCAACAGTTCTATTCTTGGTAACTTTTTAGTTCAAAAGTCTTCATTATGATTTGGTGGTGGAACAACTCAGCCATTGCTGTAATAACAATTGCTATTTCAGTTTTTGTCTTTTCAAATCATAAGTAACAAGTAAGAACCAAATTATTTATTAACTTGATGTCAGTTCATCAAGGTTCTGATTAATTTTACGAAGAAAAAGCCAAATTTTATCACTTTATGACATCAGCAGAGCATATATCTCCCATCATGAATTTTAAGGTTTAGTCACGATAATGTCTTCACATAAAGTTTACATACAGCAGAAGAATCATATTCATTAAAATTCCAGTGCCATGTCTCATGTCTGTCTACAGTTTGCAAAGGCAAGACTATGCCAATATGTGGCTGAAAATCAGGTTTTACTGTATATCTTGAGTGGATTACTGAGAAATTGATTGAGGAACCTTAACACTTGGGATACCTACTGAATAATCAAAAAGCTGTCTGGAGAAACATTAATTCAGCATTTCTTGGTGTTTTTGAACTCTGTATAATCTTTCTCACATATGAATTTCAAAACTTGTTCCACTGATATTATTATATATTTTACAACATTAATTGAGAACTTGTAAATGTAACGATAATCTCTCTGTCCATGCAGGAGTCAAGTCTCCCAGATATATTCACTGCAAATAGTTGGGTTTCACCTAACGCTACCACTCGAAGTCGTAGTAATGGGAAATCTCCCTCAGATGGAGTCTCATCAGATATGAATAAGGATTCTGGATTGTCATCATCTGCCACCGAAACTAAAGAAGAATATCATCCAATATTTTCTCTTACAATGAGCAGCGCAGAAGGGGCCATTCCAAATATTGCACAAGCTAATATAGTTAAACCAGATACTTTTGACTTACGTACTCTTGGTGAAGAAATGCAAAGATCCATTCAGCCAGATGTCACCATGGATGAAAAACACATGCAAGAGTCACATGATAAGCCTTCCTCATCTTCTGCGGGTCTGGCTTCCAGCAGTTCCTTTGTTGTTTTAGAACCTGATGAAATATGCATCCCTTCTATTGATGCATCTCTTGTTCCATCTTTTAATGGCAGTCAGAGGATAGAATTACTGCACAATGGTTTCCCCTTTCAGCTTCATTGTGCTGGTTTGAAAGTACGGTTTGGAATAAGCACAAAGTTCCTTGATAATGCTGGCCGGCCGCGGCTGAGTTTTGTCGTTGATGCATCACCAAGTTTATGTAAGGTTCTTGATGCGTGTGACAGTGTTGCACAGAAGTTATGCTTGGATTCTGGCAGCAGCTCTGATTGGAGGCCGGCTGTTATTAGAAAAGATGGCTTCTTCAACTATCCTACTGCCAGATTGCAGTAAGTTCTTGACTTGTATACATATGCACATGCATACATATATATTTTTTTGTTAGTCCAAACCACCAATATCTGGGATCTACTAGACCCCAGTTAATCCGATCTGGGCCAGGTTGGCCCACTGTAGGGGCAAAACTTGCGTTTTATGCATGCATATATTTATTATAGCAATGAGAATGACAGCCTCACTTTAGCGTGTACAGTGATGGATAAAATTTTTCTGGAAACTTGAAATTCAATTTCACATTGGCACCATGCCTTTGGGGTTTGAAGCATCCTGAAAAGCTTTTCCAATATTTTGTTCTTGTTACTGATTTTATTAAATCGTAAGAAATCACTATATTAATTTATGCTTTCTATTGTTTGTGCGCTTAAAATCATGAAGGCAGGGATAACTTTAAGAATACCATTAACTGAATTGGAGAAATTAATCCAAAATTTTCTGCTTTGGTGATCCTAATGGGGAAACAGTTGAGCAGTTAGCACGACATCAAGCCCTTCCAAATTTCTCTTGATGAGAATTTCACTGATTTTTGTAACATTTACATTACAGTATACCTACAGCAGTATCTGGAGACATTCCCATCTATGCCACAGAGATATATCAAAGAGAATCATCTGGCGCTGTGCAAAGACTTCTCTTCAGTCAGTTTGATGCTGCAGAACTGGGTTCATTGTTCATGCCTGGGACATTTATTGACGCATTCTTCTCCCTAGAACCATATGACTATCAGCAGAATGCAGGGATTAAATTAGTTGCCAAAAAATTGATCATTCATTGCAAGTAGAAGGAATATAGGATTTAAGTGTAGGTTAGCTGCTACGTGCCATGTGGGCTGATTAAGTTACCATCAATTTAATACAGTAAGGATTGATAGATTAAGTGTTAGTTGTGTTGTAAAGTTGGTTCCATTTCATGCTTGTAGTTCTACTGAAGTACATACCTTCAAATTTTCTGTTTTTGGGTTTGTCCTGAACTCCATCTTGAACTACCACAATAAACTTCCTCTCTTGTGGCAAAAAATTAAATAAGAGAAGAAAATGGGATTATTAATTTCAAGGACCGATAACAGCACATATCAAAAAGTGAAGGACCAATAATCGTTCTTGTCAACAGCAATGAGGGAAGTAATAATTGAGAACAAACCGATCAACCGAATGACTCTTGTATAACTGTTGCTCTAAGCTTTAATGATCTCAGGGATCGGCATGTCAATTGGCAACAAGTGGTAACAGAGTAGCTGTTACTCCCTCGCTTAACAATAGTTGGTCGCATTAGTCAATTAAGCAATTTGTTTTCAAACATGAGATTTTCTTGAAGTAATTTACTTGTCAATTGGATGAAAGACACACCTTGTCTGGGAAAACATACACATACATCGGTTAAAGAATGTAGTTCTTTTCTTCTTCCCTTCTTGAGAGGTATCCGAGTAGGACGGACATGCCCAAATTTTAATTATTTCTTCTCTAATAGTAAGCACTAAGCAGAGGGACGCACTTTTAGAGGCTCATGATTTTTCCTGATTTTTATCTCAGCATTGCGGATTTAACATATATGATATATATCTTTGATATTGCTCATAAAATGCTGGCATGCTGCTAAGCCAAAAATGGGAAAACGGAGAAAAGGTTCTATTACTTTCATATTTGCCTAATCATGTGTCTTTGGACCACCCAGCCATCGTTAAGTTGGCTTTCATCTTGGCATTTCCTACTAAGGCTGATTAAAAGATCGAAATTGGAAAGCACCACAACTGCCCTACACTTCATAATTAAGACACCTGGTGATATCACAAGACAAGAATGTTCTAATGCCATTAGAAGACCAAATGTAACAACAGCTGGACCCTCCGAAAAGTATTAATCTTTTGAGGAGGGCCATCCAACTAAAATGACAAGCATGGTGGACTTCAGTTTCAGCGCAGTTTTCTCAAAGCTCACCTTGCATAAATTTTCTGCTATGTTCTTTTCTATTCTGAGTAACACCATGTGACTGATTGTTTTATATTCATGATCTATCAAGGGTGGCAAGTTAAAACACGCCAAACTAGTATAAAAGCATGCACATACTGTCACATCAAATCACACCCAAGCTCAGGCATGTTCTTCTGCCTCTATAGTTCCTCCGGGTATTTGATGACATGCATTTCTTCTTATTTTATCCCAAATTTAGTGCGTGTTTAGTTCTGCTTTTGTAGAATTGATTTAGATAGAATTGATTTTATTGGAATTGATTTGGTTAGAATTGATTTTGAGATAAAGTGGTTTATATTTAATAGTACCCTCTAAAAGTGATTTTGACAAAAAATAAAATATTTTCACATCTTCCAAAATTAATTCTAGAGACAATAATTTATTTTGGTGATAGTTAACCAAACAAAATAAAAATACTACACAACCGATTCTCCCCCTTAAGAATCGATTTTGAGGGGTTCCAACACGGAACTAAACACACAGGTAATAAGTTTCACTAATTGAGAAGAGAAGCTTTTTAATTATATAATTTCGCATGGCTGAAGAGGACCCAACTTAAATATGTTTCAGCCAAAACAGAGAAAAAAATAGCCAACATCCCTAAAATAGAACCAAAAATTTCACTTAACTGAATCCAATAACATCAATCTACTCTCTTCGGATTAGGCATTTTTAATATAATTTCTTCGTTGCCATTTTCTTACAGACAAATGCTAACCTCTAGAAGAAAAAGAATATGGATAGTATATATTTAATGTACGGATATGTATGTTGGATGATCTTACTTGTAAGTTATAACCAAACGTACCTATAGCCTAGCTTACACAACACAATAAGCATTTGTTTCTTCATAAAGAAGTGAGCTTAACAAGCAGGCCATTGATTAACTTTTATATAGTGATATAGATCAAGTCATCGACATTAGGGATATATTGGCATCGTTTAAGAGGATAGAGTATTTTAATAATCAACAACTATCTTTTTTTTTTTTTTTCCGATATGGAAAATGATTTATTGAGTAGAAGCTGATAAGCATCAGCTAACAAGAACAATGTCCGCCGGGGGATCTTCCATCCAAACCCCTGGGCCCTCAAAAATGGCTCTATGTCAGACCAAAAAAAAAAGTGGCTCTATGAGCTATGAAGTCAGCCATAGAGTTGCAATTTCAGGGGACAATATTACAACCAAAAGAGCTAAACCAAGAAGCATACAGAAATATGTCTCTCAAAATGGACCATTATAAGTAAAATCATCTCTGTTTTCTCGCATATTAATTATAATTTTACACACACACACACACACACACACACACACACACACATATATATATATATATATATAAAGCAGGTGCCGTCTACAATACACCGAGTTATAGTTGGTGTTTGTTACATTGGGTTAATTCAATGGAAAGATGGAGGGGTATATCTATACACCAAATTACATATGGTACACTATAGTATTTTCTTAGTTTAGTCAAATTTTAAAAAAAAATTATAGTTAAATACATTTAAGAAATGACTAAATTTTTTTCTATATGATTCTAAAATTAATTAAAATAATATGGCATCATACAAATATAATTTGGTCACTTCTAAAATATAAAGGATATTACATAGATAAAATCTGATCAATTTAGAAGTTATAAAATTTTATCGGTGTAATTCTATAAATAAATAAATTTTTTGGGGATATTGTATAGAAAAATTTTAGTTACCTCTGAAATATACTTAACCACTTTTATTAAATCAGGTAGAATTGAAAAAATATTATAGTACATCACATGTGATTTAGTATAAATATATTCTTACATCTCACCATTAGATTATCTAGTATATGATATATCGCAATATTCACATGTTAAAACAATGTATTTTTCTATCGTTCACAAAGAAAAGGCAATTATGGTTTATAAGAAGAGAATTTTGAATAGAAGAAAAGTATGATACTAGTTTTGATATACTGTATACTTATTTTCTTTAAATAAGAGATTAGATTCGAGTTTTACGAATAAAAAAAAGAATTTAATTTAAATGTATTGACAGTATAAAATTATTTTATATTATCAATCAATAGAAATGGTGGGAAGTATCAATTCATATAAATAACCACCCATTATAATGAAGGACCCACTATGATTTCTCACTTTTCCCTATTTCTATTGGTAAATAATGTAAAACTATTTTATAATATCAATATATACCAATTAAACTCTAAAAAAATATTGGAAAAACTTTAACCCCTATAATAAACTGATATGATTCAAGCTAAATTAGTTAAAATATAATAAATAGTAAATATTGGCCATTTATACAAAAAATTGAAATAATTATATATATAATTTTTAATATAACTATTATAAAAATTAAATATTTTTAATAATATAATAGTACATAATTAAATAGTTATATAATAATCTTTTACATCAATAATATATTAAAATTAAAAAAAATATTTTAATATAACCTATCTCATATTTTGAATAGGCATATTATGATAATTAAATCCCACATCTATTCAATAATAAATAAATAATATATCAATCCAAAATATAAAATAAGATATATACAAACATCATATCTAGCTAAATTCTAAAGTATTGTTATAAACTTGGCTGCAAATGCATAAAGACGTGGAAGGCCAAAATTTCGTTGAGAAGAGGGCATCCATTTTTAGTGAGAGAGACCGGAGACTAGAGATGGGATAGATATTTTGGCGACTATCGTGAGAGAGTTGAGAAAGAAAGATCTGGGGGTGACGTGGCCTTCTCTCTGTCTCTACCAAAATATCCGCACCCCATCCCACAGCCACACCCACTAATATACCCTCTTTTTCCCTTTCTTTTTCCTTTTTCTCTCCCTCTCTTTCCACGTCACCCCACCTCTTTTGTTTCCTATCCTATGCACCTCCCCCTCCCTTCCCCCTGCCGGCGCACTTTAGTCCAGGCCAGTGTCCCTTCATGTTTTTTAATTGTTTCCACTAACCTGAGATAGCAATCACGATTCACGCACAAAAGCATCTTTACGATTCTTATTTTTCATTTTTAACCATTTCTCTCCTCGGTGTCGAGTAAAAGATCGGAAATCTTCATTAGTTCTGCTAACGTGCGCCGCCCCTTCTCTCTCCACCAAATTCCGTTCTCGTCCGTTGGATTTTCTTAGGGGTCGCGCTCGTCGTTCGATCTCCACCGTCCGATCAGGTGATGGTGGTGCATAGGGTTTAACTTCGAAAAAACCAAAAATGGATAACTTGTGAAGCAGATGATCATGAGTTTTGAATTTGTTCTATTGATTGTGACGGTCCCAATTGGGGTTTTAAGAAGAAGGTTTTCTATGGAGGTTCTTTAGTATTGAGTTTTTCAATATTAATTTTTTGATAGGATAGATTTTATTTGTCTCTTTGTTTGTTGTGTTTGCGGGGCGAGATGGAGAGTGGGGAGCTGAATTTGAACAACAAAGAGAGTGATAACTGTGTTGGGAGTAATAGTAAGAGTGGTGGTGATGGCTTCATTGACAGAAGCAAAGTTAGGATTTTGTTGTGCGATAACGATTCCAAGAGTTCCGAAGAGGTTTGCACTCTTCTCTTGCGATGTTCTTATCAAGGTATGGATTACCAGCGTCCTTTCTTTTTTATTTGATTTCTCTTTCTGTTTCTTCTACTTTATGTTTTTTTTTTTTTTTTGGCTGGTTTTTCGAGTGAATTTTGTCTGTGCTTGGAGATTGAATATGGCAGTTTAACTAACACTTGTTTTGGCAATAATATCAAATAATTAACTCTGATTTGCCATAAATTTGAGGTTCTTGGGTTCTGATGAGAAATAACTAACTCTGATTTGTAAGCTTGTTAGCCTGCAACAATATGAAAGGATAATTTGGAGCTATTACTTTAGATGCAAAGTTGAATTTCATCAGCCCAAATTGCTGTCTTCTCATTGTTATTGAACTAATTCTATGGTTCTGAGTTGTCATTTTTTGCTTTTTCCACGATTGAGGCCCATTTGTGACGAACATGTAAGATGATGCCAAGAGGGATGCTTTGTTGCCATAAGATATACTTAATCAGGCCTGTGCGAGGGAGTTGCTTGCTGCAACTTTTACAAACATGACTTGTGTAGATTTTCCTTGGGTGCTTTTGGTTTTGACTTTTGAGGTCCAATTTGATTTTCAAGAATCAGATCTCTGAAGTAATGAAGTATGGACATGTGCATGACTTTCCACTCCTGAGTTCTTTAACCCTTCCTTCTTCCTTTTCAACTTCTGTATATGTGATGGTTTGTTGAATGCTTTCTGATTCCTTGTGTGGGTTGCAATTTGGATTGTATGATTTAAAGCTTTTGCAATTCCTGGCATGCACTTTGAGATATTTTAACTTAGGAACTTTTATGCTTCACAGTTATTTCAGTAAAGTCAGCAAGGCAAGTAATTGATGCGCTGAATGCAGAGCAGCAATATATAGATATCATACTAGCTGAAGTTGATCTTCCAATAAAGAAGGGCATGAAGATGCTGAAGTACATAGCAAGGGATAAAGAATTGCGCCGAATTCCTGTTATAAGTAAGCTTTGGTTCTTTATTTTCTGTTTTTTCGTAAGGAACCTATAAAACTCTTTATTTAAGGCAAATTATATTCTGTTCCTCATCAATGTGTTGGAATTTCTTTTTTTGTTAAGTGATGTCTGCACAAGATGAGGTCTCCATTGTTGTTAAGTGCTTGAAACTTGGAGCAGCAGACTATCTAGTTAAGCCTTTACGCACTAATGAACTATTAAATTTGTGGACGCACATGTGGAGAAGGAGACGCATGGTATGTATTGCCCAACTTCATATCTATGGATGTTGGGGGTAGCCTCTCCCCTTGATTTAACAGGTGACATCATATGCAAATACAAATTTACATAGAATAAAAATAAATGGAATATGTAATTGGAATGATGGGGTATCCTCTCCCCTTTGCTTTAGCTTGATTCTTTGCTGTGCATGTGCATTTGCATTTCTCCATTGCATATGACATTTTTCTCAAAATTTTTAATGCACAGCATAGATCTTCTCAAAGTGACATTGAAATTGGTGTTTTATGTCTATGCTGGCAGCTTGGACTTGTAGAGAACAACATCTTGAATTATGACCTTGACCTGGTAGCGTCAGACCCAAGCGATGCCAATACAAACAGTACCACCTTGTTCTCCGATGACACAGATGATAAGTCCAGAAGAAGCAGTAATCCAGAGGCAGGAATGTCAATCCAACAAGAACAAGAGGTAAATGTTAGAAAAGCAGTGCTTAAGTAATAAAAGAGTGAAAGTAAATAATGGGTTCAATATGATCAGAAACTAATGAGAGCTTGAGAGCTTGTGCACTGTGGTGAAGGTTTTCAATCAACATTGAGCTTTCTTTGCAAATTTTACTACCTTTCAGCGCATAGAATTTGATATTTGCACGCTTTTTACTATGCATGTTGCTTTCAAATGAAAAGGAGACTTCAATTCTGTGGTACTATGGAGATTTCATTATAAACCCCTAGAGGTCATAGGTACGGTAAAAGTTGTGTAAATTCAAATGAACTGTAGTGCATTACTGCATTTTCAAAGGTAATCTTAAACTACATTTTGGATGCAAGTCATAAATAAAGTAGTCTCCTAGACAAATTTTAAACAGCATGGGCATGGAAACCGTAGACAAAGCTATAAGGACGTCACTAAGTAATTTGGAAAATTGAAGATATAAAAAATCACAACTATGTATACAGCCATTGGATTACTTATGGATGTTATAGAAAAGTGTTGATGTGACCCTTGCAGAGGTCCAGTAATATGGAAAGGGTGGTGAGAGTTTCTTTCATGCTAGTGCTATTTGTGCCAGCTACTTGTGTTTAAGAATTCACATATGAGCTGACCTATTTACTGCCAATAACTGTAGATCAGAGGTGTTGTAGTTACATGTAGGTTATAACTTATGTATCATTTATACTTTTCAGGCTACTGTTGTCATGGATACTGCTGTTGTTGAGGAGCTTCCAGATGCTCGTGTATCAGAATATCAGCCTGATGTGCCTGGAATTAGTGATCGCCGAACAGGTGTGCCCTCCTTTTCCTTTGAATAATATTTTCCTAGATCTGAAATTATATAACAAATTCAAATTAGTAATGTTGTCTAGTATCAACGATAAGGTTATACAATGGAATGCCCAACTAGTTACTTCATGGATAAGACTTACATGGGGCTTGTTATTTAAGGACCATCATGGTCCAAATAATCTGATGGTAGATGAAAGGGGTGTATTCATACACCTCCTTCCATATGGTGCACTGTAATATTTTTTTGGTTTGGCCAAATTAAAAATATGTTTAAATGCATAAAAATGATCAAATTTTTTCTGCATAGTACTGAAATTAACTAAATTTTTTTAGGTATTATATGGATAAAATCTAGTACTTTTGAGTATCACACAGATAAAAAGCTGGTCACTTTTGAAATGCAAATGATTTATGCAGATAAAATCTGGTCACTTTGTGAAGTGATCTGTATGATTCTGAAAATAAATAAACTTTTTTAGGGTATCATACAGAAAAAATTTGATCAATTCCAAATTGCATTTAAGATAATTTTTAATCTGGCTAAACTTAAAAAATACTGCAATACACCACGTACAAGGGGATGCATCTATACACCATTTTCATGCAGCATTAAACTACCTGGACCATCATGGTCCACAACTCCACTCACCCCATTGTAGAAGGCTCCTTACTTCATATGATTGTATTGGACAACTTGTTTGAATACCATAAAATGGAACAATTAATTATAGACATCAGTTTTTCATATCTTTCCTTACCTTCTTTTAGTCAATTTTGGTCTATTTACCTTCTCCAATTTCAAGAGAATGGAATAAGTACAGTTGTTCATACTTCAGTGTTACTTATTACACAGGTCCTCAGGGGCAGCATCCATCATGCAACAAAACTACTGATGGTAGGTTGCACATCCTATTCCATTTTTATAATTCTGATAATGACTTCAGTCTAAACTCTAAAAGTAATATTTGAGTTCATGAAGTTGAATAAATTTTGACTGATGTGAGAACCCTGTTTCATTTTTATTGTTTTAAAGAATATTTGAGTTCAAGAAGTTGAATAAATTTTGACTGATGTGAGAACCCTGTTTCATTTTTATTGTTTTCGCTCTGATCTTCCATAATTTGGTAGGTTATTTTTCATCTGGTCCAAAGAAGAGTGAACTAAGGATTGGAGAATCATCAGCCTTCTTCATGTATGTCAAAGCGAAAACACTAAAGGGAAACTTTGAAGAGATTGTTCATGTTGAAAAGAATGCTACTAAACAAATGAGGATGGAAGATATGAGTCAAGCATGTCCCCAACAGGGGGGTAACCTTCAAAGACATGAAAATGGAGAAACGGTTGAAAGCCATTCACAAGATGACTTGCCCAGTAGCAATAGTATGCCTGATTCTTTCTCTATTGAGAGATCTTGTACTCCACCTGCATCAATGGAAGTTTCACAGCAAAAGCATTACGAGGAAGAGCATCTTCAGGGTGTGGTGCATCCAAGAAATGGAAGTCATGGTTCTGAGCCTGAAGCATCTGGCATGACTGCCCAACATGCTTATCCATATTATATTTCAGGAGTTGTTAATCATGTTATGATGCCATCATCAGCACAACTGTATCAAAAGAATATTCAGGACCTACAGAGTCATACTAGTTCATCTATGATTGCACAATACAATCATCTTCCCCAGTGTCCTCCTCATGCTTCTGGGATGACATCTTTTCCGTATTATCCAATGAGTATATGCTTACAACCTGGTCAGATTCCTACAAATCATTCATGGCCGCCATTAGGAAGTTCAAGCTCATCCGAGGTAAAATTAAACCAAGTTGATAGAAGAGAAGCAGCGTTGATGAAGTTTAGGCAGAAAAGGAAAGAACGTTGCTTTGATAAGAAAATTAGATATGTCAATCGGAAAAGACTTGCTGAAAGGCGGCCTCGTGTCAGGGGACAGTTTGTCAGAAAGTTGAATGGTATAAATGTGGATCTTAATGGACAACCTGCTTCAACCGATTATGACGAAGATGATGAAGATGATGAAGACAACCATGTAGCAAGAGATTCCTCTCCTGAGGATGCATGAGAATGTCAAATTGCTTCTTTCACCCTAGGGTGAAGGGCCACAATTCCTTCCTGAGCTAAAACTGCCCTATTGAGGACCAGCTTCTGTACCTTGCTTTGATGGAAAATTGTTGCATCAGTATTAATTATGAGCCTGTGCCATTGATATGTCAGCGATAATGATCCAATTCCAATGGGCACCCTCATCATCTGGAGCTCTAACAAACTCTCGCTTGGTTTTTCTGGAACATCGCTTCCTCAAATGATCTATGGTACTGAGCTCTTCCAGAAGGTATAGTTCTTCTGGTTCTGTCCAATGCGGTTGAAAGTATCACACACTGGTTTAATTGAAGCTGTTTGAAGCAAGTTTTGGTTTTTTATGTTTATGGAGAAAATGTTGGACAGCTTAATATTGCCCCAAGAATGTTATATTGTCCGAGATTTTATTGTCAAACCAAATTCACAACCAGCTAAAGCATTTCTGCTCCCTATTTTGCAATGTACACTATTGTGTTATTCAACTAATTTAGAGTGGTCAGGTCTGAGGTTCAACCTTAGAAATGGAAAAAAATTCGTGATCGGAGACCCTTACCGCATTTAGGGATTTCCGTTGGGTCGGGCTGGATTAGTGGGATTCTTGGTAATAAGATTTGAATATTGATGGTTCCATCGAAATTAAAAATAGGTAGTTGGATGATTATTTCTGATACAATTAGTTTTAATAATCTACATAACTATAGGCTGTAGTTATTTTCCGACTGTTGAGAGCACCGGTTAAGCGAATTTGCTGGGATGATGTTACTTTCGGATAGATTCATACTAAAATTTGAATGAGGGATGGTATGGCTGCCGCTCTTTTTAATAAGGGATTATATTCCATGGAGGGTCAGATTAGTGGTGTTGTTATATGAAACTTCGTTAGTATTAGCTTTGGCTGTGAGGTTGGGTACATGCCTGTGAGGTTGAGTACGTTACAACAAAATTAGTTTTTGGGGTTCCCATGGTCTACGCATTCGTCACAGAGCAAGCAAGTTAGTTTGCGTGTGATTTTGAAAATAGAGGGTGGTACGTGAAAAAGAATAATGCCTAGTGGATGCATATTACTTCATATCGAGTATAGGTGGCAGAACTGATGTATAGATCTGCAGAAAATGATATTAAACTAGATATAATTAAATGGTATAAGCTGTGCAGATGCCATGTATTGATAAATGTAAGTATGAATTTAGCGTTTTCATATAGGAAAAAAACAAGTAAATAGAAGGGACATAGGAATAATTTACTCAAAAGTCAAAAGTAATAAAAAAAAATTGTTCTGACTCCACAAGAAATTAATCCAACGGTCAATGGAAGTAATGCAAATGCGGCATAATGGTAAATTTATGATTCACACAAGAAAAATAAATGAAGAAAATTATATCATTTTTCATACTACTGTTGAGTAGGCCGTTTAAATGGTTAGAAAATAACCCAACGGTCTCCCCTATTAAGATGTCAGTAAACCTTTTTGAATTTTAGGTCATCGAAGCCATAAGTTTTGGAACTCATAATCTTTTCACTCTTTAGCTTGAGGCTAGGAGGCTATGAACTGCCCCATAGATTGAATTCTCTCTCCTTTATCCATAGCTTAGATATCTCCCCTCCACTTATAATTTGGGTACCGCTACTCCACTTATAGCTTGGGTACAATGCCTCTTCTTCATCCCATAAATCGAGTATCTTCCCCCTACTTAAAACTCGAATATTTCTTCTCCACCTATTCTTCAGGTAGCTCTCCTTCATGGATTCATCTATAGCTCTGGTACCTTTCCTCTACCCATAACTCAGGGCTATTATGCCTGTCCATCCTTCTATAACTCACACACGGATCATTATAAGGATTTGAGTTGTAAACCCTTTATTCAATCCCATCCCTAATATAATAATTTCTGTCTGCCATCAACTGGTATCAATCCTATAAATATCTTGAAAACAGAAGCCCGAGATGCATTCACTTTTAACCTATGCACTATTCATACCATCCCTTTATCAAATAACTTCATTACCTAACATTCCTTCACTGGACACCACCGCTAACCGCTTAGAGAGAGTCCCTTCTCTCCTCCATAGTGTCTCACCCTCTATCCAAGTTGAGACCAAAATATTTAGAAATTATATAAAATATTTTGTCACCTTTTGTTTATATCTGCTCAGTATATTCACAGAAACGTCTTGAATTCCTCTAAACTTCGTCATGTTGTTTCTATAAATTTTTTTGGAGTGTTTTAAAAGGGTGAATTCCCACGCTGCGAGAAAAGACTAATTGTTGTTGTTGTTGTTGCTGCTGTTTTTTTTCCTTCTTTTTTTTATTTTTTTTTGGTATAAATTGGTTGTTGTTTAAGGATAAGTCATAAATCATAACAAAATAGGAGGAACAACAAAGAAAATTAAAAATTACGCGCTTGTTCATTTTTTTTTTTAAATTAGGATTTAATTTGAATACACTGTTAGTGTAAAATTTTTTTACATAGATATTTAATCATATATTATCATATCAGCAAAAATCTTTGATATAATCACCCACTACTTGAATAGTCATACAAATTGAAAGTTTTAATTGAATAACAATGTAAAAAAATTTTACACTGTCAATGCGCCCCAATTAATCTCAAAAAATTAATAAATAAAGCCTGAAGAATAAGATTCTTATATTGATAAAAATACCTTTTTCTTTTCGTATATTGATAAAATGCGTTAATTCAAACGTTAACGATTCGCCACATATAACTACCCACAAAAAAGATAAAAAAAAAACACAATTCGCCATACAGTGATCCTCCTCGTACCCTTCGAATACCTGACTCACCGTACCCTATTTCTTGCCCACATTTTTAATCGATCAGATAGGATCATGGGACAACCCCAATTACTTATCCGTTCTTCCCCAACCCCTAAAGTAGCTTAGAAGCCTAAATTTTTCGAATCTGAGAAGAATTTTGAGCAAATTAAGACAAGGGGTTCGTCCTCTACCCGTAAAGTTTAGTTTTTTTTTTTTTTTTTTTTTGTGTATATGATGGCAGTATTTTCGCAAAAATGGAAGTCAGAATAGCAAAGTACAAGTCTCTTACTTTCCATGTTAACGTTCAGTTGTGGTTGATTATCACAAAAACAATGTGTATGAATATCTGAAGTTACAAGTGATGCACATAACATGTTTGATGAATTTCTCAAATGAAATTCAACATGCATGTCTTGCTGAACTCTGCTTGGAAACGCCCTTGGGGTCAAATTATGAGACTTTCAGTCTCTCTTTATTCCACATTGCCCGCAGTATCCGTACCTCCCCAGTTGCAAGAGCTATGCAGCATTGTCACGAGCTCTGTTGGTGGGCTAGATGACCTGGAATTGAGTCTGAATAAGTATAGGGATTCTTTGACTTCATCTCTTGTAGCTCAGGCTATTGATTCTAGTAAGCATGAGGCACACACTAGAAGATTGCTCAGGTTCTTCTTATGGTCTAGTCAGAATTTGAGTTATAATTTGGAAGATAAGGATTATAACTGTGCTCTTCGAGTTTTTGCAGAAAAGAAAGACTACACAGCAATGGATATCTTGATTGGAGACCTGAAGAAGGAGGGTCGAGTCATGGATGCCGAGACATTTGGTCTTATAGCTGAGACTTTGGTTAAATTGGGGAAAGAAGATGAGGCATTGGGTATTTTCAAGAACTTAGACAAGTATCAGTGCCCTATAGATGAATTTACAGTTACTGCTATCATTAATGCCCTTTGCTCTAAAGGGCATGCTAAGAGGGCTGAAGGGGTAGTTTGGCATCACAAAGACAAGATTGCCGGCACAATGCTTTGCATATACAGAAGTCTCCTTTATGGGTGGTCCGTGCAGAGGAATGTGAAGGAATCTAGGAGAATTATTCAAGAGATGAAATCAGGTGGGGTTATCCCAGATTTAATTTGTTACAACACATTCCTCAGGTGCCTTTGTGAGCGGAATCTTAGACATAATCCTTCTGGCCTTGTGCCTGAAGCTTTAAATGTGATGATGGAGATGAGGTCTTACAAGGTTTTCCCAACCTCAATCAGTTACAACATATTGCTTTCTTGTCTAGGGAAGACCAGAAGGGTTAAGGAATCTTGTCAAATACTTAAAACAATGAAAACTTCTGGTTGTGCTCCAGATTGGGTCAGCTATTATCTTGTGGCTAAGCTGTTGTTTCTGACTGGCAGATTTGGTAAAGGAAAAGCGATAGTGGATCAAATGATTGGAAACGGTTTGGTACCAAACCATAAGTTTTACTACAGTTTGATTGGTATTCTCTGTGGGGTTGAAAGGGTAAATCATGCTCTTGAACTGTTTGAGAAAATGAAGAGAAGTTCATTGGGTGGTTATGGACCAGTGTATGATGTGCTCATTCCAAAGCATTGTAGAGGAGGGGATTTTGAAAAGGGAAGAGAGCTTTGGGATGAAGCCACAAGTATGGGCATCACTCTTCAGTGCTCAAGGGATGTTTTGGATCCTTCAATAACAGAAGTTTTCATACCTAGAAGGCCGGAAAAAGTCAGCCTTGTAAACAGCTCAATAGCCAAGCCTCCACAGAAAGTTACAAAATTTGTAGGGAAAATGAAGATGAGAAAAAAATCTGCTTCAATGAAGAGGAAAAGGCAAACAAAATAAGTAAAGAATTCTGCAGAAACTTAATTGTTAGGTTACTTATGTAGCCCTTGTTCCCGCTCTCTTCTGCCATTTTTCTCTAATGAATAATTTATTATTGCTGCTTGCTTATCATAGATTAACACTGTATTACTGCATCTGTTCTTATTAACCGTATGCCATCTCTAGCTTTGGCATATTCTGCATGTTTGTCCTTATTAACTATGTTTATTAATGCATTCCTGGTTTTCGACACCAGATTGATTTTGGGAAATGTATAATTTCACTTTCTGACAAGTGAATTCTTTGGCAAATGACATAGTTTACTTCAGTTGTTTTCAAGTTTTTCTCTAAATCACCTTGGGAAACAGTTTGGGAAAGATGTGTTTGAAGTCATATTACCATTTATGCATTGAAAGAGAGAGTGCATGCTTGGAAAAGCTTCAAAGAAGCCTCCTTGGATCAGGATGGCCAGTTAAGAAGGCATCAGATTCAGAATGTAAGGGAACCTACTACTTCTGCAGTTTGATGACAGTTGCACCTACCCAATCCAGCATGCATTGAAGGTTGTCTAACAGTAACACACTTGATAGTTGCAGCTGTTATTGTGGATATTCGAAGCGATGAATCCAGCATTACCAATTCCCCCCGTTCGTCCTTTGCCATCCTCAGCAATCACCATTGCATTAGGCCGTGTTTCTGGTCTGTACATGACCGAGCTCTTGGTTTCTTTAGGTTCATTTGGTAAGAAATTCTCATTTTGTCAAGCATCAAAAATGTTACTAGATAAGCTACTACGGTGGGAATTACTTATCCATACGAAAGGTTAATAATAATGTCAACTCATCCTGCGTTGGAAAAAAATTTTGACCGCTTATGTTTTGTTTTCTTCCAATTCGAAACTATCTCCAGGTAGGACAGTTGGACGCAGACACTCTGTGCTATTGCCAGTGTTGCAAAATGGAGGTTTAGGGAGCAGGAGCAGGAGCAGGAGCAAGATCTTCAAACCCCCCACATGGGCCATGGCACATGTGGGGAAATGTTAAGAGTACTAGAAATTTTATCAAGAACTAATTATCAAAATGATGTGATAATGATATACTTTATGACTACTGGATAATATGTGAGTATATCACTTTGTTTCATTTAATAATAACTATAATTTCTATTAAAAAGTTCTCTGAATATTTTTCTAGCTGTATGTCATTCTTATACCCACGTCGCCAGTTGCCAGTGTAACATTGTATTAGTATGATGGCAGTGGAGTCCACGCGCTGATGATGTATATGTATGATTCTTCCTAGAAGGTGCTATCCCTATCCGAAGAGTGGAGATGAAGAACAACGCGTTGATACACCAAGGCTCCATTGCCAGAACGACCAAAGCTGGAATATGTTATGTCTCTGGTGGGTTAACTTTTCGCATAAGTCATACCTAATGCTGATGTATGCTGAAGGCGTGTGGGGCAAACTTGCTTGGCTCTTTTGTCTCTTAAATTGTCGGATAAAGTAATGCCTTAGGGTTATTCACATAATCTAATATAATTTTTAGCATTCGAAAAATTGCAATGAATAAGGCCCAGCCTATGCTCAGTGTATGTATTCAGTGATTTTAGCTTACACATAAAGAAAGTTCTGTTTTCTCTGAGAGTAAATAAATTAAGTCAGTGGAAAGTATAACGTGAAAACAATAGAAAGTGGGTTAAAAAGAAATTTATGTATAATGAGTAAATTGAAATAAAATTGTACATTAAAGTTGGATATTTTTTATGAACATTATAAAAAAAAAAAAAGACAAAATCTTAGTCTCAACACTTTCATTTAACTTTGTATCTTTTGATGTCTATAAAAAATTGCACATACTCAATCATGTAAGTGGAATTGTGGAAAGTAATAAAGAAAAACGCGAAAAATAAATGATCCCATGATAGTGGGTTAAGAAGAAAATAATAACTAATTAATTATACACGTTTGTCATTTGATGCGTGTCAACGCTCTTTGTCGGTCCGAAACTAAAGAAACCAAAATCAAATAATGCTTAGTGCAATAGTGCTTACTATGAAATTATCATCATTAAAGTGAACACTAGTGCTTATAATCTTTGTGGGCTAGACCTCCCTCTCTGAGACACTCGAGAGATTCCTCACTCACTCACCCCCCATATCCTCCATGCACAAAACTCCTCTTCTCCTCTCCTAGCACCCACACTCTCTCTTCCTTCCCTCCAATCTAATCCAATCCAACAAACCAATCCACAAATACAATTTCACTTCACACACACTTAACAAAACAAATTAACATTAACATCTCTCAGCTTCATCCTAACACACACACACACACACACACAGAAAGATGGGGCAGGACAACCTGTCAGCTCACAAGAGAAGCAGCACCGGTGCCGCCACCCTCCCCACCTCCAACGGCCGAACCCGCCCAATCCCCGCACGCGGCCGGCAGATCCAGAAGACCTTCAACAACATCAAGATCACCATACTCTGCGGCTTCGTCACCATCCTCGTCCTCCGCGGCACCATCGGCGTCAACCTCTCCTCCTCCGACGCCGACGCCGTCAACCAAAGCCTCATCGAGGAGACCAACCGCATCCTTGCCGAGATCCGCTCCGACGCCGACCCCGACGACCCCTCCGACGCTGGCGAAGCCTTCTTCAGCCCCAACGCCACCTTCTCCCTCGGCCCCAAGATCGCCGATTGGGACCAGCAGCGCAAAAATTGGCTCCGGCAAAACCCCGAATACCCTAATTCCATCAAAGGTAAAGCTCGAATCTTGCTCCTCACTGGGTCACCCCCTAAGCCCTGTGACAACCCCATTGGTGATCATTACTTGTTGAAGTCAATTAAGAACAAAATCGATTACTGTAGATTGCATGGGATTGAAATTGTGTACAATTTGGCTCATTTGGATAAGGAGCTTGCTGGGTATTGGGCAAAATTACCCATGATTAGGAGGTTGATGCTGTCACACCCTGAGGTGGAGTGGATTTGGTGGATGGATAGTGATGCTTTCTTCACTGATATGGTTTTTGAGCTCCCGTTGTCTAAGTATGATGAGTACAATCTGGTTCTTCATGGGTACCCTGATCTGTTGTTTGAGCAGAAGTCTTGGATTGCTGTTAATACTGGGAGCTTTTTGTTTAGGAATTGCCAGTGGTCTTTGGATTTGCTTGATGCTTGGGCTCCTATGGGCCCCAAGGGCCCGGTAAGGGAAGAGGCCGGGAAGGTCTTGACCGCGAATTTGAAGGGGCGGCCGGCGTTTGAGGCCGATGATCAGTCTGCTTTGATATATCTGTTGCTGTCCAAGAAGGAGAAGTGGATGGATAAGGTGTTCCTTGAGAATTCTTACTACTTGCACGGTTACTGGGCGGGGTTGGTTGATCGATATGAGGAGATGGTTGAGAAGTATCATCCAGGGTTAGGGGATGAGAGGTGGCCCTTTGTGACACATTTTGTGGGGTGTAAGCCTTGTGGGAGCTATGGGGATTATCCTGTTGAGAGGTGCCTCAGTAGCATGGAGAGGGCTTTCAATTTTGCTGATAATCAGGTGCTCAAGCTCTACGGGTTTAGGCATCGCGGTCTGTTGAGCCCTAAGATCAAGAGGATCAGAAATGAGACAGTTACACCTTTGGAGTTTGTAGACCAGTTTGATATTAGAAGACATTCTACAGAGAGCAGTGAATCAAAAAGCTAGTGAAGAAAACCTGTTTGATGTTGGTATTATAGGCAGTAATCAGAAGTGGAGTTCTCTTTGGTGACAGTTCGCATGTAACTTCTGGTTGTTATGTTGTCTTTGGTACCTCTTTTGAGAATGATAGGATAGAATTCTTTCATAAGTTATCTTCTTTCTGCTGTTTGAGCAATCAGCAAACAAATTTTGTTTACTGATCTGATGATGTATACTCAGCTTCCTTTGTATTTTCTCTTTTGGAGCATGAATTCATGAACTTTGAAAGAGATAACTGCTTTTCCTCATGAATTTGTTGTAATTTGTAACATGGGGCGACCACCAGTTTCTGTTTCTATTATATTTGACCAGCACACCTCAAATGTGTGTTTCCAAGAGAAGACATTGGAAAGAAATGTATGATCTTCGACATAGCCAATTTGTTACAATCAGATCAAATTAATATTTGGTAGTAAGTCATGTTGATATATTGCACACAACTTCGACTTTTGGACAATGTTCTGGATTCACATTTACCCTACTGATTACTGTGAATCCTGAATGCTAGAGTGTGCTTTCACGTGTGCCGGGAGGAATAATATCGATACCCAGCTAGATCCCTTTACTGCAATACTATTTTGCCTAAAATGTTATTCATAGTGATAACTACAGGAAGATGATACTAGGATATCATCCTTAAATTTGCTGTGTTGTTGAATAATACAAAATGCTCGCATATGTTTTTGTTAGATGCCACAGCTTTAATACCGCGTGGCATTACTTCGATCTCTACAAATTCTGCATGCAGATATAGAAGAAGAATAAAGTCTTGAATTTTATTGGGAAGTTGTTTCCGTTCAATCTTTTTCCCTTCACGAGTACTTCAAAGCATCGCATTTAGTATAGAATAAGAAAATAAATCTTATGGGCAGTTTGACTATTGTCATTTATATGTGCCTAGAATAAGAATATGCAATTAGCATGTATTGTAGTTGCAGAAGAAATGATTAAGAAGCTTGGAAGTACTCTTTCTGCCTGATAGTAACTCTAATTCAGTTCAGAGAAACTTCAGGAGTTTTCAACGTGCCATGCCTTATTATCTTTCATTGGGTAATCACCTTTGTTATCATTTCTCTTATAATTAATTAGACAATTAGAGATTCAATTATGTTCAAGTGGTGCTAGGTCCATCGTACCGATAAATAATTGTATGGCCATGGTTCTGCTCTAACTTTCGTGGCCATGGCACTTTTCCTCCTTACACCATGCATTTAGTATCTGTAAGGTAATAATTTTCCCGTCATTATTGACTTAGTGTTTTTTTTTCTATATATGTAAAAAGGATTTATCAAGACTTAACCTTGGCTGGGTTACCACTCTTTTTTTTTTTATGCGCTCCAACCATTTTTTTTATTACTTTTACAGTCCTTAATAAAGTCCGATGCTCAGTTTTTCAACTTTCTTTAACTAATTGGAATTTAGTTAAATACCAAGTCAGTAGAAATACACTTGCATATTTGGTGAAATGAGACCAAATGACCATCATTAGAACTCAGTGTCTGAGTCTGAATCACAGTAACATTTCATTTTTTGGTTACAAATCATAGAAACTTGAAGCTATAAGATATTTGCCTAAAGGATTGTTAAAGCTACAAAATTTTGGTTTGAGACTTTTCCAAAGCTAAATCAAACATGCTGGAGTCATTAACATCAAGGGCTTGAATGAATGTAACATGAGCAAAATATCAGAGCACAAGAACCTAATTAACTAACCATGAGTACCGTTAGAGAGTGCTCTGCTAGCTTTCCTGCATAAATACTGTGGTTTCCTCCTGAACTAGTTATTCATGAATCGCACGGACTTGAGGAACATTATGCAGGACAGATATAACCTGAAATCTGGCAGTTCATTCGACAGCCATTTCCCTTGATTAGGTCTGAGATGCCACTTCTGGGTATATATGTTCAATCACTGTGCTGTAGTAGGAAGAATATTTGCTAAGTATCAATTAGTTCTTTCTTCAATTTACAACCTGACTAACAACCTGCATAAAGCCATGCAAAATCTACAAGTAAGTAGTGGTCTTTCAAAATGGGCAAAAACTTTTTTTTTTTTTTTTCAAAGAAAAAAGAAGGTAACATCAGTCTATGCTAAGGCTCTTAATCAATGATGAGACTTACAATAGCTAGCTACCATATTCACAAGCCTTAATCATTCGGCCACTTTTGCAGCCAAAGCTTTGTGACGAGCTACAAGTATTTCATTCATTTGTGCAATCTGGTGCAAGAGTTGGGCAATTCTCTGGAAATAAAAGAACTAGAAGTTAGTTTACAAACACCATAGCAGAGGAGGAGACAGCTAAAACATGCACACCTTCAAGTGAATGAATCAATAGGAATCAGACAGAAACAGACATGATCATTCATGTCTTCATGCATAACTCCCAGCCTGATTTTCATTTAATCACAATGTAGCCAAGCAGAATGAAATGCTCTCACAAAACCAGAAGTACCAATGCTTATTAGGGGCTTCTTTGGGGTGCAAAACGTCAACATGTTTGATGCATGAGAATACCACATATACAAACTGACAGACAATAGCATTCACAGTTTCACACTAGTAAAGGATAAGCTATCTATGCCACACATATGCTAAATTTCTCAAGACAAAATTGTGAGTTTACTCTAACTCATATATCAAAGAGCAAATCGTCAAATTCCGTCCCTGACCAAAACAGCAAATATTAGTTTCTAAGAAATGAAAGCCCCTCAGTATAGTGTCTAAAGATTAAAAATATCAGTTATGTCAATCATTTTTCCTCCTCAACTACCAGACAGATTAGTCCCTAAAAATGATTATGTGATCAACATTTTTGTCCAATAATCATGGCACGGGGTAAAACCAAGTTGTCCCAATGAAATTCCTTCAACAAATAATCGAAATTCGTAATTGTTCTAAAACACCAAAACTAGCAATCAAATAAAAAGTTCAACTGGAGCAATGCAACGAACACATGAATTGCAAGAAAAAACGACGACGTTGATCGAACCTCATCTTTCTCCTTAATGATGTCCAATAGACGAGTCTCATTCGGCGTGAGGCTCCTCCTCCTTTTCCTCCTCATCACGATCCAGCACGACATCACCACCGCAGCAGCGGGCACCCAAATAGACCAAAACGCCCCTCTACGTGAAGCACCGTTTCGGAAGGACGAGGCCACGGCAAGAAGCTTGGAACGCAAGATCTCGAGGCCCAAGCTCATCCACCGGACGAAGTCGCCGCGCTTCCCGACCTGGGAATCGAATGGCCAGGGGGAAGGGAGGCCCCACGTGTCAGAATCGGACGGCGAGAAGGAGCACGTGGAGGAGGAAGAGGAAGAGGAAGAGGAAGATGAAGATGAAAGCGGTGATTGAGGGATGGGGTGGTTGTGTTGGTGGGAATGTGGGAAAATTTGGAGGTTTTCGTGGTTGACTGGGGGGAACACGCAGCAGTCGGTGGTGTCGTCATCGTGGGCGTGTCGGATAACAACCATTGAGGGATTGGAAGGAACAGGAAGATGAAGATGATGATGATGATCATCCACCATTCTTATTCTTATTATTATTATTTCATTCAACTCAATGCAAACGAAGCAGCGCCACCGGTCTCTTTCTCACCTGAAACAGAGACTGGGTAGTAATCAAAAGATGGGTACGAATTCGAGGAAAGGAGGAACGGGGCTATCCTGGACAAAACTAATTTGGAGTTTTGGAATGTTCCTGGTTTTTTTTTTTTTTTCCCTTTTTTTTCCCCAAAAAAGTAGAAAAAAAAAAAGGAAAAGCATTATTTTATGAATTTTATTTTAATATATTATTGACATAAAAAAGTTTACATCGATATTTAATCATACATTGTCACATCAATAAAATTGTTTTATTCAATCACTTATTATCTTAAAAATTTTACAAATAAAAATATGTGATTGAACGATAATATGCAACATTTTTACATTGAATATGCATTAAAATTAATTTCTTAATAAAAAATAATTTTGAAATGTGAATATTTATTTTTTAAAAATAAAATATAAGCTTTAGAAGAAAAAGATTAAATTTTAAAAACAATAAATTAAAGAAAAATGTAATAAAAGAGAGACAAAGAACAAAAAATGTAAAAATACTTTTTGTAATGGTATCTGTACATGAAAAAACATTTTTCTATAAAAGTATAAAAAAAAAAATCAATATTATTTTATAGCAATTAATTTTTAAAAATTTTATCCTAACACACCTTTGATCAATAAAAAAATTGATTTTTACTTAAATATGCTTTGAGATTTAAAATTATATTTAAATACAATTAAATTCAAATTTTATTAAAGATTTAAGTTTAATATTTTTTCAATCTTAAAAGTTTTTACATTTTTTTACTAATAAGGCATTGTTACATTATTAAGAATATTTAACAATGATAATTATTTTAAAAATTACATATATAATTATAGATAATTAATTAATGGTATAAATAATTATACAATAACAATTAGTAAAAATTAAGCTCTTATTAAATATAATATTTGTAAACAAAACTCAAGTTATATTAGGATTTGAATCCTCTCATGTTATGGGGTAATATGACACTATCATATTCTTATAATCCTAGCCACTCGTTATCATTAAACACAAATTAATGGCTTGATTTTTAAGCACATCAACATTTAAATAAGAGCAAGTATTTTTTTTAGTCCTAATATTTTAAAGTTGATATCAATTTGGTCTTGAAAAATTTTTTGATATCAATTTAGTCTTAATATTTTGAATTTTAATATCAATTTAATCCTATATTGATGATTTGATGGAGGATTTGATTTTATGAAAAATTTGTTAGGATTAATCAAAGTATTAGAATTAAAGTGATGTCAAAATTTTTTAAAGACTAAATTAATGTCAATTTTAAAATGTTAGAACTAAATTAATATTAAAAATATTTTAAGACCAAACTAATGTCAACTTTAAAATATGGATTTAATTGGTATGTATTGTCAGTGTAAAAAAATTTTACATAGATATTCAATCATGTATTGCCACATCAGTAAAAGTGTTTTATATAATCATTCACTACTTTAAAAGTTTTACAAATATCAACATGTGATTGGATGACAGTGAATACCAATTAAACTCTTAAAATATTAAGACTAAAAGGATTATTTCATTTTAATTTCTATTAATCCTAATTATTTATCCTTAAAACTAATTACTCTTCCTGCCTTATTTTTCTCTGCATTTCCTCTGCAAAGTCATAGGTTGTCTCCTCGTCTTGTTCCTCCTTCCCACCCACAAATTCCATCACCACTCTCCCCTTTTTGGTCCATTGATTGCACGTATCCATACTTAACAAAATGAGGGAAGGAAGGAAGAATACCTGCATATTTTTAAAATTTTTATTCGATTACTGCAGGGCACAAGCATAACATTCGATTTGGATATGGTTTACAAGATGTTAAGCTACCACATAAATCACCAAAATTGACAAAAAAGAGAATAAGTAAAAGAAAAAGCATATAACATTCATTCATTTTATATAATTAAAAATTGTCGAGCAACCGAGAAACAAAGAAGGAGAATCGCAAAATAACAAATTCCATAATTTTATCCTGTCTTTTTTCCTCTTAGTTGTCCAATAAGAATGTGTGTATATGGTGATTATTTTGATTAAAATCATATTAAGGAGATGGTGATGGTGGTCTAATTGCACATATTAATTATAAAATATCTCGTGAACTAGTGGTCTCTCCATTCATTGCTCTGCCAACTATATGAACTGATAACGTGGTGAAGGAATTTGTGGGAAGGAGGAACAAGAAGAGGAGAACAGAATGTTACTTTGCAGAAGAGATGCAGAAGAAAAATACGGCGGGAAAGAAAATTAGCCTTAGGGATAAATAACTAGGGTTGATGGGAATTAAAATGGTATATATCAATTAAATATGAGTGTTGACAGCTCCGTTATGCAACATACTCTCTTAAGAAGGTGTGTGGTGGGAGTTAGGGGATCAAAAGAAACATGGATGGAGCTTTTATTGCATCTTTCTCAGGAAACTTGGGACGGTATTTGATCACATTGGAATTAAGAATTTAATTTAAATGAATTCACAGTGTAAAATAATTTTATATTATCAGTCAAAAGAAATAGTAAAAAATATCAACTTATATAAATAATCACCCACTATAATTAGGGACCCACCATAATTTTTCACTTTTTCCTATTTCTATTGATTGATAGTCTAAAACTGTAAAATTGTTTTATACTGTTAGTATATACCAATTAAACTCTGGAATTAAAAGAGTAATATTAAAAATTTTGATAAATTTTAAGTATAATTTGATAACTATTATTGGAGAAGATGAAATGATTAGGAATATCCACTTATTTAAAAATTAATAAACAGGCTAATCTATTTTTTCAATTTTCTAGCTGTGTTTTTGTTTTTAAAATTAGATTAACTATTTTAGGGCCTTTTCATTTTAACTCTACATCGATATTAATATTCAAAGATCATATATCATGTAGCATAACTAAACTGCATCCATGAGAAAAAAGGAAACAAATTGTCATGTACATAAAGTGCCGAAAAGTGCATGAGGCATGGCTAACTGTGAAAGCCATTGATTGTTGTTATGCGGTTTGCAGTTTCATCGATCTAAAGTATTTTACGACAAACATCCTTAGTGAGATTGAAGGGTCCAACGCACAGATCGCTCTAATTCGTCATTCGTTTTGCCAATTTTGGTTGTATTCTATCTCATTAACAAAACACCCTCCAACATGCAACCAAAACCTGCTCGTTTTTACCTTCATTACTACTCCCTCCCAGCAAACACCCCCTCTCACTTCCCTCTTCTGTTCCTCCAACTGCTGCACCATTCTTGTTCTTATTCTTATACATTAATTCCTCCTAAACCCACCTTCAGTTTCTTCTCCAACACCCTCTTCTTCTTTCATGTCTTCATGTCCACCTTAATTGTCATTGCCACCACCACCTTTGCTACGTTAATTATTCCAAAGACAAAGCAAAATGGGAGTAGAGAATAAAGGGGCAGTGAAGCCACCTTCTATCTTCTCCATTTCTTTGCTTCCCTTCTTCCTCTTAAGCCTCGCCAATTGTGCTTCCACCACTGACTCTTCCTTCTCACCTCGTGTTAATTATCTCATTGATTGTGGCTCCTTCAACCACACTCGGCTCAAAGATGGTAGAACCTTCAAATCTGATCGTGAAACCACTTCTTTCTTATCCACAACGGAAGACGTGCAAGCTTTAGTTGACTCCATCAACATAAATGTCTCTTCTTCTGCGCCTCCTTCATCAGTGCCTTTGTATCAAAGTGCAAGAGTTTTTCAAGAGGAATTGATACACCCCAAGAAGATAAGAAGCGAGAAACAAGGATTTGGAGGGCACCATTGTGGGCCAAAGATTATGTTAATTGGTTTATTAGTAGTTAGTTTAGATTACGTTATTTTGAATATTGGTTTTTTGCACTTTGAATTGTTAGCAGTACGTAGTTATCTCATGCATGAAAGTAAGAACAGTAGTTACGTAGAATCCATGCACTTATAAATAGAACCCTTGCCAAGTATTTTCTTGGGAGTTTTTTTTAATAAAAGTTTTGGAGAATACCATCTCCTTTGGAGTCTGGACTTGACTCGAACAAGTCTAACAGGAATCTATATTCACCTTTTACATCTCAAAAACTGGTCGACTTTGGGTTCGCCTTTACTTCTTCCCTCTCCCTCACCCTTCATATGATCTCAAAAGTGCTGTCTTCTCTGTCCACACTGATCACTTTGTGCTCTTGCATGAATTCTCTGTGAGGAACAATGACAAACTCGTTTTCAAGGAGTACCTTGTTAATGTTTCTGACACTAGATTCTCCCTCAAATTCAAGCCCAAGAAGAACTCCTTTGCATTCATCAATGCCATTGAGGTTGTCTCAGCCCCTGACACCCTTATCTCAGATTCAGCAACTGCGGTTTCCCCACTTGGAGAATTCAAAGGACTATTACAATCTGCTCTCCAAGTATCCTACCGAGTGAATGTTGGTGGCCCAATCATAGCTCCTGATAGTGACACCTTGTCAAGAACATGGGAACCTGATAGCCCTTATAATGTCTTCCCACATGGTTCTGAGGATGTTGTTGTGTCCAACAAAAGCATCAAATACCCTCAAACTGGTGCCACACCTTTGATTGCTCCTAGCTTGGTTTATGCAACTGCTGCACAGATGAAGGATCCTAGACTTATGCAACCAAATTTCAATCTGAGTTGGATGATGAATGTGGAGAAGAGCTACTCCTATTTTTTAAGGTTGCATTTCTGTGACATTGTGAGCAAGAGCCTTAACCAATTGTACTTTAATGTATACATCAATGAGATGGTGGGTGTGTCTGCTATGAACCTGTCATCTCAAACCAAAGCTCTAGCCACTGCATTTTACCAAGACTTTGTGCTTGATGCTTCTGCTATCACAAACGGTTCCATCTTGGTTCAGGTAGGGCCAGCTAATCTCCAGCATGGCTTTACCAATGCAATTCTGAATGGCATTGAGGTGATGAAGGTGAGCAACTTCGCAGGTAGCTTGGATGGTTTCTTCTCTGTTGATGGGAATTACAAAGGGCAAAGTTCAACAACCAATATTGCAATGAAAATTGCTGCTATTGTTGGCTTAGCATTGGCCGTGACAGCAATGTTGTTGTTAGTAGTGATGTGTGTTAGGTGGCACAAGAGGCCTCAAGGCTCGCAAAAGCATAGAAGGTTCACATCATGGCTCCTCCCACTCCATTCAAGTTGCACAACTAGATTGTATTCAAGCAAAAGCAGCTCTCAAAGCTCAGGCACATTTTGTTCCCCCCGCAAAAGCAAGAATGGTCACTCTTCTCATCACTTCCCAAGCAAAGGTCCTAAAAAGTTCTTCCATTTCAATGAATTGCAGCAAGCCACACGGAACTTTGATGAAAATAGAGTGATTGGTGTTGGAGGCTTTGGAGTGTATCTTGGAACATTGGAAGATGGGACTAATGTTGCTATAAAACGAGGAACTGGTAGTTCAGAACAAGGCATCAATGAGTTCAGAACCGAGTTGGACATGCTTTCTAAGCTGCGCCATCGCCACCTAGTGTCATTGATAGGCTTGTGTGATGCGAACTCGGAGATGATTCTTGTGTATGAGTACATGGCTAATGGTCCCTTTCGCTCCCACCTCTATGGCTCCAACCTCCCTCCTTTGTCATGGCAACAAAGGCTTGAGATATGCATTGGCGCAGCTCGTGGATTATACCATCTCCACACTGGTGCAACTCAAAGTATCATGCACCGTGACGTGAAAACCACAAACATCCTCTTAGATGAGAACTATGTTGCCAAAGTCTTTGACTTTGGCTTGTCAAAAGCTGTCCCAGAGAAAGCCTATGTGAGCACGGCTGTGAAGGGTAGTTTTGGATACCTTGACCCTGAGTACTTCAGAAGCCAACAACTAACACAAAAATCTGATATATACTCTTTTGGGGTAGTCCTTTTCGAGGTTCTATGTGCAAGGCCAGTTATTTGCCCAACACTTCCCAGGGAGCAAGTTAACTTGGCTGATTGGGCAATGCAACACCACAAAAGAGGCAAGCTTTATGAGGTAATTGATCCATGTATTGTTGACACTATCAACCCCCAATCCCTCAAGAAGTTTGTGGAAGCTGCAGAGAAGTGTCTAGCAGATCATGGTGTTGATAGGCCTAGCATGGGGGATGTGTTGCGGCACTTGGAATGTGCTTTGCAACTAGAGGAAGCTGCCTCACTTGTTGATGCACCAGAAGATAAAAGCAAAAAATTAATTGCTCTTCAACACCCAAAGGAAAATGATGATGTTGCAGATAATTCAGATGCTCATGCAAGTGATTTCTCTGATATCACAGATGTTAATGCTGTTTTGTTTTCTCAGATAGCTAACCTCCAGGGAAGATAGGAATTGCAAAGGTTCAAGGGTAAAAACTAAGTAGTCTTGGGCACACCATGTTGCCCCCAAAGGACTTGGAATTATTGTACCAGTCCTCATTGCTACAAATCTTCAGTTCAAAAGTTTATAGAAGTGATCTGGAGTAATCTATAGACATCAGATAGATAGTGATGGAACATGCAAGCTCAAGTGGAGCAATTTAAGCTTGATGTACAGAAAGAGCATATTTTTCTTTTTCTACCACTCATCTTTCATTGTAGTTGATCTTCGTGATAAAAATTTAACAGGCCAATTGAATATTATGTATGTTTAGTTTAATGTATTTTGTGCTAGTACAGCAAAAAGTGGACTTGGAATGGAAAGTACTTTACCTTACTCAATGCCTCTAAATATTAGTTTTTATTATTATTGTCTCTAACCTTTGCCGTGCATCCTTCCAATTTGAGTTACATTATAGATGTGCTTCCGATTTAATGCTGCAACCAAGCCAATCATTTTGATATGGAAATATGCTCATTGTCACCTGTCAAGGGATGATAAAATTTATAATTATAATGAGTGCTCAAGTACAGTTAAAATCCAAATAAAGTTACATATTAGCATTAACCCCACAGGAGGACCAGAGGAGAAATAGTATTTACATTCACAGAAGTAACCTAGACTTTAAACGGAATAGACTTGTTATGTTATTCTTGTTCAGTACTGATGGCCCTTTTTTTTTTTTTTTTCTAAATGTGAACAGTAATGATGGCATTTAGCTCTAGTAACAGAGAATTTTTATATCATAACTTTATCGAATAATATGTACTATACTTTTTTTAAAACAGAGGGATTTATGTACCAAAAAAATTTAGGGAGCTCAACGTGTAAAAGTAATTCTTGAAATAAAACTAATTCAAATGTAATATTGAATTAGAAAATAAGGCTTTATTTTTTTTTTTATTTCTCAGTATATCCCCTCGTGTAAAATATGAGAGACTAATTTCCTAAAATACGGTCAAATATTTAATGATTTAATGTTTAAATCCAATAGAAAACTTTTATTAAAAAAGCAATAATAAAACTTCTAAGTATTTAGTATAATGTAACTCGTTCTTCCAAGTATAGTGTTAACTTCTTTATTTAGATTTTGGTAAGGTCCCTTATTTAGATTTAAACTCAGCTACACCCTGCTGCTTCATATCATTATTTACAGCGGTCAACAATTTTAGGCCAGTATGAACGTCCTTTTTTTCTTTTGGGATCTCCTGTCAAAATGAGAAATTTTTTGGTCTAGACACAAAATGAGATCTTCTTTGTTTTGGTCAACAAAAATGAGATCTTTTTCTTCTTTTGGTCAACAAATGAGATCTTCCTATTACCAAAAAAGTCTATGGCGGAAGGAGAGTCTAATACTGTGAGGGTCCAATTCAAAGCCCTTTATTTAGCCCATTAACACTAGGTTGTTAAATTGATCCATTATATTTCCTACTAGGCTACAATTTCAATTTTAGTTCTTGTATACTTTTTATCTGAGTTTACAGTTGAAAACCCGGTTAAAAATTCATCAAAAAAAGACAAAACCGGTTTTAAAAAAATCATAATCTATATTCAAGAATTCAGAATAATTTCTACAATTTGTAAGAAATACAAATGTTTTATATTATTTGAAGATTACATAAACTTTTCAAATTAAATTATTCTTTATGATCATGCGTATTATTTTAAATTTCTATAATTTCTATCATCATGCATATATTCTTGATTATTCTAAATAAAGTACTACAGTAAAGTGTTTATTAGTTTTAAAATTATATAAATTTTATGTGCTTAATCTATTAAGAATTTTCAACCTAACAATTAGATTATAAAAATTTATTATATAAAATAACTACACTAAAACTAACTCCTAAGTGTCATCATATCGAACTGATGATCTATCAATGACTTAGTGCCAGTTTGGTTTGGAGTTTGCAACTCTCAAAAGGCCTTTTAGGAGAAGAAAAATGATTTTGTATAGTAAATGGTAGTGTTTGGTTTAACTTCTTTCAAAAGGCCTTTTTCTATAAGGTCTTTTAGAAGAAGTATCTTTGAAGTTATTTTTCATTTTAGAAAAAAACCTTTTGAAAAGGAATCTTATTATTACTTTCACATCAACAACCAAAAGTAATTTTACTTTATCTTATCCAAACAAAACTCATTCTTCTAAAAGGCCTTTTGACATATTCAAACCAAATAAAAATCATTCTTTTAAAAGTACTTCTTCTAAAAAACCTTTTTTTAAAAGACCTTATTTTAAAAAACCTTTTCCAAAAAGTTAAACCAAACGGACTCTTATTAGTTCACGTCCGAAAAAGAATGACTTATTAGTTAAAAATTATCAATAAAACTCAAATCTGACTTTTTCATCAATACAATTTGACGCTGCTAATTGAGAAAAAAATGGTACATTTCCAGTGCCGTTACGCAGCGGTTTATTGTTAATCATTCAATCTCTTACTTTAATTGTTTATCAAATATATTAACGCCACTTAAATGAATGCCAAATTGTCCCAAACATGTGGAAATTTCTCAATGTCAAAATTGTAATGTAGAAAGAGATCATGTTATTTGTTTTGTTAGGGCTTCCCACTTTCTTACTCAAAAAGTTATTTTTTTTTTTTTCAACAACACGAAAATTTGCTAGAATATACATTTCAACTATGAATTAGCGTCCCGTCAAAAAAGAAGTATGATTGAGTGTGATTAGTAGAACTAAAAATGAAAAAGATGAAAAATACATAAAAAAAAGAAGAAAGAAAGCCTAGAACCGACACAGGAATTTACACATTAGAAAGGAATTATTTTCCATTAACAAAAAAAAAAAAAGAATTGCATCCAATAAAAAAAACTTTACTAATTAAGTCAACAACCGCCTTTTTGTTTGATCAATCTCGTTTAGCTTAGTTTTTAGACAAATATTTATATTTAAAATAAACTTTGGGCGTATTGCCCCATACATCTACCAAAAATAAATTTGATTAATTCGCTATTAACCATAAATAAACGGAGCCGACACTTCTTGTACATAATTATTGTTCATAAATTATAATGCTTCCAACTTCGAACTCTTTATTGTCGTCATACGCTTTTCTTTCTTTTTTCCTTTTCAGAAGAAAGAAACCCGGAGTCCCCATTCCCCAAACCTTTCATGTCTATTATTTTGTAATCGACTACCTAATTGCAATTAAATTTCAGTTGTAATGTCAACAAATGTGTTGACATCTCAACAAGTGAATAAAGTATAACTAAAACTAAAATACTTAATCTTGTTGTAGTTAGATAACATTCCCTACGTATAATAAAAGAATCAAATCAATTAAGATAAGCCCTTGTCCCAATGGAAAAAAACTCTCAAACTAATTACCAGGTCAAATTGGTTCTGCTCACCGACTAAATCATACTTACACTATAGAATGACCCTGTTTTGTCCTCCTTTCATTGGCCACCAATGGCCCCAACTCATATTATAGCTCAACCCCTACACCACAGCCATTGATATCAATGGCTAATCTTATATAGCCTTTGGCACCACGGCTACCCCACCCACCTTGTGTGGCATTTTAATTTGACATTAATCATTAGTTATGCGTGATAAGCATGTGATTTGATGTTAAATTGATCGTCTGGATATACTATATCATTAAGAAAGTCCCTTTCTTTTTTTCTAATAATTGTTGATGGAAAGTAGAAGGTAAACCAATTATATACCTTTTATTTTATGTATATATGTATATATAAAATACATAGGTTTTTTTTTCATATGATATAAAATACATAGTTATTACTATAGCTTACAAGCTACGTATAATTCACTTATATCATGTGAAAAGTGCCAAAACTGGGGTCGTGGTCCTACCTTGAGCGTCATGCATCACAAGGTTACTACTTTATAACAACCTTCATTCCATGTTACGGCAACTAGAATTGAATTCTATTATTTCCCTTCTCCGTCAAGATGTGGATTTCCTTTTTATTTTGCACTCATGTCACAAACTGCTCTTACAAACTTTAAAATGACGCTTTAATTTCAAGGATAATATGGGGCCAACATCGAATGCTTCATTTTGTCATGATTTATAATATGTTCTTTGGTACCCGGAAAAGGATTTGTAAATTGTAAGCAGCAATATAATAAGCCTACTAAAATAATGTGCATTTTAAGCAAGCTAAAAAGAGAAGAGAGCTCTCATCATCAAAGACAACGACCAAAAGCATTGCCATACCAAATTACTTTAGTGGCTTATTGCTATTGCTATTTGCTAATATATTATAAATCGTGAAACCAAGGAAAAGGTGCTCTAAGCTTGTGCCCCCTCTTAAACCAGCTAATAATTTGGTGGAGGGATTCGTAGAACACAAAGAAAAAAGTCAACAATGTGTCCAAAACCTCTGGTAAAAACAAAGTCCAAACTACTCCACCTCAGCACTCGTTAGTTTCTTGTTGTTGGCCTATCTGTTCATCCAAAAACACCAACCCCTTTATAACTCTCTAACCTACCATTCCCAAAAGAAAGAACAAACCCATTTAAGAGAAACTTACACAGAAAGGAAACACCAACTCCTTCCTTGTAACAACAACTCGGTGTTGTAGAGTCTATACTGGTGATATAACCGAGGAGACACCCCAATTCATCTCCGACTCCCTCTCCCTTGTCTTGTGGCAGATTAAAAACATATCAATATTATTTCCAATGGAAATTTCAGGCAAGATACTCAGAAGATCAATTCACAGTTTTCTTCAAAACTATCACTTTTTCACCTCAACAGCAGCTTTCCTTGCTTTTCCTTTCTCAGCTTCAATACTCCTCTCACAAGCTTTGGTTCCCACCCCTTCATCCCTCTTGCCTCAAATATACAATCGCCTAAGGACTCTCTTTGATGCTGCAGGCTTTCCTCCTTCAGAATTGTTCAGTCTGCTTAACCTTAAGGTTTCTCAAACAATCACTTCCTCAATCATTACCCTTCCCTTCACCCTCACCTTTCTCCTCATAGCAAAAGCATCCATAATCCAGGCTCTCAATCAACACAAAAGAACTTTGCTGCCGCCTTCCTTCAGTTCAATACTATCCCTTTACAAGCCACTCCTCCACACATACATATGCAACTGTTTCTTGATCCTCTCAGCAAATGCAACTGCTTTTTGTCTCTTGTTTGTGGCCTTCAGCTGCATTGAAGGGCTTGGCTACTCTTCCCCTAGTTGCCTCCTCTTCATGTCAGCTACTGGGGCAGTTCTCTTTTCAGTGATCCTTGCCAATGCACTTGTCATATGCAACATGGCACTGGCTCTATCTGGTATGGAAGGACATGGTGGACTCCTGGCAATCCTGCAAGCTTGTGTTATGATAAGGGAAAGGACATCAATGGCTTTGTTCCTGGCACTGCCTGTCAATGTGGCCTTGGCTGCGATTGAGGCCTTGTTCCAATTTCGAGTTGTAAGGGCTTATCGTATAGCTGGAAAGGCAGGGCCTTATGTGGCTTTAGAGGGGATTTTCGTTGCTTACTTGTACTCAATATTTGTCATACTTGACACAATTGTGAGCTGCATGTTTTACAAAAGCATTAAGGCAGGATCATTGGTTGATCATGAGGACAAACATTTGTTGAGGATTGAGTTTCCAGAGGAGGACAATTATGGTTGCATGGGAACCAAGAATTTTGAAGAACTACCGTGACATAAGATAGGTAGTTGCTGATTTGGTCAAGGCTGTTCTTCATTATTCATAAAGGAGAAGAAGCTACCAGTTACTTTTGAGCAAGTATAGCAGGAGTTTACAAAATTCATTTTCATGTTGCTCGGAGGAAATCAAGCAACTTTGAAGGTAAAAAGATTTTCAAATGGAGGAACCTCAGCTCAACCATGTGCAAAATACAGGAAGCTAGAGAGTAATGCACCATTTTATATAAATGTCTTTCTGTTATATTCTTCAACTCGCCCCCTTCTTTTGATTTAATCATGTTTACCTTGTATATTGGTAAATGATAATCATTTACAGTGTGGATAATACAAAGGCTTCCCCTTAACTTCGTGTTGGACTTCATAGTTTAGTAACACTACACAATCAGAATAAATTGCTATAATTTTTGGTAGAAAATAAAGGTAGTTATTGAATGAAATTGTTAGTATGACCAATTTACCAATCCAAAAGTCAACATATTTATTGCATCAAATGCAAGTAAAAGTTCTGTTTGACTAGTATTCTTGCTTTGTAGAAGAAAAATACTAGCATCCAAATATTCTCTGAAAAAATGGGTGAGAGACAATTTCTTCTATATGATTGTTAACGTAGCCTTGCAAGAGCACAATCTTCCGCGGAAGACAAACTAGAGGCACGTTGGTTTACCAATGTGCTTTTAGGCAAATAAAAGAACCAACAATGACTTCGCGGACCCGTGAAGAATATGGTTATTTTGCAGTAGTAAAAGCCTCTTACTTTAATTTGAATACGCTTGTGACCATTAGTGACAAAACCAGTCAATGATAAGATATTCGTATTACCATGGCCCGAATCCATGGTATCGTTAAGACCCATACCGAGGAACTCGTATTTAATTACAGAAAAGCCTGAATATTACTATGCTGTTCCATTGGATTTGTGTTATAAAATTCCATCAGGTCCAGAATATTAACAACTGGTTTCGAAAGCTCCGCGCTTTGGAGCAAAACAGTGAATACCATCCACTTGCACAAGGAAATTGGAATATTCAGCACGAAATTTTCAGATCACCTCAAAATAATACAAAAGTGGTATTATGCGTCATTCAAAGGCTAACGTAACACCTCAGCTTATGTATTATTGTTATTTTCCATTTTCACTATATTTTTAATACATCAACTAAGATGTTCAATTATAAATAAAATAAAATATCACTTTTTTTCTTACTTTACGAACGTCTAAGAATTTCTCTGCAAACGAAACATGCAAATTAAGATATTCTAGTAAATTGTTTCTCTCACCATCTACTCCAACTCTTTTATCTCCTGCTCCAATTAGATACGCCAAGTTATGAAATGAAATAAACGTTATTTATTCCGCCTGTTAAACCATAACTCAATGGAACAAGGAAAATAATTTCTTCACACTTTTACAGCAATACTCATTTAAGAGAGAGAGAGAGAGAGAGAGAGAGAGAATATAAAAATGACGTAAAAAAAATCAAATGAGAATATAAGTATCCAACAAACAACTCTGAACAACAGCAGCAAATGAAATCTGAGCAGGTATGATATATAAATGGCGTTAAAATCGGAAAATGTCTCTCGCAAGATGAAACTAGCGTACACCATTAAACATCTGCACTACCTCTGAACTCACTGTTTTCATGCTAATAAAATGTGTGCACAAATAATCCAGCGTCGTAATTTCATGAGCTGGGACAAGATAATGTGACAACATTTTACACTTCACGGATACGTATTGTATTTCACATGAAAAATGAAGCTAGCATTCCTAGCTCGGCCTACTCTTTCACTTATATTACAGTTACAATACAATGCCCTGATTTCTATTTTCTCTCAACTGACAGCTATACAACATTTTCTTGAGGGTACTACCAAAATCTCTATCAAAAAGGAAACTAATTTCTATGTTACATGACAAAGAATTGGACCCTAAAGGGGACGGTTAAAGCTTTGTACAAGGTTTCATGGTACTATGGTTGACTTTGCTTTACAAATCCAAGAAACTTATGCTCTGGAGCCAGAAAACTGCCAAATGAATGATGCAAGCCAATGCTAGTTACACTGCAATAGAAGACATGATCTACTACCAAGTTTCTTCTTGCATCAATGTGAGAGGGACCAAATCCATGATTTTCCATTAGCACTCAGTAGGTGCCGATGCCATCTCAAGAAATCACAGTAAGCATCCACTGCGTATCGGACTTTCCGAGTATTCTGATGAGAAAGATCAATTCGCCACACAAATCTGATTCAACAGCAGGCCAATAGAGAATCAACTCCTAAGCCTGTTGTATGTTCAGAGGTCCACAGGCAGCAGGAATTCGCAATTCCACCAAGGCTAATTGTCACATCTTCATCATGGAAAGGGGGAGGCTTCTGTATGGATCTCAGAAGCAGTCCCCTTACTACCATGGGTAGATTCCTGCTCTTTGGCAAGAGGATGGTGTCAACGCAAAGAAGCAGAAAACCCAGTCGTCAACTGTCTTTTGCACTCTTCCTTGTCAAGTTAATACCCTTAGCCTTCTCCATTTCAGCCTCTTTCTCAGCTTTCTTCCTCTCTAACTCTGCCTGTTTGCAATTCTCTTCATGTGCTTTCCGAAACAACCTTATAAAGTTTAGGAGAGTTGCAGTGACTGTAATCGTCAAAACAGCAACAATAAGTCAGCTTTGAGCATTACAAAAAAGTTGAAAAGAACATCTCACTATTTTTCCCAAACATAACAACAGAAACACACATGGATAATGAAACATCATACAGTTCAGTCCCCACATTGATTTTCCCCTCTATTTATCTTATTATTCGTTGACTATTCACTCTTTCATCCCCTGCCATTCTGTCACCTTTCTTTCTTTTGTTGTAGTACTTACAAAGGATCCAAGGAGGACAGTCATTTCTACCAATTCAGCAACTTATTACCACACATCACTCAAAAGAAAGCTACGAAGTAGCTTGGTGCAGATTCCATTAGGAGCATAAAATATACAAATATCCTTCCTCAACCCTAGACAAGAAAACCACACTTCTAAACCACCTAATTTGTATAAAATACACACATCCCGAACATGAGTGCAAAAGGTCATGAAAATGTACTTTCCCTAAAAACATCAGTTAAATGAACTATAATCTGATAAAATAAGTCACCAGTTAGAAGACCATTGACCATGGTCATATATCTAAGGGTGTCTTTGGGTTGGGTCGGGTGGGTTTAGGGTGCTTTTTTGACCTGTGTTCCGTGAAAACCATGTGTTCGATATAACATTAAAAAAATTAACCTATTAAAATATATCAAAATATATAATTGAATATAATCAATGTAATCATATATAAGTTTTAATATATATCAAATCTTTTAACAAATATGACAACTATACGTCTCAGCATGCATAAATTTTAAAAGATATCCATAAGTCCTAGAAGCAGAATGACATGGTCGGGGTGGATGGGTAGCATTGCACAGTAATGTCTTTTTGTAACCTCATTGTCAAAACAAAAACAATCCTTTAAAGGCTTGAAGCCAAAAATAAATAAGATATGACACCTCCTATCATAAGTCAAGATATGACACTACTAGTCATATTGACGACATAAAGTATTAAGCATCAATTTACCTTGCTCAAATGGACAACGAGCAGGATCCTCACCAAAATATAGTGCGAGTGCATCTGCATTTCTACCCTGTACATTGACAAATTACACAATCTTTTTATCTCTTTATGGAGGTGCTTAATGTACCAAAAAGAAGGTTTAAGCAAATTACCACCACAGAATATAGGTTTGTAAGAGATGCCACCTCTGACTCAGCTACAACTATGAATTCTTTCAATGTCTAAAAATATTATAAAAAATGAGTCAAATGTACTGAAAATGTAAAACAAATAGCAAACCACAAAATGTAGAATTAGATTTATCCATGTAATATGATGGAAAACTCATTCATTGTTGAAAAGGAATTTAAAGCTCCCCTTAATTTACATTTTGCACATAATCAATGTTTACACAAGACTAGAGAAACATATGGAGATTAATAATTCCCTTGTCAACACCAATGATCAATAACAAAGGGCTAATAGTTGCACTCTTCTATAAGCATATTGCCATTAGAGTTTAGGTGAAGCTGATAAGAACCATGCTCACATGCAAAAAGTTTGCAAACTCAAAGAATTGAATGGGCCTAATCTAACCCTAAAAGCTAGCTCATGGGAGGAGAATTGTCCAAGCTCTTATAAAGGTTATCTTTGCTATATCCTTAAGTGATGTGGGACTCTAACACCCCCCTTCACGTCCAGGACTGGACACCTAGAGCATAAAGTTTGCGGGGCTGGATATTTGTAGGTGACCCAATAACAATCACAAACCGATATGTTTTGATATCATCTTAAAATTGAGTGAGCCTAACTCAACCCCAAAAACTAGCTCATGGGAGGAGGATTGCCCAAACTCTTATAAGGGCTATCTTAGTCATATACTTAAGTGATATGGGACTTTAACATAAACAAAACAACTAGGAACCAATTTGGAAATAGGTAGAAAGATAAGCATTTGGAGTTGCTGAATTTCTCGTGTTTAGGGAAGTCTTCTTGTTTAACTAAATTACTTGTAGGCAAACAAAATATAGGGAGTGTGAGAGTATTGTCTAAGTCAATGTTATATAAAAAATTATTCAAAGTCCCACTCGTGAAATATGTGTTCTTTTGTTCCTCCCTATCCCATTGATATCTCACCCCAAAATTTCAACAAGAATGTCAACAAGAATCAGATTACGCAAACTTTTTTGATAGAGGGGGTGAAAAGATTTGACAGATAGGAAAGATGGAAAGCACAAATAGGAAGAGAATAAAATGTCCTCAATAACAGAAAACTCAAGACACAACAATGAGGATGAAAAAAATGAAGAATGCACCAAGACTTTCCATCTCTCCATATCAAAAGTCTAAAAACGATTTAGAATCTAGTAGTTTGATTGTTAACATGGTTTATGATAGGATATTATAGGATTGTCTGATCCATATCAGCTGACCCCACCTAGTGGAACAAGACTTGGTTTTTGTTTTTGTATAAAATTGCAACTTGCTTTAATAGCCATGAGCAGAACACAAACGAGAAGCAATAACCACAACACTATTCCATGAACATTATACTCTAACCAAATAAACCAAATAACTCATAAGCATCTACCCACTGCAGTTAAAACTAGGAAGAACGTAAAACTGCTTCCACAACAAGTCATTAAAGACAGCTATGGTTTCCTCCTGTTCAATTCACGTTTGGGGTTTTTCAATTTAAGCTGCTTCTGGGATTATGTAGTTCAATTCGAAATTTTTCTCCCTCATAATAATCTAATTGTAATCGTTAAAATTCTACTTTTGCTTAAACCATTGAATGCAGTACCTTTCATTGGACTGAAACTGAAAGATAAAAAGTACATTTACTCAAGCTCAAATCAATAAATAACCCTAGTAGGCTAGCACACACAATATTGTTAAACCATTGAATGCAGTACCTTTCATTGGACTGAAACTGAAAGATAAAAAGTACATTTACTCAAGCTCAAATCAATAAATAACCCTCGTAGGCTAGCACCCACAATATTTAAGACCAACATCAGCTCCAACGTTTAGTCATTTCCATGACAATTTAAAGAAATAAGACTTTGTGAGCTTATGAGAACTGTTGCTTAACTCCCCCATAAATTCCCTTACAAGTTCTATCAGAATGCATTTTAATTCTCTATGTGTTGTTGAGGCGGCAATGAGTGCACTGAATGGATCTTGGAAACATATCACCCCTCACCTAAAACGTTGATGCTAAACTGCCAAATATCAAATCCAAAGCTCCCTCAAAGGTCAAATCCTTTATTTGGAAAGTTGTACTTAATAGGTTCGAAGACCACAGAAAACTATTTCCCCTGGTACGTGTTATGTGCTGTGCAAACTCAGAATTGACTGCACATCTTTTTTTGCATCGTTCTATGGCTGATTTTCTATGAAATGCTTTATTTGGTATCTTTGGTGAGTGCTGGGTGTACCCTAGAGCTTTGGATTAGTTCTTGTTGACTAGCTTTGTTGGTTTTGGAAGGAGGAAGGAAGCCAAATCTTTGTGGCAGTGTCCTGTCTATGCCATTATTTGGTGTATTTGGTTGGAGCGTAACTCTGGCATCTTTAATGGCAGACATCGGACAAGCAAGTCTTGTGAAATTGGATTAGGCATCTTGCTTCCACTTAGTGCAAGGCACATAATCTTTTTAGGGGGTGTCTCTCTCTAAGATATGCAAAGAGATTGGAAAGCTTAGCGTTCTTTTTTTTTCCCCCTATCTTTTGTATTGAGAATCTCTTATCCTCCATGCCCTTTGTAATATCCTTCTCTTCTTGTTAATAATAATTCTTCTTTTACCAAAAAAGGAAAAAAAAAACTGCCAAATATCAAAAGATTGAGATTAACTCAAAAGTCAAAATGTCAAGTACAAAGAAACCTATCTAAGAAAGATCTGCCCATGCCTGCCTATCAGATCTAACAAGAACTACCACGGTGTGATCATTAATTGATTGATGTCGATAATTATCATAACTACACGGTCAACTATATTCATGATGCAGGAAAACAAGTATTATGAATCATTTTAGAACTTTCTTGTTTTTACCCATGATATAATGAAGAATCAAGAGCCTGACATAAAAATGTTAAACACCTTACAGAAAACTTCGGACACGGGTCCATCATTTGCAGATGCAGCAAGCTCCTGTTTAACCTTTTCTAATCCCTTGATGATTGCCTGCATCTCTTCGGCTAATGACTTCAATTGTATCTGCAAGAAGTGCATCTTCCAATCAATACATGTTGTAATCACATGACCTAATACTGGAAGTTAGATGGTCCCAACAGCATTTTCTTTTGGCTAAAATGCAAATAACAACTTTAACTTTGACACTTGAGCAAACAAAGGGAGCAGTTAACCTCCTTTTTCCACACCTAGCACATATCCCCTTCCATAGTGGAAGAAAGCAAGAAATGTGTGTCAAATGAATAGAGATTTTGCTGGAACTTGATTCAAGATGTGCTACTAGGTGAAATTTCTCTTGATTCAATGATTATTGCACACTTCAGAATGAAAAGGGAATATTTTCCACATAAATTTTAAGTGGATTAATTACCAAATTTTAAACGAGGGGATATTTGCCAAAGGGCCAAAAGTTGAAGGAAGTTATTTGCATTTTGGTCTTTAGTGTTTGGCTCAGGTGCAATCTGCCACCGTAATTTAAGTAAGTCCAATGGCACTTTTCCCCATAATTTACAATATTAAGTAAATTCCCACTTCTTTCACACAGTTTTTTGGAACGTCCAGTGTGATCTTTTGGCAGGTACAGGACTCAAAAAAGATAACTTATGACTATGCCAAAGTGATAAGCTTCGGTGGTGAGCAATGATGATGATTGAAAGAGGAAATTTGGTCTTCTTTGAGTCACTTTCCTGCTCATGAGCTTCTAAAACTATAACTCTTAATTTGTATGACATGCAGGCCATTGCAAGAAGTCACAGAAGGGAATGTGCTCAGTTTTACAAGTAAGGGGCCAAAGTGAAACAGAACCAATGAACCAACCAGGGTAGCAAATTGCACTTGAGTACTTGACCATTTCTGGCTATAAAGAACCAAGCATAAATCATCACCTTAGTTGCAGCTTCCAGGCTAACAAGGTCTAAGTGAAAATCAAGCAGTCCAGGTGACCTTTCAGCTAGAACCTAGAGCCCAAAAAAGAAAAAGAAAAGGTAAGTGACCAAATGATATATTCATTTAGTAGAATTGATACTTTTACCTTGCAAAGATAATGCATCAGTGTCATCTTGTTGTTAGAAGCACGAGTGTCAGTAAGCTTTAAAAGACTATCCAACTTGAATCCAATTGCAGATCCTGCATAAAATGAAAACACTTTATACTAATACTTATCCATGAAATGGAAATTGGATAAGATCTAACACAATCACAAAATTTTGACTGCTTCAAATTAAGAAGGGCCAGCGATTACCAAACCATAAAAAATAAAGAGAGCTAGCACCATATGTCTTTACCATCCCCCCCCCCCAAAAAAAAAATGAAAAAACCCTAAAAAAAATGATAAGAACATTGCCACAATAAAAAACAACTTACCCCTCGCTGTTCCTTGATTCAATGTATTGCCCAAAAACAGAATTTTCTTCATGATCTCCTTCAGCTTGACAGACTTTCGGACCTATTACCAAGAGAAAATGCACAAGGTCAAAGAAATACAAGCAACTAAACGTTTGTTAGTTTCATAAGCAAAGTACCTCTTCACAGGCAGAGTTAACAGTGTTTAAACTCTTCTTAAATTCTGTAACCTGAGTCAGGAAGAAAGTATGATAACTGAATCAAAAGACCAAATCAACAAAACATTCAGAAAGATATTACAGGCACCACCAAACCTGAGACAGAAATTGAATCTTGAAAGAGAATACTCTTAATTTTGACTCCACCCGTGGCACCTTCATCAGCTCCAAAAAATACTGAAACATAGCCAAATATATATCAGAATATGATTATGCATACATGTATATAATAGGATCTTGCATTAGCAAAGACCAAAAGAATTGGTAGAGGGAAAGGTGGAGATTTGTAAATGCTAAATCACTTTTTCTTCCACAAGCAACCAGGCAACAGCAACCAAACTGTCACTGTACTAGTATATGGACCTTGAATTCATATGAATTGCCTTTTTGAGGAATTAAACTCCTTACAAACAATTTTATGTATCATTGCAATCAAATGATAGATTCACTTCCAAGATTAAAGCCTCATTTAATTGCAGCATTCAATGCTTCAAACTCTGCAGCCAACTATTTATACCCAGAATTCTGCAATTATCAAATTTCAATTGGCATTCCAACAGTTGTTTTTCTTAAAAAGAAGTTTCTCCTCTCTATTGGGTAGCTAGCTACATCATTTCTTCAACATTCCCCCAATTCCCTTCCAGATTTTGAAGCAAGCAATAAGAGCCAAACAAATCAACTGCAGATGCTGGGATTATGTGCCACAAAAAGTATCCCGTATAATTCTAAGTACTCACATTTTTCCACTAATAACTATCATTAATAATACTATGACTATAATAAATTAGTACACACCTGTTCACACTTCCCCAAATTCTCCTTATCACCAGTGTATCCCTTAATAATCATAAACAAGAGGAATCAAAATTAGATAACCAAACAAATCAGATTAAAGATATGTTTCAGTGTGACGGTATATGCTAGGAATAATGAGAAACCTTAATTGACAAAACAAGATGTACGAAGTAAGGATAAATTTGTTAAGCTTTACCTTCAAAAGTTCCATCTCCTCTTTGGTAGGACAAAACTTAATCAGATTTTCGACCTGATCAACATCTAATACTGACTCATCCATAGCCAGTACTGCAGCCTGATAATATCCATTTTAACGCGTTAGATAATACTTAACCACTAATAGTTAGAGGTGGAGATTTCAGACGGTTACTGACAATACCTCCTATCAGTGGCCTTAAGTATTAACAACCCTCATATGAAAGTTATTCAAATTTCAATAATCATCCTCTACGCAAACCAAAAAATAATTTTCACTACAACTCAACATGCAAAAGAATGATTTTCAATATAAAATGCTCCATCTTACATGATTAAAAAAAATTGCTCACACCAAGTATCAGCTTACCATCATATCAGGAAGTGGCATCTTAACCTTAGTGAGCATAATTTCGGTATTATTAGCCCTCCTTAGGTCAATCTACAATCAATAATACAAATACAGAAGTTATTGATAAGTTAATAGGAAAATAACAAATAAACATCAAGTCAATGACTTTTTAACAAATATTAAGCACTAACAGCGAAAAAGCAGCACCAATGTGCGCCTCACAGTTAATTAAATTTGTAGCATTAGAATTTTAATTTTCGGAACATAGAAGAGATAGAGAAGGAACAATAAAACAACAACAAATTTTGTTCAAAGAGATGTAATCAGTGCAGTCAACAATGCTCAACGCTTTATATATCAAGATATGCCAGATATTTTTACAGGCATAACAAACTTAGAGAAAAGTATACATTTGTTTGCTCCACAAATTTAGAGCAAGCACCCGAACATTCAAGTTAGGTCAGAATGTAGATGACTTCTTTTAATGAACAAATCATCAATTATACAAATCAATGGCAATAAATTCCAATTTTACTATATATATAGGGTTGAACTTTGGCAGCCTTTGAGAAGTAAAACTACACATAATGGTGAATTACAATTCCAGAAGGAAAGACTAAGTGAAAACCATCAAATCACCGCTGACACATGGATTTTTTCAAAAATCAAATTTCAATAATACTCATATAGAAGAATACCAAGTGGACTTTGTCGGTTTTAGATCCAACGGATTTGCGCCGCCCTCCAGATTTACCGCCAGAATCAGCAGGTTTTGGAACATTTGCAGAGAAAAGCTTCTCCAGCTCTGAAACATCAAACTCCGGTGCACTAGGATAGAATGTAAAACCAGTCACTACAAACATAAGGATACAGAAAGCAGGGAAGGACAGCGTACAGTCATACAAAATTGAAATGATTTAGACAAATATGCAATAGTAGACAAGACAGATTACATTTGAGGTTCTCCATATCTTTGTAATTCTTCCCATAAACTTCCTTGCAGTGCCCTTGTAACCTTACTCCAATGTAATGGCTTTAAGGAGGATCGTCGAGGTGCCACTGCACCTGCTCCTGCAGGGCGTGCATATCCACGCCCTCTCCCTCTTGGATCAGCTCCGACATTTGAACCTTTAGAACCCAAGGGTGGAGGTGGTGGAGGTGTACCACCAGGAAGTCTAGGTGGAGGAGGAGCACCGGGAGGAGGCGGAGGAGGTGGGCCTCGACCACTAGGAGGTGGTGCTCCTGGCACTGGTGGTGGTGGTGGTCCACGAATTGGTGGAAGTGGGGGAGGCGGGGCTCTAGACAATGGAGGAGGTGGAGGTGGAGGTGGGGCTCCACTTGATGGAGCAAAGGGTGGTGGCGGGGGAGGTGGAGCTCTACAAGGAGGTGGAGGTGGTGGCGAGGGAGCTTTACTAAAAGAAGGTGGAGGTGGAGGTGGTGAAGCTTTACTAAATGGAGGTGGAGGTGGCGGTGGTGGAGCTCTACTAAAAGGAGGTGGAGGTGGAGGTGGAGGTGGTGGAGCAAGTGGTTTTGTTGAAGCATTGCAAAAAGGAGGTGGAGGTGGGGGTGGGGGTGGTGTACGTAAACTTGTATGTGAATTAGGCAAGGGTAGTGATGGTGGAGGTGGAGGTCGGGGTACGGATGGAGCTTTATGTGATGCAGTTAGGGGTGGAGGTGGGGGAGGAGGAGGAGGAGGAGGAATAGATGGAATTCCATACATTGAAGGAGAAGCAGCTGATGGTGGTAAAGGAGGAGGTGGAGGTGGAGGAATGGAGGAAACTCCATACCTTGATGGAGGCATTGGTGGTGGTGGTGGTGGTGGTGGTGGTGGTGGTGGTTGTGGAGGAGGAGGAGGAGGAGGAGTAGAGGCCACTGCAGTAAGCACATCAGAAACTTCAGAACCACCAGCCTCTCCAACCATGGAAATTGATGAATAAACAGACTTCCAAGGGGATGGAGAAGATGGGAAGCTCCCTTTATTTTGCCCAAAAAATGGGGGCGGAGGGGGAGGTGGGGGTGGAGGGGGAGAAGGAGAAGAAGTTGCAGGTTGTAAATTTACCCCTACTTTTTGGTTAGTAACTGATGTTAAAAATGGCGGCAGAGGAGGCGGTGGCGGCGGCGGCAGCGGCGCAGCAGACACCTTTCCACCCAAAGAGGATGGTGATACCGGTGGAGATGGAGAGGCTTGAGTTGATGCATCATCCTGAAATGATAAGGATTCAAAAACATGTAAAGAATGGTTTCTAGCACAAGGTGGAGGTGGAGGCGGTGAAGAAGGCAGTGAGGGAGGCTGTACCTCTTGCTCTGAGCTCTGTTGTTGTGCTTGAGTAGCTGACTGAAGAGATGTTTCTTTAACAGATGGTAATGATGATGGTGGGCAGTTAGCATCTGAAGATTTTGAAGAGGCCACCTTACGACTTTTCAGGTCATTTCTCATGTCAGTTGAGACAGCAGCAGCAGATGCAGACCTTATTTTGGCATCTTCCACTTTATCCTTTGAAGCCATAAAATTTGACAGCACGGCAGGTGCACTATTATTCCTCGATGGTGGATAATAGACATGCATTGAGTTTGTGTAAGAACCCTTGTTAGAAGGAATCCACTGAGTTACTGCATTGGGCTTAGCTTGTTTGGCCTGAAAACCTTGGGTTTCTTGCTGTTTAATCTTTTGCTTTGCTGTAATTGCATCTCCGACTGGCTTTGAGTTTGATGGAAGTTGTTTCTTTGCAGCAGACGGAAGTAGTTTACCAGATTTTTGTCTTGAGATATCATGCATCTGCTGCCCTGCCATGGATTCTAAGTCCCATTCTATTGCTTTGTTATCTTCATCATATTTGTTTTGCACATCTACCATTTCACGGTGCACATCCACATTGATCTCCTTTGTTTCCACAGTTTTCGTCATGCCAGAAATAACTGCAGCGGAAGTTGACTTTATTTCTCCATCATCCACAGCAATGTCCTTCACTGCATGAGGATCGGAATCCAGGCTCTCATCAAGCTTGTATTTCACATCGTCAACAGAGATGTCTTTCACCACATTAACACTGGAATCCATCTCATCAACCCGTTTGTGAACCCCTTCATCTGGTGTACAATCCTGAAAACTATGAGGATCCAACTCCTCCTTCCAAACCTCTTTATGATTTTCATCATCCACAGCATTGTCATGAATAGGATGAGAATCATACTCTCCCTTACCTTCCTGTCCATCAATCACATTGCTGAAAATCTCTTCCACTTCATAGAACTCCTCAGGTGAAGCACTTTCGGTCTCAGCACTTTCAGTTTCATTTGCATCATCACTCACCGTGACTGTGGTTAGATCAGGTACAACAGCATCAGCGTCCAAAAAAAGCACCTGAAACAGATATGAGTATGTGTTCAACTTGTAATGCATCAGAAAATAGCTTTGCAGAAGAATAACTACAACTTACCTCAGCTTTGAAGTCCCTGGGAAATTGATCTTTTGCATCCCACAATATATCAATTTCATCACGGCTCAGCATCAATATATTTGACCGCACAAATGCAGTATGGAACATAACTCTAAACATCATCTCCTCACGAATGAAATCTTCGCTTAAATGTATGCATTCAAGAACAACATCCCCTTGAACACGACAACGGATATCGATTTTCACAAGCATACACTCTGCCTGTGATTAAAATTTATTAAGAGGACATTCTATGTAATTAATTGGCAAGTCAGTATCAATAGTGTAAATTTATATAGCACCTGTAGGTAGTGGTGAACATGCTTTTTGGATTTTGAAGTTGAAAAAAGAAGCTTTGAACTTCTATTAGCAGGATTTGAAGGGTCCTGACCATACACATGTACCACAGGCCTGCAACCTTTTCCATCATCAAATAATGGAAGGACTCTAAGAATCAAACAATCCAAATATAAGGGCGTTTCTGACGGGGGCCATTCAGAACCCAAATGTCTTCTGGAAATATACTGAAGATATCTCAACTGAGAAGGCTGTGGGTTCAAGGGAGATAAAAGGTGAAGAAGTTCTCTGGGAGCTTGCTTGTAGACCATTTCAAGAGTTTTCAGCTCCCCATTGTACTGTTTACGGTATAATAGAAGACCTGCTAGCATAAATGCCAGCACGGGCCAACCTCCCCTTTCGCAGTGCATCAAAAGCACATTTTGCTGCCCCTCCAACGATAACCAGCTTTCACTTGACCGAAGGAAGTGATGGATCATCTCCAGAGGTAGAAGGGGACAACCCTCGTATTGCCGAGGGTACTCCATAACTGTCATGTCATACTGAGCAAATATGTCTGCGATTTGGCTGCGTCTATCCCCTTCTCTGAAGTTGAACACCATGAAAGAAGCATCTGGAAAGTGATCCTGTAGCTGGGCCACAATTCCCCCCATATAAACTCTGTATTCATCTTCTTCCAAGACATCCGTGGAGAAGCAATAGTCAAAAACTGCGGAAACACAGAAGGAACGTTCAGACATTATCATAAAGCAGGAACACAGAACTGGAAAACTTATTCACAACTTCAAAATACATGTTTTCATTTTAATAAGGTAGAAAAAACCAAAGACACTTAAGCGTGTAGGAGATGAAGTTGTTACAAATAAGCTTAAGATCAAGCCCGGAAATTTCAGATTTAACAGACAAGGGCACGTCATTCTGCCAAATACCATCTTTACTACAATCAGTGTACTGAAAATATTTTATTAAAAAAAAAAAAAAGGCAACTAGTGCAAGCCATAAAGTCTCAAAGAACATAGTCTCAGTTCAAATAATCTCGCAGAGTTCATCAACTAGCAATCCTCAATTGACGAATGACCACTGTAGCTCAGATACTGCTTTGTTTTTTCATTTATGATTCTCAGAAGTATTTCTTTCCTACTAGAAGAAGCAAGAGAGGAAAAACAAAGTTGAAAAGTTTGAAGTCCAAAAGGGTCCACAATGTCGCAGCGCATTACCATAGGCATTCTTTCAAAACGATATCAAAGTTCAGTACTTTAGCTCCCAAATATTAAAATGAATCCAAAAACTAAAACCTGCAAATTCAGCTGTCCCTTAACAAGCTATGTACAGTTGGAAACCAAAAACAAAAGTAACGGGTCAAAATGCTCCAGGTTTGGCAGTTAATCATGCATTTATGAGCTCAATTATGCAAATAAAAACAATAATAGTTACCAAAAATATATAATATATTTTTAATGGAAAAGTAAAGGGAGACGACGAAAATAGAAAGGTAAAGAGCTGACCATAAACTCTCTCGGAGATCTCGAGAAGCCGATCCGGCGGCTTCCGGTAGAAGAACCTTCTGAACAGCGCCATCTGATGGCGCTGTTTCTTCCCCGATCAGATCCAAACCGTTGATTCAGTTGGCCCACCAAGCAAAGATCAAAACTTTTTGCCGCGAGCAAACGCCGCAGCAGATCCTGCGAATACCCAATTCGATCCGAGCCAAACAGAACCCAGAAATGGTGAATTCAGAGGGACAGAGAGTAAGAGCCTAAGTTTGGGGGGATATGAGAAAGGTGCAGCAAGTTGGTGATCCAACGAAAAAGCTCAACAAGACTATAGCCAAATAATTGAATTCCCAAAAGGGGTGTTGAAAAAAAAAATAATGACAGTAATAATAAAAGTAAATTTGAGAGCTACAGGTAGAATTGTTGGAGGAGGATTTGAAGTGAAGTTGAAGTAGTGAAATTCAAAAAAGGGGAACCTTTTTTTAATTGTTTTTTTGGAGATTGTTAACTTGTTTAAGAACAGGTAAAAGGAAAAAGGGAGGAAATGTGAATGGAACGGAGATAGAGAAGTGGGGAGAAAGAAGCGTAGTGGACTGAAAATGAGAATACTCGTTCACTCTGGTTGGAAGTTGGACCTGTCTTTCTCTCTCTTTCTCTCTCTCTCTATTCTCTCTCTCTCACAACGCTGAAAGAGAAGAGAAGAAGGTCTATCGTCTCTCTTTTCTGTCTGTCTGCAACGACAACATATTTGAGGCGAGGCTGCTAGCCGCGGTTGACGTGGCATATACTCTGCAATTTATTCACTACCTATTTCGCTTTCTTATTCTTCACTAATATTTTTCTTTTCTTTTTCTTTTTCTTTTTCTTTTTCACCCAATTCAATATTGTTTCTTCTCGTTGGTTAGTACTGATTTATAAAAATTGTAGTTTGGAATTGAAAAATTATAACCTAACACTATATTTCGATGTTTTTAATATAATAATAGAATAAATTATAGATATTAATTTTGATATATTATAGGTATAAAAAATTATTATATTATTATTTAATTATATATTTTTATTTGTATTATTTTTTATATAATGTGTGGTTAGTCAAATATTTTTACTTATATTATAATATATAATTGAATATTTATGTAAAAAAAACTTATACTATCAATCCATTAAAATTAAATTCAAAAACATAATAAGTATTCATGTATGTTTGGGAATCCGTTTGGACTCCCTATAATCGATTCTAGACTCCAGAATTGATTCTGAGTATTTTTTATTATATTTAGTTATCCATTCTCAAAATCAATTGTGATCTCTAAAATTAATTTTAGGAGAAGTAAAAATTTTTACTTTTTATCAGAATCACTTTTAGAGAAACTACCAAATATAAATTATTTTACCTCAAAATCAATTCTATTTAAAATCAATTTTACAAAAATAGAATCAAACACACTAGAAATAGACTAAAAATGAAAAAAAGAAAGAACAAACTAAAGTTACATTCTCCTTATTTGAATGGTCAATAAAGGAACGAAACTAAACCTAATTAATTTTATTTAAAAGTTATATTGTAAAAAAATGGAACAAAATAATATATTATTTATAAGTTATAATTTTTAGTTCCCCTATTTTAAACAAATTTTGGGGAAAATTGAAAATAGACTTATATGTCAGAAAAGAGGATGAATAGATCTCTTCAATTCCTTTTCTTTCCTATTCATATTTTAACTTTTAACTTTTAATCAAGAAACTTCTGCTCTTTTCTATACTTTTATTTCATTTCTCCTCATTACCTATCATCTAAACATAGAGTAACATAAAAAAATTTAAAAAAATGGTTATAACATTTGAAGTATTTTTTATATCATAGATAAAAAATTGCAAGTCAATCAAAAATTTTCAAAAATGTGTGATTACTAGAGATGGCACTCACAGATCTCGCTATGACCACCTCATTTTCTCCTTATCCCCAATCCCTACCAAAGGGAATTTTTTTTTCTCTATCCCTATTTTTCATCTCTTTATAGGTTCTTGTAGGAATATCCAAAAAAATAAAAAAAATATGAGTAAAATCTCAAATTAGTCTCTAACAAAGATATTGTCATACAAATTTGCACTTGGGAAATTAAAACCTCAAACCTAGTTCTTAAGAATTAAAAATAAGTGTTAATTTAGTCATTTTTGGGGACAAATTAGCCCCAATAAAATACTTTATTCCAGATATATTAATCTCTAAAAATAACAAATTTAAGTAATATTTATAATTTTTAAAGACTACATTGGGGGTTTTATTTCTCCTAAATAAATTATAATAAAATAAAAAATAGCCATATAAATTCAATAAGATTTAAATTTTAAAGAATAATATAATAAAATAATATGAAAATACTAAAATATATATCTATATATACATACTATTTATAATCTTAAAGATATTTTAATAATTTTAACTATATATGAAAATATCAAGAGGTGAAGAGTATGATTTTCGTCTCTGTCTTCAAATATGCTTTGAGAGAATTTTTTACCCTGTTCCATCCATGTAGGAAAAAATTCCCAAACTTAACACTTGAATGAGTTATGGGACGATTCCTACAAAGAAACCTAAATTGCAAGAAAAATTGTCATATCTAGTGGTTAGCGTTTTTCAATCTAAACTTTGATAAAAACTATCAACATTATAATTTTTCTTCTTTTGGTGCAATCTTTTATCTCAAAATATGATTAAAAAAAAATACATTGTATCATTTTAAAAATAATAGTACCAAAATCAGCTCCTTTTTTACATCATGAAATGATTTTATATACAAATATTTACGGATGAATTTGCTTTTTAAGTTTAAGTTTAAAATAATTTAAATTGATTAAATTTAATGAAATTAATTTGATTTAATTTTAAAAAATTTATAAATAAATACAAACTCAAATTAAATTGATTTTGATCATTAGATTAAAGTAAGAAATTAAAAATTATATTTTTATACATTTTTATCCTCAAAACAACTGATAATTATATAAGTTTATTAGGTGATGGAATATTCAATAATAATTTAAGTTAGCAAATTATGATCATGAAAAAGTATGACCCAGTTACTGAATTTTTAATATAAAACTTTAGAAGTTTAAAAATAAATTAAGAAAACATAGTTAATTAAGTTAGCGGTTGAGGCTTATGTTAAAAAACCATAAATTCAATAACTAAATCAAATCTAATTAATTTGGATCGATTTTCATTTAAAGTGATCTAATTATGTATATCATTTTAAACTACTTTCATTAGTTCAATTTAGATTTTCAAGTTTAGTAAGTCAATTCAATTCAACCCGATTAAGTATCCCTAATTTTATACATGTGATTTATTTAAATTGTTTATGATTTTTTATTTGATTTCAGAATATGAAATTATGCCATTTATTTACAAAAGGTTAGCGATCATGCAAAGTTTAAAACATTTTTTTCAAAAAAAAAAAAAATAACAAACGTTTTGATTTTAGATAAACCATTGTTAAGAGTATATAAATTGATTTACAGACCAATATTGTATTTATTATTTTTCACTAGTATGTTTATATGTAAGAAATGTCTTTTAAAAGATTTAATTTTTATATTGTTAGTATAACAACATTTTATATTGTCATTTAATTATTCATTAACATGTTGAAAGTATTTATCTTTTATAATAACTATATCAAAATTTATATATAATATATGATTGCTAATATTATAAAAAACTCTACATACTAACAATGTATTATAATTAACTTTTTTAAAAGTAATTACAGAGATTTTATATATTATTCCATGCGTATGTTATTTTTATGATATTTCTATACCTTTTAAATATAAAAGTAAGAACTATAGCACAATGATACTTTTCTTAGCATTTTTAAGATTTAAACCTTTTGTACTTTTACAGATAAATACCGTTTACTATTATGCATATGTCAAATCCTATGAGAGTATAAAGGGTTGGTTAAAATTTTGGGAAAAATATTTTTTTAAAAGTAGAATTAAAAGTAAAAGTAAAAGTTAAAGCATAAAATTATTTTGTATTTAAATGTAATTATAGAAGTATATTTTATTAGAATTAGAAGTTATTAAGTTATTTAGATGTGGCAAATATAAAAGTACTTTTATTTATTAAATTATAATTTAAATAGTAAGAGAATAAGAATAGCAACGAGAGTGAGAGGGTAAAATAGTAAAAGCAACAAAAAATAGTGTTTTTGAAATTTGTAAAGCATAATTGAGCCCGTTTGTTTGCACTTCTCCAAGGGAAAAAAGTATTTTCTTTTAAAAAAATTTGAAAAAAAAATTTAGTATTATTTATTTGTGCTTGTCAAAAAAAAAAAATTAATTTTTCAAAATTTTTGAGAAATAAATAAGGAGCTATTTTTTTCAGAAGCAGAAATAGTAGAGAGAGAGAAAAGTACTCCTTAAATTGCGAATTTATTACTTTTTCACACCTTTATTATTCAATCATTAATTTTTTTTTTAAAATATCACTCTCAATCTACTAATATTTATAATTTTATAAGAAAAAAGTACTTTTATTTTATCATATCAAATAGTTTAACAACTTCTAATTCTTATAAAAAGTACTTCTATGATTATATCCAAACGTAAAATAATTTTCTACTTCTACTTTTACTTTTTTTTTATTATGTTTTTAAATAAGTACTTCTTCCAAAATCTTAACCAAACGGGTTTATTATCTCTCTTACTGCTTCTGTTTATAAAAGAAGTAGCTCCCTATCTATTTTTTAAAAAAATAAAATAAATTAATTATTTTCTACTGCTACTTTTTAATAAAACACAAATAAATATCATTAAAACTATTATAAGTATTTTTTTTTAAATAAAAAGTACTTTTGATGTGCAACAAAAACAGCCAAACGCTCCCTAAATAGTGCATTTTTAACATAAACCAGCAATAGCTTAGCTAATTTATGAAGTACATATTAATTGACGCAATGTAAAGATATTACTTTACATGCAAGGCTTATTTACGACTTTTTCATTTATAAGCGATGATTGAACAATAAAAACAAATGAATAAAGCGTTGGCCCAGGGTAAAGTATGAGAGGAAATTTCTTATTAGGCATGCTAATTAGTACAAGATAATTATTTAATATATGCTTTTTTGCTACGCCCACCAAATTCCGTGGTTTAAGCTGCCCACTTTAGTAAGTCTGACAATTTCCTAATTTTATTAATCATTGATATTAAACTTATGCAAAAAATAATGCGACAAATTATATATTCTCATGAATACATATTATCTCACGTCTTCTATCTCCAATCTCTTCATATAAACCTGTATGTCTAATAATACACTAACAATAAAAAGTAATAAAAAGTTAATTCTGTAATAGAAAAGATGTTGGGTTGCATGGTTTTATGTCATTGTTTGGAGAGTTTGGGAAACCAGGAACAGAATCATTTTTCAGCAATATTCCATGACATGGGAAAAATTGATGGCTACTTTAATACATAGAGGCGACCTTTGGGTGAAAAATTGGAGGGGAATTGTGCCCAATCTACCTCCAACGTTTTGAAATCTTCAATTATCTGTATACTGGTGGAGGCAGTATCTTTTGTTGTGCCATAGGAGCTCTATCCTTAGCTAATCTATAGTGTTTTGGTGGGCAAGAACTTGGCTTCGGGCGTTTGTAATCATTACATACTGGGGAGGGTTCTAGGTTGTTCATATTTTCAAAACTTTGTTCTTCTGTTTGCCGTGACCTCATTCATTTTGAGTGAGTTGAGCCTTTCAATAAGACTTATCGAAAAAAAAAAAGTTAATTCTGTAATAGGTAATAAAATATGATGATAATCTATATTGTTAACGTAACACAAACTAAGCTAGGAAGTTGGCTGTGCCACCCCTTATCAAAGGAAGTAGAAACGGGAGATGGGAAAAGGAGGGTAACACTTCAATTTCGATTCACTCATTAGGTTTATCCGGGCCTCATGTCTCATGATCCATGGGTTAAGGTTTTGGCAGGACCGCAAAATGGTTTTGATTTTATCAAATATAGAGTACTAATATATGTACTAACTTTTTGTACTCATTGCCCAACATACACTCATAAAATGTTATGGGATTCTCCTATAGGCATTATTTCATATATTTTTGTCTAATCACACTATCTTTTTGAATGAGTCGAGCAGTAAAATATGTACAAACATCATTTCTGTTGAATATGTTTCAGTCAAATTATTTCCTTTCAATTTATAGAAAAGGATTTGGATCCCTAAGTGAAATTTGTCAGTAAGAGGTTATTTACCTTTAAATTATTTAATAGGATCTACACACAATATAATATGTTGATCTAATTGGGAATAACTTCTTACTATACAAGAAATCTTACTTTAGAGGATTTTTTTTTTTGATAAAATAAAAGTTTAGATGAATTCGACAACGATCATCCCACAATAAACATGGCAAAATCCTAAGGCTCAAAGAGTTCTTACAAAGAACTTGCAAGATCATCCACCAAAGAGGTTTTCACATCAGTAGCAAAAATCGAACTGACATCCTTCTGGGATACAAGACTATTCCTTGCCAAATGCGCTAACCCTCACTAGCAAATGAGGATCTTAATCCTATAGAAAACATTGATAAAGATTTATGAAAGATAAATTAAGGTGATAAATAACATTTATCTTAGGGTCAAAATATAAATTTATATTTAAAGAAAGTATTTTTTTTAAACATAAATATTGCATAATTTGTATATTTTTAGGAATAAACATAACATGTTTATAGATAATTCAAATATATAACCCATAGTAAGCAACTAAGAGTGAACTAGTGCAGTGGCGGAGCTTAAAAAAAAATTTAGGGGGCCAAAAAATTTAACATATCAAGTTAAAATAAATTGCACATTACATATATAAATTTTAAAGTAAATAATTAACATGGCAAAATAATTTTAAAGAAAATGACTGAAAAATAATTTATAATGTATATAGTTTTTTTTTTTACTTTTTTAATAACTTAAAATCATCAATAATTAAATCAGAATTAAAACATTTAGCAATTTTATTTTCAATATAAATAATTATACTATTTATAATAAATTTATTTTTTATCTTATTTCTCAACCTTGTCTTTATTATTTTTATTATTGAAAATGATCGTTTCATAGTAGTTTTAGAATCTGGAAGAACTAAGATAAAGTAAATCAACTATTAATTAAGTAGTAAATTTTGAATTTTTTTTTTGTTTTTACCAAATATATACATAAGTCATGAATAATTGATAAATTTTTCAATTCTGGTTGTTAATAGGGATTAAGAATAAAATGCTTAAGTTGAAAAGGTAAATTAATCTTCTTCTATTTAGTAAAGTTCATAATATAGTATTTATTAATAAAAGTATAAATACTAGTGTAAAAAATTTTGTAAGCATCCTTAAAATCAAATCAGAACTTAAAATTAATAAATCTATTACTTGATCATTGAATATGTTGTTCAACTCTTTGCTTATCTAATATAATAAAAAAAATTTCACTAAAATGATGCTCAATTGTCATATGATTTCTTTTATTTTTAGTTTGTTTATTACAAAAATAAGATAATAGGCTTTTAAATTGGGGAAGTCAATTTATATAAAGTAACATATTAAAATTTAAGTTTATTTATATACACACAATTTATGAATAGTTGATAAATTTTTCAATTCTGGTTATTAATAGGAATTAAGAATAAAATACCAAAGTTGAAAAGGCATATTAATTTTCTTCTATTCAGTGAAATTCATAGTATAGTATTTATCAATAAGAGTATAAATATTAGTACAAAAAAATTTGTAAGCATCCTTAAAAATCATAATAGAGCTTAAAATTAATTAATCCATTACTTGATCATTGAATATACTATTCAACTCTTTGCTTATCTAGTGTAATAAAAAATATTTTCACTAAACTGATGCTCACTTGTGATATGATTTTTTTTTTATTTTTAGTTTTTTATTACAAAAATAAGATAATAAGCTTTTAAGTTGGAAAAGTTCATTTATTTAAAGTAGCATATTAAAATTTAAGTTTATTTACCAATTAAAGCTTTTATATATAAAATTTTTGGAAAAATTTTGAGGGGGGCATGTCCCCCATTGTCCATATTAAGCTTCGCTCCTGAGCTAGTGGTAAGATGCTTGAGTAATTTGTATGAGGTTATATGTTGAAATCTCTTTGCCATTGATGTACTAAAAATGAAAGAAGATAACCTATAAAAATGTCTTAGGATCTATTTCGTTTCAGAAAATAATTTTTATTTAATATTTTTAATAATAATAATTACAAAAAATGTAACACTGTTTTCATTTTATTTCCTGTTTTCAAAATTTGATAAAGAAAACATTGAAAACAAAAAATATATTCTTTTTATTTTATAAAATTCTAAAAATAGACAATAAAATAAAAAATATTGGGACATTTTTATAATTAATGTTAAAAATAAAAAATAAAAACAGAAAAGCAATCTAAAACCAAACAAGCCTTTACACTCACCGAGAGGTAAACGTTGCTCGACTACATTTGGCAACAGCAACAAGTAATTAAACTAATAAATTTGGTTCTTGTTTGATTTGCATTGTCCTATTGAAAGTATTTTCTAGTTTAGTTTTATGTGGAACAAAAGTGAATGTATTTCCTCTTCTTTTTTTTTTTTTTTTTCACAAAGAAGTGAATGTGCTTAGCTGTACATATTAATAGTGAAAAAAATAATTTAAATTTATAAAATCCATTTTGAGAGAAGATTATGGTTTACTTGTTTGATAAATAGCTAGAATTAATTATACAAGTAAGCATATAAAAGTTGCTAGTCCTAGTGAAAGCAAATTACGACCCGCAAACTGAACTCGTAATATCAAAAGGTTTGCCATGTTAGAAAATTTTTTACTTAACTATTATCTCAATTTAAAATTATGTAAACAATCCTCAAAACCAAATTTACAGGAGTATGCAGGGTGAAACTACCTTAGTCAGCACCCCTAACCAAAAAATAAAAATAAAAAAGTTCTACAACATCTTATGATAAAATTGTCACAGAAGTTTTGGTGAACACTTATTCAGTATTAAACAAGGATCTAAAAATACAGTAGACCTGGCAATAGATATAAATATCTCAAGCGTTTGAGCTGTAGAGGGCTTCTATATACAATATATACAATATAAATCATAAAATCAATAATACAGTAACAAAGGGAGGAGAGAAAGACAGGGTGGGAAAATCGTGTTTGTCGTTTAGGTTTTCGCAATCCCGAAAAGTCTAGAATGGAAGCATTGGGTCCAAAAGATGCAGCTCTTTTCCATAGCAAAATAGCATTATATTACCGATCCCCACAACTTCACTTCAGTGGATGAGACATAAGACACGCCCATTCATTACGGACAAATACCAATCAATTTCAACTTTTCATCAGTTCCCTCTCATCTCAACAATTATTTGATAATAAAAACACAAACAAATAAAATTCAGACATTGTACTTTCACACAAGAAATTAAAAAAATTTTACTTTTATTATACAATTTACAACGAATAATTTGAATAGAGAAAATAATGGAGATTTCAACGAACTGCAAATCCATATAAATTGAGAAGCTCCTCTGATTAGTAAATAAATTATACTTTCAAATTTTGTGCGCTATTTAATTTTAGAACAAGCCATGTTACTTAATTCATTCTTTTGCTGGTTAGATCAATAAATCGACACCGTGACATGTGGATGAATAAAAATGTCTCGACCATTTTACTCTTCCATTGGTCATAGATGAATAATTGATTATAAAGAATTTGACTCTTCTAAGATATACTTTATATTTTAATTAGAAAGAGTTTAATTGGTATGCACTAAGTTTTATATTGTCATCCAATTACTCATTTATGTTTGTAAGATTTTTAAGAAAATAGTTAGTTGAATCAAACAAATTTATTTATATGATAATATATAATTGAATGCTTATATATAACTTTTTTACACTGACAATACATACAAATAAAATCCTTTTAAAACATAAAAAATACAATTACAAACTACAATTATACATTTTAACTTCTAAAGTGCAAGAAACACCTTAGAAGAGTTAAATTTCGATCATAAACTATAGCTCATAAAAATAGTCATTTAATTTGGATTTTTTTTTTCAAAAAATAGCTCTAGTCGTTTGTCTAATAATTTTTCACAGTTGATAACAATTTGGAACTTTTAGGTCCGCAATATAATTTAATAACTATATACTAATTTCTATTTTCTAGACAATTATTCGTGTGATATAATAACACTTTTTAGATAATATATGAATAAATTGAATCTACAACAGCTAAATAATACTCTGTAAATTGCCGATTTTCTTTCATCATCACGAAAACTTTTGCTTTGTGTCATTTTCACTATTTAGATGGGAATTGGGATAAGTGAAACAGTGCAAGGAGTTGTCTTTTAGCCGTTGGATTTTGGGACTACAACAGCATCATTGCCCACATGCTTCAGTTGTTAGCACACGTGACTTATCCCATGGTACTTACTTTCAGGACAGGACCACACAACAGTTGTGGCCAATGGTACTTACAGCCAAAGCCAATGGGGTTACCATAATTTGTTTCACCCGTTTGGCCATCAATGGGAAGAGCTAAATAATAAAAGTAAAACCCGTAAATCATAACTACTTTTGTCATCGCACTTAGTACAATGACGATATATCAACATATAATTAATTTAGAACAAATATCACCGCTTTAGTACAGGGCGCAGGTTTTTCCCATGCAAAATGTGTTCTTCATATCAATTAATTTTGCAAGTCTCTCGTATAAAGAAGAAAAATCAGTCACAAAGGCAACACGCACCACACATTTATATTTATTAATTTTTAAGATAGGAAGTATTTACTGTGCTCCATGGAACACTATAAATTATAATATACCAAATTTTTGTAAACATTCAGAAATTATTTAAAATAACACAATAGTTTAGATTTATTTAAATAAATCTTACACACTATAAAAAATTTTTGTCACTGTTCCACTACAATTATCCCCTTTTTTCTTCTTCTTCAGCCGCCTTGTCCATTGTCAACGTCATCTTTGAGATCTCGAAGCTATGCAGGCTTGGCGAGATCTTGCTTCTTGGGGTTCTGCTCGGCGAAGACAAGGTCACCGAACTAATCGGAGAGGCTGAGGGTGCGGATGGAGCACTGGATGAGCTCAACGGTGTTGTGAGGTGGCAATGGTGGAATTTGAAGAATTTGGTTTAGAGGCATAAGTGGGGTGGAGATGTTGATATACTGACTTACTTACAAGTTATTCTATTATTTCTGGTTGTGTAGTTACAAGTTGTTCTACTATTTTTGGTTCTATTATTATTTATTATTTGATGTATCAGATCTAGTTTAACTGCTTTGGTTCTCCTCTTCAGTTGATAGGACTTAACTTCCCTTTCTTGAATGTCTTGTTAAGCCATTGTTCTCAAATTAAAGTGTGATTTCACTTTGGAGAAGAAGGGGTTAGGGTGTATCAATAGACTTTTAAGAAAAAGTTTTATAGTGTATCACTAACAAAACAAAAATTTTGAAACATCAGTATTCCATGGAGCACTCTAAACACTTCCTTTAAGATAATAAGATGGGAAGTGTTTACAGTGTCCCTAGAACACTGGTGATCCAATTTTGTTTTTTGTCAGTGATGCACCATAGTATTTTCCCCTAAAAGTCCATCGATGCACTCAACTCCTTCTTCTTCAAAATTCCTTACCCAGTCTCCCCATTCTCCTTCCACCATACTAGAACAAGTGCCACTCCCCATGCTAGAACAATCGCCACTTGCTTGTGCCACCAACCACCACGTCAGTCTCCATCTTAGCCACAAACCACTGCATACGCTGTCACTACCATCACTGGCGAGCCATCACTAGCACAATATTTGCCATTTGGCCACCAAATATAATATCCAAAAGCAAATATGATATAACTAACAATAAAACTAAACTACATATAGAAACAAAAAGAAATCCCTAGCATGACAAATAAATGCAAAAATTCTTATACCTCAGTTTCTTTTTATTCATCAAAACCCGGTAAGTGCACGTGGGGAGCTTCTCCATATGACACTTCCCAGGGAAGCAACCAATGTCAGCAGGGACATTTGGAACAACAACATCATCAGAGACAACAAGATCCTTGGGATGTTCCTCATCAAGGTGACAATGGTGGTGGCAGTGGCGGTGGCGCTGAGGGCTACGGGGTGGCGGAGGGGGGCGAGGTAGCAGCAGCAATGATCAACGAAGGAGAAGGAAGAAGAAGAAAGTGAATAACTATAATGGATCCTTATAATTAGTATATATGCTGTATTTGAATATATCTAAACCGTTATATTATTTTAATTAATATTTGGATGATTATAAAGACTTGGTGCACTATAATTTATAGTGTTCCATAGAACAATGTAAACACTTCCAATAAGATGTAATTCTCACACTTTTTTAGTGTGAGATTAGTCTCTGTTTGAATATAGGTATTTATTTTTTTAGTAAAAGTTGAATTCCTACATCACAAATAAAGTTTACTTACATAAGTTTAACATGCGAATCAGGACCCATATTATGATTAAATAAATTGATGTAAAGTAAGACGTTATCAAGTATAATTTAAAATTTGTCAACACGTAAGATTTAAAGGGGGAACATAATTAAAAGGGGTAGACTAAAACGGAAAACACCAAAGAGACGCAATTAATGGAAGCTTGCATTGTAGTTTACTAAAGAAGAGGGTGGGTTAAAATGAAGACAAATCAATTTCACCATAATTTTATTATAAGAGCAACAATTTTCGAAAAGGCTTGATATTCTCTAACTTTAAAGTGGTAAAAAAAAACTTACATTTAACATCTGATTGTGTTTCAAGAAAAACTTACACCTTAGTGAAGGATATCTGTAGGAAATCGAATAGTTTTTGTTTTTTAAATCCCAAACGAGAGTATGGTTTTGAGTTGTTATTATTATTATTATTATTATTATTTGCGAGTTGTGTAAATTTCGCTGTGATTGTGCGTCTACGCTTTGAAGGTGATTCGATCTATCGTGTCCAGCAGGCAGGCTGGCAGGTTTGAGGGAGCATCCTCAATTCCCCATACACACCAGAGGGAGGGAGGCTCTAGTGTGCACAATCCTGCTAAAGTCAGCTGAAGCAAATAGTAGAGACAAAGTGAACAATTACTTATTGTAATAAATTAAAGTAAATTTTACTTGATCAATTATACACAGATATGTTTAAACTAATTAAGAATATTAACGACACCAATTACATATCATACCCCACTTGTTAAAGAACAACAACAGGAAAAAAAAAAAAAAAAAAGATATCCCTTGACAATTATCACGCTGCTAAATGAAGGGTGGAGTGGTGGGGTAGTAGGGCGGATTGCATCTCTCAGAGCAAAAGTAAGGCACCAATCGCTGCGTGATCCTATGTGGGGCTATATTATCTTCTGAAGATAAATGTCAATGGGAAATTGGATACAGAACACAGGTAGTATATGACTGCTGATAACCTTGCCTATAATATCATTCTCATGCCTCCAAGCATAAACGGACGCCTCCAATGTGCACCTAGTTTTTGGTTTATAGTTCCAACATGACAGATCAACATGGAAGTATGTGACTTGGGGAATGGATCTTCTTAATTAAAATCCTTATATAATCTTGTCATATATTGATTTTTACTATTGATTGGATGTTCTTGTAGGTCTCATGCTTGACCCCACCTTCTTGATTAATGGTAAAAATTAATATATGACAAGGTCATATGAAATCTTTAATTGAGAGAATTCATTCCCATGTGACTTGATGTTAGTGTTGAGTAAATTCATATTCTCTGTAATAAAAGTGTAATAAAAGTAGTACGTGACTATTGAAGCTCTCACATAATCTTCGTATATGTTTGCAAGTAGATGACTATCTTCTTTATACAACCAAAAAAAAAAAAAGTTTCTTCTAAATTATGACGCTTTAAAGATAGAGTTTAATTTAATTTTAATACAGAGTAAAATATTTTATATGAATTTAATTTTGATACATATATAATTAATATAATTTTTTTATATAGATATTTGAAAATGTATTATTACTTTATTAAAAATATTTGACTTTTATAATGATTATTTTAAAAGTCACAAATATTGATAGATATAATTAATTAGTTGATAGTATAAAATATTTTATAATAAATATATATCAAAATTAATTTTATTTTATATTATTAACTGATCATATATCATATATATAACCTTTAAGATAATTTTTACAGAAATCAAACACTTTTAATAACAATAAAATATAATTAAATGAAAATATATTTTTTAAACTTATAATATATTAAAATTAAATATTAAAATTTTAAATAAAAAGTAAGGTTTTTTTTTTTTCAATATCTAAATCACCTTCATTTATCAAGTTTGAATTGGGTTAGTTTATTAAGAGGTAATTAAAAACTCTTTCATCAATAGTTTTTTCTGTTCATCATATTTGGATTCGAGACTTTGATGGCGACAAATATTTATTATTTAAGTTTTGAAGATAAATGAGTACATACTGCTTGGTGCTTAATGTATAAATAAGGTGATATTCCTAAAGTTCACTCGATAAACTTATTTATCAATCAAATTAAATTATATCTACTCTAAATTTTCCAATTACGTGCAATTACTATACACAATAAAATTTTCATGGATAACTAGATATTTTAAAAACAACATGCCGCAATAGTTCTTTTTAGTCGTTGTCAAATACATAGGACGTCGGTCCAACAAATATTTCTTCTTCTTTTTATTATTTGGAGTTTTACGTGTTCGATCAATCTTTCATTGTCCTTTCATTTTCCTATTTTGGGTTAGTTCATGAGTCAGATCCATCACAACTTTAGTCAAAATAAATGATATACTAAGTATAAATAATGAATAAGAACTTTTTTTTATATGAAAATATATATTTGTTTTAAAATGATCATTCCCTTGTATTAATTAAGGCGTGAAATAAATCTAAGTTGTTAAGGGGGAAAAAAGTATTAAAAAAGGTATGAATTTTAAAAAACAAAAATAAGAACTACAGGTATTTCAAATTAAATTATTAAACTAAATTGTAATTGATCTGTATGAAAGTATATACATAATTAGTTTGAATTACACTTCATAGGTTATTTTCGAGACTAAACCCAGAAGCTTAGTTTATTTCACATCACCTTATCAGCTACACATTTTTTCAAGCAATAATTCTTACAGGAAAACCCAATATTTTCTGAAGATTTTATTATCTTTCCTGGCTTTTCATTTTGATTTAGTGCTTATATGGGTGCTATTATTTTAATAAAAACAATTTTTAAATTTTTTTTATATATTTAAATAATTTTTTTAATAAAAATAGAAATACTAAAAAAAGTGCAAAAGACCAAAAACTATAATTTTTATTTTCTAGATAAAAAAGATTTTTAACTATAAAAAAATCTTTTAATAATATTTAAATAAAAATTAATTTTATAACTAAATATAAAATAATTTTTATTTTTTGAAAAAAACTAATCCAAACGAACCTTTACCCCAATTTACTTGATGAACATACTGATTGAAAAGTTTAGGCAGAAACATATTTACATGCCCACCGTCCCTCGCGTACGCCAGCCAGCTGGTGATATAGTTAGTCACATATGAAGACGAGGAGTGGGGATACCGGTAAATAAATATTTTACGATCACGTGTGCTGCATCGCATAGGTGTCGTGCATTAGGTAATATAAGAAAGCTAGGAAGCGAAGAAAAACCCTAATGCCTTCACCCACATTTCATACCTTTCTACATTATTTTATGTTAAAATAGTAGTATTTTTCAAACATAGTTTTTTTTAAAAAAAAAAAAATACCCATTTGGACATCAAAGAAATATTGTATAAATAAATTGAAATTTCAATTTAATTTTTCATCTATTATTAGTTATTTTATCACATTTCATATAATTGAGTGAGCCTAATTTAATTCTAAAAGTTAGTTCATAGAAAAAAATTGCTCAATTATTTATAGGAAAGTTATATTATACTCACCTATAAAAGTGAATGTTGAATATACCTGCTCCAGGCAGTCTTTTCTTTTTCAATTATTTAACTTATGATAAATAAAAAGATTATTTTATCTGTCATATCAAATCAAAATTTCTTTTTATTGCCATTGCTCTCTCCCAACCAAACAAACACAGCATGAAAATTTTCCTTTTTCGTGCAACCAAACACATTATTGGCCTTCACTCAAAAAGATAGTAAAGGCTAAAGTAATATTTATTGATTATTCATTCTAACAGTAGCAAGAGAAACTAATACACTGAGAAAACTAACACTAGAATAGTCAGTTAGTCATACACATGAAGATCCATCAAGACCCAAGGCACAAATTAACTAATAACAAATGAAGACCCATCGAAGAAAGGTTCAATGTTCAATGCTGATCTGCTCTGGATCAAGAACTACGAGTTGTCGCTGATCTTTCGCCTTGCGCCTACGGTGCCATGGAGGACTTGACGACAAAGCAAAAGGAGGCGTTCGAGAGAATGAGGCACGAGACGAGGAGGGCAAGAAGGGAATTGTTGGTGGGCAATGGTTTGAGATTGCACCAATGTTGGGGAGGTAGGGACAGCGTGCTAGATGGAGAGGGGAGCTGGATAAGAGACTAAGGGGAAATTCAATTTTATTTTTTGTTTTTATTTTTTAAGATTTTAACAAAATAAATGTAATACTTGTAAAGTAAGGTGATGGGGTACAATAACTCCAAGCCTGTGTGATATTACCATTAATTAACTCAGTGAATGCTAACCATGAGATATGTTTATTTTCTAGATAAACAGTCTACAAAGGATGAAACATTGAAAGTTTATTTTTTGAAGTTGAGCATTTTATAATTGTCCTTATTTATAAAGGCTATAGGCCATACTTGGCCAACATAAGACTCCGACACATCCCTCTCATATCTAAAAATGAACATGCGGAACATAAAATTTGCAAGATTGAATATTTGTAAGTGGCCTAACATAAAGTATAGGATAGATTTTGATATTATTTTAGAATTGAATAAATTTAATTCAACTTAAAAAATTAGCTCATAAGGAGAGGATTATCTAGTTATTTATAAAGGTTATCTAGATTATACTTTTAGCCAATATAACAACATTTACCACATTCATTAGTAAAATAATTAAAATTTTCACTTATTTATACATGATTCCCTACAAATCTTAATGAGTATTTAAAACATATGGTGAAAAAAAATATTTTTCATGATATCAAGAATGATTTTGATAAAATTTTCTAAAATTAAATAGTACATGTAAAAAGATGGTATAAATATGTCTATGAGTAACATTATTCACATGTTTGATTTTTCATTTGCAAAGCTCTAAATCATGCTTTGAGCAACTCTTACAACTTTTACCCAAACCATGATTTCAAAGTTACTAACGAAAATCCAAACATATAAATATATATTGGGGAGAGGTACGTGGATCATGTGATGTAGTGGCAGAACCTTGTGTAGACAATGGGGGCCCATGCCCTCCCCCCAAAAAATGTTTTTTAAAAGTTTTACTTATGTACATATAGATAGAATCACATGTGCAAATGGGTTGATGTGGATGAGTTGGTTTAAGGCACAAGAGTGACAATTGTGCCTCATGGTGGACTGTCCACTTACACACATATATAGTTATCCTACACAGAAAACACTATCCCACTGCATCATCTTTTCACATCTCTTTTATCAAAAACTCCAAAACTGCCAAGCAGGGCATTATCACATACATTTTTTGTAAGGGTAAAAAAAAAAAAAGGAGGTTTATTACTTTGATAAGTTATTTTGTCTTATTTTAACTCTTTTAGTTGCTTCAGTTATTATGGCGCAATCATTCTCAGCAATGAAAATAATGAAGATAAGATTGAGAAATAAGATGATAAGATAAGTTTTTTGTAAATAATATGGTTATTTATATTGAAAGAGAAATTATTGAAAATTTCAGTTCTGATTGAGTTATTCATAATTTTAAGTTATTGAAAGAGCGGAAAATAATATTATAAGGTATTTTATCATACTTCTCTTTAAAATTATTTTGTTGTGTTAGTAATTTGCTTTAAAAATTGAATTTAATTTTGATATGTAAAAAAATTTTATACAAATATTCAATTATATATTGTTACACTAATAAAAATAGTAACTTTGACACCTAATATTTGAATAATCATGTAAATGGAAGAATTTTATTAGATGATAATATAAAATTTTTTGACATTATCAATGCATCAAAAATTAAACTCTTAAAAATTTATATATGTAACTTGCATTTAATTTTAATTAATTTAGTTGTCATTATATAATTTACTTGTTAGGGTGTATTTAGGTTGGGGTAAAAATGGATGAAATTTTTTCATAAATAAATTCTATGTGTAAAATTATACATAAAATTTATTATAAAATTTTTTTTCTTATTTTTACTTCTCAACTAAATATATCCTTAAAATCTTTGCCCCTAAAAATTTGCTTGAACCTCCGCCACTGCGGTGATGACCAATTTAATCAAGGGGTTGCTGAGCAATCTTGATTGAATATCTCTTGCAATCAAAGGTACCTTATGGTCCAGGAATGACAGGCCTCTGGCCCGTGTCTATTTTACCCCTACAGTCCAGTGTACATTGCCATGCGATCGTTAGTCAACGCTGGGGAAAGCCAACAAAATCAACGGTGAGATTATGATAATTGATGTCAAGTGGGGTCCACAAAATGATTGTGACCACTCCGTGCAGCTCAACATTGTCTGAGGAAGAATATATGATCAAATGGGGAAGATGATGGGAGTATGCAGCAGACTTGAGATTCTGGATTCACATGCGGAGAGTGAAGTGAAGTAACTTAACAACACACGCCTTCAGAGAACTTGCTGAGAAACACCAAGAGTCTCTCCTCTATGTGGACCTCTTTAATCGTAGGCTTATTTTGTTATGAAAGTCGTTACAAAATTTTAACGGAAAAGGTTATGAATTTTGGGTATGTGCACATACATAGAGAGAGTAGAAGTTCTTTCATGTATAAGTCGCACACTATTCAGTTAACTTAATTATGTGTATACCTTTATTATTGATTTTTCATTTTCCTAACATGATAAGTTGTGTGTAATTCTATTGTTTATGAGTCGTGTAATTTTCATCTGGGAAGATCCTCTCCGGTCTATATATAATCTCTCGATTTCCCATTATATGTAGGGTCTTTTTTTTTTTTTTTTGCCTTTGCAGATTTTCATTTTCTGGAGGAAAACATTCCACGTGAAAGCTAAAGACCTCTTTTTTCTGCAACCTCTTATCTGTTCGATTGATTATGTTATGGTACGAGACATCAATTTAGGTACAATGGAGTCAGGCCGTGGTCCAATCATGTAGCCGCTGAAAACAATAATATGGCCTCCCTAGTTACTCGTATGGTTTATCAATAATTAAAGATATGTATGTCGTTTTATTTAGGGTAGAAGCCAACAACGGAGAAAGAGACATGATCTGATATTAAACAACGATATTCAATTCTCAGGCTTTTATTGTTGCTGATTTCGATATTGTTCATTTGCCGTGCAAATTACAGTATAGGATAAAAAACTATATTTTGAAATAAAAAATTATGTCCTTAAAAAAGGTATTTATTATGACATAAATTAAAAAAGACATCATTATTATATATATATATTTTGTTTTTACATTAATAATAATAAAATTTAAAAATATGACATGATACATAGTATCCAAATTTTTTACTATTAAAGTGAATTATACTTATTGCATACATTTTGAGAACAGTATATATATATATGTATTACGTTTAAAAAATTATATCATTAAAAATATGAAAGAAGCGTTCTTAATTTTTAAACAATATTTTTGCTAATATCATCTTTAAATTATGTTATTGAAAAGTTTTAATGATATTTTCATAATATAGTAATATTTTTTAAATATTATTAAATATAATTATATTAAAGTAATATATTTTTCAACTTATATTATAACAAATACTTGTAATATCATAATTTTTATATTTCAAAATTGTAATTTTTTAGAAAATATTGCAGCATATCACATAAAACAAATAGTACTAAGCAGACACACTTTTTATTATTCTATATTTTTGTATGATGTATACCCACTGATTTGTATACTTAAAACTAGGTATTATTGTTTTGTGCTCACAGTTTGAAAGTCAAATCTCCAACACATTTCAAAAGTTATCCACACAAGTTACCTGTAAAATAAGTATAAATTACTGCCTAGGGTCATATTTTTGATCCACAGTTGTGTTTTCATTCAAAATAATGTACTGAAAGTTCCAGACAAAGAGGGGGAAAAAAGCTGAAAATTAAGTTTCAAAATTTTAGTCCAAATTTCAAAATTGTAACACTGTTTGTTCAATTCAGTGTTTTCACTAAGTTTGCATTTTTTTTTTAGAATGATATTTGTGCTTAAAAACTTAGACTTATTTTAAAAACTCATTAAAGATGTGTTTGTTTCTGTTTTTTGGCAAAAAATTATCTTTTTTATTAAAAAAATTAATTTATATATATGGATAATTTTTTTAAAAATAATCATAATATCAAAAAATTTATTTTTAATATTTTTTGTAGAAGCAAAAAAAAATAGTTTCTGAAAAAAATAAATTTTTAATTTTTTTAATTATATATAAAATTTAAGTTTTATAATCACTTTTTTTAAAAATTAAAATAAATACACCTTAAGAGATATAGATGTAAAAGTGGTGAATCTATTATTTTTTATTTTTTTATTCCATCACTTTTATATTTATCAGTAAATTTAAAATGAGTCTAAATTTTAAGTATGTATATCATTTCTGTCTGTCTCTCTCTCTCTCAAAAAAAAAAAAAAACTTAAATTTCCTTTCTTGGTTCGTATAGTAAGATTAACATTTATTTTTAAATGAAAAGATGTACGGGCTAGTAGTTGGCTTATGGTGTACAATCTATACAACCGCATGTTCGCATCAACGTGGAGACCACAAACTAAGATAAAGCATTTTGGATCTTTCGAAAAATTATGTTTAGCTAATTAAAATAATTATCGTTAGAAGATTATTAGCTTTTATAAGCAGTTTGTTGTCTCCCTTGAAGCTGAATGTGAGAACTTTAATGGTATTCTATGTATATTCAAGTTTAAAACTTATAAGTTTGTTTATCTGGTTATGAATAATCTGTTTTTCGGAGCAAGCAGCAGCTTATTCTACAAATAACAAGAAGGGAAGACCGGAACAGTAAATAAACATCTAATTTAGGTTGAAAAACCAGAATCCATCAGAATGATGCAAGGGCTCTCTTTTTTTCTCTCTTTTTTTTTTTTTTTACTTCTTCTTCTTTTTTATTTTTTTCAGTGGCAGTGAGCATGTATATGAATAATGATAATAGGCCACTGGTCCCTCTCTCACTTTCATCATTACGGTGATACCCATCTGTTTAAAATCCGACAACTACAGGAAAACACAATCATTCCAATCTTCTGCCTTAGCTAATACTCTAGTTTTGTTCCAAGATAAAAATGGGACTACAGAAAACTGCATATATCTATATCTGATCATATATATCTTGTCCAATTCCAGTGTTCTCTTTCACTGACGTTCGCACGTTAATTGACCATTTTGATTGACAATGACGAAGTTGGAACCAATTCCTTGTACATTATGCGCATCATTTTCTACCTTAGTTTGTGCATACATGCATTCTTCACCGAGAACATGAGTCACTCTTTATTTGGAAAGCCACGACAAAAGCCTAAAACAAAGGCTATCGGCTCAGGTTCTAGTCCAGGGCTAGGTTATTATTGTTCTTTGTGATTACTGCTTAGAATAATTATACTTTGATTTTCTAGACTCAAATTCATATCCATTCCAATCATTTAGGCTACAATTAAACTTCAGTGGTGGTTAACTGCTGGGCAGAATAAAAACATATATATACTTAGTGCTTAAATAGCAAAGGTTGTACATGATGGTGAAGGGATTAAGTCATCATATATATGGCATTTATGGGCAGAGTTTAGATTTTGTTTAAAATACAAAAGGTGCTAGATGGCAAATGAGTTCAACGGAATTCCAACGAATTACTGCACTTCACGATCAACTCAAGTAGACTGTAGACGCCTACGTAAACACGTGCTTTGTTATACAAATCTAATATGCACACATAGCTTCTCAACTTGATATAAATTTTGTTTTTTTGGAAAAAAAAAAAAAAAACATACAATTTGTGCCCTACCAAAACTAATAAATGCAGTGCAACGCAGGCGTTCTGCCTACTTTGAGGTAACTCTCACAAACCAAACACTATATAGGCGCCTAGATATGTGTGATTTAAGGGTAAAAACAAGGATAAATTTTTATAGATTTCGTTGATATATAATTTTACATATTAATATGATCTATGAAAATCTACTCCTTATTTTTACCTCAAATCAAACACATTCTCATAATAGAATTATAAAAAAATGATAAATTATTATAAATAATTATTATAATAGATAATTATCTACCTTAACGTGGTATTTTCTTGCAATTATATTAGCTGAATGCATAGAAATTAATTCCTATTTTATTTGATGGTATATCATATGTCAACCTTAGTTGTGGTATGGCTTATAGATGCTTGTGGACATCTGTCAAGGGGTAACGGTATTCTTGTCCACCTCACGGGCAGACCCAATTGGAAATTAATATTGCAAATATACGCCCCTCCAGCTACATGACATTTCAAAAGATTTTTGTCACGAGAAGAAACTGATAGTTATTCGAAGATATCATAGAGTAAACTGAGAGTTTATTTTCTAGTTCCTTCCCTCTATATCATAAACGGTTTTAACTTTCAAGTCCCAAGTTCCAAACGATTTCCATAAAACCATAAAACTACGTATTCCTAAAGGAGCATGATTCATAGATAGTCATTCTGTCAATGCGGGTCAGAGTGTCCCTTTTTATTTTTTCTGGTCAATTCTGTTGGTTCAAAAACTACCATCTCCAACTGGCTGGCATAGTAGTTAAGGTGTTATATATTGATTACTTGATATTAAACTTCAGGTCAATTTTTGTAACATATAGGTGACGTTAAACTTGCTTTAGAACAAGACTGATGATGTATGTATATATATGTTGGTCGGAGATAATGTGAATTTTTAAACCATAGTTTGAGTAAGAATTTTTTCACTTTTTGGTACAAAAGTTGGCCCAATCATAGTTTTAAATAATATTCTCTCTTCGGAGGGTCTGATTTGGTGTCTTGGTTCAAGGACAATACGTAGCGGGCTTGGGAGGGGAGAGATGATCCAAGTCCAACTGCTAGGCAGGCAGTGGGGCTGTTGACTACTGTCTTAGTTCTGGCCCAAAAAATTTATTATCTTAGTCATTAGTTGTTACAAGGACGAAAATGAAAATTGTTTTTCCAAAAATTAAAAAAGGATGAAACAAATAACGACCAAAAGGAAAAAGGATGAAACAAATTGTCCTGTTCTCATAAATTTTATTTAAAGTTGAGTAGTTTTATTAGCTGTAATTATATATTTAGTTTGCATATTATAAAGTTTTATTGTATTGATTTACGGTAAATATAAAAATACTTTACTCTGGCATCCAATTGTTTATTGTCACAATAAAAGTGTGTGGCTCTCATATCCAATATTTTAAAAGTCTCATATTTGATAATATATAATTAAATAATAATATAAAATTTTTATATTGACAATATATCAAAATTAGTCCCATAATTTTATTAAACTAAAATAAAAAAAATTAATATAACTTTAGATTGACCACTAACCCCAAACCAAAAAAAAAAAAAAAAATGGTAATGAATTTAGTTAGTCCAAGCCTAGGAGAACTGATAACGGCTGAGTTTATTTTATATATATATATTTGGGTATATCGGTGGTGGGAGTGTTTTTTTTTTTGGTCATGGGTGCTAGAAGATTTAAATTTATGATTTTATATAAATTATCCAAGCTCCTCAATCACCACTGTGCTACTCCTAATGGCTTACCTCAGTTTATGTTCTGGTTATTTGGCTTATATATATATATATGATAAAAAAAAATTCTGGTTATTTTTCTTTTATTGTTTTCATACATTGTCATTGTAATAACAAGGAATCATATGGAATTTAATATTGTCTACTATAACTTGCATACGTTATTTACTAATTCTGAGACACGATTTTTTTAATACCTATGATACTATTTACATAAAACAGAGTAAATATAATAATTACTAAATTTAATTGTACCAAAAATAAAAGAAAAAAAACTTCGGATATGTGAATGCCTCCTCTCAAGCCTTAGAGACTTGAACACGATTGTTGAGCCAAAAGGCCCATGGTAATGTTCGAACCACCGCCCCCAAAAAAAAAAAAAACAAAAAAAAGGCTCATTAAATATTACTGAATTAACATTGTATGATGCTGAGCGTGCCTGGTGTGGCTATAGTGATTATTCAGAAAAGCAATTACCTGCTATCTCAACAAGGATGAAAAGTGGGATTTTTGAACTCTGGAACAACAAATGAAACAGTAGAAAGTTGGAGCCTGCTTACTAGGATGCTCCCTTCCTTGACAAAGAACTATATCTGATTCCTTTGAAACCTAAAAAACAGTGAAAAATGGTGACTAGACTTGCAAGTAGATAAGGATTAGTAACAGGAAGAGGGAGGAAGTTCAGATCATACAGAAATAAATTTCATCTATTATAATTGACCAAAAATACAGAATTCATGGTCAAAAATTTTTTTTCTCTCATTTTTTCCCCTGGCCTTCTGATTTATGCAAACAGAAAGCTGAAAGGACTACATTCATCATATTGTTGAGTTTCCAGATTCTAGGCAAAAACTCATACTGCTGGATTATGTTTCTTTGTACTAGTACATCTAGATGTTCATTTGTTGCTCACAGCAGTGTGCTTGGAGAATGGAGATGGCCCTCTTGGAAGAACTTCTTGTATCATTTTGATCTAATGCTTGAGGGTCTATATCTTTCATGAGCAAATATCCATGCAGTTACTTCACTTCCCATTCTTCTTACCTGCAATCCAGGGACCACAAGTTAAGAAATGCCATGTTGACATTTTCAACCGATTAACTTTAGGGTAGCATAGTTCCTTAATTAATGTTCTTTTGATGATTTCAACAAGTCTAAGCACAAAAGCTAGGGAGAAAAGACAGAATAGTAACACAACCAACTGCTTCTTCTTACGATAACTCTCGACTTGATATTACTGTTATACCTTTCTGAAACCATGATCTTCGGACAGTTTGCCGGATGTGACGCTCATGTCTTTCTAAAAGCTCATCTACTGTGTGCATTTGAGATATTAGGGGTCCTGAAAATTCAACCTTATCTCCTTGATCCTGAGAACTCTGTAAGATGGGAAATAAGTAAGAGTGATGTTTAGGCAAGGACGCATAAATTGCATAGTTAGGCTTCTAATCTAAGAAATTGATTTAGCCAGGGCAAGTAAGGTAAGCTAATACTGCCACAATGCTTGATCCATTTATGATCTGTTAACTATGGTAAATAAGCCCACCGGGAAAAAAAAAACAAAGAAGAAGATGGAATCAATTGCTTTACCCAAGAAGAGATCAGTTAATTGAGTTATCATCAAAGGAAGAAATTTTTTTACAATTCACTTGTCTCAAACAATGCCACTATTTCAACAAAATAAACTTTTTTTCTTCTGCTTTTTAAAGTTCAAATAATTACCTACAATATTGCATTACAAGTTCCAAATTCGTTTCTCAAATAGCGTCACATATCAATCACCAATTCACCATATATGAAAAAAGAACAAGATCTAGGAAGAGGCACATAACTTCATCCCTCAGCTTATGATATCTAACGTCTAACAACATTAACAATGAAGCTGGCAAACTTGAAAACTTACCAGGTTACTTCTCTTGGATAATGAATCTTCTCTGTGATAAAGTGCTATAGATAGTTCTTGTGAATGGTACTCATCAGAATTATCAAATGAGTCAGGACGTTCAAACCTACTCCATTGGTTTTGCATTACAAGCTTAGAAATTTCAAGTAGGTCATGGCCCCTAGAGTTGGAGTGTCCCCCACAAAATTCCTTATTTTCATGGTTTCTGGATTCAGAATTATTCCTTGAATTTAGTGTAGAAGTTTCCAACGAATTAAGTAAGTGCCCTCTTGAAATAGATCGACAATGTGCTCTAATCGAAGCATCGTCTTTACGCCTTTTTGCCCATGCAAAGCCACTGGATTTTGATACTTGTAATGGTCCAGGAAAGGGAATATCTACTTTGGATGCATTCTTCATATGGGAAGCATCTTCTGATTTATCACTGGATAGCTTTGGTGCCTCCTCACCTATGCTAGTATTCTCTTCTTTAAGGACTTGGACAGAGCTATCATCAACCTTTTGGGAAGGTTGAGTTTTATTTGTCAGATCCTATAAGAGAAGATTAAGATGTTAAGTGAGTATAGATTTTTGGCAATTAGACCATTGCTCTAAAACTGCATGCACATACATAAGAAGAAACAAAATGACGCAAGAGGAAGTAAGATAGACCTCAGCTGGGGCTAATTTACTGGGTGCTAGCGGCTTTCTTGATGGTTTTCTTGTTTCTGGTCCACAAACTCGCCCACTAATCTTTTTCCTGGAAGTTCATCACCATATGATTTCATGAAAAGACTGTAACTAATACGTGCAAAATTGAAATTTTAATGAATGAATTTTGTCTGTTATGTTCACTAGTGTTGAAAGGTTCACAGTATCTTTTCACTTTTATAGCCTAGAGTCAGTTTGGTATCCCTTAAAACTCAAGTGGAAAATCCAGCGATTGATTTTTCATACAATTACCCTCATTTTAAGGGGGCACCAAACTGGCCCTAAAAGATATATCTCAACAAAATAATCCACTTCCAAAACACACAGAAAGAGAGAGATAGAGAGAGAGAGAGAGAGATTAGTTCTAGGCTCAATAGTTGACTTTCATTGTTAATACACTGCACATGTATGTTTATTCAAATAACATTTGAAAGACAGAGAACCAATCCTGATCCTTCTGGCACTCTCATGCCAAACCTTGACCAGATTAAGTATTCAAACAAATTAAGAAAAACATTTGTCTCATGGATCAGCTAGTGAAATCCAGAGTATAGTAACGGACTTGAACGAGTGAATTGCACATGCAGGTATTCTCTTGGTTTGACCATACCAGATAAGAGGTAATCTATTTCAAGAGAGACCACTTGATATGTGACTATTTAAACCTTTCTTTGTCAATAACTCCGCATAAAATAGAGAGTGAAGATGATTTTCACCTTCTTGACTCCTCGTGGTGTTTTGCATCAATCTCCTTGCTAGGCGGGTATATTGGCATGCTTGATGGGTCACACGCATAAGGTTTTGTTTTGAAATACTGAAAGTGGTATATTGTTATCAGAAAACCAGCAGAGTCCAAAATCAATGCTTCATAAAGTCATAAAGTCTGTAGATGCATGATGGACAAAGGAAAATTTAAAAGATTGATTCATAGGATTAAAAAATGCTGCTCCAAAAAAGTACTAACAAACTCAAAATGGGCAAAGGCAATTGACAGGCTATGTTGCACAATAGAGGTTAATTCAAAACAGTAAGTTGTTTTGTGTAGCGTTTCCAATTAATCACTGAAAAAAGAACCTTCATTAATTTCCAACAAATACAAAGTTAACACTGCTGAGTTAACCAACCTCTGATGAGAGAGCAGAAGAGGCAGTGCCACGTTTGCTTGGTTCAACTGAAAGAAGAGTTTGTAGCAGATTTACACTGGTTGCAGGCAAATCTTTAAACGCCTCCCGGAGGCAACTATCATATGGTTGTTGTGGCTTGAACAAAGTTGCATGAGGAAGTTTGGTCTTTTTCCAGTATTCATCCGGTGGGGAGCCACAAAGCTTGAAGATTTTGTGCAATTGTTCAACCTGCACATATAACAAAAAATAATTTAGAAGAGTTTCAAAGGCAAAGTTAAACAAAATATTGTAGTTGTCATTCCCAGTTGATTCCGTTTATCATTCATAAGCTGATTAACGCTCAATCTATTTCATTTGATTCCACTATCCATAACTGTCTCCATATCATAACATAGGGTGTCTTAACAACTGAACAAACAGGAGAGCATCAATGTCGAATATAAGTACATAACTATAGATAGATTGCCACAGAACCTCATGCAATAGGTATGGTATGGAACCAAATTTTTTACACTGTTCAATTTTCAGCTCCGAATACATGGAACTAATTTTGAAATTTACAATGCAACTCAGATATAGTAATATTGCATAAGCAATGAATAAAGCCCAAATCAGGTTGTAAGCAAAAGTGCATGACATATTTAGGGTTGTCCATTCAACTTTCAGACTTGCATTAATATGCCTCATCAAAGGGGAATCTTCACACAAAATATTAAATGGGGAAGGAAAAAGTCCATACTTTTTGAAAAGGATACTACCTCAGTTCTCCCCTGAAGTATAGGCTTCCCAACAAGTAGCTCTGCAAATACACAGCCAACACTCCAGAGATCCACAGCTGGACCATAATCTGTTGAGCCAAGCAAGAGTTCAGGCGGACGGTACCACAAGGTGACAACACGACTGGTGAGGGGCTGCTTGTTCCCTGAATTGGACCAGTTTGCCAATCCAAAATCTGCCACCTTCAATATCCCTTCGTCATTCACTAGAAGATTTGATCCTTTGATGTCTCGGTGCATTACACCCCTTGAGTGACAATGCTCAAGACCAGATAACAACTGTTTCATGTAGCATTTAATCTGCACAACAAATAATTTTCATCCTTTTGACAAAGCATTTTATGTTTTAGTTTTAAAAAAATTGTTTCAAGCAATTAACATGCAATATTCACAATAAGGAGAAAGCTAAAATACCTGTGATTCGGTAAACTTGATTTCTGGTCTAGACAATAGCCCCGTGATGTCATGCTGCATGTACTCAAACACAAGGTATATGCTGCAAGACAATCTGGAAGTAATCAAGCCCTCGAGTTTAATGATGTTAGGGTGATCAAGCCTTCTAAGAATCAATATTTCTCGTGCCATAAACCTGACACTCTCCGGCTCAAAATTGTCAAACCTCACCTTCTTCAAAGCCACTATCTTCCCAGTCTCAAGCTCCCTCGCTTTGAAAACACTACTATATGTACCCTGCCCAATCTATTCCAAAAAAAAAAAAAAAAAACAAAAATCCAATTGTCAGAATAACGAACATTAGCAGAAAAAGCAGCATTTTTTAAACAACACAGAAACTCAATCAAGAATCTATAGTCCTTCAGCTCTTATAGTCTTATATATCCATACAATCTGCAAGTGTGAGATTTTCCCAATGTAATCAACTACAAGCCATAAACTTCACATTAAATTCTCACTATAGCATGGCAACCTCACTCGAGCCAGCTTAGTTGAAATCCAGTTTGGCGGTTCGAACACAAAACTCTCACCGTCTTATAGGATAAAACTCTTTAAGCGCCTAGTTTTGTCTATTTAAAGACTCAAACTCCATACACTTGAACCAACTAAGATTAGAGGAAATTCTCACTTTGCAATGCAGCCCAATTAATCAAATCATAAAATTAAAAGAAAAAAAAAAGGGTAAGAACTTGAGGAAAAGACTGAAAATTTGAAATGCATCAACCTTCTCAAGCTTCTCAAATGCATCAGCACGGAGGGGCACCCAACCGTGAACGGCTTCACAGGCGACGGCGCTGAGCCAAGCGGGCCACCCCGCCGCCGCCTGCTCCCCTTCCACGTACTTCTGCAGGTTCCCCAGCCTGAAGCTCAGCGATTCGCTCCCTCCACCACCGCTCGAACTCGCCCTCCCCGACTCACCCGCCTCTCTCCGACTCGCCCCCACCGACTCACTCTTCTTCCTCCTCCCGTTCCTCTCCGACTCGCCCGAGTTCTCCGCCGCCGGCGTCACCGACACCCCTTGCTTCACCACCACACACCCCATCACTCACCAAAAATGCAACCAGCTCCACCGGTTTCAGGTTTCAAGTTAGTTCATTTGAGAACTGGAGAGAGTGGGTGTGAGCAATGAGAACTGTTTAAGAGCACGAGGGGAAATGGGGTGTGGCTTTTTGAACGCCATGAATGCACACCACCACGTAACACGAACACGGACACGGACACTGAACTTTGGTTTCGCTTTCTCTCACTTTTCTTTTTGTTTTGTTTATGCGGCAATTGCGGGGTGATGGTGGATGTTGTGATCTTTATGAGGCTCGCAGAAACAAAGCGCCGAAATCAGCGGAAAGATGAAAATTCTGTTCTGTTCTGTTGTTTCTTTTTTGTGTTCTCTTTTTTTTTGTTTTTTGGATTTTGGTTTTGGTTTTGTGTTATGTTTCTCTGCTTTTTGTTTGCAATATTATAGGTTGTTTTGTGTGTGTCGTTGCTAATGCTAAGCAAAGTAAGCAAAACTAAACTGCATGGGATTGGATTTGGACGAGTAATTGAAGAGCGCGTGTGTTATATGTGACGTGAGATATTGTTCCATTTTCATTTCGGTGATATCATCAGTCATTATCGATCAGTATTGCTTCCACACTGGTAAATGGTATCGGGTCGTTGTTTTTGTGTTGTATTGTGTTGTGCTGTGCTGTTTTGATTAATATGTCTGTTTAGGTAATGTGTATTTACTTGCAAATTTCCACTCTCTTTGAATTTAAGATTTGCGGGTGTTTTTTTTTTTGGTTGCTACTTCATGCACCACGTCACTTACGTGGGGACAGGGCAATGAAAGGGGGATATTATTATGATCTTGGATAGTTATTTGTAAATTTGTAATAATAATAATAATAATAATAATAACACGGGTTAACACCAGTATACTCTATATTATAGGTTATATACATTTTACTCCTTATATTTTAAAAAAATATGCATTCTGACTAATTATATTTTTGTAAATGTGTATTTTGACCCTTCTATTGATTTTTTCATGAATTATGAACAAAAATTTTATATATTCAAGGTGTTGAATTACACATTTTGAAAAGTTTGGGAGGTTAATTTGCACATAACTCAAAATTTAAGGAAGTATAATGTATTTATTTGGGATAAAGTACATATTTAAAAAAATACAGATATTCGAGATGCATATTTTTAAAATATAAAGGATAGAGTATATATAATCTATAATACAGAGTAAATTACAATTAACCCTAATAGTAATAATGGTACATGTAAAGTTTGCTTACTTCAACTGTGTTTACAGTTCTCCCATCACTGACTTTTCATCTTTACTTTCACATCTTTTGTAGACTTATAGTCCACGCATTATTGGGTTTGATTTTGAAAGGTTGAAATAGTAATGGGGCAGGCACCTCCATGGTTATAAAATTCTTCATGGTTTGACACTCCGGAAGAGAAGATATAATAGTCTATCTTCCTATCCTAGTTGTTGATATTGACCACAGTTCCCATTTTCGTAGAGATAACGCTTTGGTTTGGAATGTTCGATATTTCTGAGTGGATACACGGAGTCCTCCTGGCTAGGCCAACTTGCGCATTGGGACCATTTTTATATTACTGAGGATAATTAGCCTAAATGATTCCATTTGAATTTGAGAAAGATAAAACAGTTAAACATCATGTCCCCAAATACCTGTGATATGTATGACAATTTAGGTGATACCTGTTAATTTCCTAAACTTGAGTATTTGTTTGTTGGTGCAGAAGATAAGCGGAAAACCAAAACTTTACTCAATCAATACAAGAAGAAAACTTGAGTTTTAATTAATGATTACTTTTTGCTAGTACATTAAGGAATTTTTGTACAATTAGTGGCTTTTTCAAAACTATAGGAATGATTAAGCATGGTGTATTCATTGCTCACTCGAGTGAAAGAAGGTGCATGATGATGTGATGCCTTAACCCTGCCTGTCTTATTAATATTGCCCACCTTATTTTCAGTATGGTGTTTTCCCAGTATCCTATGAGAGAGGGAAAAGGTTTGTGTAGTGTAGCCCCACTATCTTTTTCTTTTTCTTTTTCTCTGTGGGAAAAGGAATGGAGGGTCTAAATGCTCCAAGCCTCCAACAATTACATTCACCATTATCATTAAAATATATTTATATATATATATATATATATATATATATAGGCTCCCTGGAATCCTAGAGCAACAGTTAGGATAAAGTAGAATAAGTGAATAGATTTTCCTGATTTTGCAAGTCTTGCTGTTATTCACCTAAATCATGGTTTGTGCAGACAGTGCAGTTAGGGGGATTAAAGTCTTCCAATAATAATGTACCAAAAAAACAAAGTCTTTCAATAATATTGTCTATGGATCCTTTGCTCAAACCAAAGGGAATGACCATTATAGGATATTAAAATCTGAAGAAATAGAGCTCATGGAGAAGAATATTGTAAATTAATTTGTAATGCAAGAACTGCACAATATCAATTTTTCCTTTGTTATAAAGGTATAGCCTACCGGCTTCCATTTATGAGTTCTACATGTGGTGTTCTGTGTCAATACTGATATGCAGTCTGACAGTAAGCCTATTTAACAAGAAAAAAAGATGACTCTGATAATAATCCATAATTGCTGTCTCGTGCCTCCCGTGATCTAGCCAAGATCTCACTCAAAGCATGGGAGAGCACTTACAAGCAATCATACATATAATCTAATAAATAAATCTATAGATGAAGGAAAAATCATTGTAAATAAAGTTTGCAAAAATACATTTTAAGTGGGAAAGGAAAATGTTAGTTTTATTTGACCAATGTTACTCTTAGGATTTGATGGGCTTAACATCCCAGCCCATAATGCCTATAATGGATGCAACCCCATATACTAGATATATTTTCGAGATACTATAAGGAAATAAAGTTGCATTATTGCCAATAGCTATAATTTTTGGTCTAGTGGTAAGCGCTTGATCCTACAAGTAGTATCAAAGTAATGTTATGGATTCGAATCCCCCAATTGATATTGGAGGAGAGATTATTGGTTTTATGTGACCAGCGTTACCTTTAGGATTCGATGGTCTTAACATTCTAGTTTATAGTGCCTATAATGGGTGTAATCCCTTATACTAGATGCGATTTTGAGAAACTATAAGGAAATAAAGTTACACCCTTATCAATAGCTATAACTTTTGGCCTAATGTCAAATGCTTGATCCCATAGATAAAAGGAATAATAATAAAAGAAATAAATAGCAAAGGTGAAACAGGCATCTTTTACAACATTGCACCCGTACTTCCGTGAAAAAGTTTCAATCCAGTAATAAGGAAAGTCACAATTTTTTTTTTAACGTATAGTTTGTTTTTTGGTAGTTGTTTTTCATGTATAGTTGATCAGAGAGATTTTTTTCCCCTTTCATGTATTTGTTATGTAGTTCAGAGTTCAAACATTTTGACAAATTTGGCTTGACAATGATGACCAAAGCTATTAGCGCCATAGACTCATTAGTGGAGTTTAATGTATTAGTATATTGTGTTTTAAATTGCAGCTTGAGAAAAATGACAAGAAACAATAAAGAAAAGCATGGGCATCTAACCAAGATCAAACTAATAAAATTAAACTTTAATTAAGGAAACAAATAAAATGATTGAGCAAATGTACACCAAAATCCAAAAGAAACAAGTGAGTAAATGTGGCGTTGAACAAAGCATGTGAATTGATGAACTCTACTGAATGTTTTTTCAATTCATTTGATGCTTGGTGGGGAAAGCTTCTCCCTCTTATCCACAAAAAAAGATGCAAACGACACCGAAAAGTGAAAACCAACAGTAGTAATTAAAGGAATAAAGAGTAATCAAATGAAGAACAAAAGATGGTGGTTGTGGTAGGTCAAAGGTTAGTCACAAGATGTCACAATCCCAATTTGTCAACCAGCCTCACTAAACACAAGTGGGGATCAATGTCAGGATTTGCTTTATAACTATGGTTTAGTTGGTGCAAATATTGACTCTTCCTTAGCAACGACATAGTTGGGAACCTACATATGCTCGGTGAAACGATAAACAAGCATTCACAAACACTAGACAACAAGGGGGCACATAACACAACAACATTTTGTTTGTTAATTTCTTTCTCCCCCCCCCCCCCCCCCCCAACCAAACAAATTAGGCTAATGTTTCTTCCTTGATCATTTTGCCGAACTAGATGCTAATTCTTCAACTTTTCTCATTATTGATATTTAATATTTACATAATCATTATTTGATGCTATGGTATTATGAAATTACTATGTGTGTTTGGATTAGAGTTTACAAACGAGAGTTTAAACCAACTTGATTCTACAAAATTGAGTTAATGTTAATGTAATTTATATTTAGAAACTTTTATGTCAAAAGTGATTATAACAGAATGAATATTTTTTGGGTGATAGTAATCAAAATCACTTTTGGATGTAAAATTACTATAATTGGTATGAGTTTGTATTATGCTTTTAATACTATTCTTTTTCTATATTATTTTTTATTTCATTTTTTTTTATTTCCAAGATACTGAAATAAATTATATAAAACATTATATATAAGATACTTGAATAACTTTTGAAGCTAGTAATTACAAATTTAAAAAAAAAACTAAATTTACAACAAATATATGAAGCATTTGTATAAAAAAGTAATTAAATTAAAATTTTAATTAATAAATTATATTAATATTATTATAAATAAAATCATATAAATATTATTTTTAACATACTTAAATAACCGTTGATAACATTATTAAATTATAAATAAAATACTAAATTTACAACAAAATATAGAGAAAAGAGTAATTAAATTAAAATTATAGAAGATTAAAATAGGAAGTTACAATATTAGTTTTTTATTTAGTTCTTCAATGGAATACTTTGAACGCAGAAGCAAGAAAGTTTTGCTTCAATGTTAACTAGGGTTTTGATTGAAAACCCATTGTTACAATGCCAACGCAAAAAAACACAAACAAAATGGTACAGCGTTTAAGAACTATTGAACTGGTGTTTGGCATGGGTAACGCCAAAGTGTATTATGGGGTTTTAAGCATATGGTCTTTAATTAGAACTTTTGGTAAAGTATATTTGCCCAAAGACAGAGAGAGTTAAGTGTTATGGGGTCAAGTGATCAACACTCTCTCTATCCTTTTCAAATTGTTTGTCTGAACAGTCTATCGATGGCATGGAAGACCGAATACGAGAGGACCAACTTTGGTTGTTAATATTATTTCCTTTTAGTTAAGTACTGCCAACTTAGCTATAGAAGCGTCATAGAAACATTTATTTGTAAGGAGAGCACGAAGGGTAAGGTTTGATGTATGATATCATAAGATAAATTGTTGTTATCTATTAGGGTGTAGTCCAAATCAGTTGCACTATTGGTGTAGTTGACCTAAACAAATTGCTAAACATAAGTTTACGTAAGTAGTACTAATTAATGCTGGCAGAGAAAAAAATACTAGAAGCTCTATCATTAGCATTAACAACTTATTAAACTCGAATTTCTGCAGCACTTTCGGAAATTTAGGTTATGTGCTATCAGACATAATACCAAGAGCTTTCAAGGACGCAATTTGTTTAATTTTTTTAGTAAGAGTATATTATTAAAGAGCAATGCTACACTGCTAAAAAAATATAACCAAAATTTTTGATAAAAATTATGGTGGTAGTTGAATGTTATAAAGTATTATAACTCATTTATTCATCTAAAGATAATTAATAATACTATTATCAGTTTGACAATAAAATTCTGATAAAAATTTTGGTTGTATAGCATTTACCATTATTAAAATGAATGCTAAGTTTTCTTCTCTATTTTTAATTAAAAAAAAAAGGAACCTACTTAACTAATAAATGGATTGATTTAAAACTTGACATTTTTATTGCTTGTTTTAGCATTTTCCAAACAACCAATTTTCATTTATATATGCATAGACAGAGTTAAAATGTATGTCCTCAAGGTCTTAAACTACTAATATCTAGTTTACCTTTAGGTGAAGGCTCCTATGCACTGGACTTTACAAAGTGTAAAATACACCTTGAATCTTAATGGTAATATATATTGATACATCATTTACATATGATACACTATAATAATCCCTTAAACCACACACTCTTTCCCCTCCCGTGGCTCCCCCCAAAGAAACTCCATCTATTCCGCCGGCGGCTCCCCCTGGCAAACTCCACCACCAGCATTTTTCACGTTGCAGTAGCGCGGTGCCATGAGGAAGGTCACCTCCTTCGATGCTGGAACTTAGTCCGAGTGAGATGAAGTTGGTGGCAATTAACTCAGTGTTCCATGGTCGAGCTACACAAGCTGCTTGCTAATCTTGACGTGGTGGAGAAGGTGCTTTCGGTGGTGAGGCAAATCTGGCTAGAGATAGCGATAGTGGTGGAGTAGGAGCTGAACCACAATGGCCCGATTTTTTGGATCGATTCACTGAGTCGTTGCACTACTACTCGATGATGTTCAACTCGCTAGAGTGTTAGGTGAACTTGCAGGACAAGGTGATGTTGGAGGTGTATCTCAAGAGGCAGATCTGTAACATGGTGGCATACAAGGCTCACCACTCGCCGGAGTAAACAGCAAAGTCCGCCAACGTAAGCTGTGGAGACTAGATCTCGGAGGAGGTCTTCCAGTTGCGCCTTCAACGCAAGGGTGGGTGGGAATCAGACGGTGGTGGTGGTACATTTTGTGCTTGGTGGTGCAGTGTGCTACGTGGATGTTGACGTCAACGTCAATGTAGTGGCAAAGAATGGTGGAGGCTGTGTGGCTTGATTTAAAAGGATGTGGTTGACAATGGTGCTGCATGGTGGTTTTCCGGCGAGATGAGTTACAGAGGCGGGGAGAGAGAGATTGAGAGGACTTTACAGTATATCACATGTAGGAGAAATACTGATCAAATCTTAACTGTCAAATAAAAAAGTGTGTGGTGCACCTTGTGAACTAAAGAGCATAGGAGCCTTTCACCATCCTTTTAATTAACAGATGCCATGTCAATACGAATAAATCTGTTTTGTGGCTATGGCTCTCAGTCTATTAGTACTGCAATGCACTCGGTTTAAGAAGACAGGCTAATACACATTCCTTTGGGTCAAAGATTCTAGACTTCTAGCAATATTTCGCTCGCTCAGTTACTATGTGAAAAAACCTTTTCAATTTCTGATATATCAAATGTTTTAAAAAAATAATTTTTTATATAACACTTCCTTTCTTAATTTCTTAACAAGTTTACTAAAAAAGCCTTACTAACAAAACCTTACAAAAATTAAATGAGACATATAGAATACTTTGCTTTTTACTTTTACATAAAATGCTAAAATATTGATGGAAACACATAAATGTGAAAAGAGTGGTTGAATATCATTACCCAAATCCACAAGACATGACTCAACTAGTAAACAAATTTGAGCTTGGCAGTTGAAGAACCTCATCAATCTAAGGGTTTCATGCCTCCATAAAAGCACTTGTGAGCTGAGGAAACTGTTCCATGAGCAACAATTAGTCTCACACTCAAAAGATCATGTGAAAACCTTCTTAAGACTGGAAAAATAAACTATATGCCAGTACTTGGAAGTTGTAACATTAAAATGCACTGGATCACAGAGGATCATGTCTAAAATATATAGATATCCTCAAGAGCTTGGAAGGCAGATCCCTGTAAAATAAGTAGCTCATCAACAAAAGAAAGTCTTTTCGCTCACCAAGTTGGCACTATCCCTTTGAATGACCTTAAGCTTTTGCAACACTACAGGTTAATGTTCCTAGAAGGTAACATGTTACTAGAATTGTGTTTAACAAACAATGTAGATGTCAATTCTCAAACAAGACCAACGAGAAAAAGTGAAGCAATTATTATTCTTGTCTGAAAAAATAGAAAGGAGAGGGAGTGGGCTAGGGAGCTTCTGATTTGAATAGTTGTTTGCCACAGCTAAGGGTCGTCCTCCTATGGCAACTTGCATGCATTTGTGTCATCTTTTGACTTGTATTTGCCGAGCATTTCAGCAACAGTTCTGCAACGACACTGATTTCCTGGTCGGATCACATCACCATAGACAGCCATCTCAATTATGTCAAGCTCCTTATCTGCTAATTGTTCAAAGCAATAAAATTACGCATCAAGAGGCATGACAAAGCTCACAAAATGAGAGAAATTTGAACACCACCACACTTTCCTTGCACAACATTATATCTAAAACTAATTGTGTAGCAGAAATATGACTTAAACACACAAGTCAATTATGGGTGACCTCTCAGCATCCAACAGAACATGATATCAAATATGGAGCTCATCCAAGAAATTTTATTCTCCATTTTTACCCCGGTATCAAACACACCCTTAGAAAGGTTGAGCAGACTATAATTCAGAATCCATGTAAATTACAGGAAACAAACAGGTCAATTGTACTTCTAGGAGGCAAATGAAAGCATCTAAACCAACATTTGAAACACGTGAATTTGTAAAGCATTTAGTATATCCAGAGTAAGGAAGACAAGTATAATTTTTTTTTGCAGATGCTCTTCAATAGATGCAATTCATAAACTGCAAAAACCTGCAATTGAAATAACCTATGATTCTTATCTATAAAATTTTGGATTTAGGGTTCTCCACTAAGAGACTTCAGGTTCTAATCTTATTAAGAGAAGGTGGGCTGGGTTCAGAATTGAAATTTTGGAATTTTCGTTACTATATAATACCAACAATTTGTCCCCGTATAATGACCAGGGTTGAGTAAAGGCCTCCCTAAAGCTAAGCATAATATATAATAGACAAGAGGACAAGTTCAATGCAAAGAAAGACAAATAGAGAAGCATGCATACCAGTAAAATTAATATCACAAGAGTAGCCTTTCAGTTGATCCGCATCAACCTGATATTTGTCTGATTTGAATCTGTTAACTCTTGACTGAAGTATTTGACAATTTTCTGCAATGGATTCACCACCTACAACACAACTTCACATGTCAAATAAATTAATTTCCAAATTACCAAGTATAAATCCTATGGTATGTTCAACTGATGATAAACCATAAAAGCCAAAACAAAAAGCATAGGATTTTGTTGATACCCATTAACTTCTTTTCTATCTAGAAATTTCTACTAGTTACCGCGCAAAACACTGGTTATCCGAGACAGTAATGAAGATCAATTCAAAAAGTTGACATTACATTTCTCACTATCTTCAGTTATACTTCTACATCATATCGTTTCTCTTCAGCCAAAATATGATGACAAAGTCACATTTTTCAGGGAAAATACCATTAGCAATATGAATAAAAATACAGAGCGACCCAGAAGAAATTAAAGGGTTGTGATGAAATGGGGGGCCAAAAGGGGTGAGAAAAATGGGACCTTTGGAGAAGGGAACTATGTGGTCGTACTCGTAGCAGAGGCAGCCGAGGCAGTTGAAGAAACGCTTGCAGACAATGTTGCCGGCGGCGTCTTTGCGCCACCTCTCTGGGTGACGGCCGGGAACGATATCAGCCTTCGCCCAACACATGCTCTTCGTCTTTGCGTCGAAGAATCTCGGCCTGTTCTCGCCGCCGTTGCCGTTGCCGTTGCCGTCGCCACCGCGAGAACGATGGGGCGAGGAGCCCATCCCTCCTTAGTGCTTACTTCTTCTCCCTTTCGAACAGTGAGGAGACACAAAAAAAAAAAAAAGAGAGAAATTCTTAAACAGCGTAACTCCATTGGGAAATGTTTTTTTGTACTACTGGGTAGGTAGACACTTTGACACTCAGAGATAGAAAAGAGAAAAAAAAATTATAAAAGAAAATGAAAAGAGTGAAATAATTGATAAAGAGAAAAAAAATTGAGAGAAAATATTGAAATATTAAAAATTTTAATATGTACAAATAACATACCTCAACTTCATTTATATTTTGACGCCCACAAATCTTAATCTTAATTAATATTATATTGATTGATAGCATTTAGTATATTCATCTATTAATAATTACTAATATCTAAATATAACACTGACTATTCTTATTAACTCACAAAAAAAAATACTATTCTTAGACCGTTATTATATAAAATTACTCATTCAACATTAATTCAATTTTGTAAGTTAAATATTTTTATTAATATAATAATATAAAATTGTATAGTTATGTAAAAATTTTTTATACTAATAATATATTTAAATTAAATTTTAAATTAAATTTAATATAAAATAAAATTAAAAAATATATTATTTCATTTTAATTAATTTTGAATACTTTAACTTTTGATTATATTGTTATAATTAAGTTTAAATAGTACTAATAATTATTACTTCTTATATTAACAAATGTGTTAAAAAAAATTAGATTAGTCGATATAATCTCCAATGGAGTGTTCTATAATGCATTTTATTAAGCAAGGTACATGATACATCATTTTGGAAATTAAAAATGGGTGCACCGTGTTCTAACTTAATCCACACCATTTGTGAGACTTTAATAATATTGGACAGTTGAATTAAAATTAGTACGCTATTTTTCTCTTTAATCTTTGAGTTTCTCCCCTAACATTCACTGGCTGTCTCTCTCTGGCAACATCTGCAGGCCACCACCGCCACCATCTCAAGCCGACGAAAGAGGTGACCAAAACTGCGGATAATTGATGAGTTTTACGCTCAATGGTTCATTGTTTTCAAGGCGAACTGTGACATTTGATTCTGATGGTGAACTTCAACGCCTATGTGGGTACCAAGCAACGAAACTTGGACCAAGTTTTGGTATGCACTTAAGGATCAATGTGATGATTGTAGAGCATGTGGTCCATGTGGCGTGTGTGACTCTAATGCTTCACCGATTTGCACTTGTATGAAGGGGTTTAGGCCCAAGAATCAACATGCTTGGAATTTGAGATATGGGTCTGATGAGTGTGTGAGGAACATGGATTTGGATTGTGGGAGTGATAGGCTCTTTTTGTGATGAATGGAAGGGAGGTGGTGAGATCGCGTTTTTTTTTTCTCTGATGGCAAAATGCAATTTTAGAGAGAGGGGTTTGTTTCTCTCTTTAACTTGATGATCAGCTAGCGAGATTTGAGCACTCTTCCACAATGGCCAGGATTGCTGGGAGCACGCCGAAAATTGTCACTGCCACTGCCGTCGGAATCCCAGTTCGTCAACCAGCTTTGTGTAAAGTGCTGAATTTGCTATCTGTGGCAAGATGAAGAAGAAGAAGATAAGGAGGAGTCATTTAGCGACATTCTCATGTCCATTTAACCATATTCGCAGGTTTTTTTAGCCACATTTTAATGTTTATCTAACCACATTGTACGAATGCGGTTAAAACGCCGACCTATGTTGCACCATGCATGGCAAAGTGTGCCTAACTCCAATATATTATATCCTTTTATTAATTATAGAGAAATTGAATAAGCCATAGAAGCCTAAATGAAACGCAAATAACACATATGACAGATATGAAATCAAATGAATACAATTTAAAAAATTAGAAGAAATGTCCAAAACAAAGCTTTAGTTTCGTAAGTCATACCCATAGATAAGAGCCTTCTTGGGTTCCATCAATAACCGCTGCTGCTTTAGGTTGGAGGTTCAGGGTTATTCTGTTCGAGTATATCCCTAACCTTAAAAGTAAGAAAACGAAAGCTTTAAAATTTGGAAGCTTAGGTATTTATAGCTGCTGAAACATTGAACAATTTATCAACAAAAGATGACTTGTAGAAAAAGTACTTTAAGAAAACGTATATCTGCGTTTCATTTATTATATCCATTTATTTATTATTAATAACAATTTCTCTGTAACGTCCAATGTGTACGTTTCATTTTTGTTATAATTTTTTTATGTTAAACAAAAATGAATTGCAGAAAAAGTAATTTCAAAAATATTTTTACTGAAAAAGTAAATTAAAAAAATGATAATTTAAGAATGGTAATTATTGATTTAGATATTAGCAATTATTAATAGTTTTTTTATGTGAGTAATTATTAATAGATGAATATGATAAATAGATATTAATTAGTAGGTTATATGGTATTAATAAATATTGACACATGTAGACTACTATTTTATATGTGTCAAAATATGAATGAAGTGTCTAAATACTACTGTGATCAGTACCTATATAAGAATTTCTCAATATATGAATGGCTGATTAAGTTTGGTTCAGTTGAGGTGGCATTCTTTCTAGATTTGCATTGACACATCAAACATAAATAAGTTTCTCATTTTTTGTGTATAAAATTTATACTGTTTCTTTCAATAAAGAAAAAAAAATCTAGTGTTTCTTTAAAAACTGGAAAATACACCCAATGGGCAATGCTTGTAATGTAAAGTTGCTAAATTGTATTTATTTTTTCATACAAAATAAGACCTTGATATGATTGTAGTAACAATTAAAAATATGATTTTTGCGTTGGAAAATAGTTATTACGTGCATATAATGGATATTATTAGTACATTATTCTTTTCATAAATTTGGCCTTGAAATCAAAGGGAATGATATTCAACATCTACACTATTATATGAAAGAATTTTTTTTTTAATTTAACATCTATATTTTATTTCTTCAAATTAATTATTTTTTTTTAACTGGAAAGGAATTTTATTGATCAGCAAGAGTCAAATAAAAGTACATCCACAATGAAACTAGATGGTAGATCTAGCCAAGTTTCCTACTGGATATTCTTTGCATAGCTTGCTAAAACATCTGCCACTCTATTACGCTGCCTTGGAACAAATTTACATCTAAAATTCCTAAACCAGGAGCTATACACATAGATATCTCTAACTATGTTGTTACAAGCATAGGATCTATCATTTTCACCTTCCGAAATGCTCTTCCACACTTTCTTAGCATCTACTTCTAATTAAACTTGATCCAAGCCAAGCTCCAAAGCAAAAAACATACCTGATTTGGCTGCCATTAACTCACCAGTATAAGGGTCCACCAAGGCAGGAACTCCCCAGCATCATTCCTGATTATTATTATTCCAACTCCATACTTCACAAGGGATGGTGCTGGCTTCCTCCACCTTGACTCCATCATCTCCAGCATATTTTCTTTGTATTGCTTCTCATTTGCTTCATGATAGGCTACTGCGTTTGATGCTGCTACCCAGCCCACCTGCCAAGGGCTTTGGATCATGTTATCCTGCCAAGCTTTATTTCTTTCAAACCATATTTCATACTAGGTTGTACAAGCCAATTCAATCTCCCCACTATCATCGGTTTTAAAATATCTAACCATAGCATCTCTCCAACTTTCCCCATCATTCCTCATCGGATGCATCAATAATCCAGCTGCATGAATTGCCTGAACCAGGAATGGACATTCAGACATGAGATGTTGTGCAGTTTCCTCACCTCCCTAGCATAGATAACAATCTAAGTTTACATTAATTCCTTTTGACTGCAGTCTTGTCTAAGTTGGTAGCACATCCCTACAGGCCCTCCGTACAAATACCCTTATTTTTGGGGGAATTCGCAGTCCCATAGCTTATTCCAAAGTTCCTGCATCCGTATTTGCAGGATCCACTATTTCCAGCTTCTATTTTTTCCCCAATCACCTTAGTGGTCCACACCCTATATGCATTCTTTACAAAAAAATTTCCTTTCGGATCCGGAAACCAAAAGGGATAGTCTTAATTTTGTGATGCTCTCAATGGGATTTGTAGAATGGCTTTAGCATCTTCATCTTCAAAAACGCCCCTTACCAAGTCCTCATTCCATCTATCACCTCCTTCCATTATTAGTTGAGACACCATCTCTAATCCCTTTATTCCTATTCTCGGATTTCCAGCTTTGAAGTTAGGCCTAAAGGGAATGTCAATTGTGGCTCCCAACTCCACCTTCCAAACCAGCCCTTTTTCCAACACCTTCTTTCCGTCAACTATGCTTTTCCAAGTTTAAGAAGCATTATTCCCTGCAATTGCCTCCAAGAATTTTCCATTGGGAGAATACTTTGCTCTTAATATTCTTGCAACCAGGGAATCCAAATAGCATACTAACCACCAACCTTGTTTTGCTAGCATTGCAAGATTAAAGGCTTGTAAATTCCGGAATCCCATCCCTCCCGCTGATTTACGCCAGCAAAGTTTTTCCCAGTCAACCCAATGGATTTTTCTTGAATTAGACTGAGAACCTAACCAAACTATATACATCATATTTGATAACTTTTTGGATTGGTCTAATAACGAGCGGTTTAGATAGTTTACATGAGATCATAAATTTAAACTTCATTATCGTTAATATATCAAAAAAAGTAACTTCAAATTAATTATTATTATTTGAAAATATAGAAATAAATATAATAAATAGTAAAAAGTTAAATATGCCTTATAATTTATTTAAATATTTAAATTAAATAAAAATAATAAGACTATAAATTTATCTTATTACCTTTTTTATATGAATCTCTTATTACCTATTTAATCACTTATAATTACAAAGAAACATAAAAAATTTTCATATAATTTTTATTATTAATTATTTTTTATCTCAATCAGAAAGTAATGGTTAGCCAATTACATCATGTGACGCTTAATTAGCTCAAATAATAGATGAGCTTTAGATTCAGACCTTTTGCATAGAAAAAATTAATGCTAAAAGAGTTTTACCTCCATAATATATTGACCCAACTCGAAAGTTAAATCAAATTAGCTGGGATATATAATAAATTATGAGTACTAATAGTTTAAAAACAAAGTTTCAGACCCCAAAATAAGTTTAAATTTATCTAACCAATATCTTTAAAACACTAGTTAAGATATTAAGAAAGAAAATTTTACATTGAAAAAAATAAATTTTTTTTAATGCATTAGATACATGAAAGTTTTAAACCTTTTTTTTTTTCTTCATTGATAGCAAAACCAAATAAGTTTTATCATATCGAGTTTTGTTATATTCTCCTAAAATATTTTTCTAATAATTCTTTTAATATTTAATAAAAAAACATTAAATAAAAAAGTAAATTTATTTAATATTTTATGAACCTAAAAAGCATCCAACAATTTTCTTATTTAACAATTAAGAGAATTATTAATAGAATATTTTAAAAGGATTTGCATTTCTGGATTTTGAAATGTCAATGAGTGGGCGTTCATCACAGTTCAGTTTGATTGATCCACCTGGGCTAGCTAACATTGTGCTCGCTCTTGATCTTGAATAGCTATGACGTCCAGCTCTGGGCAATTCATCACACGTAACAGTCAACACACAAACACAGGGGTCGACGCTATTTGATCTGAGCGTTGTCCCGGAATTAACCGGGATAATGTTACGAGGTAGAATGACAGTGGCCTGGTTGAGCTTCTCCTAGACCAACAGCAACGTTGAAACAAACAAAGCTTAAGTTATCCACCGGAAAATCTCTCCCTTCTTATACTCTGGCCTGGTGCTTTCACTTCTTTGTTACCTCGTGTTTTATCCTATAATATGTCTGCACCTGCACTCTACCCTGAACCGGTAACATGACCTTCTGGAAAAGTAATCCTTTCACAAAATCCAAATTTACATTCAACTAAACGAACAAATTAAACAATTCACTCAAGCCAGTTTAGGCAAATAATAGCTCAGTTCAGACAATAATAATCGCTTGTCAAATGCATTTCATCGCAACATAATTTTGGCTTAATTTCTTAGCACCCAGACTATAACCGTGATAAATGCTCTCGCTCGACCTCCTCCAGACGAAACTCTATTTTATATTATTAGCATACAAGTTTCATCACTGCAGCCAAAATTAAGATAACTTTTCGAAATAACAGTCAAATGAAAAAAGGACAACTTCTTCTCATAATAGACTCCTCCTTCTTTATAAGTAAGTCACAGGACAACAGAGAAAAACATAAAAATGTGATATAGTTTCCTGTCACCACATCCATAAACAACATCGGTAAGACTAGTCTGACTAGAGAATTTATAAGCCCGGTCTTGAACAAAACGCTATAAAAGAGGCTTACAAAAATAGCTTTTTTGCTTAAATTGCAAACAACAAACTGCCACTGCCAGAAATATGGAATCTAGTTCTTTGGCCCAATATCCTTCAGGGCACAGATCTGCTCCTCCCCCATAGCAGACATGACAGAAACAACAAGGTCCTTACCCTCAGCAAACCCATCCTTAATCTGCAAAAACCAACTAATTATAAATACCCAATCACAAGAAATATAAACAACCCATACATGAATTGCAGAATTCCAACAATGAAAAATGTAAAATTGAAGTTATACAAACCTGAGTCAGGAGATTCTCATCAGTAGGTAGCCTAAGGTCATCCTTGGTGTTTCCATTTTCAGTAAGCAGGCTCACCTACAACAACATCGTTTAACAACAGCAATTAGCACAGATTCAGAATACAGAAGAAACACATAATAATAATAATGGGTGAATCAAACAATAGGAAATTATTGCAACTCACAAATCCATCCTCAGAAATATCAATGAGCTGGTAGTCAGTACGATTCACATGGGGAACCTGACAAGGGAAAAAGAAAAAAGAAAAGAAAAGAAAAGAAATACAACCACATAGTTAATATTGTTATGAGGAGCTACTATGAAGAAATGAACCAGAGTAAATCAAGAATAAAAAATTAAAAAGATAAATGAAGTGGGGGCATACATCACAGTTATGAGAAGAGGGGACAATATCTTCAAGCTTCTTGGCAGTGAAGATATCAATTCCAACAAAGTGGCACTTAGCATGACCGTGCTTACCGGTCTTCGAAGTCGAAACCTCAACAACCTGCCCACAGAAAGAAAAACCCATCGACGCAGCACACAAATTAGCAAAACAAGAAAAAGGAACAAATCAACATCTACAAATAGCAAATAACAAATCCAGTACGCAAGCACAACCAGTCAACGCCAACAGTTCAGATGCACAATAAATCTAATTATATAACCAAATCAACCCTAAACAACGAAGCACACAGACTAGATCTGAAAGGCCAAGATCAAATCAATTAATCATCACCAGTAACCTAAAAAAATAATTGAAAGAGCGATAAATTTGGGAATCAAAAAGAGAAGCGATTGAATCTTGAGAGAAAGAGAGAGGGACCTTGCAGGGGCGGGCCTTGATGACGATGTAGCCGTTCTTGCGGATGGTGCCGGCTTGCTGAGGGTAAGTCTTGGAGGCTCCAGCGTCGGCCTTCGACTCGAAGTGGTGCTCCTCGTCCGACATGGTGACTCCAACTCACTGATTCCAATCCCACCGATTCACCGATTGAGTCACTGAGTGGGCGAGTCAGAGTGAGAGATATGTATATTTGTATCTCTCTTTTGTGAGTATATATTCCTGCTTCGCCACACCATATCTAGGGTTTCGTCTTTCATTTCGTGCAGATCTTTAGTTCTCGCTTTCCTCACCGTTGGATTCAGTGTGCAACTCACCGTTCGATCTCTGTTTCGAGATAAAAATCATCAAATAGCTGCGTCAGTCGTACGCTAATGGTACTGGGCTCCAGCCCAACAAAAATTCCAGGGTCCTTCTACTGGGGGGAAGGCATAGCCAATTAACAACGACCCCAAAAAAAAAAAGAATAAAATAAAGTCATTTTTTAAAAAAAATAAATAAATATTTTTTATGCAATTATCAAACCTATGGATCGTCATGTCATTCAAAGCATTAAGCTCTTACCATAATTATCTCAAACGTCATATAATACGTAAGGGATAGTTGGTTGATAGTGTGAAATACTTTATATTAATAATATATCAAGATTAATGTTAAAAAATATCTATCATAAGTTATTTATTTTTTGTTTTTTTAACTATGAAATGTACTTTAACGTTAGCAAACATCTTGGTTATTGAAAATTAATATAATTAATATTTTTTATTCTTTTAAAGCATGTCAAGAGTTTTTATTTCTTGTAAACATAATTGAGATAATTAACTTATAAGTTAGGAATGAGTTATATCATTAATTAATACTGAAATTTCAATTTGCGAATATTGTGACACAATCCTAACCAAAACTTAAACACATGTAGTAATTTATCTCTTTTTGGTTTTCCAAAAGTATTATTTATTAGACAATCATGTTCAAGGTATAGTCGGACATTAAATATGGGACATCTCTTTTAATTGAGATTCAAACAGTAATTCGTCATAATATGCGAGACTAATCAGTTTGACTAGATTCAATCCTTGTTTGGTTCATAGTAATTTCTCTCTAAACTCATTGAATTAATTATTTTATTGTTCAATTCAAGTAATAATTAATGAAAGATTGAAGCTAAGTATGATGGTCAAAATGCTTGGAATTTTCTTTTTTTCCTTTTTAAATATTTCTTTAAGTATCCTCTCATTCGATAGTTGAGAAACTAATATCACAAGGTAATATGGTTAAACGCTTAAACGGGGACTTATTCCAATGGTATTTTTTCTATACACATGAATTCTAAGATTAAACCTAGAACCATATGTTTATGGGATCTGAACATCTTCTATTTGGATCAACACCTTATATATTAGTAAAATACTTGAAATTTCCATCTTTAAGACTTTTTTTAGTCCCTTGAGGATCCATCTTTGAGACTTGATAAGATTCTACAAGATTATTTCTTATTAGATTGAATAAAATTCAATAATTTACTTCCATATTTTTATAAAATAAATTTTTAATATTTTTTAAATATAAGAATATTTTTAGTAATTGAAATTAATTACACAATAAATATTATGTGAGATAAAATTGTACAACCACATCTAACGAATGAAACATTAAATAATATAAAAACTTCTACAGTGTGTAACCTAAACGTTACCAAGACTTGTATTACAGTGTGTAACTTATGCGAGTTTTTGTGAACGATGGCTTGACTTTTCAAGCCAAATCACATGAAGCAAATTTCAACCCATGTCAGAAGCAAATTGGACAAAAGTCCACAAGGGCGCTCAGCTTATGCTTTCGGTGCTGCATATAATAAATAAAGTTAGAAAATTCCTATTGTTGCAGGAATGAAAAGGAAAAGCATCGAATGCATTTAATGCGTCAGTTAAAAATTTTGCTCAGGAAGCTCTGTAAATAGAGCATGCTTCAGAAGCTCTCGATGCACCCCAACAACAACAATTCGAAGTTCACTCTTGAAATAGCATTTGGCTATTTGGAAAGTTATTTGTTTCTTTTTGAGTTTCTCTCTGAGTGAGTGTTGAGTGTATACACCAATGAGAAAATATTGTAAGGTACTTTGAGTGTATTTAGAAATTGGGTTGAGCTAGAAATTGGGTTGAGTAGAGTATGACCATCTTTTGTATCTCTATCATATTTTTTTAGTGAAATATTTAGTTGTCGTCTTTATCTGTGGATGTAGGTTATTTGTCAGACCACATTAAATCCTTGTGTCTTATTTTTCTTATACTTTCACATATTTATTTTGTGCTACTTTATTTTGTGCCTTATTTAGAGGCAATCTGCACTATTTTATAACAAACTGGTATCACAGCTCGTATAGAGTTCTAGGGCCAATTTGTTCAAAGATGTCTACCGCCAAATTTGACATTCAGCAATTTGATGGACACATCAATTTCGGAATATGGAGGGTCCACATGATGGTTGTTCTCATACAGCAAAGTGTAAGAGTAGCACTTGGTGGCAAAGATAAGAAGCCCACAACAATGAAAGATTCTGAGTGGGAAGAGGCCGATCAAAAGGCTCTTTCTATTATTCAATTATGCATTACAAACGATGTATTGCAAGAGGTCCTTTCAGAGAAAACGGTGCATTCGTTGTGGACCAAGTTGGAGTCATTATATATGACTAAGATGGTAGCCAATCGTCTTGGTATTCTACAACGTCTGTACATGCTTCGTATGGCGGAAGGGACATCAATTCGATCTCATATTGCTAAGTTTACATTACTCATTACAGAGTTGAATAATATGGATGAGACATTCTCAAGTGAGCAATAAGCAATGATGTTGTTTTGTTCTTTACGTCCTTCCTACAGGCATTTTGGTGAGACACTCATATATGTCGTGAAAGCCTCAAAATTGATGAGGTTAAGTCCGCACTTTTAAGTCGTGACAAGATGGAGCACGATAGTGGTAGTCGTGATAATACTGCATCTGGCTTAGTGGTCAGAGGGAGGTCAAAGGAGATTGGATCAAGTAGTAGTAGAAGCAAGTCTAGATCTAAGTCCAGACATCGTAAAGGCAAATATCGATATCGTAAGAAAGAAGGGCACTGGAAAGCAGAATGTCCAAAGTTCAAAGACAAAAAGGAGAAAGATTTAAGTGATTCAGCAAGTGTTGTCGAAAGTGCTGACAATGTTCTCTCAGTATCAACCAATTCAGTTGATGATGCTTGGATTCTTGATTCAGGATGCTCTTACCACATATGTCCGAACCAGGATTGCTTTACTTCCTACCGGTCAATTGATGGCGGTGTTGCCCTTATGGGAAATAATATGTCCTGTAAGGTTATTGGCATTGGAACAGTCCAAATCAAGATGCATGATGGAGTTGTGAGAACACTGACTGATGTTCGACACGTATCGGACTTGAAGAAAAATCTTATATCCTTGGGTGTTCTTGACACTCAAGGTTATAAGTATTCAGCTCAAGGTGGAGTTCTAAAGGTCTCCAAACGTGCTCTTATTGTAATTAGAGGCAGATTAATCAATGGCCTTTATTTACTTCAAGGAAGTACAGTTATTGGCGCTGCTTCAGTATCATTTTCAGATTCAGATGCTACTCGCTTGTGGCATATGCGTGTAGGGCATATGAGTGAAACAGGAATATCTATTTTGAGCAAGCATGGCTTGTTGGGTGATCATATAATTGGGAAGCTAAATTTTGTGAACACTGTGTCTACAGGAAGCAGACCAGAGTCAAGTTTACCATTGTCATTCATAGGACAGAGGGCACAGTAGATTACATCCACTTTGACTTGTGGGGCCCTGCACCTGTTCTGTCAAAAGGTGGTGCTAGATATCTACTGACATTCATTGATAATTTTTCAAGGAAGATATGTGTTTATTTTTTGAAGCACAAGAATGATGTGTTCCATATTTTCAAGAAATGGAAAGCGCTTGTTGAGAACCAGACCGGCAAGAAAATCAAGCGCCTCCGAACAGATAATGGTTTGGAGTTTTGTGAAGGTCAGTTCAATGAGTTATGTGAAAATGAAGGCATAGTAAGACACAATACTGTGCAAAAGACACCACAACAAAATGGAGTAGCAGAATGTATGAACAGAACTCTTTTAGAGAGGGCTCGCTGCATGCTCTCTAATGCCGGCTTGTCAAAGGAATTTTGGGTTGAAGCTGTCAATATGGCTTGTTATTTAGTAAATTGATCTCCGTCAACTGCAATCGATTTGAAGACTCCTATTGAGGTATGGTCCGGTGCCCTAGCTGATTATTCAAATCTAAGAATTTTCGGGTGTCCTACATATGCACATATTGATGATGGCAAGCTTGAATGAAGGGCACTAAAATGCATATTTCTTGGATATGCGATTGGGGTGAAAGGTTATAGATTATGGTGTGTTGAACCTAAATCACTCAAATTTATAATCAGCAGAGATGTCAAGTTTAATGAATTATCCATGCTTCATCCAAAAAAGGAGGTTGTCGATGCAGAAACAGACTATGATACTAGTAAGCAGGTGGAGTTTGAGGCTGAACCACCAAAACAAGTACAAGATGATATCCCTAGTCAGCCCATTCAAGAAGAACAACAACAAACTCCTGGCGATGTGGATGTCCCACAACAATTGCAGCAATATAACCTCACCAGAGATAGAGAAAGGAGACAAATTAAACTGCCACAAAGATATGGTCATGCAGACATAGTCTCTTTTGCATTATCGGTAGCAGAGGATATTGAAATACAAGATCCTACAACATATCATAAGGCTATTTCAAGTGGTGAGTCTGCACAATGGATTGCTGCTATGACTAAAGAGATGGAGTCTCTTCATAAGAACCAGACTTGGGAGCTGGTTAAACCACCAGAAGGACATAAGATCATTGGCTGCAAATGGATCTACAAGAAAAAGGAAGGATCACCTAGAGTTGAATTAGCCAGGTACAAAGCACACTTAGTTGCCAAGGGCTTTAGCCAAAGGGAGCGAATAGACTTCAATGAAGTATTCTCTCTTGTTGTAAGGCATAGCTCCATTCGTGCATTGCTTGTTATGGTTGCACTGTTTGACCTAGAGCTTGAACAGCTCGATGTCAAGACAGCTTTTCTTCATGGTGAGCTTGAAGAACAAATCTATATGCAACAACCAGAAGGCTTCATTGTTCAAGGCAAGGAAATCATGTTTGTCTCTTAAAGAATTCATTATATGGCTTAAAGCAATCTCCTCGCCAGTGGTATAAGAAATTTGATGCCTTCATGCTAAGTCATGGTTACTCTAGGAGTGACTATGATTGTTGTGTATACCACAAGAAGCTCTTAGATGGATCTTTCATCTATTTGTTGATCTATATTGATGATATGCTCATTGCTACTAAGAGTATGTCTGAGATCAAGAAACTAAAGAAGCAACTTAGTGGTGAATTTGAAATGAAAGATTTGGGTGCTGCTAAGAAAATATTGGGTATGGAAATTCACAAGGATCGGCATGCTGGCAAATTATAGTTGTCTCAAAAGAAGTGCATTGAAAAAGTACTTGAGCGCTTTGGAATGCAAAATGCAAAGCCTATGAGTACTTCTATGACCCCGCATTTCATAATATCAGTTGCACAGTCACCACAGTTTGTTGAAGAGGAGGAACAAATGTCATGTGTTCCTTATGCCAGTGCAGTTGGAAGTTTAATGTATGCTATGGTATGCACTTGACCAGATATTTCTCATGCCATTAGTGTTGTTAGCAGATACATGGGGAATCCAGGCAAGATGCATTGGCAAGCAGTGAAATGGATACTTCGATATCTTCGAGGTACCGTAGATGTTGGCTTAGTATATGACAGAAGTTCTAACACTAGTGATAGTGTTACTGGTTATGTTGACTTTGACTATGCTGGAGACATTGATAAAATGATATCTCTAACAGGATTTGTCTTCACACTGTCAGGTAGTGCAATTAGTTGGAAAGCGAATTTATAGTCCACTATTGCATTATCAACTATAGAAGCTGAATACATGGCAGCAATAGAAGCGGTGAAGGAAGCTATTTGGCTTAGGAGTTTGGTTGGCAATTTGGGTTTGAAACAAGATATTACAGTTATTTACTGTGATAGTCAAAATGCCATACATTTGACCAAAAATCAAATGTATCATAAGAGAACCAAACATATTGATGTCAGATATTATTTTATTCGGGAGATTATTTCTTAAGGTACTGTAGTTGTGAAAAAGATCAGTACCTTAGACAATCTAACAAATATGTTGACAAAGCCAATTACGATAGCTAAGTTCAAGCATTGCTTGAACTTAATTGGCATCTATAATATGTGAGTTTGCCCCTATAGGCATATTGGAAAAGGCAACTTCGAAATTTTTTTTTTTAAAGTTTGAAAAATCAAGCCAAGGTGGTGATTTGTGAACAATGGCTTTTCAAGCCAAATCACATGAAGCAGATTTCAACCCATGTCAGAAGCAAATTGGACAAAAGTCCACAAGGGTGCTCAGCTTATGCTTTTTGTGCTGCATATAATAAATAAAGTTAGAAAACTCCTACTGTTGCAGGAATGAAAAGCATCGAATGCATTTAATGCTTCGGTTGAAAATTTTGCACAGGAGGCTCTATAAATAGAGCATGCTTCAGAAGCTCTCGATGCATCCCAACAACAACAATTCGAAGTTCACTCTTGAAATAGCATTTGGCTATTTAGAGAGTTACTTGTTTCTTTTTGAGTTTCTTCCTTTTGAGTGTTGAGAATATACACCGATAAAAAAATATTATAAAATATTTTGGATATATTTAAAATTTGGGTTGAGTGGAGAGTGACCATATTTTATATCTCTATCACATTTCTTTAGTAAAATATTTAGTTATCGCCTTTGTCCGTAATTGTAGGTTATTTGCCGAATTACGCTAAATTTTTGTGTCTTATTTTTCTTATATTTTTATATATTTATTTTATGCTATTTTATTTATATCTTATTTAGAGGTAATCTACACTATTTTATAATAGTTATGCAAGAAGAACATAACGTATTTTTTCAAAATTTCATCGTATCTTCCACCAAAAAAAAAAAAAGAAATCATTATATCTTCCATCACCTGAATACTTTTAGAAAATTCATTGTATCTTCTATCACCTATACTCCTGTTATTGCTACTCAGGCTCGTTACCTTCAAAATAGTAAAGTTGCTTGATGTCATGTCCTTTGTCCTTGTTTTATCTTCAAAGAATTTTACTAGCTATTTAGAAGGTGTGTGGTTTTGCTTTTAGTTAATATATTTTTATTAACGATTATAGAAACAACTAGTGTAGTTCTACCCCAAAAAAAAAAAAAAAAAACACTAGTGCATCATCGCATGGGTCGATTAAACGATTAAAATACGAAATAGATTTATATTATTTTATTTTATTTGCTGCTTCTAAAATTTATTAAATCCATATTAATTTTCAAATGAAATGTTCATGTTAGGTCTTTAGCAGTGATTTAATAACGAAAGATTTAATAGTATATATGAGATTAAGCGTATGAACCCCATTCTTGCTTATGTACCGAGATGAAACGTGCACCTTTATTATAAAAAGAAAAAAAAAAAAAAGGTATAAGGTTCACATTCCAGTTCCCACCCGTCTTGATGTGAGTACACAAAATCATACTGCTTCGGTGCTTCCACTCCAGGACAATAATCCCAGACATGGAGACGATGAAAGAAGAAGAGCACTCCCATGAAAATAAAAAGAAACCCAGGGCGATTGTGTTCCCTTGCGCTACAGCATATGCCAGCGGTTTTTCACCCTTCCCTCGACATCTCCAGCGTACAAGAACCAAACACGAATGATTCTCGGACGGCCTCTGTTGTCATGCTCCACGACAAAACTCCACTTTCTCGTCTTCTCCGCAATGCAAGACTCATTATAACACAACGTTCAAGCCAATGCTCCCTCGTGCAAAATTTCACATTTTTTGTCTTTGTTCGTCATATCCTCCCTGCTTTTTTCCCCAACCTGTTATCCCCATACTACAGGTATCTGCCAAGACTATGCTGTACAGTTCCATCATTGATTCATGCATTTCTCACCATGTTTTATGTTATGGCATATGTGCAACTTATGTGTCTATTTTTAATGTCACTTTCTGTGTTTTATTTTTCCAGCGGTCAAGCTATTTCATTTCCTGGAGACCTCTGGTGCTTTGACTTCGTTTGGACACTTGGTGGACATATAAAAATTCTCTTGCAAAATCATGGGTGAGATTGATACTAAACCAATTGAACCAGTCCAGACTTCCGTATGCTTATTTGGGGATAAAGGTGATCAGAAGAAATCTCAACCTACAAGGATTAATAAGGTATGGAATGAGGATTAGAGTCTCTGAGAAGAACCTTTCAAGTTATAAACTTGTAGGGATGTTGGAATATCATGAGTCAGTTTCCTATACCGTGTATGCTTAACATTATGACCTTCAGTTATTAGTCTCTCTCACTCATGCAGATTTGATCCACTTATGGATCAAGAATCGAATGTTGTTAAGAGAATATATATTAGTTGATACTGTCAGTGGCCTCGGCTTATACTACTCTTGTACTATACTTTATTCTTTAGTATAAACAGAAAGACAAGATGACTTACCTAAATTTTTCTAACAAATATTTTTCTCCCCGGTGCAATTTGATATGATTAATTGAATTGAATGTCCGTGTAGTGGTGATCAGAGATCAATATCTGAACTAATGAATCACGATATTAGTTGTCATTATTTTGCTTTATTTGTTTTGCCAGCGTACCTGTGAAAAGGAGATTGAGGACTTGAGAAAGGAATTGGCCAACTGCAAGGTACAGTTGGAGGCAAAGCATGCTGCACACATGCAAGCCCTTCTCAAGCTGGAACACAACCGAAAGAAGATTCACGAATTGTCCACCCTTCTGAAGAAGTCTGATCTTGCAAGAAACAAGCACACGAGTGAGTCTACGGAGGGGAGAGATTGCAAAGATAAGAGTGAATCCAAGATGAAAGAGATGGCTAAGCAGAACTTGGAAACTGCAAAAGTTCGGAACCAGCTCTCACATGTTTTAAGTGAATTGAAGGCAACTCAAAGGGAGCTGCTTAACAAGGAGACAGAGCTTGTTGCCGCTACAGATTCAGAATTGAATGCCTTAACAACTGTGGAACAGTTGAAAACTGCATTTGAGATTGAGAAGGAACAGAAAGAGGAACTCCTGAATCAAGTGAAGGAACTTAATGAAGTAATTCATGGGTCAAAGCTTGATGCCATTGAAGCTGAGAAAGAGAAGCTTGCTATACTATCAGAGAAAGATGAAAAAATTGAGCTAGCTACAAAAGCTACTGCTGAGGCACAAGAGCAGCTGGAAGTTATCAGAAAGCAAATGGAAATGCTGCAGGGATTACAAAGTGAGCCAATGGATAAGTCTACACTGATTGATCGTTTTATGTCGAAACTTTGGCTAGCTAATGAAGCACCCATTTTATCTGAGGATTCTGCTTCCAATAACATAAAGGACTCGAACCAGTTTCACAATGACAAGGAACCGCGGGAAAGACAAATCCTGGATCAATCTGCACACACTGAGACATTAGAAATGGAATTGAACCAGTTAAAACAAGAGCTCATAAGTGCAAAGGAAGAAATAAATGGCTTGAGTACTACTATAGAATCACTCACAGGTGAGTTACAGAAGGCAAAAGTAGAGCTGAACTTGAATAAGGATAGGGACATTGAAGCACAGGTTGAGATAGCATTGCTGAAATCTCAGCTTCAGGAACATAGGTTGGCATACATCAATGGATATCCTCTTCGGGATGCACAAGTTTCACAAAGTGATCGCTCGAGGTCAGGAGCCGAAGAGAGAAATAGTGAGAATAAACATGACCATATGACAATCTCAATGGAAGACTACAAATACTTGGTTAGAGAGGCTAAGAAGGCAAATGAAGTTCAAGGATCGGTTGTGGAGTCAGAGTTAGCATCAATGAAAAAGGAGCTGGAAATTGCATCAGTGAAAATATCTGAGCTAAGGGCACGTGCAGAACAGGCTCTCAGCAGGGCTGAGTTAGCTGAGAAGGCTAAAGCAGCATTGGAGGATAAAATAACAAGACACAGGGAACATAGGCAAAGGAGGAAGGCTGCTCTAACTGCACTTCGGGAGGAATCAACCCCTATGCCATTTAGTCCATCCTCATCATCATGTGGAACGCCTAGAATGCAACAGCCATTAGGTAAGGTTCTCAATTTGAAGTTGTAAAACTCTCTTCACTGGTGTGTTTATTTCACTCAATGTGACTATGTGATGTAGTCGTTTGCTACTAGTTTATTTACTGTATTTAGTACGATAGATTTGTATGTTATAATATGGCAGCAAATGTTTCAGAAGTTATGGACGAATCATGATGGTCATGACTCTCTTGGCAACTTAAGGCCCTCTTCTTGCACACTGAAAGATGCATGCACCCTCTTATTTAGTGATTCTCAAAGATTGTATGCTGTGAAAAATAATTTGTTAACTGAATTCATACGCGGTTAATACACATTTAACATTTTTTTTTTTGGTTAACGTTAATACACACTTTACAATAGCTGCTGAAAATTTTGATTATTTATAAATAATTTCGTTTACTTTAAGATTAAATAGATACAAATTTTGGTCAATTATTTTTTTTTTCTTCTTTGGTCAATTAATTCGATTCAATTTTTGTTTCTAGTCCAGTATCTGCGGCCACGAAGCCCAATTGCTTCTGCTTTGATGATGAGACTTGGTATGGTTTTCGTAGGCCTGATGATAAATAAATAAAATAACTAAGATTGCCCTAACTATGATTAGCCTAACGTGTTTGTGGGGCTCAACCATCATTTATAAGCTACGATAGCCCAATGAATGTGGAACCCAAAACCCGCATCCCTTAAGTACCGTCCTTGGAATGATGGAAAATAGACTTCAAACATTCCACGACCCAAAATAAAAAAAGGTTAAAACATTCTGCCGACCAAAATAAATAAATAAAAAAATTCTTAAAAGAGACGATTTTTTTTTTTCTGAAAGTTAAGGAGGAAAATATTTGTGAATGCATATTTTCTTTTCCCTAGAATTCATCAAGAGCATTCTAAATGTGGTTTTAAACCGATCTACTCTACCGCAAACCTACTACCAGTTCACCAACATTTGTGCTCCTTCAAACTAGTACGGTACAGGAAAAGAAAATACAAGATCTTTTTTCCTCCTTAGGTCTCTAAGAAATTGTTTAATCATGATAATTTTGTTCAATTAGCAAGTCAGACACACAACTTGTGTTCTCAGTCTTTGGTCCCCATGTGAGAGGGAAAGGCAAAATATTCCTTCCGGCGTGGGCAAGTTAGTGGGCGGCATGCACAACATGCATTTTGTGGCTTTCAATTTCCAGAAGCGTGTGCTGGTCAATTTCTAAACAAAGACCAACTTGTGCCTATTCAATTTTTGCGCTCATCTGTAGTCACCTGGATCTTGCCCCTAAAACACACTGAGATTTCAGATTTTACATAAAATTAAGTTGTCCCAAAAAGAGGGGTAAAATCTTGAAGTCAATATTCGTCCATTAGAATAATACACGTGCAAATACTTAGAATTTATTTTATTTTCCAAACTCTCTTGTTGGGAACGCTCATTTGGCCTATATGCTTGGTTTGAAAAGGAGAAAAAAGAATAGTACGCGTTATGAGGGGACATGGTTCGAATCAGGTCGAGTTGTACACAGAATTGGTTTCATCTACAACGAGTTTAATGCATTAAATAGATATCACTATACGTGTGAGGATAAGAGTTGTGTCCCAATCAATCAAAGGCATCTATGATCTATCATTGATTTTTGGAGCAATTGAACCTCAAATGAACATTTTTTCTCCATGGCAACCAATTGGTCTAAATTGTGCACGTGAGCCAACCAATATTGTAAAACAAGGAGGATCTACCAATGTAACGTGAATACATGTCTTTTCGATAATGTTTATGTGTAGAGTGTGGTTTACTTAATGCTGTAAAAATAATTAATAAAGAGACTCGGCTATAAAAAATCAGGAACTAATTACGTGAGATTTCTGTCAAATTTGTATACACGTGATTCATCGATCTAACTACTATTCAGCAAGATCAATTAGTGAACAAATCTACTTGAGATTATACTATGGTCCGCAGGAACAAAGCTCCTGGTTTGGTACTAAAGTTGGATTAGGCACATAATGGTTGACCTGCCTCGAGGTTTACGAATCAGATTTTGCTTCCCTGAACCATTCGAAAAGTCGCAATTGTTTGCGCTGAGGTAGGGGAAACGTTTGTATATTCAAACCAAAGAGAGAGAAAACAAAAAAGAACTAAATGCTATGTCTATTAATAAATCACATGATATAATATAATTAGAGTGTTAGGGTTAGGAATGCACGTCAGCTATTAGGTCGATCGATGTTCATCTTATGGTTTGGAGTGAAAACCAGAAAATTCTTCAATCATGATGAGGACAAAATTGATCATGTAACAAAAATAAATTTAGCTTTTATAAATTATGACAAGTTGGGTTATTTGAGATGAGGGTTTGCTTCCGTGCACTATCCTATGAAAACTAAACTACAAGAAAAAGAAAATGATTTAAAAAATAACTATCTCATCTTATTTTTAATTAAGATTTTTTTTTTTATATCCTCTAATTAATTATCGGTTTAATCTTGCTTAGGTATCCACTTGATCTTAATCATGAGATGTAGTCTCTTACTCAATTGGCTACCTCATCAACTGATTAATTTTAAGTTTAATTTAATCATCTTTGCTTAATTGGCTGCCTTACGACATCCTCTAAACTGGTACTGTGTCGTCAATTCGGCATTGATACAAGTGATTTAGTGTGAGTTTGGAAAAATTGGAAAATTAAAAATAATTTTAATAATTGATTATGAGTATAATTATTTTTTTTATATAATTGATTATGTGAAAATAAATTTATGTTTGGATGCATTAACTTAAAAGTTGCTTTAAAATAGTGTGCTTTATTTGGATTATATGAAAAAATTACTTTTGTATAATAAATTACTAATAAGAGTATGAAACAACTTATTTGCACTATGCAATATTTAATATTTGGGTTTAATTTAATAAAAATATTATAATTATAAAATAATTAGTTTCTACTTATAATAAAAAATTTCAAAAAATTGATTATGATTATAAGGTTTTTTTCAACTTAAAATTATTTATTTTTTATTATAATCCATTTTCATCTTTCAATTTTTACCAAATATGATAGATTTTTTACAAACAGCTTATTTTGCTTTAAAAAAAAAATATGCTGCTTTGGAGGGTTTCCCAAACATACACTTATTAGTTATAAGAAAAAAATAGTGGTTGAGTAATAATTGGTTGGTTTAAATAGTTTAACGCTTATTTCTCTTAAATAAGGTCTTAAGTTTAAGTATTATAGATTAAAAAAATTAATACTAAAAAAAATTTATTTAACAATGGGTTGATTCAGCTTGAATTATAGTAATTAAAGTTTAATAAATTTTAGATACTGATGATTTAAAAAAAAAAATTGGCTGATTTGTACCATAACTATGAATTTTATTTTCAGTAAAAGGATTGTAGTCTGACTTGTACTCTTCCTTTAATTGAAAATAAACATAAACTAATCAAAAAATGAAATTCAGCAGGCAATAAATTTGTTTATAAAATTTTAATAAACTAAATAAAAATTGATAAATTTAAAAAGTTTGAAACGTAACATGAGAAAAAGAAAAATATAGCGTGTTTTGATCTTTAGAATATATTTTTTTAGACATCTTTAAATATTATTTAATCATTCAAATAATTATAACTTCATATATTTTATCAGCCCAATAAATGTTTTTAAATTAGCTGACAAAAATAAAAAACCGCATACACGTCATTATGTTGATCTTGGCAATTCACTTTAAGCTCGATTTGGTATATTTCTCTTTTTAATTGAAAATAATTTATCTTCTGATTGTGTCAAATTATTATCATTTTTTATTAAAAATTTTAATTAAAAATGGTTTTTTCTTTTTTCTTTTTTTAAAATGACCCTATATACTTTTAAAAATGTTTCAGAATTTGACTTCTGATATTCGAGAACTACCTTGGCCTTCAAAGCATGGCTATATATATATATATATATATAAAGCATGAATAATATGCGTCTTGTATTTGATAAGCCGCATCAAATTGAAATTAGCACCACGAAAATCTGATAATAAACTGCCCAACATAATTAAAGGGGAGCTTGAAGTGAATCTAATTTAATCTAGAAGGTACATGTGATTTCCACCGGAAAATGGGGCTATGCAATTGAACTTCAAATTTTCAATTAACGTCGATTACATATTAAAATTAATCTCATAAGTATTATAAGTAATAGATTAATTTTGATACATTTAAATGAAATAGTGAAGAGTAAGTAGGGGAAGTTGAAAACATCATATCATACCATATCATCTGTAAGCCTTTGGTACGGCAAAATTTGTAACCAATATCATTTTCCTTTTCAAATAAAATTGATTAATTATCGTTTGATTTTGATACATTGTTTATATAAAAATATTTTATTTATATAGATATTTAATTATATATTATTATATTAATAAATATATAATTAAATAATAATATAATAATATCAGCATATCAAAATTAATCTTATATATATATAAAGAAATACACAACTTTTTAAACTTATCTGCTCACATTTCACATCGTTAAATAAGATTATGCACTGATAATATAAAAGAGTTTTACGTTATCATTTAATTATATGCTTTTATTTATAAAATTTTTAAAATAATAGATAATTAGGTTAAAATTTTTTATTAATATAATAATATATAATTTGATGTTTATATGAATTTTTTTTGTACTAATAATACATACAAATTAAATTCAGAAACTGCTTACAGACTTACGTTATCTTAATTAATCCACCCAACAGTATAAGAGAATAGAATTCTTCTAAAAAATTGATACACAAGTAATTAAAACATAAATAACTCATGCAGAATTGAAGATATTGTTGTTATTATGAAATTGATCTTAATCATTTACATATTTCCTTTGTTTTTCTCCTTTTTTTTTCATGTGAGTTAGGTTTCTTGTAGAGCCCAAAAAAAATCGACATATATATAACATTATGTAATCTTTCTAGCTATAACGTTGCATCTCATAAAAAAAAGCTCATGTAAACATATTCTATTATATAACCTGACGAGTTCTAGTAGGGGGAAAAAAAAGTGGAAACTCATCATCATAGGTATCTTTGGAAAATAGCTTGTACGTCTATGTCATTAACTTTCAAGTATTATCTAATGCAAATTTAAAATATTACATAATAGCAATTAACAAATAATTAATCAGTTTACAAATTTTAATTATTAACATATAGTTTGACTTTGCCTATAACTTTTGTCCAAAATCTTGGGCAAGATGATCTCAACAGAAGCATCACAATGATAAGAACAGCCCAACAGATCAAAGACCTAGCAATCTACACCCATAATATTTGATTTCGTATAATTCTTCAATTTTCATAAGCATATATTAGATAGTCCCCACACTCACTCCATTAATTGCTGCATATAAATAAACTTTGACGTAAAGCCAAATCCAAGAATGTGACGCAGGCCGGCACGTGTGTTGTTGCCGACCAACCATTGATTAGTAATGGTCTTTGTTCAACGATGGATACTTTGTCAATTCTGAATTTCATTAAACTCTTGAAAAGTGATAATGAAAATGACCATTTTATTTATCAGTTTAAGAGTGATGATTTCATGGACCACCACCACGGGGAGGAGAAATTCTATTCTAGATTAGGCATAAAACAACAAAGAAGCAATCCAACAACTCTGAAGGGTACATCAATTTCTCTTCACCATTCATCAATTAACATTGGAATTTAAAAACTAAATAGGAAAATATAATAAACTCAAGAACATACGGAAACTTATTGAGTCCCATTTCCACTTTTTGTGACAAGTATTGCATGTTTGTTTTTAAAAGAAAAAAAATGAAAAATAAATTAATTTAATATGTGGATTATTTAAAACATAGTTGGTTTTGCCCACATAAGAACGCAAGTTCATAACCTAATTCATAATGAGCCATTTATGTGTGCAATCAAATATATTTTTATGAAAAAAAAAATGTTGACGTTAAGATCAATTTTCTAATTCAAATTTTGGAAAACTTGAAAAAGGAGCAGCTCCTATGAAAGTCCTTACAGCTCACGAAAGAAAGAAAAAAAAAAAAAACTGGAGCTGAATGTATTAAAAAATTACATGAGCTTACATCAATTTTAGTTGTTAATGTTTTTTATCTAATTTTTTTTATTATACAATTTTTTTAGTCAATTATGATAGTGTATGTACGACATATCAATACTAACACCCAAAAAAATGATCAATACTCAAATTAATAGCGGTTATCACTGCTAATTTGCTCAAACCCAATATGTTTTTCTAAAACATTGTTTTGACCTTATGCTTGGAAGAAGGGAAAGAAAATAGGGAAAATTTGATATTTAAAACTTGTTAAAATCTTTTTTTTTTAGTTGAAGTAAAATAAATGAGAAAAAAATTCAAGAAACACAAATTTTAAAATTTTCTAAATTGCACAATCATCTTTATGAACCTTCATATGAATAAAATATTAGAGCTGAATTTGTAATTGTGTTTTCTCTATTTTATGCGATCTATTTTTACTTGTCAAGTTACCAAAAAATGATACTTTTTCACCTTTTGTTTAAAATTAAAATTATTGCTTCGCTCTAATTTTAGTGTTTGCTATCATAGCGTAAAATGCAATAAAAACCATCGTGTATGTCAAATCATTAATTATAAATGGCTTTGACTTGTCTTAGTACCCTTGGGCCAACGCACGGGCGCGAAGCCATTGTCCTCTTGTCGAAGTGCAGTTGAATATTGTCTTTCTCACTTCTTTCTGTTCATGGTTGTCTCTATCCTCCTGAAAACATTTATTTTCTTTTTTATTAGTTAAAATAAAAATAATTGTTTGATTATTTAAAAAAACAATTTTTTTCTTTATCTTTATATGTGATTGTATTATTATCCTTACTACTACATTATTCAATTTTGATCTATAATTAAATAAAACGAACAAAGTAGGGGATCGAATGCCTCCTTGCAGGCTAGTCCAACAATTAAGAATGCATTTGTTTTGTTTTAGATCTTGAAAAAAGTGATTTTAAAATTAAAATTTTATATATAACTAAAAAAGTTAAAAATTAATTTTTTTAGAAGCTATTATATTCAATTTTTATAAAAAAGTTAAAAATAAATTTTTGTGAAATTTTGATAATTTTAATAATTTATCCAAATATGTCAAAAACAAATTTTTTAATAAAAACAAGTGATTTTTTGCCCCCAAAATAATCTTATCCAAATATACCATAAAAGTTTGTTTAGTTTAATTTTTGGAAGAAAATCTTTTAAAAGAAAATCTTTTAGAGAAATTATTTTAAAAAAATAATTTTTATTTAATTTGAATATATCAAAAATAAGTTTAGGAGAATAAATTTTATTTAGATAAAATAAAATAAATTACTTTTGATAAAAATCTTTTAAAATTTTAAAAGACCTTATTAAAAAATACCTTTATATATCTAAACATATTAGTTACGATATATTTATTCTCGTTCCAATAAAAAACATCTTATCTCCCCAATAGTGTATCCAAACATACACTAACTAGTTTATTGACATACGCAAACATGGCGTCAAAAAAATAATATAAAAAATTATTTTTAGTTTATTTTAATAAAAAAATAAAGTTGATTGTCTTATACGGCGACAAGGAATTGTAAATAAGATTTGATTTCAATAATTAAATAATTATGACAGAGAATTGATGTCACTTAAATTGCATTTGTTTCAACTAAACACACTTTAAGTTAAAGAGTAATTCTTAAAATCTCTTTCATATAAACAGTGTTAACATACTTAACGGAGGTATAAAAATGACATCCATACACTAAAATTCCCAAAATCCAATTTCTTGAACCCCCAATCATATTCCACTTTAAATTCCTCAAAATTACCGACCATGAAAATTTTAGGCTTTAAATTCTTAAATTTATTTTTCTTGAACTCTCATTTGATAATTGTGGAGTAGTGCTCAAAGGCCTACAAATCTAAAAAATTTGAGTAATTTAAAGTGAAGCCAGATGAGGTTTTAAGAAATTGAGTTTATGAGAATTTCAATATAAGGGGGTGATTTCTATACGTTTGTTAAGTGTGTTAAGGATATTTATGTGAGAAGGATTTTAAAAACCATTTTTTAAGGGTAAATTGCACCTTCTTGACCCTTAAATCACACATGAAGTAAAATTTAAGGAAATAAATTATATTTTACTTAAAGACTCTTGAAGGTTTTATTAACCGCTCAAAACTCTTCATTATCCTCATTTCATGGCTCTATCAAATTAGAGGTTTTTAATAAAATTATAATTTATTACACTATCTTATCTCTATTAAAATATTAAAATATTTTTTGACTTATTTTATAAAATATATTAATTATATTTAATTATTTTAATAAAGTATGAAGTTAAAAAAATATATTAGAAATTTTCTATTTTCTTTCCTTTATCTATTTTATACTTACAAATAAGGATAAAATAAAATCTTCTAAATGCCCCTTTTCTTACCTTTACTTTCCTATTTATAAATTGCTTTATTTTTATATATATATATTATTATATAATCAGTTTTACTGTTACAATCAAAATTTTTTTTAATATTTATATTTTTAATTTTGGTATTAGAAATTTTACTTATTATTGGGTCTATCTTTAAAGAAATTGTTATATATTTCTAATATGTTATAATAAAATTGTTTGCTTTATTTGTGATTTAATACTTAATACTAAAATATTAAATTATAAATAAAGTAAAATCAACTTTTCTTAACACTTAAATAGAATGCAATAAGTCAACAAAAGTTATAACTTGAGTTTAGATTATTCATAAGTAATTTTTGTAAACTCTCAATGAAATGAGAGGCATGCCATTTTTCAAAACTGAAACTCTCTATCTATTTTTTTGTTTTATTCAAAAAAATAGTTAAAAATACTTTTTAGTCTTTATGTGTCTATGATTTTGGCTTTAATATTTAAACTTAAAAAATCTGGGGTTAAATCTTTATCATAGTACTATGTTAAGAAGTTAATTCGTGCCGCTAAGTATTGATCCTTATAATTTTTACTATTTTAGATTTTAATTCTTATAATTATTATTTTTCAACAACTATTGGTGTCTATTTTTTTTGAAAAAAAAATAAAGGATTGATCTTTGTAGTTTAATTTATTTTGAATTTGGTTCCTTTACAAAAACTAACTATTAACAAAGTACTATTATGGGGATTTAATCCCAATTTTTTTAGTCTAGAGACTAAAACAAAAATCATAAACAAGTATAAGGACTAAAAAGTGCTTCTAATCTTTAAAAAAAGGTTTAAAGCATTTTTTAGTTCTTATATGTGTTTATGATTTTGATTTTAGTTCCTAAATTAAAAAATTTTGGATTAAATCTCTATAATAGTACTCCATTAAAGAGTTAATCCTTGCCATCAAGTATTGATTTTTATAATTATTACCTTTTTAGGTTTGATCTATATAATTACTAAGTATTGGTCCTTATTATTATAAAGAATTTGTCCTTATAATGTAATTTATTTGGATTTTGATTCCGCAAAGATTAACCCCTTAATGAAGTACTATTATAAAAACTTAACCCTAAATTTATTTAGTTTAGTCTAGAAACTACAACAACAATCATGGAGATGTATAAAAACTAAAAAATACTTTTACCAAAAATAAACATGCAATAGTTTCTCTAACCACAGCTTCTTGTGCTTTGATTGGAATTTTCTGTCTATCCTTCTGCATCTTTCCTTTTTCCCTTCAATAAAAATTTAACATATACAAAATGATTATATCTCTATCAATGGAAGTTGAATACAGTGATAAACGATTTGCACTCTTAAGAAGAGGATTAAGATTTAAATCATAGAAAAAATAATTATTGAAAGGATCTCTTAATTGCGACAGTTAAATATTAGAAATATCTCAAGAAAACATCCTAAAAAACAAAAACCCAAAAAAAAAATTTACCATATCTCTTCTCAAACTGTTAAACCAACATTTTTAAAACAATTCATAATTTTTACACGTCTAGATTTTTATCCGCTTGTCCTGTGCAAAAAACCAGGGGCGTTCTCACTTGTTAGTTGTTACTTACTCCCTTACATGAATCCTCGGTGCTGTAAGTCGTTGCCAAATTTTCCACGAAATTCACAAAAAGCATGTAGTACCCAACCATGAAAACGGCCATGTAATTTTCTTCCCAATTCAACCCTTTGATCACACACGCGCACACACTACCTCAGCTACCCAACTTCGATGAAATAAATAAAGAGTAATGTTACACGTGTGAGCATTTTTTCGGCCTCCGTGACGATACATGTACATCCAACGATAAATTTACGTGTGTTAATATAGAGAAAAGAAAATACTCATACAAAAGCATTTCCCATAAATAAATAAATAAAAATTGCATAAATTGTATCCATGTTCGTGTAACATGTGTCAGTACGGAAATCTACAAAAGATATGTACAAAATAATATTTCTCATAAATAAATAAATAAAAAGAATTGCATAAACCGTGTCCTGTGTCCTGTGTCCGTGTGGGTCAAACCCGGGGGAGCCAACCCTCCCCGGGACCGGTCAGCAAGGGATGCTCTCTTGTGCCTCCAATGCTAATCCCCCGCGAGCTTCATTATCCTCTGCTGACTCTCATTTCATTCTTCAATAAACAATTCCCTCAAAGTAGAAAGTAGGAACCATACAAACTGATCTCACATTCATCAACAAACAACATCCAGCAACCCTTTTTGTAATAATCATACTAGCAACCATTCATTTACTATTTATTATTTTATTATAATTATAATAACACTCTTCAACATACCAACAAAAAGGACAAAGCCAAAAGAATACATGGAAAGGAAGCATCGTGCTCCAACCTCCATTCTGTCTGCCTGCTGGTACTGCTGCATTACATCACACATCCCAATGGGTTCAAGTTGAACTCCCTCATGTACCTAAGCCTTCTAGAGATTCAGTCTTATTTTATTCTTGGGAATCATCAACGCATGAGTTTTGATCAATAAAGAAACAGCGAGTAGCACAAACAGAAGGAGCAGAAAGGAAGGGAAGTCATAACAATATTCACATAGATGTCAGAGCAGGAAACATACTCCTGTGGCTTCCTATTAGTCCTTCTCTTGATCCTTCTTTCAGGTACTTACTCAAAATTACCCTTTTTTTCAGGAATAATTCATTAGTTGATAAATAGAAAAAAGCTCTATCTGCTGCATAGATATTCCTTGATAAATTAAATGAGATGATCATTATTATGTTCTGTGTTTCCGAGGTTGTTGATTGTATGATATACCAAGTTGTCTTTTGGTGTTAACCGAGGTAGGTCTGTTTTGTGGTTTGGTTTTCACAGGTGAAGCTGTTGCCGGGGATTCTTTGGACACTGATAAACAAATTCTGCTGAGGCTGAAATCGTACCTTGATAGCAAGACTTTTGAAGACCAAGGAGGGTACGTGTATTGGAACGCCACCGCAAGTCCTTGTGAATGGCCAGGAATACGGTGCAGCCTCATCAACGGCACCACCAGCAGGGTGGTTGGCATAGACCTCTCACGCAATGACATCACTGGGGAGATATTCCCGAACTTCTCGCAGCTCACTGAGCTCACACATCTTGATCTCTCTCAGAACACTCTCTTTGGTCAGATTCCTGAGGACCTGAGGCACTGTCACAAGCTTGTGCATCTCAACCTCTCCCACAATATCTTTGCTGCGGAGCTCAACTTGACTGGATTCACAAGCTTGCAGACCTTGGACTTGTCTGTGAATAGGCTTCACGGGGAGCTTGGGTTGAATTTCCCTGCCATTTGTGACAACTTGGTCACTTTGAATGTCTCAGGTAATAACTTGACTGGTGGGGTTGGTAACTGGTTTGATCAATGTCCCAAGTTGCAGTACTTGGATTTGAGCACCAACAATCTGAGTGGGGGGTTATGGATGGGATTTGCGAGGCTGAGAGAGTTTTCTGTTGCTGAGAATCATCTCATCGGGACTATTCCTTCAGAAGTTTTTCCATTGAATTGTAGCCTTGTGGAACTAGACCTTTCACAAAATGGTTTTGTTGGTGAGGCACCTAAGGGGGTTGCCAACTGCAGGAATTTAACAATTCTGAATCTTTCTAGCAACAATTTTACTGGGGATATTCCCATTGAAATAGGATCCATTTCTGGCCTCCAAGGATTGTACTTGGGGAGCAACAGCTTTTCAAGAGATGTCCCGGAGGCCCTTTTGAACTTGACCAATTTGGTTTTCTTGGATTTGAGCAGAAACCAGTTTGGTGGGGACATACAAGAGATATTTGGGAAATTTAAGCAAGTGAGCTTTCTTCTGTTGCACTCAAATTCTTACACTGGAGGGTTGACATCCTCAGGAATCCTTGCATTGCCGAACATATCCCGGTTAGACTTAAGCTTCAACAAATTTTCAGGTCCATTACCTGTTGAAATATCTCAAATGTCAAGTCTGCAGTTCTTGATGTTATCCAACAACCAGTTCAGTGGACCTATTCCACCTGAATTTGGGAACATGCCCCGCCTGCAAGCACTTGACCTTGGCTTCAACAATTTGAGTGGGCCAATCCCACCAAGCCTTGGCAACTTGAGTTCCCTCTTATGGCTAATGCTTGCAGATAATTCATTGACTGGAGAAATCCCCCCAGAGTTGGGAAACTGCAAAAGCTTGTTGTGGTTAAACCTTGCCAACAATAAGCTCTCTGGGAATTTGCCTTCTGAGTTGTCCAAAATTGGAAGGAATGCCATGACAACATTTGAATTCAATAGGAAAAATGATCGAATCATTGCTGGCTCTGGCGAATGTTTAGCAATGAGGAGATGGCTACCTGCAGATTACCCTCCATTCAGCTTTGTGTATAGCATCTTAACAAGGAAGAACTGTAGAGGCCTTTGGGACAAATTGCTCAAAGGATATGGTCTTTTCCCGTTTTGTGCACCGGGGTCTACCCTTCGCATACCCCAGATATCCGGGTATGTTCAGCTAAGTGGGAACCATCTCAGTGGTGAAATTCCTTTAGAAATTGGGACAATGGTGAACTTCAGTATGTTACAGTTGGGGTTCAACAACTTCTCTGGGAAATTCCCTCCAGCGATGGGAAGCATGCCACTTGTCGTCTTGAACATGACGAGGAACGAGTTTTCAGGCGAAATTCCCTTTGACGTTGGCCACTTGAAATGTCTGCAGAATCTGGATTTGTCTTACAACAACTTCTCTGGGGCATTTCCCACAAGTTTGGACAACTTAGCTGAGCTTAACAAGTTCAACATCTCATACAATCCCTTTATATCTGGTGCAGTCCCATCAACAGGACAACTTGTTACATTCGAGAGAGATTCATACTTAGGTGACCCCCTCTTGGTCCTTCCAAAGTTCATTGATAACATCACAAATGATGCGAACACGACCTTGCACAAAGGCCAAAAGAAGCAATCAAAATTGTCTGTGTTTTTGGTGTTTGTAGCTGTAACACTGGCTTTCATGGTATTTGGCCTTCTAACTATTATAGTCTGTGCATTGGCGAAAAGCCCATCAGATGAACCAGGATACCTCTTGAGGGATACAAAACAATGGCATGATTCCAGCAGCTCTGGATCCTCACCATGGTTGTCTGACAAAGTTAAGGTCATCCGCTTGAACAGGACAGCTTTCACACATGATGACATTTTGAAAGCAACTGGAAGTTTCTCAGAGGACAGAATTATAGGGAAAGGGGGCTTTGGAACAGTGTACAAGGGAGTGTTTGCGGATGGAAGAGAAGTGGCAGTGAAGAAACTCCAAAGGGAAGGACTTGAGGGTGAGAAGGAGTTCAGGGCTGAAATGGAGGTTTTAAGTGGTCATGGTTTTGGTTGGCCTCATCCAAATCTGGTCACACTCTATGGATGGTGCCTGAATGGTTCAGAGAAGATACTTGTTTATGAGTACATAGAAGGTGGGAGCTTGGAGGAGCTAGTGACCGATAGAACACGTTTAACATGGTGGAGGAGGCTAGAAGTGGCAATTGATGTGGCCAGGGCACTGGTCTATTTACACCATGAGTGCTACCCTCCAGTTGTGCATAGAGATGTGAAGGCCAGCAATGTGTTGCTAGACAAGGATGGGAAGGCCAAAGTCACAGACTTTGGACTTGCTAGAATTGTTGATGCTGGGGATAGCCATGTGAGCACCATGGTGGCTGGCACAGTTGGTTATGTTGCGCCTGAATATGGACAGACATGGCAAGCCACCACAAAAGGAGATGTGTACAGCTTTGGGGTGTTGGCTATGGAGCTAGCTACAGGGAGGAGAGCGGTGGATGGAGGGGAAGAGTGTTTGGTGGAATGGGCTAGGCGCATCATGGGTCATGGAAGGCATCATCACGGGTTAGGCCGATCTTTACCGGTTTTACTAATGGGTTCTGGGCTGGTTGGTGGGGCTGAGGAGATGGGTGAACTGCTGAGAATTGGGATGAAGTGCACTGCTGAGGCACCACATGCTAGGCCAAACATGAAGGAGGTTCTAGCTATGCTGATTAGGATATACAGCCCTAAGGGAGATTCAAGTTATGGACACCTTGTTTAGTCATTTGTGTTCAAAGAGAGATTAAATGATCTGGGGGAAAATGTGCATAGTTTTAAAGCTGTAATATAGTTTACATTACATAGATCAGATGTCATGCACAGTTGATTCTTGTGTTGTATACAGAAACTTCATTCATTATGTTGAGGAAGTTGCTCAATTTTGTTGTGCGACACTTTCCTTATTAATTTTGCTCCCGTTTTCCCCTTCTGAAGAAACTTCAGCATGTCATTTCTCTCGTCTTAGTTTTGCAATTTTGCAGAAAGGGAAAGAAAGAAAGAAAGAAAGAAAAATCTTTCTTCAATCCGTTCATGTAAAATGAAGCGAAAGAAATTGAATAACCTCGACAGCCATAAGGCAAACAAGTAACTATAATGTCACTTATTATAGAAAATTCTTGTGTTTTTTGAGAATAAAAAATTTCTTTTGTTTTGTTTCATTTATTACTTGAGAAATCAATTTTGTAGGTCATCTTTATTTTCTTAACTATCGGCTATCATCTTCTTTATCTTCCACAACGCTGATTTGTCAAGCAATAAATGGAGACATGCCAAGATGACTAGGCAGTAGCCAGTAGCTTGGTAACGATTTCTAATTTTATTCTAACCGTAAGCTTGCAGTTATTCACCCTTCCCTCTACGGTATCATCCACTCTGTATACTTCAAATACTGTTTGCTACATCACACGTTCCTATAGCTGGTGATGATAGGCAAAAGGTCAAGTCATTGTGTATCACGTTGCGGTTGGTGGTGGATCTTTGGTTTTTTTTACAGTCTGTCATTGCTTTGATGACATATATCATGCAAAATGGTTTGGTGTCACAGTGATTCCAATGTTGAATAACTGCCAAACATTCTGATTTGCTCTGTCTTCTGTAGTTTTCCTTCGCATCCTTTTCAATTTTGTTTATGGTTGCATATTTTCTTCTTGATGTTCTGTGAGCCATGGTGCCTAAATTAGGTCCATTCCTTTGGCATGTTAAATAAGCTCTGAAGATCTTTTACGCAGAATTATTATGAGATTTTGGCATAAAAAATATTAGCATTTACTTAAATTACATTGCTAAGAATATGGCTACAATGAACGATGTTCATGGTGATACTTTAAGCTGCAATGATGTACATATAGAAATGAACTGCAAATAGTGTTTCACTGGTTTGATTTAGAATTATTATGAGCCATTAGTTTTGGGATATATCTGGGTGACCTTTCTGTATAGGATTATATGAAAATGTTGACAGTGTTCTTTTCGTATTAGCTCAAGCATCAGATAATCATACCTCAGATGCCACTGTAGCAAATATAGCTTCTCTATTCTAAAGCTGTATGTACTAGTCTTGAGGTCTCATGGCAAAATCATGTTTTACTGATGTGGTTTTGGGGAGGGAAATGGTGAGGTTATCAGGAAAGGTAAGATAGAAGAGCAACCATAGCTATCAACAGAGAAGCCTAGTCAACTAGTAACAACTTGAGAAATTCTTGTGAAACAAAAAGGAGACTAAAATCTCAATCCACACATTCGGTGCTCAAAGCTACAATAAATAAGAAAAAATTGTTATATTGACACTTGAAATGCATTGCACTTGTAATTTCTCTGTTGGCTCATACGATTCCATTTACCAATTGGAGAAACCAAATGATCAATTACAACACAAGGTTTCCAATCAGGAACCAACTTCACCAATAACAAATCTACTAATGCAGCTATGAAAAATGATATTCTCATCGGCATTTCACTTGAAACCGAGACAACAATATCAGTGTCAAGGTAGAACATAAAATGGATATTTCTTGCCCCGTCCAGCATTCAAATGTCGTATGTATACAACTTTATGTATACAACTTTTCTACCAATAAACTCAAAAGAGTTATGAAATAGTTGAAATGACCTATAAGTTATACTTACCACACTGATCAGCTATCTGAAGAACTAACGATGCAGAATTCTCATCATTTTCTTGGCCTTTCAGAAAGAATATATCACCTCTCTTCAACCTTTGGTATGTCAACACACGGCGAACAAGATGATGCATCATCAATAGAATTATTAAATACGATGAAACTTTTCTTGTATATCTGAGCTGAGTTTCTGCATTCACTGTAAGGATACTAAGAAGTCACCAACTCAAGCATGCACATACCAAACGAATATATGTCGGCTAATTCATTAATTTTCATCATAGAATTCAGGTGCCATAGCTCCGCGGTTCCAATCACAGTCTTTGTCAACCTTCTTGTGTTTCTTACAATACCATGTTATTGTGGTTTCAGTGATCTCAGGAGATGCAACCCTGAGTACAACCTCTCTAAGTCACCTGGTAACTGTAGCACCCTTCATCCATCTGAACCTGTCTTCATGCAAGTTCAACTCCATTGACTTCATCAATAGAAATATTATTTATATTCATTTTTCAGATCCATTTACAAAAATACCATGAGTTGTAATGCAATTAGTAGTGGGTGCATATTATTGTGGGCCGAACTTTTTTCTTTAACTCTTGTCTTTTTCCATATGTCTATTCAATATGTCCATGTTCATGTGCTCAAATAACACTATTTTTTTGATGGGTTGTCGTTTGCCGGTGTAAAAATTCTTATATGATTAAGCAATCACATGTTCTTATATTGTAATTTTTTTAAATTATTATAAAATGCATATATTTTTTATTGTATGCCAAAAAAATCATTGATTAATAATGTAAAAAAAATAATTACACTAATGATACAGTAAAAATAAATTTATTTACTCAAACTAATTTTCTAAAGCGACAGAAGATGTACGTACATATGTGTGTAACAAAATAAGTACTTTTATGTTTTTTTAACATGTTTGGATGATCTTTTTTTTTAATAAAATAAAATAAAATCACTAGAAAAAGTTAAAAAAAAACTTTTTATAAAGGCTACAATTTTGATCTTCTAAAATAATATTTTTTATAACATAAAAAACTATTTAAGATTAAGAAGCTCATCCAAACAAATCTTCTACTAAAATTTTAATACTATGTTTAATGTTTGATATAACATTACATAAGATATTATATTATATAAGATAATGTAATCCTTTCACTATCGCAAATAAGTCTAATCATAAGTAAAATTATGAAAAAAATACTAATTTTTTTCAATTATTTAATTGTAATTTTTTAAATAAATATTGTTATATGAATATTTATTATTTATTATTTAAATTATAATGATTTTCCATATTTTTACTTTTATATATACAATTATAATTTATATAAAATATTATTTATCATTAATTTATATATTTTTTAATAATTTTTATTTTAATTAAATGTAAAAAATTAATAAATACATAAAATGATTTCTTATATATTTCAATATTTCTTAATTGTGTCTCATATCATAGCATATAATAAGAAGAAATAAATTATGAGAAAACAATATTTCTATAAATAAATTAATTATCAATTTTAAAAATAAATATCATTATTTAAATATTTATTATTTAAAATTATAGTTTTTTATATATTAATAATTTTTCTATAATTATAATTTATATTGAATATTATTTATTATTTATTCATACATTTTGATAATTATTTTCTGTTATTTTATTAAAATATAAAAAAATAAATATGAGAGAGAAAGATAGGAAGGTTTCTTATACATAAAATCCAATCTAACTTAATTTTAAATTATATATATATAATAAATTCTCTATATATATATATATATATTAAAGAGATTCTAAGATAAACTAATGCAATATAATATTTGTATCAAATAATTAATAAAATTATATTATATTATATTAACTTATTCTATCATATATAGTATAATGTGCTAAGTAGAGCTTAAATGAATTCGCATAATTTAAGGATCAAATCAAAATTATATTATTTATAGATCAAATTTTGACATCAAACATATTACCATTTTCTTATATGTATACAATATATTTACTTATTCTATATCTTAATACTCCTCCATACTTGTATTAATATGTAATAATGTTTATACAATATCTAGGTTAAAAAGAATTTCTCCACTCCATAAGGGGAATAATGCGAGAATGGTTTATCCCTGGCCTCCCGGGCCTACAGGCTTCCTTCACCAGCCTTCTGTCAGATTATGTTGCTTGTTTTTTCCCTTGGAAAATATGAACCTGACATGATAAGTATAACGACCAACACCAAGACATGCTTTGCCGCGGCCCTAGCATACTTTAAGAAATGTTTGCGGAGGCAATGTCTATACACATTTTCACTGTAATCTGAGCCATTATTTTAGTATTAAGTTCAAATCATTGATATGACTACGGGGCATCTGCTATGCTAGAATGTATTGCTCACCAATTAAGTAAGATGTACCCTTTGCAACCATAATCTCACAGTGCAATGGTGTTGGTCACAAACATAGCTATGGCTAGGGGTGCTCGTGGTGCGGTTTGGATCGATTTTGAGTAAAAAAATTCTTCCGATTCAAATAATATAATTTATAGCGGTTTGGATTGGATCGGTTTAATTTAATTTTTAAATCTGATATGATCATATCTAATTTTTTGTGATTTGGATTGGATTGATTTTTGAAAAAATAAAATTTTAAATTTATAATATTATAAAATAAAAGTAACATAATTCAATAAAATGAATAAATAAATATAATTTATTAAATATTTATAAATTTTTATTTAAATAAAAATGATACATGAATAAAAAATTATGTAAAAAATTTAAATTATTATAAATAAAAGTATAAACTTAATAATAAAAAATTTTATTATATAATATTATATGATTTACATTGGATTAGATCGGCTTTGAAAATTAAATCTAAAATCCGATCCAATCTATGTAGTTTGTAAAAAAATAAAATCTAATCTAATCCAAACTTTTGTGGTTTTGATCGGTTTTAGGTTTAGATTGGACTGGTTTAACGGTTTTAATTGGGTTGGATTGGATTTGAACACCCGCATCTATGGTATGAGGTTTTATCTTAAATGCACCTGTATTCAAAACATATGGTTAAATGAATATTTGAGTGTGGCTAAATGAGGCTGGGAATGAGGCTAAATGAAACTAAAAGTGTGGCTAAATGAGCTCCTTTCCACCATTCCGCCTTGATGGCTCCCCCTCCGCGACAGACCACCTGAGAGACCTACTACCAAAAACCAGTCACTGCCACCACCAATTCTGCATAGCCACCGTCAACACCGGACCACCACCATTCACGAGCATCGCCCCTCTCATACTGCACTCCATCGTCCTCATCACTAATGCCTCTCTTCAAGCAGCCACCACTAGTTTCCTAGTCTCTGCCATGCTATTGGAGAAGGAACATGTCGCCATTGCTCCACATTGTTCATTGCTGCCACTGCTCCACATCGTTTGTCGCTACCATTAGAACCTATCGTGAGGTTGCGCGTGAGAAAGAAGGAAAGCTGTGATGCCGTGTCGAGCTCTATCCCAGATCTGACTAACACCGTCTATCTCACCTTCAAAGCCCTTAGATCTCACCTCCTGCATCAACATCCGCAACCTCTACCTACGGCAACATCGGTGACAAGCTCTCATCCTCTTGACCAGAGCGCAACATCGGCGGCCCTTTCTCTCTGCAAACTGGACTTGGTGGTGGGTAGGGATTATGGCAATGAGATGGTGGTGGTTGTGGAGAGGGAGGAAGGAGATAAAGAGGAGTCGCTTAGCTACATTCACACCTTCATTTAACCGCATTTATAGCTTCATTTAACCATACTTTTATCTTTCTTTAGCCACATTCTTTGAATGTGAATAAAAACATCTCCGGGTGTATCATGCACCCTACTTCATAAGGTGTATTGTAGAATGATCCCATGGCATGATGACACTTTCAAAAATACAATTAACCTTGGTTTGGTGTCAATTTGGTGACATCATCCTTGTGAAGTTATTGGTTGGGATGCTCTATTAACCTTAGATTAAAATAGCACATTGTAGCCAACTTAGTTAATAATGACATGGGACCAAAAAAGTTTTCCATTTTTTTTTATAAATAACTAATATTAAAAATTTATTAGATTCTAATTAACTTGGCTTGTACATAAAATTGAACTCAAAACTTAATTTAAAATGAAAAAAAGACAAATATCAAACTATTAAAATCAACCAAACGATAATAATTTTTTATTTCTTTTAATGTTATAAATTAGTAAGTAGTTTAACAGAAGAGCAATAGATAAAAGATGATCCAAGATACATAAATGATAATGACCGTTAGCCAATCGATCAAGGTTTTTCTTAGCTATGATTTATAAAGGGTAAGGAGGGAAATATAGATAAGATTGCTCAATTTTGATTTGCACAAACATATTATTCTTTGAAGAATTATTAGAGCGCGTTGTTTTAAGAGCTTACTTGGTCAAGTATCTAAATTGTACCAATAAAATCATTATTTATGAACAAGAAAGATAAATATCAAATCATTATTTATAAACTACAAAGATAAATATCATCCATACAAATGGAATTGGCTAGTTAAAGTGCTTGAAAAGGATTACTTTCAAACCGTTTTTATTTTATTATTTTTACATTACTTTTTCTAGATAATTAAATAAGAGAAACGTGGAAATTGATCATCTCAATTGAAAATTTCACATGACCTTATCATGTATTGATTTTCACCATTGATCAAGAAGGTGGGGTCAAGCATGGGATCCATAAGAATATCTAATCAATAGTAAAAATCCATATATAACAAGATCATATAAGATTTTCAATTGAGATAATTTATTCTCAGAGAAACACACTTTTCAATATATTTTTTCTTTTTTTCTCAAATAATTATAAGTGTAAAAAAATAGGGTAGCAAAATAATTTTCCTTTACTATAATGACATTTTACTCTAATACTTGTGATTGTGTAAAGTTAAACAAAAACTTTTACGAGAAAAGTTTAGATATACTTTAAATAAGAAAAATATGTATTATGTGAGTCAAGAGCATTTAATTAGTGTAGTTGGAATATAGAATAAATGTCACCAAAATTAAAAAATTTTCAATAAGGGACTCAAGTCCCAAATCGCTTGGATTAGAAACTTTTTATTGTTATGACTACTATAAATATCCATATGTACTTCCTTGTATTATAAGTTGAAATGGAATTAAATATTTCATATACAAAATTTATGTTTATTTCCTTTAGGAAGGGTTTAGCAGGGAGGAATTTTTTGATAATAAGAGTTAGAAAAATATTCTTGCAAATGTTGTATTATCGGAATTTATTTTTCCTCAACCTTTCCCCAAAAATAATCTCATTCTCCGCATGGGATTGTAAGATTCTATGGAAAAGAGAATATATTTTTTCTTGTAAAAAAGATCAAATTACCCATATTGCCACCTACTATTATCCATTGCCCTCCGCCAAGGGTATTTTTTAAAATATGCAAAATATTCTTAAGAATTCAATCTGTCCACAAAACATTATAAAAAACACATTCCTGAAAAAACTATTCTTTGTTTGAGTGGTTTTGTTCGTGGGCTTGAGTGCTTCCAATTTTTGTCATAGTTGCTATATCATCTCACCCCATGGTCACAAGTCATTGATGCACCATTATATCACCATAGTGGGGTTGTTAACCTTGTCACCATTGGTGATTGAATGACTTTTCTGGAAACTATGATGTGTCTGCCACTTTCAATGTATATGACTTATCTCCTTATTATGGAGAACATGAAGAATTGTTGGATATTGACATGGAGCCTCTTCTAATTAGGGAGAATGATGCAAGAACATTTAAGTAGAGTTGTCAAAATATATAATAAAATGTCACCAAGATTACCAAATTGTGAATAAAGGAGTCAAGTCTCACTTTGCTTTACTCTAAGATCATTCACAACTTTTCAAGTTTCACATCCTTCCATTCTAATAGTGTTGGAAATACAATTTTTTATATCAGTTTTTTAGGCTTAGTTTTAGACAAAACATAACAGACATAGGCAAAAGAGAAATTCATAGAAGAGAGGGAGGAATGAGATTACCATGAATCATGCTTAAGCACTATTTTTAAGGGTTTATCTTTGCCCTACTCGGAGCTATGCTTGGTGGAATAGTCTCGACAAGTAACCCTCTAGACTTAATGTGGGTCTCCTTAGAAACTTGTTCATATGATAATCTTGGTATACTAAGTAGCAATTATCTCGTCTTAGAAGCTGAGTGCACAATGGAGGCAATGAGGGTGACTGCCACAGTTCTACGAAAATGGCAAAAGAAAGGAAGTAGCGTGACGGCAGTGGTAACGAGAAGAGAAGAGAGATTAAGGTTCTGTGTGTATCTTGATTTGGACTACACAAAGGATATATATAGATTTTAGCCAAATAGTCAGAAACAAGATAATAAAAGCCCATTAAGATGTGTCTCCCAACGATAAAAGAAGGTCCAACAATAAACAAAAATATCATGGGTAATAAAATTTGAGCAAGCTCACATGCGTGTTGGTAAGATGGAACAAGATTTGTGTATTTAACTAAAGTCCAAGTTTATAATGCCACTTCAATATCATAAGATATCTATCTATGAGGTGTCTTCATATATAAAAGTTCATTTAGAACTCTTTCTAAGCAATATAAGGCTTCTTTCTCAACTAAAATATATACCGTAGATAATATAAATTAATACCCCTATATCCAACAAATAGTAGTAAATTTGGTTGTTGAATGAGAGGGGTTTAGAGGATATACATGTCAGCACAGGCACAAACGTCTAGGTGCATGCCAACTTGCAAAACCATATGCGCATGAGCACCCTCATTTTCCTCAAGCAAAATTGATCTCTGTCTTGTATCCTTCCAAATTTTCAGATTAGACATATTCCCATATATACATGTCATCACGAGGCTATAGCTATATTTCTATAATGGGACCACAAGACATTGTCCGAATCCACACACGTGACTACCCTCGTGATGAATTTTGTGAATGTTTTCAGGGTAAGTTAGATGTTGCATATTTCCGTGAAGGAATCGCAATTCGCGGGATTCGTAGTCAGTTAGCGGATGTTCGTTTGTCTATACTGAATCCATGTGCTAAAGGGAACATACAGGATTGTAGAATATGAAAAAAATGTTATTTATATGTTAAAAGAGATGTCAAAACTAGAGTATACCTTGAAGAGAGAAATACAAAACATTTAATAATGATGAATAAGGTTAAGACTTTGTATACTTTTTATGGTATCCACTCTTAATATCCATTTTTTATGTATAAATAAAGTTATTCATAAAACTTTATGAACCTAATCAACTTGGCAAAGAGATATATACAAATTGGATAGGAACAAATCTTTATTCTCTTAAGAAAATTAGCACGACTGCTAGATTCTACAGAGATGCCTGCGCATACATAGGTGAGGGTGACGGCAAATTAGGGGATTAGAGCAAATTGATGTTTATATTCGGGCTAATACTTTTCAGGTGTTAGTGATTTCAAGTCATAGATGTAAGGATCGAGGCATATTTGCCATGGATCACATGATTACTGTCCTACAGAAAAAACCACTCAAGTGCTCCTCCACTATAACAACTAGTGCATGTATTAGTTAGATAGACATATACAGAACAAAAGGAAAAAGAATCCTGTCACATCCATTTCCTTCTTTCTATTTCTCTCACTCATTCTTCCTTTCTCTCTATCTTACAACCCCACTCCTTCAGGTTCTCTATAAATTGGACATGCACAGGCCTTTGCTTTGTATGAAGCATAACAAGAGAAACTAGCTAAGAAGATGGAGTACCCTCATGGTTTTCCTAGAACCACAGGAGATGTTTCTCTTCAGGAACTTAGCAAAAGGCTTGCTGAGTTTGCTGAAGTGAGAGGATGGGATCAATATCACAGTCCTAGAAATCTCCTTTTAGCTCTTGTAAGCACCATATGCCTAAATTGATGTTGAAGATTCTTTGATAGTTATTAATTTATTCCCTATCCTATATGTAGCTATAATTAATGAACATTTTGTACTGCTTTTTATGCAGGTTGGAGAGGTGGGGGAGCTATCTGAGATATTCCAGTGGAAAGGAGAAGTAGCAAAGGGATTACCCAATTGGACTTCTGATGATAAGGAGCACTTAGAGGAAGAGCTTTCAGATGTTTTGCTGTATCTAGTACGTCTTGCTGATGTGTGTGGGCTAGATCTTGGACAAGCAGCTTTGACAAAAATAATCAAGAATGCTAAGAAATACCCAGTTAGTGACCACATAGCCAATTCCACCGAAAACTAGTTCTGAATTTAGAATAATGTTATTTATATATCAAAAGTGGATATTAAGTATAGACACTAGAAAAAGACATATAAAGTTTTGACTCCACTCATCATCACCAAATATTATGTGCCTTTCTCTTTATGGTGTCCGGTCTTAATATTCACTTTTAATATAAAAATAAAAATAACATTATTCGTCAAATTACCTTGCCTTGCCTTTTTTCTCCGTGTGCTAGAGTGTGCTAGTTACAAGAAAAAATTGCATCTGTGTAACATGTCTAGTTGTTTTAGTTTTGAAACTTGAGTCCACTGGCCCTGTAAGAGCAAAACCTTCGAGAAGAAGTAATTATATTTGATAATTGTTGTTATATTTGATGTAGAATGGTTGTTGGGCAGTCACTTGCTTACCAGTTACCATATGCAAGTGGCTATGTAAGCACGTGCCCATACCCAACAAATTTTCATCTGATATATTGTTTTGCGATGTCACTAGCATCGTTACCCATGTCCTATATTAGAATTCCTCTAAAGCTGATGCCCAGGAAATCTTTTGAACCTATGACTTAGAATTGGATATGGGATAGGTGGCTCAAAATTATGTGTTTGCAAGGGGGATTTTGCCTTTTCTTGATGCACATAATGGTTTGGTTAAGACTGGTGATTATTGCACATGAAAATAATCCGTCATTAACACAGTATAAGAAGAGGTTCGCAAATTATGTGCTTTCGGATAAGGCTCTTCAGTCAACGAGTCCACAGGGTTTGGAATCGTTCCTTGATTAATCGGTCCCGTGATGCATTGTTGGTGAATAGCTAAGCATGTCGCATCCTGATGAATAATATTAGACCAACTTATTTTTATTCTTATTTTATTTAGTCAAAAAAGACAAAAGAGTTACTTATATCGAGGGTTATCAACAATGTAGTTGGCATAACGCTAGAAACACATTATAGCTTTAGGGAGTATCTCAATTCGATATTTGGAGAGAACACTAATTATAAAAGCAAGTTTGATTATGTCTAAAAGAATTAGTCTCTTTTGTTTTATGGGAGGTGAGATACAATTGGGAAACAAAATAACACTAACCATTCGTTTGAGTTTCTTTTTTTTTTTTTTTTACTCACTTTGAGCAATTTTTAAATGGATATGATTATTGTACAAAATTTGTATCAATTTATTTATATTCATTTTAACCAATTCTCAATTTAAATAATGAAACATGAATAATTTTTTTAAAATGAATAATTTAAAAGTTCAAAATATACACACATCTCAAAAAAAAAATTCCTATGTCATTATTTGATTTGAAAAATGGATGAAATTGATAAAAGAAATTTGAAATAAGCGTTTTCCTTAATCCTTTCCTGAAGTTCAAATAATAAGTTTTTTTTTTTTTTTAACCAAAGATAGCTAATGCATTTCATTACGAAAAAACATGAGTTGGTCCAAATGGACACAAGCATTACAGTAGAGGGGTTACCCAAGGTCACTATAACAATTAGTAGGACAAGAAATAAAGCAAACCAAGTACTAATAAGAGGGAAATTATGTATTAACATGACGGCATTCTTCCGTTAGTTTATGAGCTAGGATGACAATATCATGAGGCATCATCTCCTTACCTTCAAATACTTTTAGGTTCCTGGCTTTCCAAATCTTCCAGTGTGATTGCCAGCTTGTTGAGGGTCTTCTTAGCTTCTGCTAATCTTCTAATTTGCTGCAACCAAGCGATCCACCAGTCCACAAAGTGGTCTCTCTTTGGTTCTTTTCTGTTAATGACTTCTGTAGCTTGGGGACAGGTTATTAAGCTGTGAGTGGTTGTTTCCAAATGCTGATTGCAACATGGGCAGTTAGCATCCAAGTGAGGGATTCATTTCTTTATACGAGCTCTAACCAAGATACCTTCATGACATGCTTTCCATATAAAGACTCGGGTCTTTTGGGGAACCTTTAGTGACCAAATTGACTTCTACACCTCCTTCTACCTCATGATCTCCGGGGTTGCTTCTAGAAGGGGGAGATAAAAGGCTAGAGCCACTTTGTAACTAGAGGCCACTATGAATCTACCTATTCTGTCAAGACTCCACCCTACTTTGTCTTTCGATCTTGAGCATGTTATTTCTCTAATTTGTGCAGCAACATCCTGGGGTAAATTAGCATTGATTAGTTCATCATTCCAGGTTGCATCTTCGTTCATTAGTTGTTTTACCAGGACAATATCCCTATTTTGAGATATATTTCTAGGAATTTTGAAAGGATATGTACTTGGTAGCCACGGGTCTTCATAAACTTTTATAGTACAACCATCGCCTACTGTCCATATGATACCTTTTTCAAGAACTTTTCTGCCTTCCAAGAGGCTTCTCCAAGCCCAAGATGGATTTGATCTTGCAGTTGCTGACATGATATCCCCCTTCTGTAAATACTTCCCTCTAAACACCTTGTAGAACAATGAGTGGTTTTGAGTAGATAGTCTCCAGCAGTGTTTAGCAAGTAGAGATAGGTTCAGTGCTCTCAGATCTTTAAAACCAAGCCCACCTTCATTTTTGACTCTACACATTTTACTCCAGCTTATCCATGCCATCTTCCTCTTTGTTTTTGTTCCTCTCTGCCCCCACCAGAAATTTGCCATTAAGCCATGGAGCTCCTCTAATAATGACTCTGGAAGTTTGAAGCATGCTAGCGAGTAAACCGGGATTGCTGTCCCCACTGCTTTGATTAGGATTTCTCTGCCTCCAGCTGATAACAGATTTCTCTTCCAAGTTTGGAGTTTCTTACTTACTTTTCCTTCACATAAGCAAATGTAGCCTTCTTCGATCTCTGAATTGTGGATGAAAGGCCGAGATGCTTATCTTGGGTGCCCACATGGTTGATCTTCATCTACTGTGCTAGCTGGGTTCTTAGTCTTTGAGGAGTGTTGCAACTAAAGAAGATGGTTGACTTGCTGAGGTTGATCATCTGCCCGCTATATGTTTCATAATTGTTTAAGAGATTTAAAATATTGGCACAGTAAGTAGGGGAAGCCCTGCTAAATAACAAAGAGTCATCAGCAAATAACAAATGGCTAATAACTAGACATCTACTCCTAACCTTGATTCCACAAATGCTGCTGCTTTGTTCTGCCTTGTGGAGCAGGAAGGAGAATCCTTTTGCACATAGTAGGAAAAGATATGGAGATAGAGGGTCTCCTTGATAGAGCCCTCTATTTGGCTTGAAGTAGCCAAAAGGTTGCCCTTCCACTACAACAGAATAAGAGATAGTTTCAACACATTCCCGGACCCATGCTATCCATTTGTCATCAAAACCTAGCTTCCTCATCATGAACCACAAAAAGCTCCATTCTATTCTGTCATAAGCTTTACTCATATCAAGTTTCATAGCCATTTCGCAAGTATTGCCCGTCCTCTTATTCTTCAAGTAATGCATGTATTCATGGGCTACGAGAATGTTATATGATATTAGTCTTCCTTTTACAAATGCAATTTGGTTTACATTGATGATAAATTTCTAGAGTCGGTGCACCATCACTTTCGATATGATTTTGTACAAGACTGTACATAGGCTAATAAGTTCAAATAATAAGTTTGTATTTAATTATATTATGATTTGTATGCTTCAAATGTAGTTCTCCAAGGAGGTTGTTTTAGTAGTTAAGGAGGTATCCTCTTTACTTTAATTAACAACCAAAACTCGAAACATGAATACACTAGGTTGATATGGGTAGGCTCTTAAAGGTATTGAACTCACTTGTCTTCAAAGTTTATCCTCTTTTGTGCCCTAGCAACTATGTTTTTCCACCTAGAAAATAGGTACATTAAAAAATTTAATATAGATATCAACTATGTGTATATTATCTTCCAAGTGGTAAAACATAATTACTGAGACAAAGATGGAGACAGAGTTTAATGACAAGTGATTTCTATCCGCTCTTAAGATTAATCAGAAAGGAACATGAGTAATCCAGGAATTAAAATATGAGATGAAGTTGAGCACATTGTCTTAAAATTCATCTATGATTACATTTGGGTCAAATTTTTTAGTAAAGAAAGGAAAAAAACTGTAAATATGAAATAAATACTCTCAAATATTGTTTGCTTCAAATTGTAATTTTTTTTAATAAAATTTGATAATATTATATTTTGAGTAGAGATGGTAGTTAATTAGATAAGTTATTTCTAAAGTAGTGACTTCCAGATTCAAAACTCTTATAATTCAAGTAAAGTTCTTTCGGATTGCAATTAACTCATTTCTAATGCGACAGTTTTTTAAAAAATAATTGTCTTAACAATATGTTTTTATTACTTTTAGGATAAGAATAAATTATAAACATGTAAACTAGCTCATAAAACATAAACTTATTAATCTTTCATTAAAAAGAAAAAAAACTATTAACCTTCTAGTATTTTGATTTTAGGTACAATATAAACCAATAAAAAATAGTGACTCCAGGGCTAATTTCATTCACATCAATCACATTAGGTAGAATGCAAAATAGAAATGTAAGACCTTAGTTGGGGGGCGAGGGCTGGGGGAGACATTATTCTAGAGAAAACTAACCTAAAAATATTGTCACTGTACAATAAAATGATTATTTGTAATTATTACTATAAGCTTAATTGGGAACTATGACACGCTTTGACAAAAATTTTTATAAATACTTACTTGATTCAAGTGGTTTGATCACGACACTTATTTCTTTTAAATAAAATATTTAATTTGAATTTGGTCTTAAAAAAATACCAAATTTCCCTCTTCATTTATGTGCGGGTATATATTAGTCTAGCTATTTACAATTTTGTCAGACTCTACCAGAAAATCAACTAGAGTGTATTAAGTAAAATAATAGATTTTAACGATAAAAAGAGAATCTGATATGCTAATGGAGTTTTTTCCTTTCAGATTTTCAAATTAAATAACTGAATTCTGAACTGTAACATATACCTAAAATCCCTAGGGAAAAAAAAAATGAGTATAACTGAAAATAATTTGCATGTAACATTTTTTTAATAAATTATACTATCTTTTTATTAAGTAAGATACTAGATTTTTCCGATGAAAAGAGAATTTGATAAGCTAATCGAGTTTTTTCTTTTTAGATTTTCAAACTAAATAATTGAATTCTGAACTGTAACATATACCTAAAATCCCTATAAAAAAAGAATATAACTGAAAATAATTTACATGTAACTTTTTTTTAATAAATTATACTATCCTTTATATATATATATATAATGAAACATTTATTTTTTTCTTTAAATCACCAGTATTCGTAGCCATTTTCCATTAATCTGGCTCAAATTGAATTGCCATTTTAAAGTAAATAATTGGTCAAACATTTTAAAATATCTAAGTAGGAAACTCACCCCCAAAATAATATAGATTGTCATTATAGAGTTTATGATGGGGAGGAGCTTATCACTTTGAATCTGTGGCTACTTGAAATTTGATGACAAGCACGCCCCATCCTTTTCTTTTTACTTTGAAGCACCAGGCCAGACTTTGGGTTATTGATTGGGTAATATGCTCAAATGCCGCACTTCTTCACTAGCTTCCTTCCGGAAACTAATTGATTGTACTTATGACTTCAAAACTTAACCAATTATTTATCTCTGTCTTGCAAACCCAATCAATATATTATCAATATCCAATGTTAATTATTATCAAGGAACACATGCGTTTGATTTTCTAAAACAAAATGATACCCCACCACCATATAATTTATTTGCATCCTTTTTCGTCAGAACCACTAATTAGAAGCACGATCAAATAAAAAAAAAGGGGGTGTAAAGTATAAATGAGTTTCCAGAAGAGTATTTTTTTTTTTTGGGAATTTTGGAATAATAATAGTTTCGAGAAGAGCTAAACTTTCTTTTTTTGTTAATAGAACTTCAGTGGACTCCAAGATATTAAAAAAAAGCAACCTTATAGCGGGAAAGTGGGTGGATCAGCCTATCACAATACTCTCAAGCCTCTTGGCCTCAAGGCCCATGGAGCCGTGGCATACACCGTTTTGCCACAACGTTTTTCGTTTTCTTGCTCCTTAGCATAGTCACTCTCGAAAGTAGGGGTATTTACATCTAATTTAATCTAATTAAAATTGTCAAATCAATCCAATTTAAATGGAAAATTGATAAAAATTATAAAAATTTGGATTAGATTAGATTTTATTTTAATATTTTTTACAAATTATTTGGATTGGATCAAATTTTGAATTTAATTTTTAAAACCAATTTAATCCAATTCAAATAAAATAATGCTATATAATATAATTTTTTAGTATTAAATTTATGCTTTTACTTATAATAATTTTAATTTAATGTATAATTTTTTATATTTATTTATTTAATCAATTTAAGTTACTTTTTATTTATAATATTTTTTTTATCAAAAATTGATTTAACTGATGCAATCCAAAACAAAAAAAATTGATTTAGATTGGATTAATTTAAAATTTAAACTAAATTGATTCAATTCAAATTATTATATATTTTATTATTTGATTTAGATAAATTTTTTTATTCAAAATCAATTTAAATTGCTCTGGAAACACCCCTATTATAAAGTGTCAAGTCGTATTCACTTTTAAAAAATTTTATAATAACTATCAGATCGTATGAAAAATATGATGTCTTCATATCCTTCGTATATGTCAAAATAACTTGGGAAAACAGAGAAATATATATATATATATATAAAAGAGAATAATGTAAGCGATTTTGAAAGGAAAAAGATATCTCAAGAAACGCTTCTCATGTTTTTTGATTGAAAAGCAAACGGTGGTAAGGAATCTGATCGTCCATGGCAAAGTGGTGCAAAAAGAATAGGTAACTTTAGCTTTCGGAAATGAAAGCCCACAGTAGCATGAGCATCACATGTCGAATCATATCACATTCTAATTTGCGTTGATTTCCCTGTTGCAAGATATTTTATATTTTATATTTTATATTTTATATTTATACATCGCGTGTCCACCGATTATACTAAATTCGGAGTTAAATCTTTTCACATAAAAATTTAATTTTAATATATTAATAGTATAAATTTTTTTTTATATAAATATTTAATTTTTTATTATCATATTAATAAAAATATTTAATTTAATTATTTATTATTTTAAAAATATTATAAATAGAAATATTTAATAAAATAATAATATAAATATTTTTTTATATTGATAATATATTAAAATTAATCTTATTTTTATAAATTAAATATATTAAATATATTTCATTTGTTTGTATTAATAATCCTTAAAAAATAATTGACTTGTAGAACATAATGTGTGAATTATGCCTCTCAATAAATAAAATTAAATATTTAATTTTTATATATTGTTCTTATAGTAATTATAAAATCATTTAATTATATATTATTATATTATTAAAAATATTTAATTCTTATAATAATTACTTTAAAATACCTATATATATATATAATTTGATTTGAGAATACCTATACATGTAAATGTATGATAATATAAGATATTCATATAAAAAATATATATTTTAAAATTAAATTTGTGTGTGATGTTTGGGTTTTATAATACTTTGTTTGATTTTAACACTACTTATTATTTAATTATTGAATAACCTTAATCGCACGTCTGGCTAAGGCTCCTGTCAGTTATCACCGAACGGTACATCGAAAAGGATACGCTTGTCAAATTCTAATGGATAATCAGAAGTTGCACTAAAGTTACATAGATACCCATGGTGACTTGTTAAGATTGCTTAATATTCATGGTGCGCTTTACTATGCACCACCTTAAAAATGGTGTACCACACACCTAGATATCCAATGATAAAGATTGATGATCTATCCATACTTTAATTAATTATGAGACACTATAATAATGCCTCTTTCTTCCTATTCCCTCCTTGATCCCCTCTTTCTCCATCTCTGAGCCCCTTTTGCCATCGTAGTCCAAATCTCGTCAATGAACTCCTTCACTGGTGTCGTTGCCCACTTCCTTTGCTGTTACCTATCACCCACAATACATCCACCCCAACTGCTAGCCTCAGAGGGTGAAAAACAAAATCCATCACCGTAGGGAGAGACTCAATGCGGTGGCCACGAAGCAGGTGTGATGGCATCGACTCCAATGGTGCAAGGCGCAACGGTGACAGAGCAAGTGCGACGGTGGCACGCACAGCTCGACGGTGGCAAACACATGGTTCTGCTGCGGTGGTGGTTGTGAGTAGCTAGTGGAGCTTGGCATGGTGGTTTGGCGCCAATGATTTGAGCTTGCCGCTACTAAGTGGAGGGTTGCTTGGTGGATCTTATGCCAGTGATGGCCGGTGGCGGTTGGGTTGGAGGCCGACGGATAGTGGCCTACAACTAGGGAAAAGAGAATAATTGAAAAATATTATAGTGTATCATAAGACAAAAATGTTGATACACTCTTTAATTGTGAGATTTGAACAATACAGGTGCACTAAGCAACAAGTTCAAACCAATATATAGCGGATGGCACTAATATTTTAAAAGCATATTATTATAAAAAAAATGCCCCCGATGCAAAAGTGAGATCATGAAACTAGAACCATTATCTATGACACTGACAAGTTTGGAATTAGTTTTTCAAAATACGTTTTGAATAAGTCAATTTTTTTGAAACCAAAATGATAGACCTGGTTTAACCTCCAGGGTCTAACACAAAATTTAACATGTTAGTATGTTATGCATAAGGAAAGATAAGACTGAATTAAATCATGAAACATTGATGTTTTAGCTTTTTCGGTTTTTTTGGTCAATATGGTTTAAGCTTGATGAGACTTAATTAACTCCCAAAACAGTGATGTTTTAGCTTGCATTACTCATGAATTTGGTTGATTACAATGCCTCACCTTCCATTGGTTATGCTGCCTCCCCAACTCCTGAGCACTTGTGCTAATTCCATGAGGGCAAATAAGTACTTAAACATTTTGTTTATTTATTCACAAAAGATGTGTTTGTAATAATGGCGAAGTAGAGGGCAATTTATTGTTAGCTGGAGTTCAAGTCCACAAAATTTGTATGCTGGATGGATCGGGACCCCACACTGCTGACTGCTGCACTCATATGAACTAATAAAATAAATAAATAAAACAAAAGATGCAACAAACCCAATTAAAAAATTAATTTGGAAAGATCAAGGTAGTTTTAAAAGGTTGCTTCTGTTTATTCTTGTGTTGCAGTTACTGTGGGGTGTGGACAGTGAGTCTGAGATGAGAATTTTTTTTTCTTAAGATATGTATGGTAGGAAGGTAAAAATGAAGTTGAAATTTTTATAAATTATTTTTTTATGTAAAATTATATATGAAATTAATTTATGTAATTTTTTTTTATTTTTACTCTTTTATTAAACATATCCCCAGTTGTGAAATTAAATTAATAAAATTACATTAATTCTGTTTAATTTAGTTTATATATTTTTTAGTATTTTATAATAAAAAAATAATATTTTAATATAATCTACCTCACATTTCTGGTCAATATACTATCTATTCGTTAGTGAATTAGTGTGTAACTCTTACTTAAATTGAGTTTTATATTTATTTAATAATAAATAGATAACATATCAACTTAAAATACAAAATAGACTATATATAAATAATACAACTCTCTATAGAGAGAAGGCAGGTATGGTGGAGAGAATCTAGAGGGTGTATGACCCAGACATGCATTTATATGATCTGATGGTGCCAAGAGAAAATCCAAAAAAGAAACAAAAAAACAAACATAAATGAGAAAGAGACGAGGATGTTGACAACTTTAATGTCCCTTCCCATGTAAGTTTCGTTTGGTTCCGTGGATTTCATTTTTGGGATCTTTCTCTCTCTCTCTCTCTCTCCTCTCTCCTCTCTCATTCTCTCTCTCTCTGAAATCTTCATCGAGAGAATGGCCCAGCACTGCAGATCCAAATCCCCATTTTATCTGCTTTTCACGCTTCATTCCCACAACTCATAAAAAAGAGAAAAAAAATCATTTTTGGATTTCTGAGCTCTTCTGGGTCGCTCTGGTTTTTGGTTCCAGGCTAATGGGTCTCTTATTCTTCTTCTCCTTTTGTTTCTCTGCTTTGTTCTGTAACATAGTAAGTGTCGACCCACAATGAAGTGCACCCTCCACTTTTCTTCATCAGGTGAGTCTAATTCGTTTCTGTTCATGTCATGCATGTACAACATTTCCTAAATTTTTTTCCTTATTTATTATTATTACTCTTATTTTTTTTTTCAAAAGAAAATTTCTTTTCTAGTCTCTGTAGTTCACTGGTTTTGTTCAGTCCCCTAGTGATATCAGTTTTTTTTTAGTGGTTGAGCTTGATTGTTCTCATCGATTCTGGATCATTTTGGAAGGTCTGTTACGATTTGTATGGTATCGATGATGAATGTATCTATCTGGCTTTTGTTCGTTTTATCTTATCTTTTTTTTTTTGGGGCCCACTTACGTTTTTGGGACGTCAAATGATTCTGATTGAGCTTCTTTCAGTTTCTGGCAACAACATATTTCCAAGTCCTTTTCTTAATTTTGCTTCTATTACCACTTTTTTTTTTTTTTCACCTTCCCTTGGCTTGATTGTTGTGATGGATTTGATTTTGATGATGCTATTGTCTCTTGGGCATCGGATTCTTCATTTGCGTGTGGAGGTTTATCTTGTGGTGGTTTGATAGCATTTGGCCCAACTTTATTCATAGCCAATTCTGTGTCCGTCCCCTCCTTTTTTCTTCTCTCTCTCTCTCTCTCTCTCTCTCATCAGTCCCCAGTGATAGGAGTATTGGAATTGGACTTGAATGCTCATTCTGACTGCTGAAGTGCTGATAATTTTCTGTCCTGGGCCAATGGTATTGTGAGCATTGATTTTGGATTTAATTTTGTTCTAATGTTTTTTGTAGATACTGTATACTATTATTAGTGCACTGAAAATTCTGGTGACTGTTCTGTGGCAAAATCATTTTGATATGTATCCTAACTAACTAATAAATCCTCTTTTCTCATTAATCCGTGTGTCAATAACTAAGCTACTTGAATGATCTCTTATTTTAAAAGCTCATCACAATGATAAGGAGAATTTCAATTCAGTGGTTTGTGTTTAGTAGTTTCAACATGAAATGCATATGAAGGCCCATTTGGTATTCTCATCTGTTACCTTGTATATAAGACACACCATTCAATGGCAATAGAATCACATTTCTAGCTGCCGTCATAATTGGATGCGTTGATCCTCTGTCTGTGTATGAAGGCAGCTGTGGGCTCCTTTGTCCTTACTTCGAATGTATTGAATTCCGTCTGTTTTTTTGTTTTTGGTGGGGCGTAGGGAGGGCTGTTTAGGTGATGACGTCTGGTGATCTATAATTTGTAGACTGTGTGCATTATACATTCTATGTTAGACTTAATATTTGCCATGTATATGCCTTATGACTTACTATATTAAATTGTAAAAGAGTGTAGAGAAAGCTTGACAAATAACTGAAGTTGGCTTGTTGCAAATTTTTATCAATTTTTATTGTTGTACAGATTGACTTGCATTCTATCTCTCCAATGTGCTGTTTTGTTTGGAGGGTATTTGATTGCTATGGCGTAATATGGATTTGTCGTGATCTAGAATTACTCTGTCTTGCAATTTTTTTCGGTTAATTTAACTATAGGATGACATAGATCCTGTCTCCAGATTACAATAACCATCCAATGGAATCTAAATTCTATATTTTGGGTATAGAGATTAGTTATCTAGAAAAATTACTTCAGTTATTAACTGACAATCTTGTATTTCCCCGTGAAAAGACTAAAAGGCAAAGTAAAATGGGTGGCATTTCTTTTTGGGGCTTAATTTTTCTCTTCATGTACATTAAAAACTTACTTTTGGATTTGGTGCAGGTTTTTCTTCCTTTGGAATTGAGGGTACCATGCTATATCTTGTTTAATTGAAACCACTAAATTGTCATTTATGGCATTATTGGAAATGGGTGCAAATGTGCAATGCAATGGCTATTTTCCGGGATATTATTCAGCAAGGGATCTCACCTTTATATCTGAAGGCAGCACATGGACCTCATCTAATGTTAACAGTGAACTAAAGATTGACTGCCACCACATTGGTTCCTTGCCAGTATCATCACCTTGTAACCTTTTAGGCTACAACAAGGAACTTCTGAAACAGACAATACTCAAGCATGAAGCCATATTTAGGGACCAAGTATGTTAACTTCATTATTTCTATTGTTAGATTATATTCTCTCTGTGTTTTGTGTCTAGTTCATTCCTTAAAACAACAGCTGAGAAAGAGTTTTTTTTTAATTTTATACAAAAATATGATTTATGTTGTAATTTACGTAATCCTTCATATTCTAGTTTTTGTCAAATGTGAGATTAAAAATGTTTATGGTCTTCTAGTTGCTAGGTTGTGTAAGACTAGACTCTAGATGCATTGAGAGGGCAGAGAAGAGTTCTGAATGCAATCTTTTAGGGTCTGAGGTTGTTGCTTTTAGAAGAAATAGACAGTGAATTTTGAGTTGGAAATTTAGTGTTTATAGATGACTAAAATGTACAAAAAAACTATTGTTATAATATACATTAGAGTAATTATTATACTATGAATGAGAAGAAAGGAGCAAAAAAGGAACCGTATTTAGTCCAATCAAAATTATTTGAAAATTAATTATCATTAATTCCTTTTATTACCATTCTTTATTGGTTATGTTTGTCTGTTATTTCTGACAATGTGGCTCTGCAATATTCTTGGAGATTAATCAAATTCTTAACGATTTTTCTTTTGTCTCTGAACTCTGCATTGCACTTCAGATTCATGAGCTCCACCGCATTTATCACAAACAGAGGGAATTAATGGAAGAAGTTAAAAGAACTGAATTATATAAACACAATTTAACGTTGGAGGCATCATGGTCAGCTTCCTCTTTGTCATCAAGAAATGCCCAAAAGATATGTTGCTCACCAAACTTGCCCTGCTCTACTGGTCAGTCATCTCTTTTAATTGCTGAAAGCATCCAGTTGCCACTGGTTTCTGCACAAGAGAACAGCAGGCAAATATGCCCTGCTCCTGCTCCAACAGTACCCATAGAATCTTTTAAAGATTCTAAACTATTGGAGTGCAAGTACAGAAAAGTTGGTAAAAAAGTGTTGGATCTTCAACTTCCTGCTGATGAGTACATTGATAGTGAAGAAGGTGAATGTTTGGAAAATGACAGGGTTACTGATGTGCCACAGGTGTCAGCTTATTCTTTAAATGGATCTTCTAAGGTTGTGTGTGACAGTAATGAAAAACCATATGGAATTAGTTCTAATGGTTTTGCTGGCTTAAATGTACAATTTAAGCTTGAAGAAGCAGCTTCAAAATCTTATAATTTGGGGGCCCCTACACATCATAGGAACAATCCCTTTTATGATCTGTCAAGGACAACTAAATCGGACTCTCAAAATTTGCCCAATGATGTCATTTGGAATCTGAACAAGAAACAGGATCTTGAACCTTGCTCAGACCAGAAGAAGAAACATGAGCAGCTGTCCAGAGGTAATAGTGCTGGTGAGAACTTGTCTCCAAGATTGAACTGAAGTTATTATACTCTTTTTTAATTCAGATTTGTGAACTGCTAAAATAATCTGTTCATATACATGTACAATTATACCTCTGGTTATATGTTGAATCCTTCATTTTTCAGGGCAATTTAATGATTCTCCATATTTTCGTTCATTACATCAAGTTAGCCAACCTTGGACAGAGAGGAAATTTTCTGGCAGTGAGAACTCTGCACAAACTCAAGGTTTCACCAGTAATGGCTTGCTTGGACCAAGCAGTGTATCATGCACAAGTGCTCAATATCAGTTTGTTTCTGGACATGACATAAGTTCTGGGATTTCACCAGCACAGTTATGGAAAACAACTGTATCTGACTGTGGCCAAAGCCCGATGTCAGTTCAGGCACTCCCTCATTTTGGCACTTCTGCATCATTGGGTCAAAGTTCTAAATCATTGATGGGAATTTCTGGGTTCACTCGAGATGAGATTTACCAGTGTAAAAGTGGTACATCTGGCCCTAATTTAGATAGCCAAAACTTTCTTCTGAGCAGTAGGTCCAAGCTGTTGGATCTTCCATCAATTAGTATTAGTGATCCAAACAGCAGTGATAACCGCGGTTCATCAGATAGTCATGAGCTTAGGACTCCCAAGAACCTTAACCTGAATATTACACCTGCTGGTTATTTTGATACAACAGCATGTCAAAGCATTCAGATTACAAGTCAAGCAAATAAATTTCAGGATTCAGTGAGGGGGCTGCCTTGGCTTAAAGAAAAGCCTGTATGTAAAGGAAAATCAAGCAAAGAAAGTAAAATGTCAACCCAAATTGGATCTATTATCACAAATTCATATAATGCAGGAGGTATACATGGTTTGAAGTTGAAGAAGATTGAGGAGAGTTACCTGAGTACAGGGAAGACTCATGCACTTCACTGTAATGAAGAGCCTCAACTGTCATCTGATCTGCAACCTTTTCATGTCTTGCCCTCTGCAGTCTTCCAGAACCAATCAAAAAGTCAAGGGGTTGAAGAAATCGAGAAAGGATGCATATCTGATGTAAAGTCTGACTTGGGGAAACAGATCCCTGCTGCTGAGCATGTGATGAAGAATGAGCAGAAGAAACATGAATCTGTTGCAGGTGTTATTGACCTAAATTCGTGCATGATTGAGGATGAGAATATGTCAATGGATGTTGATTTCCAGGCACCTACAAGTCCAGAAAACAAGGAATGCTCTCCGCCCAGAGGAGAATCTGATGAAAACCAGATTGAGATGCCCTTTCAATTGGCAGGACAAGAGGATCCAGAAGTGCAAGAGGAGCAAGTCACAGCTGCTGCAGAGGCTTTGGTTTCCATATCCGGATTTGTGGCCCACAATGGTCTCCAAATGACAACTTGTTCATCATCTGGATCCTTTGTGAGTAATCCTCTGCACTGGTTTGCTGGAATTGTTTCCACAGCAGCAGATCATCCAGAGAATGAGACTAAGGTAGGTTTGAGTGGCAAGTCTAACAACCTTGAGGAGTTTTCTCCTGCTGAAATGGATTACTTTGAGTTCATGACCTTAAATTTGACCGAGACGAAGGTCCTAGATTGCTGCTGTAAAATTATTGCCCCAGCTGAGCAAGTAGGTGGATCAATTTCACCAACTCAGCCTAGGAGGGGCCGGGCGAACAGGGGAAGGTGGCGGAAGAACTTTCAAAGCGAAATTCTCCCAAGCCTTGCTTCTCTGTCAAGGTACGAGGTGACTGAGGATCTTCAGACCATTGGAGGCCTTGTGGCTGCTGGTTCTTCCTCAGAAACAGGTTCTCTAAGAAGTGCAGGTAAAAATGTATCGGCTAGGGGTCAGAGACGAACCGGTACTTCAACTTCTAACAAAGATTTGCTGTTGAACTTGAAACAGTTAACTAGTATTACTGGATTGGGCATTGAGAAAGGGTGCCTAATAAGCTGGGGAAAGACATGTAGAAAGCCAAGGGGGAAGAGAGTTCCCACCACTAATCCCCAGCATATTTTGAGCCAAGTATATAACTAAGATTACTTTCATGGACTTGGATGAAGTTTTTGTGAACTATAGGGTGGTTTTGTAAATGTCTTCATATACAATAATATGAGTATGGTAAAGTGGTAACAGTAGGATAGGAAAAATGAACTCTAAAATGTGTATCCTGGTTGTTTATTGGAATTGACTCTATTCTCTCCTCTCATCCGGGAGATGGAATGGCTTTTGTCTTCAAATTTGTTTGCTAGAGATCATGTCTCCAGTGGCTTAACCAAGGAAAGTACAGTCCTGCCTCCCTTTTGCCAAGCATAGATCATGAAGAATAAAGCAAGGCCATCTTTTGGAGATGGGGTGTGTTTGATAAAACAGGAAATTTCAATGCTGAAATTTTTAAAGATACGAAATTCAAGAGATGAAAGCATATTAATAAATATGATACGAAAAATCAGTATTATTATGTTATGACTTAAATAAGAAATGTGTCCTTTATTAGAAAAATGACTGATTTTGGTTTTGTTTGATAGTGTTTTTTGAGAGGTGCTTTTACTTATAAAAAGTATTGGTTAATTTTTTCTGTCTGGAAAACAAAAAGGTTATGATATTTTTACTCCTAACTTTTAAAAGTTAAGGGAACTTTTATGAGTTTTAATAGAACACTTTTCAGAGTTGTTTTATGTTTTTTAAAATATAAAAGATTAATATAATTTTATTTTTTTTAATAATAATAAAGTAGAAATTATTCTTTTTAATATTTATATTTATTATAGTCATTTTAAATTTTAAGAATAATTTTATTAAATATAGCTTTTGTGATTTTTATTTATTAAGAGTAATTTTTAAAAAGTTTATAAAACCCAGTAATTTTGAAAAAATTATAATAATACTAAACCAATCCTTCTTATGTTAAATGACTTATCAAGTACAATTTTTTCTCTTTTGATATGGATTACCAGTATTCGAGAATTTATTGAATTTCGACTAATCTAATTCAAATCGGATTAGTTTACTATAAAGATAAAACTCTTCGCATGCTAGTTTATCAAGCACTAAATTTTGATAAGTATTAAACAAATGTCGCTAAATTATGTTGGGTTAAAACATTTCATTTTCAACATTTGAGTTGACTTTTTATACAGCTTGAATAGGCCATGATTTTAGAAGAGCTTTACTATATGGCAAGAAATGATAAAGGTACGAATTTGTGCCAATATGAATTAGCAATTGTAGAATTGAGAAATTGGAAGAACACACTGGTGAGATAGGAGAGGGAGAGACAGTTACAATGCAAATCAAACAACCAATCAAAACCTTCGTATGCAAACTAACGAATTCAGTTTCGTATAGTTCAGTATTGGCTTTTTTACTCTTTTAAAATAAAAAAAATATTATTTATGTATAGATACTATTTTAACATTATTTTAAAAAATATCCTCTTTTTTTAATTGTGGATAAATTGATTTAAATTGTGTTGATTTATCAGCGGTTATCAATACAAGAAAATTGATGTAAGTTAAATCGATTTATATACTATTCATATGAACAGTGCATAAATTTGAGTTATTTATAATAAAATAAAATTTATAAACTATTTATTTTATTAATTTAGAATTAGAATAAGATAATTAATAATTTTGGTTAATAAATTTTTATAATGATAATTAATTAACAAATTGTAAATAATTTTTTTAATTTAATTATTATTAATTTTAATATTTTAGTCTCAATAGTATTTTTTAATGAAAAAATTTAGATATTTAAGTTATCATTAAATTAGTTTAGGATATATTTATATGATGTGAGCTTTTGGCATATATCAAAATTTGTAATTTTGAATATGATTGTCCATTGATTAATGCTTTTGTTGAGCAATGGTGGCATCCTAATATATGCCTTCCCGATTCGAGAGTGATCATCACACTCTAGAATGTTGCTTTATAGTAGAGGTTGCATATTGATAGGGAGCCAGTCAACTGAAGTATTTTGAAGGCAATGATATACTTAACTTATACGGTGAGCTTAGATCCAATTAAACTCTTATTGGAATGTGGATAATATTATAGTCAAATAAGAAACCTAGGCTATAATAAAAGCACATAAAAATTAATAATATAAATTATATAAAAAATTCATACAAAAATAAAAAATGGCCAAAATACCTTTAAATAGTATTTTTTGAGACTAGAAATAGTATCAATCAGTTAATTTATGCAGTTCAGTGAATAATGCATTACTCGAATAATGTAGTTCTGTGATGCATGCCAAAAGTCCATATCACGCAAATATATCCTAAACTAATTTAATAGTAATTTAAATATCTAAATTTTTTTTAAAAAAATAATATTGAAACTAAAATATTAAAATTAATAATAATTAAATTAAAAAATTATTTACAATTTTTTAATTAATTATCATTATAAAAAATTTATTAAATTAAATTATTAATATTTTATTCTAATTTTAAATTAATAAAATAAATAATTTATAAATTTTATATTATTATAAATAAATCAATGTATAAATATATACTGTTTATTTAGTACGGGATGGTGCTACTGGTTAAGTGGTCATTGCTCAAAAGTCAGCACCATTGGTTCCCATTGTAGCTTGTACATGCTGATCATGATGTTCCAAAACAATCATTTTTTTTATTTATCCTTTAAATACTATTATTTGGTGCATGAGTAAGAAATCTGCAAAATCAAAAGGAAAAGAATTCGAATAATATACGCTAGTATTTTGTGTATGAAGCAGTAAGCACTAGACTAGTAGGTTTCTTGGTCTGTTGAAATTTTTAATTAGACACTGCTTGCTACATTATCTTTTAAGCACTTCACTTAGTAGTTAATATATATGAAAGTAATATTTAAGTTCAACCACATAACACATGCTTTAACACATACAACTAGGCATGTAGAAGTTTTTGGGTGGGAAGTTCTTATCTTAGATTATTCTAACTCTAAATTAATAAAATAAGTAATTTATGAATTTTATTTTATTATAAATAAATCAATGTATAAATCGATTTTATTATATTGATTTATTTATAATAAAATAAATTTTGTATATTTTGTTTATAATAAATTTTATGCACTATTTATTATTTTATGCACTATTCAAATGAATAGTGCATAAATCGATTTGCTTTATATCGATTTATGTACTATTCACTTGAATATTGTATAAGTCGATTTATATCAAATCGAATTATATATTATTCATCTGAATAATATATAATTAGATTTATATTAGATCAATTTCCATATTTCTCTTAAAAATTTTAAATAATGATAATTCGATGTAATACAAATCGATTTATTAATAGTCCAATAATTCATAATATTTTAAAAAATAATATTAAAATAATATATTTAAGTAAATAATATATTTTTGAATAATATATAATTCGATTTATATTAGATCAATTTTCATGTTTCTCTTAAAAATTTTAAATAATGATAATTCGATGTAATACAAATCGATTTATTAATAGTCCAATAATTCATAATATTTTAAAAAATAATATTAAAATAATATATTTAAGTAAATAATATATTTTTTATTTTATATAAGTAAAAAAACCTTAAGTATTTTTCTTTTTAAAATATAGAAGTAAAGTACATTATAAGAGGATAAAGTATTTTTTTTTCTAATAAATTTATTTTTCCCATGCTGACATAAATTTGACATTATTTTATTTTATTTTTTGTTATATAAGGGATGAGCATCAGGTAGAGGTCCAAAAAAGACGTGCAGTGGATCAATCGAACTTTCGACATCAATATCAAACTTTAAGTCTTAAAATCTTGGGGGTGGTGTCAAACTGTCAATTGAATATTTATTGTATTTATTACTCATGCCTATTGTCATAGTGTAACGGGTTGATCAAGGACATGTGTTCTTTGTCCTGAGTACTTGGGTCCTCATCATAAACCCAAACGTAAATAAATTAACTCCACCGAATATATCAAGCCTCGCAAAAGTTAACCCAAATATGCACCTAGTGTGCAACTAAAAAATATCTAATATGTCATGAAGTAGCTATTTGATGGGGACAGGAAATCCAACCCACCGATCTAGTAGCTACCATAACCTTAATATTGCCTAATTGACCATGACTAGCTTACTAATTGTTTATGTAATTTCAGTTTTAAAAAATAGTTAAATAAAGAATTGTGTAACTATTTGATGTAAAAATCAATCTTCATAAATAATTAGATCCACTAATTAAATTTAGCGACAAAGATTGATAGTACAAAAACTCTAATAATCCGAATCAACTAGATTGAAAACATACAGAAGTTTGTGCATCAGAGGGGACGTGGCCATGACGCCATTTGCTACGTTATTATTAATTAATGGTTGTTTTTTTGGGCATATTAATTAATGGTTGGATGGAATCAAAATTCTCTCAAGTTGAGCCCAAGCAACCGAAATCCAAAAGTGAAACCTGCTGGACCATGATCTCGGTCCAATTATAACTTTTATCAATAGAATAATATTTAGGCTTAGCCAGGTCCATTGTCTATTGGCTAGTACGCAATGACCATGCATGCAAATACCAAAAAAATAAAAATAAAAATTTCAGACATAAAAAACAAAAAGTAAAAAAACATGCATGCAGCTTCCATTCCTGCACCCTTCGAGGATTATTAGGCATGTATTGCAGTCTATACCGTTCACAAAAATCCCTCAGTTTGTCTAAAATCAGAACCGATATACCATAAATAACAAATATATAGACGCTTATCACTTGCTACAATATAATATAATAATCTTTTGATGTTACAACAATTAATTATTTCTATTGTGTGAAGCAATTGAAAGAAGGGTGATACTACTTTTAATTCAGTATGTTGTTTTCCATTAAAAAAATCTGTCAATTTTTTTTTTTAAATAGTGAGTAAGAAATTTATTCATTATAGTTTATTTAACTTTCTTAGTTATCCAGGAACCTTTTTCTATATCAGGAGCAAAGCCATGACCACTAAAGTATTCAAAAGAGTTTTGCTTGATTGATAGTTAGACGGGCATATTGAGGATTTCAAAATTTTTCTTCGTTAATGATCATACACTATGCTATCTAATACAAAGAACAATAGCAACAAAAAAATTTACCCAAAAAAATCAACAAAAATGAAATTGATAACAACAATAACAATGTTAACAAGAAGAAAAGTAACTTCAACAATTACAACTATTGCAAGATGATAAGAATAATGATAGGAACTATTCGAACATTGATAGAAAGCGTCTTTAGGAACAACCAAATTTTGTTGAATTTGAATGCTCATGTGTGAGAATCTACTGTCATTTGATTCTCACAGAGCATAAAGGGGCAAATTATGTTTACAAAAAAGAAAAATAAATGATATAAAAGCAAGTTAAAATGAAAATTTTGAAAGGTCATGTCCCTACAATTAGATGAAGGGTCTTCACACTGTATTTTCAAACTTTTGATCAAACACTTGATTACGAGTTACGTTAGCTCTGGTGATATGATTACAAGTGGGACATTGGTTTAAAAATTTAATAACAAGGAATTGTAATTTTTTATATTATATTATCGAAAAGTGAAAATCTTATATTTTTAAATTTTTAACTATTAATGCTCACTCGTGTTATATTCGCTAAAATTTATCATTTACTTTCAAGAAATCTCCGGAATGTATTTCATTGTTCTAATTACTTCTGGCTTTTTCCTCTGATTGCACTGCAGTTTTTTTTTTTGGTTGGGGGGGGGGGGTAAATTCATGTTGAACTTACATAATGATCAGAAATTGCTTAATAGGTAATACATAATCATTTGAAAAATCCTCGTTGTCATGCTATTTTTATAAATTTAATTTACTGGCAAGCAAAATTTAATAAAGTTACAATACAAGGAAATTACATAAATATTTATTTATGACTCCGTGTGACAGAATCACTTCTGTCAAGATGAGGTTTGACAGTTAAGCTAACATTAACGACTGAAATGAAAGTTTCCCTTCCTTTTTTTTTTTCAACTTGGACTACGGAAATCAATTTGATCATACATGGGTGATTCGAATTTTAGTGTAGAGTATGGTAGTGTAAAGTATGCTATTTTCACATGATAAACTGAAACTATCTCCTGTACTTTTAGGAGGGCTTGAACATGGGGATTACCTGAATTATATATATTAAGGTTTATACTTTTTATAAATACTTAGATATTTCTCTTCTCTTAACTAGTATTTAGGTGGAATTAGACCCATAATTTTAAGATAATATTGGAATATATCCTATAATTAATATTGAATCACTTACTGATATACAATCCTGCAAATTTCATATTCTAAATATCTGAATGTAAAAGTTTAATCACATATTATCAGAGTTGCTCCTCCTTTTTTTAAAAGGGGAAATGGTCTACCCAAAAATTTAAATTTCTTATAAATTTTTGTTATCTTTTTTACTTGCCCCTCTAAATTTTTTTATTTGGTTAGTTTTTATAATTTTTTTTATCTAATTAGATGTTTAAATACTATAATAAATAATTTATTGTGCACATATGTCTCTCTTAAATTTGATTGCAAAATATTCCTTTTTTTTTTTAATATATTGTGACTTTTATGGTCCATACCATAAAAATAGTCTATCTCCGTCCCTGCATATTATCATATGTTTATCTTTTAAAATAGTGATAACAAAAGTCGGATAGTGTAAAAATACATGATTATATGGATACCTGTATGAAAAAGATGAATTCTCTTGTACCATCTCATAATTGTATATTTTGTGCATTTTTGTGTTGAACGGTGAGGATCGTGACATATCTTATGGTGAGATTGTGAGGTACATCAATGCACCAATCACCTATGATGCACTATAATAATATCTAATTTTAAGAAAATTTTAAAATATAATTAAATATATTTTAAAAATTAATTATCATACATTGACAGTGTAAAATTATATTGATAGTATAAAATAATTTTACACTATTAGTGTATGATAATTAATTTTTAAAATATAGTATAAATAATTTTATACTGTCAGTATAATAAAAAAAAATTACTAGTATAATTTTAATTATTATATATTAACAATGTAAAATTATACTGGCAGTATAAAATAATTTTATATTATCAGTGTAATAAAAAAATTTTATCAGTGTAATTTTAATTATCATACACTAACAGTGTAAAATTATACTGGAAGTATAAAATAATTTTACATTGTCAGTATAATCAAAAAATTTTATCAGTGTAATTTTACAGTACTGCCAGTATAATTTTACACTGTTAGTGTATGATAATTAAAATTACATTGATATAAAATTTTTTGATTATACTAATAGTATAAAATTATTTTATACTGTCAATATAATTTTATATTATCAGTGTATGATAATTAATTTTTAAAATATATTTAATTATATTTTTAAATTTTTTTAAAATTAGATATTATTATAATGCATCATAAGTGATTGGTGCATTGATACACCTCACAATCTCACCATAAGATATATCACGATCCTTACTGTTCAACACAAAAATACACAAAATATATAACTGTGACATGGTACCATAGCATTCACCTATGAAAAATTTTTGTGTGCATCAAACTTACATTCATAAAAATATTACATTAAACAGTTTGTAACGTCTTGCTTATGAATGATAACGTTTCAATGAAACCGACAATATTTTATAAACAAATCAACAACGTAATATTGAGTACATAGTTAGAGGTGTTAAATGGAGGCTATGTATAGGAAAAAAGGTTGTTTGAGTAAAAAAAAAAATGGATTAGGATAATGGAAGTTGACGTGCCTTCTTGCGGCGGGGTCCAAGGTGGAGATGGATGCAATGATGTTGCATGGCTAGGATGACAGAGTGTTATTCCTGGTGGTGGGACTCTCCCTTTCTGTGGAAGGTTACTTTTGTTGCCAACAAACGCGCATTGGCTAACAGGAAAGTAAACACCACCCTTTTTGAGTTTGCATCCAACCATTCCTGACACACACAATTGCAGACTCATTTGTTGGGTTCTTTCTTGCATGCCTTTCTTTTTAAGAAAAAACAGCCACGCACCGCAGAAAGAAGGTATAGCCCTCTTTCCTTCATGTATTCATTCATGCATCTGATTTGTCTTTCTATTTCTTTTTGCTACTTTGGATTTTGTTGTCTGAAAGCACCTTGTTTCTTTTTTTCTTTTTTTTCTGATGACAAATTATGATTAATGGTCGTGTCAGGGTGCATGTTTTATTTTGTCTTTTTTTTTTTTGGTCCCTTGTTAAGCAAATTCTATATACCATGATGGTCAATTTGATTTCATCAAGGATATGTGATGATTATAATTCTGAATGTCATGGGGTTGTTTCAAGGGATTGTTCTCTCCTTTTTTATCATGATCGGATCATCAGATCATAGCTACGATGGTTAATTAAGAGAAATCAATACGGGGTTTAATGAGTCTATGTAGAGATAACAGTTGTGAATTTAATTTCGTTTTCCTTGTTTGCTTCTCTATACCTGCTGTTCTGTTGTTTTATTTTTGGTCTGAAATATGGCAATATTATGTTTTTCTTTTCAAATCAAAGTTCGTATATTGAAACCAGACCTTGCTGCCTTCATATGATGCTTTAGTTTGGAATTTCCCTCAAATTTTACATTCCCCTTTGAAGTTGTCTATTGATGAAAGGTGAAAGCAAATTTGTAATTGGTGTGTCACATTTCGCATACTTTTATACTGTAAAGTTTTGCAAAACGAAATTATTATCTTGTGTGCAGTCTCCAAGTCATGGAATTAAATGGACTAAAGCAGTAATTGATATTGAACTGTGCTTTAAGCCTCTAAGGATATTATTATTATTATTATCTTTCTTGTGGCTTTATGAGTACAATATTTAATTTTTCACTAACTCTCAGAGCACGATCATCTCACAAAATAAGCCAACAAATGCACTATCTTCGGGTTATTTTATTAGAATGACATACTTGAGTCTCAATGCCCCCATTGTTCTACATAAAATCTACATTATTAGGAAAGGAGGAAGTTAATACATACCTTACTGTCTGTTTTCGTGGTTCGAAATGTATCTCTGTGCGGGAAGGCATACTAAGTGTTTGTAAAATAATGCACCTTATAGCAAAGATTTTAATAATTTTCATTCATTTTAGATGGTTTTTGCCCCTTCATGCAAGGCTTTATCCAGTGATTTTCATTATTATATTGGGAGTTTTCAGGTTTGACAAGTGGTGCTCAATAAATGGATCCAAATTCTTGTTGGAGAATAGACATGGTACTTATTGAACGTTCAAGTTATTAATTCAGCTTGTTGAAATATTTTTCATTTAACCAAAAAACATACAGTGCCATCCTCAATGTGTCAAGATAACCTAGCTTTACCTCCCTCCCTAGTGCCTACCCATGCATAGCCCTGACTCATATTCTAATATTAGAAGCTTTGTAACTAGATTCCATTAAAATTAGCTGTACATGTCTCATGTTGATTTGACTAGCATCCTTCACTTTTCCTCCCCCTTGCCTCTACATGTCTGATAAGATTCTTATATATTGCAGGGGTCTATAAACTAGTTGCTTCATCCTTGATCAGTGATGGCAGAGGAAAGTGCTAACAACCAGGTGGAGTCAGAGAAAATTGAGCCTGAAGATGGTGATGAGAAGGCATATCCTGTTGAGAGAATAACAATCACCAAAGGTTCACCTAAGATTGCTTCTCGTTATCTTAGTGGTCCAAGAAGTTCCTGCCATGACATGTGCAAATATGGTATTCAACATGTTTTCGAAGCTAAGCCATGGAACACAGGAAGGAAAAGAGTTACCAGTACCACAAGGGAAAGGAAAACCAAAGTTCAGGAAGAGAATGTAACTTCTCCGGCAGGGACAAAGAAATCAGGAAGCAATTCAAAGCCTTCTCCAACTTCAAAAATTGGAAATCCCAGTAGTCCTGTTGACATCAAGGAAGTAATAAATGAAGAAAAAGACAATTCAGAGAAAAATTCACCTCCTTTTGAAGAAACAGATGTTTCCACCATGGAGCATAATAACAGTGACCTAAGGCAAGCACAACATTCTGAGCCATCTCCTCTACCCGTGCAGGAATCTTCAAAAAGTCAAACCAAAAGGGAGATAGTTAAAAACAAAGTTGCTTTTGGTTCAAGCAGCAGAAAGGAAACTGAAAGCAGTAGCAAACAGAAGTCAAGGCCATCATTAACTGGAGACAAGGAAAAAACAATGCCAACAACTAGTCCCTTGTCTTCAAAACATAAAGACAAGAAACCTTCAAGCTTGAGTGCCAAGACTTCCAAGAACTTGAGAAGAGTGTCTTCGCTGAAGGATCATGAGAATGTTGAAGAAGTCAAACCTGAACTAGCCAGCAATGACAATGTTCCAGACAAGATTTTGCATGTCATTGAACCTTCCTCCACAAATTTATCTGAGGAACCTACTCTACCTTCTGATGAAACTAAGTTGCCTTCATCCTCGCCTTCACTATCAAGTAACAAAAGCTTGAAGCAAACCAGTAGGAAAATTGGTAATTCTGGGGTGTCTGCATCATCAAGGAAGGGCCTTAGACATGCTGGACATGGAACTCGTCCAAGTGTATCTGTCTCTCCTTCATCCTCTGGGAGCAAAGGCAAGAAACCGCATGGTGTTTCACGATCAACATCAATGTCATCAGTTTCCTCATCCAACATTTCCCATGGAAAACAACATGGTGCTGCTACTTCTAAGTCCAACAAAACAGGAAATGGTTCCCATGGTGAAAAGGTGAAGGTGGGGTATAAAGTCAAGCCAAGAATGAGCACAATAGTTGGGGCAGCAAATAAAGTTGTTGCAGCTCGGAAGCTGACTTTTAGGAGAGGGAAGGTGATCGAACTTCAGCCTCAAAGCAACAACATTCCAAGGAGACTCAAATTCAGGCCGGCGCGCATTCTTGACGATGACAATCATAGAGATACAAATGCTGCAAATGTCAAAACTGAAAAAGTTGTGCCAAGATTCCAAATTGTGGAAGGAATTAAAAAAAGAAGCATTGCGAGGAAGGTTGGTGGCAAGGTAGATGGTTCAAAACCAGGATCTGATGAGAAAGTGGTTTTGAGGCACCCAGATTTAGAAGGGAGGAAAGTAAACCCACGTTTGTATAATAATGTGATTGAAGAGACAGCAAGCATGCTTGCTGAGCTGAGAAAGAGCAAGGTCAAGGCTCTCGTTGGTGCATTTGAAACTGTGATATCTCTTGATTCTCCTAGAGAGGCCACGCTAGCGGAAGTAAGCACACCTTGTTGAGTTACCTCAGGTCTGTTATGGGTTCAACATGTAACTGTTGTGTATATAAGGATAATCATGAATGGGAGATGCATGCAAGAAGGAAGGTTTGGTTCTGAAAGTTGATTTTGGTCATAAGCTTTGTGAAACTGCAATTGTTTGTGGCTTGGATTTGTTAAGCTCGGATTCTTAATATTGTTTCCTGTGTTTCCTATGATGTCATCAAGAATTTGGTGAATGAGAGGATTTCACTGTTATGTGTACTGTTAGTTGTTGCTGATACAGCTTTTTTTGTTTTCGATTATCCAGATACGTGATACCTCTTATGCTATCACCATTAGATTTTTGCATTAATAATCAATCATTCAAGAATCAGCTCCCCTCCTCTCTTTCCCTTCAACATCGTCTCATTTGATCGAACTCAACTACTTTTAATGTTCTGAATTCTGGTAGATGTTACACATAGTTGAACACCCGTTTAGTTATTTTATTAAGTAGATAGTGCTTGCATGCAGCTAGAACGTAAAGGTACTCTTTCACCTATGCTTGCATTGTTGGCAACCTCACATGATATGAATATGGGGATAAAAAGAAACCAGATATGACCACTTTTATTTCATTAATACATGCCTTACAACCAGAACATTTTGAAGTAGGCTATCATTACAATTAAACATGAAATTTGTAACACCTGGGATAAAAAAAACAACAGTTTGAGCATCAAATTTTGATGTCACCTCATCCGCATAAAATCAATTTTAGTTATGTACGTTGTTGGATTTTACAAACCAGGTTAGAGAAGATATAGTTTGAATCAGCATTATATCATATTTACTGTATGTTCGGTTTCCAAAGTCAGCCTCCTGGGATCCATGGTTTGATTCTATTAAGAATTGAAGCATAAACATTTCACGGGGATCTTGCCAGTTTTCCGGATTCTGTTTGCTTTTTCTCTGGCCTCACACTCTTCTTTTCTTCTTTTGTCTTCCAAATTTTCTCTAGCTCCTTGTGCTATCATATCCACCATTGCCATCTTATTCCTGTAACTTTGCATTTGCATTGCTCTTTTCTGCTTCAGCGCTCTCTGTTGTTCCAACAGCAATGAGGTTGTATTCACAAATTGCAAAAATAAAAAAACACACAGAATTATGACAAACCTTCTTCCTTTCCATCTGGAGTTTGGCCTGAATCTTTTTCACACATTCCCAAGAAAGAATTTTGGACTTTATCTTCTCATACCTGAAAATTTTTCTTGCAATAGAAAAAACTAAATGCAGATTCCCATTTAAGAACCATGTTATATGATAGGTAATACTTTATAGAGAAAAAAGAAAAAGCCATGATTAAACAAGCTGCTTACGTATTTTGCATTACCCTTTTTGAATCTTTCCTATCTTGGCCATTTCCCAAGTTTCTGATCTAGTTTTGACATTTTTGTGTTGCATTGAAATCCCTTTCTGCTTTTGATTCCCTGCTGCTAGTGCTGGAGACACAGGCTCTGGAGAGGATATACCACTTGGACGTCTAACAGGAAATGCACTTTCCTTTGTCCTAGGGTCTTGTCCAAATGACCTTTTCATTGAAGTTTCCCCTGGCACATATAACACAAAACAATTCTTTGTAAAAGCTAGTTATGAAACTTGACCACAGATAAATTAGGCATATTATCTTGATATGTTCCAGTTACCATAACTCGGGCGCCTCGATGATATGTTGTCCTCTTTTCTTCTCATAGTTTGAGTCCTTGAAGATTTGGGACCCTCTCTTATCTTCTGCAAATTTTGCGATTCCGCTTCTTCTAGAGAATGAATGGCAAATGCTGCAGCTGCAACTGAAGTTGCATGCTCGTCATCTCTTGTATCTTCATCATGAAAAGTAGTCCTTTGGAGCCAGTTCCAAGCATTGTCATCTTTACCGCCAGTGGAACCATGATGTTTTGGTGATTGTGGATCACAAAATGACACTCTAGAAATAGAAGACCAGTGATTTTTCATTAATAATCAGTGATATGTTGCGGTAAGAAACAGCAACAGTTCTTGAATGAGACTAGGGCATACAGAAAAATATCAAATAAGAAAATGGCATGATAAGTTACATTCAGGAAACCAAGTACCTTCTTTGATGGAGCCTATTTTCCATTCTCTGAAATTTGAAATCTGTTGGAAGATTTTCAGTCCGAACTTCCTTGAATTTCCGACCCTTTTTATATGTGAAGATGAACAAAGAGCAGGCCTTATTGATAGAGCAGAACAACATGCAGACAAGCAAAGTAAAATAGGCTTTACAAGCAGCCTCCACAGGATGCAAAGGATCTTTTGTTTGCCCTGTCTCTGTAAACTACAGCCACATGCATATAAACTTTTATCGTCAACTAGTTAGCACTTTAGCTGCTTGCTTGCTTGCTTTCTGGCTTTCTGCCTATAATATTTGGCAACTTTCAGTCTTTCAGAAACAGAAACTTGGCCCATGAACTAGAGCCATTCCTTATTCCCTCGTACTGTATGGGTATAATGGCACGTTTACAGTCTGGATGAGCCATGCATTATCTTGTACATAAAGCCAGACGTTTACAAACAAGCTAGCTCCTAAGCTGCTCCTTACTAATTTTAGCTTTTCCTCTCAGTGCCGTCAAGATAGTGAACTTTTTTAAATATTTTCGGTCAACTAGAGAATTGTAAAGTTCTTTATATTGTAAAATTGCTTACGATAAAATGAATTGTAAAATTCGTTTAGTATGAAAAGACTGATAATTCAAAAATTTGGTTTGGAGTCCATAAAGCAACAAATTGATGGCTGGAATTATGTTACCTCCACACCATCGTATTAGATTCAAATACAGTTATGGTATATAATAGTAGCAATTGTCACCAGTCACTTTTCCATTATATGTTACAAAAAAGCTCAACCTGTACTACGTATATTTCTCACAGGGTTCAATATTTTATGGCATCAAGTGACCAAGAAACGAGCTTTGGTGTATAACTCGGACAGGTTAATCTTCAGAGTACGTCAGCTTTTTATATCTTCATATGGCTGCAGCAGCAGTGTGCAACATTTTTGAAGAAAGATCTTCAGTTAGGCATGCGTGGAGTGGAGATACTTAGATTTATCTATCAAAATGAATTTAAAATGTATAAAAGACTTCATCAACCCCATTGGCAGTTTCCGCTGAAAAGAATTGCTCTACTTTATCAATGAAGCTGTGAGGGAATCTACAATGCAACATCAAAGTTGAGGTCTCTGAAATAGATAGTGTGTGCTTGGTAGCTGCATCTTCAGAACTCTTCGTTGCCTTGCCATCCCGTAGGCTTCTCATCCTGCCAGTTTTGATGCTATTTCCCAAAGCACCACTCTTTACCATGGAAGCCCGAGTGCCCTTACCATTGGAACGGCTGTGTTTTGTAGGAATGTCAACTTGAGGCTTTCTAATATCAGTACCTAATTGATTAGGTTCAGTAGAATCATCTGCTAGGGAATTGTCTAAGGTTGAATTAAGTTGAGATGCAGGTGAAGCATTTCTGCAAGATCTGAGCAAAGAAAGTAGCATGTCAACGCTCAGTTCTTGCTGCACTACGAACTTGTTCTGCTCGCACCCGTAACATGCAGCAACTAATGTGCCAGCCAAGATTGGCATCAACTCCGGGTCACTGAAGAAAATGAAGGGCAGATCGCATACCTGTCATAGAGCTGAAAATTAGATTATCTCAATGAAATTGAACAAATAACCAAAATTTTCTTAAATATTCACAAACCTTATGAAGGATGGTGGGACTCTTTCCCCATCGAAGAACAGCTTGATTTCCAGGATGAAACAATGCAAAGTGACCCAGAAGTGATAGAGATTCAAGCATTAGTGAACCAACCTGATGACCAATCCAGATCAGGCATTATAAAATAATCAGAGCTATAAATCCTCCGAGACATTAATCAAAGGCATAAAATAATGCAACTCAATGCCAGCAACGCATGAAGATTAAGGCAAGATGTTCATCCCAACTACAAAGGCTTTGCACTGAACTCATGAACTCAATTTTTATTAATTTGTTGGGCAAATTATGTTGATCTTCTTGAGGTTAGATGAAATTACACTCACCTGTCCCTATAGTTTTGGAAATTAAATATATCCCCCTGATTGTCATTTTTATTTAAATATTTTTTTTTGGGGGGGGGGGGGAGAGGAATTAGTAAAGAAGTTAATGCAGCGCAAGACAGTAGAGAGGAGATAAATGTAATTTTGTCAAAGACCCATGTTGTCTACTCTCCATCAAGAGTCAAAACTAAACAGAGGTCAAAGATATTTCATTTTAGAAGGTCCTAGAGTTATGCAAGCCAGGGTTACTAAGGCCAAGATAAGTTTTTCACCAGTCAAAAGCAATAACGTGAAAAGAATCCCCTTCACTCTTAAATTTTTGAGTTGTTGGTGATTTACCTGATCATTAGGTGCTTTCCACCTGCTGGCACAATGAGAAAGTAGAAAGCTCATCAAATGGAAAATTTCCATTTTCAGATCTGGCCTAGCCTGTCAGCAAAACAGCATAAAGAAAATAGGAATATATCAGCAAGAACCAGGAAAAATAGAAAGGAAAGGATAGAAATTTTATCATACTAAAGTTAATACCTAAGCATTCCTTAAGATACACCTGGCTTATAAATAGAATTTATAAGGGAATCAAAAAACTTACCAGCATTCGCTGGAGAAATACAAGATCCAAAAGAGCCACATTGTTCAGCACCTTCAGTACTCCAGCTGCCACCTCTTCAAAATTAGATGGAAGGATAAATGAGGCCTAGAGGAAAATGAAGTCATTCAACTTAGATATAACTCAAAAATATTTACTTATTACCAGGATACAACCAGAACACCATATATTTTTTACTTTTATTTTTTATTTTGAGGGATTTTTTTTTTTTGTGGTGGTTTTTTGTTGTTGGGGGGGGGGGGGGGAGCAATGCAAATGAACAATTGAAGGAAACTATTGAAGCAAATGGCCAGATTTGCTTAAAAAAGGAAAATGTTTAAAAAGAAACAATGGTTAATAACTGACGATAACTCAACTGAAACTAATGATAAGTAAATTCAAATAAACGGTTGGAGATGTGCAAGATGGTATCACGCCACCAGAAAGCAGCATGCACATTCTCAGGTTAGTAGTAAACTAACTAACTTTGAGATTATTTTGCAGGAACACGTTTTAACCACAATATGAAAAGGGAAAATAAAAATAACTATAGGGATAATGGCAATATCAGAAATCTACTGAGTTTTAACAATAAAGATCTTCAATATAAATTATTACAACTTGTATGAATGAATTTGCAGGTTGCAGAAAACTTACCTGTTCAGAGGATGATCTATTGTTTGCCTGAAGTAGAACAGCAGTCAAAAGAGAAGGGAGACTAACAAGTCCTGTTTCAGAAACAGCCGAAAGAAGAAATACCAGTGGCTGAGCCAAAATTGATACTTTTTCATTCTTTGGTGCTGTAACAATTTCCCCTGCATGTTTGTCATCCTTCTGGGGAACAGAAGAATTAGCAATATCCCCACTCTGATTTTTCTTCAATTCATCTACCTCATCTATCTTTATCATATCATCATTTTTCAATTTAACAGAACTATTATGCTCCAATTCAGAAGCCTTGCCAATAGAAATGGGTTCATCACCCCTGTTTACCTTAATTATTTCATCCAATGGTCTGTCCTCAGGGACATCAGGCAAATGCATAACTGAGCTACCATTAATCACAGACAAGGGACTACAGTCTCCCCGGGAGTTATTCATGAAAGAATGTGCAGAATCAGCAAACTTGGTCCCTTCACTGCCAATTTCCTGCTCCATTGCCACAGGGGAAGATTCCCAGTCAATATAACTCATTGTTCCAGGTCTGGAAGTCAAGACCACCAAAAGATGTATGCTTAATAGAATAGGAGCAGGAAATGCTGAACCTTCCATCTGAGGCCTATCATGAAGTGCAAAAAGATCTCTTAACCAGTGAATCACTTGATAGGAAATTAGTAACTCCAGCAAGCCATCCTGCATCTGAAGTTGTCTTTCTTCTGAACTTATATGGCCAAAAATTGCAGTGACAATCCACAAAAAGTTATTTAATATTTCAGAAATTGATTCGAAGTTCTCAACCGATGCTTTATTTGATGGCAGACTCAAGTTACCAGGGATACTTAAAGATGCTGCAATCTTTATATAGTTCTCAAGAGCCGCTGACAGCATAGGGATGATTGGGGGTAAAAGATTCTGTGAAAGGAAATAACTCCTATTTGCAGGTGCAGATAGTACTACTCTCAGAAGTTTCAGCAAGTGCAATGTAACCTGGCACGCTTCAGGTTTTGATGTGTGAGAAGCAGGCAAGGCAGAAGCAATAAAATCAAGTAGTCCAGCTTGACGAGATGCTTGTAGCTCAGCATCTTTTCCCTCCAAATACTAGAAAATGATAAATAAGCACAAGCAAAAAGTTAACTATAGCAATTGAAAAATTGAAAGAACACAATAAGTTCGACAATATGAACGGACAACACAGACGTAAACAACAAAAATGTACAAGAAAAGAGGAACTCAGTTCAACATCTAGTCAGGAACAAGGAGTTGGTTGGATGGTTGTCCACAGAAATTATTGATCTATAATTTCTGATTAAACAAAAATGAAGACCATATGAAAGCATCAATGAAAAAATGACATACTGAAGTTTGTTAATGACCAGAAACAACATCAGCTAGAGTAGGTAATTTTTCCAGACAAATATTTATTCACCAACAAAACAAGAACTCTCCACAAAGTGAAATTTTAATTAGCAGAAGTTTCATATTTCAAAGTGTAGATAAAAATTCAACGCACATAAAATTTTATTCCCTACATTCATGACTTTGAAACAAGGTGAAAAAATATTCTGCATCCATAAATAAGGAGAGACATGATTTCCAATAAATGAAAAAAAAAAAAAAATACCTTGATCATTTCAGAAATTATTAGTCCGATACTTGTGGCACCTTCTTTTCTTGCTTGCCTAAGTCTTTGAAGTTCTTGAAGCCACCGACCAACTTTTGCCCGAGCAGCACCCACTGCTACTCTATATCCAATGCCACCACTTTCACCACCAAGAGAAGGCTCAAGAAACTCATACTTTAAAGACATAAGCCTTTGTCGAATTCTCTTAATTCTTCTCTTCATTGCATGTTGCAATGTGATATTGCCAATTCCAAGACTAGAACCTATGCCAGAGGCAATGCTTGTTTGAGAATCATCGCCACTATTTGTAGGTGTAGATCTACCTTGCCCCTCTTTATTTAATGATCGACGCATCAAAGGGGATGATTGATCCCTCAAATTTGCTCTCTCCCGAATTTGCTCCAGGTAAATCTTACGACGTTGTTCACTTTCATTGAGTCTCTCTGCCAATTTCTGAGCCAAAAGTTCAGCTTCCTCTTGTTGCGCTTTGGCTCTTTCTTCCTTTCTTCGAAGCTGTTCAATAGCTCTCGCTTCCCGTGCTGCACTTGATGCTTTTCTTTCCTCTTCCCTTCTCACTTGGGCCTCCTCCTTTTTCCGCTGTATCTCAGCTAGACGCTGCAACTTTTCAGCCTCAATGAGTTTTCGGCGCTCTAGGACAGCTTCTTCCCTGGCCAAATCCTCCTTCTGCTTAGATTTTATCACCTGAAGCTTTTCGGCTCTCCTCATCTCTGACTCATGAAGCTTCTGACGCAACATCAATTTTTTATTTTCTTCATTTAATGAAGTAATAAACCGAACCTCGTTTACCTTGCTACTTTCATCACCAGCTCTCTTCACAACTTGAGCTAGAAAAGCTTCATGACGAGATTCACTGCGCTGATGGCGGGCATGCATGCCCTCTCGCAACTTCATATGACGAACAGCATGCCATTCACTGACACGATTTAACTTTTGTGATGTGCGTTGAAGCTTTTGGACTCTCTCATTCTCCAACTCACTTCTGATTCTCATAGCTCGAGCATGCTTTTCTTCTGCTTCTCTTTTTAAATCTGAAGCAGTTTTCTTCTTTTTGTCAGGAGTCATTAGTTTATCATGCAGGGTACGTACACGCTCAGCACTTTTCCTGCCCATGCTTGGTGAATACGACATGCGGGAAGATACACGAAATGGAGATGAAAGTATGTCCTCCCAGTTCCTCTTCTCCTTCCAAGCATTCATGGATTTTCCCTGCGCAGTATTCCTCTTTTCCTTATCTTTTTCAGGCAGAGGTATCTGCCTCCTAAGGTTATCTGTTGATCTGGCATTTTTCTCATTAACTACTTCAGTTGGCATTTTATCTTTCTTAGAAAGCAGTTTGTCAGCCCCAGATCCAAGCTGATCTCTTTTACTCTTGGTGGTGGCAAAAGAAGCAGAATTTTCAAAGGGAGTTAATTTAGATAAATTAGCTACTGAAGTTGATATTCTTTCCGTTGGGTTACATTCACTTTGCACAGCGATGTCGCAGGGTTTTCCCCCTTCAATATTATGCCCTTTATCATTCAGATTCCCTTGGTTAGCATCTGAAGATCCAATATGCCTTTTTGGCTTTGTCACTGCATCTTTGGCATTGTGTGTTCCATCAGTGGTCCTAGATTTTTTCTGACTGCCGCCAGATGCAGAAGTCAAACATTTAGAAATGGTATTCTCTGTGTTATTACATGATTGCAAGTTAGCACGCTCTTGTTGAATCTTTCTAAAAGCCTCAAGAGATGAAGATAGTATATCTGCCCTATGTGGTGATGTTGTCATCCGTCGGACCTAGAATCAGAAAAGAGCAACTGATCATCTGAAGCATAAGAAAGCCACATGGTACAGATTTCTTACAGGCAATAGTCATAAGTGAAACCAAAGATCGACACCTAGGAAACCAGAAATCAGGGAAGCAAACAGGAATAGAAGACCATGAGTGAATGCGTGCATAAATGTTGTGTTTTATTTATCTATATCTTTTTTCTGCCAGAGTCCAAGATGTGAAGATGAACCAATGACTCCAGTCTAAACTACAACAGTGTTTTAATAGCACACATTGTTAAGCGAATCCGGTTGGCATGGCATGAATCTCATCATGCACAAGTTATAAAATAAAATGATAATATCTGATGGTGGATGACAGGGTGAGATCTTGTTCCATAATGTTAAAACAGTAAGTTTACACCTATTTGATTTGATCATAACATTTTTATACTCAGCATACAAAGAAGAGAGATTCCAAAACATACAGACACTCACACACACTCATCCACATAGCTACATATATAGGCAGAATTACAGATACATATCAAGATGGATAGGTTCATCACAGATTTTGTCCCTCTGAAGTGTACCACATAGGGCAAAAAGGAACAATTTCTGTATCACATTATACATAATTGCATTGAATCAAAGAAAAATAGGATGGAAAAGAAAAGAGACTGTGCATATATGCCATTCAGTGAATGATTTTTCCCCTTTCTGCACAAGCTGCCCATGCACATAACACTCACACTGTCCCTTGCATTCATTGATATTAAGCATAATTAATTATCTTTAGAGTTTATCCTTTCTAAGAATTTAAAGACCTATCAGGTTACCAAACATTTGCTTAACAGAATACAGGGGCAAAATGGAGACATTGTATTTCAGAAAATATTAAATTCACTGTTAGTATATAACTTCTTGATCTTTAGCAGAGTCTACAGCTGTCAGGCACAACATATACAACTTATGAAAGGCTCATTGTAGTATCTTGAAACAATAAAAATATCAACCTGAACAATAGAAGGAAGCAGACTATTAGAATCATATATGAACAAGCATACCTCCCATGAGAGAGCATGTGGTCTACGATGATCACTCTTCAAGGTGACAGGAACCCCATCAAGTATTTGAGAAGACTTTTTAACCTTTTCAAATTCCTCAACTCTAGTGATAAGCTCTTTAAAATCAGATGCAGCTTCCTCAAGAACAAGAATTGCCTCTTTCATCTGCTCCAAATCACATTCTAGTTCACAAAGAAGATAAAGTTCATCTACAGACCTATTAAGATTCTCAAACAGAAAGCACCAAAGCCTCTGCCTGAACCTTTCTTTGCTCTCGTTTGAATCACCATCTTCAGGAGCACTCAAATTATGAGAGCTTGAAACAAGATTTTCTGCATTACCATCCTGTGGACCCCTAACCTCTTCAGCAGAAGATGCACAATAACCCACAATTTCAGGTCCACTTTCAGGAACTTGTGACCCAGTACCCTGGGCAGTCACTGCTTTGCTTGAGCTGTAACTTTGTTCTGGCACTTCTGAAACTTTGATATCACTTGGAACATTGATAAGCACATGTGCTTGATTTTCAACCACCACAGCATCTTTGGCTGACAAAAGATCATTTTTAATGCCACTATCATTTTCTGTTTTTTTGACTTCATCATTTTTCTTATCACAATATAATATATTATCGTCTTGGACAATTTTTTCCCCATTCATTTCTTGATTTTTTAAATCTTCCAAAGATACATTCTTATCGTCTTTACCATTCTCTCCAAGCATTTCATCCTTACATCTCAAGGAAGGGATCTGATGAGAAACAATCTCTGGATCAGCAATAGTCACCGTCAAGTCTTTCTCTTGGGCATGATATGAATCACAAGGAACCACATCAGGAATATTCTCAGGCTTTCTACAGCTAAGCAAACTATCATCTCCAATACTACCAAATTTGATTCCAACCCCGACCAAATTTTCATGTGGCTGTGCCAAGCCGCCCTCTTCTAAATCACCCCATCTGATTTTCGAGCCTATGTCAGGCTTATCAACTTGGGGTAGTTTCCTGACTTCTTCACGTTTACCTTGAGAATCCGTAGTAAGCAGTGGAGCTGACTTCTGACTTTCAGGACTTTCAGTATTATGTTTAACCTCATTGGTATTAAGGCTGTTTGCGCCCTCTTCTTCAGTTGACACAGAAGCAGAACTTGTAACACTCCCAGGGACAGGGTTCTGTGCAAAATTCTCCCCCGACCTCGAAAGATGAGCTTTGTGCTTGCTATGTGAATTTTCATCATTTTTACTCATGGAATGCTGAGTGGGCATAGAGTTAGAAGCATTTTTCCCTGAAAATCCACCCACCCAGCTCTGCAAAGAGAACTTTGAAGCATTTCTATGCTTCTGGATAAGAAGGAAACAACATAATTAGACCATGTAACGTAAGTAACACTTGTATAACAAGCCACACATAAAAGTAATTAATCTGTAATGCAAGACTCTAATATAGCCAACGATGGAGATAATAAAACCTAGTTTGGATAAAAGTTACCAAATAAAGCATAGCATAAGCTGCAAACAAAACAAAAAAGCAATGAAACCGAGAGCAAGTACACATCAAGCTCAAACTATGAGCATAAATCTACAAGAATTAACACACCAAGCTTGAGGCAATTACAAACTAGGATCCATTGTGAATGAATAACTAGATTACAGAGTACTATACAAAGTCTACATCTTTCCTTTCCTTTAGCAATAAAACAATTGCAAACCCAAAATTCATAACTCAATTTACCAACACTTTAAGGGAAAAAAAGGCAAATTAAAAAAAAAAAAAGACCTTTTTGACTTGGAACCATCCTGAGTTCTGATCATCTACTACATCACTGTCCTCCATCACCAAATGATCAATGCAATGACTGATTTACGTTAAAGAAGTTAATGTTTCAGCAAAATTTCCATCTGAATGACCCAGCATTGCATAACTGAAATTGATAATCATTGAATCAATTGGGAACGGTTTTCGAAGCCAAATTAAAACACTGTCTCAATCTATTTCCGGGAAATGGCAGCTGCGAATGGAAATAAGGAAAGTCCTAAGCAGGAGAAAGGGAATGCAATTCCGCGGAATTGAGAGTGAAAAAGTGGGAGTTGGGACGAAAAGCAAGTGAAGATAGTGAAACAGTGGAATTTGAAGGGCAATGAAGAAGGTGTGGATTGTGCTATTTTTAGGGTTTTGAAGATGATTTGGAAAAAAGAGTAAATGAGAAGGGAAGAGAAGAAAGAGATGGAGGGAACTAGTTTATACAAGTGACTGAGTTGAGGAACAGCATGCGAACTTTTTTGCCACTCTTTTTCTTCGTGGGTGTTTTTTTTAACAGTATATATCTATTTTGGTCTTGCATAAAAATTTTATGGGTATAAATTAATTTTTTAAAATTTAAAAATTTATAATTAGTCTCTTACTATTAAAAAAAAATATATTAGTTCTTTTGTATAGAATCTATATAGATTTATACTGCCATAAAATTTATATAAATTTTATATAAAGGATTAATATATCTATTTTTTTAAATGATGATAAATTAATTATAAACTTTTAAAATTTGAAGGGATTAATTTATCTCCCAAAATTTTTATCAAATACCAAAATGGAAATTTACTTTTTTTTTTTTTTTAAGAGCCCTTTTGATGGGTTGTAGATTAGTGTACTCTTTAGGGTTTTCCAAACCATGAACTAATTAAGAAATGAGGAAAAGAAAATTTTAGATTAAAATAGTAAGGATTTATCTTATTTCTATTTTCAATACCTGTTTCCATTTTATGTTTTATTATTTCAAAAATAAAAAAATTATATATTTTTTATTTTTTATTTTCATTATTTCTTTTTAAAATCTTGAAAATAGGAAAACAAAGAATATGAAAACAAAAAATAAGAGCAGAAGTCAAATACACCCAAAAATTTTTAAGTTTATAATATATTGAATGTATTAGAACTTTTAAAATTTTCTATTCTTGATTTCTTAGTTAGTACCTTTAAAACTCTCATTAGAAAAATCCTGTTTTTAATTTGCACCATCCGTATTTGAAATATGCTAAACTCCAACTAATTGGCTCGAATGAAATTAATTTACTATAAGAGTAAAGTTTTTTTAGTACTAATTTTTTTTTCATTTATAGTACTCAAATTCAAAATTTTATTTTAAAAAAAAAGTATTTAAAGCATTTGAATCAACCAAACATTTATGAATTATTTATATTTTGCTTTTCCCTTTGAGTGAGTTTTGTCTAAAAAATTGGTAAAGTAATTGGGTTGAGTTTTGAAAAAATAAATTTTGTTGGTAAAGAATAGCACTTATTATTCATTTTGACTATGTTAAATATTAAATATATTTAAAACATTTTAAGAAAATAACCTTTGTATTTTTTATTTAATAATTTATATTTTAAGTCTTTAAATAAAATTGTAAGAAAATGCAAATTAAAATAAACCAAATTCTCAATCATTAGCTAATAGATTTAGTCATTAATCTAATCTTATATTTTTAATGCAAAAACATATGATTTAGGGAAAAGTTTTTTTATTTTACATCCCTCGCATTTTACATAAGTTTCGATTTAGGCCAAAAAAAATTTTTTTTGTTCTATTTACATCCTAAATGTTTTCAAATTGTATCAATGTTATTCTTTCACTACATGATATCCAAATTATTGATGGATACTCTACTTTTGTTGCCTTCCACATCATTTGTTTAAGGTAAATAACAAGAAACTTCTTCCTAAAATTATTATATAGGTGTCTTACACAAAAACTTTGTGATCTATCATCATCAACCTTGTTACCTAAGCTTCACATAAGCTATTTCCGTTAACAATTTGAACATCGTCTAGTAAAAGGATAACATTGATACTATTTAGAAATGTTTAGGGCATAAATAGAACAACAAAAACTTTTGAAACTAGATCTAAACTCTATTGATAATAGTCATAATAGCTACGGATGAGCCAGCGAGGTTGGCTTATCTAGTTGCCCAATCATTCATGCATCGCTATAGTGTTTAGGTCTTCATTCAAAACAAAAAGTTTATATCAAAAAGTGATTGGTCATAATAAAAAAATAAATTGTGACCCTAGACAACCTTTATTAGCGATGTCAAAGATTCAATTCCTTGAAATTGCTACTTTAAAAAGGGTTTTTCCCTATCTATTATATTTGGCCCAAAAATGCAAAAGCAATTCTTAGACCAAAAAATAAAAGATTCATGCCTATGAGTATAACATAAGCTGATAATTTTCTCCATAAACAAGGTAATGTCTCAACAATAAAACTACACCTTGTGAAACTAACAGAGCCGAGTTGGACTCCCATAGAAGGGGTTAAAGCATTCCTAATTTTCTGCTGACCAAAAAAGAAAACTTATAACTTCCCTGTGCTCCTCTTAAGAAATCATGAACAACTAATCACCTCAACAAATTTCGGTCACAAAGTTTAGGACAATCAAGGAGATCAATACTTGAATACACAATTTTAGGGTTAGAACATAAATTCAAAAAATATAGATGTTAATTTTTGTACTATCCATTTTTTTTAAGTAATACATTAAAACATATTTCAAAAATTAATATGGAAAAGATACATTGTATAGGTTTAAAAGCATTCAATATTCGCCTACTTTTCAAAAAAATTTATTCTATTGTATGTTTTTTTTAATTTAATTGTTATAAACATTCTCAACATTATAACTTTTCTTTGTTAAGATGTAATTTTTGAAAAATGTTGCTACAAAAAATAGTATCAAAATAGACGCCAAAAACATATAGTCCATTTGGTTAGGATCGAAATAACAATTTTCATATTTCATCTATAAAACAATTCCATATTTTTTCCTTTATAAGTAAAAGGTTTAAGTGAAGGATTTTAACATTAAAAAATCACAACAGTTAACAAGTTATCAAAACGTACAAAAAATAACTACATATAAACATAGGAAAAAAAAACCTATATTTTTTTCCCAATATTCTGGTTGTCATTGTTGTTATATATAGAAAAAAAAAAACCGACATATATAAGCATAGATCAAACATGTTGTGGTTTAATGAAAATACTAAAATAAATTAAAACAAATTATCTTGATTAATTATAAATATGATTTACTACAAAAGTGTTAATTTGAGTAAAAAGAGTTCACATTCCTTAAGTATATGATCATGGATTCAATCTCGTGATTCATATGTATATAATAAATACAGTTGGGAGAGGTCCTCGCTTAGGCATTTGACCATAGAGTATGGGAAACCAAAAATTATAACTATAACTTTTTTACACTTCAATTAATAAATCTATTAGAGAAATAAAGGATGAAAGATGAATCTATAATTAATGAGACCAATTTTGATTGTAAAAGAGTTTTATATTATTATTTAATCACATACTTTTATTTATAAAATTTTTAAGATAATAAATAATTAAATCAAATACTTTGATAATATAATAAAATATGATTAAATGTTTATATAAAACTTGTTTATATTTATAATGGATCAAAATTAAATTCTAATTAATAATGAAGGTTGACTTAATCGGTATGATTGAATTGTGTCAAGTTCGGTTATACTTGTAGTTCTTCATTCATAGATTGTCAATAAATACCATTATATTTTTTTAATGAAGTAGTATATTCTAACTTATTATCCAATAAAGTTTTGTAGACAAAGTACACAACAACATGAACGATCTTTCCTCAACTATGCTAACCATGCTTCGAAGTATAGAGGGAAAAAAATATACAAAAACCCCTTTGAAGTTTTTAGGAAAAACATTAAACTCCAAATTTATTAAAAAAAAAAACACTCCATTCTAGTATAATATATATATTAAAATATATTTATTTAACATATAATAATATTATTTTTACTTTTATTATATAGATATATAAAATAAAAGTAAAAATAATATGATTATATGTTAAATAAATATATTTTAATAATAATTCAATAAAATATTAATTTCTTCATAAAATTTATAAATAATAATTACTAAAATTTATAATATATACGTACTTCTTGAAAAATATATCTTTTCATGCAGGTTATATCGCTTAAAAAAATTAATTATCATTAGTATATTTAATATATTAATTATGTTTAAATAAGTTACAGTAATATATATAAATAATATGGATAAAATACAAAATAAAAGGGAGTATTTATATATAGAAAATTTGTCTGGAACAAAAAAACTCACTTTTCTCTTCTTAGAATTAATTTATGATTTTGGAAAAATTTTTATTTAATTTTACTCATATTAAGTATAACTTTAATTTTTTTTCTCATTTAATTAACATTCACTCTTTACTATTTTTATTTCTTAAATAATATTGTTATTATTCTATTTGTCTCCTATCTAAATAATATATTCATAATTTAAAATTCAAATAATACTATTATATGCTACAAAGCAAATGATTAAATAACTATAAAAATTTATTTATATTAATAGTATATTAATGTTGTTTTAATGTAGACAAAATATTAAAATTTAAGCCTTATGATTATTTTAAATTAATATTATAAAGATTTAATATCGATTAAGATATCTGATTACTATGAAATTAATTTTGAGTAATGCATAATAATAAGATCTTAAAAATAACTTTTTAACAAAAGATTTTTAGCAACATTAGGTAGTAATTAGTTTAACAAGTCTCATATTTCATATATTTTAAAGTTATTGAAATATATTATTCAATTTATAATTTAAACATAATTTATATGTTAGATGCACTAACAAATAATTTATTCATTTTTTAAGGTACGTAAACTATGTGGAGAGATATATTTTTAAAAAAATATATATTAAAAAAATTTAATAATAATTGTTTATGAATTTTATAAAAGATATTTTATTAAATTATTATTAAAATATATATTTATCTATATTAACTGTATATTAAACTTAAATTCTTACCATTATCTTATATTAATATTATAAAAATTTAATCTGAACTAAGGTATTTTGAGACTATTTTTTAGTATTGTTATGACAATAAGATTTTCTTTAAAAATTACATTTTAATAATATTAATTATTAATTAGTTTTATTTAAACATAATTAATATATTAGATGTATTAATAATAATTAATTTATTTTTTAAGGAATGTAACCCATGTGGACAGATGTATTTTTAAAAAATATATATTAAAAATGTTAGTGATAATTATTTATAAATTTTAAGAAATTAATATTTTATTAAATTATTATTAAAATATATTTATTTAATATTTTTCTACAATATTTATTTAGTATATAATCATATCATTTTTATTTTAATTATTAATATATTTTTTTATAATGGAGCGGAGTGTTTATTTTTCTATAAATTTGAAATTTACTATTCTTTCTTAAAATCAAAGGGGTTGGTGCACTTTTCTGGAAAAAAAAAAACTTAGCGGTAATCTAACACGCGGTAAAAATTAAATGTTAGGTGTTTTATCTTTTAAATAAATAAGTTCAAAATTGTCTCTTTTAACATTTTTTTTTTTGGGATCAATTCTCTCTCTCTCTCTTTTAACCTTATGGCATTAGTAAATTAGCCTCTCTTTTTTTTGTTTTTTTCATGTGAAAAATTAGTCTCTTTCATTAATTAGGAAGGAATAGGTAGTCATGGAAGGGGACGGACCAATTGAGTAAAGTAGATCTTTATTCAACAAATGTGCATATGTTAATTTTTTTATTTTTAATTAAAAACTTTTTGGTGAACAAGATAAGTTAGTTAATTTCAGTGCATAGTAAAAACTAAAATCATACAAAATTATTTATCGTCAAATATTTAAAGTTGGTTATTTGCTATTTAGTTAGAACATTATTTTTAAAAGTTAGTGGCAACATAATAGAAGCACAAGAAAATACAAATGAAAAATATTTAGGTTACTGATAGAAAACAATTTGTTGATAATAGACAATCCTTTTGTATATGAAATAAGTTGATTACAAAAAGGAATAGTACACAATTTAATATCATGAAAATCTTTGATATGATATTATGAATTTCATAACATAATGAAAAAGAAAATAAAAATAAATCATTATCTTTAACAGACTAAAAAGGTTGATAAACTATTTTGGAACATCGTTTAATTAAGTGTAAAACTAACTTTTGTTAAAGATATATTAAGGTTGCCATTAGTTGACTTATATCCACATTTTGTAGTTTCATTATTTGACTTCAACATATTTCGTTTTAAAGAATGTCACTAACACATTTTTCAAAGTAATTTATACTTTTGTTTGATTAAGATTTTAGGAGAAGTATTTATTCAGAAATAAACGTAAAAATAAAAGCAAAAAATTATTTTATATTTGAATATAATTGTATAAATATTTTTTATTAAAATTAGAAATTATTAAATTATTTACATATGATAAAAAGATATTTTTTTATAAAATTATAATTAAGAATATGAAGAGAAAGAGAAAGAGAGGGGAAGAGAATAGGATTTTTTTTTAAAAAAATTTAATTATAAAATTATTATTGAAAAAAAGAAAGTTGTTGCAAAATTCGAGGAGCAATCTTTTCTCTATTTTACTGCTTTAATTTATAGAAAAAGCAATTTTCTATCTATTTCATAAAAATAAAAAAAAATTTAATTATTTTCTGCTTCTATTTTTTTAAAAAAAACTAGAAACAAATAATATGAAACATTTTATAAATACTTTATTAAAAAACTTTGGAAAAAAATAATATATATTTTTTATACTAGAAGCACAAATAATACATCCAATATTCTTTTACGGACTTGTAAGTTTCTTATCTCGTATTATTCATGTACGCACACGTAAGATGTTGGCCTTAATTTAGCAATAAATATAAATAAGGTATGGCCGAACAACCACACCAAACGTTTGCCGTTTATCTATGTTGTTTAACGAATGTGTGCTGGTAGGAAGAACTTGATTTGCATTTTACAAATCGCGACAGAAAGCTATTCAGATTGGAACTCATATTTCGTTTGGTTTGCTTCAAAATCTAGCGATGACTGCCTAAATTTCACCCTCTACTATTGGAGCGTGGACTAAACTTTTCATATATGGCAGACCCTCAGAATAAACCCAGTTAATGAAATTTCAAACAAAATTTTCAAACCAATCATCAGACATAAGATTATTTTGCATTGTTCTATATATAGAAAATCTAAGCATGTTTAGAGGTTTCTTTAGTTGACTTAAATCAATAAACTAAAGAGAACAGGTCAATGTTCCACATTCCACATTATAACTTTAGAATGAGATGCAAAGGTCATGCTGTTGTTTATTTAAGCTGTGGAAAAGTATGTCATATAAAAATAGGGACTAGCTAGTGGAGGAATCGTTGCACAATCATAATATTTTATAGTAAAAGCTTACGTAATTTTAGTTTTGATAGTTGATTGGTCTGAACTTTAAATTTCTTCAAGTGTACATAATCAATTGACACTTTGATCTTTCAGCTTTAAATGGACGAAAAATGAATCCCATTACATATGTGTTAAACACTTAAAACTTTTAATCAATTGCGGAATATAAAACCCATTTCAACAACATTCTTCCTGCCACCGAAAGCAAACAAGGGGGGAAAAAAATACAAAACCTTGCTCTAAGGAATATGGTTCGGGTGGAAGAAGGTATAGCTTCTCCACTAAGGCAAGACAAGGAAGGAGAGACGACTTGCAATATCAGCAAATAGACTCAAGCAATCGTGCTATGCTTCTCCTCATTCTTTTTTTTTTTTTTTCATTATTACAAACATGTGAATGTGATTAATCACAAGTACAGATATTTATATACCACCACGTAATTACATAATTTTTATTATTTCAGTACAACTAGAGTTAATTAGAGAATAATTTTAATGTATAGACACTGTCATTCAATAAAAAAAAATTGTCAACATGATATATTCTTGTAATTTTTATTGGATAACAATATAAAATATAAAATATTTCAACTTTTACTGCATAAAAATTAGTCTCCTAAGTTTACACTTTGTTATATTTTAATATTTGAATGCAATTTTCAAAACACTGACAGTTGCTTGCACCGCTAATTGTCCTTGCCAAGGTGATACTTACCCTCAACCACCCCAACATAACATAACGACACCTAGTATTTGAAAACCTTGGAGGCAGCAACGTCCTCATGAGGAAACCTCCTCAACATCTAAATTAATATTGGCTTGTGTTGTGTCTGTACTTGTGTGTGTGTGTGTGCGGGAAGCTAAGCCACGAGCTTGGACAGACACACCTAAGACAGGCATATCCGACCCATCTCAACAACCAAATGACATGTCCTTCATTATTCTCAACGCTGGTTCGTCATCACAAACATCCTCCACTGGGAACTGAGAAGAGCCAGCCATAAAAAGTGGCTCCTTCTTTGGCACTTAACTAACCACACCCCATCAATAATTCATGCCTCAAGGAAGCTTCCTTGGAGTCACACTTGAGCTTCTCTCACTTTGGCCATTAGTGGTGGTGGTGCTGAATTGAGACAAGGTTGAGGTTGAGTTTTTCATCCCTGGTAAGCAAGCCTTCATGATTTATGTATCTGGGTGTTCCTCAAGTTTGGTCCTTTCTTTCTGAGTTTCTGCATCTAAATTTTGCAATGTCAGGTGAAAGCCAGTTTTCCTTATTCGTTACTGTGTAATATTATATGTATTAATCTAATACTCATCCGTTCTTAGATCTGTTACCTGTTATTTCGATTAACGAGATATGTTTATATGTATAATATATATAGAACTCATTGTCGATGACGTTCGTTTAACTTCTAGTAACCTGCCTGTTAAACAAAAAAAAAAAAAATATTCCTGGTAGCCTGTTAAAAAAATTGGATACGGTCAAAAAAAAGTAAAGACAATCACTAGTGACACATATAAAATAAGTAGATTATGGGTTCTCGACAAACAGTTTGAATTCAACTTCATCATTGTTGTTGCTATTCTAAATTTTACGAGTGTTATCTGCATCTTTAAGCCTGAAATTATGTATATAAAAAAGGATGATGATTAATTAATGCATCCCATAAAATGTGTTGCCTTTCTAACAATTCTGACTTTGCAATTTATTTATGTAATGCTCAGTAAGTAGTGTGAAGCAAGCCTTAGTTTTATCATTTCTTTTTGTTTCAAATGTTTTCTGTGTACATTAATTTAAATTTGTTAAGAAAATGGCATTAACTAGTTAACGAATTCCTTAAGTACAGGTCGAACTGGTTGGAAACGGACTTCACCTATTTCAAACTTTGGAAATACTCTTTGGAGCAGAATTGTGCTTTCAAACATTTTGAAACTCCACAATACGTATTCAACTCACTTGAGAGTGAAACACACGACATTTGAATTTCTTAAACTTTGACAGTTCTAATTAATCTAGATTGTTGCGTGTGTATATATATATATATTGTAAATATTTTTAATGTTTATCGTGCTATACCTGCTACTGGTGTTTTTTTTTAGTTTACAGTTCTGGATTCTGGATTGTATTATGGGTATTATGAGTTTCCAATGTCAGGAAACTTAGGCAATCATAAAATTCGTTCTCCTTTTAATCTTTTGTATTTGTGGTTTCTAATTTGACATGGACTAATCATTTGGTGGTATTACTTCCTCAGTTAGAGGCTTAGCTTATATCTTCAAAATGTTTCAGATACAGAAAATTGCAATTATGTAGCTTCAAAAGATCTTTCTTCAACTTGTTATCTTTTATACTGCAGTTAATTCGGACAAGTTCAGTTGGATTTGGAAACTGTTACAACTGATCTAATAACAATGGGATTCCAACTCGCCTTGTTTCTCTTTCTGGCATCTCTTCGTTTGATTCTAAGTCAAGATGTTGAACATGGTTCAATTATAGTAGATGGAGCTCAAGCAATAGCCGAGACTGATGATAACTTTATCTGTGCTACTATTGATTGGTGGCCTCATGATAAGTGTGACTACAACCAGTGCCCCTGGGGAAATTCATCCGTTGTAAATTTGGTGAGTATTTTGGTACAGATTTGTATACAATATGAAATGAGCAAAGAGACATTAGAACTCTAGAAAGTAGAAAGCTTTGAAGCAGTTTGAGTCATTATTCAATGTGGATTCGTTTTTCAGGACTTGTCCCATCCTCTCCTTGCCAAGGCTATCCAAGGTTTGTAGATTTGCATAATGTACATAAATTGATAAGGTTTAGAAAATTAGTTACTCTGATTGCATTCTACGGTTTTGTGGCTTCCTGAACCTACAATGTATTTTTATGAGTTTTGTCATCTTTCAAAATATTTACTTCAAGCAGATGTTATTCTTTCCATAACGGTTGCTTGATAGGTATCAAGCCTTTGAGGATAAGAGTTGGAGGTTCCTTGCAAGACCAAGTGCTGTATGAGGTAGGGAGTTTGAAGTCCCCTTGTCATGCATTTCAGAAGATGAAAGGTGGATTATTTGGATTTTCAAAGGGATGTTTACACATGAAAAGATGGGATGAGCTGAATCATTTTTTCAATGAGACAGGGTAAGAAATTTTAACATTTTGTTGTTTTCTTCACCATTGGTATAGGAGGCTCACTATTTGCATTCTGAGTTACTTCCTCACCTTGATGGGAATTACTCTCCCGACTTAGCTGCCCCTATAACACAAACTAAACTGGTAGGATTAAACTGCATTGACTAAAATGTCCTGGGGTTCAATTCCTACTGGTTACCCATCATTGTTAGGTTATCTGTAAATACCATTGTAAGCTCCTGTAGGCATCTGTAGCATGCTTTGATGTTGCAGTAATGCAACCTCCCCTGCCCCTAAACATTTTTACACCGAAAACACAAAAAAAAGAAGCTCAAAAGGATTGGATCTTATTTTTGTCCAACTGCACTTTGAATGAGTAGCTTTTCTTTGTATTCCTTCAGTGTGTGTGTGTGTGTGTGTGTGTGTGTATGTGTGATTTAACATAATATGTTTATAGTATATATGTGCTAGTATGAGCATACTTACGCTGGAAGGAAAGCTGAAGTGGGTGGGGAAGGGATGATTATCTGTGTCTGTGGTGTAACTTAGTTTGGAGTTTGACACATGCAGGGCCATTATAACATTTGGCTTGAATGCACTCCATGGGAGGCACAAGATTAGTCAAACTGTTTGGGGAGGAGACTGGGACCCTACCAATGCTCACGACTTCATAAACTACACTATTTCAAAGGGATACAAGATCGATTCATGGGAATTTGGTAGGACAGAAGATGGAACTATAGTTACATTCATTTTTGTTTATATTGGGCCTTATGCTTAATCTTGCATATGCTGCTGTAGGTAATGAGTTGAGTGGTAAGGGCATTGGTGCAAGTGTTGGTGCAGCACAGTATGGGAAAGACTTGATAAAGCTTAAACAAATCCTACGCACATTATACCATAACTCCAAGTTCAAACCCCCTTCTCTCATAGCACCTGGAGGATTCTATGATAAGGATTGGTTTGACAAGCTTCTTGAGGTCTCAGGTTCTGGCGTAATCAATGCGCTGACTCATCACATATATAATTTGGGCCCAGGTTTGCTTGTAACTTAACTAGCTCTTTCTATCATAGTTGTTCTTATAGGAATTTAGCATTTGTAACATTTATTTATAGACAATGGATATAAAAGAAAGCAGTTATATGAAAGAGCGAAAGTATTATGTTCTATTCCTTCCTTTGCGTCTTTATATGTTAATTTCCATTTTTCAGGTAGTGATGAGCATATTGAAACAAAGATTCTAGATCCTCAGCGCTTGAGCAAGGTAGAATCAATTTTTAGCAATCTGTCAGAGACCATTCAGAGACATGGTCCTTGGTCTTCTGCATGGGTAGGAGAAGCTGGTGGGGCATACAACAGTGGTGGTCGTGATGTTTCTGACACATTTGTGAATAGCTTTTGGTAATGTTGGTTCTTCCATCATTTTTTGTTCCTCTTAAATGCCTAAGGAAGGATTAGAACATTTTATCTAGCTTAGAAATCATTGAAATTAACTTATAAGTCCTGAAATTTAAATGACTTGTAGGTACTTAGATCAACTTGGAATAGCATCCAGATACAACACTAAGGTTTATTGCAGGCAGACTTTAATTGGAGGAAACTATGGCCTTCTTAATACCACCACTTTCACTCCCAATCCTGACTACTACAGGCAAGTGCAAATTGAAAAATATAAAATGAAGTGAAAGAAAAAAACAAATATATTAAGTTTTCCTGAGTTATTATTGAAATCATTGCTTCACATATCTAATCCTATGCTCTGGTTTTGTTTTCTGAATAGTGCACTTCTCTGGAGTCAGCTAATGGGGAAGAGCGTTCTTGCGGCTTCCAGTGATGTTTTTTCACCTTTCTTACGCACTTATGCTCATTGTTCGAAAGGCAGAGTAAGTGCGCCTTTGCCACTTATGCTCTTTATTTTACACTGTTAGTGTATATAGAAATTGGTGAATTCTCTTGTACCCTTGCATAAGTGTGCATTTTGTGCATTTTTATGTTGGATGGTCATGATTGTGATATATTTTATGGTAAGATTGTGAGGTGCATCAATACATCAATCATTTATGATGCACTATAATAATATCTAATTTTAAGAAAATTTAAAAATATAATTAAATATATTTTAAAAATTAATTATCATATACTGATAGTGTAATATATTGACAGTATAAAATAATTTTATACTATCAATATAATCAAAAAATTTTATCAGTGTAATTTTAATTATCATACATTGACGATGTAAAATTATAGTGGCAGTATAAAATAATTTTACATTGTCAGTGTAATCAAAAAATTTTATCAGTATAATTTTAATTATCATACACTGACAGTGTAAAATTATACTGGCAATACTATAAAATTATACTGATAAAATTTTTTGATTATACTGATAGTGTAAAATTATTTTATATTGCCAGTATAATTTTACCCTGTCAATGTATGATAATTAAAATTACACTGATAAAATTTTTTGATTACATTGACAGTGTAAAATTATTTTATCACTATTTATAATTTCTGTTTGTTAATGTATGATAATTAAAATTACACTGATAAAATTTTTTGATTATACTGACAGTATAAAATTATTTTATACTGTCAATATATTACATTATCAGTATATGATAATTAATTTTTAAAATATATTTAATTATATTTTTAAATTTTCTTAAAATTAGATATTATTATAGTGCATCATAAGTGATTGGTGCATTGATGCACCTCACAATCTCACCATAAAACATGTCAAGATCGTGACCGTCTAACACAAAAATGCACAAAATGCACACTTATGCAAGGGTACCTGATAATTCACCATAGAAATTAATCTTTTCTTTTTAACTCTAATTCTTCTTAATTTCAATCTACAGGATGGTGTAACATTTTTGCTGATCAACTTAAGCAATCAGACTCATTTCATACTAACAATTCATGACCGTCAGGCATTGAGTAATGCAGGAAAAGAAGATGTCAAACACATCCATAAAGAAAATTCATTCTTTGGCCATCTCAAGAGTGCATTTTCTTGGGTTGGAACAAAAGGATCAGATGTCACATTCAGGGAGGAGTACCACCTAACTCCAAAAGATGGTTACCTTCGAAGCCAAAACATGATGCTGAATGGTGTTCCACTAGAGTTAACAGATGATGGAGAAATTCCAACATTGGATCCAGTACGCACTAATATACATTCTCCAATATACATAGCTCCTTTATCCATTGCATTTATTGTATACCCCAACTTTGACACTCCTGCTTGTGTTGTTGGACACAGAAAACTTTAATACAAGGTTTCTTGGATCTTCTAGACTAGGAACTAGGACTAAGGCATTGTAAGCTCAGTCATTGTAATTGTATGTAATAGCTGTTGCCTTCAAAGCATAGTTATAATTTATAAAAACCTGATATGGAACAAACATATAATGATGCATTATCAACTAGTGAATACATTATTGGTTCAAATTATTTATGTTTCTGTCCTGTGTTTGTTAACTCAGTTGGTAAGAGTTTGGAACATAAATGAGCACCAGAATTCAATTTTTTTTATATACTTTTTATCTCAATTTTCCTTCTCTTATCTCCCAACCCCCTCTCATGCCTCATTAGATGGCTTCTTAAGGGCATTACTAGGGGACCCTTCGGCTAGATGCCTAGACCTACCAGGTGGATTCTAGGCTTTATGAATTTAAAAAAAAGAAGAAGAAGAAGAAGAAGAAATCCTGTTTCTTTTTTTTTTTTTGAAACTGTGTGGTAGTCATTTGTTTCACTTTTCTTCATCTAAGTGCCTGTTTGGAACATAGACAAAATCGATTTCAACCAAAGCAAGAAATTTTCCCTTTCGTTGAAAGTTACATTGGAAATCGGGATATTATTTGTGAATTCACGCTTTTTTATTGGGTAAGTAAAACCAAGCAAGCTCTAACTTGGGACCAATAACTATCACCAAAATGAATATTGTGCAGCCACTCCATTTTATTTTTTCTATATTTTTAATTAAAAATGAAATGGAATTAGTTATGCTCATGTAATGTGATATTCTTAGCCAAGCCCTGCCAATATATTAAATGTTTAATCATAAACTCCACCACTGAATTTTTCCTTTTGGGTGTTGAAATGGAGTAAGTGTTATTGTTAGTAAGCTAAATTCAAACGATTGACTGATGAAAATTTAAGTAAAGATGTTCATAAAATTAATTCTAGAATATGGACCATATGCCTCGAAATAGTTTCATTAGGGTAATTAAATGAATATTGGGTTTTAATTAGTTTAACTTTTTATTTAATGATTTACTAATAATTTTTGGTATAAAATTATGAGGTTAATTTATATATACTGACAGTGTAAAATAATTTTACACTGTTAGCTAATAGAAATACTAAAAAGTGATAAATCATGGTGGACTCCTCATTCTAGTAGGTAGTTATTTGTATGAGTTGATACTTTCTAGTATTTTTATTGACTAATACTATAAAATTAGTTTATATTATCAATGCATACAAATTAAACTCTAAAATTATATATCAATATTTTAAAGAGTTTAATTGATATGTATTGACAGTGTAAAATAGTTTTACACTGTCAACCAATAGAAATAGGGAAAAATGAAAAATCATGGTGGGTCCCTCATTGTAATGGGTAGTTATTTGTATGAGTTGACACTTTTCACTATTTCTATTGGCTGACAGTGTAAAATTATTTTATACTGTCAGTGTATTTAAATTAAATTCTATTTTAAAAGTAAATATTCTTTTGTTTTAATTTAATTTTAATATACTATCAATATAATTTTTATATAAATATTTAAGTATATATTATCATATAATTAAAAATGTTTAACTTTTATAATAATTATGTAGAAAATTATATACAGGATGCTATATAATTAGTTTACAATATAAATTTATACTAACATGTCAAAATTAATCTTTTTCTTTTTGAGATGTAAATATTCAAGTTTTTAAGAATTTCATCCTTTTGAACAGATATGGTCATTTCGGAAACAATGTTTATACATCATATTTAATACACTCAAATAACATGAATGCTTGCAGAGAATTATGTATCAGTAACTTTACTATATTGGTGAATCTAGTAAAATGGTCTCAAGGTCAAATCAAGCTATTTTCGGAGAAGAGTCAGTGGTGCCTGGTGAGTTACTCTAGAGATTCTGGCTGTCTATTATTCCAGCACCATCACCCTTGGAATTTTGTGTCCACTTTAGATATGTGGAGTTTTCACTTCAAATATTATAAAAACTATATTGGAGTTTTCACTTTACTATATTGTTGAGTCTAGTAAAATGGTCACAAGGTCAAATCAAGCTATTTTCGGAGAAGAGAATTATTCTAGAGATTCTGGCTGTCTATTATTCCAGCACCATCACGCTTGGAATTGTCTGTCCACTTTAGACATGTGGAGTTTTCACTTGAAATATTATAAAAACTATTTTTATAATACGATTTAATTAGTTTAATCTGTATACTTAGTATAATTAAACTTTGACTATGAATAGTTATACGCATCAGCCCATTCATTGGGCCCACAGTCAGAACGTGGAAGCGGAAGAAGAATCTAATCTAATTGAACTTGTCCGTTGAATGAAATGCAGTAAGATCGCACAAGGCGAGTTTAATCTGTTGTGCATTTAATATAGTGCAACACAAGTGCAAACTAAATCATAGCTATGAAAAAAATAGTCTAAAACCCAATAGAACCACTATACTGTATATCTGAATACAATTTAAAAAAAAAAAAACAAACGACATTATTTGCCAAGTAAACGACGGCCACGTTGATTAGCACCTTTCATTCGGAAATTCAACTCATCCACATCATCGTACATGTGGTTCAGTGCTTTGTTATGCCTGCAACATTTACCCAAAACAATTATTAATTATATGCTTTGATAACTCCCAAGTCAATATGTCAGTAAAAATATCACTTTGTTTTGTAAGGACTAAGGAGCTAAGGTAAGGGGGAGGGGAGGGCACAAAAGATTATAAAATCCAGAGCTCAAGAATCACTCTTGAGGTTGAGGTATAATTAGAGAAACAATGAATAATGTGCAAATGACTGACCTCTCAATTTCGGAGCCCATGTCAACAGCCATGCCTTTGAGCTCTCCCAATAGATCACTTAAATCCGACAGTGCATCATCTTGCTTCCTCTTCTCAACCTATTTTCAGTTCAGCACATCTTGCTTAGTAGCTGAATGAATTCAATCTTAGCAATAAGTATGCAATCAGGAAAGGCAAAGAGGGATATCACAAAATGAAAATTAGACTAACAATTACTAGAGTACATTCTAGGTGGTTAATGGGAAAAAGATGAAATGAAGACAGTTTGCTATCAACTATTGAAAATACGACTGGTTTATTCCAATCTAGTGATCTGGTCATTAGAGCTAAAACTATAGTAGAAAATAACCACCACATATTCACATATTAAAATCAGAAAGATACTAAAGCCTTGTCATGTTCAGCTGGCTTTGAATAACAGCTTAATCTTCACCGATGATACGAACCTCAACTTTTTCAAGCGCATTTGTTGGTTCATGCGATGGTGGCCGCAGATTGGACTGCCCTTTGGGTGCAGAAGCCAATCCCAACTTCTCTCTCTGCTCCAAGTGGTTGCCCTTTTTTCTGACTGGATCATCTGTTGTATATCATGAACCACATTATGTCTATGTACTCTTATACTGCATCACATAATGAAAATTTAAGAGGCCAGCAAATGCAGAGAAAATATTAACCTCCAAAAATAACAGGGCCTCTTATCGCACGTGTCTTCTTCGGTTTCCAAGTTTTGGAGAAGATGCCGCCAAGGCTTCCCAAAAGCTTCTCTCCCTGTAAGCAGGGATAAGACAGTTATAACTTAGTCAGTTTTAGTCCAGAATACAAGCTGAACGCTCTTTTCAGAGGGCTTCACAAACAAAAGAATGTCATGAAGCAACGAAATGTTTCCACAAATGCAAAACAACATGAGAAATAGGAGGAGCACCGAAACAAATGTACTGTTTAACTCGGGAATAACAAGATTGATACCCTGCTTAAATCTTGATCAATGTCAGCAGCAACATGGTGACTCCTGGTAATTTGCTCCCCTTGTTGATGAAGCGTGACTAAAGTCTTGGTAGCATCCTCTCTCATGTTCTCTGCAATCTTCAAACAATTGTTGACTGATTTTGTAGTCTCCTCAGCCTTGTAAACAGCATAACTCTCCAACTCTTGCACCGATTGATTCTCTAATCCGCCAGAATCGCGAAAATCATTCTTATGCCTATTCCGGTCCGCAGATCGAAGGGCATATGAAGAAGCCGAAGAGTTCTTATCAGCATCAATGTCATCAAAAGGGTTGGTGTTTTCTAGTGAAACTAGCGCGCGTTCGGAAGAAGTCTTCCTCGAGGAACTATACTTTTTGTTATCCTTTACCCGATCCTCATCATCAGAATCAAACGGGTTTGACCCAGATTTAACAGGATACACAGGGTCAACGGAGCTAGGTTTAGCCACCTTTAAAGGAGATCTCTTTGAACCAAACATTCTCTCCCTTTTTGCAGAATTGAGTCAGAGGCAAATGGAAGTAGACAACTCAACAAACTAAAAAACAATGATCCTATTTGATTTGAAGACAGATTTAGCTTCTCCCTGGAAAGGCAAGCAAGTGCTACTATTCAGTCACTATTGATGTAGAACAAGAAGCAAAAAGAACCCAAATATCAAATTCCAAGTGTGCACTTATCACAGAAAAGCATCAATTTTATTAGGTCAAAAGAGAAGAAAAGCTTAACCTGATAAAAAATTGCTCTTAACAAAAAGGGCAAAAAAAAAAAAAAAATGAACTTTGGTGCAGAGAATGAACAAAAGCGACAAAAGTAAAGCAACAGAAAAAAAAGGGAATCACCAACCCTTGACAAGGACCATGAAAGAACTTCAAAACGTATAAGATTTCACCACGATAGCGTTTTCAAAGTCGTCAAAAGCAAAGCAAGAGGCGTTACAAACGAGATTATGCCGGACTTTGACGACATGTCATATATACGAAACAGCAATAAAAATTGCTACGTTTTGGTCGCTCAGAAAATCAAAGAAAACATTTGCAGAATGAATAATGAAAATGAAAAAGATTAGAAAAAGTAACAGAAAAACAAGAAACACAGGATCTCTAAGGATAGCAGAAACCACTATCACGAGAAAGAATATTGAACTGAAACTCAGAAAACACAGCAAGTTCAAGAAAATCTCGCAAGACCCATTTGGATTTAAGGGCTTCCCTCAACAAAAGAAGCGTTAAAATCAAAACTTTTAGCAGAGAAAGCAAGATGGTACCTTGGAGAAAACACACCGAATGTTGCAGTGTGTGGTAAAGAAACCAGCAACTACTTACAGCTCTTAGATTGGATTAACGAGTTGTTGGGTGGAGAAGAGGGAACGGTTTCTTTAAGAACTTGGTTAATGCAGAAAGCTCTGCAAAATCGCGTCAAGAAAGGTCAGACGCAGGGAAATTGCAGAGAAATCGATTCTGAGCGGACGTGTTCTTTGGGGTGTTGACGTTTGGCGATGCGCTCTTGTTTTTGTTTCTTTTTGTTTTTTGGGTCCTTTGACAACTTCTTTATTGTTTAATTAATTAATTATTTATTTATTATATGGGCGTTGTTTGAATTGAAACGTTGAATGAATCAAGTGCGGAACTTTTTAAGATGTGCTGAGTGGGGTCCTCTCAAATCGAAATCAATTAAGGACTTTGACAACTTCTTTCTGAGGAACAGCAAGAGTTAATATTACGGGTACAATTTTTTTTTATATAGATTTAATTTGTTTGTACGAATCGTTTTTTTAATTATATTTCTTTGTTTATATGATTCTTATAGTAGTAAAATAAAAGTCATGTATATTTAATCATATAATAATATATAAATAGACAATAATATAAAAAAAATTTATACTATCCATACATATAAATATATATACCTAACATTTCTTGAATTAGCAAATATGCTATGCGTTATTTTGATTTTTGTTATACAGTTCTTTACTCTACTTTAGAGAACACCCTAAATGGTTAGAAAAATGTGCAGGTCGTTGGCTTAATATTATATTTATTATATGATCGATTAAATATACGTCCCAATGATGTCATCAAAATAAACCAAGTACTTTATGGTTAAATGAATTGTTATTGTAGTAACTTTTTTTCACATGTAAAAGGGGGAGAACGGAAATTCCATATAATAAAAAAAGAGTCCTTTCTCAAATTCACTTCTCTGTTGATCCATGGATTGGTTACAGATGGAAGGAAAATAACAAAATAAATATTTAGTTAATTATTTGATTTACATGATTTGATATTTATTTTTCTTAAATAAAATCTTATGTTCAAATCTTATAAATTTAAAAAATTTCTATTTAGAAAATTTTACTAAAAAATATTATATAAGCAAAAGAATATAATCAAAATTTTTAACGAAAACCATAGTAGGAGTTGGATGGTATAGTGCCTATTTTGGAGGTGGTCAAAATCGATTTTATTGAAAAGAAGGAGGTTCTTCCTTTTTTACAAAATTCACTAGGAAACCCCAAAATTGCATTAAGAAATTTCATTCTTCCATTTGTATTATGAGTTTAATTGGTATGTACTGACAGTTTTAGTAAAACTATTTTACACTGTCAACCAATAGAAATAGGGAAAAGTGAGAAATTATGGTGGATTCCTTATTATAATAGGTAGTTATTTGTATGAGTTAACACTTTTTACTATTTTTATTGGCTGACAGTGTAAAATTATTTTACACTGTCAGTGCATTTAAATTAAATTCTTGTATTATTATCCAAATAAGCTTATAAAATGGCAGGACCTATTTATTTATTCAAAGATCAATAATAATGCTACATACAAAATTCTAACAAAAATTTTGATAATCTAATATTTTTTAATTTTACTCCCATAATAGATTCATCTGATTCAAATTAAATTAGTTATGTTATGATAAATTTCAAAATTGATAGCTTTAAAAAAAAATGAATACTAGTTAGACAGTCAACTTAGGAGCAATCCTTGGATAGTGGAAATGGTGCAACCAATACAATGAGAATATATTTTTATTGATGATGTTGCTCTTGAGCATAAAGCATTGATCCTTGACTTGAAATAAAATAGAAGTTTGGCAGCTAAATTGAGATTTTTCATTGGATTAAAGATAAGAAATATGAATTGAATAATTTGCTAAATAATCTTCTCAATGATGTGACATGATATGAGTGCGTTCGTTTCAATTTTTTTTTTTAAAGTGATTGTGAAACTTAAATTTTGGACGCATTTATTTCAACTTTTAAAAAAAAAGTGATTTTAAAACTTAAATTTTATATATAGTTAAAAAAATTGAAAATAGATTTTTTTAACAATTCTAATTATTTTTAAAAAATTATCCAAATATACGAAAATTAATTTTTTTTATGAAAAAAATAATTTTTTGCCAAAAAAATTCTAAACAAACACACCTTTTATTAGAGATGTCAATTTTACTCGCTCTTATGGGTACTCACGAGTAATACCCATGATGGGTAGGTATGGGGGGAAGCTTTTCCTCCCACAAGTAATAGAGATGGAAAATTCAAATACCTATTTGTTAAACAGGGTGAAAGCAGGAATCATGATCCCCATACCCACAAGTACCTATTTGCCCTAATTTTGTAAATCTATAATCTATCTATTCTTCTCTATTTCTCTCACCCTTTTTCAACTGCCCCCACCCTTTGGTCCTTCGACACACTCTTCTTCTCTTATACACACACACTCTTCTTCCCTTCAATCCCACAGCCATCGGTGCTAGCGTCCATAGCTTCGTTCGCCATTGCGTAAACACACTCTTCTTGCTTTGCCATCCATCGCTTCGTCCTTCCTTCGCTGTCCCTTGCTTCTTCCTTCTTTTGCTTCATCCATTGTCCTTCCTTTGTCATCCGCCCCTCCCAGATTGCACTTCCTTTGCCATCTCTATGATACCTCTGCTTCTTCCTAGTTGACAAGGAGCCTACCACATTTCTCTAATATTCCCCCATGTATCATATATGCTAATCACATACTATTTGTGAAGATTTGTATGAAATTGAGTGGAAAATATTTGTAGTCATTTGCAATTGAAGTAGTAATTTCTTTGTCTCAATTTTTCATTATTATCGTTGGTCATTTAAGTTGCTATTTAGCCATATATGTTCACATGTCCTGTATCCATTTTAAGGTTTGCAACTTCTATACTTGACCTTGGTTTATAGGTTTTGTATTTTCTTAGAATATTTTCTTATAGGGACCCATGAATATTCGTGGGTTTTCACATATCCACAAATTCTCCAAACACGAATACTCTGTGGGTATGGGCACAGAAAGGGGGCGAATACCTATCCATGGGGTGGGAGACAGAGGCCTATCTTCCACCTCCACCCCACTCCACTTCATTGACATTTTTATTATATATAGTTGAAAAAATTGGAAATTATTTTTTTTGTCATAAGTTATTCTTTTTATCTTCTATAAAAAAAACTAAAAACATTTTTTTAAAAATTTTACTTATTTTTTAAAAATTATCCAAATATATAAGAAACAATTTTTCTATTAAAAAAATTAATTTTTAACAAAAAAAATCCCAAACGAAAACTCTTATCTTCAAAATAGACAAAAGTGGTCAATGTATACAGCAGGAGCCAGATGCCCCCTTTTTTTTTTTCTGAACTAAGATGCCACCGTTTTCAAAAACATGAAAAGTCATTTAGCTAAATCATTCACACATTGGAATCCATCTTCAGAATCAGAACACCAATAAAAACTAGATTCAGTGGATAATTATTAGATGAAAAATGCTGGCGGGCAAAAATAATAAGACACTACTAATTTTTGGATAAATGCGTCCGTGCAATTACTTTATTTTATTCAACTTTTTTTTATAATTTTTATCAAAGTGCTGATTTTTATTAAAGATTCCGGTAAAACTGGCGTGAGCTCTATCACTTTATCAGATAAGAAATTTCATATCCTAATATGTATTGTGATACGAAGAAACTGCAACGTAGTGTCGCTTGAAATTTATCTTTGGAAACGTATAATATATTTGAAAAAAAATTAAAATTATTTTTATCTAAAATTTTTATTTCAACTCCTGTTTATTTGTTTAATTTTTCCAAGATCCATTCTCTATATCAACTTGACATTTTATTGTCAACATTTTATTTTGAAGACAGTTTTTAAGACACAATAGACTCAGTCACCATATTTCTACGTTACTAGCCTGTTCAATTTAAAAAGAGAAAAAAGTCCTCTAAAATAAGCTTGCCTTTAAAATATAGCAACAATTAAATCTTGTCACACTAAATAGAATTGGTTACTTGTCTTTAAAATAAGAAAGGAAAAATATTCTTTTTCATAAATCAATCAATAAAATATATCATATTTATAACTCACCAAATGATTTAAATATAAATACAACCTTATTATCTGTTCAATAAACTCCCCCTGTAGTCCGGAGATGTGCATTTGTAACCTTTGCACAACGAAGACAGCTTTGATCCGCTCGAAAACATGAACTGAAATATGCTAACAACATTCATTGCTCGATCATGTACAATTACTCCCCCAACCCAAAACAAGAAAAAGAAAAAAGAAAACAACACCATAAAAAAATTCCCCAGGTATCTGCTCAAATATTTTGCTGTCTACATAAGCCCTTGCACCCTATATCGCCAGTAAACCTTGCCACTTACACAGCCGGTTAAGTTGTTCTCTTCTCTTCTATAATAATCCACATTGATTGTTTTGGAGACCAAGGCCTAAGAAAACATCCTAGATTTCAGTCTTTGTTCGGAGAAAAAAACACTGTCGCTGTCCAGAATATAACAATTTTCTTGCCGGATGCTTCCCAAAACTACACAACCTGAGAAAGAATAGCAATTAAAAGAGTCAGATAGGGAAGAGGAAGATTGATAGTACATAAATGTTGTAGAAACCAGCGTGAAACAGACTTCAATACTGCAGCACTAAAAAATGAAGCAAACTTCATTTTTAACAATTCAAACAAAGGGCAGGAACCCCACTGCATTCTCATTCTATTCTGTTCAGACCATCATTACCATGTTTCTTTATTACCTCTTCTCTCTAAAACATAGATATTAAAACTAAAACCCTAAACTGATTCCCAGTCAGAGGAAAGCCAGAAGTTGTTACAAACCTTGGCTAGACCAGAGAAGAGTTCATTAATATGAAAGGGAGAAGAGTAATCTGATGTGTACTCTTAAGATTGAGGTCTAACTCTACCCTAAAAGCTAACTTAAGAGGAGAGAATTGCCCAGGTGTATATAAAGACTATCTAAGCCATATGCCTAGCATATATGAAACTCAACACACCCTCTTCATGCCAAGGACTGGATCTGAAGTATGAAGTTTGCAGGATTGGACATTTGCCCATGACCCAATATAAAGCATAAGATAGGCTCCGATAGTATCTTAAGATCTAAGACTTAACTACATCCCAAAAGTTAGCTCAATAGAAGAGGATTGCCCAAGTATTTTTAAAGGTTATCTAGACCATATGCTTAGCCAATGTGGTACTCAACATGTGCTGTGTAAGAAGCAACTATAGGGGGCTGAGAAAAGTTCCCCCCTTCATTGTACAAGGGAATTGGGTCAAAGGTCACTGACATGGCCACATGTCTGAGAGATAAATGAGATAAGAATTATATGCTGGACTTTTGAACCCAATTTAACAAGCATTGTGAGTTCAATAGTTCCACTTTGATGACATAAGCATTTTCAATGTTGAGAGGGCAACTTTTAAGATACATTGGTATGAACCTTTAAGTACATTCTCTACCACTGAACCTGAAATGACTTTGAACAATGCCATCCTCTATGCTTCAGGGAGGTGTCTGACAGCAATTAACGGATTTTAAGCTCTCTTTGTAGCTTGAATAAGAAGAAGAAGAGAAAAAGGATAATGTTACATCTTTGAACGATCTATTGATAAAAAAGGGGGAAAAAGTGAAAGAGTGAGTATTTGAACTTCTAAATTCATACCTGCACCTCTAACTCAGCAATTCTTTGCAAAGACGCCTGTTCAATGCAAGCACGACGCTTACATTCTTCTTCAAGCAAATTTGTAAGTTGGTATCTCAGCTCTGCCATTTCCTGAGTTAAGTCCTCTGCTTCCTCTTTGGCCTTCAACTTTTCCTCTCGTAATTCTTCCTAGTAAACGAAGTCAAGATACCATAAAAATTTCCAAGATCAGAAAGTGACATGTCACACAAGTCTTGTTCTCTTACTTCTGTATTTATCAAATTTACATAGACCCCTTGATTGATTGAGCTTTAGTGTATTGCCATACCTTAAGTTTATTCACAAGAAATTCATATTCCTGGATTTGATGTGACATCTCCATCTTCCATTTTAAATCTGCAGCTGGACCTAAGATCATTGCCAATCTTCCAAGGAGTGGACCCAATACTTCTCCACAAGTGCTGAGAAAATATCAGGAAAACATTATTTATTGAAAGAATAATTAAAATTATAAAATTATAAAATTATAGATACAACTAAAAAGGAGACGATACGACACCTATACTATCAACAACGATCAGTGAAAATAGTCACATAATCAAATCTTTTCCTTTAAATAACTGTCTAATAGACATGTCGAGTTTCTTTTAGCATGCATGTTGGCTGCGAAATATTGCCTTTAAAATTAGGATTTGGCTCCTCTAAAGTATGAGATGCAAAAATCAATGGTACAGGTTATCACGCATACAATTTGTCAAGCCAGTGTTTATATCTTATAAAATTCTCAACTGTTAATTTTTCCCAACAGTTGAAATTGTATATTTTACCTTCTTCACTTTTGAGGGGTCAAATCCTTAAAATATGATATTAAGGGCTACAGTATCAAAATAAGGAACATGGAACATCATTCAACTTCAATAAACTAATAACGGATTTACTCGTCTTTAATTTTCTGAATCCACCCCATCTATATTGGAATTATACAATTTCAGAAAACCAAAAAGTACAATTAAGTCTACGTAATGACACTTACAATATCAGACATATAGTTAGTAATTATGATTATATTAATAATTTTATGACTTTGTAAAAGTAGCTCTCTATTTGCTTTAGTGTTTAAGTAAAAATGGGAATATTATTATGAAAAGATAAGAAAAAAGTAGATTGAGACCTCCATTCATGTTTTATTAGCTTGAAGCAGCAAAGTTGGTAATTGCACTCTTTGAAACTATCCAATAGAAGGTCAAGCCAACTTATATGCAAGAGTAAACAGCAGACCACAATGACACATCCTCATCCTTCACCAACTATTATGCAATTAAAATAACACATCTAACTGGCCACATGTCGCATAAATTTAGTTAAACATCTAAACAAAACTTCAAAATATGTACCTTATGTCCTCTGATATGTTGGAATTACTATGGAGTAAACTCAAGGAAGACTGATTTTTGAATTGTGATTTTTCCTTGTTTTCCAGCCAGTCTTCAACCTTTTGAGAAAATTTTTTAGCATTTTTGTTGGCAGTATCGAGCTTCTCTCTAAGCTCCCTATTTTCCTCATCTAGAGAGATGATGATTTTTTGTGCATCCTTAAATGCAACCTGGAGCTTGTCAACCAATCTACTCGTTCTATTTTTTTCTTCTAGAGTTTCATCCTGGATTTTCTTGGCCTCAAAAAGACTCTGTTCCAAGGCCATCATATCAAGCTTCATACTCTCTACTTCAAGCTGAGACTCTAATGCCAGGGATGAAATTGATTCCTCCAGTTTCTCTATGGACAAAGCTGACTTCTCTAATTCCAGTTCTTTAGTCTCTAGTTCCTGCATCAAAGAAACTTGTTTTGAATTAGATCTTTGCAGCCCCTCCCTTAAGCTGAAAACCTCTTCTTGTAAATATTCCATCTCCTCCAATTTCATTTCAAGGCTGAGAACACGAGCTTCCAGATAGTTCGCCTCTGTGTTCCTTGCACTGAGTTGATCCTGAAGATAATCTGTATAAAGAATTATCAACGTAAGACAATGAAAGAGTAGTAAAACCTCAAACTTTTAGTGCATGATTCAACTAATAAATGCTTTTCATGGAAATTCAACATCTATTATAAATTAATTTTCAGATAAAAAAGACATCTAAGAAGAAGAAAACAATACTCTTCAATGGAAATCATCTGTCACACAAGGTAAATTTCATGTATGCAATATGATTATCCACACTGCTGGAGGATGAAATAAAACCGAAAATCAAGAAACTTTTTTTTAAAAAAAAATTGATCTAGCAATCACATGAAAAAAGCTTTAATCACTTTCACGTGGCAGAAATTGGGGAAAGAAAACCAACCTATTTCTTGCGAACAATTCAGCAGCTCTTTTTCCAACCTCTCAATGATCTTCTTATCTTCTGTATGAGCTTCTGACAATGATTTCTCATGTTGTTCCAGTATCTATATCAATGTTATGAATATGGTTGGTGTTTGCTACAAAATGCTCAACTTTAAAACTTTGTAATCATTTCATGTGTCTATCCTTACAACTTACTAGTAGGAGCAAGATTTTATAAACCAAGACAGAGGAAGTCTTTGCAAGCTCAAATTTACTTTCTATTGTTTCTTTACCATATGTTGTTATTTCTGCTCTATTTAACCAGTGATGTACTTTGGATGTGGATGGGTTTGGCACATTACTCTACAGAATTGATAAAAGACTATTGCTAGTTCACGAGAATATACACTGGTGGTCAAAACTCTCCAGAATTCCTCATCTACAAAGTTGAACATCCTAATTCCATCTTGCTTATGCAAATATTAGAGAATAGCTGCATTTTGAATTCTAAGTTCAGCAAGAAGAGTTTGTGAATAAAAATCTCACAGAAGAACATAAGTGCATGGGAAGCACAGTGTGTTAAATCAACAAGCATTACAATCTCATATTACTGCCTTGAAATTAGCCACAACAACCAGACAATCGAAATTAGCTATAGACCAGAACAATATCACTTCTTTTTTTGCCGCAACTCATCTTAGTTTCTTAAATAGAGCCAACGTTTGGGAAGTTTAAGGCTAAAAGTTACTATGTATAACACATGAAGATGCAAAACTTAAGAAGCAAGTTCGTCCTGGCCTTCGTACAAAAACATCTGAACATGGTTATCTAATTACACATATTATTGACTGTATCTTATAATGATATCTTGAAAGCAACCTAGCATGTAACATACCCGGATTAACTGAAAGCTTTGGGATTGAGAACTTTTTAACACATCCTTTGCTTTTCTAAGCTGCAAATCACAGAGAAGAAGGAAATCAGTAAGAGGAAAAAATATACATAAACTAAATTTATAAACAGTATGGCAAATCCAACCAATATTTCCAAAGCCAACAATATTTGACATAGAAATAATACTTCACTCTAGTAGGTAGGAGTAAAATAATAATAATAATGATGATGATGATGATGATGATGATGAAGCAATGCAATCCAAATACATATAAGGATTAAGGAGTTTTACCCAAACTGGCCAATTTAAATTTTTTTCACCAAAGACAGATATTTCATTATCAAAAAATGAAATTGCACATACCAAACAAGACTTTAAAGGATGGACCAAGATCAACACCAAGTATCAGCAAGGTTGTAGGAGATTATAGCAATAACAAACAAGCTCAAGAAGGAAAAGAGGGGAAGGGGTAGGGAATAGTACCTCTCTACATCTTGTTCCAAGTTGAACAAGTTCCTCCATATTTACAGGAGTATCACTATTACTTCTGGTGCTATTTGACATTTAAGCAAGCAAATTCCACACTACTGCATAGGAGAAAGAGTATTGTTACCTGACGTTCATCAGCAGATAAACTATGTTAAAATTTTATAACAGTACAGATAGAATGACCTTACATCCAACATGTAAATTTCCTAATTGTAAATTTCTTAATTAAAAAAAAAAAAAAACGTTGTGCTTACACTCTGAACAGAGGAGTTCAAAATAAGATTCTGCAACTAAAGAAATGAAAAATTCGAAATTTAACGCAGTAAAACGATGAAACACCAATGATTAACCCTAACACACGAGTTTAGATAAACTCTTGAAAGGGATTTGCTAAACATTGCATAGGCCAAGTTTACGGATGCATAAAATGAAACACGGAAAATCCAAAGCTTGTAAATTTTTTACCTTGTTGTGTTGTAGAGAGGGAAGTGCAGCGCAAAAAGGAAGCACCAGATATTGGGGCTCCAAAGACGTGAAAGAAGGAAGCTTCGAGGTGACTCCAATCAGCAATCAGAACTCAGAATGCGAACAATGGCAGGAGCGGGGGTGATAGAGACACCAGACCACAGTGCTTGCCGTACAACCAACCAAACGCATTGGCTCTCGGTACAAGCTAGATTGCGTCCGAGGAGGACACTCTTGTTCTTTCGCTCACTCTTAGAATATTTTTGAAATAAGAATAAGAAAGCACTAAAATTAAAAAAGAAAAAGAAAAAGAAAAGAAAAAATTTGATATTATTTAATTAAAAAATGCTTTCGTTTTTTGAATCGATGTTAGAGATTATTTAGGAAAGGAATAAAAACTTATGTAAATAAATAAAAATAGAGTTTAATTGATATGTACTGATAATGTAAAACTGTTTTATATTATCAATCAATAAAAATAGGAAAAAATAAAAAATTATGGTGTGTTTTTCATTATAATGAATGATTATTTGTATGAATTGATACTTTCTATTATTTCTATTAGTTGACAGTATAAAACTGTTTTATACTGTCAGTACATTTAAATTAAATTCATAAAAATATATGAAAATTTTGGTAAAATCACAAAAATATCTTCTTTTCTTTTACATCTATGAGAAAAAAGATGCTAAAATAATGAGTTTTATGAAAATGTCATACTTCTAATTTCTAGATCTTTTTCTCTTTCATCTATAACTACATATTAAATAAAGGATGAATCTCTTTTTCTTTTGCTTTTTACCTCAAAATGTATACCAAACAAAGTATTTTGAGTAAAACTAAATTAAAGATAAAAATTTGATTTGAAAAAATACCAATTAAAAAAGTATGATTTTCATAATAGGTATGCCGAAGCAACATTTCAATTATATCATATAATATTATTCCATATTCTAAAATATTATTGAATCACCTAATACAACTAACAGAAATTGAGTTTAATAAAATGATTAATCTTTTATAATGTGATAAATTATGATTTAAATCTCAATTGGCAAGAATCCTCACATTTAATATTGGATTGTGTCTAAATAAAAAAAAAAAATCAGCTAATAAATTATTAATTGCAATTTCAAGAATTTGGGTTACCATGCCTTCACCTTCTTGTGAGTTAAGGTCAAGAAAGTCAAGGTAGAGCTACCTCATAAACATGTAAAACTATACTTATATTTCCATGGACAATAAACACAGACCATATAGCCCCATTATTATATCAAGTTAAAATATCACTTCCTTCCATTTGAGAAATAGTTTTAAGTCAGCACATGCTTGACCTCAGACCGAACGTACAACAGCTTTAATTTTTCGTCACAAAGGAAAATAAACAAATACAATATGTCCCTAATGTTATCTTTGAATTTCCCCCTTCCTTTCTTTCCTGTCCCTTATTCTTCGCGTTGGACGAGTAGGCTTGCAACAATTTTGTATTAGACTGTTGACAATATGAATTATCAAATTAAAATAATGCCAACGTTCTCGAGGAGCCTGAAAAAATATCGACAAAAAGCCACAGACAGACACTGTGAGCGTGCATATCAACTAATTGCCTCCAGGTCCTAATCGCCTTCTTCAAATTCAAGAAAACAGAAAACAATTCTTTACTTATTTGACATATCAGTATCAAGGAAAATACCATGATATTAACCATACGTGAGTTATTAGTTTATGTCCAAGTATAGTAATATATATACATATATATAGACACACACACTGAAATTTGGCTGGCAATACCCCTTTCTTTTCTTTTTCTTTTTCTTTTCTTTTTTCCTTCTCTTGCAATATCACATTTCTGAGTCAAGAGACAATTAATTGTAAATTTTCAGAGTCCCAGCAATTACACCAGGAAACGCAGATCAACAGCGTAGACAGTGATAGAAATCCGATTATCCTCCCATTTATTCTATACTGTCCGAATAATTTAAGTTAGATACGAGAAAGGATTATAAGAAACTACGCCTAGAACACTTAGAGCACTGAAGACTGCGTCATTGTGTGCACTGGATGCAAGATGATCACTAAAAGAATATATGAACAGCTATCTCAGGGTGAGAAGCAACCTACAGAAGGCTAATTTCAATGCACAAGTCATACCACATTGGTTTGGTGAGTTTGGCTTGGTTTAGGCAACACTACAAACCTACAAGTTTGGTTGCATGAAACATTTTAGAAATTAGAGTTTATGAAACAGTAAAGTATAAACAATTTATACCTTTCATATGAAATAAAACTGTTCTGATATAAATATAATGGAATGTTTTTTTTTTTTTTTCACTTTTATTAAAGTTTTCAATCCACCGGCCTAAATACTAGTCTCTCTATCTGATGCCACTCCAACCAAGATGGTCCTGAAAAATCGTTGAATTCATGCTGGGCTTAAATTACCAAAGTCCACATAGAAAGTGGGCCTGAATTGAATATAGTTGTGGGCTAGCATCTGTGACTTAACATGGCTAATCGTTTTGCTTATTTATTGCTTTTCTACTTTGGCTGAAAGTTTCCTCCAATTGTGTCGTGTGACTGAGCGGGACAAGAAAATCGAATTATCAGGTGGAAAATAAAAGACATTTATAAATGTGGCAAATTCACATTTTTAATAAAATATAATTCCGTTATTATGTTGGAGAACTTTGTTATTCATTGAATTTAAAACTCAGTTAATGATAAACTACATCTTTGTTAAAAAAGCCAACCGTATGTTGGAAACGAAACATGAGAAATTTGTGTAAAGGACAAAACCTCAAAGCCGAAATCGACATGCTTTCAACTTTATGAAAAAGAGGGAAAAAGTGATTCCTATATTAATAATAATGTTAGAATGGAAACGAAAGCAATGAAGCTTAGAGGGAGAAGTCTAAGAAGAGAAAAGTGACTCCATTAGAAAAGGCAAGATTGGTGCAATTAGATGCAAGCAGGAGATTAAACTGATCAGAGTGGGAAGTGGGATGTCACAATGTGAGGCTCTTGCGTATGCTTCAGACTTAAATGAGTCCACGGACTCAGATACAAGCCATACTTTATAAGTACTTGATCAGAGTGGGGAGTCACAATTTGAGGCTTTGTTGTTGCTGTTTGGTGTGTGTGATGTTATGCCATCATTGACCAGAAAGTAGTTATGCCATTCATTAGCTAAATATTCAATAAGCATAGTTTGTTTTTGTCAAACTTGATTTGGGAATGGCATTACAACTCCCAATTGCATAAATTGCTTCAGTGACTGACTTAATGAGGTTTAGGTACAACTAAGGAGAGACAAACTCTTGATATTACATATAGAACTGTTCTCTACAAAACTAAGTGCGATTCATAGAATGGTTCAAACAATAGGCTTGTCAGAAATGATGACAATATTAACGTAACAAAACAGCATTATTCAGTCACACAAACATAAACAAGCAAGCCCAGTGTTGGTTATTTCTAAACTCTCTCTCTCTCTCTCTCTCTCTCTCTCTCATCAACATGTGTCCCTTATTAAATTGAAATTTAATAGAAATGGAAAACTCAAGATCCAATAAAAGCTGAACTAATCATTTGTTGTTTATTTCACGACACCTACCATGTAATAACAAGCTGCTTACCACATGTCCAAATCTATGGTACAAGGGGCACATTGTGATCAAGGGTGCATCTGATCTTAACCTCCATTTTATTATTATTATTATTATTTAAATCATATTGCTATTATTAAATCGTCCCACTATACATGACATTTTTAGGAATCAAACTTCTAAACGAATCCCATCGACTCTAAAAACTAAGTTGACCTGACTGCCAAGCCAAGTATTTTAGCTTATTTTCTTGCTTCGATCCGAAAAAGACTTGATATTTTTCCAAATAACTCTTGTCAATATTCCCCTTAAACCAATATAGGGCATGATGTTAGGCTGATATGTGGATACAAGAATTTAATAATAAAGTAGTCTTAAGTTTCTTGCTGTACTTTCATTTCGAGCTAACTTCTCATAAATTAAATTATCATTTAGACTTTATTCTCAAAAATTAAATTATAATCACAGTTAAAGTTAAGCTACACTTAGCAATTGAAAAAAGGAGGCGTAGCAAGTGTTTTATACTAAAAATTTCTAATTACTAAACTATCTATTCTTTTGATTTTAGCAATTATGATTTTTAGGTAATTTGCAAAAATTTTAATTTTTAAACTATCTAATTGTTATTACTAAAAACTAAAATGTTCATTTGAACCATCTTATTTTAACACGGAGAATCCTCTAGATCATTACCAAATTATTTATTAAAAATGACATACTAAAAATAATTTAATTTTTAATTTAGTATGATAATATTATATGAACAACAGTTAACTAGATTAAAAAAATACGATACGTAAACTAATTAAATTATATATGTGTAAATTTATAAATAAAGAACTTTGATGCCATATTGCATAAATTCATAGATGAATTTAATAATAAAAAATAGTCTGATTGTTTATATTAATAAAGCGTTATAGCTTTAATTAATAAATCCAATGCAAAATTTAAAAAAGAATTCTATTGGTAGGGGGAAAAAATGGATGAAAAACAAAAAGAGAAAGGGAATTAGTTAATTTTTATGATTATAACACATCCTTTGGAATAGCTGCCTAACTAGTAGCCACCTAAGCACTGTTTTTACGACCCAAATAAAGAACACTACATAAGCATTGTCGACTGCAGAGCTTTAATTCTTTGCACTTTGTTCCTTGCAATAGTGGACAAAGCAGTAAACAGCACGCCTGCCAGCTACTACAACCAAGTAAACACAAGGCTCCCTCCATCCTGTGCCAGCGACCAAACGCTATCCCAATCAAATGCCCTTTAAACTGCACCCTATAGTAATGCATGACACACCATGCCTTGCTCCACTTCTTCCAATTGGTGATCACAAATAGACATCCTAGCCAATTGGTCCCAATTCTCAATTCGTGCATGTTATCCTTCCCATGATTAAATTCAACCCATAACAATGTCTAAATTTCAAGCTACAATATATTTTTATAATCTATGACACAAAATTATGATCATCTTAATAGAAAAGAAAAAGGGTTATCTTTAACCACTTAGCTTAGCTAGCGGCTGTAATTTCAATGAGATACATAGCAGTGGTCCAGCCATCTCCCTTAGTCTCTTTGTCCATGAATTATTATGATAATTGCTACTAGAGAGTGCATAGTGATTAGTGAGAAGGATTTATTAACAAACCACTTGTGTGCCAAGTAAGAGAAGGAAACAAAGAGATAGATGGGTGGTCAGGTTTTTATGGTAGGTGACTAAACAACCACCTTGAGCTCACATGCCTTCCTTATGTGTATTATAAAATCTAACTTTCTATCTCCTCATGTGTAATGACTTCCGGTACCCATCCCAATTTTTCAACACCTCATTCATTTCTCTTTGGTGCAAAGAAAAATAATTACCCCACAAAACGTGTCGCTTTTGGAATTTATACAATAAGTACATCTCTAAAATGCAAGAGGGAAGTGGATGAAAACAACAGAACTATAAAAATCTGTTACAATTCCTGGAGTTGCAAAGAGAACCAATATAATGAGCTTAGAAAATTTGCAGAAATTAATGGAACTTATTCTATGAACAAAGTAATATCATAGCATCCCATTATCCCAAAAAGAAAGAAAGAAAAGGGGAAGAGAACAGACGTAGAGTTCATCTTATGAACTAGTTGAAAATCTAAGCATAAAAAGGCATGAATCCTGTAAAGAATTAATGAAATAAATGCAGAAAACATATCTATACAGTTTGAGTCTTCACTCTGAAGTTGAACACTTGATGGAATGAACTATGAGCTTTAGTTAGACATCAAGCCTACCAGTGCCTCCTGTTTATGGTTGCCTTCTACTACCCACCAAGGTCTGTTAGAGTCAGCATGGCTATTACTTTCCTGCTCAGTAGCAGCAGGAAGATTGAGATCAGGGAAGTCCCTAATTTCTGGGACTGGTTCCTGAGGTATAATTGTTTGACAGTTCCTACTCTCAGAACCATTAGCCATATGAGATCTCTTGTGGCCACCTAAGGCTTGTCCAGAAGGAAAAACCTTAAGGCAAATTGGGCACTCATGCACTTTTCCCTTCTTGGGTGTGTTATCTTTCTCATTATCAAAGCCAAAACCAAGTTCATGTTCAACCAGATGCTCACTCTTACTGTTGTTGTTCTTCATGAGCTTGCTCTCAGTTGTTGTTGGGTCAGGAGAGTTTTCAGTCTCAATGCTGTTCTCACTGCTCCCATTTCTTGAAGCAAAGCATCCCTTGATCTTCTTGTGACTAGCTCTATGGCCTCCAAGAGCTTGGTAGGAGTGGAAGATCTTGTTGCAAGTAGTACACTCAAACTTGCCCCTCTTATGAGAGTTCTTGCTGAATTCAGCTTCTGAAGGCTTGTTCACACAATTCTTGGGGGAATTCAACGTCAATTTGGAATCCAAAAGCTTTGCCTTGATTGAACTGTACTTGGCAGATTCTGTTCCATTGGCTCTGCTCTTCCCATGTTCAAATTCAGAATCCCCCAATGCAGACACATAATCAAGCTCAGACTTATCAAACTTTTCACCCTTGATGAACCCATTAACGGAAAATCCAGTTCTGTTCATCCTGAATTCAGGAAACTTAGTAGCCAAAAGTTCTGAACTTTTCCCTTTGGAATTGAGATTAGCAGATTCACTTTGCTTGATCACCCTTCCAATCTCAGAGCCATAGATTTCATGCTTCTTCTTGCCGTCAATTCTAGTAACCAGATTAGTCCTAACTGAAGAAGATCGAACTTCAAAGTAGTTATTGTCAGAGGACTCATCAACAGAATGAAGGCCACTCCAAGGACACACATCCCTACTAAGCATCATCAAGCTCATGGCGACCTCTTCTTGCTCTTGCTCGACCTCAGAGAAAGAAGAGGAAGAAGGGTTGGCAGCAAAAGACACAACAGAATTAGAAGTAGCAGCAGCAGAAGCAGCATTAACCATGTACCTTCTTGTCCTCCTCTTTGACCTTCTCCTCTTACTTGGAGCAGTGGCTTCGTTGTCTGACTGGGAATCCATGACAAGCTTCTGGTGGTGGCTACCATTGTTGTTGGTCCAAGAATCTTGATCCTCCAAGCTGTTGTTGTTGGAAACTCTCTCTTTATCCGAAGAGTGACACTTCATGTGGCCAAACAAGGCCTTCCAAGATTGGAACCCTTTGCCACACTCTTTGCAAAGCTTGTCACAGACCAACAAGGTGTCTTCGCTAGTTGAATCCGCGATCCTCCAAGTCTTCTTGGGGTTCTCCCTCAAACCATAGGCAGTGTTGTTGTTGTTGTTTGTTGCAGCTTCAGATGATGAGAGCTTTGTCGTCGAAAGCTTCTCTTTTTCATCAGCTTCAGATGATGACAAGTTGGTGGTGACGTGAGACCTCATGTGACCCCCCAAGGATCTGCCGCAAGGGAAGCTCTTGCTGCAGAACTTGCACACGTGCTTGACGAGTTCTTGATCTTCTTCCATTATTTGGAATCAATCCAAACGCTTTTCTTTCAAGAAGCTTAAAGAGAAGCACACGGATCAGAGAAGCAAAAAGGGTTTGTTGCACACTGAGTCAGAGAATGTCCAGGAATGCTGAATTCATCGATCTACGACCAAGAACTCGACCCAGATCAGATGCTGCAATCACATCTCGCTTTTAGCACTCACTGCAAGAGAGAGAGAGAGACATGTACATGGGTTTCAGGTTTCAACGAAATTCCCAAGCAAAGTGCAAGATCTAAGGCACAAAAAGTGGAAAAGAAAGAGGGCCAAAGAGAATGAGTAGTAAAGCAGATTAAGCCTCCCCTGGCCTTTGGCTACTTACTACTATAGCTTCTTTGGTAGTTGAGTTTCTAAGAGAAGAAAAAATAAAAAAATAAAAAAATAAAAAATAAAAAAGATTAGAACTTGAAAGAGTTGTGTTGTGTTGTTACCTTTGATACTAATGATGGATGGTGATGAAGAAGCCAATTGGTTACTCTCTTTCTCTCTCACTCTCACAAACTTGACTATATTTGGAGGAGAAATCCATGCATGGAAGCAAAGATTAAAAAAAAAAAAAAAAAAAAGAGGAGGGAGGATGGCAGCACGTGTACTCAACTGAGGATACTACGCCACTCTTGATCCGACGGCCTCACATTTGTCCACGTCAGCATCAGCAAGCAAGCAAGAACCTACTAAAACTAACTCCTTTCCCAACTATTCCTTACTTTGTCTTGCTATGAAGGAAAATGCCTTCACACTCACAAATAGAGAGTACACACATCATACACACACGCTTCAAGTGAAAGGCTCCCCTCTCCGGCCGTTATTCTTCTGCACTTACCATTAGTGTATGGTTTCTTTTATATTTTGTTGGATTAAAAAATGAATAAAAGATTTTTCAAGGGGGTCCCTCTGGCTGGTTACCCTCTATCTAGTTGCTTCATATCCCAATCAGAGCCTCTTGCCATGCCCACTGTTTCTTGATTCTGTTCGGTGAATGAGGAGTGGAGGCTCACCTAATAGGCAATTTGGTAAATTACCATTCCTCAAACATTGGGCGGGTCATTATTAAATGGGGTTCATTTGTCTCTGCTATTTTATTTTATTTCTTCAGGTCTATATTCGCAAAAGTTATATTATTTGTATATAATAAGCTCGATATTTTAATTAGCATTCCGTAATTGCAAGTGTTAAATATGACGTGGTTGTAGGTTAAATAAGTGTAATCTTTAGTTATAAAAATATTGAATTTCGAACTGTTATCATATTTAACGCTTATAAAATTGTCATTCATATTTATTTGGATTGCAATAATCGAATATGATTTGGGTATCTAACTTATTATATACATCCAACATTTTCCATATTCTTAATTGGTTGGTAGCTCTTAGCCCTGAACATAAAGCTCTTTATTTATTTTCTTTTAAGGTTGCAGCCACAGTTGAACTATGTTACACCACCAAATCATGGAAACCAGGGACTGGCTTAGTAGAAGAGCAGTAATGCAACTAAAAATCGGCACATTTATTTGCGTCCAAGAGTGAATCGCCATGATCTGCCTCTTTATAACTAATATTGTTTTAATATCCTTTTGGAGTCTTTGATATAAAGTATTGTAAATGCCATTTTTGCTCCGAGGGCCACAATGATACAGCTATATTCTCTTGGCATGACAGGAATTGTTCATGTTGGCTAGGTACCCTCTAAAAGTGCACGTTAGATTCCACTTACGAACTTGGAGGTGGAGGCTACCCATTAGAGTAGTGTTGGCTATCCACAACGCCTTCTGGGATATGCTAGTTGAGTACTTGATCTTTTGTGAGTTTGCCCTCAATTGGGAAAAGCATCAGATAAGTGATCCAGGGCTACTCTAAATTTTTAATCATTTGCCTTCTTCTGTTTTTTAACTTATTGGAAACAAATCAACAATGTAAATATGATACACTTGTCTTCCTATGCCTTGTAGTGTCACTTGTAAGGGTATTTAGTCTACAATGATAAAAATTGTAAATCAATAAATTTCTTTGGGGATTAAGTGAGTGAAGAAGCAATACAAATTTGGCACTAGTAAATTGAATGCAAAGATGTTGTGTTTGGCTCTCTTCCCCTCTTTTCTTCCACTAATTGGACTTGTATGCATGCAAGCTTTTAGATAATAAATAAATGAGAAAACCATAATTTGGTAGAGGATCAGATTTCTTATGTTAACATCACACATTAATTTTAAAAATTTGAGTGGAAGCTAATTGAGCTACCAACTCATTGACATTTGAATTCTTTTTGATAAACGAAACTCGGGATGTGTTGTTCTATATTATGTCCCAAGTAAAAGCAACAATGTTATTTACACATAATTTCTACTACATTATTTTTATAGTAATTTTTTAAATGATAATAAAATAAGATAGACATGCTTTGGCGACTGTGCAATCCACTATTTTTTTTATTTTAAAATAAATAGGTGTAACAAAAATATATGAAAATATAATATTTAATAAAATTATTTTATTTAAACATATAAAATATATAATATTATATTGATTCATACCCTATTTATTGTTAAACAAAGTATAAATCCACCTTAAATAAGGCTTATATCCTATCTAATAATAGATAAAATATGAATTAAAACAATACCCATACCCCATGCGTATTTTCCTATGCAATAAACACTTCTCCAACTAAAAGTCATACCGTATTAAATTTCAGTTACTGTAGGAATTTATCAAATGCCAAACTGAGGTCTTTCGCTTCCCTTAGACGAGAAGTGCATATTAATATAAAAAATGATAATATAAATTTGAATTTATATCTCAATCATTAATTTTTTAATATTTATAATTTTAAAATATATTTTCAATTGAAATATAAATCTGAATCTATATTATTATTACCCTATTAATACACGTCACAGCATAAGAGTGTGCATACACGAGTGAAAGCTAGATCAAATGTCCTATTGACACGAAAACAATACACAAATGGTGAGACTACAGTAAACGGCGCGGACTTTGATGTTACCCTTTTGAAAAAGTATACGTCGTAGTAATTTTAGAAGTTATAACTTAATATAAAAAATCCCGTAAAAAAAAAAACTTAATATAAAAAAATTATAATATTAAAAATATGTATTAAATTAAAAGGCTCGAACTCATATGGAAATCAAAAATTTTTCACCAGTGTTAATGTGCGGTGTCAATATCAAATTAAATCAGTATAAGCTGAATCTTAATTTTTTGTGTTCCACCATAGACACTCCCACCTTTCGCTTTAACAGTTCCATCGTCTCCTTCAGTGGCATCACAGTCTTCTCTCTCTCTCTCTCTCTCTCTCTCTCTCTCTCCACACTCACCACGACAAAATCTAAACTTTTTCCACCTCCAGATAGCACAAGACACAAACAGAGAACCAAAAGGAAAACACAACAGCACTAGTACTTAGGATAAAAAACCGAACAAAAACAATAAAGGGAAAGAGAGAGAAAATGTAGAGCCTCATGTAGAATCTTCACCAGGATGACGACCACACCCATGTGCAGCCTCTCTATAAATAGCATAAGTGACATAATCAAACAAATGTACACCGCAAGCTTCAAAAGAGGGACTATCAACAGCGCCTTGATCACACTCACCTTTGTCTTCATCGTGCAAAAGTCGTCATGGCTATGCGGTGGAGATGGCGCGACTGACGGTGGATGAGGGCAGAGGCACGGCGGTGCTGGTGAGATGGTAGCTGCGGTGATGCAAAGACAAAAAAAGAATGAAGAACGAAGGTGTGATGGTAGCGATGGAAGTGGAGGAGCAACGATGAGATTTTTTACTTCGTGGGCTAGGCCGCTGAGGTTTTTATTTTAATTTGTTTCATATTTTTCTGTGTTTGTTACATTATTTCTTTTCTAGAAGATGAAAGCGACGAAGAGGGTGAATAGTTGAAAAAAGAAAAGATGTAAGAGACAAATTTACTATAAAATGTAGAAAAATAAGGTTCACCATAAATCTTATTATATGGCTTTTTATTATCGCACTACCTCACATTTGCACCGGTAGAAAGGTTTTTTAATTTCCACCGGACAGCAATCCTAAAATAGCATAGGCCAACAACATTTCTTTAGAAAGTACATGGTCACCACAAGTTTTCAACCTAGATCATAATAAATATTTCAAATATTATAATTTTTTTTACATCACATCGGAACTTTTCTATATTTCAGTCTATAACTTTTAAAAAATATTGTCACAAACTATTATCTCAAAAAATAAAGTAGTACAGATATGGTGAGTGGTGGCTAACACCCAAAAAAAAAAAAAAAAACAAAATACCCAAAAGAAAAAATTCTAACTATATATATTGTGACGTGACCAACTTATATGTATGGCCATAAATATATTAGGAGTACTATTATATGAACATAACTTTTGTGAACATCATTAAACAGATAGGGAATCATGCATGAGTAAATAATATAGTTATTTTGGTTATATTTATAGTGAATATATCCATTAAAAATAATGTGTTGGTAATTATAAATTTCAGTTATATTATCAGTAAATTTGGTAAAAAGATCTCATATTTATTATTAATTATTTTATCATATTCATCATATTTATTAGAAATGAAATTAAAATACCTAATTATTTATGCATTAAATTCTAATTTTCCAAATGATGTCTAAAATTATGCATGGGTACAAATATTATTTCTCATTTCATTTACACAATTAGTGTGCAATTTCAAAATAATTTAATACCAAAATGATTGTACTATTACAATCAAGTATGTAACTTATAATTGGCATTAACTTAAGTTTATAAAACCTCCATATGAACTTAATATTAGAGGTTGACCATGATTACATGGAAGAATTTGGACCATTAAAAACAATTTTAATAAATAAGCCTGTAACATATATTCAGAGTAGAGTGGAAATAAATGTATACATTTAAAAATTATTTGACAAAATAAAATTAGGATATTTATACATATCATAAGTATTAATTTAATTATTTACTGCAATGTGAAGTGAGTTAATCTTTTAGGCCACAATTTGTTTAACCTTTTTGCATAAAAATGGGCAAAACACACAATAATCTCCTTTTATTTTACTTTGCGTGCGGATACCTTGATTTCATCAACTTACCCAAAAATTCCTTTGTGTTATCAATTGTAGTAATTAATTATTGAGTTTTTCTTGTTGTGTAATTAATCATTTATGTCTATTATATTCTTAGCATAATCAGATCAAAGCATAGAAGGCTCAAAGTTTCTCAACTTTAACTTTATTAGGGAGTTTCTTGTATAGGATATAAATTTTAATTTGATTGATGTTGCCTCTTAACAACTTGCAAAGAACTCTTCACACACTTTTTACATTCGTGTATCTTTATATATTCTTAATCTCTGTTATTTTTAATTATAAGATTGAAATCGATTAAACATGTTTCAATAAAAAATTATTGTAAATGTAAAATGACTAACTGATGAATTCATGTAAGTCTCCAATGCTAATCGAGTTAAGATTTAAGAAACTAAGTGACAAAATTTAGTCAATTACATCATTAAAATCACTTGAAAATGACAATTGATTGTATGCAATGAACAAAATTGAATGCAGTTCTATACATTTTTTTTCCCTGAAACATTCATCAACGTTTTAAACAACGAGTGAAGATGATATATATTCTTTATAAGAAAAAGGAAAAAGGAATAGTTGTTAAAAACCTTGTATTTGATCGCTTCATCTGGTTAAAATTATATCCAGAAAGCCTCGACTTAGAGATGAATCTTCAATGTGTGTCAGTGTCAGTGTGTCTACATTATGCACGTTTCTATGTATATATTATTACATGCACGCTGTACTTGAGCTAATCATTCCAATAGATGTCGAGAAGGTAGACAAAAGACATATAAAACTAAGTGTAGCAATACATATGATTAGCAGCTATATTAATTTAAGGTATCTTCTTGGATTAGGCATCACTAATTCCTTGATACCCCCTAAATAAACAATTAGTACTAGCTGTCTAGCGTTGTGACTTCCTTGTTACTTTAAGACAAGGGTGCTCATTGCTTAATTGCTTACTATAATAATATCCTCACAGATTAGCCAGCATGACAAATTTTAATTAAAAGGGTCAAAATTCAAGACGCCATTGTGCCGGCAATTTTTCCTTTGATCAATTAAGCCGGCCACGTTCATCGCAGTAACCGCAACATGAATGTTTTCTTGGCAGCTATTGGTTGTAGGTTATAACATTAACTTGAACAACTTCACTGTCATTACTCACTTAATCAGTGTGCCCCATTTTGCCGGCAACTTAGTACAGTGGTTACTGTATTTGCCAAATTGTTTGTCACTTTTTCTACCCTTTGCTGTTTTAATGGATGATTTATGAAAGAGAAGTTTCATATATATGCAAAAGGATTAGAGGTGCTAAGCATTCGAATATGATGTTTCGTACATATATATAACATAGAATATGATTGGACTTTTTATTAAGGGAACATGTGCAGGCGCATAATGTACGCGGTGTGCCTAGCAGCTAGTGCACCTTCACTCGATGTGCACTTCACAACTTTTTGCCTAGGTGTAATATGTTATGCCATTTAATAGTCATCAATATATATGTACTGACTTCAATTATGTCTGGATTGCTGGATTGGAGAAGAAATTGAAGAAATTAACACACTTCTGAAGTTGCTTGAGAAACTACCGAGTAGACTAATGAGAAAATTGAGTAATTTGATTTACATCATGAAAGGAGGGGCACGTAGATACTTAAAATTTCAAGAGTAAAAGTTTCTAAAAGTAACGCTGTATTTAATGAACTAAAAGAGGTACAATTAATTAGCAGGTGCTACTAGATGCACTTTCAAGCGTCCAAATCTAACAAAACTCACGATGCAAATAAAAAACATTTGGGGTCCAGCACAGAAAAATACAGCTGAGCATATAGTTTGCTTAAAAGTGGTTGAGATACTAACTGGTATATACTGGAGTACCATATACAGAACTCACAGAGCAGACTTTACACACACACACACACACACACACATATATATATATATATATTACAATATGGGCCTGCATTAAAGTGTTTGTGGATCTTTTAGTCTCTCTATGGTGCCCCAGAAGCTTGACTTAAGAGGGAAGATTGTTGACTCTCCAAATTAAAGTGATAATCGACTTGACAAATGTATACAACTGTAGAAAAGATTGTGCGCGCGCGCGCGCATATATATATATATATATATAATACAATATGGGCCTGCATTAAAGTGTTTATGGATCTGTTAGTCTCTCTATGGTGCCCCAGAAGCTTCACTTAAGAGGGAAGATTGTTGACTCTCCAAATTAAAGTGATAATCGACTTGACAAATGTATACAACTGTAGAAAAGATTGCACACACTCACACATACACACTACTTGTGTTCCGCTCTATGGACTGTAGCGTATTTAGTGTAAGATGCCTTCCTTAACGTTTATGCATTCTAGCTCAACCATTCCAAATGCTAGCTATCCGTGATCAAGTCCTAGAAACGCTGTCGGTGGCAGATGAGGTTTACACATGCTTTATTCAGAGTTTAGACAGAGATCAGCTTTGCTTAGCTCTTCCACTAGCTCTCTCTCTCTCTATATATATATATATATATTATCATAGATCTAAACACACTTATGCACCTAGACTTAATTGCTTTAACCACCCTAAAGTTGATTTTGGATAAATTACCTTTACATCACGTACTGCCCTTGATGTAGTTTGATAATGTAAGAAAGGATAACTTAAATGATTCTCAGTGGCCTAGTTTATAGGTAAATTGAATGCACATAATTGCTGTCAACCACTTGATCTTGAGCCTTTCTTTGCCATTAATTTTTTCCATTATTCAGATTTACTAGCGGTTTTAAGCTGCCTTTTGCAGACATCTTCTTAATGTAATTATAAGGGTAAATAAAGAAAATTAGACAAGATTAATTGGTTGAAGATGTAATGGATATCTTAGCCACTTTGTTACGGTTTCAACTTTTTAAGAGTCAGTTTAGATGTGGTTGACAAATCAATGGTTTAAAGTTCTATATTGATTAAAGTAGCACTTTCATTTTCTTTGGTGGGTGATTAGATAGTAGCACATACCAATTTGTTATAAGTATGATAAGCTTTTAATAAAATCCCAAGCTATTGTTTTCTGGCAGTTGGAACCTTATAGCTCAACTTCCTTTTCAGAAGAGTTCAGTTAAAAAATGATTGATTAGTACCCTCACAAATATTAAAAGAAAAAAAAAATAGATGATGGTTGATGGATGGAGAGGTAGTGGAAAATGAGACCATAAACTTGTAAAACGGGAGCATTGATTTATTTTTCTTTTGTTCTTTTCCTCTACCATATATAAAATGTGTAGGTAAAAGGTGCATGTGTTGCTTCATACAAGTAATTATGGTGCATGTGTGTTAGGGAGGAAGTTCTCACCGGAAATGCTTTGGGGATACTCAAAAAAGAATTATTTTCATGTAAGAAAAGGGAAGTTCTTTTGAAAAATAAAATTAGGTTCTATGTTCATGTGGGACCAATCATATACTTGTCCTATGTATGGCCATGTGGCTTGGTATTGAAAACCACCATTATCGCATTCCTTTGTATTTTGTTGCAATTGGTTTAATTACTGATAGTGACCTAAGTCTAGATTAAAGATTAACACAATAATTAAGAGATGGTTTAAGAAGGTAATAACCAGAAAAGGTATGTTTGTGCCTTCTTAAGGAACCTAGTATTGGGATGACGTTAGGTTCAAGAATATCTCAAGGAATGGGTTAAATATCTCCTGGGAACTATCTTTCTTAATATGGATTAGTAGGATTTTGGGTGTAATGTGATTTTAAGGAAGCACAATCCCGCAGAGGACACTACCTGGATCCCCATAGGGTCAAAGGTTCCACTTTCTCCCATGACGCTCTATCAATGTCAAACTACTCCCCCATACTTGTGACCAAGCCAAGTTTGAGGATTACACTAAATTGGCAATGATTCCCTGACTTGAGTTGCCTATACCCGTTTTGTCATGCCCCAAACGTTGTTGCTTTAATACCTATAGCCAAAAGTTGGTAAAAAGATGAAGCACTGTAACCAAGAACATAGGACTTGTCACTTTCATACTTCTAGCATCCTTATGTCTTACTAGAATGCCTAGGGAACCTTAGAAATTTAGAGCCCACGAAGCAAACCTCAACAAAACTAAGAGAACAAACTAATTCCATAGGTTACACACATCAGAAAAAAGCTTAGAACCCTCCAACGATACTCATCCTCCTTGAGCAGTGATCATGATAGTGATTCCACGAGTAGAGTGTCCTGAGAAATGAGCCAAGAGCATAGACCCTATCATTCCTTTCAGATTCTTATAGTGGTTATGCTAATTTACCATTGAGAACCACCTTAAGGAGGCGGTTCTTTTTTATTTAACCATTGTAGTATTTTTTTAAAAGCTTACATTCTCTAAATCTCTCCTAATTTTGGTTTAGTGTCCAAAAACACTAGTTGAGAAACTGGTTCAGATCAACTACTGAGTAGCAAAATGTCCTATGCCAACTTATTTCGGCCTAAGTAAAGTCATGTTATTAGGATCTAACTGTTCCACAAGTAGATCCTCATTTTCAAATCAATGGATATGTCCAACATAAAATCGCCCCAGAAGAAGAAATTCTTCAAGCATAAAATTCTATGTATGAGTTGGAAGATATATGTGATGCTTCTGACTTGTTTTCATGCTCTGCTACTAGCCTATATTCCACACATTAAATGCACTTAACCTTCTGCCCTGTGAAACTCTTTGGCTTACAAATTTGATAAGTTCCGGCCTAACTTTAGCCCAATTCAAAGTTCATAATTGTGATGGCCTTGATGGTCAAAATACTATAATCCCTCAAAATATAAACAGGAATAACATTATGGTTTGTTAGACAAAGGTGGAGGTTCAGAAATTGGGCGAATTGTAGAATTTCATATTTATTTGGATTCATCGCCATCTTTCACAATGATTTCTCTCTCTCTCTCTCTTTTTTTTTTTTTTTTTGAAGGGCATCTTTCACAATGATTGATATCCCTTGATCATTAATGTCTTAGTTATTTTTATCCTGGAATCTAAACGTGTACTACTTTCTATCCTCATGTTCTAGAGTAAGCTAGAATATTAATTTTACGCATTGGACAAGTCTAATATAATGTGATACAAGTCACAAGCACGATATAAATATTTCAAACGTACACAATAAATCACAGTAGTGAAAAGTAGGGAGTCCGTTATGCCGTCTCAAAAACTACGGGATTTTTGCATAAATATAAATCTAATTGCTAAAATTTAAACATATAATCAATTGGGATCCACCAAAGATTATAAAGTGTGTCCTGAATGAAGTTAGAACAAAATTGATAGGACTTAATTTTATTGTGACTTGTGAATGTGTCTAAATTTTACATGTTAGATTTCTATAACTGTGTCTATGCAAGAATTCTTCTGAAAAACACATATATATGACACGTGATATGCATTGTTGTTCTCCATACTTAGCATTCTTGTGTTAAAACATGTTATATATGTTAATCCACTTTCCAGAGTCCGAAGAGTGTGAGAATGTAGCTTAACTTTGGTATCCTTTGGCAGCATAATCTTCTGAATATATGAAAATTCTACTTAAATCAACATATTAAGCTGACAACAAAAAGAGCAGAATTTGTTTAATACAAGACAAAAATGGACGGGAAGGAAATATCAAACACCATGGCCTTGTTTCTTTTGACGCCTCTGCAATTTGTAAAAGTGTGTTTCACAAAATAAGCAAAACAAGGAACTCACTGCTAAACTAATAATAATAACAATAATAAAAAAGAAGAAGAAGATGTTCATAAAAGTTAAGAAATCCCAATAAGTGTCACTATTAGAAATTATCGATATTGGGACTGAATTTGCGACTGAATTTTTTCAGTCGTAAAAACTGAAATTTGCGACTGATTTTGTGACCAATTTGGGAATAAAAGGGGTAAAATGTAGAATACTAAATCGATCATGAAAATCGGTCATGAATAATGAAATTCATGGCCAAAAAATCGGTCGCAAAATGAATAAATAAAAGTCAAAGATTTCATTAACTTTGCGACCGAAAAATCAGTCGCAAAATTTAATATATCATTATTGAATTTTGCGACCGAAAAATCAGTCGCAAATTTAACAGATTAAAGACATTAGTTTTGCGACTGAAAAGTCAATCGCAAAATTTAACATAAAATTATTGAATTTTGCGACCGAAAAATTAGTCGCAAATTTAACAGACTAAAGACATTAGTTTTACGACCGAAAAAATGGTTGCAAAATTTAACATCTTAACATAAAAAAATTATTGAATTTTGCGACCGAAAATTCAGTCGCAAATATGTAATTTTGTGACCGAAAAATCGGTCGCAAAATTACAAAACAATAAGGTAAAGGTTAGGGAAGTGTTGAAATTTGTGACCAATTTTTTGGCCGCAAAATTAACATTCTAACAAGATTTGCGACCAATTTTACAAAGCAATAAGGTAAATGCTGGGGAAAATGTTGAAATTTGCGACCGAATTTTCGGTCATAAAATTAACACTTTAACAAAATTTGTGACCGAAAAATCGGTCACAAATTTAAAAATTTTCAAAATAACAGATCTTGAAATTTGAGAAATTTAAAAGCTTTAACGTAAAAAAGCTGCAGAACCCATCTCTCCCCCCATTCTCTGTTATCATCTTCCCTACCACCACAAGACTCCCTCCCACTTTCTCTCCACCACCAACCTCCCTCCCGCCCCAAGACTCCCCCCACCACAAGCCGCTGCCGCCGCACCTACGCTGGAAAGGAAACTTGCCAAGACACCTCTGTTGTAGGTTGCTGTCTCACTGTCGCTCCCCCACCGCAACGCCGCCGTCACTGTCCCATCGTCATCACCACGCCAAATCTGCCACTGTCGTTCAAGATCCGCCGCCACCGTGCCAGATCCGCCACTGCTACTCCTCCATTGTGGTGCTCTTATTTGCCTTTATTTTTTATTTTTTATTTTTTGCATAGATTTACTCTTCTGTTTGTTTTTTTTTAAATAAATTTGAAGTGTTTATTTGTTGTTATTAGTTTGCTGTTATGTTTTACTGCAGTTTTTTTTTTTTTTTTTTTACAAATTTTCTATTCTGTTTGTTGATTTTTTATTTTATTGGTTGATTATTATTGTTAATGGGTTGTTGTTTTATTTGAAATTTGGTTTAATTATATTGTCAGGTGAAAGTATAGGGTTATTCTAATTTTTTTAATTCCTCATATCTGTTCTTTATGTTTTAATTCCTCATATTATTAGATTTTTTTTATATTAATAATTATTCAATATCTACTTAATTTGCTGAAGAGTAAATGGATAGACTAGAAGATGACATAGAGGTTGTGGAAGACTCAACTGAGTAAGTTAAAGACTCAATAGAGTTGGTGGAAGACTTAATAGTTGAAGACTCATTAGATAAAATGGAAGACTCATTAAATAAAATGGAAGACTCAATAGAAATTGTTGAAGATTTAATGGAGAATGTTGAAGATACAACAGAAGTTGATGAGAAATCAATGAAACTTGAAGACTCAATGGAAAGAATTGAAGAACCATGAAAACGAGAACTAGTTAAAAGTATGCTAAAAATTTATCTTCCAAAGTTTTATTAAGAAGAACCTTGTAGTTTGGTCAACGATGTATGTTGTTATATTTTTTAGTTTATGTATATTGTGTTTAGAATATATGTAGTTGATAGTAGTATTGACAATATTATGTATGTTGGAAAACTTGTTGTTGTTGAATATTATTTAGACAAAAAGATGCATTATGGATTGTTGGATATTGTTTTCTAGACTATTGTTGAATTCAAGTGTATTTAATTTAGATTTATAATATTCTAGTGATTTATTTTTTTTCTATTTGTAACTTTACAACCGATTTTGTGACTGATTAATGTTTGCGACTGATATCAAATTCCGTATTTGCGACCGAAAAATCAATTGCAAAATCTTGAATTTGCAACTGATTTTTCGGTGGCAAATTTGCGATCGATTTTTTGGTCGCAAATTTGCAACCGAAAAATTGGTCGCAAAATAGTCAACAAACGACCAATTCAGACATGGTCCATGATTGCTCTAATTTGCGACCAATTAAATCGATCACAAATATATTTGCAACCTGCCTAAATGCAACTGAAAAAATCGATCGCAAATGGCCTTTGATACCGAATTCACTCATTTTACGACCGAAAAATCGGTCGCAATCAGCCAAAATTCTAGTAGTGATCTTGTTCGGTCACAATCAGCCAAAATTCTAGTAGTGTGTCTTCAAGATCACACCATTCGTGGGAAAGATAAAGGCCTAGTGACCAACCATTGTGGGGAGAGTGGGGGAGCAAGTGCTTGAGAGGTGCAGAGTGGAGACTACTTCAAGTCTAGTAGTTGTCTTCATTTTAAAAAGCTATACTCATGACTCATTCAAGAAAAAATTCCCTATACTTGAAAATTGCATTACTGTTCAATCATTGCATCATGAAAATCACATCGGGTATTCTTACATCCATGATTATTTGTTAATTGGTATAGCCAGTGGATTTAAACACGCTGATACCACTTTTGGTGAAGATTCTAGGAAAAAATATTTGTTTAGATAGAAGCAAAAGTGAAAGTAAAAGTAAAAAATAAAATATTGTTATTTATTTGAATGTAATACTAAAAATACTTTTTATTAAAAGTAGAAGTTGTTAAATTATTTAGATGTATTAAATATAAAAATATTTTTTTATTATAAAATTACAATTAAGGTCAGATAGAGAGAATGGGAGCAACAATGATAAAGGGGTAGTAATTTTTAAAAGCTTTAATGATATAATGGTAAAAAGGTAGGAAGGTAGTGATTGCAATTTTTCAGGATATTTTCTCTTTCACTGCTTCTATTTTTAAGAGAAGCAATTGTTTATCTACTTCTAAAAAAAAAAGAAAAATTAATTATTTTCTACTTCTACTTTTTTTTTTTTAAAGAAGTACAAATAAACAAAACTAAAAGGTTTAGAAGCACCATTTAAAAAAAAAAATTTGAAAAGAAGTACTTTTTTTATTGTAGAATATAATCACAAATGAATGAAGCCACTATTAAGCCAAAAGATATAGTTGATGGTAAGGTGTAACTTTTTTTTATCCAATTTTTCTTAATTGTATTTAATATCAAATGTTACACCTATTTCAAATATCATAGATTAAAATGTTAAACCCATCAAATTATAAGAGTAACGTTAACCAAATAAAACCAATATAAATAAATAGGAGGGGGGGAAAATCACATTCCACAACACTACTAACTATTTTACAATGAAGGCTCCTTTCTCAACATTATGCCAACATACAAAATAAAAGTTGAAAACATTCATTCCGCTTATCAAAGAGTTCTAGCGGAGATTCACCGCATAAAAGCCTAGGATTCAGATCTTTCCGCAAATCACCATATGTTGTAAAGCCCAAACGAGCAAAATAGCAGAACAGGCTCTTCAAAATTGTTGCCTTGGTCCATCTACATAAACCTCTTTGGTCATGCTGCATGCACGTAACAAGTGGATATTACTACTTTTAAAACAAGACAGAGCCAGAATCCCAGAAGCATATCCTTGGCTACAACTGTTGCATACCCATCGTGGTTACAACTCATTGATCACCATTCTCAATCTTCACCTGCTAGCAATTTGGTCTTGGCCCATCCAAGCTTATAAGGCATGATCCATACTCTTTCAACCGATGTGAGACACTCACATGTGGTATTTCCAACACTCCACCTTATATGTGAGTGTCCTAACTTTCTTTTCCTATCAGAATCATAGATTTGCACTTGATCTTCTGCTGGGGTTACACAAGAGAAGGTATACCAATGGAGTGAAGCATGTCTGCAGGATCATATTTTGAATCATCATCAATGTTCCTATCGGTAATATCTCTAAGATAGAAAACTCTTAGAAAACTAGAAAAGCATCTTTGGTTTTCAAATTGCACTGTTGATTCTCACCCCTTTTGGTTGAGGGGGTGTCCTCAAATTGCCACCTGGTGCTTTAGGTACATGGCAAGCACCCTCAGGAAAAAAAGAAGATTCTGAAAATGAAACAAGCTGATTAGTGGGTCCCACTTGTTTGGGGTGTTTGAAGGACAGACACCTCAAGTGATATTTCCTCAGCATCTAAAGGACGCGTCTGCACCATGATTGCCTGCAGGAAAGAATAATAAGCTTGCCTCACACTTCAAGCATCAAAGTAATTATTGAGTATTAATGCACTAAAACAACCCCCGAGATTGTTACAAACATTTGAGAGGCAAAATATCTGGCAGGAGGTATGGGGCATGGAACATTTTTGTGCAATGTACTGAAACCACTGTTACAGACTTGTAATAAAAGAATATGCACACATATATATTCATGCACTCAAATACCTCTTATAAAGCTGAATCCCTTAAATAATCCTTGCACAAAGCATGTATACGAGTCAACAAGATAAATTTGCCTAGTCGGAAGTGTTTGATATGGAAGTAAAAAATGGAGTAAAAATTTTCATGAATTAACTTTGCATGTGAAATTTTTATGTGTGAAAAATTTTATAGATTAGCTACATAAATATATTAAAAATTTCATGAAAAATTTTACACATAAACTTAATTCATGAAAATTTTCACCCTATTACCAAACACATTTCATGAAAAAAAAAATTCTTAAATCTTTAACTAATATTCTTAAGTTCTCAAAATACTAATTTGAAAACCTCCTACTAAATTCTAAACTAAAGGAACTACTACTATACTGCACTCACTATTCATTATGACTCACTTTATAATATTTGATAGAGAAATGTTAGAGAGAAACTTTGTGTCTTTCTTACTCTACTGTGTTTATCATATATCTATTTTTAACGTCTAAATAACATTTTTTTTGGGGGGTTTTCCCACAAAATACCAATAAAGGGAGGCACCCAATACCAATGCCCGAAACTGGAGAACTAATTAGTAAAGATGAGGAACACTTATTGAATTCTGTTCATGGTCAACACTCACCTCCCAAATTGGATCGGTCCAAGGCCATGTAGAGGACTTGTTGACATTGTCCCTGAACTGCAAGAGATCTCCCTGTTGAGGATTGTGCACCAATCAAGAGTTGAGTAGTTAGGGGGATTTGAACATGTGACAAGGGATAACAAATCCGAGACCGGAATCTAACCAAGTCTTTTTTGGGTCCACATGTCAATTTACATTTGTATATTTGACAATAAATCATCAAAGCATGATGGGCTGGCCCAATCACTCGGGCACACTTCCCTGGGGAAAACACAGGAAATGACTTGCCACTGTAGATTTGGATTAGCTTTTGTCGTCGAGTATGTTTATGTCATAATGTTGATTTGTAGCGGCGTGGATAGCCTCCAAGCTTATTTTATTCGTTCTTGTCTGCGACTCCAAGCTTACAGAGTGCATGTTCGTGATTTTGGGCCTTTGCAATGAAACTTCCTTGATATGAAAAACAGAGTAATCGATTGTAAAGATGACGACAACAAACAGAGCTATTATTATCTGCAAAGACAATTTAGTTAATAGACATTAGACACCTCTTTTTTTCACAGCAATTAGATTCGGATATGTGGTCTCATGTATACCATCCAACTCTTTTATTACTAGATCATTTTTAGTGGCTTATAAGAAAAGAGCACCCTGTGCACTGAGTTGTTGAAAAAGGAAAAAAATAATAATAATAATAGAGGCGCCCCAGGAATGAAGTTGACAATAACATAAATAATGTTAAAATGATCAATAATTTTCCAAAGATAATATTAATAATCTATTTCTATCTTAATAATAATGATAATATCCACGTCAAAATAATAACAATAAATCTGGCATAAGAAATCTTATATCTAGAACAATAATATAATAAGGATAAGGCATTCCTATTTTTCTCAGAACGAATTATTATTCTGTATGTTGTTAGATAAAAAATCACATGTTAAGCTCTTTCGAAAAATAATTTCAAAATCAAATTCCCTCTCAAGCCTTTTTTTTTGGGGGTACAATTATCTCAAGCTATTTTACCTATATCTTAGTAATTCATGTAGCAGATTGAATGCATTTACTCATTGAAGCATAACGATGGCTTGATAGCCATAATTCAATATAGCCTCATGGCAGAGACAATTTTATTTGAACATATATGACCCAGCAGCAACTCTCGAGCTTATCTGAATTATTTTATAACACTGAAGAGGGCAGAATTCATATCTGCGTATGATACTAGGAAAATGCATGAAATCACATCCTAGACTTGAGGGCAATGAAGAATACAAGTCCTAAAAAAAAAAGGGGTGAGGTTTCACAGGTGAAGTTCCACAAAGGCCTTCTCAAATCATAATCATAATTCAGCATTTGGTCCCTTGAGATAACTTATATCATATCATGCCTGCTGTGGCATGTCCTTGAGCCACTGGTCTAACGGCCTCCCAATGGAGTATACAATGAATCCAATCTCCCTCAGCTTGTCAACATTCAATATGTTCCTACCATCGAAAACAAATGCTGGTTTCTGCATGTTGTCATATACTCTTTGGTAATCAATTGTCTTAAACTCATCCCACTCTGTAAGAATGCAGATACCATGAGCATCTTTAGTTGCCTCATAAGCATCCCTAGCAATATCAACCTGCTCCAGAGCAGTGGAAGTGGGACTCATTGGCTGTAAGTGGATTGGATGGTCCCATTGAATGTTATTCATTGACAAATCCTTTTGAATCTGGTCCTCAGTAACCCGGGGATCATATATGCTCAAGTATGCATTATCACCCAAAAGACCTTTGCAAACATCAATTGCAGGTGTTTTCCTAGTGTCACTAGTGTCTTTCTTGAATGCAAACCCCAGCACAGCAATCTTCTTACCTGAAACTGTATTGAACATGGATGATACAACCCTTTTCACAAACCGGCTCTTTTGGTAGTCATTCACCTTGATCACTTGTTTCCAGTAATTTGCCACCTCAGTGAGGCCATTGCATTCACAGATGTAGACCAAGTTGAGTATGTCCTTTTGGAAGCAAGAGCCACCAAAACCAACACTAGCATTAAGGAACTTGGGCCCAACTTTGGAGTTCTTGCTGAGGGCAAGGGAAACCTGTGAAACTTCTGCTCCAGTGGCCTCACATAGAGCTGACATAGCATTGATAGATGATATCCTTTGTGCCAAGAAGGCATTGTCAGCTAACTTAGAAAGTTCTGCTGACCACAGATTGGTAGTTATGATCCTGTCTTCAGGCACCCAATGAGCATATATGTCCTTCAGTTTTTGGATTGCCTCTTGGCCTTCAGGGCCATCCCTACCTCCAATCAGAACCCTGTCAGGGTCTAGAAGGTCCTGAATGGCAGTTCCCTCAGAAAGAAACTCAGGATTTGACAGAATCTGATACTTAATGATTCCCTTGCTATTGTGGATCAGAATTTTCTCAATTGCCTCAGCTGTTCTCACTGGGACAGTGGATTTCTCAACAACAATCTTGTTTGATTCGGAAACATCAGCTATCATCCTAGCTGCACTCTCCCAGTATGTTAAGTCCGCGGCTTTGCCAGCTCCAAGGCCCCTAGTTTTTGTTGGGGTGTTCACTGACACAAAAATTATGTCTGCCTCTTGGACATGCTTTTCCACGTCTGTGCTGAAGAAGAGGTTCTTTCCTCTACACTGCTTCACCACTTCTTCTAGGCCAGGCTCATAAATGGGGAGTTTTTCGCTGTTCCAAGCCGATATGCGAGAGTGAGAGATGTCAACCACAGCAACTTCAATTGAGGGACACTTGAGGGCAATAACTGCCATTGTAGGACCCCCTACATATCCAGCCCCTATTCCACATATCTTCACCATTTTGTTTTGGTTTACAAGTTACAAACTCACAACCTGTGAAGCATGTGTGAGCTCAAAGAATTATTTGCATGCATTAAAACACTAATAAGCATTTCCCCTCCTTTTATTGCCAAAAGAGTAACCCATTTGAAAGAGTTGAAGCGGATTTAATAGACTAAGTGATGAACAATAATTAGAAAGGATAGATGGTATATGACAGAGAAGTCATTTCCCTCTGATGTAAAACCATATTCAAAATTGCCCTTGAAGTGTTTATATATTATGCTTAGAACAAGAAACATGTCCAACCAGTGCATACATCAGATCGTCGCAGTCACAAGCACTAGGTGTATGCGGTACTCGTGCTAATGTGAATATCTAACAAAAGAAATTGAACCAGATCAGCAACTCAGTTCAGTATGGAACCTCCTCATCTTAATTACAAGTTGAAGAAAAACAAAACTGAACCAGACTAATTTCAGACAATAAATGATCAACATTAAAGTCACAAAATGGACCAGAACAATATTAAACAATATCCTTTTGTTTTCGCTTCCGAATAAAAAACGAATGATATGTAGTAAAATATTTACCACTTGCAAAGTTGCATATATTGGCAAACTCGCAGATATTATAACGATGAGTAGGATAGATAGAGAAGGCGGTCATAGAAGAAAAAAACGAGTGTACCTTATAGTTGTAAATATCTTTGCCTTCAAAGTTGATACTTCTTAAAAAACGGAGGACAAGAAATCAAAGAAGGGCAGCGCAAAAATGATAAGATCCTAATATGCCTGCCCGCTGTCAAAGGAGACCACAAATCAGCAAAGCATGAATGCACTCCCCTTGTATACATGCTTTAAAAAAGCTTATCGATCTGCGAATTTTATACACATATAATATATTTTGTTTCATTTATTTCTTTTGGTTCTCGAACTTGACTTAGTGACTCTTGATACAGGTGATGATATTCATTATCTACTATTGGTTTGTAAAAAAAAAAAAAATGTGAAATAACTTTTGAGAAATGTTTTTTTTTTTTAATATGATTTAGATTTAGTTCGGTATTGTTGTAATATTTTTTAGAATTATTAAGTTTTTTTAGCTTTTTAGAGGTTGTTTTTAAAAAATTATAATAATAATATTTAATAAAATAATATAAAAATTATATTCAATAAATAAAAATTATAAAAATAATATTTGATAAAATTATTTTTAAAATCTAAAATAATAGATAAATATTAAAAAAATAATTTATATTTTTAATATTATTAAAAAATTAAAATTATATTAATATTTTAAATTTAAAATATACAAACAAATTAAAAAAAATATCCTATAAGAGTTTCAAAAGCACCTATATCTTTTGAAAATTAAGAGTGAAAACACTTACATTTTGTAATTTATCTAACAGAATAAATTAACTTATATATTTTATAAATCAAAACAGTCCTTAAAGTGCTACTAATCTAGACGTGAATGAGTCTTGATGGGTTTGTCGCTTTGTCCACCCTGTTTGACATACTAATCAACTTTTGTTTGCTCGTCAAAAGTGAAAATGCCTCAAATTTCCAAAAGCGCTCCATTCATTGTACAATACATAGCCCTAGAACAGAAATGAGAGGGGGAGGTATCAATCATTATTTCCATGGAAATTAAAAAAACGCTTCAATCAATATCACTAGCTCCAATTTTCTGCGCGTTAAAATAAGTTCATGCTCCACGTTGCCATACTTTTTGTTTAAATTTCAAAACAGTTTGTGTGAAAAGTGAAATTACGATTATATCACAAGAAACTACAGTAACCAAAAGTAGATTTTGGGTCAAAAGCTTGATAAAGCAACTTACAATCTAGGGGTGAGTATCGGGTTATATCAACCCACCAATTCATGGTCTCAATCTAATTCAATTTAAAAAATATGTATTAGGTCGGGTTAAAAAATCTATAATATATAAAATATAGGTTGAGTTATAAATTTAAAAAATTTTGACCCACACAATTTAATCCAACTCATCTATTTTTTTCTCAATATTTTTTTAATGATCTTAAACTTGTGTCATGATCAAGAATAAAAAAATAAACTTTTTTCTTAAATCCTTTATTAATATCAAATAAAAGAGAAATTGTATCCTAAATCTTGTCAGACCATAGAATGAAAGGGATAAATTTTTTTCAAATTCTTCATTAATATCAAATAAAAAGAGAATCACATCTTAAATATTATCAAGTCAAGGAATAAAGAAAATTTTTTTTATAAAATCCTTCATTAATATTAATAAAAAATCATATTATCCTAAATTAAAAAATAAGGAGATAATTTTTTTCTTAAATCCTTCGTTAATATAAATAAAAAGGATCACATCCTAAATTTTGCTATTTCAAGAAATAAAAGATATTTTTTACATGTTTTAATAGGTGATTTTTAATTTTTAATATGTTTTAATAAGTAATTCTTTTAAAACATATATCAAATCTATGAATTTAACTCAACCCAACCTATCCATAATTGAGTGAGATCAGATCAAATTGAAAAAACCAATTTATTTAACCCAATTTAACCCAATCCATTATTTATACGAGCGGATTAGGTCGAAAAAAGCCAAACTCATCCAATCCAACTCACATCTACCGCTATGACAATCTACCAGTTAGTATTCATGTCCAATTGTCATGATTATAATAACGCATTTTATCAATATAAAATATATTTCTACTTTGGGTGGATAATATAAAAATATTTCTTCACTTCCTTATTTTGGAGAAAATCTACTTTTACGCTCCGCTTGGTTACAGAGAAAACGGGATGATAGAGAATGCACAAAAAGAAAATGAGCAAATTTTGTACTTTTCTCCTCGTTTGGATGCTCATAAACAGTAAGTAAAGAAAGAAAATATTGGTGGGTCCCATAATAAAAATTTTCTTCATGGATATGCGAAGAAAAATGAACAGTAATATGTACACTATCAAAATGACTCTTATGTCTTATAAAAAAATAAGAAAGCAATAATTGGATAATATTTTATAATTAACAATTACAATTTTAATTTTAATAGATTATTAATATAAAAAAAATTATATTTACAGCTTACATGATTAAATGATTTATATTATTATATTATTTAGTTATGTAATTTATAAAATTATTTAAAAATTAAATAAAATAATATTTATATTTTATTATATAATAAAAATATATATATTATTTTATATATTTTTTATTTTTTTATTTTTTCTCTCAATTTTTTCTTTATTTAATTAATAAAAAAAATAATTTTTTATTTTTTTATTTTTTTATTTTATTTTATTTTTATACCCAAGCAAAGGGTTAAAGCGTTTATCGTATAATTTGTAGGCGATAATGTAGTCATGTCAGTCTAGTTTAGGGATGTTAACGCGGCGGGGCGGGGATGGGGCCTATCCCCTGCCCCATGTCAGTACAGGTACTCATTTTTTACTTATCTACGGATTTACGGGTACTTGTGGATATCCATGAATATTCGTTAGAATATTAAAAATTTTAAAAATTTAAATTAAATATAAAAATTCTAATATCATAAAATATTTTAAATAATCATAAATAATAATATAATTTAACAATTAAAATTTTAACAATTTAATATATTTAAAATAAAAATAAACACATAAAATAAACAAAAAATAAGTACAATAATCCAATTCTACAATGTAAATTCTAACAACTTAAAATACTTAAAATAAAAATAAATATATAATAGTAATCCAATCATTAATCTAATATATAATAAGTACAAATAAATCTAATTTATAAATTTAAATCTTAGTCTAATTAATTTAAATAATAATAATATTAATTTAACTAAGTTAATAATTTAAAAGTAAAATAGTAATTTTATGACGGATACCCGCAAGTATGGGGATAATGATCCCCGCCCCCACCCCGTTTAATATGCGGGTATTTAAAATCTCTGTCCCCATTATTTACAGAGGCAAAATCTTCCTCTCATATCCGCTCTATTATGAGTATTACCCGCATATATATCCGGGTGTGAATTTTTTTGACACTCCTACTCTAGTTGATCGGACGGTGCTAGGAGATAAAGGTTGGACAAGACACAGATCAAAATCAAATTGGCTGTTGAGACGTCAAAGAATGCCAATAATTCAGCACCGAAAAATGATTGACGGGGAGCGTGGCTGCGAGTGATAGAGAATTTGCTTAGTGACTAAAGTAATGTTATTTGAAATCACCTTTTGCGAGATTTGTGAAGGTTGGATTGTAGGATAAAGATGTCAAAAATATTTTTATATGAAAATTATTTTTATTTTTTATATATGGGCTCTATTATTTTATATATGGGTCTTATATAAATATGTGAAATTCACACATAAAAAATAACGATAATATTTATATAAAGATATTTTTGTTATGTTTACTATAGAAGGCACCTTTGTGAAGGCACACCATGAGATGTTTTTCAATCTTTGGCTACGAGTATCCTAACCTTCTCTCAACTAATCTCTGAAAAAATATATTGTAAAAAGTAACACAAATAATATTACTCAAATAAAATCCGCAGTGCACGTAAGCTAGACGAAGGGGACGCTTCAGGCGTGATGAAATATGAGTAAAGCCAATATGAGGGCTCGCATTCGAAGGATAAACTGAAAGAGTATAACTTATGAATCATTCGCCTAAATGTCCCACAAACTATGATGGCTCACATTTCAGAGTGCCATTTAATATGATAATAGAATCCAAGACCTTTATTTCAATTCTACATTGAATGATGCTCAGGTAGCTATAACTTCATTATCTGAAAATTGTGAACGTAATGGAGAAACTTCAATTTTGCTTTTTTTTTCTTGTTGGATAATTGAGAAATTTCAATTTACAGAATGGAATTTGTTCCAAGTTTAATAAGCACTTGTGCAATATTGTAGTTAAGACCTTCCTAACCGTCTTCTTTAGCACTCCTGGTTCGTAAGATTCCTACTCCTTAGCACTGGTATATTTCATTTCACTAATCGATTTCTGTTTATATAATATATAATATATAACAACTGAAACGCTGGATGTGAAATTGAGGTTCTCAGTATCCTATATAGTATTATTATATTACTTCATCCAGTTCAAATTATTTATCACTTTATTTATTTGTACACTAATTAAGAAATTCAAAATTAATAATTAATTATAAAAAATATTTATTAAGATATTCTTATTTAATAATTAATTTATTATAATAATATTTTATTATTTATTATACTTAAAATTATATGAAAAATAAAATAAAATAATTTACTATAAATACTTCATTGAAATATGAGATAATAGAACAAAAATTTTTTACTCAAAATTACAAATAATTTGAATTGGAGGGAGTAATATATTATTTAAGGTGTCACTTCTAAATGGAGGGTTTTATTTTTCTAGGTAACCACATACCTACTTAAGTGACTTTAGGTATTCTATCACTATTTCAATTTACTTCCATTAATAGTTTTTTAATTAATACTTCTATTAATAGTTAAATGAAGTATTAAGGTTTATTTGTGAATGGAAAATTATGTTTATACTCATTTCTCTGTCTGACTTACTGTTTAACTCACTCAAGAAAAGAAAGTTATAAAACAAAAATATATGATATACTGCTTAAATGTGGATCCCACTATTTTTTATGAAGGTGTATTGGATAATGAGTCCTAATTTGTGAATACAAATATCAGTATTCTTATGAATATATAAGCAAACAAGCACTCACTTCTTAGTAATATTTGACAATTTTCTAATCCATATATTTATATTGTTCCACTTTATGCACCTATTAATTGCAATAGAATGATAGAGATATTAAACAAATGCAACCTACAACCATCAATCAACAGAAAAAAGGAAAACAAATGCAAATAAAAAAAAAAATAGATGGGATAAAAATGAATAGATACAAAGACAATATTAAAGGATAAAGGGATAAGTTGAATGGACAAGGGGATGTTATCCCACTAAGGCATTAACAATAAATTGCATTAGTTCTCTAAAAGAAGTTTAGAGTTAATCCTAAAAGTCATGGACTTATGGATGATAGATATATGATACTTACTACGTACTATGATAAGAAATGTGCCTCATGTTCTGTCCTTAAGCCATAATTTCTTGTACACAATATTATCACTAATGCCCTATGGCTGGCTTTGGTTTTTTGCTTGATGCCTCACCAGTTTCCTTAATTTGACTAGTGTGCTTCAGTTCCTCTAGCACTTCAATCAAGCTTGAAAGACACTTGTCAGCATCATCCATGGGAGACTTAGGCATAAGGTTCTCAGCAACATCAGCTGGGGTGATCTTGACCTCCCCTATTAGCTTCTGAATTGTGTCAAACATTGGATGAGTCTCAAGCTTCAAGTAATTCTTGGCAAGCACTTTGAACCCTTCAAAACTGCAGTATGACAGCTCAATGTGCTTGTCCATTCTACCCTTTCTGATCAATGCTGGATCAAGCTTCTCCACATAATTAGTAGTGAACACAATCAACCTCTCCCCTCCACAAGAGGACCATATCCCATCTATGAAATTCAATAGCCCCGAAAGTGTCACTTTGCTGCTGCCACTGCTGCCATGATCTTCCTTGCCTTCTTTCCTTCCAAGTTCTTCTAAGCTCACCTTGTCATTCTTATCATCTGAAGACTTGTCACCACCTTTCTTCTTCTTATTCCTTTGGCCTGTAAGATCAAGTGAGCAATCAATGTCCTCAATAACAATTATAGACTTACTCGTCGTCTCGATCAAGAGCTTCCTCAGGTCCATGTTGTCCTTCACTGCCGTGAGCTCCAAGTCATAGACATCATAGGCCAACAAGTTGGCCATTGCTGCAATCATTGTGGACTTGCCAGTACCAGGAGGGCCATAAAGAAGATAACCCCTCTTCCATGCCTTCCCAGTCCTAGCATAGAAGTCCTTGCTCTTGCTGAAAGTAACCAAATCCTCTATGATCTCTTTCTTCTTCTCAGGCTCCATGGCCATAGTCTCAAACGTTGCAGGGTGCTCAAACACAATGTGGCTCCACCTGGTGTAGTTACAACCGGACCACTTATAGCCGGAGCCATTGGTGTACAACTTCCTCTGCCGGTTCCTCAACCGAATCTCCTTCCCCTCCTTCATCACATGCTTCAAATACTTCCCAGTGATCAAGCCCCTATACTTGCTGTGAAAGGTGAGCTTGTAGAACCTCTTCTCTTGCTCAGGATAATTTGACATGGGCCTTGTTGGCGACACAACCTTGCTATAGGCCCACGAAACTATTGCACCCTCATAGTCATCAGTGACTCTCTCGTACTCATCCATGGTCAGCACCAAGTTGGTCCTATTCCTTCCCATCTCAGCTCTGAGCCTCTTGGCGTTCTTTGATGTGCTGTTGGCACTGAGATAGGCCTCAACAGCAGCATAGGCCTCACTGCGCTGGAGCCTGTGGTCCCCCAAGTACTCATGGAAGGAGATTCGAATGTAAGGGTAGAAGTAGCCCATGATCCTGTGTTTGCACTTCTCAAAGAAGCTTCTAGCCTCGTATGGACAGTACTGACGTATGAGAGTCCAAAAGAACATGATGCTGACTATGGTTGACCCCACTCTTGTCCGCATCTGAGTCATCGCGAGGGGGACCATATTGTGCGTGGTCTCTGTGGATGACCTGAACGCTGTTTTTTGTTTTTTCAGGTGATGAAATCGATAGCTACAATGCAACAATTCCTAGTAATATATAATGGGAGGAGAATGTATAAACGGAAAATATTTTGTCCAAATATAATTGTGTTATGCGGCAAGTAATACTAAAATAGAACTATTTTCTTGAAATATTTAGTGTTTTAACGAAGATATTTTAAGATTTTTAATTAATATTTGAGATACATAAGTCAATTGTTAAACTTTTTTTTAAGTCGAATCAATTGTTAATATTTTAATAATGGAAAACATGTTAACAAAATATGTTCGGATCAAGGAAGTCGGAACACAGATTATCTAATCTTGGGGGTATAGATTAGGAAACACGAAACTACTGATCCTTGCTCCAAGCTCCAAGTTGGCGCGGTGTGACGGCAAAAACTTCTAAGCTTAAATTACCAGGAGTCAAGAGGTATTAAAGAGTAAAAGATTAGATGTTATATCTGACCTTTCTAGCTCAACATTTCTAGCAAATGGTTAGAGGTGGTAGTTTCACTTTTTGGGAGATTTGGTAAATTATTTATCCCCAATTTAGAAGAAGTTGAATAACCACTTTTTAGGACGATTAGAATCTTTTTAGAACTGTTCATTGGAGAAGTAGTTAAATTGGATACTGGGCTAGTTTTCGGCTTGGACTCTTTTTATTGAGGTCCTTTGGGTCTTAGCCACCCTAGGGCCGTCCATAATGAAATGGAATATATTGTGTTTTGAATTTTGATAGAAATATTTAGTTGAAATATTTGAAATGTCTAGCATTTTAATAGATATATTTTATTATTTTTTATATTTAAATATTTTGTGTGTTTTTATTTGGCATGGGGCAGTTATATGGCCTAGAATTCTACTACATGGCCATTAATATTAAAATAAAAATATTTAGTGTCTTAATGAAAACATTTTATAAAATATAAATATGTGATGTGGAAATTAATATTAGAAAACAAATATTTTGTGGAAATAGTTAGTGTTTAAGGGAGATATTTTGAAGTTTTTAATAGTTGATACGTAAGGCAATTATTAATATTTTAATAACAAGAAATATGTTAATAATAGGAAAATATTTTGTGTTCTAATAGAAGAGTTTAATTGTTCGTGTAAAAGAGTTTTATATTGTTTTTATAAGACTTTTAAGACAGTGGATAGTTGAGTCATATAATATTGTTGATATAGCAACACATAATTTGATATTTGTGTAAAATTTTTTGACATTGATAATGTATACAAATTAAATTTCTAATATAAATATTAGTGGAAATATTTTTGTGTTTTAATGGAGATATTTTGTTTTTTATATGTGAATATTTTTTGTGTTTTATATTTGGAAATGATTTGTGAAAAATATTTAATATGCAATTACATGACCTAGAATTTTGAATGGCCTAGAATTCTACCATGTGACCATTAATATTACAACAGAAACATTTTGTTAAATTTTCATTTGAATCATTACCTGATTGTAAATCACTCCAAAATCATTTATTATGTAATAAATAAATAATGCGTAATTTTTCTTTGGTTTCAAAATGCAAAAATATCTCAACTATATAAACTATGAACAATATGGGAGAAAAAAAAAAAGTGTCGTGCTTGGCGTGAACTTCTCTTTTCAAAGTTTTCCATGATTTTTTCAAGAAGTTACTGTTCGATTATATTGATTTCTTTTTCTGTAAAATATAGGCGAGGTGAAAAAAAGAAGAAGAAGAATCTCTAATTATTGCTGCAAACATCTTTCACAAAAATAAAAACATGTTATATTTTTATGAGATTAGTTTTGATGCCTTTTCGTATAAAAGAGTTTTATACTATTATCCAATTATATACTTTAATTTGTAAGATTTTTAATGTAATGAATTATTAAATTAAATATTTTTACTGATATAATAATATATGATTAGATACTTTTTTATATGATTGGATATTCTATTTTTATTTTATTTTATTGTATTTAAATAAATTTAAATTTTTTAGTATCACCTTGTCATGCACGTCTGATTACTTCAAATCTAGGATTTCCAGTTCAACACCCTGTTACTTCGTACTTCTCCAGAAGTAAACGTTACACATGAACAAAAAGATTATGTATAAAATAATTATTAAAATAAAATAAAAACATTATTTTAATAAAAATGCAACAGATTGTTGCGATTTTAAAAAATATTAATTTAATGAAAATTGCAAGAATCTGTTGCGATTTTAATAAAATTAAAAGTTAAAAAAATATTATTTTAATTAAAATTATAAATTAAAAAATAAAAAAATATTTTAATAATATATGAGAGTGTGTGTGTGAGAGTGAGAGAAAGAAAGTACGAAAGAGAAAAGAGAAAAGAGGACAGAGGAGAGAGAATAAATGATAAAAAATAAAAACACCATAATTTTTTAATTACTTTTTAAAAATAATAAATCATCAAATTTCTCGTAAAAACACAACAAACAATCTCAATGCCCGTTCTGGTTCTGTCTCCTTTTGTTTTCTCTTAAATATATGTAAGACATGTTCACCAAAAAACCCAGTAGAAATTGAAGTGTGTCCCCTGCAAAACTGCTTGCAAGGTGCCCGACCTTTTGAACAGTTGCTGCATAGGGGAAGTCACTGAAATTTTATGTAGTCCTAGTTGCTTCGATATAAATCAAAGGCATTAGGAAAAAAACGTAGAAAACAATGCAATCAACGTGCTAAAAACGTACCTAACTACGTTAATTTCAAGGCAAGGCAACCAAGTTCCACATCTCTTGAACAGTGCACATCCTAAGTTTTTAATCACAAAAACAATGAAAAGTGAAATGGCTGTTTGGCTCTGTAATGGAGAATCCACAGCAAGAGGAACCGGTGGCGCCTACAAGGAAGCTCAACTTTGAGTACAATGGCAGTGCCTTGTACGACTCGTTTGAGTTCAAACAGATGACTCATCAACTCAACAAGGCCATTCAAACTCCAAATGCATCTTCAACATCTTACCAAGAGATGAGGCACCAGCTTAACAAGGCCATTCAAGGATCTAATGCCTCCTCCCCAGCTTATACTTTCCACCTAAATTCCCCCATTTATCGACGTCAGCTGAACCTTCTCTATAGAGAAAGTACAAGGACACCAAGAAGAATTTCTGGTCCTCAAGTACCAGATAAACGAGCTTGCGGAAGAGGAACAAGAGAAAAAGGTTTTGTAATGCGTCTGTGGGTTAAGGTTAAAAAAGGTTTGTTCGGGAAATAGCATTGAAGTGAAGAAGGAAGAAACCGACCCGTCCTAGCATGTTCAGAAGGTCCTCCTGCAGATATAGAAATCAAGAGACAACACTTACGTGAAGGTAACACCAAAATCTCATGAAAAAAGGTTTCCAGTTCAGAGTCTACAACCAATAAGGGGAATACTTCATAGTTCCGTGCTATTCTGTTGCAACAATCTACTATTCTGCTCTATAAAATCTTTGACAGCTTGTAATCATTTCCTTCAATAGAATCCACAAAATAATACTCGTCCAGTCAGAAAGAGATATATAAAATAAACTAAATAATTAACACCCCAGACGTCAGCCACTTGCTACAAGGGTCATACTAAAATGTAACTGCATAAGATATGTTCCAAAAGCTATATGATTTCATTTCATTCTTTCTCTTGATGTATAATGTTCATAATATACAAACCTGCTTTAGAAGCAGCAGGAAGTTCAAACAAACGTTTTAAAAAGGAAAAGTAAGTAATACACGAAGTGTGGAATATATATATTCAAAACAACTGCTACAAAATCTCTGAATCTGATCACTTGGTGGAAAAGGAGAAATTTTTCTAGGACAGCCTCAGTGCCATTTCATGAAGAAGAGCTCGCTTTTGTGAAGCATTAATTACATTATTTGATTCAGCATTCTCAAGAACGTCGGTGATTATTGCTGCCGCATGACCGAGAGGTTCCTCAGCCGCCCTCTTCAACATGAAGGCCTGAACAACCAAAAAAAGGGAAAAATAAGCCGACAGTCGTTCATGCATTTGACTAAGTTGTTAAACTGGTTACAAAGAAAACAATAACATAAGGGCATCAGAAAATCGAAATTTAACATTGGATTACAAGAGACATATAGCGTGTCTAATTCTACTTTAATAGAATTAATTCTAGATAGAATTGATTTTGTTGGAATTGATTTGATTAAAATTAATTTTAAAGTAAAATAATTTATGTTTGATAGTTTCTCTAAAAATGATTCTGATAGAAAGTAAAAAATTTTCGCTTTTTCTATAATCAATTCTAAAGACAAGAATTGATTTTTATCTCTTAAAACCAAACAACATAAAAAATTGACAAAATCAATTTTGGGGAGTCAAAATCAATTCTGAACCCCCCCCCCCCCCCAAACGCTGATCCAAACATGCTAATAATAAAAAATGCAAGCATAATGGTGCAAATCGCGTAATAGCAGCAAGTTATGCAATAAGTCCTTACTGACTCCAACGCACAGTGGAAGAGTTTTAGAATGATTACCTGGCCATGATGGGTTATGGAAATTGTACAAGGTTGCTGAGTCCAAGGCTCTCCATCAATTTGAACAGGAAACAACGCAAACAATTGTATCTTAATTGACTGTCCTTGTGCAAGTCTTCGAGCTCGAGAAAGTCCAACCTGTTTTGACAAAGCCAGCTTAGAGGATTTGAGTATCAAGGATTTTCAATAACTCCCTAAGACTTAGTCTTGACAAAGAAATCATGTCTCAGTCCTAGTCAAAAATATGTCCTAAAATCGCGAGCTTAAATAGAAGAGATACTGAAATACGGCCGCAGACTAAATATAACTGAGTTACGGTATAGCCTCCATACAAAACATGATTTGAAAAAACACACACACACACACACACACACTTTCATGCATGTAAATAAAACAAATAGAAAAGAAGAAACGTAAGCCACCCAGCCACAGCATGATGTAAATCCTAAAGTTGTATATCATTATTATGGGGATTGAGAATCCAGTTTACCTGAAGCTTCCCAAGGTGCCATGTTCCGGATATGCTCACAACTTCAAGTATCTTATCATGCATAGATTGTGGATCAAAATTATCATAATTTTCATCCTCATTCTGCCACAAATCTACACCTCCCATGTAACTTCCAATATTTGCAACAAGCACACCTTCTGCATCCTGAATGAATTGAAAACCGGATTAAATAATTTACCAAAGGGTTGTCTCTTGCTCTTATTTTTGGCGAGGGAAGAGTTGCAGCGTTTGAGAAATTTTTTTTCTTTTAAAAAAAGAAGGAAGTTTTGATATTAAAAATGAGTAAATTACTTACACCTCCCACCCGCTTAACTTACACCTAGACCTTTGGCCTCTCTATGTTCAAAATCTTGATATGAATTTTCACATGACAAATAGCCCACTCCGTTAATTTTTTGGAAAAAGATGTTAACCCCATGCTGATATAAGAAAAAATTTAGAAACGTCATGCCAATTACACTTCTTGTGGTTACTAACTCGTGCACAATGCAATAAATATCGGGGATATAAATGTAGGTAATTTACTGCCTACCATAATCATATAGCTAGCTATAGTTTACTCAACTGAAATGAAAAATGTTTGAGCAGCTACACCTTAAAGAGAAATGTGCCCCAAAATTAAGGTTATTCACACTTAACAAACTCACCTCAGGGACCTCAATTTCAACTCCATCCACCTCAACTCGAATCTGCCAAGGGAAATCTGCAAAGGTCCTATCCATAATACCTTTAGCACCTTCTCTGGCATATAGAACTTTATTCATAAACTGCACATGGTAGAGTAATTTCAGTGTTGCGTCTAGAAGTTTCAATACATAAGATTAAGATCATTGTAAGCAATTAAGATACTATGGGACAAAGCTGCGTATAGAACTTTACTATAAGATTACACATTGATATTGAACCCTCTACTTCAAGATTCTGAAAGGTGAAAAAGTAATGTACTCCAGTTCATGTAAATCAGTCAGATACTGTTCTAAGTGTCAATACAACAAACTTGAACGGAAAGACCATTCATCACATGCAAGGGTGTCGAATGGTTTGAGATCATTACTGAAAAGCTCAACAAAATGTCATTAAAATCATCTCAGTACAGCAACTACATAATTAATGCCTGCTTATAAGATTTACACCTGGGGTAAGTTGACAATCAATAGCAAAGCAACATATAATGGTATAGCAGTTTCATTGCATTAATTTACAAAATAAGTTTTAAACTAACAAATCAGTTTCACCTGTCATATGATCAAAATAATTATGCTGATTTTTAAAATGAATGTGCCAATCATTTTCTTCAAAGCAATTGAAGGAAAGACTTTAAAAAAACTACTATATGTATTATTGAACCTTAAGAACAACATCATCAATATGTGTTTCTTTTTCTATATTTAACAGCATATATCTTTCTCAATGTTTCCCAGGAACAACGTAAACTAAATATAATTATGTTTCCATTCAGTAAAAGAGGAAGCAATTTTATCCAGACAGCCAATCTCCTTTTTTAATAAACTTCCCATCTTTCTTATATTGAAACTTCAAAATGCCACACAATTCATAATCCAATTCCAATTGGACATTAAAAACATTAAATACCTGGTTATAAAACTTATCTGGGTTTTCCTCCCGCAGGTTATGAATGTCCAAAGCAACCTTTGCATCACAACCAATTCCTAAAAAAAGTTAGATTCAAAACTAGTCAAAATTATGCAAGAGATATTCATGGCTTGACAATCAGCTGACGAGGTAATCTAACAGAAAAAACAGGCAGAGGCAGTATATAACTAATATCTAATGAAGTATTCACCATAAAGGGCTAATGAAAAATAGCAAATTATTATAAACCAAGTAAATACATAAGAAAAAAGTGGAATTTGAGCCTGATTTGAATACTCAAATTCATATATGCTAAACCTCACTTCAACTATCCAACACAATGTCAATAAGACGGGATAAAGATATAAGTTGACCACATTAATGCAAAAATCAACCCTTCAATTTGCTTCAGTCAGATTCATAGTCAAACCAGATTGCCAAACCATGAAATTAAGTGCCAGATTCCTATAGGCATCTCCCTCAACCCACTATCCCCCACTCAAAACGAAACTAGCTCTCCATGTATGTGTGCTTACTGAATTTTACAAAGCTGACCTACCTTATGCTTCAAGCCTACACATTTTAATGCAATTAGCAGTAAGCATGAGAATAATGCATTCACATACCAAGGTAATTGTTCATAAACTTTGGTGGTTGGAGCTGTTGCTTCCCTTGTGTATTACTAATTGTTATCTTCCACCGGTCAAGAATAGTAACCGCAGCATGTTCTATGTGATGTAACAATGTGCTAAGGCCCCCTTGCCTCTCCACTGGACCCAATCCACCTCCCCAAGAGAGAACTCTAGCAAGATCATTTCCTGTACCGGCAGGAAGAATAGCAACTGGGGGAGGGGAAGGAAAATTTTGCTTATCTATAGCATTCAGAACCCAACCAACAGTACCATCTCCCCCACATACAAGAACTCTGAAGTGAGCCACCTTCCTAAATAAATAAAGTCCCATCTCTGGCCCCTGTGATGAGCTCAATTCAAACACCTAAACAAAACAAAGAAAGGTTTGATAATCATTTTGTCAAAGACCACTCAAAACAAGCAAAAGAACTATTTTGGCAATAGTAGTCTTTCATGTATATCCATAGAAGATAGCAACTATTTTGTAATCTACTTTAAGTAATTTCACATAAAGAGATAAGTTATGGATGGATGGATGTGTGTTTACTTGTTAATCAGCCCTGAAGAGAAAATCTTAAAAAAAGGCTGCAAACAATGCAGTGAAGAAAATTGGAAGCAACAAATAAATACCCAAGTAATAACCAGATATTGTAATAAGTGGCAGAGTGAAAAACCTGAACAGGATTTAAAAGAATATTCAGACGCAGTCTAAGTGAATCTCCACGCTGGGCCCCACTCTTCTTGTTTATAAAAACTAACAATGGTCTTGCATCTGGAGGCAAATCAATCAACTCATATTTCTGTTTTGCTCCTAACATGTGGGACTCATCCTTCTGATTGATTGATGAATTGCGTTTAAGACTGGGTTTTCTATCCATCTTCTTATCTACATCACCATCTTGATGTTGAACCTCCTTACTCATGACACCATTATTTTTTTCCTCCACTTCATGGTGGCCATTAACTATTTGATGAGAATCACCAGTGCTTTCTGTGGATGTTTCACCAGTGCTCTCAGCATTCCCAGATTCAACTGATGGTTCATTTCCATGCTTGTACTTTTTGCTCTGGCTCCTAATACTTGCCCGAACTGAAGATGCTATCTCATTTGCCCCATGAGTAATTGAGCTCAAAAACCCCACTGGCATGTTCCTGTTCAATTTGACATGCAATGGGGATAGTATCAATCTTTTAAATGGGCCTAGATCACATATATCACCCGATTCAGTAGACATTGTACTATGGCAATCAACATGTACCAATCGTTGACACCACAAGCAAGACCATATCGGGGAGCCACTGAGGAATGTCCCACCACATGGCTCTTCACAGTAACTACAGAAAGTAGTTTCATCAGGTTGATCAGCAACATCTGTCCAACGAACAGCCCATTGGTGCATGACATGCTCATATCCAACCATAGAGACACACTTACAGTCCTTGTGGGCACTAGAAGAACAGCTCAGATGAGCTACTGCACCACATATACCGCACCGGTGTATAAAACCTTCTGAAGCTACTATAGGCCCTAGAGTTTGGGAAGGCGACATGGACTTAAAACATACACAGCAGTTTAAATTCTTAGCACGAGACACAGATTCTAGAATCCAAGTATGAGGGGCCACAGGAACTTTGTGCCTGGCCTTGGGGTTTTTCTTAGATTTAGCTATGGCTTTCATCCAACTTAGGTTGATGTTTCTCCTCCACTGAAAGGCTGTATAGGCTATAGTCAGAATTCCAACAAGGGCAGCAATAAAGCAAGATATAATGAAAAGCCGATCAGTTGGATTTTTGGTATTCCAACTGTGAAGCAAAACCTCAAAATCTCTGTCATCATCCATACCTCAACTATAGACAAAAGCTGTAACAAATTTGCTTGGTCACGATAAGCCAACTTAACTCTGATAAATGTCTAACTAAGATCATAAACCTCACTGTGTATAAATAACCTCATGAAATCACTGTTTATAAGTCTGATTCTTCAACAAAAATTCATAATGTGACATGCTGTGTAGTGTAGTATACCATAACTACTACACCTTGCTTCTCTCAAAAAACATACTGGACATGAAAGTTTTTCCTCATCCCCAATTTTTTTCCAAAGAATCTTCTGTTAATCTCTGTTCGTTAACTTCAAACTTCCACACACGCCTAAACGTATGAACGACAAGCATGCAGAATACCTGCACCCCCCAGAAAAACAAAAACTAAAAATTAAATATGGATAAAAAAAAAACAACTTTCTAACCTATTGTGGTAACTAGGCATGCTCTTGATCTTCATCAAATATCAAACAAAATTCAAAAGACAAAGTAAATGACATCAATTTGAAAAACCGAAATGCCATTGCAGAGCAGGGAAAACGCCAACCTCATTTTCTCAGAAACCAAACAGACACGTCTCGCTTCCCCAGTCAAAACAGCTATAGCATCAAAAATAAATAAACAATTTAGAACCGATTATTATTATTAATAATCACATTAACAGAAAAGTAGCTTACAGTTGCGGTTGCGTCAGCGAGATCGAGATCAAGCCAATAGGTTGGAACAAACCCTAGATTGATCGAGAGAGAGGAAGTTATAGCTGGAGCACGGAGATGGACCGAAAACTGAAAAAAACGAGAAAGGAAGTAAAACGAAGCCATCCCACGATACAAACGGGACGTAGCTTTCCCTTGAATTTTGGGAACAAAATACATAATAAAAAGAAAAAACTGAAATAAAATTAAATTGAATTCTTTTTGTTTTTCTTAGGGCGCATTGTCACAAGTGCAGCTTATAAAATAAAGCGGATTTAATTTGGATGTTGTGTAAATATTTTTATAGGATATTTAATTATATATTATAAAATTTTTTAATATAATTATTTAATATTTTAATGATTATATAAATAAAAAAATTTAATTAAATAATAATATAAAAAATTATATTATTGATATATTTCAATTAAATTCTACAAAATTGAGGATTTTTTTTAGAAAAAAAAAAAAAGAAGAAAAGAATAAATGGTAGCAATACTTTTAGGGGGAGATTCTGTAAATGTGACCTGGAAGAATCTAGATGTGAATCATATTCTTGGAGTGCCACGTGCTAACTTGTGAAGGGGAAGGGCGCTACTATACAGGGGACAGCATCTTCTGCTTCTAACACGTGTAGGGTGCAGCCGGAACAAGGTGCGTCGGCAACTTGATGCGTCGTCGTTTTGAGCGAAGCAGATACCCGAGCGCGTCCCCCAAGTTTCCTTACATCCTAAAGCTACTAAGCACAAAATAAATAATAACAGTAACCACTTTTCGGATTTCATTCGCTATCTTTAATTTTATGAGGGTACCATATCTTTTGTATTCAATGGTTCGGATTTAATCATAAATTTTATAAATTTTAAATATAATTAAAAATTAAATAATTTAAATTAAGGGAATATATAATAAATTTTTAATCATAAATAACTAAAAAATATCAATAATTTTAAATTTTATAGAAATATTAAAAAAATTCTCTCAATTTTTCCTTTTTTTCATTTGGAATAATCAACATTTTTCAAATAAATAAATAAAACATCATTATATACAGAGAAAAATTTAATTTTAAGATATTAACTTTTATGTAATAAACCGCTATAATTTAGTATTTTTTTAAAAATTTTATTGATTAATAATATAATTTTTTTATAGTATTAGTTTACAAAAATTAAATCTTAATTTTAATCTACTGTTAATATAAGAAATTTTTGCACAATTATTTTATTATGTACTGAAAGAGGCTTAGATATTAATGGTCTTTAAATAAATAGCAGAGCCACATATCATTAATTAATTTAAAATATAAACATATTTATTTCTTATTAGACTTAGATTTAACATATCTTTTTTCGATTTATAAGTATCGACAAACTTTTTCATAAGTAAAATTTTCTTTTTCAAAAAAAAAATTTATCCATTCCCAAGTCCCACCCAGTGATTAATTAGTGATTAAGCAGACTATTAGTGTGTTTGAATTGGTGGTAGGGGAGGTTAGAATTAATTTTGGGATGCTGAAATGGATTCTAGTCATTTTTTATAATATTTGATTTTTCACTCCTATAATCAATTCTTGTATCTAGAATTGATTCTAAGAAAAGTTAAAATTATTTATTTTATATCATAATTACTTTTAGAGGAATTACTAAATATAAATTATCTTATTTTAAAATCAATTCTAACTAAATTAATTATAACAAAATCAATTCTATCTAAAATTAATTTTATAAAAGTAGAATCAAACACGCATAATAATAAGTTGAGTAGTGATAGAGGGACGCACAAATAGTGCAATGCATTCTGAAAAGTGAGGAAAATGACAAAAAAAAATGAACAAAAGAAAGAATAATCATATAGGACCCATTATCTAAGCATTTTTATTATTTTTCTCACTTTTTTTGCATGCATCGCACTGTTTGAGTGTTCACCAAACATTATTCTAACAAGTTATATTAGGCTTAAAAGAAATAGTTAGGGATGTCAATGGGGCGGTGCAGGGATAGGGGATAGGCCCCCGTCCCCAGCCCTGCGAATAAATACTCACCCCTGTCCTCTGCACCATATACGCACCAGTGCCCATTTTTTACTTCCCCGCAGATTTACAGATACCCATTAAAATATTAAAAATTTAAAAAATTTAAATTAAATATAAATATAAATATTCTAATATTATAAAATATATAAAATAAACATAAATAATAATTTAATTTTATAATTCAAATTCTAACAACTTAATATATTTAAAATAAAAATAAACACATAAAATAAACACAAAATAAGTACAATAATCTAATTTCACAATTTAAATTCTAATAACTTAAAGTATCTTAAATAAAAATAAACACATAAAATAATTTAACTATTAATCTAATATATAATAAATATAAATAAATTTAACTTCTAAATTTAAATCCTATCAAATCAATTTAAATAATAATAATATTAACTTAATCAAATTAATAACTTAAAAATAAAATAATAATTTTATATCAAATACCTATACAAATATGAGGGATAATCTCGTTTAATATGTGAGTGTTTAATATTCCCATCCTCGTTGTTTGTAGAGGCAAAATCATCCCCCGATACTCACCCCGTTGGGGATGTTACCCGCGGCTATCCCTGAGGCGGCCATTTTTTACTTCCCTTTGAAATAGCCTCACAGCTGCACAGGCCTACAGGCACTTGTTCAATGCATTGCATATTTGCATGCGGTCTCGTGCCCTTGTAACTGTAACGGCCAAGCCGAGCTCATCGATACTCAACAATGGAAAGTGGAAACCCTGCACTCCATCATCATCAACACATGCCTCATCGTATATATGGTCCTCCATTTCTTCCGCCGGAAGATTTCACGCAATTGCTCTATTGTCAGCTCTCGGCTTCCCCAAAGGTATCATCGATCCCTTACGTTCCATCGTTTTCTAACGCCAGTTTCGTATCACGGATCACTAAGAATAATGGAATGGAAAATGAAGTAAGCATAGTTTGGATGATCGATTTAGATGTTAATTATGCAATCTTAGAAAGCTGCTGCTACAGAAAAAAATAAATAAATAAATAAATTTGTCTCGATCGAGTTACTTTTCTTAATTTGATAACAGAAGAGATTCTTTTCGTGTTTTGTTGTGTTTGGTTTGGCATAGAACGTGCTTGTGCTTTGGTGATTGACGTAAGTACATGACTAACATGGAGCTAGTTGAGTTATCCTTCTCTATCTCTATTATAATTTCTTCTTTTATTGAAAATGATAACCTTAAAAGTATCTGGCAATTTTTTAATATATAGTGATGTACTTATTGTGCTTGCTGTCACAGGAACCTCAAGTGAGCAAATTATTGTTGTCTTAAGGACATGGTTTGTTTTATCCTTGTTATCTTACTTAGAACTTGAACTGCAGATATATATTTAATTAATTGCAAAGTGATGCAAATGGTCAGACAATCATCTGAGAGTTTGAGTTCTGGCTAGCCTAAGCACGGTAGAATAGAATTTTGGAATTGTTGCAGTGAATTATGCAAGGATATGTAAGAGAAGCATGAATGAGTTTGAGAAAACACTTGAAATCATATGACTAGATGCATAGATGCTCCTGCAGGGTAGTTATGCTAAATCTGAGAAAATAATATTGAAATGGTAATGATGTGTCTTCGACTCGCAAATCAATAATCATATTTTTGTTTCCATGAAACATAAAGCATGGTGGAAACAGTTGTTCAATGTATTATTTGAATATTACTATATGCAATTCAATGTAAATTACAATTTTTTAAATCTCTCAGAGAAATTCGCTAGGAGCTGGTTCAGATGTTTAGCTTGGAACTGTGTTTGAAGGTGAATTGCAATTTCTTTAATTATTGTGTTTAATTTTTTCCTCCTTTATATTTGACTCCTGATTTTCGTAATTTCTTTGGTTTTTATATTATGGAACTTATTTCGAACGGGCGCCAGTGGTCATTTGTGCTTGAATTTATGCCCTTTGGTTACAATTACAACACTTCACAAGTGAACCAGTTGCATTGGTCAACCCCGCTTTATGATGTTGAATTCAAAGATTTGAGAGACTGCAATCTGTACTGTGAAGGGACTTGTGGACCAGTTCCAACAAGACTGGGGAGTGGCAAAATTGGACATGGTTGGATTAACATTTGACAACCAACCCCAACTCTGAGGTTTTACAGTTATTGTATTTAATACCATATATGCACTGTGTCTATACTTGAGGCGTAAGACTAATAGCTCTTCAAGTAAATTGAGTACTTTGATTGCCATTTTCTTAAACTTAACACCAATTATAGCATTTTATAACGTTAAAATTATTAGATTGATATCATGTTAGCTATCAATTTGATACTCCAAAGCTACACTGCGATGTGGAAAACTAAATTTTCTTATCATCTCATAAGTTGTAGTTTAGATTGATTTTAGTTGCCTCAAGATGTTTGATGTTACGTTTTGTTGGTACCATTTTAAGGTGTGGAAGGATAACTGTCTTAGGCAACTGCAAATTGCAAGGACTGAACTTTTTCTTTCGGTAAGCTAACATTATAGGGCACAGTGCTCTGGATCTTATCACTTCCAGTATGTCTTTGTTTGGGTTGATTCACTGTCCCTTATATTGCAGCCCCTTACTCTCTTTTTGATAGATGAATAAATGTAAAAGGACAGTGACAACGTATTAACAGATAGAAATGGGAAATTAACTTTTTCAATTTCTCATATTTTTGCAGGGAAAAACAACAATTTTGGCAGGCAAGATCCAAAGTAGTTCACATGAGGATACTGTCTGAATTGTCAATTCGCCCCTATTTTTAAACCTTTGAACAGTATATTTTCATAACAAGTAGCTAAGTAACAACAATACGTGTTTTTTTGTAGTACATAAATGATTTCTGAGATTATCTTTTTTATTTATTTATTTATTTACTTATTTATTTATTTTTGGTTACATGAGATAACTTAAATTTATTCTGTATCACAGGCTTATATAACAACATGGCTGGCTGAGTTGAACATAGACACTTTTAGCTAGGTTGCAATGAGATTCAGACTATAAATTTATAAAAATGTGTCGCTATCTAAACTGCATCTTCATCTCTCCAACCCTTTCCTTCCCTCCCTTATTCACTCGGTGAATGAGATATTTGTGGCTGGTGGGGAGGAAAGCATGTTAGCGTATGATAAAGCAGCTTTCCTTGGGGAAAGAAAAAAACAATTTATTAAGAGCTTCCATGGACTACGAGTGAAGTCTCAGTACTGAATGATGCGCATGATTTTGGAGTTAGGCGGAGTGGTTAGACCTTTGCACACTCTTTAGGACATTGTCAAGCTTGTATATACGAAAAATACAGCGAACCAAATTAAAACTAACTAATGACAAGATATGTTTATTGCTTACTGTTCCACAGTTCCAGTAAAATGTTATAACCAAGTCATGGAGATAAGTAATTTTGTTCTCATGTCAGTATTGATTGCAGACAGAGGGCAACCCAGGATCTTCACATGCGGATGAAATTTGTTCAAAGGCAAACGTAGGTGTCTACATTGGATGGTCATATGCTCGAACTTGCACTTATGCAGGAGGTATTATACTTTATTTTTTGTATTTCTTTTTTTCTTTTTCTACTGATTTGACCTTTGGAGAGGATGAGTCTTAGTATAATGGTAAGGTTGGTTGCTACCTTGTAACTTAAAGGCCACAGTTTTAAAGCTTAGAAATTGTCTCTTTGCTTGTAAGGAAAAAAGTTGTATACATTTACTCTCCCAAAACCGTACTATGTGGGATGCCTAGTGTATTGAGCCATCTTTTTACAGTTTCAACCTTTAGGCAAGATTTATACCAATTGTTATAAATTGGATAGTGTTACTTGGTTGCAAATATTTACATAGCTAGTCCCAAATCTGAATAAGAGAGAAGGGTTGTGTTAAGCCATCTATAGCCAACACAAATTCATCCAATCTTTACCCACCTAGTGGAACAACGCATAATTGTTGGTGTTGTAGTGTTGGCTGGTCTGACTAGTGACTAGATCACCCAAAGATCAAGGATTAATCTGACTGGTTTCATTGTCAAATTGGTACTTCCAATGTGAACCAATGGTAGTGGTCAAAACTGGTGTAAAGTTTTTTTTTTTTTTTGGGTAGATGACAATGTTTGGGTCCGCATAGTGGGCTAGATCAGTTGAAACCCAATGGTCGACAAGCTATTATTATAAAGAAAATGTACCCATGTAACCAAAAAGAGTGTACCTGAAAAACAACCAAAAAAAAGGCCACACAAAGAATTAGTTGAGGGCGGATTGAGACCAGCACAGATGACTCACAAGTGCCTCAAGGAACGTCACACCCGAGAGTTAAAAGGAGTCGAGTTCAACTCTGGGGGTTAGAGACCCGTGTCCCTTCCCCCCCTTCCCCTAAGAAAAAAACTCTTGTAAAAAAATTGCATATCTCTTATACTTCTATAATGAAATAAGATTCAATTTATGGACTATTAAAATGAGTTAAACATATAAAGGTAACTAGTAATCTTTGGGGGATAAAAATTTCTGAACAAAAAGAAAAAAAAAATCGCGGATGAAACTTTGTCTTGGTGGTCAAATTGCCCCTTGTGAAGACCATGGGGTCGTGTTCAATCCCTACAACGGGTGTCGTTGAACCCTTACCTTGACCTAAAAACTAAGCGAAGAAATTGACATGAATCATCATTTGGCTAAAAGTTAATTGTGTGATTTGATGTCAATTTATTTTTAATGATTATTTAAAATAGTGATTACAAACTTTGTGAAGCGCAGACAATTGATAGCCAATTCAATTATTTATTTTAATTTCCTTTTTACCTCTTGGTCGCCACCCGCCACTATTTTGTTAATCGTTGCATAATAAAGGGATATAAGTGTCAAACCAAGCCACTATTATGGTACGATCCAATTCGTCAGATACCTATCTTTTGTTCCACATCTAATGTTTCGTACGGAAACACGATCATTCGATGTTGAGTTGTGACAGCAAAACATTAAATTTCCTTTTCAGAGCTTTTAGCTATCATCATTCTTGAGGTTGGTTTTTTGTACTTGCTCTTTTCGAGGAATCTCTGTTGATGTGCTGCACCAGTACAATAAAGGTTGAAAACATTTGGACAAGGACGAATGTTGTCAATGTCAAGCGCCATTATTTGACAGTAGTAATCTGACAGTGGTACGATGATGTATATTCTCTGGGCCTGCCCCTTCGCATGTTTAATTGATTACGTTGACTACGATGCAATCCTAGTGACACAATGGACAAGTATCACTAGTGAGAATATCTTGTTACCATCAGCGGATAGTCACATGTTTCAGGCAATTGTTCCAATCATAAAATGTCGTCATTGCGGTGCACTATAAGCCTTAGGAACACCTTTTCCAACCCGTTCCCCCCAACAAAAAAATCCCCCTTTTTTTTTCGCTGTGAATATTGTTCTCCAATCGTGTTATATTATCTCTACACGCCCAGCATTTAAAGATGGTCAAATTCATTTACCAAGCAACTCAGCCTCGACCGTGTGAAAATATTGGAAAATCTAACAGATCACTCTGAACATAATAGAAAAATCTCTACATTCTCAGCGTATTCTAACCTAGCTACAAGATGTTCCTCTTCACACTAATTTCCATGCAATTTTCTAGTCTAAATTTAAATAGCAATTGAGACCATCAAGCGCTCAACTTTTAAGCATTGTTCTGAAAATCAGACCGGACTGGCCGGTCCAACCAATTGAATCGGAAACCAGCCAGGTATCTAGTCCAGCTATATCTAAAAAACTGTTCGGTCCAAAAATTGGTATTAAACTGGCTAAACTGGCCAAAAACCAATAAACCTACCAAAGCAAACCGATTTTACCAGTTAACCCTTTTTTTTTTTTTTTTGAAAAAAGAAGTAAAAAATTATTTTTTTAATTATCAGTGGTAAAATTAACTATTTCATTATGATAAAAAAAGGCCAAATATACATTTTAATTAGCCAAACAAAAAATTACTATATCTCTTACTCTTTAAAAAAAAGCTTAGAGATAATAAATATATTAAAATATAAAAAAATGATTCATTGATACTATTTATAGAAATCTTAAAAGTTAAAAACTTTTATTATAAGCAATGTAAGACTTCTTGAATGCCTTATAGTAATTTTAAGAATAAAAAATTCAAAATCTAAACAATATAAGACTTAATATTTTACTTATATTACTTATATTAATATGACTTAATATAATAATTTTAATTTTTAAAACTATTTTTATCATATTAAAATGTTTTAATTATTTTTATTTATCTCACAACATATTATTAATCATATTTATATATATATTTATATATAAATATATATTTTTTATTACATCCCGAATAAACCAATTGAACCATTGAACCTCTAAACTAGTAACTTGTTCGGTTCAATGCCCGATCCAGTTTTCATAACCTTGCCTTTTTAAGTATAATTTGGGGCGAAACCTAACTGATTATGCCCATTACTCAATAAGTGGAAATTTCAAATCTAAATCATGACTCCAATATTTGATTCCCTGTATCATAGGTAGAATATGTGTGGAATCGCAGTCTACTTCCACCACGATCACTCACTTATAGATGAAAATGTAACTAATACTTCAAAATCAATTGCAGGATTACAGAAAAAAAAAAAATGCTGACAGAAATTCCCTAATAAAACCAGGACATGATTGGGAATAAGAAACAAAGAATATTTGACTAGTCAGGAGCTTGGTTCCTCAAAAGGAAAATATTCACAATGTAAAGTATTATGCAAAACAAAACTTCCCACCTTGTTTTCAATTGATATCCATGACTAAATTAACATCTATGACATGAATTTCTGTCACTAAAAACAGCCGCTATGCTAAACTACACGGGCTATCAATTTATCCCGGCAACTGAAAGCAACAAGAATTAGTGTTGCAATAAGACTATGAACACTATTTTTGAATGCCAAAAGTAAACTAAGAATGTACCCGAAATTTGGGATTTGGGGTTTACGGTTAGGGACATGCAAGAGCGGACAGCTTAGACAAGCCCAAGTGCGGGAATGACAATACAGAAAATACAGGTAAATTATTTGAAATTGAGAAAAAAGAATAAATGACCGAGTGAAGCAGAGCTTTAAGGTTAAAACTAGGTAGCTTGCGAATATAAGCTTACTATATGAAATACAGGAAAATGATTTGAAATTTGAGAAAATGAAAATTGATTGAGTAAACAGTTTATACCAATTAATCAGACAAAACCCAGCCAATTATGGAATGGTTAAAACTAAGTAGACTGCATATATCTTACTATATACAAGAAGGCTCGGAACCTGAAAATCAAAAGATAACTAGATTGCAAAGATCTAGACATACATACATACATATATAGATTGCAAAGATCTAACAGCCTCCATTGGTTGCGGGGGCAATCTAGTACCATTCTTCTCCTACATTGCCAGTTGTATGGTTCTATGGCGATGAAGTGCAATAATATAAGTTGAAAGAAAAGGACCAGAAACAGGAGGTTGTGGAGACAACTGACCAAGAAAGATGGAAAAATGAATTAATTAATTATCAAAGTGAAAGACATTGTACCCTGTCCGGGAGATTTCTAGGCATTGGAACTGCAGTAACATATCTCTGGGGGCATGATTTCTGAGCATTTGCAGTTGCAGTTGCAGTTGCAGTTGCATCAGAGGATGATGAGGTCTCTGCCCCATCATTTTGCCCCCGTCCATGGAACTTGGCAAACCGATTGATCACAGAAAATCTTTCTAAATCTTGACATTCCACTCTCAAGTCCAAAATTGAGGCTCTGCTATCCAATCTGCAACATCAAGGTGCAAAATGGCAGAAAATCAGAAGAAAATACAACAAAAGTTGTAGGCTATCATGAAACAGAAGCAATTGGATGAAATAATAACCTAATGACAGTGACAGAAGTAGACAACTGAAACAAAGACACAAAATAGGCCAATGTTTCCATATCCCTGTATATGAGCTATGGGATATTGCAAATACCATCATTACCATGTAAAATTAAATTGCTAAAGATGAACTAAAAAAAGGCATGACCATACTACTATTTCAAAAATTTCAATTAATTAGTTGCCCGTCAAAATAAGCACCATTATACCCTTTTCCCTTGCAACAAATCAGTATGAGTTATCCTTTTCATTCATTGACCTGACTTTGCTCCAAGTCTTTTCAATCATCCATCACTTGCTTGAAAAGATGTACAAGTTAGCATTGAGCAACATCAAGAGCAGAAATTTCTTCCATTGTAAGCACACCTCTTGATTCTATCTAAACGAGTAAAACAGGATATCCAACCTAAATTTTCTACAGAAACCACTTGTACCAACAAAGTCTGTATCTCTATCTCATGAGCAATTGAGCCTACTCTAAGGAGCAAAAAGAAAGTAAACCAGTAAAGGATAGCAGCTCCAAATTTCGACTTCAACTTTCCAAATCAATTCTATAAAATTTTACCTCACAAAAAATAAACAGGAAAAGGCAACATATCTTATAAAAACCTTTAAAATATTTAGACAAATATTTAGACATAATTCAAACACACCTGTTCATTTACATTCATACACACAGATGACCCTCTGTATGGAATTTGTTACTCACATATAGACCAACCATAGTATTTTCCATGGTGATGGAGAGAAAATAACGAATTCTAAGTATCAAACTGAACATTGTGATAGTACCTCAATATATCATTTTCCAGTTTCCTCATTCTACCAACAAAGTCTTCCACTTTTGAAATATACTGATTGTTCTTCTCGGATGATTTAAGCTTATCAGGCAGGCTACAAAAAAATATTAACAAAATAATTTCAATTGTTACACAAAGCACAAATTAAAATTGCATATTTATTCAGCTCAAAACCACCATATGTTCACTACAAGGAGAAACAAAAACAATTCTTACAGGTTCTTGCTGCCACCACTCCCGGACCATGAGACTGAACTGCATGCATCCCCTAAAACAAATCTAGCAACAGAGTAGATCAAGCTTTCATGATGCGATTTGGCATCAGCAGAGAGAACTGCTGCTGGAGGAGGGTTAAGTAGTTGCTGCATAAGCTGTGTAGTCAAAACAAGCCTTCTTTTTGATTTCATTGTTGATTCTTCGCCTTGCTCAGCATCGTCTTCAACCTAAAATTAAATATGGAGTAACATGAACTTGTCATTAACAAAATAATTAAGAGATTTAGTTGCGTAGACTATTTCATTGCAAACAAACCTTCTCAATCAATCTATTTGCAGCTTGGGCCCAGTCTAATTCTGCCGCACTGCAAAATAATAATGAACGTCAATCTTCTTAGGAGAAAAAAAGACGTAAGAAATTTGATGAACATAAACAAGATTAAAATTTATCCACCTAGAAAAACACAAGCCATAAAATGCTTTCAAAGCATTTGATAACACATAGTATCAACAGGCGAAAGACACAGGATTCTCCTAAATCAAGTCATCAGCAATAGCAAGAAGGAATTGTATGTGTATTAAATATGTTTTGATTAGCTTATTTTTTTCGTCAAAATAAGCATATAATCAAAATAGACAAATAGAACTTTAGGATGAAAGGGTGTTTTCTGTGAAAAAAAAAAAAATCTAAAAAAGCAAAAGCTTAATCTAAACAAAGCATGTGCTAAACCAAATAATGTTGTCAACCACCTGATATCTTGAAGCCTTTCAGAACCTCGTTCCAGTTCTTTATGCCATGGAATGAGTTCAGATGTGGCACTTTTACGCTTCTTAGGTCTCATAAGCAAATCAGATTCAACTGCAGGAGGCAATAACTGAGAAGGCACATGCTCACTTGCAACTGAAGTGGGCACTGGACTTTGCCTATCATTACCAGCATCACTGAGACTATTAACTTGCTCCACTGACTTACCAAGATGCACACTATCAGACTGGTTCCTTACAATGAAAGGCTGGTCCATAATTTTGGGAGGAGTCATTGCCCGTACATCATACATAGGCAACATTTTACCATTTTTAAAAGTTCCATATTGCTCAAACCATGATGGAGCCATCTGAGGATTTATCATAGAATGTTCGCTTCCAACAGAAGTTGCATTGTTACTATTGGAGACATTAAGAGCATTTTTCTGACCATATCCAACCACATCCAGAGAAGATGCATTAGTGTCTCGTCCATCAACTGGCTTTGTAGAAAAGCTTAGTATATTAGGACCTGCTGGTGGCACTGAAGAATTATCACCCGACACATCTTTGACCATCTTATCATATCCATATGACTGCTGTCCGAGGTTGGAATCTTCCTGCTGTTTGTCCACCACATTATCTGAAACTTTGAATCTCTTGACATCTCGATTACTAGGATCAATCTCAATATTTTTCATGGACTGAACCTGATTTAGCAAGGAGAAGTTCTGATGCAAAAAGCTGTTTGGTCTTAAAGACCGGCCAAAATCTTCAATATCTCTAGAAGTAGCAGCTGGGCTAGACTGAGATGCATCAGGCATACACTTCACAACTTTTTCCTTCACATGTGATGCACTTGCAGTCTCATCAGCAGCATCAACACTCTGGGGCAATAATTGCTGCCGGGAAAGGTCATTACCATCTTTCTCTGAATCTTCAATAACTGGCTTCTGTGGTCCAGTTGTAGTTTCAGAAACATTAATTGGTTGGAGACGGGATGGAATCTTTGAGGAATTAGGATGTTGCTTGCTAGAAACACTGGTCCATACATTGTGTGGAACTTTCGAAGAGGTGCCTTGTAGAGATGCACTAAATGTAACGGAAGGATGAGAAGCTGTGCCAGCCTCCAATGATGAAGTTTGCATGGAAGGTTCTCCCGAACGGAATTGGTCTATACCACTCTGCCGAGACATATCTTGAGCAGATGCCAATTCAGATTGACTAGTTTGGGCTCTTTCACAATATTCATCCATCTGATTCACGGAAGCAGTCCGATCAACAAAAGTTGCATTAGCACACTGACTATTTGCTGCTTTTCCACCAAGATTAGCCATGTTTTGATTTTGAGTATGGATCCTGGAGAAAGGAAAGCCAGATGAAAAAGCCTGTGACATATTTCCCAGCACACTGTACTGTGAGGATTTATCAAAAATTTGTCCCGAGGAACCAGAAATGCTATTCCTAAGCTCATGAGATGACTCTCGAGAAGGAAAAGTCTGAGTAGAACCCAACCACATATGACCCTTATCCACTGTCTCCGATGCAACATGTGCAGCATGAGAAGATGCCATAGGAAGCCTTTGAGTAGGAGGAGCCAATTGTAAACCAAAGCCCTGAGGCGAACTTTGATTTCGTTGAGGATGTAAAAGAGACCCATCAGAAGATTCAGTATCCGGCACCCTGGAAGATAAATGACGGTTAGAAGTGCTCGTTTTTGTTGCAATGCCATGCTCCCTTGACTGATCCACTTTATGAAGAAGCTCAAGAATATTTTGACTACAATAATTTTAACAAATCAAAGCAAACAGTTGAGCTAAGTTCATCATGTAAGTCATAGACGAATGAGCAGTAGGAAAAGCAAAGAAAGAGAAACAAGTAAACCAGGCTGCTGCGCCAATCAGGCCAGAAGATAGCATATGTAAAAACAAAACAACCACAGGTCATGGTTACTTACCACTAAAATAAATACACACACAAGAATAATTGCACAAACAACAGTTAAGAAGCAACTACCACATGATGACACACTAAATTCACAAGCTTGAAAAAAGAAAAGGAAAGAAAATTTTCAAATATTCAACTACCTGGGAGAAGCAGTCTTGTTCAAGGCATAATTACCGACACTTCTATCAAAAGGGGTCAATGTTTTTTGCACTTGGCCAGGCAGTATGCTTCTTGAAGCATTATCATCCAAGCTCTTTGAGTCACCCTGAAAAGCAGGTGCATGCCTCTGTCATATTTTAAAGTATATAAACAACTTCTGCTTGTCCAATAAGTACAGAAAACTTTGTGCAATGAACATAGTGACACTAGCACAAGAAGGGTATAGTTTTAAAATTACCTTCTCTGTTTCAGTATAATTCTCATCAGAATGACCATACTTTGACTGCCCAGGATAGCTTTGGTCCTGACCTTTAAGTCCTCCAAAGGGTTGATGGGGCATAGGCTGTGAATTCATGGCATGTTTGTTTCCATAAGGTTCCATATCAACACCAACATCCCCCATTGGGTGAAACTGAAATTTACGAGTTACAGGAGGTCTTCGACTTCCCGGACCAGCAGATAACTTTGGACTACGGGAATCACTTCCATCAAAACTGGGATTTTCTCTCATACCACCAACTCTGTGATGGGAAGAATTAGAGCCAAAACCATCTGCTGATTTTTCCTTTTTGTTAGAGTTCTCTATATCATGTACCTCTCCTTCTAACTTTTCATTCCTTGATGACTCCAAAACTAAAGGGTTCTTCTCCATATGATACCTATATTTTCCTGGAACTTCATTTCCATAGCTCCCGACAAAATCAGCTTGTCTCCATGCATCAACATTAGGAAGCTGCTGGTTGTTTTTCCGGCTGACCCATGTAGCACCTGAGTTTGGTATAGCAGCAATGCCATTCATACCAGAATCTTCCCCACAAATCTGCACATTACCTGCAGACTTAACATGTTCCAACCCGATAGATGAATTAGTATCAGAATCAGGCTCCCACATTGCAGGAACATGGCCCATCTCTTGCCTAGCTTCATCACGATGAGGCTGCAACATGTTTTCAGTTTCACAAGCTTTCAAAGTAGAATTGTTATCAGGTGGGGCTGATTTGATAGCATTCCATCCATTAGATCTATTGAATGGCTCACCACTACTATTAGGGGATGATAGCATCTGTTGATGGGTCCAAGAACCTGAAATAGGCTTTTCATTTATTTCTATACCTGAAGAATTAGCAGCATTTCCATAAACACGACTCCCTTCAGCAATTGGTTTTTGCTGAGGTCCCCAATCTAACAATTTGCCTTTTTCTAAAAACTGTGGAATTGATCTTTGAGAAGAATCAGCCTGTAACCTGTCACGCTGTTCCTGTGCAGTGTCACCACCAGACTGAGGAAATCCAGGACCAACAGAATAGTTTACAGAATTGGGCCTGCTAACATCATCTGGCCGAAAAAAAGGTCTTGAATTTATATTGGACGCTGACTGCAAGTTATTGTCAGCCCAAACTGGCTGTTTGCTGCTATCAATGGCTGAAGGCCGCTCATTCCCAGATGAACGTTCATTATTCCGGAAACTAAGACCACACAACTCTTCCTGTATACCCATTTCACTGCTAGATGTTTCGGCTACAGCAGACTGCATAAGTGCACTCCAGGTTCCGCTCTGAATAGATGAAAATCCACTAAAACTGTCTGTACCATCCAGCATATTGAAACCCGTATTCCTGCCAAATCCATCCCACAGGTTGTCATCTGAACCAAACAAAATTTTCTCTTCAGTTGGATCTAGGGTAGCCACATTCTGTGAAGGTGGAACCTGCACTACCACCTTGTCCTGTGACATCTCTGAAGATGCAGCTAGTTCTTGCCTCCCATGAAAATCTTCAATTGGTACATTTCTTTGCTCCGAATTCACTTGCTGCAAGTTCTCCACATTTAGTCCACTATTTATACCTTGAGCAATAGAACCAAACATATTTTTTCCTTGAATATCTTGTCTTGAAACTGGAGTTCCATCATTAGTGTCAGTTTGATCTGAATATGAAGCATACTGTTGAGTTGGAAACGAATTACCACTGGCCGATAAGTGTGGCAGTGCAGGCTTGTCCCCTTGAATGTGAGAATACTGGTGTGGGATAGAAACCTGAGACACTGCTGGCTTATCTGCTTGAACATGAGGATACAAGCTAGGCATACCTCTTGAGCCAGAAATCGGGAGCCCATAAAGAGACTGATCTCCTTGATTAGCAACCAAACCCATCAGACGCACTTGATCAGGAGATAACATAAGCCCATTTGAGGACCCTTGCATAACTGGAGATGCACTACGCTGGAGCCAATTTGCATTAGTTGCCATAACTTCAGGTTGCCATATAAGGTTAGATGCCTCATTAATGGGAATGCCATTAACAAGAGATGCAGAATGGCTTGGAACTGTCTGTTTAGAAATGGAGGAAACTGGAGTCATTGAACTCTGTTGCCTTGCATCCAGTTGATGAAATTGTTGCTGCCTTTGAAATTCTTGCATCTGGTTGAGCATTACTTGCTGCTGCAGAAGATGCATGTCATTTATCCCTGACTGCTGTCTAGGCAAAGACTGAAGCATGCCTGATTGCCGACCACTTAACTGTTGTTGGCCTCCAAAAAAATCATAATTGACAGGAGACTCAACTGCATCATTCCTAGTCAAGTTTTTCTTATAGAGTTCAAGACCAGCCCCTTGTTGTGACTCAAGCACCGATATTCCTCTTGACAGGCTCGATATGCCATGCAGATCAGCTTCTGTATCCACTCCCAAAATGTTTCCTTCATTTTGCCTAGACTGGAAAACCTGGTGCCCCTGCATATAGCCATTAACAGCTGTTTGTTGGTTTGGGAGTTGATTTCTGCCAGAGTCAGGCCTCAGATTTGATTGTGCCAGGTTCAAACCATGTCGTAAATGTGGAGTGCTTGTGTGTCCCTGCTCAGGATCTTTGTGCAGGCAAAAGGAAGTATGATTAGTGATGGTATCAAAATCACAGTTATTAGTTATGTAAAACCAACAGAGTTGTATACGAAAGTGAAATTACAAGTGAATATATTATCATTTATTAACGATTAGGAGAAAAATTAAAAAGATTATAGAACTTATACCTGATTGCTGTAGATTAAAATTCTTCAAATTGGAAATAAAGGGTGCACTAGTTGGTCTCTGGCTACCCGCCCACAAGTTGTTGCTTAGCCCTGGCCAGTTCCCGTCCACTGCCTGTGAATGATACTGGCCCTGGGACAAGTTTTCTTGACCAAAAAAATTATGGACCCTGTCTCCTACTTCGTTTCCAGGCATAGATAACCCAGCCCACAATTTTCCAGCAGATAACTATTTATAAGAAGGCCCAGTGGATCAAGGAAAATTAAGAAAAAGCTTCTCCAAATATTGTGCTGTTCAAAAACGCACCTCTGAGCAACTACCATTTACTCCTGGAATTATTTTAAAGAATAAATTAGCCTCCAAGCAAAAATTTATTTGGTTTATACTGTATATAAACTAATAGAATGATTATGAAAAGATACAACAGGACAACAATAACTGACATTTCATGCAAGATGCCATACTCAATCACTACAATCAAATTCACAATGCTATTAACAATTTTTTCTCACAATAATTTAAAAAAAAAAAAAAAAAAGGGGTTATAACATTGGACTGAAATTTCCTTCATGAACAATACAAAATACTGATGATTAGTGCACATAAGTGCAATGCAGCAATTCTCATCACAGAAAGCAATACATCTTTCATAATGCAAAAATAGGTTTATAGGAAGGAACATTGTATTATATTCATGGTCTTGCCAAATGATATTGCTGAGCTAAAAGAATCCCTCAATATTCTTTTTTTCTGCAGACTGAATTTGAACATGCTGATGGTGCAAGCAACAGAAATTTCTGAACATTAATGCTTCATTGATTAATAAACACACTCACAAAAGTTAAATGAAGGGAAAAAATGGGGAAAAGATGGAGAATAAAACAAAAAAGGAAGAAGGAATGCAGTTCTGAGTTCCGTATTCAAAAGTATCTCCAGTGACACAAGGACAATGTTGAATCATTGCTTATCTGACACACACTAAGCACAATGGATAGCTCGTTTTTTTCCTCAAATGATTTCAATACATTCACAGGTACAGGTACAAAATGTTCTTCCTTGCATATACTAGTACTACCATCCTGGCTCAGTATTGAAAATCTAATAAAGATTCAAACAGAAATGGTCCATCAGTCCATCTTCAAAAGTATAACCATAAGAAAGATTCCTTTTTCAGGCACAAGCGTCACTACTCATGAATAAATAACCAAAATAAGCTTAGTGTCCTCCTTCAGAGTTCACAGCCAATTGAAGCATTGGCGCCACAAGGGATCAAAATGAAGAATATTTAGACAGACCGTGGCAACTTCCAACTCAACCATAATAATGATCTCAAGAATGAAAGAAACACACTAATGAAGATATTAGATGAAGAACCCCACTGCAAAGCTTCTATTTTTCATTCCCTATATGCAGCTTCTTCTTTTCTATAGCTTATAATCCTCAAGACACCTGAGAAGAAATGCATCACATTTATTCAACTGGCAGTCTGGCAGCTATTCTTCAAAAACAAAAGCAAACTCCCATGTATTGCAAAATCATAACCAGTTAACATCCCAAAGAGTGAACTTATCCGCAAACTTCAAAGCATCCACTGTCTCAAAATTTTCCCTTTTAGTTCTGGGTGTATACATACACTTCAACTACAGCTATAAAAAGAGATTCCCCCACAAAAATCCATCATCTGCATTCACACCTTCCAGATTCATAAGGAATCCATATCCACGGGGATAGAATTTGAAGAGAAGAAAGAGCCGACATTGCATAAATAACCTAAAATCAACTGAGTTTAAACTACTCACACAAATAATTACATCACTCAAATTGTCAGCACAAACAACCCTTCTCCTTCATTTCCCATAGAGTACGAAGGGAAGCTAGAGCTACATAAAAGTGCTGAAACTAAAGTCCTACTCGGATGCCAATAATTCACACTCTCCTTAATATCAGAAACCCAAAAACACACAATTTCACCCACAAGACACCAAACCAAATACTAGGAGACAGGGAACTGAGGGAAGAGGAAACCACAACCAAACCCGAAAGTCTAATCAAATATGCACAATTTCACCTAAGCTGAAAATTTTTCTCCCCATTTCTTAAGGAAATGAGAGGACGCAAAACACACACAACCCCAATTACTATCCCCTTCCCAAACTTTCCCCTCACCTAAGCTCGTCCCCAAAACCGAAAATCACTCCAAAATCTCGAATTTACCCCCAAAACGCATAAGATCGGAAACGCGGCACAATTCGAGCTCACAATCAGCATTCAAATTTCACCACGCCACACACAAACCACTGCACGAGGTCCCGAAATCGCGCCCAACGCAGAACACCGAAAGAATCAACCATAGATTTGTAATTTTTTTCAGCAAAAAAAAAAATACGGTTCCTAGAGAGAGAAAGGCTAGGGTTTTGTGGCAGAGAGAGAAAGCGCGTGAACTCACAGTGACATTGAGGACGCTCCATTGAAGCTCGAGAGTGATCCCCGCGAGAGTGTGGAGGAGCCAAAGCGTTAGGGTTTGAAAGCGGTGAAGAGAGAGAAAAAGAGGAGAGAGATAGAGAGAGGTAGAGAGAGAAGGAAAGAAGAGTTTCTCTCTGAGCTCACACAGATAAAGTGATCGAAATAGTGCGAAATTTTCAACGAACGGAGGAACAAGACTGAGGTTCGGGCCGAAGGTGAGGTTCGGAGTGGAGGGTGGTTCGGGTCCGAAGCTGGGCCTGTTTTTTGCTCTTTCTCTCGCAATATGAACGGGGCGGGGGTGTGGGGTGCTTCGGCTTTAGAGAGAGCCCAAGAGGAGAAGATAGCATGTGAAGAGTTGTTGAGGGTAAACGGGCTAATCCAATTAAAATGCGACGCGTGGCTCCATGACGGCACAACCACTTTTCTTTTTCCTTCAACGGGTGATATTTTTCCTTAATCATTTGCTTATGTTCTCTATGAAAACTGTTATTTAGAGTTATGTAATTTTCTATGAGAATTGTTTCTTTGGCAGGATTTTATTTATATGTATTAATATTATAAAATAATTAATATCATCAGTTAATAGAATTTAAGAAAAATGTTAAATTATGTTAAGTAGTTATTGACATTATGATAATTAATGTTATTTTTCTCAAATTTTATTTATTGATAATATAAAATTATTTTTATCTTATTAATACATAGAAATTAATCTTTTTTAATTTTAAAATTATGTTATTTTAACTCAAAATATCGAGATTGTTCATCATTTTAATTTATTATTTATTATTATAAGATAAAAATTTATTTTTTAAAAAATAACCCCCAATCATTAAGTAAAAGTTAAAAGTTTATGTTATTTGCATGTAACATCTCATATAATTTATTTGAACTAATTCGACCAATTTGACTATTTATTTAACTATAAATAATTATACTATAAAGAGTTAATCAATTATGTATCAGACAACATTAAATAATTAAAAAAATGTATAACTATGAATTCCAAAATTTTAATAAAACATTCATGGTTTCCAATAAAGTGATCAAGAATAAAATAATAATGCAATTACATTTGTTTAGCAATTTTTTTTAATATCAATTATGAGGGTACGAAAGGTTGTTTTGCGTATAACTATTATTTCCCAAATCAAAGTCATCCTTAAGTTAATTATCATTAAAACCTATACTTTTAAAATTACAAGCAGGTGCACTTTTTTAAAAAATAATAATGAAAAGGAGGCACTCTTTTTCTTTATCCTCCTCTCTCGCATCTTTCCTTTTATGTTGTGAGAATTTCGATTCGATTCCGATATCTTTTACTTGCTAAAGTTAATGTTCCTAGCAAAGTGCACTTTTTTTATTACATAAAAACACCTTTCATTTCAATATTTTTTAGAAAATGAAAAATAAATTGATCAAAACACAGACCTTGTGAATCTGTAAGAGAAACAATGACATAATCAAACATGGGGAAACTAAAAGGGTCAAAATTAGATTTTTGATGGAATTTTACTGTAAGTAGGTGGATGCAAGTGAGCTATGTTAGTGGGTCTTAAACCGATTGTTTGTTATCCAAGCATTCAGATGCCAAGGAATCCATGTGATGAAAACTAAAAAGTTATTTCATGAGCCTTCTGCCACTTCTTGTTGCTGGCTTTGAGAAATTATATGAAAAAATTTTGTCATTTATCACGTGTTGTAGGTTCGCGACTCAATAATGTAGTCAAGGAGATTACAAATAAAATCCGGTATAGTATAAATAAATTAAGAAAACAGGCATTAGTAATTTCTGCCACATCAGTTCTTCAAAATAGTAGTATAATAAGGGTATATATATTAAATTCTCTCATAAAATTTTTTAATAATCCTCCTAATTGCTAAATATAGAAAGTACTAGTATAGTTACCCATACGATGCACGGGAAGGTCACAAAAATTTGAATACACGAAAACTCATATAACTAAAATGTATGATAGATTAATTATTATTCACATAATAAACATGTATGATATCATATGTGCAACATAAATATTTAGTATCTCCCGTTGTTATCACCCGCCCAATAGTGAAGAAAAATAACAGACATCCAATCATTAAAACATCATTTTGGAATGGGAAGTGACATATAGTTTGATAACCAAGGACATATTGTCTGGACTGTATAGCAACAACTCTGCATCTTAGTATTTGCAAACTCAACATGAGTACAATCCATGTCAAATTTACTATTAAACTCCCTGGTGTGCCATTACACATTTGCGTTATTCTCAAAATACATAAAAAATTATAGGTCTTAATTTATAATGTGTGCTAACATCTATTACATTCATTGGGTATCTTTTAGTCTCATCCCAACACTATACACCTTTCTACCAGTCATAATCCTCTTAATTGTCCAACATTTCTGATTTTCATTTAATTATACCATTAAAAAAATCCTAATTAACTTTTACATTCTAAAAATTTTGTATAACTTTTACATTGAAGAATTTAAAAATTGAATTAATTTTATATAAAATGACATAACGACTAAATATGAAAAACAAAAAGAATAAGAACAACATCTTATGATAAGTCCTAATTTGAATAGGAAGAATTTTTCTACCAATTTTAATAATTCCTTTGATGTCATAGATATTCCACCCAAATAATCTCAGTTTTTGTATTTTACAAATCTAAATAAGTAAAAATTATTTTTTTGCCAAATATTATTTGTGCATATTCAATTTCACTAAGATCGTGAATCTTTTTTATTTTCTTTTTAATTTTAGTCTTTTTAGTTAGAAAGCTTTTTTTGGACTTCTTTTTTTTTATATAGGCAAATATATCAATACTCGACCCTTGCAAAAGGAAGGGAGCTAAAAGTTCAAATAAAAAACATACATAGCATGAATTATTATAGCAAGACACATAAAATATTAATATCTCACTTATGAAAATCGTCTGAAAAAAACCACCTCCTAGTATGGCTTTTAGTAATTTACTTTAACATAAGAAGATCATCCTTATGAATCTTTTCTTGCAACATATTATTCATAAAACATCTTAACTAATGTATGAACAAATATAGAGTTTATATTAAGGAGATATATTGAATCTAATCAAGAAAAAAGAAATTTTCTAACCTGATGGACATATGAAGCCATGTTGAAAATACTACTCCCAAATAAAACAAATAATCGCCTACAACTAAGAACTATAATTTATGTTGCATAATAAAAACATATTCCCAATTAAATTGCTCTACCTGAATAACAAAAATTCTTGTTCAAGTTTGGTCTTCATTACACATATTGCTGAGTTTAGATCATCTACCATAGTATGCCTTACTTCTACCTTTGTAGCAACCACTACTGTAATTGAATCAATTTTTGTTATCATGTCATCCTTTATACTATCAATTCTTTCATGGTTTGCTTCAAGTGAACTTTCACTAATCAAATATAATCACTATTATTATACACCAAATCAAACAAACAAAGCATTGAATAGAAAGAGTAAAAAATTAAGAGGTCATATCAGTTTAAGTAAAAAGAAAGAATGAAGTTACTAATTTTATTTAGGCACTAAAGAAATAGGTACTAAATACACACTATATCCACTATCACTATTCTTATGTATTGAAGCAAATCAACTAATGAAATAAGAAACAAATAAATAAAGAAAATACATTTTTTTTCTCAAAATGGTAAGAGATGATCAATCGATTAAATATAAATATAAAAACAAAATATAATAACTACATGATCATGTACTACACTATAATGGTTAATGGCAAATTAAAACAAAAAAATTATCTATACAAACATTAGAACAGCTACCAGTAATAGTGTTTCATCTCTAATTACACCATTGATGACCTAAAAAATTAGCAACTAAATTAATGGAGTTCTTATGATATTCAAACTTTGTTCCATAGTAGTAATGACATCTCTATTGTAATAAAAAAAAAAAGGTCAGAAAACCAATGTACCTACCATAATAGCTCAAATGTGGCAATTGTTGAAACATAAACTGAAAGTATCAAGACACACAGATAATATAATAGGCCAAGAGAAAATGGAAAGGGAAATAGTCAAAGAAGGAGTAGCATAATAAAAAAATTAACAAAATACGTAATCCCTGCAAAAAAAAAAAGGTAACACATTATCAATCCTTGGAATATCACATTTTTATATAACACAGAGAGATAATCCTTGCAAAAAGTAGCAGGTATTTCTACAAAGTTTTACGAATAAAAGAACAAATAACATATCACTAAAATATTCAAGACAAATTCATTCAATACAATAAACTATGAGTAACAAATACATACCACATATGGATCAATGAGCATCCATAGCCCAATAGTGATAGTCATCATCATGACAGTTCCTGAACATGACAAATAGACTATTCCATAAGAAACTCATAAGCAATAAAAAAGAACAATACATAGAATTAAAATGAAAATAAATGAAAAAAAAAAAACACAACACAAAGGAATAAAATCATAACAATAGTAATTAAATCAAATAATAAAATAAAAAGATATATTTCAAAACATCAATATGAACAACATCTTGCACCAATTTCTTATACATTCAACTACATATCAGGATGACAGTAATAAATAAAAATAACAAATTGAATCATAAAGAAAATATTGAGCAAAGATGAAAAAAAAAATTATCTTGCATTAAATTGGTATGGACTAAAATAATAATCAAAACAAAAATTGAAGAAGTTTGCAACAAAAATAAGGAAAATGGTTAAAAGAAGCAAATATAAATAATGAGATAGAAGCAAATCAATGAAACATAATTAAGTAATACATATTAACCAATGAACCCATTGTAAGAAGGAAAATCAAACCTACATTTTAAGATAAGAAAAAAACATAAACTATAAAATAGAGGTAATGGCAAGAAAGAGAAGAAAATAGAAAAACTACCAAAAATCCAGAAGATAAAACTATTTATACCAGTGATTGAATCAGGATTTACCTTAGACAATAGCAACCTTGTACTACTATGACACTGTTGTCTCCATCTCTTCGCCTTGCCTTGACCCAGCCGTCACCAACCAAGCACCACTGTCAGTTAACATTTTTCACCAACTATCTTATGGATTTGTAAAATATATCAATTAGTAATAGGAAGCATCAATAATTGTTTAGGAAGAAGAAGAAGAGTGGAGAAATCTTACCAAGCAAATAGAGTCGGTCAGGACATCCACACCACCAGATCATTGTTTAGTCGTCTTCCACCATGAATTGAAGTAGAAGAAGAGGTTATGGCAGAGAAAATGAAAATGAGAAAGACAAAAAAATAGAAGTATAGATTGAAAAAGGGAAATAGAGGAGAAGATATAAGAAACCCACTGGAATAAAATCATGTTTGAAGAAAATAAAGAAGAAAGCTTGTGATTTTATGTAGAGAAGCTCCAAGAGGAAGCCATCCACTATAGGCACAGGAAATATGAAAAATTAAAAAGAAAGGACAAAAAAATGAGGAGGAAGAAGAAGGGTTTTGAATGAGAAAGAGAAAATAATGAAAAGAAGGGAATAAATTTAAGATGAAGATAAGAAAGCTTACTATTGGTGTAATGAAGAGCTGACAGATGGTAGATAACATCTAGGAAGTATAAAATATTTTGAAATTTGAAAAACTTCTGGTGGAAGCAACTGAATATAGAAGCAGGTGAAAAACTTCTCATTGAACAAAATGGACGACTGTGCTAGTGGCTGTATTTCCTAATGAATAAAGTCTATAGCATAAGATTTGAAGGATAAATTTATGAGATGTTTTATATACCATATTCATGATTTACGGTTTCTAGAATGAATGCATATGTGGATTATTACTTTAAGCATGGAATAAGAAAGGATCAATATTAGAAATAGAAAGAATTGAAAGAAGATAAGATAATATGGGTAAAATTGGAAAGAATGACGGAAAATTAATCCTCATTAATTGAAATAGAGAGAAATAGAGAGAGTATAATTACAGCATTGGTTATGGAAAAAATCCATTAATGAGGAATAAGAAGAGATCACAATTAGAAATAGAAAGAACTGAAAGAAGATATGATAACATGGGTATAATTGGAAAGAATGAAGAGAATTTGATCCTCATTAATTCATTGATGAAAGAAAATGGGTGTGAAATCAAATTGTGCTGGAAAGGACACGTCATCCATTCCACAATGCATTAACCGATTTTTAGAATCATATATATGATATATGATTGAATACTTTCTGAATTTATAAGATATTAAATGCACTTACTATTTTATTTAATACCTTTTTTATTAAGTATTAAGAGAATGTGATAATATTTTAAGAGAAAATAACAAATCTCTAAAAAGTATTCTTATGTGTGGTTTTTACATAAAATAAATCATGTTATTGCAACCACATGGGTTGGATTGGCTCATTTAACACCTTTAACTCAAGTTCCAATATGGATTATACACAACCCTAAGCACTAACTGCTTTCTTCAAATACTCAGTCTAACCATCAATTATGATACCATTTGAGAGAGTAGTCAAAAGTAACCTAAAAACCAAGTCTCCATTAATAGGTTAACTAATAAACCACAATAATAGACTTTTATGCTATATTTTGACTTAAAATCTTAATGTATTGAGTTTATGGATCTTCATACTCTTCGCTTCATCCCTTTCTAAGTAATTTGAAACTTCATTACTTACACTTAAAAATTCATCAAAACACCATTTCTATTTGATCCATGAGAAAATGCTCTAGTTAGGGGTGAAAAAAAGTCAAAGACTAATAACCTGAGTTAGTCTAACTTATACTGTTTAATAATAGGATAGGATTTAAGCTTATTTGAAAGTCTATTTATCTTAATAGGTCAGACCTAACCTCATTGTAAAGCTGTGAAGCTTATCAAGCCGACTTTGGAATTGTTATATGTATATACAAATTCATACAATATTGAAGTAGATACTCAAACACACCCCTTATATGAGTGACTGACCATTTCACCACCACTAAATCACAACAACTTCTTAATTTTATGTATAGTTTATAATTTTAAAAAGTATTGAAAAATAAAAGTTGAAATATAAAGTACTCAAGTCTCATATTGTTTAAACTATAAATGTTTTATTCTTAAAGACAACTATAAATACCTATATGTCACATTACTTTATATCTATCTCATCTAAGCTCTTTTTAAAAGAGTAAGAAGTTTAGTGGTCCTTGGCTTAGCTAACCAAGGTATATCTTTGGTTATTTTTTACCATGGCAAGATTGTTAATGTCCCAATGTCAGGCCTAGGTCTGTGTTTGACCTGTTTAATTCCTTGACCAATTGACCTATTTAAAATGTTTTAATTTCTAGGTTTTATAAATAGGTTTTAGGTCAACTAGACTTTCGAGTAAGTCAAGTTTAAGATTAAAAAATGGCATATATTTGACCATAAGCCAAGGCTGGATTGGAGAGGTTGCAAGACAAACCTGATCTATTAAGAGTGAAGTCTGACTTAACTTATTTTTTCCCCCTAACTTTAGCCTCTAGGGTCCCATAAAAAGAGTATCTTTGTAAAGAGGGACTCACATCCAACAATGTATCAAGATAGTTTTTTGGTGTTTTTTTTTCCTTCAATTTTTTAGTAATTATCATTTTTATATAATTTCTTGTGTGAGTAATTAAATTCATTTATAAGAAGGTTTAAATTTTTTAAGACCACTACACTTTAAAATATCCATAACCAATAAGAATTGAGTATAGTGATAAACTAGCTTCAATAAAAAAGAGTTGAGATTCAAATTTTAGAAAAAAAAAATTATTAGAAGGATCTTTTAATCATAATAGTGTCTGAAGGTTGAATCTCATAGCAATGTTTATAAAAGTACCGTAAAGACCCCAAAAAAAATCTAAAATATATGTAAGAAAATTATTTTCACATAACTTCTTTGAAAAATTGAGCCGAATAACAACTTTTCTCCTTTTTTATTTTTAATAAATAATTTGGCTTACTATTAACTCCATATTTATTTATCCAATTTTTTGGACTTGAAAATAACTTTCCATTTTTCAACTTCAAAATCTTACATCCTGTCAAAAATCGTGGCGACTTCAGATATTGAAAAATTTCACGAGAAAACTCGGGTGCATCCGATGTCTCATAGTATCATGTCCCATTTAGTGAAGAATTAAACATGATTGTTACCGAATCCATATGACAAATACATAATAAATAAAATTTTCCTAAAGTAATCATAAAGTAGAAACATTATTGACCCACAACAATCTAAAGATTCTATAGTCAAAGGCATGGCTGACGTACACCCAAATCGAAATGAGTTAAGGTAAAATGGAATTTCCTTATGAAGTTAAAAAAAAAAAAAAAAAACGAACTCTTGTAAAAATTATTTTATGGGATTCTAAACACATATTGAAGTTTTCGAAAATCTTATCAAACTACATTTCGATAGTTCTGGGTTCAAAGACATACGTTTCAAATGGAATTTCGAAAATCTTATCAAATGGTTTTGAAGTGGTAGTCATGGTAGGGAGTGATAGTTTCAACTCTAGGGATGAGAAGGATACGCATAGAGTAGGGTTTTGGCAGAATTGGATCTGGCATTACACCATTTTACACAAATTTTAAAAATTAAAATCAAAATTTGATCAAATTCATCAATTTTTAAAAATAGAACTAATTTAATATATTTTTTAAATTTAATTGTTATGTATTAATAACATAAAAGAGTTTTATATTATTATTTAATTAAATTTGAGTTTAATTAGGATATATTAATAATATAAAATTATTTTATATTATCATCTAATCAAAATTTTTTATTTATGTAATCATTTAAATAGTAGGTAATTATATCAAAAATTTTTATTGATATGATAATATATGATTGAATATCTGTGATAATATATTTAAATTAAATCTATTAAATATTTATATTTATAAAATTTTTAAAATAATAAATAATTGAATTAAATATTTTTATATTAATATAATAATATATAATTAAATATTTATATAAAATTTTATTTTACCGACAGTATTAAATCCTATATTTTTTTCACGCAAAGTCGACCTATTTTTAAAATTTTTGGTTTTGATTATTTTTTGATTTTTTTTAAAATCAATTTAACAATTTTGATCGAGTTGGATTAATCTAAATACCGTCAACTCTAATCCAAACACATCCCACAAAACTTGCCCTGTGCGGTAGCCTGGCCCGGTTCCCATCGTAAGAGGCAGTGGGTTGGGGTTTGAGGGGGAAGCAGGAACAACACAACACAACACAACACAACACAGAGAAAAAAGAACAAACGCAACGCAGAGAGGGAAAGGGGGGTTTCACTCACGCGTTGTCGGTGAAGAAGAAGAAGAAGGGAGAAAGAAGATGGGTGGAGGAGGAGAAGAGAAGCGCCACCAGATGATGCAGAACCTCTTCGGCGATCAGTCAGAGGAGGAAGAAGAAGACCTCGATTCCGAGCACGAATCGAATCCCCACCCCAACCAATACGCCTCCGTAACCCACTCTTACTCTATGCTTTTTCCTTTTTGTTAATTATCCTCTAATTCCCAAAAATCATGGGTGAGTATCTTAATTGCTGAACTTTATTCATAGATTTTATTAATTTGAATAGGATGAAGGGGAGGGAGGGGTGGAACCTGAGGGTGAAGGAGAAGCTGAAGTGGAGGGTCACGGAGAGGTGGAAATTGAGAGCGAAGGTGATGTTCCCGACGGAGAACCCGATCACGGCGAGAGCGAAGCCGAGAGGGAACAAACTTCGCAGGACGTGGAAGTTGCTGATCTGAGGGAAGAAGAGAGCGAGGCGAGAGACACTGACAGTGATGCCAAGGAGGATGAGGAGGAGGAGGAGGAGGAGGAGGAAGAGGAAGACGAAGACGATGTGTATGGTCAGAGAGTGGTGACCAGCAAGCACAGGGAGGTCGTCGAGAGTGGATCCGAGAGGTCCGAGGAGAACCGTTACCAGGAAAATGAGGATGAGGAAGTCGACGAAGCCAGAAGTCCAAGGTAGATAAGATTATAGATATCTACCATTTGCATTTGTCAAGTCTCTAAGTAGGATAGTTTTCATGGTTTCATATATTGTTTTGACACTAGAGTCCCAAATTGACGAAAACATCGCCCACAAATTCGTCCTTGAGAAATGAAATGTACCAGTGTTTAATCGGACATATTAGTCCCTAAAAAGTACTAATTTGACTCACATTTTTAATTCTCATGGACTGTGCTGGGGTTTTTCATTTGCCATGGATGAATTTATCTGGTGATATTTTTGCTAAGACCAATTTGGGTCTTTACTCTTATTTTGAATGTTTTCTGTGGGTTTGGTTCTCTCTGCATCATACTTAACTAAATACTATTGACTACTGATACTGATGGTACAATTGCTGATTATTGGAGAAGCCAGCAGGCTCACAGGAAATTCTAAAATATCCAGCTTCTGTCATTTCTTCTTTGATTAAACCAATGAATTGAATTGTGTATGTCTATGTCTGGTTTCTGGTATAGGTTTTGACTGTGCATATCTTCTTTCACATTGTTGCATTGGTCTATGTAAAACTTGCTGTCAGTTACTGGATGTGGATGGATAGAATAGAAAAAATTGTTGAAAACCTAGGGATAAGGCTGAGTATGCATGCATGTTTACAACTGTTCTAAGATTCAGTGACCAGGAGTTTTGATTTCTTTTGGCAGTGCTTCGCCTAGAGAGGACAAAGATCAGATGCGTGACTCTGCTCCTGAAATTCGTGATGTATTTGGTGATTTTGACGATGAGGAGGAGGAGGAGGGGGGCTATGCAGTTCAGCATGACATTGAGCAAGACTCAAATGTGAGTGCCAGATGTCAATGTTAGTGGTATATTTAGTTTGTCTGTCTGTTGTCCAAAATTTAAGATTGAAAGATAAAAGTAATTTCCTGCCTCAGCGATCCCCTGTGGAAGAAGAGGGGTATGGAAAGAGCCTGGGACCAGAGGATATACTTGCCGATGAAGATCATCGGTATGAGTCAGAAGAGGAAAATTTTGAGATGAAAACTAAAGAGAAACCACTTGGGCCACCATTGGAGTTAGAGGTTCCGCTGCAACCACCTCCGGCTCTTCCAGAAAAGGTCTGCCTGTAATTCATGTTTGCTTTTTATTTGGGTGGAAGCCTGTGTTTTATATGTTAATTTAAATTTAGCTTTGAGTCTTTGACTTTGGGTGGCTGGATAAGACACATGATTGCTATTCTTCTTTTCATATTGTATGCTTTATGATTTTGGTGGCATATGAAAGGTGCCTAAGTGAATGTCTGAACTTTGAAATGATCAAAGTAATTTATCTTTAGGACAGTTCCTTGATGATGACTTTTCTGATGGCATACTTGGTGAAAGGTGGCTGACATGATAGGCATTAAACAATCCCAGATTGTGATCACATGGGGACAATTGATACTATTTACTTTGCAATGTCACTCAAGAGGATCTTATCTAAATAATGAAATGACTTTTATTGGGTGAAGTGCATTCTGGTAAAAAATGTTGTATTTCAATACTTATCCTCTCTCTTTATCTCTCTCTCTTTTTGGGACAGATGAACATGATTAAAGTTTCTAATATTATGGGTGTTGACCCAAAACCATTTGATCCTAAAACATATGTGGAAGAGGATACCTTTGTAACTGACGAATCTGGAGCTAAGAAACGCATACGCTTGGAGAACAATATTGTGCGCTGGAGGACCATCAGAAATCCTGATGGCACAACATCTGTAAGTAACTGTATGCTACTACTATAGTTTGTTTCACAACACTACAATGATCAAAGTGTTTCCAATTACCTTTCATGTATAGGAGATGGATGCATGTGTTCTTATTTATTGTTAACTGTCCTTCAGCCTTTGATGCTGGAATACTATCTTTCATGGTTAAGCTGAACTACTAATGGTTGTTTTTAACTGAATTTTAATTTTAAAAAATAAAGTACCAATGCTTTTTGGTTGTTTCAGTGTGAAAGCAATGCTCGCTTTGTGAGATGGTCTGATGGCAGCTTGCAGTTATTAATTGGGAATGAAGTTCTTGACATATCGGTGCAAGATGCACAGCATGATCAAGCACATCTTTTCCTCAGACACGGGAAGGTGAATTCTAAATCTCTGTTATTCCCATAGGTTTTCTCTACAAGTTTTTCATTGTTTACCCTCCAGTGGACTATGTGTGTAAATGTTTACAGGGCATTCTCCAATCACAAGGAAGGTTACTAAGGAAAATGAGGTTTATGCCATCTTCCTTGTCATCAAATTCTCATCGGCTGCTGACTGCTCTTGTTGACTCAAGGCATAAGAAGGTTTATAAGGTTAAAAACTGCATTACTGACATTGATCCTGAGAGAGAAAAAGAGGAAAAAGAAAAGGTATAATCAGTTGTATAAAGTATTTACTTACCTATATTACATCTCGTGGATACCATTATCCAGTTCCTAATGGTTTTTGCAGGCTGAAAGTCAAACAATCAGGGCTAATGTACTTCTTAACCGTAAGCGTGAGAAGGTAAACCGGAAATATCCTCCAACTGTGGACAGGAGACGTCAACTTTCTCCAGGGTTTTTGGAGGATGCTTTGGATGAGGTATAGTTTCCAGATACATCATTTCCCCTCACTTTAATGACATTGTAGTATTTATTTGTATTTGATGCAAATGTTCTGTACACATCACCCACTCCCCTGGGAAAAAAAGGATGATGAAACAGATTATTATGATTCCCGTCGTTCCCAACGCCGCTTTGAGGACGATTTGGAACTGGAAGCCCGGGCAGAGAAACGAATTATGAATGCCAAAAAGGTATTATTGCTCAGTATCCTGTTTTACATATGTTGGTCATGTATTTCCTATAACCACTAAGGGGTTCTTTTGAATTGTAGTCACAGGGACCCAAAGATATCCCTCGTAAGTCATCCCTGCCACCTGCTAAATCCTCACGGCGCCCGATGGACTACTCAGATGATGATAGAGAGGAGTCCGAGTATGAAACTGATGGTGAGGAAGATGAGAGACCGGTTTCACGTAAAAGGGCTGAAGACACTGAACCGGAATATGAGGATGAGGAAGATGAGGAAGAAGAACATTATGAAGAAGAGGCACAAGTTAACGATGCATCAGAGGAGGAGGAAGAAGAAGAGGTATTATGGTTTTATTTAAAAAAGTAGTTTGGTATAACTTTGACTTTAAACACTATTTTTACTTTAGTTTCAGATTGCTTCCTGAAGTATTTCATTGCTCTTAATAGGGTGTAAGGGGTTGCATTGCATGTGATTGATTCATACAGTTGGGTAGTTGTCTAATTTTTCATCATTTATCATTGTAGCCATACTGTGCTACTTTAAATTGTTTCATAACCGTGAAGCTATTTGAACCTTTATTTAGTGGGATATTTTCTGTATTTCCATGCCTGCTCTGTGCTTGTACATTGTGTGTGTGGGGAGGGTGAAATACCAATGCTTACTGCTTATCAAGTGTGCATCTTTTGTGGGCAATTTTCTGCATTATGGCTTGCAGTCTCGTTGTCCAGCTAGTGTGGCTGAACAAGAGGCTGCCAAAGGAAATAATAGTACATTGTCTTGCTTAAACTTTGACCATGCTGCTTGAAGAGGTTGGAGGCTTTTTGTTTGAGAGCCCGAGATTCTTAAACAGTGATTTGGGTACTTATATTTGTTAGTATGTTGAGAACGTTGGAGGGAACATAACTGTCAAACTCATAAACTCAGTGAGAATTGTACATATCTGTTGGGCTAAAAGGCTGCCCTACTTCTTGTCGTTTAACAAAATTATAAAAGGGAGAAAGTAATGAATGATAACTTGGTCAATTGCTGTAATTTCAATACTGCACTTGGTCACTGGCTGTAATTGCAATACTGTTTGAATGGCTTACTGCAGGAGCCAAAGCAAAAGAGCAAGGAGTTTAGAGGCAGTGCCAAGAGGAAGGGATTTGAATCAGATGAGGACTCTCCTCCTAGAAAAACAACCGCCAAGCGGCGAATGGCAGTTGTTTATGATAGTGACGATGATTGAGACATTTCAGGCCGGAATTTCATGATGTGTGACCTTTTTTAACCTTAACTGTGATACTCGAGTGTGATATATTTTGTTCTTGTCATGAGACGTACCATCAGATTTTTGCAGTGATTTATGTATCGTTCTGTATATTTTATTATTGGTTGTTATTTTGTTATTTAAATCTGAATGATCGTTCTCTTCATATTTATTTTTTATTATTTTGTTTTCTTAAATGCTTTAAATAAGTAAAAAATAATAATAATATTAAAAAAAAGAATAATAGATAGTAAATAGTACTACGACGGGGTTTTTTTTTAATGAATTATTAAATGGTATTAATTCTCTTAGTATAAAACAGTTCAGGGAGCTAACTTTTAGTTCAAGTAGTTTGACATTTAATTTTCTTAAATGTGGATTTGGATTTTATTTTGTAAATAGACAAAATTAATATTGAAAGAATTTTATTTTTATAGTAGATTGAGCAACTTTAAGTTAGATTAGATGGAATCTAAAATATAGAGGAATTAGACAAAGTAAAAATACTAAGAGAGAAAAATATAAAAAATAAAAAAGATAAGGGGGAACAAAGTACCTCTAACTTAAAGATGGCTGAAAAAGCTTATTCACTAATAAATTGCAATGAGACCATTCATAATAATTATTCATCTGAGACTACAAAAGTTTTTTTTTTCCCGAATAAGTAATGTGCAGCTCCACTCACCAAAGATAGGATGAGGAGCAAAAAGTAAACAAGAGTTCAAAAAACAACCAAGGGAATGCTAAACATCAAACCAGACGCAAACATCACCAGCCTATGTCTAAGACAGCCAAAAACAAAAACCTACGAGGAAGACAAGGAAGTCTCGATGCCATAGTACAAGAATATCATATCGCTCCACCACAAATGCTATAACTTGAACCAGAATTTTTGAACTTCACATGATTGCAGCAGAAACATACAAAAGCTGGATTCATCAATGTTGACCGTTAAATTTGTCTAAGATATTTTTAAGGTATTGATTTGATTTGATAAAAATTAAATCATAAAATGAAAATAAAAAATCATAAAATTAAAAATAAAAATGAGAAAAGATAAGCCTGGTACTGAAAAATGAAAAGATCCAAATTTAAAATAATAACAAAAAAATATGGGTTTAATAAAAGGAAAGTAAAAACAGGATCAATTTGAGCTTGCAACATAAAAAGAGAGACGAAATAATTTAGGAGAAATAAATGGATAGTATTTTGAAATTTAAAATTAAAATAAACAAATATAAATCAACATAATTATCAAATGAAAACAAAAAAGAGAAAAGAAAAGTCAGGCCTTATGCTAAAATATGAAAAGTTAAAATTTAAAATGATAATAAATAAAATATTTGGGCTTGATGAAAAATAGTAAAATTAAGATGAAATCTCAAATGAGATTTAATTTGAGATTACGACAATAGAGGAGGAGCATAGAGTTAGAAAACAAAAATAAATAAACTCATTAATTTGATTTGATGTGCTAAAAAAAGTAAAGAGTTTGTGACAAAAAATAATATAAAGTAATTATATCCAAATCAAATTAAGAGAAATTAATAAAGGACAGTGGGAAAATTTTAGTGAGCCTCTCGTGGCCTATAAATAAGCAAGCCACATACTAGAACACGCCTGAATAATTTGGTGATACGTCAATGAAAGCGAAAGTGCAGGACAGTGAGCATGTGCGAGGCTACGGCTGTAGAGAAAGTTCTAGCCGAAGGTAAACACATTTACTAGGAATTGATTCTTTTTTTCCGCTTACGGTGACTTTTTTGTTTCCCATTCTTCCATTATTTTGTTTTCTTCTTTCTTTTCTTTTCTTTTTTTTCCCCCTTATTGTGACGGTTTTGTCTTTCAAATTTTTTTCTTCTTTTTCTTTTCTTATTTTTTAAAATTTTTTTTTTTTTTGGCTTTAATTCTGGCGTGTCCTTTTTTTGTTTTTTGGTTTCCTTCCTTTGTTTCTCGTTCTTTTTTACTTCTATTTTTATTTCGTCTTGTTATGTTTTTTATATTGTGAATATGATACTATTGCATAATTGAAAACTTTCAATACAACATTGTTTAAAAATCAAAGAGTGTTTATGACGAAGAAATTAGGAGAGGATTAAAGTGACAATTATCATAACTCTCCCCAATATTCTTAAAGCCAATTCAAATTAGCTGTTAAATGCGTTGTTAAAGTCTAGCATTTAAGTCCAAACTAAAAATCGATAAATAAATTTAAGCAAATTTGTTCATACCTCCAACTCTATTGTGGTGATTCAAAATTTAATTTTTTGAAAATATTTTGCTGATAAAATAATATATTTTTTTGAATCAAATTATATTTTTCAAAATTAGGATGTTATTTGGCCATGCCTTTTTTTAAAGAAAATAAGTCCTATAAATTTTTTTATTCTCTTGGGATAATTTTTTTTTTAATGGATGCTACTTCTGCCAAGTATATAGAACATTGTAATTTAAATTTACTATGTTGAGATAAATTCACTCGTGTTATGACTTAATAGATTTCTATAATACTGAAACAGAACATTAGTTCTGTTTTGATTTGAAAAAAAAAAAAGTTCACTAAACGAATTCACCAATCCATATGAATTATGAGGTGCCAAGTTGCCAACGTGGGTGTGCTTGGAATGAGTAAAAAAAAAGAAAAAGAAAATAATTTGATTGGTAAATTAAATTTTGAGTTTATATATATTTTAAAAATAAAAAATAATTTTATTTATTAAATTTTATGAATTTAATTATTTTATATTTAAAATTTTATTAAAATTAAAAAAACTTTGACAAAAATTGATTTAATTTAAAAATATAAATATAAATTAAATTAATTTTATTTTATTTTTAAATATAAAATTTGACTTATAATTAAAAAAATTCAATTTAAATCAAATTAAATTTAAATTTTAATAATTCCAAACCCTTAATCGAGGAAATTACCAATGAGATTTCAGATTGATAACGTAAGGAAATAGAAAGGCACAACAATTACCATTATTTTTTGCCAAAAAGTGCACAAATAAATAACCAAACAATTATGTTTGGTGGGAAAATGAGTGAAAAAAAGGGAACAGAGTAGAGAGGTCTAGGAGTTTCTTGTGCATTCACTGGGAAACGTCCAGAAGCATTCCAGATTCATCTTTTCACCTCAACAAATACTCCTTTCCTTCCTCTTCCTACCCGCTTCATTCTACTCTCACACTAGAACACACAACAAAAACACACACGCTTCAAATCCCTTCTTTTCTTTGTTCTTCGTTATACACAGCCAAACTCTACGCAACTGTGAATATTCTCTTGCTTTCAGAAACACGCCTTCATTCGATTAAGGCGTCGTACACTCGCTTGCTCTCGTGATTTTCTTCTTTCTCCCGCTCTCAAATTCTCACAAAGCCTTCATCTTTCGCAACTAAAGGTATCTCAAACAAAACTCTTCTTATGTTTCTTCTTTTTAAGGCTTTTGCTCTGTTTTTCGGGTTGGTTTTATTTTGGACTAAAGTGTTGGTCATGTTTTCTGAGAACTTCAAGTTCATAACGTGTTATTTTTTATGTAAACACTAAGCAACGTTTGTTACTAGAATCTGTTACTTCATATAACCAAAATAGCGAGGTGCCATTGAAATGTTTACAGTCTGAAAACGGAGCTTTTGAGTCCAGTTAGATATAAAGGCTCCGATTATATAAACATCATTAATGGGTTCTTGGATTTTTTCATGTTTCTTAGAGTTACAGTTTAAAAATACTGGGTTGTGTTCAAGTTCTGATTTTTGTTTTTGTCACGCAATGTTATGCAGGTTGTTCTAAATGAATCCTGACAAGTTCACACACAAGACGAATGAGGCTCTTGCTAGCGCTCATGAGCTGGCAATGAGTGCTGGCCATGCACAATTCACTCCCCTTCACCTTGCATCCGCTCTGATTTCTGATCCCACCGGCATTTTCTTCCAAGCAATCTCCAATGCCGGTGGTGAAGAATCGGCACGTGCTTCAGAGAGGGTTTTCAACCAGGCCTTGAAGAAGTTACCGTGCCAGTCACCTCCTCCTGATGAGATACCTGCAAGCACGAGCCTCATCAAGGCCATTAGAAGAGCACAGGCGCTTCAGAAATCAAGGGGTGACACGCATTTAGCCGTTGATCAGTTGATTCTTGGGGTTCTAGAAGATTCTCAAATTGGGGACTTGTTGAAAGAGGCTGGTGTTGCCACTGCCAGGGTTAAGTCTGAGGTTGAGAAGCTTCGCGGGAAGGAAGGGAAGAAGGTTGAGAGTGCTTCCGGGGACACAACTTTTCAAGCATTGAAGACTTATGGCAGAGACCTTGTTGAGCAAGCTGGCAAGCTTGATCCAGTCATTGGTCGTGATGAAGAGATCAGAAGGGTTGTGAGGATCTTGTCAAGGAGGACCAAGAACAACCCGGTTCTCATTGGGGAGCCAGGTGTAGGCAAAACAGCTGTGGTGGAAGGATTGGCACAAAGGATAGTTAGAGGTGATGTTCCTAGCAATCTTGCTGATGTTAGGCTCATTGCATTGGACATGGGGGCATTGGTTGCGGGTGCGAAGTATAGGGGAGAGTTTGAAGAGAGGTTGAAGGCGGTTTTGAAAGAAGTGGAGGAGGCTGAAGGGAAAGTTATTCTCTTTATTGACGAGATTCATTTGGTTCTTGGTGCTGGCCGAACTGAGGGGTCAATGGATGCTGCTAACCTCTTCAAACCTATGCTTGCTCGCGGCCAGCTTAGATGCATTGGTGCCACCACTCTTGAGGAGTATAGGAAGTATGTTGAGAAGGATGCGGCCTTTGAAAGAAGGTTCCAGCAGGTCTATGTGGCTGAACCCAGTGTGGCTGACACTATTAGCATTCTTCGTGGGCTAAAGGAGCGGTATGAAGGTCACCATGGTGTTAGGATTCAGGATCGTGCTCTGGTTGTTGCAGCTCAATTGTCTAGCAGGTACATTACAGGTATGTACTCATTTTTTTTTTTTTTTTTGGGGTGTGCTTCTGTTTTCCCCTTTGGGTTTGAGTTATCATGGTTTGGATGATGGTTCTGTTAGCATGATGTACTTACATATTTTCTTTGCTTGTTCAGGGCGCCATCTTCCTGACAAGGCTATTGATTTAGTTGATGAGGCTTGTGCAAATGTGAGAGTTCAACTCGATAGCCAGCCTGAGGAGATTGACAACCTTGAAAGAAAGAGAATGCAGCTAGAAGTGGAACTTCATGCTTTGGAGAAAGAGAAGGACAAAGCTAGCAAAGCCCGTCTTGTGGAAGTAAGTATTGATTTTACTGCTTTGCTGAGTTATTGGTCTTTCTACTTGTATGTTTTTCCTATGGTTCTAATTTCATTGTTATGTTCAGGTGCGGAAAGAACTTGATGACTTAAGAGACAAGCTCCAACCTTTGATGATGAAGTACAGAAAAGAGAAGGAGAGGGTTGATGAGATTAGAAGGCTCAAGCAGAAACGTGAGGAGCTCCTCTATGCTCTACAAGAGGCTGAGAGGCGATATGATCTAGCCAGAGCTGCAGACCTGAGATATGGGGCAATCCAAGAAGTGGAAAGTGCAATTCAACAGCTTGAAGGGAACACTGAGGAGAACTTAATGTTGACTGAAACTGTTGGACCAGAGCAGATAGCTGAGGTTGTGAGCCGCTGGACTGGCATACCGGTGACGAGGCTCGGCCAGAATGAGAAAGAAAGGTTGATTGGCCTTGCTGACAGATTGCACCATAGAGTTGTAGGACAAGATCAAGCAGTTAATGCTGTTGCTGAGGCTGTGTTGAGATCAAGAGCTGGGCTGGGGAGACCTCAACAACCAACTGGTTCATTCCTGTTTTTGGGGCCAACCGGTGTTGGTAAAACTGAGCTTGCAAAGGCTCTTGCTGAGCAGCTCTTTGATGATGAGAATCAGCTGGTGCGAATCGACATGTCTGAATACATGGAGCAGCACTCGGTTTCACGATTGATTGGTGCACCACCAGGGTAAGTGCGTCGGTGAATTTAAGTTAATTGTCATTTATCCTTTTTTCAGGAATTTTGATCTCACTCTGTATTGGATTTTCAGGTATGTTGGACATGAGGAAGGAGGCCAATTAACTGAAGCCGTGAGGCGAAGGCCTTACAGCGTGGTACTCTTCGACGAAGTTGAAAAGGCGCATACATCTGTGTTCAACACGCTTCTTCAAGTTTTAGATGATGGAAGGTTAACTGATGGCCAAGGCCGTACTGTGGACTTCAGAAACACAGTCATTATCATGACCTCAAACCTTGGTGCAGAACATCTCCTGAGTGGACTTTCAGGAAAATGTTCTATGCAAGTTGCTCGTGACAGAGTAATGCAGGAGGTACTTTATGAGTGCTATATAATATGATAAATGTTTGTGCTACTTGCTGCCCACTGTTGACACTGATATATATATATATATATATATATATATATATATATATATATATATATATATATTCTCTTTTTGATTTAACAGGTAAGGAGGCATTTTAGGCCAGAACTGCTGAATCGGCTTGATGAGATTGTAGTATTTGATCCTCTTTCACATGAGCAACTGAGGAAGGTTGCAAGGTTGCAAATGAAGGATGTTGCTAGTCGTCTTGCTGAGAGAGGAATTGCCTTAGCAGTGACAGATGCAGCATTAGACTATATACTTGCCGAGAGCTATGATCCAGTAAGTATTATTATATAACATAGTGGTATAATATTTAATGATCCAGTAAGTATTATTATATAACATATTGGTATAATATATGGTGCAAAAAATGTTAGGAGTTGATACTAAAAAAGCTTTCTTTTTTTTTTTTTTTTTCTTGTTACTTGCAGGTTTATGGTGCTAGACCAATTAGGAGGTGGCTTGAGAGGAAGGTGGTGACAGAACTGTCTAGAATGCTTGTGAGGGAAGAAATTGATGAGAACTCAACAGTTTACATTGATGCGGGGCCCAAGGGGAGCGATTTAGCCTACCGTGTAGAGAAGAATGGAGGCATTGTTAATCCTACAACTGGCCAAAAGTCAGATATTTTGATTCAGATTCCGAAAGGACCAACATCTGATGCTGCTCAGACTGTCAAGAAGATGAAAATTGAGGAAATTGAGGATGATGATGAAATGGAAGAGTGAATGAATGATATGTTTAAGAGGCTGTAATTACGTTTCTTGATCAGAGTGACTCAAGTTTAAGCTTTTCTATGAGTTCAACTGTTTTCTTTTTTCTTTTTTAAAATACTCTTTGATGCGACTAAAGAATGATATCGCTTTGTAATAGCTGTTTCTTGTTTTATCAATAAATTTTATTTCTGTAACTAAACTGATTATCTAAGTTGAGGTGGATCATTTCTACGGCCTTTTCTGTTTTAACTGGGTTAGTTGTGATAATGTGTCGTAGTTGCCTTATACATTTGCTTGAGCACGTGTTTAGATAGATAGACGAGTGGTAGAGGGTTTGCTGATGCTGAGTGAAGCTGGAAATTGATGTCTACCGTATTTACTAGATTATTGCTATTGATATTATATTTTGAAATTCCTGTTGAAGGATCCGTTGTTTTGATATTTGAAGCTTCAACTAGTAACATGTCACTTGCGGTTATGCTATAAAGGAGTCATAGTCATGTTGACGTAAGACTAAGTGTGCCCTTATCAGTGTGCGAGAACGAGTTCTCAGTTTAGGTGTAGTTGTTGTTTTAGTGTTTTTTCGTGTTAGTGTTTTTTTCTCATCACTCGAATGGTGTGTTCCATGGCTCAAGCGCAGAGAAATGAAGTAGTGTTGCTCTTCGTGCAGAAGATAATCTATTTTTGTTGGGGTTTCATTTATAGTTACAAGCCTACATTGTGGATTGGAATGAACAACAAAAACAGTGCATTATTTGACCAACGTATTCACCTAAGTCCCACTCCTAACATTCTATATAGGTTAAGCGTCTACGACAACGTAGACAAGGGCACCGATGGTTAACTAAAACCACTTCCAGTAACCGTGTGTTCAGTGTTGCAGTTGTAGTTTGTCAGAAACTCGCCTTCTATTTTTGATACATGTCGTAGTTTGGATTTTGTAAATATGTTATATACCTAAGAAATCAGTTTTCTATTGTTTGGTGTAATCTCTGTCTGATGTTTGCAATTTTCTTCATGACTTGTGGGCAAACAACGAGCCAATCAAATGGAGTGTACATAGCAATAGAAGCTTCAGACCCACCTTGTTCATGCAAGTGTAAAATAACATATGAGGATCACTAGAAAGTTGAGGCCCTTACAAGCTCTCCTATTGGGCCACCCTTTCTTTCTGGGCCTTGGTTTACATACTGATAATATGCAGTCTCGGACATAGTTACTTGAATACTGATTGATGCCAAGGAAATCCAGTCCTCTCTTCAGTTTTGCTTTGTCCATGATTGAAAATTTGGGAAAGATGGTTCCTAGGATAATTTCCATCTCTGTTGGGTACTTACCGAATATGAGTGGCTTTAAAGGGTATGTTTGGGAGGATGGAAACGAAGGGAGTGGTATGGAATGAAAAAGAAACTTCTATGAAATGTGTATTTGAAGGTTGTTTGGTGAAAGAGAATGGAATAGCCAACAATGAATTGGAAGAACCCTCCCTACCATTAATTACAAAAGATTTATTAACCCCCAACTTGGGGGTATAGCAGGGATCGTAATAATTTAGCGGAGATTTTTTTTCTCAAATCAGAAGAAGAGCCAGGATTGCAATATGGGAGGCCAAGATTAAGAATTGGATATATAGTTTATTAAAAAATCATATTTAGTATAATAAATATATAGGAAAAAGGTTCAAACGTTGGAGGACCATGGTGAGATTCCCCTCGGCTCTGAGCTTGATTTATTTATCATTTTATCCTTAAAACTTGTGCAATTTCTGTTACACAAAAAACACTCCCAATTTTCTCTTTTCATTGTATTGCTTCAATCCATCATACACCTTTCAGCCTTCAAGCTTTGGAATCACGATTGCTAGTAGTGTGATCACCATTGCAAAGCCAAAGAAGGGGAAGGCTTATTATCTCTCAAGAGGGACAAGGTATGTGTAGAATATTTTCTTTTCATTACGGGATTGCTGGGTGGATTTTGCTTTGGTTAATTTTTTTATTTTTAGGTGATTTTTTTTGCTAAGGGCATTTTTAAGTTGGCTGAACAATATGGTTGTTTGGTTATTATAAATACCGAGGCCAAGCTTTTGAACATATTGTTGTTTTACTTGACCTCAACATGGTTCCTATCATTACTTGAGGGTGATTCATGGCTATATGAAGTTTTAATTCACGGGTTCATGTGCACAGTCAGCAAAAACATGCAGTATTCCCTTGGTTAAAGTATTTGGTACCACCTACAAAAATTTAACTTCTAAAAATATGATAATAAATTCAATGTCTTCATATTATATGAAAGGAAAAGCTTGGGAGTTATATAATAAAGTTTACCTGCGGCAGATTATGGCAACTAAGTAAAGACAAGGAATCATATAAGCAACTTAGTGCATAGCTAGAGAGTTGGCAAAATATTTTGAAAACTTTGACTTCTTGCCAGTTATTCATAGAAATATGGAGATGGATTACATCATCCCTTGTATTTTTTCTTAAAGTATGAGTTATGGGTCATTTGTATTATATCATGTTGTATAAAATATTTAACTACAATCTAATGCATTTCTTATATTTGTATTCAAGTTGACTTACTAGTCATTATCTAAGTTCAATTTCATTATATAACTTCAAATAGATGGCTCATGGAGATATGAACCACACTTTTTATTTTGGGTACATGAAACACACACTTTCCAATACAGCATAATCAAACTGGTAGTTTAGTCTTTATATACTTTGACATAATCAAACTGACACCGGCTTTGTGTGGGAGTTGAATGAATAATGAACAAGAAGGAAATTTTACCAATTCGTGCTGAATGGCGGCTTCAAATGAGATGAGTTTGACGGCAGAGGAAGAAAAGTGGGGTGCCAGAAAAGAATAGAGTGCGACGGAAGAAAAAATAATTGAGAGAATTTTTTGGTCATTTCAAGGGATGAGTCCATGATGGACCCAAGTATGGGACCTCATGTTAAAATGCATCGTAAATATAATAAAATAATTACTAATAGATATGAAAAACCAAACTTTACCGTTATTAATACATAACTTCTTATATTTTCTTCAAATAAATTTGATAATAATACAATTAAGATTTTTTAATTACTAGTAATACCTGATTCTTTATATATTCCGAAAATGTCTAAAAAATTTGGGTATAAATAGCAATCCTGTTAAGGCTATGTCCGTTATTACGTAGCAAGCAATACGGATCTTCCTTAGCCATAGGCTTCAGCTAGTCTGATGATTAGAAGAACAGAAACCTGCTAAACTTTGATCAGCCAATATCTAACAACACACCTTTGGGGATGGAACTATTGTTTTAACCTGTGAGTTAATTACTTCTATTCGGTTTGATTTCAAATACAATAAGAAATTAATGTGAAAGACTATTAGGGAAAAAGTATTTAATTTTAAAGGATGAATTTAATTTGTATATATTATTAGTGAAAATTTTTTTATATTATTATCTAATCGTATGTTGCTATATCAATAAATATGATTAAGTCTTACACTTACTATTTGATGATCATACAAATAGAATGATATAATTGGTTGACTATATAAAAATCTTTTATATTATTAGTATATATAAATTAAACTCTTAAAGGATATAAGTTATTTAAATTATTAAGAAAAACTGCATGAAATTTATTTAAAGAGAAGAAATAATTTAATTTACTTAATGGATTAGAATATTTGTAATATAAAATAATAATCACTTAATAATAAATGACTAGTCAGTGTTAAGTACTAGTATCAAGATTAGCGATGGAAGCATAATATACATAATTTTCCATTAAAAAAAACCAAGTAGCAATGCGGACTTTTTCGACATGCATGGATACTACTACACGGAACACTTGACCTGATGGGGATTGAAAACACACACACGGAGACCACTTGGCCTTTTACGAAATTTACAAAAAGAGAAATGATACAACCAACTTGAAGCAACTATAGATATTTTATTTCTACTATTCTTTACTCTTTAGGATACGATGGATAAATGCATTGAATTAGAGAAATGTTATTTCAATGTGCGAGAGTGACACATATGCGACGCACATACATAAAAGTAGCACAAATTCCACTAATTTATTATAGACCAATTATATGGTAGTACATCTTAAATATCTGATATGTGTCCTCTCTCTCGCACATTCAAAAAATATTTTTCATTCAATTACATTAAACTGAGCCAGCAGCAATTATATCACGATAAGACAAATTTATTGCCACTTAGGGAGCATCCACAACCAAGTGGCAATCACGACTAGTCAACCCTAATGAATCCGCTGCATGATTTATAGAGAAAATTTTTTTGGTACCTTTAGAGCATTTTGTGAATTATATTTATAATTAATAATAAATAATATTTTAAAATAAAATTTATTATTAATTTATATTTTTTATCTAAAATATTATTATATTATTAGTTATTCGTACGTAGTGCTCCACGTGTATCTAAATATTTCTCATGATTGGCCTCCTTTGCATGTTGAAAGCTGAAACCACTCAGCTCTTGCCAAGGCAGAGCAATCAGATATGACCAAACCAAAACAAGACAAAACAAGGCTGCTGGTGGCTGATAACGCATACCATACTATCTGAATTGAGTATAATATCAGGTATAAATAGATCAAGAGTTAATTGTACTTGTTACTCGTAAAATGTTAACTTTTATCCAAGAAAAAGAAAAGTGATGTAAATACTTCCTCCCCCCCCCCCTCTCTTCTCTCTTTTTTCTTAAGCACACAATATTAGTTGTCATTTGAACGATAATAAAACATGTGAATGTACCCTTGCTATTAATTAGAGAGTAAGCCCACATTACTTCTTTAAATATATAAAATATCATATTGTAGTCTTTCAAATAGTCAATTTTGACATCAATACACTTTATTTATAAAAAGTAATATCAAAATTTCATTGACCAACAAATTTAAAGAGATTAGAATGATTCATTTTCAATACTAAGGAGAGACTAAATTAAATTGATGTTTTTTCTACGATATTGAGAGTCTTAATTAAATTGATGTCACTCTTCTTTCTTTGGCTAACTGGAGGTTAAGGGAGAAAAAAGACTAACAATTCGCACCAACAGGATTGTCAAATTCTAGAGTTTAAGTAAGTTCATAAAATCTAAATAAACATAAATTGTTTATACATTCAAAAAAAATTATTCAAAAATCAAATTTTAGTAACTAGTTAAACAGAATATTTGTGAGTAATATAGAACAACTTTTAACTTTATAACAAAATAAATTAAAAACTATCGTCAAAAAATAGCTGAATATATGACTCAATTATTATATTATACTTTATTCACATGTACATTATTTTATAGTTTAATAAAATATAACTAAATAATAAAAAAATTAAATTTGCTAAATAAACCTAATAAATATTACATAATTAGAATACAAAATAAATATTACATAATATAAACAAATCAACTCAAATATTCAATAAAATTGATCAACATTATATATTTTGACGGCAAAATCAAGTGCATATTTAGAATTGTTAACTCATTAATGAATCAAGAATTTATCAATTTTATTAAAATTTACTTAAATTCGTACATATATATATCATTCATCTGAATTTAAGAGTTATATTAAATCAAAAGTTTGTCAACCATGAGTCGAAATATTGAGCGGGGCACAGGGAGTTAGGGACCTTGACTCATCAGGAACTAAGAAAAGATTAATGAGCTCCTGATGTGGGGTGAGCTATTTACCCAAATCTTAATTTGTTCACACATTTCGGTCCCTTTTCGATATGTATGAAGAAATCTGAGCTCCCTGTCTCATTGTTGATGTGACTCCTAAAAGACAAAATTGATACCATATTTTCTTTAAACTTACGTTTCAACTTAAATTTTGGTGTCATTTGTCTTCACTACTAGCTATTATATGAATTAAATATGAAACACTGACCTAAGTAATCACTTGATAATATATACCAAAATTAAAATGAATTGCATTATTATGAGTTTAAACTTTACAATTTTTTAATATATCATCATCAAATTATGTTTTGAGATATCATTAAAAAAATTAACTTCTTAATTAATTATTATCATAGTTAGGGGTGGAGTTAGTAATGTCATGTCTAGGGTCAAATTAACATTAATTTTAATTTTTTAAGAAGCTAAATCTTATTTTATATGAAAACTTAAATTTTCATAAAAGTAAAATTTTTACATTATTTGAATAGCTAGCGTTACAAAAATACTTATAAAAATATATTGATTAAATACCAAATTATAAAGAAAGAAATAAAAAGTATCAAAAGAATCTTAGATCACCTTAGGGCTGTGCGGTCCGGCTTTGGTCATGCACAGACTTTTCAAGTCAAACCGAATCTAATTGCTGCGCGTGTTGAAGGGAAGAATGAGAGAGAAAAGTATACATGTCACGCCGTGCGTCTGACATGAAAAATGATTCTTTTGGACATATATGGATTAAGAGTGTGCTTGTTTAAAGAGTTGTGTTAAGTGGGCACATTCAAACGAGCGCACTCGATATATTATCAATTTTTTTTCGTTATATGTAAAATGTTTTGTATTATTATATTATAATTAGTTGATAATTTAGTTAAATAAATTGATAATTTTAATTTAAAAAATTGATAATTGAGAAAAGTATTAATATTTATATACTGCAATTGATTGTTAACTTAATCGAAAAAATTGGTAACGCGTTGAAAATACGTCCCAAATATACTTTCAAATATCATTATTCTTGTTTCAATCTTTTAAAAAGTGATTATAAAATTTAAATTTTATATATAATTAAAAAAATTAAAAGTTAATTTTTTTTTAAATTATTCTTTTCAATTTCTCTAAAAAAATTGAAAATAGTACAAACGTGATTTATTTTTAAAAATTTTTATATCAAAAGTAATTATGATAAAATTAATATTGTTTGGATAATATTAATCAAAATTACTTTTGAATATATAATTACTAAAAAAGACATGAGTTTTATATTATACTTTTAATATTATCCTTTTATTCTATTTTTTTAATAAAAATATGTATGGTATTTAAATTTTTCAAATAATCATTCCATTAAAAAATATAATTTAAATAATATTTTTCTACAGAAATGATAAAATAAATAAATTAACAGAAGTATTAAATATTAATTAATTAAATAACAACTACAAATAAAAAAATATCATTTATAATTTATAAAGTCTAATGCAGTGTAATTAAACAAATGATCAAAATGTGTGCTGTATAAGAGTTTCAGTAGATACAAATTGATGAATATTGGACTAGACTATTAGACAAGAAAAGTAAAAATGAGAAGATAGAGGGATATAATAGAAAGTATAATAAGTGAGACCTATTTTTTAATGATTCAACGTGGTTCCACAAACGGAGAAGTGGCAATTTGTCATTTTGGTGCTTTGAGGCAAACCATGGTTGGTAGAGAAAATCATGGTGAGTTTTTGCAAGTACCCAAACATAATTTTCCTTCTTTCAATGATTTTGAACGTGCATTATGGGTAGTGAATGCCAACTCAAACACACACTAAGATACATTAATTTAGGACAAAAAATTATAGTTTATTGTGATTCCAAATATATTATCATCTTAAAATGTTATGTTATGTCTACTTAAATCGCAGTTACCCCAAGTGTGGTTAAAATTTAACACAAAAACAAACAAGAGGTCTAACTTTGAAAATTCAAATTTTACTCAAATAATTTAAAGCAATGTTGTAATCGAACCGAGTTGAATATTCAAACATTTCTTGTTATTTGTAACTAGCTAGTTCATTTATCATGTTGATAAACAATGATCCACTAGAAGCGATTAATGGCAAAAGACTTGAGTAGGATCCATGAGGTTATAAAATTAAATTTTAAGGTAAGGTAGAATAATGGTTCTGTGCATTGCTCTTTTTTCTACTAGCTTGGTTGAAGTCTTTGGGCGTGGAGCTCTTTTCTCGTGGTCCCGCCGCTAGCTGGTGTTCTTGACGGGATTGTTGGCTGTCACTTTGGAGAGCTTCTCGTGGTCAAATTGTGGCTGATCTTTTTGTTTTTTTGTTTTTTTGTTTTTTTTTTGGTGTCGTTGTCTTTTCTGTTTGTTTTTCTTTATGCTTCTCTTCCTTTGCTTCTCAGTGGCTTTGGTGAGTTTGAGCTTTTGAACTATCAAAAAATAAAAATAAAAAATTGCCCTCACTTTAAGCTTAAAGAGGGCTTTTGCATAAGAGACATGATAAAGTATAAAACTATTCATGTGAAATGATTCATGACTGTCATAAAATCGTGTATTGCTATATCATCAACTTGTTTGATTCTCATATAGACTTATGACTTTAAAAATTACATATATATTAATATATAGTTAGATAATAATATAAAAATATTTTATATTTACAACCTATAAAAATTAATTTTTTTTAAATCTTACACTAAAATATATAATCTTTCCACACTTATTATCTCATATATACGTCATATATAAATATCTATTAGCTATCCTTAGATTCATACCTGCAACATTTGGCTTAGATTTTCTACTCTGAAATTCAAACCGTTACCTCATGATAAGAAGTCAATGAGTTAATGCTCGAGGAAATCCTTATCGAGCACTTCAATATTCAGCGTTTCAAACGAAGACCAGTAACGCATAAGAATTTTACGATGAATTCAATTACTTAGCGCTTAAATTTTTGTGGCGTTTCAAATGAAGACCAAGCATGCAGATAATAATTTCATGTTACTTTTTCGAATAAGGTAGACCTGAGTTGGTTTGTTCTATGGTAATGACGGTTTATTTTTATGTCAATTGAGATGAAGTCTTATACCTCTTCAGATCCAAATTATTTGACGTTTTGGAGAAAAAAAATTATAATTAGAAAATGTAATATAACATTAATAATGTAGTATGATTAAATGTTAAAAGTGTCACATCGATCAAAAAAATTAAACGTTAAAAGTGACTAATGATCTTTTGTTAAAAAAAATTTCATAGTTAAGCATTGATTGTAAGTTTCTTTATTTCTGCATATCTTACCATAATAACAAATTAAATGGATCGGAGGGAATATTATATCAAATTAAATGGATTGGAAGTAGTAAAATTTTGAAGGCGTTTTCTATAAACTTTGTGCATTTTTTTAGAAAAATCATTAATCACGTTAAAAAATTAGTTAGTTAACATTATTATTTATCAACGCTAGAATTTCATGAAATATACAGCACAAATGAATAACACTATTTTCATTTATTAAAAACAACACTATTTTCATACCCGGTGAACTCACTAAAAAAAGATAACAAGCATCTCCTTAGCTATTAATTCAACCCATGAAAATTGTGTGTATCAACGTTTGAAATTTCAATCTCGAAGCAAATTGTAATAATTTTTTCTTGCCTCAATATAAATAATGGGCTATGTGACTACCTAATTATTGAATTTTCATTTTCATCCATCGCTATTAGATGAAAAATTTGAGTATTGTTCAAATCTTTCTCAGTGCAGTAGTTCATTACTTTGTCCAATTTTGTTTACAAACGCCTGAATCTCTATCACATGCAATCCTTTACTACGGTTGGGAAGGTTAGAGTAAAAGGTCACCGTATGTGCTGATCATGGCTTTGAACTCCTGCAGATTTGGATAATATCTTCGTGCCACCTTGCAAGCTGCATCGGACATGCGTGTCGTGTTAGAGATCATACGACAATTCAAACTTCATAAATGTTTGTGTTTGAGTCTATATTTAATTAAGTTTACCAAATTCCATAATTAATTCAATACCCGGCTCTATGATCTCAAATGAATGTCAATAAAATAAAATAAAAGAAAAAGTAAAGAAGAAACTTCAAATGGGTCGCAATCGTTTACTCAAGAAATAAAGATCGCATATGATGTTATCAGCAATAATGCAATATTGAGTTACCAATTTCTTGCGGCACTGCTGCCAGTTAATGCAGTCCACTGGACTACGGTGACTTATTCCAAATTCATTATTTGGTCAGAATTTAAACTGAAACCATACTTTGAGGATTAGCCGAACCCATCACTACAACTACAAGAAAAATGTTAATTAACGGCGGAAAATTTGCGATAAACGTGAATCACGTGATCAACGGTGAATTTGAGGCAGATGATGGACGTTATGAGATCAAAAAATAACATGATTGAAAAAAGTGTTTATGGCAAAAAATTTCCGCTGCTAATAGATATTTTCTTCTAATGCTTTTCTTAAAAATAATTTGCAGCAGCAATAACATTGATTTAAAAAAAATTGTTGTGAGCTAGTTTGCGACGGCCTAGGCCGCTACTAATCCCTTAACATGTTTGTGGCAGCGTAGGTTGCTGTTAATTATAAAGCCAAGCTGAAAAAATAAAAATTGCAAGAGCTTGTTTGCGTTAGCCTAATCCCTTAATAAGGCTATCGCTAATTATAAAGTCAATTTGTTTTAAAAAAAATCTTGAGAGCCCATTTGTGGCGGCCTAGGCCGTCACTAATTTGAAAGTTGATTTTTTTTGTTTTAAAAAAGAAGCATGTTGTAGTTTGCGACGGCATAGGCCATGCCGCTAATAATTATGAAATGATGAAAACAATTTGTGGCGCAAAATTTGCCTGAAAATTTGAAAAAAAATCGCTGCAAATTTTTTTTTATTAGATACACATTAGCACCATCTTTCTTCATTTTTTTACCCTGTTCTCTTCTCCTTTCTTCTCCCTCCCCTTTTTCTCTTCTTCTTTGGCCACGGCCCACCACCCTCCTCCTCCCCATCCTCTTCCCCCCCCTCTCTCTCTCTCTCTCTCTCTTCCTTCTATACCTCACCAACCACCCCACCCATTGCCATGCCGCTGCCATAGGGTATAGTGCCGCTAGTTATTGCTAGGTTTTTTTTTCATATGTAATATAAGTAAAAATACATCTCTTCTATTTTTTTAGCTTTATTAATGTTGTTAAAATTATTAGATATGTTAACTCTTGTTAATTTTATGTTGTATATTGTTTTTATTTTCGTTGGTAATTGTTACATTGTGGATGATTATGTGTTATATGGTATTATATTCTTGAGTTGATTATGTATTAAAAATATGTTAACCTATCTTGATTTTGGATGGTATTAATATATTAACTTGTGTTCATTATGGTATTTTTGATAATTATTGCATTGTTGATGATTATATATGTATTGTATGGTATTGTGTTGCTACTATCTATTTGGGAGGAAGCGTTTGAACATTTTTTTTTTTTTTTTGCCAAATTTGGTGATTTGCGGCGGACTTAGTGGCCGCTAGTTTGAAAAGCCCATTGCAAATTAGAGGAGGAAAATTCGCCGTTAATTTAGAAGGGGAAAAATTTGCCACTAATTAAGGGGAGAAAAGCCGTCGCTAATTAATGGAGGAAATAGTTGCTACTAATTAGAGGGGGCAGAAGCCGCAACTAATTAGAGGGCAAAAAGATCACAAAAAAATAGTAGGGGAAATGTCCACTAGAGGACGAAATGGCTGCCACTAAAATTAGATAGAGACTGGGATACCGCAATTGATTAGTAGCCATAAATTTGCTGCAGCTCGATGTTCATCACAAACAACTATTTTGTGGCCAATTTTAGCTCATTTGTGGTGGATTTGTCCACCACAAACAACTAATTTTCTTGTAATATTTTGTTTTCCTTCTATAAATAAACCAGCGCGTATTGGACAGAATTTGGTCTGCTACTTATTTAGGTTTCACAACATTGTTTAATATAAATTAATATCAATTTTTTTTTTGAACTGAATTAATATCACATATTTATATTCATGTTGTATAACAAATTACATCGAAACAAATACTATATACTAGTACCTGGGAAATAATTAATTGCTGTATTAATTTTTTTTTTGGGAAGGAAATTGCTGTATTAAGTATTATCTATCAATTTTATAGGTAATAAAATTTTTGCAGACAATAATCTGAATCAACTATATTAATAAAATGGCAAAGTAATATAAAAGTTTTAAAAAAATGCTTTTTATATCATGAAATGGTACTTGATCTGTCAAAAGGAATTAAAATATCATTTGTTTTTATGCTATTTGCAGTTTGCACATCTAATTAAACATTGCCTCAAATACAAAATAAAATAAATTTAAGTCATATTATTATTAAGTTTAAAATTTAAGTATCTATTTAATCTTTATAAGATAAATTTAAAATATCGAATTCAGTTATTTTCAATTTTAAAAAGATCATCATTCTCACATCAAAAGAAAATTTAAAAATGATCAATGAAAAGTTCTTCTTAACATATTTTGATGATAATAAAACTTCTCCAATAATAACAAAAGTAAAATAATTTAAACATATACTAAATAATTATAGATTAAATAAAATAAATGATAGTTATAGATCGCTATATTAAAGCTATCTATGTTACATATGTATAAAATAAATAAATATGAACTATTATAAGGATCGATTACATTTATAAGATATGATTAGAAAATTATTTCAATTAATTTAATTTATAATTTATTGATTTAAACATACATTAAGTCTATATATAAGTGTGGTAGCTGTGGCCTGTTGTGGATCGGTAGGTGTGCACGTGATAATAGAACAAGAACTAATTAAAGGCGAACGCTGTATTGTTTTGATCTGAAAATAATGGCTTGCGACTGGTCTCAGTATTTTCATGTGAATCTATCAACACTATCAGTCAACCATATATTGTGTGGTGTGTTTGTTTGTGCAGATCTATCTAGAGGCCATAAACAAGCATGCAATTCAAACTGTCTGACTATTAATATCCTTATGACGATGACATTTTTATAGACATTATTATAAATTTAATTTTTGAAAAAAAATACGGTCGTAACTGATGGCTCTCTTGATAATTTATTCTTTTACGCCTTAAAATATTGCGAGTATATTGTTTGTATAATTTTAGCCTTAAGCTAATAATTCGAAAGTTGAGGTTTTACAGAACCAGCCTAAGTATACTTTAATGTTGTGGTTTTTTCTTCCCTATGCCAATTACGACACATCACAACATTCAGTTAGGTGTTGAATTCCAACACGTTGAGCAAAAGCTGTAATAAAGGTGTTGTCGCTCTTTTTAGAAGCATGTTAAGTAACTGGTTTAATAATGAGGGTGTAGGCAATATATATGAAATTAGGAATTCAAATTTTATTGGCACTGAGTTTTAAAAAAACAAATAGTTATCCTTTAAGATAATGATAGTTGAATGACAAGATAATTTAATTATTTTATTTTTAAAAATAATGATAAAAACTGAATTATCTTTTGATTAAATAGAAAAGATATATGATAAGTTAACAAGGGAAAAAAAGTAATAAGAGAGAGAAAATATTATAATTAATTAAAATAATGATAGATATTTTTATTAATTTTGTAATTTTAAATTGAGTTGAAAAACCTGAAACATAACTCAAATTTAACTTTAAAATACACTAAATTTAATTTTCAAAACTCAAATTCTGTCTAATTAATTTTGAACTAGGAATTATCGGATCAAACCTGGTGTTCAACACCCTAACATGATATAGACGAGAGAAAGTAAGCTTAGTTTTTAATATATGAAACTAGTTTTTAGGGTCAATATTAAAGTAGATCATTTTTTATTTCATAAAAATAAGAATTTAATTTTATTATATTTTTAATATAAATAAATTTTATAAAAATATTTAATTATATATTACCATTTCAATAAAAATATTTAACTTAACCATACACTATTTTAAAAACCTTACAACTAAAAAGCACTTACCTTGCGTGGTTTTACATTGGAAAAGTCGACAGTGACATTTCAACATTATATGGGCGTGATTTCTGTATTACAAGAAAAATAAAACACACAAAAAGCTTCATCCTTTTTTTTTTTTTGGTCAAATTCATGCGCATCACATGGCTTGGTGCATAGTGGTGTACTCGAAACGCCCAATTACATTAGATTAAACATAAATTTAATTTTAGCACAAGTGATAAGTTCTAGTGTCATTATATGTATAAATATAAATGTGACAAGCACAACCGGATATAGAAAGTCCACCCTCTCAATTGCATGTAAAAAATTAAAAGGATGAGCCTATTATCCTATTAAATACATTAAAAAATAAAATGGTATTCGTACTCAATTTTGAGACTCATTTTAAGAAATAATTAAGATGTCTCTTAATCATTAATTAGAAAAAATAGCGAAACCAACTCCCATCAATGGTTGAGAAAAACCTACCTTTAAATGAGTTCCAAAGTTAAGTATAAAAAACATTACTTATTTAAAAATCATAACCATCATTTAAAACAGTATGAATTTTCCAACGCAGAGTTAGATAACAGCGATAGAATGCTATTAAAGAAAAAAAAAAGTTTATAATAAAACAAAAGAAAGAACCTCTTAACAGGTTACCTTTTCTCTATATATAAGCACATTTCATACAACATATCATCGTAGGAAGTTCGTAAAATTCCCTTAGTCGTTTTGAATGTATACACATATATGATCCTATGTTATATGCTCACCATTTGAAGCACCCACATCCGTCACATATATCCATATCAACAATGTCGACTTGGACTCTTGGCCTTGCTACAATTGTTGTAGCAATCCTCATTTACCATATCATCAAGCTCATAACTCGCCCTTCCCTACCTCTACCACCTGGTCCAAGGCCATGGCCTATCGTAGGAAACTTTCCACACATGGGCCCCGTGCCACACCACGCCCTTGCAGCCTTGGCTTGCACCCATGGTCCCCTCATGCACCTCCGGCTAGGCTTCGTGGACGTCGTGGTGGCGGCTTCCGCCTCCGTGGCGGAGCAATTTTTGAAGGTTCATGATGCCAATTTCTCTAGCCGGCCACCCAATTCAGGAGCCAAATACATGGCCTATAACTACCAAGACCTTGTGTTTGCTCCCTATGGCCCGAGGTGGCGGTTGCTCCGGAAAATCACCTCTGTTCACATGTTCTCCGGGAAGGCCATGGATGATTTTAGACACCTCCGACAGGTTTGCGTTTTTGCCTTGATTCATAGTTATTAACACTGATTTTGCGTCTTGGAGAAGGTTTATTTTCATTTGTGTAGAATAAGTCGGCTAATCATACAAGGATAACTCACGTGAGAGATGCATTAATGCGGAAATTTGGTTAGTACTACTCCTCAATTAAGAGATGCCTTAATGCCTAAATTTAATTATGTATATAAGTATGCATCGAAGATATATTTAAAGTGAAGATTGATATTAACTCACGTAATTGAATTGATATGAGTTTAACGATAACGATAAAAGTAAGCAGCATACATATTGCTTGAGTCTGGAATCTCTAAAATATTCTCATTAATTAAGAGGATCAGGTGGAATCTTTATATTTAATATGAATAAAATTACACTAATATAAATATGAGTTTTTGATATAATTTATGTAGTTTTACACATCAAAAAAATTGATTTATATGTTTAAAATAAGGAGTTATTTAAGCCATTGGGAATAGAATACTGGTGAGAAGCTTGAACAGTTTGCATGATGTTCAAGCTCATTGTTACTGATGTATAAACCAAAAATAAAAAAACTAAGGAGTTATTACTTAAAAATTTATAATAATACAATTGCTTTGCCTGCTGATGCGTTTGACATTGAAATTTATCAGTTCTCTGTTATCGAGAGACTGTTTTATTGGTTGAGAAATAACTTGAAAGAACCATATTGTCTTTTTCTTTTCTTGTAAAAAATTATTTGACTTTTCAATATCTTATTAATCAATAAAACTACTTTCTTAGAATATTGTATTACACTCTGATACGTCATGAAATTTTCATTTGTGTATTTTTTCTTGTTGTTTACGGTATTGAATATTATTACCAATTCAAAAATAATATTATATACAAATCATTATTTTCAAACATAAATATATTTGAATTTGTATTATTATGTAAATTTTTACAGTATATTAGATGATTTTTACAGAAATTTGTTTATGGTATAATAATAAAATATAATGTATTATTTTAATTATATATACTCTTAAAAAATTTGATGTAACGTTTTTGTATTAAACAAAAGAAGACCCAACGGTTTGATAATCATTATTGGCTTTTTTTTTATTTTAAAATTTTTTAATTTCAACTAGCTCAATCCTGATTTGTGTTTACATTATCTTGTTTATTTATATTATCTCATTTCTGAAACAGTTTAGTAAAAATATTAATTTTAATATATTATTAATATAAAAATATTTTACACAAATTCACGAAAACAAGAGTGGTTTTGGATTGGCATGTGTGGTAGTCTTCAAGTGTTTTGCATGTTGAGATGCTTAGCCTTTTTTCTTTTTTTGTGTTGGCTTTGAACTGATGTATTAAGTTTTCTTTGCTCCCCTTTTTGGGTGGTGTTGAGCATTGTTTTACTTATTTAAAAAAAAAAATTAAATTCCATTATATGTTTTTCTTTTAGGGTAGTCGTTGCAGAAAATAAACACCTATGATGATATAGTAATATATAATTAGATGATAATATGAAAAATTTTATAATATTTTTTTATTGTTAGTTAATACTATATGCTAACACGTGATTATGAAGGTCTTCACAAGTTGATATTAGTTTTTTGGTTAATTAATGCACCAAAAAAAAGGTTTTCATCAAAGTATGTATCTCTCTAATAATTGCCTCATTTATTGGTTGTGTGGTCACTTGATATTGTTTGAATAATGTTATGTGTATGTACTTTGTGTGAGATATTGTATTAATTTATATCTCATTTATTATTAGATGAAGTGTGGATTTAATTTAAATGAGATCTATATTTCATCTAATAATAAAATTAATATGAGTTGATATAATGTTCCACATAAAATGAGTACAAAAAATATTTCTTTTCTTAATTATGGTGGGCAATGTGTTTTTTCTTTTGTTTTTTAGTAAAAGAAAAATAAAAGGCTTATGGTTTAATATGAAATAGAGTGTGATCGCAATTTTTTTTCCCTAAACCCAAAATCCAAAACTCTAATCCTTAAAAACAAAAAAAGAAATTGAAATAGAGTGTGATCCGAAAGTCAAGAGGACAGGACTTTAGGATCGATGGAGATAGTATTCAACGCTCTGTTGGGCCAGCCGAATAACGTAGAAATAGATTAAATATGCATATATTAATTATTATTTACAAACGTGTGTGTCACAGTCGTTTGCATTCATTTATGCTTAACCTCTCGTTTAAAATTAACTACCTTTTCACATAAATTAATTAATTACTTTTATGGAGTAATATTAATTAATTAATTGCTTAATGATTCTTGATCATAGTTAGTTGGATTCGTGTTTTTCTTCCTTTGTCAAGCGAATTATTAAAAGTCTTTTGCATATTTTATACCAAGGAATTTTTACATTTGAAAAAAAATTAAGACTAAGACAGTTTTATTAAAAAAAAAAGAACTTTTATACTTAACTAAATAGTTCTAATTTTCACTGGAAAGGTGGGTATTACCTTATAATGGGACGCCGTTTAAGGGCACAATTAATTTCTAAAATATTTTCCATTAAATTTCGGGTTAATCATTTAGTTGCATGAGTTAAATGGCATAGACACGCCTTTTCTATTTTTTCGTGAAATGAAATAAAAAAATAAAACAAACTAAGTACGAGGAAACAGAAAGCCAGAGAGAGAGAGAGAGAGAGAGAGCACCAGCTTTGCCAAGTCCACACACACAGTTCCTTCACGCAAGGCGTGGGTTAAGAGACAGTCATATGAAATTAAGCTTAGACAGTTATATGTGTTTTATTAAATAAAATAAGTAAATTTCCGTGTTATTGCACGTCCACATGTAATTTTATCCTGCTTGACATTATCAAATGGAATAATTCGAATTGAAGTTAATCTTAAAAAGCATAGTGGGTGCAATTAATAATAATTTTTTTCTTGGATATAATTAATAATCGAGGTAACTCTTAGTATTTTCGTGGAAGCCTACATGTGAAGCAAGCGGAGGAAATAAAAAAGCGTGGACATTATTCTATTTCATTTGTCAAATGGCAATGATAATTATTAATTCAACATAAAAAAAAAATGCACATGCAGGAAGAGGTAGCAAGATTGACGCACAATCTAGCAAGTTCAGGCTCTAAAGCAGTGAACCTAGGACAACTTCTGAATATGTGCACCACCAACGCATTGGCGAGGGTAATGCTGGGACGGCGAGTCTTCGACGACGGCAACGGTGGCTGCGATCCTAGGGCCGATGAGTTTAAGTCTATGGTGGTGGAGCTTATGGTACTGGCTGGTGTTTTCAATATTGGAGACTTCATTCCTTCCTTGGAGTGGCTGGACCTTCAGGGCGTGCAAGCCAAGATGAAGAAATTGCACAAGAGGTTTGATGCATTTTTAACTAGCATTGTTGAGGAACACAAGACTACTTCTAAGAGCGAGAAGCACCAGGACTTGTTGACTAGGTTGTTGTCACTTAAAGAGGCTCCAGAGGATGGAGGCAAACTCAATGATACGGAGATCAAAGGATTACTCTTGGTACCTACTCAAAGATTTCAGTGTTAATATTGTTGTTCCCCCACCACATCACATGCCACAACACACGCACCATAGACGTGCAATTATGTGAATTATCTTTTCCACACATGATGTTTGCACTTCATATCAATTTATAATTACTATATAAGATAAAATGGGGGTAAAAATTTCATAGAATAAATCTATGCATATTTTTACTCATAAATTTATTCCATAAAATTTTCATACATTATTTGTCATATCAACAAATAATGGTAGCTAAGGAAATAAGGATGACCTATATTTACTGAAGCAGCAAACGGTGTATGAATTAGAGCAAGAAAAATCTCTTGCTCTAAGAATGCCTAAGTATAATTGCTACAACATTTTTTTCGTTTAATTTGGATGCTAACCAGTGCACGGAATTTTGCAGAACATGTTCGCGGCTGGGACGGACACATCATCAAGCACAACAGAATGGGCAATCGCTGAAGCGATCAAGAACCCAAGAATTCGGGCCCAAGTCCAACAAGAGTTGGACACTGTAGTGGGCCGGGACAGGCTCGTGACCGAACTGGACTTGCCCCACCTCCCTTACTTGGAGGCAGTGGTAAAGGAAACGTTCCGTCTCCACCCGTCAACCCCTCTTTCCCTCCCACGTGTTGCAGATGAGAGTTGTGAGATCTTGGGCTACCACATCCCCAAAGGTGCAACCCTATTGGTCAATGTTTGGGCCATATCACGTGACCCAAAGGAATGGCCCGACCCATTAGAGTTCAAGCCCGAGAGGTTCCTCCCTGGTAGTGAGAAAGCTAATGTTGATGTTAGGGGGAATGACTTTGAGGTGATACCCTTTGGTGCTGGGCGTAGAATATGTGCTGGGATGAGCCTTGGGATAAGAATGGTTCAGTTGTTGACTGCCACCCTGGTCCATGCATTTGATTGGGAGCTGGAAGATGGGCTGAACCCAGAAAAGCTCAACATGGATGAAGCCTATGGGTTGACCCTCCAAAGAGCCGCGCCACTTTCAGTGCACCCTCGCCCTAGGCTCTCACCACATGTGTACTCATCATCATCTCCATGATTTGCAGTTGTGAGTTGTGCCCTCCATCCTTTTATTAATGCTGGTCTTCTAAGTAATAGAAGAAGTTGCTAGTTTAGTTTGTGAAGATCCAAAAAGGGATGAAAATCAGCACATATATAGTTGTGTTGTGTTCTGTTTGTTGGTGAATATGGATATATTGTCTTGTACTTGCAATAACGAAACAACTATGAGCTGTTATGTTATGAATAATGTTTTTCACTTGAGGACATGAGATAATATTAGAGGCATGAATAATGTTCTTCTTCTTCTTCTTCTTAACATACACCGCACGAACACATAGTATTTTCATTTCTTTTTGGCCAGTCACTAACACATGCATGGTTTGTTTATTTTTTTTTTTAACGCATGGTTGGATGACAGCGATAGGATGCTATTAAATAAAAATGCTCATAATAAAACCAAAAGAAAGAACCTCTTAACTAGTTAACTTTTCTCACTATATATAACCACCACTTCATACAACATATCATTGTGGAAAGTTCATAACATCTCCCAAGCCGCTTTGAACGTATACACGTATATGGTCCTATATTATATGCCCACCATTTGAAGCACATACATCCCATCATATATATCCCTATCAAAAATGTATACTTGGATTCTTGGCCTTGCTACAATTATAGTACGTAGCAATCCTCATTTACCATTTCAAGCTCACAACTCGCCCTTCCCTACCTCTACCAGGGGGTCCAAGGTCATGGCCTATCATAGGGAACTTTCCACACGTGGGCCCCGTGCCTCACCACGCCCTTGTGGCATTGGCCCCCACCCATTGCCCTCTCATACACCCTCCGACTAGGCCTCGTGGACGTCGTGGTGGCCGCTTCCGCCGCGGTGGCAGAGCAGTTCTTGGAGGTTCATGATGCCAACTTCTCTAGCCGGCCCGACCAAGGTCTTTTGTTTGCTCCCTATGGCCCGCGGTGGCGGTTCCTCCGGAAAATCACCGCCGTTCACGTGTTCTACGGGAAGGCCGTGGATGATTTTAGACACATCAGGCAGGTCGCATCTTTACCTTAATCATACAAGGGTAACACTACTGTTCTATTAGATGCCTTAATGCGTAAATTTAATTATGTATACAAGTAAGCATCGAAGATATGATTAAAGTGGAGCGATATTAACTCACCTAATCGAATTGATATAAATTTAACGATAAAAGCAAGAGAAATAATTGCTTGAGTCTGAAATCTCAAAAATATTCTCATTAACTAAGAGGATTAGGTAGAACCTTTTTATTTAATATGTATAAAATTATATCAATTGATTTACATGTTTTTTTTCCTTGGTCAACAATTGATTTACATGTTTAAATTAGGTAGTTGTTACTTAAAAATTTCTAACACAATGACTTTACATGCTGATGTGTGACCCTGAAATTTATCATTTTTTTCCCTTTGTTAAGCAAATTGCTGGAATTTTCTCATATATTCTGTACCGGAAAATTCCTATACTAAACTAATTAACTACTGCTAATTTTTACTGGAAAAGGTCGGTATAATTACCTTGAAAACTTTATTTTCCTAAATAAAATTAGTATAAATTACGCGCTTAGTTTTTATTGACATAAATGTTGACATGAAAAATCTTATTTCACATTAAAAAAAATATTTACTTTGTATTCTCATTTTTAATTTAAAATGAATATATACCAAAATCGTCAATTCTTATTGCTATAGATAATATCATCTCACTATACTATAATATTGTTTAAGCTTAATGTTACAATGACTCTCACATATTATTTTGAAATAGATAATTTGTTGTCAGTTACTATAGTTATTAACACATTTGAAACACATGTTTTTATTTTATTTATTTTCTGTAAAGAAACAAACTTGAAGAAAGGTCAATATATAATTATTTGAAAAAACTTCTGGGAGTGACTATTGCTACTCCTAGATGTCAATTGCCACTCCAATTTAATTAGATTTTATTCAGTTTCTCCAAAATAGATTTTTTCTCTTTGTAAATCAACATGATTTCTAGTATTAATTCTCTATTATCATTTATAATCTTATCTAATCTTATAATTATTGTCAATTTAATTAGTAGTTAATTTAAAATTTTGAAAATTTTTCATATGAATCTCATTTACTAATGTTTATATGACCAGTAAATATTACATGTATGAGATTAATTTTAATATATTATTATCTAATTATATGTTATTAAATATATGACTTTTGGAATAATAATTATAAAAGTTAAACACTTTTATTGATGTAATAATATATAATAGATAATTGTATAAAAATATTTTAAACTGATAATATATCAAAATTAAATTTTATAAGTATTAATAATCAATTTTATTTAATATAATTATATAAATTTAAATATTAAAATAACTTGATACATTAACATAGCTATTTATGTAATTAGTATGTATTCTCATTACTAGTGGACAATTTCTATTTTTTGTTTTTTATGATATTTAATTTATTTAAAAATAAGTAAAGTGTAATTTGTCTAGTAGAAAATAAATAATATAATTTATCTAATACAAAGTAAATAATTTAACCATTATACCTTGTGACTGTTAGCGATAACGTACGACTATAAAGCAAAATTTTAACTTTTTGAACTGCTTTGATGTAGGTAGGTAGCTAATTCGATGTATAAGTGACAATAGACCAATGAAGTGATAGGGAGTCACAAACATCTGAGTTAAGAGAGAGTTGTCGTTTGAAAGCTTAAAGAGTTATTCGTGTTTTATCAAACAAAATAAGTGAATTGCCGTGTCATTTCGCATTCACATTCGTGCATGTCATTATTAAATGGTATAATTCGTATTGACGTTTATCTGAAAAGGCATAGCGAGTGATTAGTATTTTTTTCTTGGATATAATCAATAATTGATTTTTCGTGGAAGCCTACACGTGAAGCAAGCGGAGGAAATAAAAAAGCGTGGACATTATTCTATTTCATTTTTCAAATGGCAATAATAATTAATTCAACATAAGCCAAACGCACATGCAGGGAGAGGTAGCAAGATTGACGTGCAATCTAGCGAGTTCAGTCTCTAAAGCAGTGAACCTGGGAGAACAACTGAATGTGTGCAACACTAAAGCATTGGCGAGGGCAATGATAGAGCGGCGAGTCTTCAACGACGGCAATGGTGGCCGTGACCTCAGGGCTGATGAGTTTAAGTCTATGGTGGTGGAGCTTATTGTAATGGTACTGGGTGGTGTTTTCAGTATTGGAGACTTCATTCTGCATTGGAATGGCTGGACCTTCAGGGCTTGCAAGCCAAGATGAAGAAATTGCACAAGAGGTTTGATGCATTTTTAAGCAGCATTGTTGAGGAACACAACGTTTCTAAGAGTGAGAAGCACCAAGGCTTGTTGACTACGTTGTTGTCACTTAAAAAGCTTCCTGGGGATGCAGGCAAACTCGATGATACGGAGATCAAAGCATTACTCTTGGTATGTACCTAGCTACTCAAAGATATTAATTATATGAATTATCTTTTCCACACATGATGCATGTTTACACTTTGAAGAAATTCTTAGATGTTATTATATGCAGGGTATACAAAAATTGTTGTATTTCATTTATAATTTGATACTTCAGCCCTACCATATCAAAGCATTTCTTATTTTTGTATTAGCGCATATTTGGGAACCTGAAAAAATATTTTTTTTTGGACAAAAAAACTGTTTTTAAAAATCAAGTATGTTCGATAAATTTCTCAAAATAAATTATAATCTAAAATTGATAATTTTAAACTAAAAAATAACTTATAAGTATAAGTAATTTTTTGAAGTTTATAATTATAAACTAAAATTGATTATTTTAGAATTATTATATTTTTACTAAATTAACTCTAAATAATAAATATTATATAATGTAAATAATTATTTCATATCTTTTTTAATAATTTTATCATATAAAAGTAACTTTTTTCATATAATCCAATAAAATAGATTATCTTAAAATTATTTTTTAACTAAAATATCTAAATATAAATTAATTTTTATATAAGTGATTGTATAAATAAATAATTATTAAAATAATTTTAATTTTTCAATTTTCTTAAACATACGCTTAGTAGCACTCAAGAACCTCTCCAAATTTAATTACTATACATATAAGAATGAGCCCAAGAGTATAATTTCAACCATACATATACTCCTATGCTCACGTCATCTTATATGTAAATACTTTTCATATTTGATCATAAGCGTTCAATATTACCTTTTATACACTTACGATCTAACTTATCATCACTACAACAATATTTTGGTTAATTTTTTATACTCACTAGTGCATGGAATTTTGCAGAACATGTTTGTGGCTGGGACAGACACATCATCAAGCAAAACAGAATGGCCAATCGCTGAAGTGATCAGGAACCCAAGAATCTTGGTCCAAGTCCAACAAGAGTTGGACAGCGTAGTGGGCCAGGACAGGCTCGTGACCGAACTGGACTTGCCCCACCTCCCATACTTGGAGGCAGTGGTGAAGGAAACATTCCGTCTCGTGTGTTTCATCTGAGAGTTGTGAGATCTTGGGCTACCACATCCCCAAAGGTGCAACCCTACTGGTCAATGTTTGGGCCATTTCACGTGACCCAAAGGAATGGCCGGACCCATTGGAGTTGAAGCCCGAAAGGTTCCTCCCGGGTAATGAGAAAGGTGATGTTGATATTAAGGGGAATGACTTTGAGGTGATACGCAGGTGCTGGGCATAGGATATGTGCTGGGATGAGCCTTGGGATCAGGATGGTTCAGTTGTTGACTGCCACCTTCGTCCATGCATTTGATTGAGAGCTGGAAAATGGGTTGAACCCAGAGAGGCTCAACATGTATGAAGCCTATGGGCTAACTCTCCAAAGAGCCGTGCCACTCTCCGTGCACCCTCGCCCTAGGCTCTCACCACTGTACTCATCATCACAATTCATGATTTGAACTTTGATTTCTCCGTCACTTGTTTTGTGAGTTGGGCACTTCATCCTTTTAGTGTTGGGAATCTTCTAAATAAAAGAAGTTGCTAGTTTAGTTTGTGAAGATCCAAAAAGGGTATGAAAACCGACGCACAGGCTATTTGGTTAAGATGGGAGAAGTATTTTTTTAATTGTAGAATTAAAAATAAAAGTAGAAGTAAAAAATTATTTTATATTTAAAAATAGTTATAGAAGTATTAAAAATTATTAAATTATTTAGATATAATAAAATAAGAATTTAATTGGTATGTATTGATAGTATAAAATAGTTTTATATTATCAATCAATAGAAATAGGGAAAAGTGATAAATTATGATGGGTCTCTCATTGTAATAGTAGTTATTTGTATGAGTTGACACTTTCTATTATTTTTATTGGTTGATAATGTAAAACTATTTTATACTTTTAATGTATTTAAATTAAATTTATAAAATAAAAATATCTTTTTATAAAATTACAATATTAATAGATAGAGAATAATATTTTAAAAAAATGATAAAAATATGAAAAAATAGTATGTTCAAAATTTAAGGATTATTTTCTCTCTTTTCTATTATTTCTATTTTTAGAAGAAGTAGTCCCTTATCTATTTTTTAAAAAATAGAAAAATAGATTATTTTTTGATAAATATAAACAAATAAAATTAAAAGTATTTTTTTCAAAAATAAAAAATGAAAGGTAGTGTTTTAACAAACGGGTAGTTGCGTTATGTTCTATGTTTGTATGTGGGTATGGTTTAGTCGTGTACTTGCATTGCAGTAAATGGTAAAACAATTATGAGCTGATATGAATGATGTTTTTCACTTGAGGACATGAAACTCTGAGGAAGTTAGACTGATTGGAAAATAGAAACGAATCAAATAAAAACGCGACTGGTCCCGACCCGATGCAGTTTATAACTTTATTTTATCATCTTCCCAACGAACGGATGCTCGTAATTTGTAACGTTTCTAGTCCTTTCTTTCTTTCTTTGTTTCTTTCTTTTTTTCTTTTTTTTTTTAAAGTGTTTAATTTATATAGGTAATATAAAATAATTTTATATTATTAATCAACAGAAATATTAAAAAATAAAAAATTATGATATATTTTTTATTATAATAAATAATTATTTATTTGAATTAAAATTTTTTATTATTTTTATTAATGGGTAGTATAAATTTATTTTATATTATTAATATATTTAAATTATTATTTTTTTAATGGAATCTTTCTTTTATTTAGTATTGTTATTGTTATTGTTACTGTTTTTCTGTCGCATTTCATAAGATGAATCTCTTGGTGGATAAGGACAAAAGCGTAACCGTGGAGAGAGGGCATAGGATGTGTTTGATTTGTAGGAAAGCATTAGCAAGGGTCTAACGCAATATTGTAGTGACAGGCTTGGGGCTAAATTAAAAGGTAATATTAATTATATTTATTTCATCCAATATATTATCTCGATTTATTTATTATCTATTATTAAAAATATTAAATTTATATTTTAAATTTTTTTTATTATTTTTACTAATAAATAATATATAAATTGATATAATATTTAAAATAAAATAAATATAAATAATATTTTTTTAAATCAAAACTTCTTCATCCATATAACTTTGTAAAGCAAGGGTTGTTTTATAGCATGTTTAAATAATTTCTGTTTAGATTTTCAAACCTCAAGCCCGGTTTGAAGCATTTCAATTGAAAAAATTAAATATTAATTACTCTGAATACGTGTAGAACAATTTTTTTCCTGCTCTATCAATACGTGTAAAACGTTCAGAAATGTGCAACATTTAAAATATTGTTCAAAGGAATAAAACGAATATAATATTACATAATGAGACCAATGTATGAAGGAAAAACGCAACATGTCTGATGTGACAGTGAATGTGAAAGAGATATCTCATCGTTTCTTATCCTTTCACAGATTCAGAAATAGGATTTTATATCATGTGATTCACGTGGACAACCCTGCATCCACAGTTCAACTAGTTGTAGTATCGTCTGATCGGATTAGTTTGTAAATTATGATTTAATTTAACAATAATAATTCTTCATGGTAGAGTTAAATATTTTTTTAAATATAGTAATATATAATTAAATATTTATATAAAATTATTTTTTATATTAATAATATATAAAAATTAAATCCTTTACACAAATTTTTATTATATATTATTATATTTAACTCAATTATAATGCAAAATTTTTTTGGTAGTATATGAAAATTAATTTCAATTTTTTTTAACACTCCCATGATGTCAAAATTAAATTCTAACTGTGTATTGCTAAGTAAACTAAAAAAATTTATTAAACGTAAAAAATTTCAGCGCACCAAAGTTGCCGCTGGTTGGTTGCTAATGATGTCTGTCGTTGCCGTTTACTCAATTCCGAAATTCGTGACAGAACCAGCATCAAAATGATCATCACCGAGTTCGCAACTTGAGCTACCCAATTCTACAAAGAAAGCCCCTCATCTTCTTCCACGGATAACTCCCACTTTCTCCACACCAACCAAAACAATGCTCTTCCCTTCCCCCAAATCCCTTCTCTTCCCACCCTCTGAAATTCGATAGAAGCGGAGCTTCCTCTTACAGTGATACTGACTGCACGGCAATAATAAAGCCATGTGGAGGAGCCTCCGAGAGGGACAGATCAGGATCGTGGAATCAACGGTGTCCGTGTCGCCGTCTTCGATCCTGGCCGTCGATGCGGATCTGGGGTCGTCCGAGTGCAAGGGGAGGTTCTTCTGGTATGACAACTTCCTCGTCGTTTCGTCGGTTCTGTTCGTTCTGTACCTGGCGGTGCTCGCCAGGAAGAACCTCAAGCGGCTCTGTAATGGAGGCTCCTATATTATGATTTCCTATTATGCCCTCCTCTGGCTCGTTACCCTCTTAAACCTTGCCTGGTCATTTTTTCAGGTACATCACTAGTTCCTTCTTCCCAATCAATTATTATTACGTATTTTTCTTGTTGTTCTCCTATTTTGAAATTACTTGGTTTGGCTTATTATTTGGCTGATTTGAGAAAATGGAAGGAAAGGTAGTGGGGAAGTTGGGTTTGGATATTTTGTGCTGCTTTAATTTTTTTGTTGGTACTTTTGGTTATTTGCTTGGGAGCTAAGGAAGGGAAGCAACAAATTTAGCTTTGGACTAGTAGTGATATTGTATGGGTGGTTTGCATGATGTTATAGTGTGAGTTGAAATAAGAAAAAGGATGCAATGAAATCTCGGCTATCGCTTCGGTTTAGAGGCGATTTTATGTTGTGAAGTTGAGTGTTAAAAGGGTGGGGGCTTAATGTTCCTGTGAGCTGTGGCTATTCATGTAAGAATGTTTTGGCAAGCATGTGTTTGCGGCTTTGGCTATTCTTGGAGTAAGGTTTTGGTAGTATGTGTTTGTGGCAGTTCCTCAGGAGTTTGCTAATATAATTGTGATTTGTACGCTCCGAAATTTCTGCACTTTAATTTAAATTTCACCCTTCCTTGAAATTGCTTGATAGTTGATACCCTGAAATTTGTTTGATCTATAAAAATGTTACCCAGATGACCTTTTTGATGTAGTTCCCTCTGTTGTGTATATTACTTTTGTCATTGCATGGAAAATTTCCTGTTGCATGAGTTCATAGAAGATGACGTGATGCAAGTCACATCAGTTCCATGTCTTTTGCACTGGTGCAGACGTCTTTGTTTCTTGCCATGTAATTATGTAGCCTTTTAAAAATCTAAATTTAAGATTTTCAGCTCTATTTGCTCTTAGAATCCGATGGCTGGAAGTAATCTGCATGGGTGCAGGATCTGCACCATAATCTTCCCTGATTTCTATATATGCTTCATCTCAAATCTTGAGAATCACTTAGTCGTTTTTCCATTTGTTGGCAGTAGGATTTGTACATTTCCTGCTTTTCATTTCGGTATCTTTCAAATTTGACCTTTTTTCCCCTTTTGCTTAAGCAGGCATGGCACTGTACTCCTGGAAAGGAGGTTGCATGGAATCTTCTGTCATTATTTACGGCATCTGGTATGCTGTGTTTGGAGATAAGCTTGATGGCTTTCTTACTCAAGGATAACTACATGAATGGCATGCAAGCTCTAGCACACACTTTCCTTGTATCAGGAATTATTGTCTTTGCAGATACCCTTCTTAAGGTGAGACTATTTTTCTTTCGTATATGTCCATTTACATGCATGTGTTAATCTGATTTATCCTATAGTTTCAATATGTTTTTAAATAGGTCCCTATAGGTTAGAAGTTTTAATTGGGTCCTTATATATTAAAAATTTTATAATTGGGTCCCTATTGTCATTTGGTCCTCCATTCTCTGTTACACTATGCATGTGTAGCTGTTAACTATGCTGAGGAATTAACGGTTCAGTGAGCTAGATGAGAAAGAAAAGAAAAGAAAGAATATAGCATGCATCGAAACCAAATGCTATGATTTTTAATTACATTTGGAACATATATGAGAAGGAAATTAGGAGAAAAAAACTTTTTTAGTTAGAAATTAGACAATAACTTTGGCATTAAAAAATTTAATAAAAAGCCTATCTTGTATGTATGGTGTAACGGAGCACGGTTAACAGCCAAGTGTATGTGATATAACGAAAAATTGATGATCAATTGACGGTACAGATCCAATTACAAAATTTTAAAATTATAAGGAACCAATAAAAGCCTTTAACATATTGAGCCCTATTTAAAAACACATTGAAACTATAAGGACCAACCAATTAATTTAAACTTTTTATCTGATGTGTAAAATAAAAGTGGATTTTTTTATTGGGTCCTGTCCTGTCTGGTTTCTAGACTTGTTTTTCCTTTTTTTACTTTCATATAATTTCCTCCTTTATCATTGCATCTGATTTTCTCCCCACCAGTTACTGATTTGGTTCTGGTTTTTCAATATATCCCCAATCTTAAGCTACATCACAATTGCAAATAAAATATACCACCTGAGAAAGCCATCAACCTTTGGATTAGCAATTTGCAAAGGCAAGAAGTAGTTAATTTGCTACTCATCATTTGTTTATATCGGCAATGTTAATCACCAAGATTGCAATCTGATTTGAAGCAATAGGAAAGAGTGCAATGAACACAATCTTGAGGAAAATTTTGAAGCTTCAAACATGATGTTTAACAAAGTATGCCTTTGATATGATGGGTTAACTTCTTTGGTAGTGATTTTATGGTTATAGTACTCACCATAATTTCTAGCACCTGCTCTCTGTATTACGTAATCCTTTTCTCAGTGACAACTTCGAAAGAAGGCAAGGATGAATTATTGCAACCTTCTTTTTGTAAGCTTAGTTGAAAAAGTTTCTAAGCTTTTCAGTGTTTTCCATTTGATTTTTGAATTCAACTCTATCATTACATAGAAAAATTCATTTGTCATTTTCTGTAATCTCTGATACTAACAAAGTGAGACATGCATAAATAAATTGGTAAGCTTCTAAAATATCGCTGTATTCATCCTGCCAAGCATCTCTCAAACTTCTCATAAATGAAAATCCAGAGGCTAGTTGCCTTAACTACCCGAAATTAGTGAAAGTTTAGGTTTTATTATGTGAAGTTTTGTGTGTATTGGTTTATGTGTCTGCACCACCATTGTTGACTTCCCAATTGTTGATGGCACTCATATACCTCACAAATTGAATTTGGTCCTGGCATAGCTGCCAAGTTCAGTAAATAAAAAGGACTCTAGATGTGTCTTATCTGGTCTGGCAGATCTAGCTTTTGTTCTCTGCTGAAATACTGGTATGCAGTATGGTTCATATTTGAAAATTGTAATATATTCCTTGATGTTTAGTCATATACATTGGAGGAGGAGGAGGAGGAGGAGGACGCGAGGGGGGGGTATATCATCAACTGCAATGATATATTCCTCGTTTTTAATCTCTAATTTCACTTGGAAGCAGCTTTTTGCATCACTACAAAGCATTGGCTTCAATTGTGTCTTAAGATTAGAGGGACGAAGAGTATCTTAGAAGGTTAAGAATCTTTCTGGAAACAGTTTTGACACAAGATGAGCTGTTCATCTAAAAAATATTGTGGTGATAATTTAAACATAATATTTTAATAAATGAGGAAATATTATTTCTATGGTTATTACCATATATTACTAAATTATATATATGCATAATTCTGTCTTTGTGTAATGCCTGTTTGGCGCATGAATACCTTAAACTGCAGCAGAAATTTCACTTCTAACCCCCCCCCTCTTTTTCTTAGTGGATGGAGGAAGAATTGTTGCTGTTATATTGGGGATAACATTTCACTGATTAACCATTTGATTCAATCGTTTGATTTAGGGTCTATATAATTAAGGTTAATTTGTTTATTGCTCATTTCTTTTGGGGATCCCTTGTCCATGTCTTGTAATTTTTCTTTTCTCCCATTATTAAGTCTCCTTTATCAAATTGTAAGCAAAAAACTAAAATAAAAATAAAAATTAAAAATAATGGTGGTTACAACCTGCAATTATTTTCTGTTCATGGCTATTTCTCCTTCCATATGAAGCACAACATTTATGTCCTGTTGGTCCTTTTGATTGTCACGTCCTTTTATGTGTGGTTTCTTGACTCGCCTTCTTCTAATTAAGCACTTCGTACCAGACAATATATGTTTTTGGATTTGGGGTCCCATTGTTCAATCGCCATGCTGGAAGCACTCACACAATCAAGTGGGGTTTGTGGATAATTCATAAATTATTGCTTGCTGCAGCATATGGTTTCATCTTATTTGTACATTTCTCTAAATGGAAAGAGAAGCTGCCTCGTGAGTATAAAATCTAATTCTGCATTCATTTATATTCTAAATGGATTCAACGATTCATATTCTAACTTCAAAGTTTTCTGCCACCTTTGCAGCTAGGCCAGCTTTCTACAACTATGCTGTTATAATGTTCGTATTCAGTGCAACTGCCCTGTTTGCTTGTGGGCTAGCAGGGTTTGGCACGGGCCTAGGGAACTGGTAATCCTAGATAACTTCTTTGCAAGCAGAAGAGTTACTCAGTATCATTTCTATAACTTTTGCACTGAATGATGGATATCCCTCTAATTTGCAGGTTGTATGATCTCACTGTGCTTTGTTACCACTCTTTATATCTTCCCTTTCTTTATGTAACTTTTCTAGCAGATTTTTTCCAGGTAAGCACCCTTTGCCATTTACTATTTCTTTTTGGTTTTCTATAACACATGAACCATCATATTTTGCATTTGCACTTGCTGCAGGAGGAAGACTTCCTCTTGGATAACGCATATTACTCTGAGATGAAAGATGCTGGATTCTTTGATGCTGACTGGGAATAATTCCTCAACAACCCATAAATGGGAAGGACAAGCATCTTTTGTTCTGTGTACTGTAAATATTTAGACATTCTAACTATTTTATGACATGAATTTCTTAACCAAGTGAAGTTGAACTCTGCTACGACAACACCTTAGTGATCTGTTGGGTGGGTATGATACGACACTACGACCGTAGTGCCTGTGAAATGCTAATGGATTTGAAATCGATCATATATCTTTCATCCAATGACACATACGCCAAGAATCGGGCTCGTGCTTGAAAATCAAAATCAGCAGAAATTCTGAATCGACACTAGCGTTGAGATTTCTTTCCGAAGGATAGGCGGAGTTTTTATTTGCTTGGCTGCAAATTTATTTATTTAAAAAATAATTGCTAGAGATGAAACTTGCGTCAAGTAGGCATCAGCAACTCCCTTTTGCAATTCTAAGTTACTGCAAATTTAAAATTACTGAACGTCTGCTTCTATTTATGGGGCGTAAACATCTGCTCCATTATCTCCACGAGCCACATACGAGAATCCAAATTAAATATTTAAGCCGTTTAATGGCCTCTGCACTATGTAATATGCACCTCACGATGGCTTACTTGCATTTCGACCTTCCGTTTTGGAGAATCTTGGTAACGTGAAAGGGAGATTGATGTGTTTTGAGAAATATTTAGTGTATTCAATTCTTAGAGGATATTGTATCGATTTATATCCCTATCATTACTCGTGTTTTTGTGAGTGAATTTGTTAAATAGAGGAATTTCTCCTTTAACAAATGTAAAATTAGTTTTTAGGTTTTGAGGTCTTATTTTGTGGGGTCATGACAAGGTTTTCAGTTTCTCATTTTTGGTCTTTTAAAGAGGTTTTGAATTACTTTTGGTCAGAAAAAAATGATTTTGGTATAAAGATTTTGAGTTTAAAACGCATGTTTGACCATCCCTAGGCCCAAAATCCCTTCTTCCGGGTCCAAATATTTTATTAATATTTTTTATAATATCTATTTTTATTAGTGACATGTAATGTTTAAGCTGCCTGAGGCTTCATGTTTAGAAATAGACTTTTAAAATAGGTCAAATCTACTGGGCAAACTCATTTAGTTGTTAAAATTATGTGGGTTTGATTTACAATATTTTGATTTATTTAAATTAATTTATTTTCTTGACAAAAAATCAATTCATTTTTAGAGTGATTTTTTTCCTTTTTTTTAAAAGAAAAAAATTGGGACTTAGGTTTGATTATTTAGTGTATGTTTGAGTACATGCCAAAAACACATTTTTTAGCGAAAAAAGCTGTTTGTAAATAATTTATCATGTTTATTAATAAAATAAAAATAAATTATAATTAATAATTAATAATTTTAAGTTGAAAAATAACTTATATATTTTTTGAAACTTCTGATTATAAGCAGAAATAGACCATTTTAGAATTGTGGTATTTTTACCAAATTAATCTTAAGTATAAAGTATATAATATAAATATATTATTTTATATTATTTTTAGTAATTTATTATATAAAAATAATTTTTTTTCATACAATTCAATCAAAACACACTACTTTAAAATTAATTTTAAGCTAATACATCTAAATATAAATTGATTTTTACATAATTAATTATGTAAAAAGGTGATTATACTTATAATCGATTACTAAAATAATTTTAATTTTATAGATTTTCCAAACACACTCTTAATGTGTTGAACTTAGACACTTTGGAAGAATTTGGATTTTGATATTTAGTTTGTTTTGTATATATGTAATTTGATTTGTGATGTGTTGAAATTGAACTTTTAAAGTTTGGACTTGAGTTTGATTATGTAATTGTTGAGCATTAAATTTGGATTTTAATGTTTAATTTGTTTTGAATTTAGGCCATTTGATATGTAATGCATTCAACTACTCATAATTTTCTTATACTTGAGCTGTAACAAAGTTTAGGAATTTTAATTTGAAGGATTGAAAAATGGTCCATGATGGACAATATTTGATGACAAATCTTAGTGGAATAGTAGTGCTTAGCCGATTCAAGTTATTTAATACTTATTTTTCTTAAGAAAAATTTTAAGTTTGAATCTTGTGAAAATAATATTAAAATAATTTTATTCCTATAATGAATCAACTTAACTCAAGCTAGATTAATTGGAATCTAGTGGATTTCAAATATGCGTTGGTTTAGACCAAAAAATAAAATAAAATTACTTTATCATCGTCATATTAATTAGAAGTAATTATTTACTAACCTCCTATGAAGTTGATAATTACTATTTATATCATTTTAATTTGAGAAATTGTATCTATCCTTCTTAATTTGTAATTTTCCAAAAAAAAAAAGTCTATAATACACAAAAAAAAAGATACGAATTTTTAAATTAAAGGAATATTGGAAGCCTTAGATTGAGCTGACGAAAGTTTAGGGTAGTTCCTCCTATTATGTAGTTAATATTTATTGAATGGGAACATGTTAGGGCAGGTTATTTAAACTTTCCTTAAATTAAATAGGTTTACATCTGTTGTGTGAAATAAAATGTTTTAGAAACCTAATCTAAACTGTTCAATTGAACTTGTTGTACCATGAACCAGAGGCCTTAAAATTAATCTCCAATTAGGTTTCAAAAACGTTGATGAAACATTAGCATGATCCTAGTCTATTATTTGTCTTAAGCTTTTGTTTCAAGTTCGGCATGACCTTTGTCAAAACAAAAGAAGCTTGACTTAGCTCAATAACAAACATAAACCTTTTTTTTTTTAATTTTTAAATAGATACAACCTTCAACAAATTATTGCATTTTGTTTGCAATAATTATATTATAATATATTACTGATAAATTGTGTATATATTATAATTTTTAATCATACATATAATAAATAAATGAGCCAACTTGATAGATTAAATATGATTAAATATGTTTTTTAGAAGCCAAAACCTTAACTTATCTAACTCAACAAACTTTTCTAAACTTGAATTTAACTTAGAGAAAATGTTTTTGAACACAACTTGCCCAAATCAACATGTGGTAAACCATGTATAAATAGGAATAAATTTCAATTATATAAGTATTAAATATTATGATTACTAATAATAAATATATACTATTACTAAAATTAATATACCGATACAACACTTTTCAACTTATAAAAGCTATACTTGTTTATAAACGATTCGTTAGTTGTTAGTTTGGGTGTATAAATAGTTTCTTCAAATAATAAAATTGTTTAACTTTTTTTTTTTTTAACTTTGCTAATAAGTGCCCTAAGGATGTTGATTATGGTTTCAATAGTGGAAAGTTTTGATTGAAAAGATAAAATTTCTAAGTTTTCAATGCTCTTAGAATTAAGTGAACTTAATCCAAAAATTTAGCTCAAAAGGTAAGGATTACCCAATCCTTATATCTATATATAAAAGAAGGAAATTGGAAGGTGGATTATGTGACGTGTTCACATATCAATAATTTGATTTCTTGCCGAAAACATGTTCTTTCTCATCCTACCTATGTGTATCTATGCATATATCTATGTATATCTGCACCATTTCATGGCTTTTCAGGCTCTTGACCAATCATTACATCAATTCTATCTATGCATATCTATGCCATTTCATGGCTTTTCAGCTTCCTCACCAATCGCATTCCATCACTATCTACCAATGACATCCATTCTTGCTATTTCTAGCATCCCACGTTATTATTGCATTAAATGGCAACCATAAGGATGAGGATCAAATGGTAAATTTCCATATAATACCTACAGCCTCTTGGTAGATGAAAGGGTCGGTTAAACAATGGCATGAAGATAGACTGCTGCTATCATTTCTTGAAAACATGCAACAAATACATGTGCCTACCTATTTTCTCCAATCACAATTCACATTATTTAATGAATTTGTGTTTTACACAAATTGTAATCATTGAACTGAGTCCTTCATTTGATATAAGTCATTGGGAGAATGATAAAGTGGATCTTGCATTGCATGAGTGACTCTTCATTTAGCCATTTTTTCAGCATAATTGTTGATATGCCTCTCCACATTTCCTTCAATTCTGAGTGGTGTATATATAGCTCATTGTTGCTTGACCAGAGAGTTGGCCTTTGGCTTTCATTTCTTCCTTCTCTTTACTTCTTCTATTGTTATGTGCTATTTTCTGTTCCATCTTTATTCCTCTTATCCATACTTCTTTTCTGCCTTTGTTGTTTCTGCCATGTCAGGAGCAATGGCTTCTTCACCAACACCATTGGCAGGAAACAAATACTTCTGAATGCTTCTTGACCCTTCATTGGTAAATTCGTATATATTGTAAATTATTTTATCAATATTAGTACCAATATGTTTTTTAAATTATTATAACTTTTTTTTCTTTTGTTCTACAACCTATTGGAGAATTGCCTGCTATTTTTTGGAGGAAGTTCCAGCACAAGTTATCAAATAGGTTGATTTTCAAGGACAGAAAAGGCAATGAAATTGAGGTGGAGCTGCATAAAGGTATGGCCCATGGATATATCACACTTGGATATCAGCGTTTGGTGAAGTTGTATGGACTTGAACATGGACATTGGTTGAAAGCTTGGCATGCTGGGAATAATTTGTTTCTTATGAGCATAAGGGACATTGATGATCAGCAGGTGCCTCATTTGAGCCCTACTAAAAAATACCTTCTCAATGATGATGAAACTATGGCCTTATTTGATCCTTTTCATGACCTGATGAATGATCCTCATCTTGAGCCAATTGTTAAGCCTGAACCTCATGAATTTTATCAGCCTCTCCCTAATCATCTTGCTAACCCTGTTCCTGACCTGCCACCTTATGTTGGTTCCGTCCCTGATTTTGCACCTTGCCATCCACCACATAATGGTCAAAATCATGATGTCCAGGCTGCTTTGAATCTAGGTTCTAATCCTCCACCAATGCATAACGAAATGGTTAATGCTGGACCTCCAGGATTTGAGATCTTCACATGTGAGAAAGTGCTTACAAGTTATCAAGCGACAGGGAGTATTGCGGTGGCCATTGAAACTTTTAACCTTTTTCTTTCTTTTTTAAGTTTGGTTATAAATTATTTGTCTCTTTGTGTTGTCAACCAAAATCTATATTAATTTTCTTTTCAGACACTTCCATCAGAGTTTGATCGACAGGCTTTTCCTATCAAGGTTAGAAGGTTGAATCTTAAAGACACTAAAGGCACTTCATATCCTGTTGTTATGAGATGAAGCCCAAGAAGAGCTAGGGAAGTCTACCTCACCAAAGGCTGGTTTAAGTTTGCTCATGATAAGAAGCAGAAGGATAGAAGTGTTGTCAGATTCAAGGTTTCTGCTGATGATTTGTCAGTGATAAAGGTCAAGATTGTTAATATTTGATTATGTTTAGCTTTTTATCTTAGGATAGTCTTTTTTTGGAACACAATGGTTGCTTTGCTATGGTTTTTAATACTTTCTTCTTTTTTTGGTATGAACCATGTTTGTCATGGTTCTTTGGACTATATTATCTACTTTTTTCAAGTGGTATTAACCACTTTTGCTTGAACACTGAACATTATCATTGGCGTTGGATATATTATCAGTGATTGATTATAATTGTAGTGTTTTAATTTCTGTTTTCTGCTATAAGTAATGGTTTATATTATGTTTTGTGTGGCCTATTTATTGTAATGTTTGGTTATAGAAGAAATTTTATAAGTGAAGTGATCTCTCCAAATTCATTAATTTGACTACAACAGCTTTCTAAAAAGGTAATGTTTTCAATTCTTCCAAGTCTTGCTTCTTTAGGTTTTTGATTTAAACTTTTAAAGTTTCTCTTCAAATTTTATCAATCTGATTTTTCTTTTTTCTGTTTCAGGACATACTTGAAGTTGATACTCCAAGGACTTGAAGAACTATTGATTAAGCTACCACAAGAACTATTGCAATCATGTGATAGTTGACAGAAAGAATACATTGACCCTTTCATTCTTCCTTTTTAGATATAAGGATATGGTTCAAGAGTTTTGTAATGTTAAGTAGTTTTTCTTTCTTGGTTTAGTCCTATTTCTATCAATTTAGTCTTTTCTGTCATTATGATGTTGTATCAATGTGTAATCCTATCATTTAGCCTTTTGTTGTAATAGGTACTGATGTAAAAATTCTATATTTCAAGGTTGATTCATATAATCTTTACTAATAACCCTTTTTATTGAGTTGATCCTACTTAGATCAATTGCTCTTTTTTTTTTTAACCTTATGCATTGTAACTTTACTCATCTACAATTTAAATTACACCTATTAGAAAATACATTTTATCAACAAAGCTTTTTCAAATCATATAATAAGATTACACACTCTGAATTACTGCTGAATAAAAGCAAATGCATTGTATATCCTTAGACAGTAAAAGGCTTTAAAAGAAAAAATATCCCATATGCATTCTCCCCACTCATTATCTTCTTATTCTACTTCTATGTTATATTGGATCAGAGATTAATTACATATATATAATCAGTAGAGACATAAAATGACTTATACTTAGTTAAATATATATGATCACAGTTACATGAATTGATTTATAGTTGAAATAAATGAATTTAATTTGAATTGGAACTATCTCAACTAATATTTACTTGGTCATAAACAAGCAAGTGTCAATAATCTATCTATAAAGATATATTGAAACCCTTTTATCATTAACATTATAACTAAAGTCATCTGATAGTTTTGGTATTTCGCTTGCAGACCTAAATCTTTGTGTGCTACTTTTTTATAGCATCTTTTGCACTGCACATTAACTTTATGAAGATTATGCAGTAGGTAAATACACTTCTCAATGTTAAAGCATGCATGCTAAACTGCTTAATTTGCCTAAGACCCATTTTTCTTTGTTTTGCATCCACATCACATTTCTATATCCTGCATTTTTTATATACCATATTTTGCATTAGATATTCCTGCACTTCCCAATGCAAAACTGCCTTCCTTTTGACAAGTGTAATGTATTATCTATGCTAATAGCCAATAAAGAATTGCTTTGAGCCAATCAATTCATTAATGCACTGCTTTATTCCTGTGCACCCTGTAAGTTTTTTGTATTTTGCTATGTATATATAACCTTCTTTTATAAAGAAGGATTCATATTTTGCTTCAAGTTTCAATTTGAAACAGACTTATTTCATTACATTTCATAATTGTGTATTCGAATTATTCTGAAAATTGGTGGAAGATATGACTTGGCTAAGGATGTCAATGTTGGTTCTAAACACAAAATTTGGAGGTTGAAGGTTCATTTATGGACTATTCCTAACTTTATTAATAGAAGCCAGAAACCAATGCTTGAGATGGATGAACAAGTAATTATTCTTGCATTTACCTACAATATTTCCTATATATATATATGTTTTGATTTACCTTTCTGCTTAAAATCTTTATAAGAGTTATATACTTCTGATATGATGCTCTTGATTTTGCATTTAGAGTGATAAAATACAATGCTTTATCAAAAGTCAGCATGTAAAATTCTTTGAGGATGATCTCATTAAAGGAAAGGTGTACATTATATCAAATTTTTCAATTGCTCTTAATTCTGTCAAGTACAAGTCAACTACTCATGAATTTAGGATCTTCTTCAAGAAACAGACACAACTGAGGTTGATTGAAGATTTTGTGATACCATTGAATGGCTTTGATTTTGTGCCTAATAGTGTCATTATAAAAGAGACTCGTGAAGACTCCCACTTGGTTAGTAAGTCATGTTAAATATATGATTAAACTTACAAAATATCATGCATATATATACACCAGCCAACTATGAGAATTTGAAGTTATTTGTTTACTTTTTTCTTTATAATTTCCATATGTGATAGGATTGCTTACTGGAAAGGGTGATGTGATTGAGTATACAAAGGATGGGAGGAAGTGCAGTTACATAGTCATAGAGCTGGATAATCTACAATATAGATTCCTTTTATTCTATCATTTTGAAATCAATATATTGTATGATATTTTGTGATATAAGTCTTTGCATTATCTATTTTTTTCTTTTTCTTCTAATCAAGTTTCATTGCTACTGGAAATAAAGGAGAAGAGAAACTTAGGTGTACACTATGGGAAGGTTTTGCAAATCAGTTTATTACTCATTTGAAGCAGTATCTAGCTTCTGAATACATTTTGATTCTTCAATTTGGCAAGATGACATTTTACAAAGGTAATTCATGACTTGGATAGAATGTTTATAATCAATTCATTATACTTATATGTTTTTATTATCAAAGACATCTTTAATAATTGTTTATGGACAATGGATCAAGGTTGATGGGAGTTTCTAATACTAACTATAATTCCAAACTTTTTATTAATGTTGATCTTCGAATCAATAGCCATTACAATTTTTATATCATTCTCTAGCATCACACGGGTTACTATACTAGTTACTTATAAAAGATATCTAGATAATATTTTTAAGTGATGTAAGATTCTAATAAGTGCATCCTATATATTAAAAGTTTCCAAATATTATTAAAAACTTTAACAGGTGTTTTTCCATATATTGCCAGTACTACTTTATCTTTTATTTTTTTTGTTTTTGGTAAACACTATTTAACTTAGTGTGTATTTGGTTGCGCGTTTGCATGTCCAAAATCAAGTTGAACACATAGTAAATGGGATTGTGAGCTAAAGAAATATGTTTGGGTATTTTTTTTCAAAATCAATTTTGCTTGCAAACCATCGTTCAACTGGAAGCGACTGATTGTTGCTTTTGCTTCCACAAGGATCACATTCGGACATTTATAATTGCAATCTTCCAACTTTGTCCTTCAAGTACTGGTGCAAATTCCACAGCTGCACGCACGCCATAGGCAAGTTTCAATTTTTTTGGTACTATGCATGTGAGTTTGATTTTAAAAACCCATTGATTGAATAGAACGGTGAAGAGAAAATTGGACCGGACCGGCCGGTCGAACTGGTTGGATCGGGAACCGGTCACTAAGTTGATTTGATCATTGTCTTTAAACTGTTGACTTGAAAAATCGGCTGCAAACGGGATTGAACCGGGTTGAACCGCTAAAATCGGTGTGAATCGGATCGATTTTAGCAGTTCATCGGTTTGTTTTTTTTTTTTTTGGTAAAATGCTTTTTTTCTTTTTTTTTTAAAATAATAAATAAATTATATATATATATATATATATTGTATTAATTATGTTATAATTTTTTGTATTTTAATTAATTATATAGATATTTATATGTATAAATAATTAAAATTTTGAATTTTAATAATATAGATATATATATATATAAATATATATATATATATATATATATATATATATATATATATAATAATATACATATATTTTATTATATTCTAATTGAACTTCCAGTTGAATCGGTTGGACCTCTGAACCTTTGAACCCCTATCTTGACCAGTTCGATATCCGATCTGATTTTTTTAACATTAAAATAAAAATTGTAAGTAAAATTGTAAGTCACTTCGGGGTTTAACTTTTATTTTATCTTATTTTTCAACACTTTGCTTTGTTGGTTTCTATAATAAAATAAAGCAGAGGACAATAATATTTATATAACTTTCTTTATAATAATATTAATATAATTTTCTTTATAATAATATTAATATAATTTATTCAGATATCTTAAAAATAAAAATGAAATATTAATATAATTTTATTTATAAAAATATTGTTAGTATAATTTTATTTATAATATTCATAATTATATTTATGAAATATCTCAAAAAAATATTTATATAATTTTTATAATATTATTAATATAGTCTTTTTAAATATACTAAAAATAAAAAATAAAAAATAAAATAAAAAGATAATATTAGAAGTATAATATAAAACTTATATCCATTTTAATAATTTTATATTTAAAAGTGATTTTGATTCATATCATCCAACTAATATTTATTATGTTATAATCACTTTTGATATAAAATTTTTTAAATATAAATCATATTGACATTAACTCATTTTTAATTAAAATCAATTTTATAGAATTAAATTAAAACAAATTTCATTTTTTATAAATGCTAACCTAAACACACACTTATTCATTAAATAAATTATGTTTTCATAGACAGGCAGCAGTAGGCTCATGATTGTCTAACATGTTCCCGCCTCTAATGGGGGGCAATCGCAATGTATGAAATTGCCCTATCTTGAATAAGCTTACCGTGATCAATGCCATGTTTGCAACAGTATTCGGGGGATTTAGAATTAATTTTGATATCTCAAAATTAATTTTATCAATTCTAAATATTATTTAATTTTAAGAGATAAAAATTAATTTTCATCTTTAAAATTATTTTTGAAAGAAGTGTAATTTTTTTTATTTTTTATTATAATTATTTTTAAAAAAATTATCAAATATAAATATATTTATTTTAAAATTAATTTTAATCAAATTAATTTCAACAAAATTAATTATATCTAAAATTAATTTTATAAAAATAGAATCAAATACGTCAATAAGATATATATGATTTAACCTTTAAGATAATTATTTTAAAAAAATATTTTAAAATAAATATTTTTAAAAAAATAATTTTATTTAATTTCAATATATTAAAAATAAGTTTAACAAAATAATTTTTATCTGAATATGATAAAATAAAATTTATTTTAATTATTAATATAAAAATAATGATAAGATTCTTTTTAAAAAAATTTTTAAAATAAAAAATTTTTTAAAAAATATTTTTATTAAAAAATATTTTTAAATTCTTAAAATAAATTTAAAAAAATTATATATTTAAATATATTAATTATTATATATTTTTATTCTTGTACTGCTAAAAAAATTTTCGCTGTTTTTTAAAAGTATATTCAAACGGTCCATTCCATCAGAAACCGTGCACGATGGCAGAGTGTCACATGGCAATGCAGTAATATTTGTCATTTGATGACAGGCACTCAGTGCAACAGTACTAGCAGTTCAGAAAGGAAATTAGGAAACCTCCACAGGAAGTAGGTATTAAAAAGAAGAAAAGAATATGATAATTCGTCTGCGTGTCTCTTTTTTATTTTTAATTAAAAAGACAAAAATATTATTTTTACTTATTATTTATTTTAAGAGATTCACTAAGTTATTGATCATTGGAAGTAAACTTCACTTTTTTTTTTAACTAATAATTAATAAATATCTTAATAAATTTTTTAAAATGAGTCATAAAAATAAATTTAAATAATACTACACTAAAAAAAATTGTGAATGTAATCGTCCCGATTGATTGGCCTTCTTATGGCTGGAGACTGTGCAGAAGGGTCCTTCCCTCCGTATGAAACTTGTACTGGTGCATTTAATTTGCTAATGCTGCATGCCTCCACAAATCCACACGTGTGGGGGCAAAAATTCATGTCAATAACCAACGTCTATTATATATGCTGTCACTTCATTAAAACATGACATTGGTATAAATTTTCAATTTAACAATAGATTATATGAAAATAATAATAAAAAGGTTTTAATGTATAGTATGAAAACAATTTTAACTTATAATGATGTGAATTAATCTATAAAAAGAAATTTGTCGGGGTCTATATCATGCAATCTGTGGGCCTCCCATACGTTGGCCAAAAATAATGTTATGGCAACCTCATTTTTCGTTAGGGTTTTAAACTTTTCAAGGGCTAGCGCACAAAAATTACAACTGATACAAGCTTATCGAGTTCATTGAAAGCCCCTAATCCGTGTCAATACAAGCTCTCAGTGTTGTTAATTAGCTCATCTGACATGCGTTGGATTGGCTTGATGGTATTTTCTAATTAATTTGTATTCACACTCAGATATAATGCAAGAGAGCAATCAAAAACTTGTTCATTATTCATTGTCTTGTTCATTTTCATCCTTTATTTAAAGAGTTATATTATTTAAATATATTTTATGTTACATATTATGCTAAATTATATCTCATTCATCATTAAATGGGTGTGGATTCAACTCAATCTAATAATAAATAAAGTGTGAGTCAATATTATATTTAACATAAAATATGTTTATATAACATTTTCCTATTTAAAGATTATTTTAAGGAACATAAGTTTTAAAATTAAGGGGTATTTGTTTCAATTTTTTAAAAAATTATTATAAAATTTAAAATTTAATTTTTTAATAAAAAATAATTTTTGACAAAAAAAAAATTACAACAAAACACACCCTAAATTGAAAATGATAATTTTTTCCCCTTCTGTTTTGAATTGTGTAATTTAGTGACCTGGCCCTGTCTTACCTCTGAACCCTGATACATGGTATTTAACTTAGTGGGTGATTCATTTATGTGTTATGGAGTCCTATCAAGCGTACGGAAGCAGCATGCTCCGACAAGCACGAAACAAATACATACAAAATCCTACTTGGCTTTTTTAATAGAAGGAACATCATCTTTATTTTTTTCAAGAAAAAAAGGTCAATTTTAATATAATTCAATATAAATTTTTTTTATATTATTATTTAATCATATATTTTTATTTATAATATTTTTAAAATAATAAATAATTGAGTCAAATATTTTTATTGATATAAAATACATAATTAAATATTTGTATAATTTTTTATATTAAAAATATATTAAAATTAAATTTAAAGAAGTATATCTTTATTTTGAATAATAAAAACGTTATTTTTTTCTTTTTCTATGAAAGGAGCGTGAATCAAACAAGCACTTATCTGTAGTCTTTTCTACAAATACTAATTCCATCTTTTTATAGTTAAATTTAAATTTAATCACAGTTTATGTATCTAATTTTTGGATCATGTACAAGTAAGGTATCAAAACTTGAGATATATAGATGGGCAAATATATTTTTTTTTCACTCAACTTTTGTGAACATCATTTGACTATTTGGAGAATCAATCATACATCTATAACTAGATATTTCAATGATAAATATGTTGGTGGAAAATTATAAAGAATAATGTGTTAATATAATTTGATGTTACAGTTATCTTACAAATAAATTTGATAAGGTAACTAATAATTTAAATGTACAATTATTAACATATAATTCTCCACAAATAGATTAATTAGTAACGTAACTAAGGGTGCGTTTATTTTAACTTATAAAAAATGATTATGAAATTTAATTTTTATATATAGTTAAAAAAATTGAAAGTTAATTTTTTTTTGAAGTTACTATTTTCAATTTCTACAAAAAAAATTAAAAACATATTTTTTTGAGATTTTGATTTTTTTAAAAAATTATTTAAATATATAAAAACTATTTTTTCAATAAAAAATAATTTTTTACCTAAAAAAATTACAAACAAATACACCCTAGGAGTGTCTTTGTGAATTTTGATTTTGAGGAGGGGGAAGAAAAAGGGTTTGAAGGGTAAAAAAGACTCGTAATTACTCTTAAAATCTTTTTCTTTCATTCATTTTCTTTCCAAAATAAAATTCATAAATATATCCTAAGACTCTCAGTTATATTGATACACAACCTCCCAAGTGTTACAATAATATCTAGAAAAATGAGTATAAATAATAGTACTCATAAATAATTTTAGGTTTAAATATTATTTTGGTCCCTATAATTGTATCAAATATTGGTTTTAATCCTTATAATATTTTTATTTTGGTATAAATCCTCAAAATTTTTTACCATTTGAGGTTATTATTTGAGGGACCAAAACCAAAATAAATTAAATTATAGGGACCAATATTTTATGAAAAATAGCAATTATAAAGGCTAAAACCTAAAGACATAAAAATTACAAGAATCAATAATTAATTTTAGGGATCAAAAATCAAATTTTTAACATTGTAAAGATTAAAACCTATATATATATATATAGAGAGAGAGAGAGAGAGGGAGAGAGAGAGAGAGAGAGATTAAAACCCAAATCAATAAAAACTATAGGATCAAAAACTTGTTTAAACCCTCATTTTATAAACTTTATAGTCCGCAATCAAACTGTTAAATGCCTAAAAAAAAATTCATTACACTCGTATGTGATGTTATCAATATTGAAAAAATTCATTACACTCGCATGTGATTTTATGAACCTTTAGTAAAAACTTTCGCTCTAACTTAAAAAACTCTATAGTATGTTTAGATTTAGAATTGATTTTTATACCCCAAAATTAATTTTACCAATTTTTGATGTTGTTTAATTTTTAAAAATTAAAATCAATTTTTATTTCTAAAAAAAAGTATAAAATTTTTATTTTTTATCAGAATTATTCTTTAAAAAATTATTTACTTTATTTTAAAATTAATTTTAATTAAATTAATTTTATCCGAAATCAATTTTATAAAAAAGAATCAAATACGCTATAACTAGTGTTCCGATGACGTATAGGCAACAACAAATCTGCAAAAACAGTAAAAATTATGATAAACAAAAATTTACTGTGTTAGTATTTATGATGACAGGTATGGACGAGAAAATATTTATGACATGTAACCAGTTACAACTTACAATAACAGATAACTAATGCATTGAATTAATTTTCTCCAAGTGGCAACTACTGTGTAAAGGTACCCTACGGTTGGAGTTCTCTGGGTTGCCATTAGTGTTGATGCCTGCAATTTTTTCCCCACTTATATCCTCAAGCAATTTTATTTAAATATTTGAGATTTTATAAAGAGTGTAATTTTTTAATTTTGATTATTATATATCTAAGTTTGAATTTCAGATAATTAACTAAAGGGAAGGAATATTTACTATTTTAATCAATCATATATTGGTATTAAGGTGTGTGTTTAGAAAGATTATATAATTAAAGGTGCATTTATTTTAGTATTTTTTGAGAAAAATTAATTTTTTAACTGTAAAAAAAATCATTTTTTTTGTGAAATAAACTAAACTAAACACATACCCTAAAATTATTTCAATAATAACATGTTTATATAATCGTTCTTTTATATAACCAATTATATGATAATCATGTTTGGATACTTTGACAAAAAAATAATTTTAAAATAATTTAATTTACTTAAATTGTATTAAAAATTATTTTTATATAATAAAATTATTAAAAAATTAGGGTTAATTTTATAAAAATATAGTATTATGAAAACTGTACAAAGAGCTTTTAATCAAATAATACTTAAAATCAAAATTATGCTTATTTGGTAAAAGAATAGCATAAATTATCCCAAATAAATTATAATCAATTTGAGTTAGATTACCCAAACAAATTATTGATTTCCAAAGCAGTTTTTTTTTTTTCCCCGGGAAACTAATTTTTTTTTTCCCCCGCTTCCTAAACATGCTAAAAGATGTGCAATTTGTCAACCACTATTATTAAGCATTTGTTTTGCCTTTTTTAGCTCGTGGAACTTTAGTTGAGCGAAGACATTTGACATGCTAAGAAGCTATTTTAGGAAAGTTAATTTCCTCGATATTCACCCAAATTAAAGGAATTTAGAATTCTTATTAAGTGGCCAAATAAATAGTAGTTATATGTTTAATGGTTACGTAATTTATTTATTGTCTATATATCAATATCATCATTTTTTTTAATGTGAATCAATATCATCATTTTTATTTTTTATTATTTTAAATATAGATTTAATTTATATGCACTGAAATCAAGAGAATTATTAATATGGTCCATATTTAAGTAATTATCTATAATAACATGACACTTCTCATGATTTTTATTATATGATAATATAAAATAATTTTATATTATTTATATATATAAATTAAATTCATTAAACATTTTAGTAATGAGATTAATGCTAATGAACTTATTTGAAAAATTAAAAATATCTTCATTAAATTTCTTATTATCAATTCAACCATCTCAAAAATTCTTAAAAAATAAGAACCCCAACTTCCTTTTTAGAGAACCCTAACCGCCCAACAGTTACCTTCCACTACGGTTGACCACCGCGAGAGGACTCGATCTAACCAATACTAGGAATGAGCTGGAAACCGAATTGTATGAGTAATTGCTTAGACCAAAACACATATTCAATGGTGGGTTTATCTCGTGTAGCTGATGTGACATTCTGTATGTCAAAGACTGAGTTCTATTTGTCATATTTTGTTTTGAGGGCTGTTATTTGGCCCACTATTTTGGATATATAAATATAATATCCTCTCATATAAATATATAATTTATTACCTTATCTCGATATATATGCACTTCGATATTCACCCATACTCACATAAATATATTATGTCCCATATTATGTTTATACATAATATGTTCAAAATATATTTCTCTTTTGTTTTAACCTTTTATGTTCATGTACCATCTCTTTTTCTTTTTTTTTTTTGACGGTGTTCATGTACCATCTCTGGCTTCTAATTAGTGGTGTTTATAATGGGGTCAAATTTTGCAATTACAAAATGCAAGGTCCGAAGAAATTAATTCAAGGGGGTGAATATGTACGGGAGGAATATGATGCATTTTGACTGACCTTAAGGCTATATCCAGTGGCAGAATTTGAAGAAAAATTTTAGGGGGTCAAAGACTTTAGCATATAAAATATATGGTAATAACTAAATTAAAGTTAATATGTAAATATATAATAACTAAATTAATATTAATTGCACATTACATATTTAAATTTTGAAATAAATCATTAATACGATAAAATAATTTTAAAGATAAGGATTATAAAGTATTTTATAATACTGTTCTCCACTCTTTTAATATTAATGATTGAAGTAGTAGAACAATCAACAACCATTAATGATGTTGAAGCTATATTTTTTCTCTCTTATATATTAGCTTTTTTTATATAAAATGCATCCATTATTTGATTTTTTATTGTTAGAACGTGGTATTATAAATGCTGCAAAAAAGTAAGGAAATGCTTGAAATATTCAAAAAAATGATAAGAGATTAAAGTAAAATATCCAATTAAATACTTAAACTAAAAAAAAAATTACTATTTTTTATCATTAATATTAAGAAGCTCTCTTAAATATTTTTATTCAGATGAATCTATATTATTGATATCAAATTAGCACAACAATTAATATAATAAAAATTGAATTTTTTTCCCAAAAAATTGAAGAAAAATAAGAGAATACAAAATAATGAAATTAATATCAAAAAAAGAGAATAGACTCAATTATGTTATTGTTGTGTTGCCTTAATGCCACAAGCTTGTCACTTATAGCATGTATGCCGCTATTTTCTTCTTCTTTTCGTTAATTGATGGGCACTCCACTGTGGGCAACAAATTTAGTGGTCCATGATAACTTTTCCCTTTAGTTTTGTAGAAATTGTCGCCAATGGGATTTGAACCCAGTGCCTATTGATTAGCAAAACTTTAGGGAGTACATTGAACCATTTCACCTGTCTAAATCTCTGTGCAGGTATATGTAGTACTAAATATTTTATAAAAACTTTGGGGGGCCATAGCCCCTCATTGTCCCTACAAAGCTCCGTCGCTGGCTATATCTCATCATCTGATATCTTATGCTCTATCTGGATTTGGTGGAGTTATAGAGAATGTGATCATGCAGAATCACGGGGAGAATTACAACAGTTTTTGGAGTTGATTAGCTAAGCTAGAATTTATGGTTTTCTGTTTTGATTTGTTTTTGTTTCTTTTTGTGCCTTGTATTGGACCTTTTGTGCTCCTCACCCTAAGGTAAGTCGGAGCTTTGATCACTATCGGGGAAAAATAAAACTGTAATTCCATTCGTGGTGGTTCATCGGGAAAAAAAAATGTATGGGAGGAATATACCAGTCATTACTTTGTTAAGGCGGCAAAAAATCAAGGGCATTCAGATAAGAGACAAACAAAGGAGGGGATAAGCAAAGACACATCGATGAATGTGGTGCCGGTTGGGATTTTCTAGACTATGATCTGCCCACAAGTTTTAACTTTAATATTCTATAAAGAATCTTGAAATATTATTTTATGAATAGAGTTATGTTATTTGAACACAAAATTTCTCAGTCTTTATGTCGATTCACTTCCATCTATTATTAGATGGGATGTGGGATCTAGATCAAATGAGATCCACATCCCATATAATGGTAGATGGGAGTGAGTCGACACCGTGATAAAAAAATTTTGAGTTCAAATAACATTTCACTTCTCAATAATATATTGGGCGAAGTAATGTAATCATGTAAACGAAAGTCTTTATAATTATTGGGTTATTATTATTATTATTATTATTATTTATACACCATTGCGGTTATTTTATAATTAAAAAGTTTAAAATATTAAAAAATAAAAATGATGATAATTGACAGGCAAATAATGAGTTGGTCAATTATTAAACACATTGTCACTATTTATTGAGCTACTTAAGATGTTTCTAAGCCCCTCCAATTTGTGTGGGTAACGAAAAAACCACCTTCAAGAAAATAATTGAGCTGAGCTCGAGTGAATATTGCAAAATACTTATAATCATAAGTATTAGATGATTATGTTAACGAAAGGCATTAGCTTCTTAACAGATTCTCAAGCTAGTAAATACAATACTTAGTATATAAATTAGCTAACTAGGTTACTAAATAGTAGACTAACATATGTTTAACGACGAATAAGGAGAATTAAGGTTAAGGCAAAAGATAACAGCTAAAAATAAAGAAAAATTATAAAAGAAATATGGTAAAGAAACCTAGAAAGTGTTGAATTATAAAGTACACAAGAAATAAAGGCTAAAATATAAAAGAAAGACAAACAAAAATAATAGGCTTGTATTGGACTGATCCTATCTTTATAAGAATATACAAGGCCACTTATATATGGAGGTTCATTAAATTATACAAGAATAGTTAAGATCAGAAGCTATTTATCACATGACCAATTCAAAAAATTATATAATTTTATATTTTAATTTTGAGTATTCATATAAAATTTTATTGTCAATATTTATTCCTCTCATTTGACTTTTTTAAGAACAATGGTTGTAGAGTTGTCCTATATTTCATTGTACAACCTTTCCCAATCATGAAACAAATAACAATAACAGAGACCCATTGATCGATTTAGGTTACTTACGACAATAAGAATTCATGCGATGCGTGGTGCTCGCTCCTTAATGGCTTACAACGGAGAGCTTGGGAGATGATGCTTTGGTTGTGGTAACTAGGAAGAAAGGTTGATTTATTTTTAGAGAGAGAGAGTGGTTATTTTTGTGAAAACAAAAATTGAAAGATTGTGACTTAAGTGATAATCTAGAAAGACACCACCCATGAGGGTAATGAAGATTGCTACTTTAGTAAGGGGTGTGCACGGGTCGGGTTGGGTCAGATTTAGTGAAAAATAAAATCTGAACCAATCAAATTTGTACGGGTTATGTTGGGTCGAGTATAACAAATTTTTTCATTTAATCCGAACCAAATCAACCCAATTAAATTCAGGTTGGATTGGGTTGATTCATCAGGTTATACTTTTAAAATTAAAAGAAAAAGAAAAAACCTTACCTAATATGAGAAAACGTGACTCACCTTACCTTTCCTCTATCTTCTTCCTTCCGTTGCACAAACAAAGCATCATCTTTGTTCACCTATTTAAAAACCCATTTTATTTCCTTTCTCCAACGATTCATCCTTTTATTCACCTAGCCACTTTTTGCATCCATGACTAATGACTTCCACCTCTTCCAGTGAGTGAGAGCAGCAGTGAGATCGTGGGCGAGCGCGATACTGCAACAGTGGTCAAGCATGGTGCTGTGATGGTAGATGAGCAAAGCAACGATGGTGGTTGGGCACAAAACTGTGAGCACGATGGCAAGTGAAGGCACAACAAACATGAGTGATGGCTAGTCAAGCACGATGGCAACAAGCAAAGAGTGATAGTATTTTAGTAATGTTCCATTTCTAGATCTGTTAAAAAATCTCCAAATCTACGAGTTGTTGTTGTTCTAAATATTTTTTATCCTAAATTATTTATTTATTTGTAAATTCTGGATGAACAAGATGAAAGGTTGAGCCTTCCTGAGAAAGGAAATGGTGGAAGTGAATACCTCGGGTTGGGTAACGAGTTGACAGGTCTCAAAATGGCAGACTCGATACCCGAGCCGACTTAGTCGGGTTGCATTGCTTTTTACCCAAGTAGATCCGAATACCCAACCCAATCTAGATATTTTGCATCGGGTCAGTTTAGGTTAATTGGGTTCAAGATTTAACCTAGACCCGTGAACACCCCTAACTTTAGTGGTAATGTAAATTGTCTTAGAAATTTGGATTACTGGTAATGTGATTTAACCAAACAAAGTAATGTTATCAGCCTAAATAATTTAATCTAACATTGCCAGTAATTCAGATGAATTACCCCATATTAAATACTCTCTAAGAGTAAACGACTTTTCACTCTCTTTAGAAGGAATTTTACTTTAGATAATGTTAAGTTTCCCAATGAAACTTTCTCCAATTTTTTTGTTTGGGGGCTGGGGATCTCAAAGACTCCAACACCACCTTGTAAAAAGCTTTTACTATTTGTTATGGCAAATAAATTTGATCAATCAAGATATACGCAATAGTTACCAATATTTGGTTAGTTTAAGTGGTTCAATATTTATTCCCTTTAAATAAAATTTTAAGTTTAAATTTTGTGGATAAAAATTTAAAATTAACACTACAAAAGCTTCACTTTCATAGTAACCGACTTCACTCAAGGTTGGAAACTGAATAATAAGAAGAAAAAAGCATTGAAATTTTGTCCTCTTGCAAATCAATGCCACATATTATAAACTTTTTTTTTAATAAATTTTCAAACTTTAACTATTGACCTAATAAATTCTTTCATTAATGATTTATTAAATTATTAAAGTAATACACGTGTCAATATTTTAAGTGTCTATTAATTTATACTATTGATTAATTTATGATTTTATTCATTAGATAGTATGGGATTAGTAATTTTTTATAACATTTTTATTTTTTTAATTTAAAATTTTTTACATATTAACTTATCTAATTAAAATTATTTAAAACTTAAATTTTACAATAAATTAATTAACAATCTCAGTTTAATGTAAAATAGATAGATAATATATTTTCATGTAACCCTACAATTAGTGAATTAATAAATTTAAAACAAAAGGATCAATTCAAATATTTGTTAAAGCTTAAGGTCTAATTGAGAATATTTTAAAATTTGTAATAGTGGTTTGCAAAGAAACCATGCTCCACAATCGGAATCGGAATTTATTATTTATAATAATGGGATATGTTTATTAATTTTTAAACGGATAAGTGAGTTATACTATTTTGCGTCATTCACTAACTACTATTTTTTTTTTGCCAAAAGTTATGTAAATTTTTTTCTGGCTTTATCTAGCAATATTGTTCTTTGCAAAAAGTTGTAAATATTTATGGCAGCTTCTTAATATTTTTCCTAAAAAAGTTATAAAAGATTTCCATTATAGATTAAGTTCTAATAAATCGAAATTTTAATTCAGAAAAGAAAATTTTTTCTATTTTAAAAAAAATTAACAATCAAAATTAATTTGTTACTAGAATTTTTTCTCAGAATAATATACTATTATTTTTAACCATTACATAGATAACTGGTTTTCAACTCTTATATAATTTATTAACCTATCTTTTTTTAATCTTGATATATTTTAATAATGATTTAGTCAAATAATTCTTTAATATTACTCTTCTATTTGAATAGATGAATTTTGAAAAATGTATCCTGTAATTTTTTTTGAACTTCAGGGATATATATTTGAATTCTTTTGAACTGTAAATTTCATATCTTTTGTCTACAATATTTTTTCGAAAAATAAAAAGAAAATGCATATTAAAAAATATTTTTACTCTATTTTATTATAAAAATAATATTACAAAGGGTTAGAATCAAGTTATATCAATTAGTGTAACTTTAAGTAATTATTACACAATTGAATAATTTTTTATTGATGTAGTTTTTTACAAAAGTCATTGTTAAATTAGAAGTTTATATCTTATAGATTATCTCTATAAATTTTTATATTAATCTAAGTCATTTTATTACATTTTATACATATCAAAATCAACGTAATATATATGCTTAAAATATATTTGAATAAGAGTTATTTGATTATATTCTTATTGATATTCAATTTTTATAAAATTTGAAACAAATGATCTTTATGATAAGTAATTGTAATTTAATAGTTGAATCTTTGTGATTTCCCTTTCTTATGCTATGTGCTCTGCAACTTCACTTTATAATTCTGTCATTTTTCATCTGAGATTTTTGGTTTTGGTGTGTAAATTTTTGGTTGCTTTAAATCTCTTTCACGTTTTTGCTTTCATTTTTTTTTTTCAATATAAGATGGAATTATATAGAGAAGAGTACTGTTATTTTGAAATTAAAGATTGACACAATAGAGAAATAAACACAAAGCTTTCACCCCACCCACCACCACAAGATATTTTGCGTTCCTCTATTTGTTTATGGTGTTCATTTTTTATGACCAATTTTGATGATAAAATAACATTATTGATAATAAATTTTTTTGTACCCATTTATTAGACATTATTATATATGGGGACATCATGGCTTGTAATGTAGGCATTAACATGTGTATATCATTATGGAACCGAAATTTTCTCTTATTTGTTTTTTTATCTTTTCCTTTAAATATTCTATTTTGATGTGCTCATATAATATTCAAATATTGAGACGCTTAGGGTCTTCTTGGTTTTAACCTTTTTTTTTATTTTCTATTTTTAAATTAATAAGTACAAAAATGCACGTTATTTTAATCTACCTGTTTTCAGGATTTTATAAATGACACATTGAAAACAAATTGTTTTAACAGTTTTTTACAAAATCTGGAAAATAAGAAACAAGTTGAAAACAATATTGCATTTTTGTAATTAATTTTAAAATGAAAAATGAAAACAAAAAACATTTTATATAAAACAAATCAAACACTTAGTTTTATGCATACATTTCCCTTATTTTTAAATCTTCTTTGTGCAAAGAAGTACTGAAAATGATCTCCATACAACGATAGATCCAAAAGATTCAAGTAATGGCGCAAGGATAATACATAAGCATAATAAAAATTTCACATAAATGTATCTAGGTATCAAGAAATATATTAATTAAATTTTAAATAAGAATTTAATTTTAATGTATTATCAATATAAAATTTTTTTTATACAAATATTTAATTATATATTGCTATATAAGTAAAAATATTTGATTTAATCACTCATTATTTTAAAAATTTTGTAAATAGAAATATGCAATTAGATTACAGTATAATACTCTTTTATATTGGCAGTGCATCAAAACTAATCTCAATAAGAATTCGATTTATACATCAAAAAACATATTAATCTAAAATGATAAATTTATATAAAATGAGTTGACTCTTTTCAATTTTATTTTTTTATTTTAATGTGGAGTTAAACTTAATAAAATAATAGGGACAAAAATATATATATCTACATGATTACTAGAAAATTTCAAATTTTGGTGGAGGCATGTCCCCCACCTTCTATAACATGGATCCGTCCGTGTCTTAATATATCTTCTTTTTTTTTTACTTATTATTTTTACTACTTTGTCTAATTAGTCAAAAAAAGGAAAAATCTCCTAAAGTCTTTTTTATTTATTATTTTAAAAATAATATAAAAATTAAAATATATTCTTTAGCATATTTATCAAAAGAGAAATTTTTTTTATACCAATTCAAAGTGATGGACATCCAATGTCCTAGAAGAAAATAGATAAAGAAATGTGGAGAGAGAAAAAATAGAGAAAAAAGTATATAGATCGATCCCATACTTTTGTAAAAAGGTGTCAAAGTGTTTAGATTTAAAATCTTAAGTGGTTCAAATATCACTCCTTATACTAAAAATCCTAAAATAACAGCACCCGAGAGAAAGCGACGGCACTTCTCCAAACAAAACGAAGAATATGGAGACATCCATCCCAAAAAGGGAAAAGTGCAGCAGACAAAAACTTTTCTAGTTCCAAAGTAATCGCCGAAGCTCTCCCAACAAGTAGCAACTGAACACAAAAGCAAGGATTTCATTTGCCCTTAAAGTTTGGGAAATGCTTTTGTACTTAAACCTATCGACACCCTCTCTCATAAGCTATTGGATTTGTTAAAAAAAATTTAAAACAAAAAGTTCAAGGATTTCAACCGCTGATGGGTATATGTGTCGAGAATTGTTTTGAAAATTTGAGCACAAATAACACAATTGTTAAAGTTTTATGTGTAAATAGGAGAGAGAAATATAGAAGGTTGGTCATGCTGATCAATCCCCATATAGGAGACATATAGTACATACGACATAGCGAGTTTGAACAAGCTAATCTGCAAACAACAAAGCCCCAAAGATATCGGTTTCGGAGCGAAAGACCAAGGAAACATTGAATGAGACAGATTCAACACGCCGGGTACATAATAAACATCGAGAAATAACAAAGCACAAGCACAGCGCACGAAGTGCTTAAAATTTTCGACCAGCTAGGTACGCACATGTACATATATATGAAAATAATGCTAGCTAGTGTTGTCACTCGTACGATTCAAGCAATGTTCATCCAGAATGCAAAATCTTGAAGAAGCTCCGGGCACTGAAAAACACCTTCCATGATAGGGTACTCTGCATGGTTCATCATCAAATATTGACCATTCTCCAGCACAGTGTTATTAAAACCGTAATTAACAGTGCCAAGCTCCAGCATGGGGAAACCTTGGTGATCGAAATTAGAGAAACCAAAATCACTGTTCATCTCATTGTAGCATTGAGTGGTGGATGAAACCAGCATGTGATCAGAAGAAGACACATTAGCTTCTTCGGGGACAACTACACCAGAGCTACGTTGGCCGTTAACAATGAAGGAAGAAGAGCCATAGTTGACGCTATAATTGCCATTGCCGTTAGAAGAAGAACAAGTGAACGGCGATGTTGGGATCGAAGAGCTTGAGCTTCCTTTGTTCAACAGCTGATCGTAGAGTTGCTGAGCGGAAGAAACCAAAGAAGGGTCCGAGGAAGTGTTGATGAAGTCGAGAAGAAAGCAAAGAAGAAGCATGTTCGAGGAAGAAAAAGAAGAAGAATAAGGGTTTTGGTGAGAGATATGAGGGTAAGCGAAGTTGGTGCGGGCCCTGTGGCCGCGAAGGGCTCGAGCGGCGGCGTCGTAGGCCCGAGCGGCTTCCTCCGGCGTGGAGTAGGTGCCGAGCCACCGCTGCTTCTTGGTCAAAGGGTCTCTTATCTCCGCCGCGTAACGGCCCCACCGCCTACGCCTCACGCCACGGTACTTTATTATGGACCCTCCGTTGCCATTGGCTTTCACTCTGGTGCTCTTGCAGTGTTCATCGTTCTTCTTCTGGTGGTTGGTGATATTGATGGAGTTGAAGTTATTATGTGAAGTGGGGATCATCACGCTGTTCAGCTGATTTTGTGATTCCTCCATGTCTCTGTCGTAAGATCTTATGGATATAGTTGTTGACTAAAAAGGAAAAGAAGAATAAAGGTGGAACTGATTGAGAGGAAGCAACAAAACGGGATGGCAATGTGGCAACATGAAGAATGACGAATGGTTGATGGGGATGTTCTTACCCTACCTTCAATTCCATGAGCTTTTTGGTGGTATATTTATAGTCGTCGAGGAGAATGTTAGGGCCGTTTTATGATTTTATTTTCAGGGCATATTTCTTTCACTAATAAGTATAAAATGCGAACTGTAAACCCAAATATATATATATAAAGCGAACTTCTTGTATGTTAATTTCTTCAGTCAGATAATTTTTTTTTTTTAACCAATGGCTAGTTGATTTAACTGGTTCAACATTTATTTTCTTTAAATAAGATCCTAAATTTAAGTTTTGTAAATAAAAAAAAGGTTACATCAAGAGAACTTGCACTAATTAGAGTCCAGTTTACTTTAGAAATTAATGATTTAGACCAAAAAAAATATATTTTTTAAGAGATGCTGCACAACTAAAAAATTCGTGCCAAAATTTTTGAAAAAAATTATAAAAGTTATTGGATAAAATAAAATAATAAGATCTATTCATTTATCTAAAAATTAATAACATGTTATATCATTCTAACAACTAATTAAATTTCGGCAATTTTTTTTTCTCTAAGTTCTTTTCATTATTACATCAACTATGTACGTAAGATATTACTGTCTTCTAATTAGTTACATTTTTAATGTAATACAGTTGCAGATTAGTTAGCTAAAAAAAAATATTACTTGTACCATTTTTTTAATGGCATCTTTGACCCTCCAATATTAGTTAAAAGTGAATCTCAATTTTTGTTTTCAACCAATAAAGGATATCTCAAAATGTCCATTAAAAATGTCTCTAAAAAATAATACAAATAACATTACTTGGTAGCTAATTATGGCCATACTATGGCGTTGGGTTTCCGCGTTCTCCATGAGCCACCTCAACGATGTAGGTCGTAGGATGCTTCTTCAACAAAAGTACAATAACTTACACCATGAAGGGTTACATACAGTGGTAAATAAGAGTACAATAACTTGTACTTTAGTTAACAAAAAAGAAAGAAATAGTGAAACAACTTACTGCAGGTTTATATGAGCGACTCCGATTACCCAAAAAATATGAGCGACTCTGGGTACTCTACTCTGCATGCATGCCGTGATGATAATTTTTTCCATTATCCTATGAGGATTTCTTCTCAGTTCTCACGATGGATTTTTGGTCAGGTGTTGAAGGGTGCATGATTTGCAGATATCGCACTTCAACGGTTCATGAGCTACAACACGAAATCCACCACTCCCATAAGAAAAATGAAGAGCTAAACTTAAAACGCAGCATTATGCTGCAAGCAGAGAACTGTCCACGCCGAAAAGTCCAACCAAGTGATAATGTCTCCAATTCCAATATGCAACAATTTGAGAAGAGTAATTTATGGCATTTTTTAATAGTCAAAATTTTATTAAAAACAGTGCACTCAGCGTGAGAAAATTAAATAACTAATTGGGTTATCATCAACTTTTAAAAATTAAATAAATATGTATAATGAATGGAATTTATTTTAAAACTGCTTATTCTTAAAATTTGGTATCTGAAAGTAGTCGGTGGCCAATAGAAGCGAATTGCAGTCTGCAATCCAAAGTTGTCAAGCAAATTTTATCAATAATTCCTAGAGTCACCAATTTAGATAAGGTTTTTCTTTAAGAAAAATGTTATTTGAACTCAAATTTTCTCAACCTCCATGTTGACTTACACTACAAAAAAGATACTGTTAGCAATGGTCATGTGTGTTGAAAAAAATATTCCTAACTGTTAAAACTACAATTTTCATCACTAATTTAACTGTCCAAAAGTGTCAATAAAAATATTGTCACGAAATGTTTTTTTGACACAGATGGCCGTTGAAAATATGTGAACTTTTTATGACAATTATTGACCAGAAAAAATACTCTATTTAAAAAATAACTTGTGAATTTTTTGTTTTTTTGACAGTTATTGACCGTTGAAAATATTACATTAAAAATACTTGTGAATTTTTTTTTAAACAATTATTGACTGTAAAAAATAGTCATAATTGATTGTCAACTAAAATCATATCCTAATTCTTGTTTTTCTTGATAGTTATAATTTATAAAGGATCTCATCATAAGCTAATGAAAGCTTAACTTTATAAAGGAACTAATTTTATATCATTGATCTTCCCGTTATCTTAGTCCCAAGTTTTTATACGTACATTTTAATTTTTCTATAGTCAACTTAGTGTAATTGTGTCCATATACAAGTTTTAGCAAGCATGGAAAGAAAGATTTTATTCACGCATGTAAAGGAAGGCTTACAATAGGGATCAGGAAGCATGGAAAGGAAAGCTTCAAATAGTTAAAACAAGATTTTATTCACGCATTAACTGATACACTAGTTAAAACAAGATAAATTTGCACATTGCCTCAGAAGCAAGAACCACAGGGCAATTGGCAGGTCCTCCTACTTCTAGGTTCACGTGCTATCAAATTCAATTTTAGGATATGAAAAGAAAGATTAATAAAGAGAAAAGAAGAAATTGAAAAAAAAAAAAAAACTAAGCATAGAAACTTCTTAATCCTTTATACATATATAGGCCAAAAGCTCTACCCCAGTGCAGGGGAGCATACATCAGCTTTCAGCATTGCATAGCAGCAAAAAAGCACATGACTAGGATTCACTAACCCATGCCCAAACTATGTCCTAGTAAAGACAAGGCATATAGCAGAGCAGCCTATATATCCTAAGAAAACAGCTCCAAAAACAAGAACTAAAACATTATAAACACGCTGCTGCTCTAACAAAAAATATCACCATATCAGTATAAGTCCTGGTTGCATATTGTTATCTCCCTTTGTCAATCCATCTCCATTTCCTCAAGGCCGAAGGATTGGACTGTAATTCCTCAATCATCATGTTGTTATTTGTCATCCAAGTTTTAACTTTTAAGCCAAAATCCCCAACGCATTTTAAAAATCAACTTTAAAAGTGCAATCAATTCATTTCTTTGTCAGACATAATTCGAGACTCCTAAATACAATTGTGTATATACAAGTTGTAGTATTTAGTTATGAGTACACTGAATAGCGCAGCTAATAGAATTTGTACCTGAGATTGTCTTGGAACTGTTATCCACAAAAACATAGTTTCTGTCCTTGGGAACTTGTAATGAAGGTTGCTTTTCTGGTTGATCAGGCAAAATTATTGAGTACAAGTGAAGACAAAAAGAAGGAAAAGTTAGAGAGTTAATCAACATTACAATGCAGCACTCAGAAATAAGACAGAATGAAATTTCTAGTTTAGGTAAGCAGGATATATGCGTACCTTCTTTCTCTCATGATGATTGCAAGTGTTTCTCAACAGTCCTAAGCAAAATTGGAAACAAAATCAAATCAGTGACTTGAACAAATTCACATGCCTATATAAGAAACATTGCACATCCAGATTACTTCAAAAGATTGAAAATTGAAAACCAGTTTTTTTTTAAATAAATAATTAAGGAGGAATATAATACCAAACAGAACACCCCTATATGAAAATTTTGAACCATGATATAAACCGAAAAGTAGGGAAAACATTAAATAGCAGAGAGTAACTCACTTGATAGCATTGGTTATGACTTCATAAGGGTCTGATCCTGCACCAATGAATACCACGAGTCTCATCAAATTCCTACACAGTAGAACACCCTGCAATCACACACATATTTATCCACTTTGAACAACAACAGCAAAAATCCACGATATATATTGATAAAAAATTAAATATTGTTTTTCTTCCACTTAAAAAAGAGAAGTTAGAGCACATGCCACATACCACTTTCCACTTTCCAAACAGATCTCTATCCTGCATAACTTGCATTGGATCATAGGGATAGTCTGTTTCCTTAATTTTCTTCTTCACTTGTATTCAGATGCATAGTGACAGCTAAAATTGAATAATCAGTTTATAGTAATAATACCTTGAGAACACTAGCAGCAGCTAAAATCTGTTAACCTCATTCACCATGAAAAAAAATCTAACCCAAATCAATCAAATATAAAATGTTCTGTTAATACAAAGTTCTGTTATATACTTTAAAGTGCTTTAAATTAAGAAAAAAGCTGCCAGCACCACGTTAATAGACTATAAAATTTCCAAGAAGAATCAAATGTAAAGTGCACGTTCTAAATATCATGTCAAGACCAAGAGAACCAACTTTCGGTATTTAACTCCTCATAATTTCATATCTTCACTAAGCCACAACATGTAGTCAGAAAGCAAGTAATTGAACAACTAAATGTAAGAAGGAAGCACTGACAGCTATTTAATACAGAAATCAAGAAACCCACCCAAATTTAGTGACTAGTTAACTACGAAAGACCTTGGCCTCTTCCATTTAATAAATGAAATAAGTTATAACTGATGTAGTCAGCAAGTGACATTTGAGCATGGTTTTTTATTTCTAGATAAAGCTAAGAAATTTATGCACGTTCAATCATTTCAAGGAATTAAAAGATTTTGTGATGCAGGTCCAAAACCAACAGAAGAATGTACCGATAAGAAATGGTTCACAGCTCTTCTAACCGCAGCAGGTTCATGAGGTGGCAGCTGATGAATTTTCACAACATGGAAATTAGTAAGAAATGAATATTGAACGCATTCCCCTCTGTGAAATTCACAAACTAACAAACATAAAACTACAATTTAAGAAACATGAAACCACAAGCTCAAAGAATTTGGGGCAAAATCACATGACAAAGATGAGAATCAATTTTTCCTGTTCCTTCATGAGCAGGATACAGTTTCAGATCCGATTTGCATAACCAAATGAGACGTTAGATAACAAGTTTCAGTGAAAATCATTTCACAACCAAGTTGTCAATCAATTAGTAATTACCTCATAAAGGTCCTGAACCAAGCACATCCACATCCATAATCCATGGGAGATTCCTTAATCCCTCATAACTCTATGTAATGTCATTGTTAATACAGCCTAATCACTCCAAAACCCTAGTATATCTCACTCCACGAAAAAGGAAAACCAAAAAAAAAAAAAGAAGAAATCTTCAATTTCCTAGCTGAAAATTTGAGTAATGGTAAATTCTGAATAACATAAACAATAAGCATCGATGGATAGAGAATCCAAGAGCAATCAATCGGAAGGGACTGAGACATTTACCTTTGCACAGATCAATGGCGGAAGATCGGAGCAGAGAGCCACAAACGATGAAACTCCAGATTCAGATTGAAAACCCTAGAACCAGATTCAGGTTGGAAAATGGATATTCGATGCATATGCTAGAGATTGGTGAGAGAAAGAGGAATCTAGAAATGGAAGAGATGAGAGAGAGTTTCTTTGTTTATATGGAGAGAGAGCAAGAGAGCGAAAGTGAGAAGAGATCAATCAAAGTCTGAACGAGAGATTTGAAGCAGATGGTGACGCTCTCTCCCTGGGTGCAACCATGGCGCGAAGAGATGGGGGGACTTGAAAAACTTCAAAATTCTAATGACAAATTTGACATAAATCAGTTTTATTTTTGACAAAAATGTCAAGAATAATAGAAAAGAGTTGCATCAATTATTTCGCGCGAGAACATCTCAATATTTTGTATTTGACAGTTAGTTACTTTGTGGAGAAAAAAGATAAATCCTAATAGTGTAAAGCATATATCGCTGATAATAAATGAATGTCAATAATAGGATTTTATTTCAACACTTCATGATGAACATTCAAAATAGACAGTCAAAAGCTCACTTTCTTATAGTGTTACTTCCATTTATTATTAGATAAGGTGTATATTTTATTTAGTTTAAATCTCCTATCACGTCTAATAATGAATGATACTGAGTTAGTACGAATAAATTCAAATAATATAATTATTTTCTTAATCATCACTTTTGACATGACAATTGTACGAGCAATTCTTAAGTCAAACGAATCAAAAAAGAAAAAATCCTGAAAGTTGACAACTTGGGTCTTGATGTTTCAATTTATGGGTCGTTGTGATGATGTTTGAATTTGAAATCATTGTGCTTACATAGTGAAAGGATTGTAGGTTTCTATTTTTGGTCGTGGAATGGATGGTGGTGTGACAATTGTTGGATTCATCTTTTGGAACACCTGGACCTCTATTTGATTCATTGGCCCATTACAAGGTAGAAAAATTGTATTTCCCCAAAAAAACCGAGTATCTGAGGAATAAGCTTTTGCTCCATAACTCCATATGGACCACCATGAAAGAATGTGTTAATTGCCTGGGCCTTGGCCCATATCTTATCTACTCCTTTAGGTCTATACCTACGTTCAGACAGTGGAAAACGCAAAAATGCCTACGTTCACAACCCCAAAAAAGCAGTTGAGATATTAACTCAGTAGTGAATTAATCTACTTCTCACTAATTACATCTGGATTTAATATTAGGCAAAATCTAGTGAATTAATCTACTTCTCACTAATTACATCTGGATTTAATATTAGGCAAAGTCTAATTTATAGGATATGAATCCTTACTCTCTCCAGTGAAGGTGTGCCCTCCACCTCATGAAGGTGTGTGTGCACATTGATCCAAATAAAAAAGAAGACCCCCAAAAAAAAGGAAAAAGGTCCATGCCTAGATCATGTATTACAGATTCATTTGATTATCCAATATTTGGTACTGATGTGTTATGATGTATAGCTTAGAATTGACATAATGCTATGTTTTGGTTCTTCTAACTATATCATGTAGCTTGTTTCTCCTTCCATGTAGTTGGAGCTAAAAAGTTGCATTAGAACCCATATCATAGATTTGTGATGAGTTCATTTATATTTTCATATTCATCTAAAATGTAATGCAGAATCATCTATGGTTTGATGTCTATTATTTAGAGTTATATAGAGTTTGTTGATTATAATTTTTGGCTCAACTGATGTTTTTTGTGGTTATGTTGTCAATTTGCTGGTTGTAAGCACAATTGGCCTTTGATTATCAATCAATGAAATTTATTGACAAACAAAAAAAACAAAAGCAATCCCCAACAAGCCATATCCCTAATTTTAGACCTACATACATACATATATGTAGATACACGCACAATATATATATATATATATATATAACCAAGAGGCCTTTGGCAGTGAATTTCGGGCCAGACCAAGAAAGAAAAGGCAGGTAAACTGGGAAGAAATGGATGATACAGTTACTGGTGTCACTTTACATTGCAGCGCTGAATCATGAATGTGAAAGAGGTTTACCAGATTTTGTTTCTCATTTGATTGCTGCTTAACATTACATTTTTAATGAACCTCTAATCACAGTTTCTGCATTGTGTAGCTACTTTCTCTTACGCTCACTCATTCTCTTTTTATGTCTCTATGCTTTTCTTTATCTGCAATTTCCAATAGCTCAAAAGTTCACTTAGAAATACCATCAAATAATTAAACTATTATGATTGGTTTAGTAATGAAAGATTTGAATAAATTATACAAAGTTATAGATTTAAACCTCATTATTGATAATATAAAAAAAAGAAAAGAAAGAAACACCATTAAATATTAACGAAGGTTAAACATATAGAGTGGAACGTGAGCCAAGTTCTCAGAGAGAGAGATAAATAATTTGAACTTCCAAGTAAGTTATTACTTATTGTTGGAAGAATCCAAAGGCTTCTTTATTAATAAATGATCATAATCTAGGAATGTGTTTAACATGGGGAGTTTTTAACAAGGATCAAGTTAGTCTTTAAAATTTAATGATTGATCAAAAGGGTATATTCATATACCTTTTCTTATATGATATATTATAATTTTTTTGGTTTAGTCAAATTAAAAAGAAAAAAGGTTAAATATATTTTGGAAATTATCAAAATTTTTTTTGTGAGATCTTGAAATTAATTGTAAGTCTTTAGGTATCACACAGATAAAATTTGATATTTTTTAGTGTTACAGAAATAAAAATCTGGTCATTTCTGAAATATAAAGAATATTATGCAGATAAAATCTGATCACTTTTTACAAAATCCTGAAATTAACTAAAAATTTTTAGATATTATAAAGATAAAATTTAATATTTTTAAGTATTACATAAATATAAATTTAATCACTTTCATATTTAATTAATTTTTATTTATATAATCTAAAAAAATATTATAATATATCACATAAAAAAAGATATATTAATACAATTCTTTTATCTACTATTAAAACACAAGGACCAACATAGCCCAAAATTCGCCACGGACCACGTTAGAGTCTTCCCATAATCTAGATATGCAAACTTCAATCTCAAAATAATGCTGGTAGCTAGAAATATAACGTTCAAAAACACAAGGAAATAACATTAAATTAGATGGGTCCAGACTCCAGATACTTCTATGATGCGTGAAACATATCCATGTGAGATTCTATAAATTTAGTTTAATGCAAAGAGCTGTAAATAAAAGGAAGGTGCAATTGAAAATTCATGCGAGATAATAAAAACAATCTTTTATTTCCAAGTGTTTTTAGTAGGGGGAATGTTGTAATTAAAATACAAATGGTTGGATTGAGCTGAGAAGATTTATTTCTTGTGAATGTTCCTTATTCAATTTTCACCGTTTTCTCCCAACTTACTGAAAACTTAAAAGTTTTATTATTTTTTGCTAACAGCAAATCCCTCCCATTTTTCTCCTACGCTGCCTCGGACCTTTGCAAAGAGTCGAGAAAATGTTGAAAAACTCCCAATTATTTTTTCCCTCCCTCCATTCTCTTTGGATGCCAAAGTCGTACCATGACAAAAGAAGTCCCAAAAGAGAACACAAATGACACACTCCCAGACACTGTTAAACTTTCGCGAGTCCCTATGACACTGTTTCCGTTCCTTGGCATAGGGTAAAGAAAAGAAGTGAGATAACTAGCATATTAACCCCCTTATTAATAACTAGCATACTGATAGTAGCTAGAATTGCTAGGGTACCAAAAAGCAACGCTCACAAGCCGACACCAAAGGGGGCCAACACACTATCATATCCCATTCCCACCGTTTTCCAACTTTACTATACACACCAATCTCCTCTCCTCTTCTCTCTTATGTTATATTTTTGTCCTCATATATTCCTACTCTCTATTCCCATCTGATCTCCCTCACTCACACTGTCACGCACCCACCATTCTCATCTTCTCTCTCTCTCCCTCTCCGAGCTGTACCACGTTACCTTTCTGGGAACCATTGCCGCCTCTTCCAAACCATCTCCGTTCTGCACTTAACATGGCTGCTTTAGTTCTTGCAGTGCTTCTGTTGGCCTTCACTCGCACTTCAAGTATGCTTTTGAACTCCTATGTTTGTCCCCTTTTCTTTTGTTTCTCCCTTCTCAAAGCCTCAAAGCATATCACTTGTGTGTTTCTTTAGTTTAAGCATGAGATCTTATTCTATTCCTTTTTTTTTAATGGTCGATCTATGTTTGTCCTTTGTTCTGTCTCACAAAATCTCCAAATATGAGACTTTTATACTTGCTTGGGATATCTTTAATTATGTACTAATCATGTGCAGAGCGTGTGTGGTTAGTTCCACATTTCTTCCTTTGTTTTTGGAGCTTGTTGTGATGTGATTTTCTGATATCTTTAGCTTATCCTTTTTTTTTTCCGGGAACATTTTCAACTAAAACTATGCTTAAATTTGTGCCTTTTTTTTTTTAACATAATTTTTATGAACTGCGTAAGGTGGTGGCACTTGGTGCGTTTGCAAGGATGGGAGCGACGCAGTGCTGCAGAAGACGCTGGACTACGCATGTGGGGCCGGGGCAGATTGTAACCCGCTCCATCAAAACGGGCCTTGTTTCCAACCCAACACCGTCAGGGCTCATTGCAGCTATGCAGTCAACAGCTATTTCCAAAAGAAGGGACAAAGCCAAGGGTCCTGTGAGTTTGCAGGAACAGCTGCTGTTGTTACAAATGACCCCAGTAAGTAGTCCTCAACCCCTCGTTTACTTTTTTTTTTTTTTGGCTGCATATATTTCTTGAACAATAATAGCCATAAAGAATGAAGAAAAAAAAAATGGGAAACCAGCTAGTTAACCAAGCTTTTTTTTTTGTTTTAATTTTTTTGGTTCTCGTTCTTGATGAGCAGGCACTAGCGGTTGTGTGTACCCTTCAAGCGCCAGGTATGTTCTTTCATCTTCTAGCCTTTCAACTTTACCTGTTTTTCCTTATTTTAATACTGTAATGTGCATTTTTATTTTTTATTTTCCATTTTCCATTTATGATGAAAGCGTTATCTGGGTTCTTTTTTTTTTTTTTTTCCCAAGCGTGTTGATAGTAGTGGTGAGTGGTGACTTTTACTTTTGTTTCTTATAATGGGGACTGGGAAGCACTTGCGTAGATTAATTTACTTATCCAATATTCAAAAAGAGGAGGGTTCTCTTTATTAGGGTGCGGCGTGGGGGGATTACTTTGCAATTGGCATATCCGCAGCACTGTAATTACGATCGTGTTACGCAGTAGCATTCCAAAGCGTTCACTACACGGACAATTATAATAAATAGGTTATAAAAAATGTTTTAAAAATAGAGATTAATTTCTATATATTTATAATATAAAATTTTTTTTATATTAGGAGCTAATAGAAATATAGGAAAGGATCAAATTATGGTGTCGATTTTTTATTAATATATTTAAATGTGTTGTTCTGTAATCATCTTAGGATTATTACCATTGATAATAAGTAAAAGTTTAATAATTAACTTAGTAAAATAACTTGCATGCAATTTTTCTTTGTATACTAATTTTAACGAATTTCTTTTATAATTAAGAATTTATTGGGGGCAAAGTTTACTGGGTCGTTCTTCTTTTTTCCAAGTTAATGACGTGATTTTGAGATTCCTCCCGCTGTAGTCTCATTGAAAATCTATGAGTGGGCGAATTTCATATTCGCGTGAAAGCTTTGTGAATCTTTCATATGCTAAAGGTACATAAAGCTGGGCCGCGAGATAATTATTTGGAGATGTTTACTCAAGCGAAAATAGTGCGAAAGTGAAAGTGAAAGTGAAATAAGGAAAGCCAGGATAATGACCTTACTTGAGAACCCGTTGTAATATAGGCCGAAAAAAACAAAACAATTCTTGAGATATTATTCCCCGTATTGTGTATATATTTACAAATTTGTTAGAAGGGTGTCTTTAAAAATCACGTAAAGGGAATTTCCTGTTCTTTGAAATTTTCGTTAGCACCCATCCGAGTTACCTTTTTGATGGATGACAAACAAATTTAGCATTTTTAAATCCTCTTTTTTTTTTTTCTCTCAGTTTAATTTATATTGCTGTTGACATGTGGTCCAATCCAACGTATATGAACTTTTTTCGGTTCAAATATCATTTGACCAATATTGTAATTTCATGATGATGTCGCCAACTCGTTGGCCATTTATTGGTGGTAATGGCCGTTGCAGTGAGGCAGTGAACTTTTAATTTGATGAAAGATGCCACAATAATTGGGATCCGATGCCTTGGTAAAGTTTGAATCTCTTTGAAGCAAAAGAAAAGAAGGGCCACCACTCTTTAGGAAAAGACAAATTTGTCCTAGTTGAACTCCTCCTATCCCATGTTGCTTTGCCTTTTTATGGGAAGAAACAAACAAGTTCGCCAGGGTGCACTTAATTATGTCAAAAAGTGTGGACACAAGTGTTTGAGTGAGCATGGGAGTACCGTATGTGAGTAACCCTTTTTTTCTATAGATAAAAATGCTCAACACTCGAACAATGTAGAGGGGAGCACTATTGTTAATACACAGATAGCACAACCAAAAAACATCAACGGGGAAACAAAAGCCAGGTGGACACAACAGAGACTGGCTCGAGATGTGGGCCGACAAATTTTCGTAAAGTCGAGATTTTCTTGATGTTTGTGCATGACCAGTCCTTCTGCCCAGTGCCCATCCCTCTTTTCCAGACTATCACTTTATAGATAGATATCTAGTAACCTGGGCTGGTCTTTCATTTTTACTATAGATATTTGTGTTGGGTTTTGGGTTTTGGGTTTGATGCTTGAGGTGAGTGCTGTGTAGGCCAAGATATTTCCTGCAGCTGAATTTTACAAACCCCTAGTAGCACAGACTTTGATCATAGTTCTTCAGCTGATGGTATAGAGTCAATTTTTCTTTTCAATAAGGAAATCTTATTTTATAAGTAGATGCTATTTGATGTGGGGTATTGATCAATGTGTCCAGAATTATGGCATGATTGTGTGCGGACCTGCTAACTTCATTCATGCCGGAGTCATTATCAACTTAATAGCAATTAATACTGAAAATGGAAGTAGATCAGCTGTATAAACTTTTATTAAAACTTAATAGGTATTGAAATCAACTAATTGAGGTGCCCACCGTTCTGTTTTGAAAATTGGAATTGTTGGTTAAAACGTTAAGAGCAACCCATAAGTGGTGGCGGTGGCTTAATCAGGGTGTAGCTTCACTCATGAGAAATTCCTTTTTACATAACTTCCTTAATTAGTATCGATGAGTAGGTGCCATGAAGAAAAACTTCTTGGTATCAACATAAGTGATGGCCTGTTGTGCTGCATTAATTTACAGTTTCAGCTCATCATCTCAATACATATTTGCCATAACAGCCAACAAATTCATTCATGTATTTTCTTTTTTTCGTTTTATTTGTGTGTGTAGTGGCAATTCCTACGGTTAGATGTTGTGCCTTTGTGTGGATTTTAGGCAGCTTTTAGTACGTGTGTGGTGTGACTTTTGGTACCTTTTCCTAACCAGTGCTGCAGGCACTAGTACAACTCCTGTGACAAATTCACCATCCATGGGCACTTCCACTGGAACCACTCCATCAACAACTGGCACCACCACCACCACCACCGGCACTGGCACCACTCCATATAGTACAACCCCTGGAGTATTAGGAGGGATTGGCAGTGGCATGGGCCCTTCGGGTTCTGGCATGAGCAATGATGAAAGCCATGGTGAGCTTATGCTTGTTGACACTAGTTTGTTCTCTGCATTCTCAATAGCCCTCTTTTCTGGCTTGATGATGCTTTGGTGGGGTTGACAAGAAGATAAGCGGTCATGACTGTGGCCTGGCTATGATGGGAAAAAAGGTGATATGATGCTGTATGTCACTGTGCATAAGTGAGTATGCATGTGAGTGTTGTTGTCTAGTTGTTGAACTTGAAAATGTTTAGTTCTTTTTTTTTTTTCTCCCTTATTTTTCTTCACCCTCTACCACCTCTTGGGTAAAAATATGGACGGGCTTTTGATTCTTTCCGAGTAGTGTATGGTGTTGCAATGGGACTCTCATCTATCTTTAGACCTAAAGAGGTTAGTAGTTAATTAATTAATTAATTAATTTGATAAGATATGGGCTCCACTTTTTACTGGACTCCTAGTCAGCATGAAGTACATGAAAACTAGCCATTGTCAATGAGATTGGCTTTGGAGGCACGTCGTTCACTTTCAAGGTAATTTATGTTATGGGAGGCTTCTAAATGACTCGAATCTTTCTCTAATTTGAAAAATGTGTACATGGGGTTTTCAATTGAGCCAACTTTTGGCCAGAAAAAAAAATATTAAGTCCAAGTTGATATCAATAAGGCAAGCGAACCATTTGCTTGCTAGTTTTTTCTGGCTGTGTCAGAAAAATCATGCTAATTAACACTTCTGAGCAACTTAGAGAGAAGCATATTTCTGAGCCGAATGCCGAGATTCGTGTAATATGAGCAAACAGTGTTTGGTCATTAACATTGTAACAATGTGATGTAGGGTGTGTCTGGTTTAATTATTTAGAGAATGATTTTTGGAAGAAGGATTTTTAAAGAAATTATTTGTAGATGTACTGTTTTTAAAAAATTAATTTATGTTAGATTTGAATATATTAAAAATAAATTTAAGAGAATAATTTTTGTTTAGATAAGATAAAATAAAATTATTTTTTATTATTAATGTGAGATAATAATTTGTTTTTTCAAAAGATTTATTTTTAAACCAAAAAATGATTTTAAGGATTTTTTAAAAAATTTGTTTGAAGTTTCAAAAATAAATGTAAATTTTTTTATATATTTAAATATATTAATTATTATATATTTTTATTTTTATATTAATAAAATATCTTTCCACTCTCCAACTTGACCAAACACATCCGTAAGCATTTGCTGAAAGCAAGCAAAAGAAGAAATGGACACGTGCATCAACTTGATATGTGTTTTATGGAAGAGAAGTGTTAGGGGGATTTATTTCTCCTGGATGCTGTGTTGATTCACATTCAATCTATTATAATGGGATTTATATCCCATTCACTAGTAGATAGGACACTCAATCTATTATAATGGAATTTATAGGATGTGGGTTGTTACGATGTCTGCGAAGGAACGAGTCTCCCAAAACATTTCTCTTTATGGGAGCATTGTAGTAAATGACAGTCACGGAGCATAGTGTAAAATCAAACCCCACATCATTTATATGCCTAAGAGAATGATGAAGCCCGAGACTGATAAGACAGATATCAATATCAAATTTAGATGTTTGTAAGTGAACTCGTGATCTGCCTGCATGCTTATTGGTTTACAATGAATTCAAAATTCGTTGCCATGATGGTGGAGTATGAGAGGAACCATCACACAGACGGAATGTGAGGAAGCCTTCTGTAAAGCACAAATCATTGCATAATATTATTAGTCAAACTTAATGACCAATTGTATAAGCGTCTGTATCATAATTCAAATTATATCACTATAGATCTTATCTAGATGTGTTCAACTTGGTAAGTGGTACAATACATTCGTACGAGTGATGCACAGTTTGGTTTTTCTCCAAATCACTTGCAGTGAAAAGGACATGAACAGCACAAAAAAAAAAAGGGTCTCATCGGTAGGAGTCACGTGGTAGTAGAACAAGAAGGGTCACAAATTATTGATTAATATATGCTATAGCTAGGGAAAATCTGTCTAGGAAATATGGCTGTCGTGAATTCATGGTTATGCTCCATTTGAGGGCATTGCGCCATTTTAAAAAAAAAAGCGGCTACAAAATAACATAAAAATATGCATACAAATTTATAGGCTTATATCTATGTGGAGATCACATGGTACACCATTTTGAGTTTGTGTTTTTTTTTATTTCTGTGGATGAGATGGTTGCCTGGTCCCTTTATCAGCTTCACTGTGTGGAGTGTGTGGTGTTTCCAAATTGACACTCGATTAATTAATTTAATCTTTTTTTTTTTGGTTTGTGTTCCCAATATAATATTTTTCGTACTAATTTTGTCGGACGGCATCTTTGATGCTTGTTCCGCTAGATGTGCTGTTGTACATCATCAGAGTCTTTTTGTTCGTTTGCTTCTCTTGCATTCCCCACATGTTGTGTGTATTGGCACATGGGGTGCTAATTCAATTGTACCTTGCTTTTGCTCTTTGAAATGTGAATCACAATCACATTTGTCGAATCTTCCCTAGCTCTTGTCTTGCAGCGAATCTGTGTTGGTCACTTTTTTTTTTTGTCTTCCAATAAATAGTTTTTTTCTTTTGGTTAACGAATAAATAGTTATGGATGTTTATTAGCTTTTGCATGTGCGTTCCGCATCGGCATATGACGTGAGCCTTAATCATTGTCTCAGTGGATTGCTACTCCTCCCTAACCTTCTTAAAAATAATGATAGTAATAACAAAGGAGTATTCCAAATTCAAGGCATATTACAAATTTCAATTATAATTATTTATATTAAAAGAACTTTCTCTTAAAATAAATTTATTTTTAAAGTAATCAATAATAGTATATTCATCTTGTCTTTTTTAAATATATCATAAATTTAACTTATTAAATGATGAGTTTAATTGATATGCATTGACAGTATAAAATAATTTTACATTATCAACTAATAGAAATAGGGGAAAGTGAGAAATCATGGTGAATCCCTTATTATAATGGGTGATTATTTGTATGAGTTGACACTTTCTACTATTTTTATTGGCTAACAGTGTAAAACTATTTTATACTGTCAGTATATTTAAATTAAATTTTTAAATAATTTAAAAATGATAATTTTTTTATCCATTTAAAATACAATCTAACTTTAAATAAATCTTTTTCATTTACGTTTGATCCGTGAATAAAAAACTTAAGTAAATATCAAATTAAAGAATCCTTCGTATTGAAATTTTAAGAACCTAATTCAGGACTAACTCTAAAAAGATAGTAATTGCAACATTTTTTTTTTCTCTTGACAGGGGTAATTGTCACATTTTTTAAAAGTTACAATATGGGATAAAAAATTTAAATTATATGATTAAAAATTACAACTATAATATTAAAAATTATGACATTGTAGTGTGGACTAAATCCTGCTATTCATCTTTAAAAAAATTATTCTATTGCATTTTTCAACTTAAATGATGATAAATATTTTTAACGTTATAATGCATACATTTTAGGAAGCGTTTACAATGCTCCATAGAGCACTAATGCTCCGAATTTTTTTTCTCTCAGCGATACACCATAGAACTTTCTCCTAGAAATCCATCGATACATCGCCAACTACTTCTCCAAAATTTCTTGTTGGTCACCCCCTTCTTCTTGCAGTTATGGTTTTGAAGGTGCCTTCTCCAAAATTTCCAACATCTTTTTTGCTAAGCGCCACCATTTCCGTCTAATAGCCACCATCATTATCCGTCTAACTGCCACTACTTCTACCAAATAGCCAAGCATTCTTCCGTCAAACCCCTCTATTCGCATCCTTGAAACTGTTGCTTGTGAAGCCAGGGGTTAAAACCGGGAATTAGTAGTGGAAAGGACTTCATGACGCCATTGCATATCAGCAGCAGCATGATGAGTAACGAATGGAAGAGGCGGTGGGGTGGGTGATGAGAGAAGAGGCAATGGTGTCGAGTATTGAGGTTGGGGGAGGTGAGATAACTATGACAGATCGGTGGCAAAAATTCTTTGTGGTGGATAAGATTTATTTGAGTAAATCTAAATCGTTTGTATTATTTTAATTAATATCTTATGATTGTAAAAGTTTGGTACACTATAATTTATAATGATCCATGGTTCATTGTAAACACTTCCTACATTTTATTGTTTTTCGAAAGTTTCAGTGTTATAAATTGAGGCAACTATCATCATCCTACCTTCACGTTTCATTATTGTGCTACACTGACTCCGTGCTTTATATATATTATATATACATAAATAAACAAGGCTTTACACTGTTACCGTGTTAACACCTTTATACCGTTTGATGGTGCTTCTTGTTTCAAGGTATAGTATACAAAGAAAGTGACACAACGAGCAACTAGGGACGGCAAATCACCTTTTCCGCTTCACAATATAAGCGCCAGATATTCAGAAAATGGACACATGGATTCGCTTTTGGCAAATTATTATTAGAGCGTAGTTACGTAGGGAAAATGAGAAAGATACAAAACATGCAATGGTTTATTGGGTCAATTTTCTCCATCGGCTCCTCCAATCCTCATTCAATATTGGATAGGCTTATGGGCTATATATGGCACAGTACCTCTCTTTCCTCTCAAGCATATTTCCTCATCTTTTAGTTGTTGTTGTTATTTTCTGGTAAGCTGTCTAGCCATTCATTGATTGGGTTACGCTACCTCTATTAAAAGCGTTGAAAACCCACCTTTGATTAAAATATAATTATACTTACCTATATATAAATATATTTAGACATTTAGATATTTCTGCACATTTGTTTTATTTTGAATTTAATTTAAGTGTACTATCAATCAATAAAAATAATAGAAAATATTAACTCATATAAGTAATTATTCATTATAATAAGGGACTCATCATAATTTTTTATTTTTCTCTATTTTTATTAATTGACAGTATAAAATTATTTTATATTATTAATATATACCAATTAAATTCTTTTACTTTTATTTAAAATAATTTTGACCGTGCACTTATTTACACAAATATTATTGTCCTTTAATTAGCTCACGGTGAACTATTATTAGTTAGGCTATATCTTTTATGCAGTTGACTCGACCTCTACGTTGTTTTTTTTTTTTTGGGGGGGGGGGGGGAATACGAGGCTTAGTGGTTTAGGTTTACGGTTTATCATCGAGCATGTTATATTTCCCTAAGGCAAAAGTATTTATAAAAGCACTCTTACATCTAAGTCATTAATACAAAAAATGACATGATGTAGAAAGTTTTTAAGGCTGGTAAGAACATACTTAGGGTGGTTGACCACCTTGTTTTTGCATGGCCGCAAAATATTTGGGTGGACAAGACATCTTGAAAGGTGAGGATTTATGAGGAAAGCGAAAAGAGTCCCGCTAGACAATGGAGGCACATATCCAACTCCAACAAGTTTCTTTTTTCTTTTTCTTGTTTAGGTCTGAAAGAAATTTTATTTTTGAGTCTGCAAAGGAATTGTCGATTTTTAGCAGGGATCGTCAATTATGGATTGGGCCACAATTAGTTTAGGTTTAAGTATTGGCCTCAAATCCCCAACTCCTTTACAAGCCAGCCAGCTAAAAAAGTCTTCCGTAAATCCTACCGAGTGTAATTTGCTTTGAAAATGTATCAAATCTAGGAGCTTGTATAAATGACCAAAAAAACAAATAAAAATCTAAGAGCCTGTATACATAAAACATAACGCAACAACTAAAAAGAAGATACAGTGCACACCTTGAAAAAGTTTGCTACGTAATGTTCTTATAAAATAGTTGTTCGTACCATTCACAAGGATAAGAGCAGGTCAAGTAGTAAACAGGTTGTTTATTGGGAGGTCATTGCAATCTCAAGGTTTGATCATGTGGAAAAGTAAAGCGAGGAGGATAGATCCTGAGAATCATCTTAGATTTAGAAGGAGCCTTCTTACATGGGGGTTTAAGAGCCTTCTTCTATGTGTTTAGTATAAAAATGCTTTGGTACACTAAGAAATGTGCAACGAAGTGATACTAGAGTTGTTTTCTATAAAATTTAAGGTTCAAATCTTATAAATGAAAAAGTGATAATTGAAGTGTCTTTTAACCCGTGATAATATTTATGAAATTAGTTTTATAGTAGTATTTATGAGGATATAAGATGCATTTGTTTGTAATTATTTGTATAAAAAAAGTCATATTTTTTATTAAAAAAATTACTTTTCATATATTTAAATAATTTTTTTAAAAATAATTCGAATCTAAAAAAAATTAATTTTTAATTTTTTTGTTTATGTATAAAATTTAAATTTCATAATTATCTTTTTTTTTTTTAGAAATTGAAACAAATATACCCATGACAGTTACTGACAAAATTGACAAAAACTTTTATACTTCAATTGTTAATGTGATGTTGAAATGCTAATACTATATTATGTATAAACCTTAATATAATACTAACAAGTTTAACACATACATGTAATGTTCATATAGAAGAAGAAAAATAAAATCACTTAAATTCCACTAAAAAGTTTAGCTAATTTGTTTTACTCATGTTTCATCATAACATAGTTTTAATTTTTAATCTTCTTTTTATTACTGAGTTATTAATAAATATTTTCATAAATGCTTAGTGCTAATAGGAAGTTAACCTTCTTTCGCATTTGTTAATTGTGTATAACAAATATTTCCAAAGATATTAATACTTAATTGATTCAAGTAGTTTAGTGTATTTTAAATAAATTTAAAATAAAAAAAACTTAGTCCTATAATAAAAAAAAAAACTTATACTAAGAAAATTTATTCCTATAATAAATTTAGCCAATTCGATGCAGGTTAGTTGAAATCTTAGATTAAAAAAGGAAAAGAAAAGAAAAGAAAAGAAAAAGTTAGGTGGTGTTTAGTTTATCATTTTCTATTTCTATTTTCAGTAAAAACAGAAAAAAAGAGTGAAAATATGTTTGTTGGAATTGTTTTGAAAATATTTCCAGAAAATATTTCGTAAAATGAGTGAAAATTTAAAAATGCCAGATTCACGTTTTCATCTTTTTATATCTAATTGTTGAAAATATTTCCTATAGAAACGCGGTGGCATTGTGGTAAATAAATGGAACTCCTTTCTTTTCGTTTGCCACGAGCCGTGTTTGATTCTCCATGACGATGTTACTTTTTATTTGAACGCACTCTTGCATAGATCTTGTTTTATATTATTAATGACAAGTCATGACACCTTGAGTTGGCAGCGCAGTTGGTTGCAGGCTGAATTTGGAAGACCTGTGAAGCGGGTTCGAACCCCTGTCAATCTAGATATATTATTTTTGTCAATAATTTATTTTTCCAAAGGGACAAAAAGAAATAAAAGAATAAAACACCCAAAAACGAATTGGCAGCACAATTGGCTAATATGCAGCATGTGAACGTGACGGTGGGGGTTCGAACCCTCCTAGTTCAATTTTTTATTTTTGCCAATTATTTAATTTGTTTTATTTGTAAGATTCTTAAAATAATGAGTGATTAAGTCAAATATTTTTAATAATATAATAATATATAATTGAATATTTATATAAAATATTTTTATATTAATAATATATATAATAAAATAATACTAATTATAGGATTTAAATATTTATCTATATATCAATCAAAATATAATAATTGATAATAATAATAAAATAACTTAAAAATAAATAATTTATTTTATTCTTAATATTAATATTTTATAGAATTATTAATTATTTTAATAAATATTTGTAGTAAATAAATAAAATATACAAATCAAATATATATTATTTTTATTATTTAATAATAAATATAATTTTATTATTTTAAATTTAATTTTAAAAATATATTTTAAAAATAGACAAACCAAATATATTTTTATTATTATTTTTTTAAAAAAATAGATAAACCAAACACATATCCTAAATTCATAAAATTTGAAAATGAAAATCGTTTTCAAAAAATGAAAACAGACAATGTAAACGTAAATAGGAAATATTTTCCCAAACCAAACACACCCTTATATTCTCAAAGACGTTGCAGCTAGGGCAAAGAAAGTCGTCTTGAAAGAGAAGTGATCTTTCGAAATTCAAAGTATCTGTTTGTCTGTATCCATCTACCCTTTGCTAATGGTAGCTGAGTGACACGCAGAGAGAGAGCCAAAGTGCGCGATCAAGTAGCTGCTGGTGGAAAGCATGGAGTCTGAGAAGAGCGACAGCGGCACCAAAATCGCCGGTAAACGGCGCGTGGGTTTACTATATGATGAAAGGATGTGTAAGCACGAAAACCTTCACGAGGATTACCATCCCGAGACCCCTAACCGTATTAGGGCTATTTGGAACAAGCTCCAATCCACTGGCATTACCGATCGGTAATTTACTCCTTTAGGGTTTTCAATTTCATCGCTTTCTTTCTTTCTTTCTTTTTTTTCAAAGAAAATTTTTCAAATTGTTTTTTAATTTGAACTATTTCGTTTATGTAATCTATTTGGAGAGAGTAGTGTTGAATGAGCTGGGGTTCATTTAGTAGTTGTGGAAGGAACTTCGAATCATTTTATTGATCGTATTAAATATTGTGCATATGATATTTAACTTGCTCGTAGTTCGTCGTTGTATAGAAAAATAAATTTTGCTTTGTGAATTTTGTTTCTTTCTTATTTCTGTTCGTAAGACGAAGTGCACACTTGAATTGGGAATTGCTGGTTTTTCTATTTTTATTATAGTGTTTGCCTGGGGTTAATGGTGAGATGGTGTATGGGCTTGCTTGAAACAGAAATATGATGCCTTTAATTATAGGCTAACCTTACTTGGTCCAGAAATTTTAGGCAATGGGGGAAAGGGTGATCCACAAGCCAAAAAATGAAGTTTTAAATTATTGTATTTATGCATTAATATTGATACAAAATGATAATTAAAGTTGGGAGAAGCTTTTTGTGGTGTATTTTGAGCGCAGATCATGTCGTTGAAGCTTGGGAAATGATGTGAGATGTGTTTTAACTTCTCTTTATTGTAAATTTACTCAATAATCCATCATATGGGGGCAAAATTAAAAATATGATGGGGTTAAGAATGACAAATGCCTATTATGGGTAATAGAAATTTCCCAATGCTGAGTTTGGGCATGTCTCCCCATACTCTTCCAACTAGGTCTGTCCCTGTTTACTTGAGCCTTGCTACGATATAGGCTCTGTTGCAATGATTTGGTGCAAATGGTTCTTGTCTTTTGTCCAAATTGTGTTCTTTGAATTTTGATTCTAATACTAGGCTGCCTTTGTATAAAGTGACAAAATCTTACTACTCTCTTTTTTTCTCTGAATAAATATGGGGTTACATCTTATTCCAGATGTGTGATTTTGGATGCCAAAGAAGCTGAAGACAAAAATATATTGTTAGTACATTCCAAAAAACATGTGAAGCTGATTAAGAACATCAGCTCAGATCCGTGGAGGCTTAAGATTGCGTCAAAATTGAATTCTATATATTTTAATGAAGGTTCATCAGAAGCTGCTTATCTTGCTGCTGGCTCTGCTGTAGAGGTGATATTTACAAGGATTCTTTACATAATACAATCTGCTGTGATTTTATTGTGTATCAATGGGTTGAATGTGGATCTATCAATACTTGTTTTCAGTAGTATATTTTATGTTCTCAGTCATATTGACAGCACTGATTGTATATAATATCTTAGACAACTTAAGTTTTTTCTACTAAAAGAAACTGATACAGAATTTGGTATGCGGTGAAGTTTTTCTTTGGTTGAGATTCCTTCAATTACATACATTGAATTGTTGCAACTTTAACGGGTAGCAATGTTTTGATTTAAATATTTTGCTTGGTCAATTTTGATCTTAATTTGAAGTTTCTATCTATAGAATATTTTTCTGATTTTTAATTATCATTTTTGTACTTACATATAATCAAAACAAGGAAAGGTGATTTATGGTGGTAAGGTTGTTGGATTGTAACTTGGTGGTCATAGGTTCTAGTCTCAAAAATGACCTCTGGTGGTAAGGTTGTGTACATCCAACTCACTCTAGACCTCAGATGGTGGGCACCTTGTGCACTTGACTGCCCTTTCTATTATCAAAGGAGCAACCATCGCTACCGCCACCAAGTCGTGACTTGAAACATAGGCTATGACCAGTGCACAGACTAATGCTAAATCAATACTCATTTAGCCTGAAAAGTCTAAGAATATAGATTTATTAAAAATACATCATTAATTTAATTGTGGAGCCACCAGAAATTCAGTAGTGTCTCCCCTTAAATCTAAGTAGGCATATTTCATTTAAACTTGTTCAACATCATATGTATATATATATTCAAAACCATCAGCCGAAGCATCCAAACTCTGTAAACATAAACATATCCATAAATAATAAACCTATGCTCTATGGTTGTAAAATACCGAGGTCAAGCATGATGCTTGCTGCTTCTAGCAATGCAAAATACATTTGAAAGAACAATACACAAATAGGGAGTCATCTCAATCAATTAAGTCCCATGTCATACTTTATCTCAAGCTAAGGGCCTTGCCTTTCTTGGCAACATCTCATAATTAGGGTGCTTACCCTATAAACATGTCAAACCAAGGGCCTTCCTTCACTTGGTGCAAATCTTATAGATACTTCATCATAAACTAATAGTAAAAACAAAATCATCAAATTCCATCCATCTTCATCAATAGCATTCGATTCTCAAAAGTAATAGCTCCCATAGACCATATTGACTGAAAATTTTTTTATATATCGATGGTATAATCTCCATGGAGAGCCAACTTAACTGCTCCCAATGGCTCTGCGAGAAGTAAGCAGCGTGCTTTTAATTCAATGCCATTGTCTCAAAACATAGAGCTGCCCACTAGGTCTCATGACTTTAAAACACACATTCTATGAATAATTAACTTTAGAAAATTGATTTAAAGGCAAGCTAAGAATTAGTAAAAGTTATTAAACAAAATCCGTAATTGTAAGGTTTAGGATTTCTCACAAATTATGTGAAAATCAAGGTTTAGTTTATCCATTACTGTCTACTAGAGCTCACACTCCTAATCCCTTTGATTTCTACTGAAAGCCCCAAAAATTACTCATCTGCCATTTTTAAGCTCACAAAGCTTGAGGAAAAACATAGAGTTGAGCACAAAAGAAGAAAGAGTTTAAGATTGAGAACTTACCTCAAGCTCTAGAAATTAATGAGTACAAAGAATTGGGGCAAAATGGAAGAAAAGAGGGTGGTTTATTGTGGAGGCAAGAGACGAAGTAGATGGGGAATAGGAGGAAAATGAGGGGAGAATAGCGAGGGAGAGGCACAACCTTGACAACCTTGATGTCCCTTTCTCCTAAAAAATCTCATCCAATTCTTCCTTGTTATTAACTTGATTGGGAAAATTACAAAAATACACTTACTAAAAGAAATCTTTCCCCTTATATCCCTTGCTCCTATCCTAATGCTACATGTAGGGTTGGATATATGGATCAAATGACACTATTTTATTATCAAAACAAGTATTATTCAAATAACTCCAATGTTTTATGTATTTATGGGAAATTTTTCCTGTCTATTGGTGAACGTATCACAGTTAATCTGATTAAAATAAGGTTTTATTTTATTCATATCAAAACTTTTTGAACATAACCAAAGATGTTTCGATGAATAGGTTGTTAAAAGAGTGGCAAGCAGGGAATTGCATTCTGCTGTTGCAATTGTTAGGCCTCCAGGTCATCATGCAGAGCACAATGAAGCCATGGGATTTTGTTTATTCAACAATGTGGCAATTGCTGCAACTTATGTCTTAGATGAAAGAGTGGGTAACATAATTTTAAGCCCTTGATCAGTCAGTTGCTGTGTTGTCACATGCACTTCACTGTTGTGGTGTTGCCTTGTTTATGACAGCCAGAATTAGGTGTAAAGAAAATTTTAATTGTTGATTGGGACGTCCATCACGGAAATGGTACTCAAAAAATGTTCTGGAATGATTCTCGAGTTTTATTCTTCTCTGTTCACAGGTGCGACTATTGTTTCATGTATTTTTTCGTCGCTTGAACTGATTGGTGATCTTGTGATTGTTTCTTTGTACTTTGAAATATGTAAACTTTAGTTTCTATTTGTTTTTGAGGCCCTGTTAGATAATGTAATAGGGCATGACTGCTAGATTGTTTCCCCTTCTTTAAACTGCAGTGATTAGGGACACACATACACTGACATAGTCGTGACATACGCCATGACATGGACATGAGACACCAAATTTTAAAATTATAGGACATGAACACGACATACATATAATTAAAATTTAAAGAAGAAGATTGATTTTTAATAATATTATGTATTTAAGCTTCATCCTTTCCTTATTTCCTTTGTTTAATACTACAAACTGCTTAAAGATTTCAAACAAATTCAAATTGTTATTTCCTTTTTCAAGTTTTAAATGACTTCTATGTTGTGTCTTGTCTCATTAGAGTCTTTTTTTTTATTAAAAAAAATAAATCACATACATAGTTGTGTCCTGTGTGTCATATTCTACAAAATCCAACACGGTTACATGGACATGACACCCAAATGGTGCCCATGCTTTTTAGTTTGGGGTTGGGTCTTTGAGATGGCTTTCAATTTAAGGATTTAAAATGAAATTCAATCGGTGGATGTGTCACTTTCATAGTTGATCCTCAATCATATCAACTTTACTGTTCATGCAGGCATGAATTTGGGAATTTTTATCCTGCTAATGATGATGGCTTTTATAATATGGTTGGAGAAGGAGCAGGTGCTGGATATACTATAAATGTACCCTGGGAGAATGGGAGATGTGGTGATGCAGACTACTTTGCAGTGTGGGACCACATTTTGCTACCTGTTGCCAAAGAATTTAATCCAGATATAATTATTGTTTCTGCTGGATTTGATGCAGGTCTATGGTAGCACATTTTAAATTTGAGATTTTTTTGTGGGGTGGGTTGCTGGTTGTTTATACTCCTTTGGAGGATTCTAAGCAAGCGTTGGGGTTTTAAATCTTTTTCACTTGTGTGTGTGAGGAGGGACCGATGTCCTTACCTGGTGCTTCTCAATGCAGCTTGTTTGTTAATCGGTTGATCTATTAATTTATTATTTTTTTAAAATGTAATAACTTTGCACTTTTTTAATGTAACAGCTATTGGTGATCCTTTGGGGGGATGTCGTGTCACGCCATTTGGCTATTCTGTTATGTTGAAAAAGGTTAATTTTAAACATTGACTTTTCATCAGTTCTTCCTGTATATGTTTCTTGTAATGCTACTTTATTGATAAAACTGTTACATTGTGAATGTAACTGTAGTTAGTAACAAAAATGAAAAATTAAATATGTATGTTGTACTTTTGTTTCTCTATTTTCATGCTGCTCTCATGATTGGCAATTATTTTTCTTCAATTATGCTTTAGTTCTTTCTTATCTTAAAATAATTATAATGTACTTTTCGGTAACTTTAAATTTTTTAAAGAAAATATGAAAGTTTAGTATGCTGTTCACTAAATCAACAACAGTTAACATATTCTTTTCCCTTCTATATATTTCAGTTGATGAATTTCGCTGAAGGTAGGATTGCACTGGTTTTAGAAGGAGGATATAATCTTGACTCCATTGCAAAGTCTATGCATGCTTGCGTGGAAGTTTTGCTTGAAGACAAGCCTATTTTTGGATCCTCAGAGGCCTATCCATTTGAATCTACTTGGCGTGTGATTCAAGCGGTAATAACTTGTGATACTGATATATTCTGTTTCCTGCTTTTAGGAGGGAAAAGGATTTTGCTGTCTTATTTTCATTTTTCAGGTGGGCGTTTTTTTTTTTTTTTGGGGGGGGGGGGGGTCTCCTTTTCTTTCATACCGGTGTCATATGAACTTTTCTTTTACCTAAGGTACTGGAGATTCTTTTGGTGCTAAAGAATAAAGATGGGTGTATGCTTTGCAGGTTCGCCAGGAGTTAAGTCGCTTTTGGCCTACACTTGCTAGTGAATTACCGCAAAAATTGATTTCCCAGATCACACCTCCACTGGTAATGTTCTTCAATAATTGTTGTTCATTTTTTATAGTTAATTTTGTTAATTTGACATCATATAATTTCTTTTTCAATATTTGTTGTAATCTCTTAAGAGTTGTGTGCAAGATTATGTAATTGTGAAATCCAATAGTGGGCTTTTCTAGTAATTTTGTTACTTTTCGTGTTATTTATATTTGTAATTTAATGAGACAATAACTATAAATTAGAAACCAAGGTTGATTATTGTATATTATATTTGTAATGAGCAAATTTTTATTGGCATGTTTGCTGCTGGCTTATGCAATTCGAAGAAAAGCATGACCTTATATTGCAAAGTCATAGATTCTACTGTTGTTTGTAAAGTCTTCGAAGTTGAGTTAATATGCACGAAGTAACTCATCCTTTTAGGAATCTTTGTTTTTGATTAGATGATTAACAATCCTGTCTTTTCTCACGTACATATGCCAGATACACACAATTCTGGCTATGCTAAGTTTCCAGTAGAGTATGGTGATACAATAATAAAGAAGCATGTGTTAGTGTCTCTTGCTTTTGGCCGTTGCATGTGATAGTATTCTCATTGGAATTCTTGCTGCGATAATTTTTTTTAATGCATTTGCAGCATACTCTTATCTCAAGCTCTGACTCTGAGATGGAGGATGAGAAGGTTCGACTGAATTCAGATCTTGGAGAGCTTCTTCAGGATGTCATAAAACCGCTTTCTGAGCTGAAAGTTGATGCAGGTAACCATTTTTGTTTTCTCCCAAGATAGTTTTTAAAAATTGAGAAAGACCCCTGAAGTTTTAATATTCTTTGTAGCATGATTTTAACCCAAATAAAAATTTTACTTTACCTCCTTTTTTTCTGGTGATTGTGATGAGCAAGAAAGGAGAGTTGAGCGGACAATGTAATCAGTTTAGGAATCAAGTCAGCAATTAGCAATTTCAGAGTAAGAAAGCAATCTTGGAGCAATAAGTGGATAAGAAAACTATCCATAATTTGATATGAGTGTTTAGTGGGTTGGGTCCAAAATCACCCAACTCCCATAGGATGGTTGGCTCATGGGTTGGACTCCCCCAACTTGCACAACAATTGACACAACCCAAACCCAATGCTATTCCACATATGACCACCCCTATCTGAGTCCACTGCATTCTTCCCATCTCACCTGCTCCTAGTTCCCCACACCCTTGTTCATCTCTTCGACTCTCAGCCCAGCACCTTTAACACTTTTGACATGCTTCCCCTTGTGCCGGTCAGTGGTTGCCATTGTGATAGCTCATTTGATGAAAATTTGCTATTCTATGCAATGATTTTGAGGTGGATAGGATTGTAAGAGCATGATTATGCTTTAAGAGAGGTAATTGATGAGAAAAGGACTTAAATCCATATATTGGATTTTTGGAGTAGCAGTATTGGCGGTGGGTATATGTAAATTGATGGGATATGCCAAAAGCATGAATGCAGCCATATTATACAGATATTGGCTTCAGATAAATGTATATAATGTATACTCTGCAATTCAGCATGTACATGCATCATAGCTCTATCCTTCGTCAAATTCAAATGGTAGAATATTGCCTGAAGATTATTTAAATTTCCTTCATGCAGACTGGGAGTCTTAAGTGAGAAAATCAAACATATAATTTTGAAAGAAATCCAAGCTTGTGAAATGTATAACCATGACACCCTTGATATGGAAACTCATAGAAAATACAAGTTTCTCACCAGCATGGATTATCCACTGTTTGTAACTTCCATAAAGCTTTTTATTCGTAACCAAATGTTAATCCCAAACACTTACTAAACTTTTTTGGGCAAAACCTCTTTCTTCACCTAGTGCTCTCCCTCTAGGATGGCTGATCCCTTTCCAAACCAACTGAATGGTGGAAGTTCTTTTGGAATTTAGTTGACATGTCAGCACATGAATATCACGTTGCAAAATGTTGCGATAGAAGTGTTAGTTATACACCATGTGGTAGGGTTTGTTATCTACCATACGGTAAATCAAAGTCCTCTTCGACAAAAAATTAGGTTGCATCTTTTGCATCTAACATTTTCCTTTTCCTTCACAGTGTGTTTGGTTGGGGTGATTTAGGAAGGAAGGAAGGAACGAAAGGGAGGGGAAGGAAATAAGAAGGAAAGGGATATATTTCCCTTGTTTGGTTGGGGGGGAAATGTTGGGATGGAAGGGTTGGATAGTACACAAATTTTAGTAAGACCTGCATGAACATTGACATAATTATTTCTGTCCGCTGCTGGGCAGAAATGATGAGATGATGAGATGGACGGAAGATGAGATGATGATAGGGAGAGGGGCTACGGTGGACAACGCGGACCGTTCCCTCTTTTATCTCTTTTGTTTTTTTTCAATCAAACACTTCTAAAAATTTCATTTAAACAATTTTAATTCCTCTATTACTATATTATTAAACATAAATATAGAAAAATACCCAAAGTACAAGCTATGTAAAATTTTAAAATTTCTCGTTTACCAGCATTTTATTCTAAACAGATATTTTATTTTAAATAGGGTATTAAATAATAGCTAAATAATATATTTGGTATTGTTTAGTTGGTAAAATATATTTTTAAGTAATATTTTTGAAATATTAGATTAACCAAAATTATTAGTTTTATTTTAAATAATTTTGAATGATTTATTTTTATTAATATTTGTTTGATTTAATAGGCTGATATTATTTTAAATTGTTAAATTAAAAATAGTGAAATTTTTTATTTGATATTAATTAATATAATTGAAATACTTTTTATGACAACATAAGGGTCAAATTGTCATTTGACAGCATTATTTCTTTCTTTCTTTTCACTTTTCCACACAAACAAACAAGGAAAATTAGTTTCCTTTCATTTTCCTTTCCTCTCATTTTCCTTTCATCGAAACATATCAATGAAAAATATAAATTCACTTTATTTCTTTCCACTCAACTTCTTTCCTCTCAACTTCCTTCCTTCTAATTTCCTTCCTCCATCCAAACATAGCCTCAGTGACTAAGTGGATGCATGGTCCTCAACTGACCATTAAACAAAAGACTTCTGCTGAGGAAAAGGATGAGGTGAATGTTGTTGAACCACTTAAAAAGAAAAGAAAAACTACTGCAACTCTTAAGGACTGGAAAAGGCCATGTTATCATTGAGACCTCTAAAGGTCAAACGAGAATTAAGACTATAGGCCAAAAACCTTCAAGGGCTACATTTAGTCAAAATGTATGTTTAATCCAATCTTTTCTTTCTAATTGACATATTTTCCATTAGGTTTTGACAAAAATTCTTTTTCCAGAAGAAAAATAAAAGAGATCAGCAAAGTTCTTCTAAATCAGATGCTGGTTCTTTTCAAACTTCTCATCATATTGTCAAAACTCTTAATAAAGAGAAGGAGAAAAAAATATTTGAGGCTAGAGACAAAATTGCTGAATCTTTAGTAGTTCATTTGTCTGAAGCAACACCATTCTCTCCTCAACTTCAAGCTGACCCAAATATCCTGGATCTTACTGTTGAAAATCCTATTCAAGAATCTGTCAAAGGAAAAGTTTCAGTGGAGAGGCAAGAAGATGCCTCCCATGAAGACCGTTGTGTTGAGCTCAAAAGAATTTCTCAGGGATGTTACAAGTCCTCTCCAAAGTCTGGCAAAGTATATGGATTCTCCTTTGAGGGAACTTTCGTCAGAGAGACCTGTTGTATTTTAGAGAGCTTGTTGATGAATTCTTTTGGGTCTCTCATTGACGATCAGGAACTCTGTCGACAACTACATATTGCTCTTGACCATTTGGAAGAAGCAAAAGACAAACTCTGAGATGATGTCTTTCGTTTGGTTGAAACCATTAAGTATTGTATTTCTGACTTGTTAAAAAACTTCACAGCAGCCCAAGAAGTTGTTGACAATCATGTCAGACGGCTAGACAAAAAGAAAGTATGAACTCAACATTTGGGTGAAGCCAAGAAACATCTAGGGTGGCTTAAAGTTAAAATGTTGGAAGGCAAAATTAAAGTTGAATGCCTGGAAAAAAGAATTGCTGATTTGAATTTGAATGACCAAATCTGAACTCTTATCAGTCAAAAGGCTGCTGTTGAGACCAAGCATGAGAAATTTAAGACAGTTTTAGAGAAATGTGAAGGGGAAAAGAAGGTGAAAGATAATGCCCATCTATGGAGAAAAGAGGTCAAGGAAATAATGTTGTCCGTAGAAATTTCTGTGGCAACCTACAATGCTGCTTTGGCAAAGCAGACAAAGATCTTTGGGAAGAAATTGGTCCACATGAAGAATCTACCTTGACACCAGAACTGGGACCTCTTGACAAAATCTATCCTAACTTTCTTTTGAACAAGAAGCAATTTGTTGAATGTGCAAACATGAAAAATCTACCAAAGTTTGTCATCCACTGTCTAAAGCTTACATTGAATGAAAAACTTAAACTTTTGTTGAAAGATGAATTTTTTACTGACGCTAGTGTAACTGTTTTTGGTCTGCTTCATTTTGTAATATGGAATTTATCAGTGAATGGAAGACTGCTTTGAGTATTTTTGCTCTTTTATCCATTCTTTTTCTTTTGCTTGACTCGTACTTCTTGACCATTGTTTTATCCATTGAATTTGGTACAAAATTGAATTCTTTGCATTTTTCAATAAACCCTAGAAGGTTTGAACTAAGAGTGGTGTTGAGCTCCTCATGACTGCCCCAAGCTTGGCTAGCTTGGTTGAAAGTGTCAAGGGGCCTTCATACTTATTTTAAATACTCTGGCACTGGGCATGTTGCTCTATTCTAACGGCCAACAAGGTTGCAAGCTGAGAGCAGTGAGTGGACAAAAAAGTTAATTGTGGAGCAACGCTCCTAATTATAGGCACAGAGAACCGGTTAATCTCCTTAAGTTAGTAGCCATGCATTGGGTTTGGGTCTTCTTGGTCTGTACAATAGCAAAAAAATGATATATATTGGGAGACCTTTTTTCACTTATTTATCACTTGACAAGCTCTATACTTAATGCAGATCATGAGACTGGTGCTTCGAATTCTTGGCGATCAGAATTGTCAAATATTTGCATATGGTATGCCTCGTATGGATCAAATATGTGTAATTCAAGATTCTTGTGCTATGTAGCAGGTGGACAGGTAATGCAGCATTCAAGTCAAGTTGCCTTTTTATATTGCAATATTGCATTGAGTATACAAACAATAATGCTGTTATGAAACAGATTATTATTTTTATTTCATTTCAGCCATTCCATTAGCATTGAACTTGATTATATAGTAGTCGAATTTTGGAAAGTTGTTATATGTATGTTAGCATTGCCACCTCCATAAAAGCTATCAAATTGCTGTTAAAGAAGAGTTTGCAACCTTAGTTTCATTCCTTGTTATCTTGCTTCCTTTCTTTTTCTCTAGCTTTGTTTTTTCTGTCATCTGCTTTCTCTTTATGAAGATTTCCAGAATTATATTCAGGTGGAAGGTATGAAAAAGCACTGTTCTGGTTCGATGGACAAAGCTCTGCCAAAGGCGATCCTGTGGAAGACTTTTCCTTGCCATATGTTTTTTGGTCGTGATTCATCGCATTCATGGGGTCCTGGAGGGGTTGCATTTCTTAACCCTGAGAGAACCTCTCAGCACAAGACCTACATGTGTCTGTACAAAATTTCGTAAGTAAATCCTTCAATCTGTTCAAATTTGCTTCTATTTGCAGAAAATCTGTCTCCATTTCAGTGTTTTGCTGTCATAGCATGAGTGTTCAGTCTTTTCTTCTCTTTTTTTTTTTTTTCCTTTTTTTTTTTTTAATGCTTGCTTGCATACCCGATGGAGGTATTGTCTTTACCTTCTCATCCACATTTGTTACAGGCTGGAGCAATACAATGACATTTTACTTCAGGAAAATGGTTTAAGCCTTAATGTGGCCTCTCCTTTATTTGATGTAACGACCCTGAATGCTATCTCTGAGAAGGAATTCAATTCTCAGGTTGTCAAGGTATTCTTTTGTGTTCCTCATTTTCTGGTTGTGACTAGTGAATTTAGCTCATTTTTTTTTAATCTCATTTAATTCATTCAGTGTGGGCTTCTGCTATCCTGGTCATGACTTTTTTACCCCACCTCTACTTATGTCTTGCAGAATGGTTGGTATGGTAATGTTATCTACCTGGGAAAGGAGCAGGATATTCCAATAATCACCATGACGTGAGTAACAAATTATACTATGTAGTTGCCCTAATTATTTATTACTTAGTGGTCCGTATAAGCATGATTTTTATATTACCTTTAATCTTACCAGGTGTTCGCTTCCTGATATTGAACGCTTCAAATCTGGGAAGCTTCCATTACGAGCTCCTAATGAAGAATATGCCAAAACCTTAATTAAGGGATTGGTAGAGGGCAAACAACTTTCAGAGGTGGAAGCCACTGCTTACATTGAAGCTGCTGCTAAATCGTTAATTTGCGCATAGGCAATGTCGTTTGCCTTTGGTTGTAAACCTTCTAGATCGACAGCTTATTAGTAGTACATATATTTCTTTTCCAGTGCTTCAAGGCTTCTACATGCTTTCCACAGCTTCGCATATGCCTCGCGTGCGGGCTGCTTTATATTTGTTATAGTACTTGTGCCGGGATTGCGTGTATATTATTTTGAATGGATTTCTTGTATATTTTTTAAGTAAGCAAAATATTGTAGACGGGAACATTGTCTGGATCGAATTGCTAAAACACACATTATTTATAGAATCTTCATTGCTGTATTATTTACCTCTAAATGCGTAGATTTTTACTATTTTCAAATTTTTTATGCAATAATAAAATGAAATAGTTTTAATTTAATGACAGCAAGTCATTAAAAATTATCTAGTGATGAGAAATTCACATAACATGTATGTCGGGAATTTAAATCTCTACCAAAAAAAAAAAACAAACAAAAAAATAGCTAGGGCTATGGTTGATGATCTAATCAGGTAACTTTATTGTTAAACTATAATTGACTTACAAAAATTTTGAACTAAAACAGATACAGCTATTTATCACGTAAATATCATGAGTCTTATTTATTTACGATCAATCATAAAATATTACCACTGTTGTCGACTAATAAACAGTTCGAGTATTAAACACTTCTAAGATTTTCACTAAAAAAAAAGTTCATCTGAAAATAGTTAATTTAGTAATCTTATCATTTGAAAATAGATCCTCTTGTAAAACTCATACTAAAACTTACCTTCTTAAACAATGGTATAATTCTACTCGTACCAAAATCATATAATACTTTCACGTCCATTTATAATTTAACTAGTTTAACCAAAGGTTCTCTCACTTTTAAAAACACTGCAATATTGAGATAACAGCAGTAGAGTTGTAGGTGCGTTTGCTTCACATTTTAGAAAAAAAGTAATTTTAAAAGTATTTATTTGTATTTTTTAAAGCAAAAAATATTTTTTTATTAAAAAATTAATTTTCAATTTAAAAAAAAAACTGGAAAGAATAATTTTTCAAAAAAAAATCAATTTTTAATTTTTTTATTATATATAAAATTTAAATTTTAAGATCATTTTTTTTAAAATATAAAACAAATATATTTATATGTAAATGAAAAAACTTAAAATTAATTTTTTTCGAGAACTATTCTTTTTCAACTTTTACAAAAAAATTAAATACAGATTTTTTTTAAAACTCTAATTATTTTTAATAATTTCATCAAATATGTCAAAAGTACTTTTTTTAGTGAAAAATATAATTTTTCGGGCAAAACAAAACTTATCCAAACACATCCTATATTATTTGCACATCCAATTTTAGAGACACCTATAAACACCCACACATAAAAATGAGCCTCTATAATCTTGTCATTACCATATCACACTTTTTCAACTCTAAAAATAAAAAATATGAATGTTTATTACTTCAAGTGGTACAAAAATTGCATCACAGGTTATTTTTAAAGCTATTATGCTAAAATTTTATATTATTTTTTATTTTAAAACTAAAAAGGGGAAAATCTTGAGCAAGCAATACCCTTTGTCGATGTATAATTATAACACGCAAGCATTGCAATTGCCTAGAAAATAGTAAAGACACCAAGAGAACAAACAACAAAAAAACTACGCAGGCTTTTACAAGTGCAGGTCCAAATTTGGTTTACTCTAGGTAAACTATATTGCTGCAACATCACATAGGTTTCCTTTTAACACACCATTTCTTTGGGAGATGAAATCCACCAAGATGTTACCGACAAACAATGGGTGATTTCCATCAAGAGAGATGCCCAAATGCAAATTCCCTGTATCTATATCACCGTCAACTGTGGCGAAGTTACAGAATGCCTTCAGTTCTGCCGAAGGCTTGCTTAAAATTTATCAGAACTATATAAGAATTAAAGAATGGACCAATAATTGAAGTTGATCGATATCTGGAACTGGAACAATAATCAAGAGGGAACGCTTGAATTGAATAATTCCTACTGTAATTTCCTTATCTACCTTTTATTGTCGCGTGCCCAGAATCCCCCAGATGTTTATGTAATTTATTCCTGTGAATGAAATCAAACGAAGTTATATAACAATGCATTCTGACAAGAAAAGTTTTACCGTGTAAATCTGTAACTAAGTTAAAATATGATAAACAAGAGACATAAATTACCTTGACTCAAACTCCTCTCCACAGGTCTCACAAATATTGCCAAGATTCTTTGATGTCACCTTATATAAGAAACTAAATGAAATCAGAATATGAAGCACAGAATCAATGTTAACCTGGCTAGTGGTGGCTATAGCTACATAGAAACCACTGAATATATCTCTACACAACAGAAATTCAAACACTGCTACATGTCTCAAATATGTAACTTCTAGAAAACCACAGATAATCATAAAAATGGAAATCAAACAAGCCATTATTGCTACCCTTTCCATGTCATCTTATTAACCAGCTACATTTTGGAAAGCACAATTATGGGAAGTGAATTGCAGGTTTCAAGTTCAGGAAACTACTTAAACAAAGACGTACCACAGCAGTTACAGCTACACATCTCATGACAAATGATGGGGGATTGGGAAACAGACAGGCTTATTCACAAGTTCTTACCTTCGCTTTTCTTCCTTTAGATGAAGCTTTTGCCTTGGTCTTTGTGTCCCTTGCAGTTCCTTTTCTATCAGCCGGTTGATTTGAAGTTTTCTTATCCCTACGAACATGCTCATTCTCTTTACCATTACTCTCGCTTTCCACGTAACATTGGGAAGAAGATTCTTGTGCATAAGAACTATCATTTCCATTAGTGTTATAATTCTCTTCATCACCATTGACAGCAGCCGCATGAGATTCTTCCCAATTTTTCCTACCCTTCTCTTTCTTGGCTCCACGTTTCTTTCTTGTGCTCTTTCGGTTGTCGTATTCCATAAGGCCAACCCCATCATTCTCATTCTCAATTTGAGATGGAGCCACTGAAGCATTGGGCTTGTGCGTTGAAGCATGGGGCTTTCTGGTCTTGTGCCCTGCCACCATTGCTTCAAGAACACCAATTTCATCATCGTTGCCATCATCATCATCAATATCTACTGACACACCAGCCACATTCCCTTCCTTCGCACGCGGAGCATCATAATATTCATCATCATCATCATTCAGCTCAACCCCATTTCCAGTCTCCTCTGCAACATTAAGACCATCTCTAATCCTCCCCTCCAAATCCTCAACTCCATCCTCCTCACTTTCCAATCCCTCCTTCCCTTCTCCTTCTCCTTCTTCTTCTTCTTCAACCTCAACCTCCAAATCCTCCTCAACATCCTCTTCGTCCTCAATCGAATCCCTAAACTCCGCAACCTTCTCCTTATGCTTCTTGGACTGCTCGTGGTTCTTCCACTGCTTCTCACTCCTGAACTTCTTCCCACACAACACACAATAAAACTCCTTCTCACCATCACCACCCTTCTTCTCCTCCTCTTCAAACCAAAAATCATCCTCACCACCACCACCCTCACCTTCCTCAACCTTTGCCCACTCCGGCTCCTCGTACGCCATAGCCCTCTCCCTCCTCTCCTTCTCCAACCTCCTCTTCCTCTCCCTCTCCTCCTCCCTCCTCCGCTCCTCCTCCTTCTCCTTCTTCACCTTCATGTCAATCACCCTCTTATCCCTCTTCTTCACAAAATCGGCCAACCTCCTCACCGTATCATTGTACTCCCTCCTCGCCTTCCTCCTCACCTTATTATTCTCCTCCTCCATCAGCCGCCGCGAACGCCGGTTCGGTCCCGCCGAAACATCATACTCATCAACCCAACAAAAATCCATAACCGTCGAAAACCCTAACCAGTAACCATAAAACGCAGTAACCTGCTCATAGGGGCTATCCAAATTCCCCATGACAGGCGCTTGCCTGACAGAATCAACACCGAGCCCTAATTTCTTAACAAAATTGATCTCATTAGCGTGAATCTTATCAAAAACTTCGGAGTATACCTTGTAGAAGCCCCTGCCGGAATCGGAGTAGCCGGAGAAGACGGTGTTGGAGAAGAAGGAGAAGAGGTCGGGGAGGGAGGAGTTGCGGAGGGTGTCGGGGTCGGAGAAGAGGATCTGGGAGCGGTGGGAGTCGTACCAGGACCGCTCTTTCGGGTCGGAGAGGACCTCGTAGGCGTGCTGGAGCTCCTGGAATTGGGCGGTGGCTTCCGATAAAGAGAGGCCCGATTGTACGAGCTTGTCCGGGTGGCGCTGCAGGGCGAGGCGGCGGTACGCGGAGCGGATCTCGTCCGGGGTGCAGTCCCGGGGGAGCCCAAGGACCTCGTAGTGGCACCGCTTCGCCGACGACGACGACGACGACGCCATTGATGGCTATGGCGTCCAATTAGGGTTCCTTCCTATTATCTATGATGCGTGTTGTGTTGAACGTTGTGACGCGAAGAGGCTTGCGACGAGAGTTCCCTTGGATATAATAAGGCTTAAAGAGAGCACGAACTTGGACGAGCAAAACCCCAAGTTCATCATCCCCTTGATACTCGTCAATTTAGTTCTTACAAAATTTATAATATTAATTTGGTTTTCCACAAATTTTAATTTCATTTTCATGTTAATACCAACTTTAACCTCTGTTAAAAAAAAAAAAAGGTTATATTATGTTTCACATTGTCAATTGATATGGCTTCAAGTTAGTTACCCAAGAAGTCATAGGACATCAATATATTACTCAAAAAAATTGGTAATATTAATTTGGTTGTTGAGAGATTAATCTCCATTTTATGTTAATTCAAACGTTAACCTCAATGAAGAAATTATTAATTAGTATATAATGTGTTACGTTATTTGAGAATATATTATGTTATTTGTTAAGATAACATTTTTTTTATGTTCAAATATTATATAAACAAAAAAATTATTCTCAAATTTTCTCTATTTGTGAAATCCTACAAACCTCATATTTAGGAGTATTTACGGATCAAATTAAACTAAATTTAAAAGGAAAATAAAATCCAACTCAATTAATCAAAATTGAATTGGATTAGGTCAGGTTTTTAAATTTGTCGCTCGACTCCAACTTATCCAACCGAAGTTGTGTAGTTGAGTTACTTTTTTTACATTAAAAAATAATTCAAAAACACCACTGTCGTGCCATCAAACCATTTAATCGGAGGGGAAAAAAACAATCAAACAAAAAATAACCAAAACATCAAATCAAACCCTAATTCCAAATTAAGTCAAATTCACAACAACATTCAAACCTTATAAGTTGTTTGGAATAAAAAATGAAATAAAATTAAACTCAATTTGGCAATTAAGTTTAATTATATTTATTTAAATATATATATATATATAAATAAATTAAATTATTTATCTTAATTATTTTATCTTTTATTAAATATTAAAAAATATTAGATAAAATTAAGTATATTTTTAATATATCAAATTTTAACATTAAATCTATCAAATTAAAAATTGTAAATCAAATCTATTTTAATTTAATATATTTTTGGATATTTTACGGAATTAAATTTCCTTTCAAATTTTACTTTTAATTTCATGATATTAATTAATTTCAAGCTGAGAAATTTAATTCAATTTTTTATATAAATTCAATTCCAAGACTTTTTCAAACAATCCATTAAGCTCGTTCAGGGCCAGAAATGACAACAGTAAATGAACAGGGGGGAAAAGATCAAAGGAAAGAGCCATTGCAAGTCATGCGTATGTCCATCCATCAACCTTCAATCGTGACCTATCGGCCTCCTTGTGTCAGTCCAAATCATCAACTGCAACCTATCAGTGCAAAGAACCTGATCTGCAAGAGTAGGGCTCTCAAACAACCAAAAGGACACAGAGAAGACCTGAAATCACAAAGCAGACTGGCGGCAACTCCTACACTTTGCGACGGTGACTCTAGATGCAGCAGGATGAAGAAGGGCGAAAGTCATGGCATCTGCGACCTTCTCACAGCAATTGGCTTTCTTGCAGATGATCTTATACAAACAAAAGGAAGAATGAGGAGGAATAAGGAAATAGAGGAAGAAGGGAGGAAGGTGGTGGTGTCGGTCGCTGGCTGGTTGTGTGCAGCGGCAGAGAAGCGGTGCTCAAGTGAAAGTAATGAAAGATGAGCAATTGCTGCTGGAACTGGAGATGGGGTGGGCGGAAATGTTAGGTGTTCTCTCTCTCTCTCTCTCTCTCTCTCTCTCTCTTTGACTAATTATTTTTTGTAATAAAAAAATTTCTATACGTAAGGAATTGGGTAGTTGGGTTGGGTAATGGGTAATATTTTCATACCCAATACTCGAATTAACCACGATTACCTGAGCCAACACGAACTTTTTTTATTAGGTCGAGTCGAGTCGGGTGGGTTGGCTGGATGAGTCTACCCGTACCCTTAAAGATCATCCTTCTGCATTTCCATCATTATTGGACAACATACGCTGGTTTTGGACCCCATTTTTCTTAAAGAACTAAAAGAACTAAGTTTTTGAGCCTAGCATTCTCGACAATTCTCATCGTCAAAGACACCCGCTTACTTGGAGATTAAAAAAGAAATTCACCTTTCTTTTGTTTTTTTGGCTATTAGATTTCTCAAAAAAAATTTTGTTAATAATATTAAACTAGTAAAACACATAGGAAGAGGACAAAAGGCAAACTCATGACCGAACAATTACCATTAAACATTAAGCTTGACAATTGATATCTGCCAAATGTGTGAGATTGAACAATTAGATAACAAAATGGAGTTAATTGACGGTTTGGGGAGTGATTATAGAATCAATGATCTTTGTTGTGTGGTGTGACTTGTGGATTTTGGTGATTTATGTTTTACACTTTCCACTAATTTGGAACTTAGGGTTCGATACTAGATTAGAATTCGCTAAAAGCTTAGGGTTGAAAAAATGGATACGAAGACTCCTTATATCATCTAATTCTAGACATATATGGAATATTAGGTTGAATGGTATTAGAACATTAAAAAAGAGTCATCTCAGGATAACATAATGCATCAGCACATAATGTGAGAACTAACACTTGGAGTAATGTGAAATAAAAATAATTTTTTTAAGATCAAATTAATATCACAACTCTTTTGAATATTAAATTAATATATCATAACTTTTTTGAAGACCAATTTACTCTAATTTAATTTTTTTAATCTCATTCTTCTATGTTGGTATATATCACAATATCCAAAAATTCACTAAACTCAAATTAAAATTCAAGTTAGTCTATTACAGAGTAAAATTTTTCTAGTAACAATATTTTTTATTCACAAAACTCAAATTCAAACTCAAGACTTTTTTACTTGAAACAAGTCTCTCTTCTATTTGTGCATATAGATATTTAATTAAAAATAGGTTGAATATATTAATTTATTGTTATTATTACTGTTATGGTGTTTTGTTTCTTCAAGACAAAAAATTCTCCTAAAAATAAAATCATATATCTATATCTTAAAGTAATATTGTAACATTTCATATTTTGGATACCTAAATTCTCAATTTAATTATTTTTATTTTTGTCTTTCTATAACACTTGCATTAAATAGCTATAATATTAGTTTTAGGTTTCTCCACCTATTCATTGACAACTATTTTTTTTTTTCCCTAAAATCAAAATTTTTCAATTCTCCATTAATTTATGTCTTTACAAAATATGTTTTTGGGTATAAAATCAAATTTATTTTATTTTTTGGGTACAGAATCAAATATATTTTCAGTCAATTAATTTCCATATGTTTGTAGAGATTTATTATGTGATATTGTTAGTGTATTGACTAAAAAAAATAATATAATTTTTTTAAAAAGATAATATATTAACAACTCAAAAAATTTTATAAATTCATATTTTAAGTATTTATTGAAATTGTAGAAAAATTAAAGAAGAGGAGAAGTGTAGGTAAAACAATTATGTGTAGAAGAAAATGTTTTAGTTCAATAGGTGCATCATTTAGACACCTCAACACTATCTATATGGTGAATGGGAAATAAATATGACAATTTTTTTTAATATAATCATAGTGCATATCATATTATATCATATCATATATCTATATCTTAAAGTAATATACTATAACTTTTCATATTTTAGATACCAAAAATTTCAATTTAATTTTTTTATTTTTGTCTTTTTCTATCGCTTGCATTAAATAGCTACGATAACATTTATAGGTTTATCCATTCATTCATTGACAGCTATTTTTTTTTCCTTAAACCAAAATTTTTCAATTCTCTATTTATTTATGTCTTTCCAAAATATGTTTTTGGTACAAAATTAAATTTATTTTATTTTTGGGCACAAAATTAAATACATTTTCAATCAATTTATTTCTGTATATTTGTAGAGTTTTATTATCTGATATTGTTAGTGTGTTGATTGATTAAAAAACAAAGAATAGATTTTTTTTAAAAAAAATTAATATATTAATGGCTCAAAAAAATTTATAAATTGATCTTTTAAGTATTTGTTGAATTTGTAGGAAAATGAAAAAGGAGGAGTCCTGCAAGTGAAACAATTATGTGTAGAGGAAAACATTTTATTTCAATAGATGCACTATTTAGATACCCCAAAACTATATATACAATGAATAGGAAATAAATACAACTTTTTTTAAATATAATCATAGTGCACAATACATAGTGCATACGAAATAAAAGTTTCAAGTCAAATACAACTTTTTCTTTTTAATAAAATCATATTGCATATTATATCGTATCATATATCTATATCTTAAAATAATACTATAATTTTTTATATTCTAAATATCAAAAGTCTCAATTTAATATTCTCAATTTAATTTTTTTTATTTTTGTCTTTTTTCAACACTTGCATTAAATAACTACAATAATAATTTTAGATTTCTCCACCAATTCATTGGCAGCTTTTTTTTTTTTCCTAAAACCAAAATATTTCAATTCTCCATTCATTTATGCCTTTCCAAAATATGCTTTTGGATACAAATTCAGATAAATTTTTTGTCAATTAATTTCTGTATGTTTGTAGAGTTTTATTATGTGATATTGTTAGCGTCTTGATTAAAAAACAAAGAATAGAATTTTTTTAAAAAAATTAATATGTTAATGGCTCAAAAAAATTCATAAATTCATATTTTAAGTATTTTTAGGAAAATGAAAGAGGAGGAAGAGTGCAAGTAAAACAATTATATGTAGAAAAAAATGCTTTAACTCAACAGGTGTGTTGTTTAGACACCCCAACACTATATATATGATGAATAGCATATATATAATTATAGTGCATAGTGCATAGGAAATAAAAAGTTCAAGTTTTATAATAACTCTTTTTAAAAATTGAAAAAATGCACCATTTGTCACATGCATTATATAATATGAGTTTAATTTGTATACATTAACAGTATAAAATAACTTTACACTGTCAATTAATAAAAATATAAGAAAATATCAAATCATACTAATTAACAACCTACTATAATGAGAGATGCATCATGATTTAACACTTCCTTACATTTTTACTAGTTAACAATATAAAATAATTTTACACTATCAGTGTATACTAAATATTTTTACTTTTTTTAATGCATAAATAAATTTAATAAATATAATTTTGCTAGATTATTCATGCAATTGTTTTCATTTTTAATTATTTTATATCTTTAATAAATATAATTTTTCTATATTATTCATGCAAATGCTTTAAAAATTTAACTTAATCTAATTTAATTATATTAGATAAATAATGGTGTATATATATTCTCTTTAAAATATTCTTAGCACTTATCACTTATTTTATAAAAGTAGCAATACCTAAATTTATCCCAATGGAGACAATATCTAAATTTTAATTCAATTAGTTTCATATTGTTATATCTTTACTAGATGGTACCCATGTGCTGCACAAGTAAATAATTTTTAAAATTATTATTTAATTTTTAAATTTGTTTAATATAAGATATTAAATTATTTTTTATAATTTTATTTTTGAACATTTTTATTTTTATACATATATTGTTATTAGTTATTATTGCAAAATAAAAAAAAATAAGTAAATTAGACAGCCCTCCCCTAAGAGATATCTTCATTATACAATTCTCTCCTATTTTTTCAAAATATACACCATTTGGCTATAAGATAAATTTTGTTAATGAGTTAATTTTTTATTTAAAAAAACATTGAAGGTAATCTATTTGACATTTTGATTAACTACATAATTTTTTAGAAATAATTGAACATTAATAAAATAATGAATTAGTTGAAATAATGGAATATATAAAGATATGAAGATTTTGAAATTAGTTAAATTAAACTTTAGATATCGCCTGTATTAGTTTAAATTTAACATTAATACATTGGTTGTGAATTGGATGATAATTACTTCAACTATTTAAAATTATAACAATGATATTTATGTATATTATGATTATCTAACAATTGTGCACAATTATTCGCCTTACAAATTTCAAAATTAATCAAGACAAATTATAGGTATTGTGTTTATTTCGTTTAATTTAACGTAGATTAAACCAATATATAATATTTTTTTGACAGGTTGAGCCAATATACAATATAAGTATATTAGAATATTACAAAATGTTATTGAGTGTATCTTTAAAAAAAGTTAAAATCACTTAAATTGTCCTAAAGATTTTGATTTTGTCAAATTTAAATTAACATATATAACTAATTTTTTATAAATTAAATTAAATAATAGCAAGATATTGGTTTTACTAGATAAAATACTCCCAAATATGGTTATAAAATTAATTTTGGCAATGAGGTTAAGTTAAAATAATGAAGGTAATTTATTTGGTAATTTGATTAACTACATAATTTTTTAAAAAATAGTAAAGATTTTCAATACCTAATAAAATAATGAATTGATTGAAATGATATAATATATAAAGATATAAAGATTTGAAACTAATAAAAATTAAAATTTTGATATTGCCTTCATCAAGATAATTTTAGGTAATCTCATTTTTATAAAATAAACGATGAGCGCTACGAATATTTCAAAGAAAATATACATACACAATTATTTTTGTAACATGATTAAATTAAATTTTTAAAGCATTTGCATGAATAATATAGCTAATATATATATATATATATATATATGAGTTTAATTTGTATACAATGATAATGTAAAAAAATTTATTTTATATTATCAACCAATAAAAATGTGAGAAAGTATCAAATCATACTAATTAATTACCTACTATGATGAGAGATCCACCATTATTGTACTTTTCTATTTAGTACAATATGCACTGACAGTGTAAAAAAATTATTGTACACTGTCAACCAATAAAAAGTACTAAATAATGGTGGATTTCTCATCATAGTAAGTAATTAATTAGTATGATTCTTACATTTTTATTAGTTAACAATGTAAAATAATTTTTTTACACTATTAGTGCATATAAATTAAACTATATATATATATATATATATATATATATATATATATAGTTAGCTATTTAGTTAGTTAGAATTAATTCATGTGACAAAAAGGTGCATTTTTTTAGTTTTTAAAAGGAGTGGTTATAAAACTTGAACTTTTTTATTTCCTATGCACTATGCACTATTATTATATATTTAAAAAAAAGTTGTATTTATTTCCTATTCACCGTATATATAGTATTGGGATGTCTAAACGATGCATCTATTAAACTAAAGTATTTTTCTCTACATATAGTTGTTTCACTTGCACTCTTCCTCCTCTTTCATTTTCCTACAAATTCAACAAATACTTAAAATATGAATTTATAAATTTTTTTGAGCCAGTAATATATTAATTTTTTTAAAAAAATTATATTCTTTATTTTATAATCAATACACTAACAATATCACATAATAAAACTCTACAAACATACAAAAATTAATTGACTGAAAATGTATTTGATTTTGTACCCAAAAATAAAATAAATTTGATTTTGTACCCAAGAATATATTTTGAAAAGGTATAAATTAATGGAGAATTGAAAAATTTTGGTTTTAGGTAAAAAAAAAAAAATGACTACCAATAAATGGGTGGAGAAATCTAAAACGATTATTGTAGCTATTTAATACAAGTGTTGAAAAAAGACAAAAATAAAAAAAAAATTAAATTGAGAATATTGAATTGAGGCTTTTGGTATCCAAAATATAAAAAGTTATAGTATTATTTTAAGATATAGATATATGATATGATATGATATGATATATTATATCATTTCAACTAATTCATTATTTTATTGGGTTTTCAAATCTTTATTGTTTTTAAAAAAATTAAGTAGTTAATCAAATTGTCAAATAAATTAACTTCATTGTTTTAACTTAACCTCATTAATAAAATTAATTTTATAACCATATTTGGGGGTATTTTATCCAATAAAAACAATATCTTGCTATTATTTGATTTCATTTGTAAAAAATTAGTTATATGTGTTAATTTAAATTTGACAAAATCAAAATTTTTAGGACAATTTAAGTGATTTCAACTATTTTTTAGAGATACACTATAATATTTTGTAATATTCTAAAATACTTATATTGTATATTGGTTCAACCTGTCAAAAAAAAATATTATATATTGGTGTAATCTACATTAAATTAAACATAATATACACAATATCTATAATTTGTCTTGATTAATTTCAAAATTTGTAAGACAAATAATTGTGCACAATTGTTAGGTAATCATAATATACATAAATATCATTATTATAATTTAAAATAGTTGCAGTAATTATCATCTAATTCATGACCTATGTATTTATGTTAGATTTAACCTAATAAAGGCAATATCTAAATTTTAATTTAATTAATTTCAAAATTTTTATATCTTTATATATTGCATTATTTCAAGTAAGTTTTATTGGTATTCAATTATTTTTAAAAAATTATGTAGTTAATCAAATTATCAAATAGATTACTTTCATTTTTTTTTTGAAAAAAAATTAACTCATTAACAAAATTCATCTTATAGCCATATGGTATATATTTTGAAAAAATTGAGAAGAGTTGTGTAATGAAGATATCTCTTAGAAGAGGGGCGTCTAATTTACTTATTTTTTATTTTGCAATAATAACTAATAACAATATATGTATAAAAATAAATATGTTAGAAAATAAAATTACAAAAAATAATTTAATATATTATAAATAAAATATTAAACAAATTTATATAACTTTACATTGAATAATAATTTTAAAAATTGTTTCCTTATGCAACGCACGGGTACTATCTAGTAAGAAGATAAAAAACAAGTGTTAAAAATATTCTTTGTTGATTTATTATTTTGATAAAAATTACATTTATAATTGTGTATGATGATACATTTGATTTGAGGAATAATATTTAAACAACTCAAGATCCTAAACATTCTAAACACTTTCTCACAAAAGCATAGAACCCACCTATGTGTTTTTTCCTCAATTTCTTTTCTCTCCACATCTCTTCGACTAATTTTTTCCTAGCATATCGGGCGTCTACCACTTTGAAGTGATACTAAAATCTTTTCTCATTTGATTTCCCTCTCTAACATTATGGATATGTAACAACTTACAAGTTGCACATGGTCTATACAAGTATACAATATTCACTCATTGTTTTTTTTTTTTTTTCTCCTGGTAAAAGTATATTCCCTTACTATTACTCTTTCCTAATTCCTATCAAAATAGCACGAATACACACCCAACTTACGACGATCAATCAAAAGGACTCTTGTTGATATGTATTTGCTTCGTTTTCGGTTGCTGAAACCCTCTTTGGTCCATAAGAGACACCGGAGCAACCAATATCTATGCAGATGCTATGTAGAAGGAACCTGCTCAAGATTCTGAAGGTGACTATGCATTCCTAATTAAGGAATTGATGCAACTCGAATCATTTCTTCATATAGAAGTTTAATAATTTTCCTTGTGGAAAACAAATCTCGTTGTGGTTTTGGTGGAAAATTTGGTGCACAAGTTCTTCAATTCTCTTGCCAAATTAGAAGAACCACAGTAGAAAACTCCTATAAGAGAAAACCCACATTAGTAGTAGTTGGGAAAAAAGCAATGTATACATATAGAGAGGGAGAAAGGTTGGGTAAAGTTGTAGCCTATAAAATTAAATATGTCTGTTTCAATTATTAAATAACGTACAAAATTGAGAGTGTATGTTAAGAAAGAATTTCAGTAAAAATACAATTCTAAATCGAGAGGGATATTCTCACCAATCTTCGCTCCTCTGTGCCTTCGAGCCAATCTGGAAAATATGTTGAACCAATTTGGCCGAGCAAAATGAGTACATATCTGAAAATTCCATGGGAAAATATTCTTTAATTGAGAGAACCAGGAATTAATTTATAGTGTGTTTGGGAGCACGTTTGCTCTCTCCAAAATTAATCTTGGCCTCCCAGAATTGATTCTATCAATTTTTTATTATGTTTGTTTGTTGACTTTCCGAATCAATTCTTGCCCATAGAATTGATTTGGGAAAAATGAAAATATTTTACCTTTTGTTAGTATCATTTTTAGAGGAACTACGTACGCGTTTGGTTCTGTTTTTGTAGAATTGATTCTAGATAGAATTGATTTTGTTAGAATTAATTTAGTTAGAATTGATTTTTATGTAAAATGATTTATATTTGATAGTTCTTCTAAAAGTGATTCTAATCAAAAGTAAAAAATTTTTATTTCTTCCAAAATTAATTCTAGAGATAAAAATTGATTTTAAGAATGGAAAACCAAACAAGATTTTTTTTTACTGGACAATCGATTCTCTCCCCTAGAATCGATTTTGAGAGGCTCTACTGGAGAATCAAACACACAATAAATATAAATCACTTTACTTTAAAATTAATTCTAATCAAATTAATTTCAATAAAATCAATTCTATTTTAAATCAATTCTACGAAAATAGAACTAAACGCGTATTCAGTAGCAAATATATGTAAATTTGCGGTCTTCACACGACAATAATATTCCATCTCCTGTTTTTTGGTCGACGTGTATTTGTTAGGATTCTTCCAAATGAAAATAAGTTGTAGTAGTTAATAAGAGCATGGATTGAAATTATATGAATTTCGGAAGGTTGGTTTGTTATGCCTAACTGTATAGGAAAAAGACAATTTAACATAATCATTACACAGAAACCGTCAAATCAAAACTATTTTATAATAAGACATTTGCTAAGTTTAAAGCCTCCTAGTAATTTCTACATAGAAAATACTTCGGAGTGAAAATCCTCATGAGAATTCAGTTGTTAGAATAATGTGACATATTTATTGATTCTTATCACTTTATTTTTCCTAACAATTATGATTTTTATTTTTAAAAAATAGCTATATATATATATATTTTGACTATATAGTATTGCTCTTTATATATTTTGGCTGCGTATATTGGCCAAAACTAAGGAGCAGCTGAACTTACTGGAGTCCTGGAAACTAAGTCAATGCCATTCTTGGCATGATGCAATGCCTGAATGACACTTAGCAACGCTGCACGGACATCTCCCGCGGGGTATACAGTGCTGGTTAGGAAATTGTGCATCTCCACAACAGACTAGAATGAAGATTACCAGCAAACTAGAATGGTCAGAAAATGCTTGAAGATCTTAGCTGCATCTTTATAATGAAACAATAATATAGCTGTACTGTCAGAGTTATTTTTCCCTTGAGCATCCAATGCCACAGTCATACTCATAACAAATTGCAGTTGGACATACCTGATTTTCGGTTGAAGTTGTAATTTCCTTCATGACATCTCTGAACCAGTCAAGGGAGTTTTGCTCTCTTGTAATCCAATAGAGATATGCTTTTAATGGACCCTTTGTTAAGCTGCTGCTTTCTCTGAGACCACTCTATTTCAAATGCCAAAATATGGTGTTTGTTTGATGGAACAGAAGCAGATAAATTGAATTTTAGCTAACGCACTATCACAATAGGAGAATAAATAGCAGAATAAAAGAGCTTACATGATCACTTTGTGCTGTAGCTACATCTTTAAGGATGCTAATGAAAGGTGTGGCTCCAATGCCAAGGCCAATTAGCACCAGAATGTCATACTTTACATGGTCTTGAGAAGCAGAACCATAAGGGCCATCTATGTACAGTTTTGGACAATCTTGTGATCTTGATAACACTGCCTGCATGTCCACCAACAATTTTGAGACTGGAGAAATTTGGGAAGCATAATTCTGTACTCAAAACATTGCTTCCATACCTCTTGGAATAGTTCATATATTTGGTAGCTCCAGTCCCCAAGAGTTCTAATGTGCACACTAAGGTAATCATCTTGTGGCCCTGAAGTCAAGGAAAATGGATGCCTGAAATTTCATTCAAAAGAAAAATTGCAAGAATGAAATGGATTAATACTGATTAACAATGGTGCAATGTTGAATCTTGATTGAAAAGGGTCATGTGATAGAAATGGACGTACCATTCAAAGGATGAAATTTGGGGGCACTGAAGGAATATGTACATGCCACTCTGGTACTTAAAGCCTTCTGGTTTTTGCATTTTGAGGTACAGAACTTTTCCCGGACATAGACTTACCTGCATGGAATTATCAAAGAGGAGGGTAAGGTAATAATTATCCTTGACAAGAACAACAAAGAAATTGGAAAATTTTCATATTTTGGGCCGTACCGTAAAAAATTATCAAGTGAAACAGAAAATTTAAAACGATTGATTTCATGAATAGTTGATTGAAAGTTGATCAAATAAAATACCTTCAAAATATCAACTTCGTAAGATCCAGATCTTACAGCTCGAAAGATCCTCTCTCCAGCGTACAATAAAACTGGAAAAGCAATGTACATCCATGTCTGCACATAGAAATATTAGTGAAAAATGAAAATCCGCACCAAAACTTGTCCTACAATTCCTATAAACTAAGGATCTAAATACCAGCTTAGGAACGTAGAATAAACAATAACAAGCAAGAGTAGATTAATAACAACTATAAGCAATTAGAAGGCGGGAAGAGCTGAGGAGTTTAAATAATTTACTAGGCGGTCATAAACTCAAACTTAACAATTTTGTTTTTAAATAAATTAATAAAAGAAAAATGTTATAGAGACAGAGAGACAAAATAAGTGAGTTCTATTAAAATGGGGTCTCACATGTGACTCTCTGTCCGGTCATTCCCAATGTACATATATTCTTCCATCTCTTTCAATAAAATGAGTTTCACTATAAGACACTACGCTTTGTACGATCCATTTTTAACCATTAGATGCATTATCTTGTTTATGACATAGGCAATACTTTTCACCATCTAAACTTTAAGGAAAACTAATTTAGGTATAAAAAATTAGCCTAAAAAAATAACGAGCAAAGTCATATAATAAGGATGGGAAAAGATATATAATAGATTTACCGTTTTCTCGGTCCATTTGTCGGTGAGGAACAGGAACATGGAGTGAACAATAAGCAATGCATAGACAAGGACAAACAAATGGTGCGAGTACCAAAAGGTGTTGTAGCCGGTGACCCTTCGTAGGGACACTGGCAGCACAGGTGACCGACGCCTTGGCCACTTTGTTGCTAGTGAAAATGCAATGGCCATCAACAAGACCATGGCAATGCCACTTGCCACCTCTATCGTGGCCAAAATTTCCACGTACGTTGGCTGGTGGTACCCGAATCCGGCGGCGATAGTCTGCTGAAAAATTGAGCTGTTCGACTCGCTAATTCTTGGGAAATCACAGGCAAGGTGTGTACCACCATGCAAGATCACACCTACCACTATTCCTCCTGCAATAAGCTGCATGTACCCCAAAAACAAAGTAACAAGTAGTTAATTGTTACTTTGTATATTCTAGTATATTAAAATTTAGCTGTAGGTTCCTATAATTTCATTCAATTTTTATTTAGGTCTTTATAGTTTAAAATTTTGAAATTAAATCTCTATATTATATAAAAATTTTCAATCAAGTCCCTGTTTTCATACACCGTTACAAAAATGTGACAAAGGCTAATATGGGAGCTGATGTGGCCTCATTAATACATGTCATGGTGCCACTCCTTGCCCCCAAATAAAAATTAGGATTTCCCTACAAAAATAGAGCCCTCATCATATGTCCTTCATAGCCACCACCATTGTTGCCCTCCGTCCATTAAAGCTTTCCTCAACACTAAATCCACCATGGTAGATTCAATCCATTCTTTAGCTAAAAGCTCAAGCTCAAAGTCATGTAGTTCTCGAAGGATTAAAAGAAGTTGCTGCTATTGTAGGGATGAACTTATGGTCTAAATCTCAAAGATAGCGAAGAATCCTAGGAGGAGGTTCATTGGTTGTCCTAAGTACAAGGTTTTGACACTTGCTACATTGGTCAATATTTTTCTCCAAGTATGTCACTGGTTGTTTGGTGCTGGGTGAATGTCGTCGATTGTCTTAACCCTTCGTAGACTTCTTATAGTTAGCTTGATTCTTCCACAAGTTCTATATCTGGCTATTAGTGGGTATTGCTATGAACCCTCTCCTTATGATGCTCCACCTTCAACCCCTTTATCTGTTCCAGTTTGTATCCCCTCTCCTTTTCCTCTCGTTTATGGTTTCTAATTGCTTCATTCTCTACTCCCATTCTTCCACATATGTTGCTTTTGCTATAGACATGATTAAATTTCTCAAAAGAGTCCCTCCTCTATATTCCTTTTTGCAATTGACATGTAAATGCTTTACACAAAATTTGTGCTCCACCCCTCACATCATCTCCTCAAAAACTTGAACTAGACCCTATAATTACACTATAAACAGCATATTTATATCCAATAAACAATTGTCTTCATTAATTACTATGTAGGTCCCTATAATTTCATTACATAATTCAATCAGGATCCTATAATTTTATTATAATTTCAATTAGGTTCCTATAGTTTCATTACAAATTCAATCAGATCCCTATATGATATTAGCACCCAATTTGATATGATGTGCCTATCTAATATGCATTCACCTATCTGATATGAGGAGACTTTGTCGAATGTCATTTGTGTGTATCCCTCAGGCTAGCAAAATGACATTGTGAACAAACAAAAATAGTGCCAATACCTGCACTTCTCCTTGCCATGGGACCAACCACGGAATCTTGCATAGAACCACACCTTTGGACTATAGCTTAGGAATCTCGAAAAAGGAACTTCAATTTGAGGAAAAGCGAGAAAACGAGAAAGCAACAATGAGTTTCAGAGAGAAATTTGTGCCTTAGGTGTGAGTTGGAGATGATATGGGAAGCATCACATGACATAGGTCCAAGTTGGATAGCCATTTGGACTATATGCACCCACATTAGATAGAGCCAAAGAATATTTATGGAATATTCCGTTTCCATTAACATGTTTGTCATAGCAATGATCTAATTGAAAATTTTTATACAGTGTAAGGACTTGATTATAAATTTTTAAATTGTAGGGATCTAATTGAAAATTAAATAAAATTATAAGGACTTGCAAATTAATTAAACCTAAAAATTTAATACATAGAACTTTCAATACTATCCTACAACTCAATGAGTTTAAGAACTTGGTTAAAGATAGCATATAGTTTTTTTACAAATGTAAATAGTTGATGATGAGCATATATTATGCCATGGTTAAGGATGACAATTAATCATCACTATATGGCAATTGATGTATTATGTATGAAAATGGATCATCTCATATGAAATTTTTACATGGCCTAGCCATGTGTGATCTTTTATTATTAATTAAAAATTAGGGCCTAGTCAAGTTACATAATAGAAAAGAATCAATGGTAAAAAATCAAGCATGATTAGGTCAAGTAAAAATTTCACATGAGAGGATCTACTTCCATATACATCATATAATGATTTTCTTACACGGTTATCATATATTATGTGGTGATTGATGTTAACATATTGTTGAAAAAAAATAGTGTGTGAATACCAAAATGGTAAGAAATTATAAAACTATTGGCATGAATTGCTAGCAAAACCAGAGCACCTACCTTGTGGAAGTTAATGTTGTCATTAAATGGAATGACATAGTTGATCCGACGGTCCATGCGGAGCCAAGTGATTGTGTTTCTACAAACAGGGAGGAGAACAAGAGCCATGTTGAGTTTTAAGGTCTCTGCTGCACCTTTGGCTGTGGGAAGGCAGTAACCCATGACTTGAAATCCTGATCTATGGCTATACTGAACAAATTTCCAGGCAAATAACCCAATGCAGGCAATTAACCAAACCAGAACAATCCAAGCATGCCGCCAATAGGTTCGAAACAACACTTCAGCCCTTGACATTGGTTCTTGTTCTTCACAAAAGTCATTGTTGTTGTTGTGAAGATTATTTTGTGTGCCTCCTACTGATGATACTTTTGGTGAGGGTGCCTTTGATAGGCTTGCTTTCAAGAGTGACTCCATTTCAGATATCTACAAATTGATGAATGAATCTCTCCATTAAATAGAACATGGAAGAGGGTCATGTGGTAAAACCCCATATGAAGGCCGAGGCTAAAATCGGTACCTCAATGTAGCCTTTGTTTTTGTGGTCTAGTGATTCCATGATCAAAGCTGCACAGTCCTCCGCTTCTTCATGGGTCACGGATAGCTTATTTGTAGAAGCAATCAATAGAATTGTCTACATAAGGCGCCAAAATAGTCATAAATCCAAAGAACATGGACATGCTGAGGAAAATAATTAACTATCATGAAGATTTTTACAAACCTACTATATAATTAATTTTAGACTTGTCTGCGAAGAGCCAAAAATCAGCATGAACATGCAAAACATGACAAATAACATATGAAAATTTAAACAGCCACACACCTATTAAAATTAATTATAAGGTAGAAGATTAAGTAGCTTTCATTAAATATTAATTAACCTGCTTTATATCCGTCTCGGTAATTCTTCCATCCATGTTTCTGTTACACCTGTAGTAAAAGCAAAGTAAAAATTACAAACTGATTTCAGAATTGTGAGAGAGCAGAACTTAGAGTAGGATTTTTACATGTAAAAGAAGATGCGCATTCTTGAGTTGAAAGAATCATCTTTCATCCGAAGCCAAAAACTGTGCAAATCAGTTTTGGTGATGTTGAATTGCCAATCCTTTCCTCCTCTTATTGCCCTTAGCAATTCATTGGCAAACTCTGGTGATGATTGCATCCCTATAGAAAAAGAACAAATTTGAAAATTAAAAAATAAAATAAAATAAAATAGTGATTGGCAAAATAATTAACGAGACAAACAACTTTTAAGATCAGATTAAGTTGGTATAGATAAAGCATTACCTTGAAAACAATAAAAAAAAAAGGGAAAATTAGACCCCAAGAGGAGAATTAAAAATGAGAAATCGTTAAACATTATTACATTAGTCATTGGATTAAATTAAGTGGGAAAACAATATAATACAAATTGTCCTATATTGTGACATTATATCGTGTGCGAAGAACGTGGCTAAGGTGGCTAACTGCTTTGTTCACTATGATTCTTGTGTTAGTTGACTGGTGCTAAAAGGCAAACAAAAGCAGCCACCGAAAAAAAGGACGCAAACGATGCCGTTTCTTTTAGCACAGTGCATTATTATTTATGAATTATTAAAGATCATGAAAACAATGATAAGTAAAATGTTTAACTTTCCTATTCTCACCAATGCAGGAGCCAAACTCGGACCATTTCACAACCGGTTCAGGGCCGGTCCCGGTCGAGGCCACTTGGTTGAACCGGTTTTCCACATCATTCCACTCCATTCCAGTGTGACCGACAATGTCCTCGATGAATACCCTTCTCTGAACTGCTTCAATTTCTGCCACGTGGGGTTGTTGTTGTTGTTGTTCATGTGGTGGAGCCTTGGACCCGGTCCGAACCGGGCAGGAGGAAAGAAGGGCATTCTTTTCAGCAGCCCGAGAAGAAGTAGAAGAAGAAGAAGAGGAGGAAGAAGAAGTTAAGGATGAAGAAGAGGGTGATGACTTGATGAGAGCAATGAGAGAACGATCATGAGGAGTTTCGGACTCTACGTGGCCATCCATTGGTGGGTTTTGAAGCCCTTTGGATCAAGTTGTGTTCATGGAAAGAAACTGAAAGATCTTGTTTCATTCACATTGCTAAAAAAATGTGGCGTGTAATGTTGGGCATAGATTTTGTTTCAGGGAAAGAAGGTGGATGGTTTTTTTAAGGAGTGGAGCACAAAGTCACTTGAATAATTACATCCAAGTTTGACCTATGAAGGATATGCAACTAGCTAGCTGGAGTTGCTAAATGGATTTGTTTAAATTGTTTTACAAAGGCATGAGAAAATTGGCCATTTTCTCTGCTTTTTTATTTTTTCATGTGCGAGTGTAGAATTTTCTTTGGAATTGAGCGGTTGAGTAAGGGAAACGAGAAAGGACAAGTTCGATGGCTTGATCAAAAGAATAATGCATTATGTGTGTTTGGTTTGGTATGGTTGTGTGGACTATAAGATATATAGAATTAATTCAAAATGATTGCTGGAGGTTTTGTTAGATCATTAGACAGGTTGGGAGAGGATGGAGATTAAGTAAGGGCAGGTGAAGGTTGAAACAAATCCATGGCATGGCAATATAAAGATTGTGTTACATATACATTTATATATATGCGTGTGTTAGTGTGTAGGTGTGTTGGTTGAAACGAGGGGAAAAGAGAACAGTGCCTTCATCTTGCTAAATCAAGGACAGCTCACACTTTCACAGCGTAAGAAAGAGAATGTAAGGATGATTAATGTATGGAATAGAAAATATTTCTTGTGGTTTCTTTGCAGGTTGGAAGGAGCAATTGGAAAAACGCTTCCATTTTGGGTAGGAAGGAAATAGTTATTTTAATCTATCACTTCATCCCACGGCTTTTGCCTGCATATTTGAGTCGTATTATTCATTAATATGTCATTGTTAAATGAAATTTGATGTAATATTTGGATAAATAATAATAACAATAATAATTAGGATAATTCGGATCATATAATAAAATATTTCAATAAAATGCCCTAATTAAGATCTAATTGGTTCAAGTAATTTGATATTTATTTTTATAAACAAAATCTTAGTTTGAAAATCTTGGAAACAAAAAAATTAGGTTTATGAGAACATTATTTTTATAATAAGTTCATTAAACTCGAGTAGTATTTTGAATGCCAAAAATCTAAACAAATAAAATAAAATACAACATGGTATCATAAAAATATGCTTTTTCAAAAAAGATAATGAGAATGATGAGATGTTATCTTTAAAGTGTGAGAGATTTGTGCTGTGCTTCCTATGGCTAACATAACCACTATAGCTTAAATTTTAAGAATGCTTTCTAAGTCTCAACCCCCATGTGCCTCAACACAACTTCCCCAAAAGAAAACAGACAATATTCATTGTGGTGAGCGTTGTAAGGCGACTTTGCTTCATTTTGAGGGATGTTGCTAAAATAAAAATAAACGAAAGTACTTGTAAAATCGCCTATAATTGTAAATATAAATAAGAAAGGACTTTAAATTTTTGTATCATGATCGATGATGCATAAATACTTGAGTTTTGCTGGCATATGCATATCGTATGCATATATGCATCAAATATTGCTAACTTAGACTTTTTATATTGAATTTAATTTAAATGCATTTATAGTAAATAGTTTTACACTGTCGACCAATAGAAATAATGGAAAGTGTCAACTCACATAAATAATTACCTATTATAATGAGAGACTCACCATAATTTCTCACTTTTCCTTATTTCTATTGATTGACAGTGTAAAATAATTTTACAGTATCAATGCATACCAATTAAACTCTTTTATATTTGTAACTAATTTTTTGAACTAAAAGATAAAATTGTTCATTCTATTTATTATTTTATCTATTATCTGGGACAAATTGTTATATATAGGATAATTATTATTGTAGTTAGCATAAATATTTAATTAAAATTATTATAAATATTCAATATTATATATAAATTTTTTTATTTAATATATATTATCGTCTTCATATTTTATATTATTGTAAAATTCTTGTATTTACGCATCATACCATATCGTATTCATTCGTATCCATCCTCATATAACATAGATCTTAGATCATGATACACATTCTTGAGTCTTGACAGCCTATGTGTATTATTTTTTTTCCAGAGAGAGAGAGAGAGAGAGAGAAGACAAGAGAAGAAAACTATGGGCTATTAAAGACTAAAGGCAAATGGTAAGGAAACTTCAACCAAAAAAACTACGGACTGTCCATTATATTATATTTTGGATTGACACTGATTTCCCCGTGAAATCAACACGTAATTTTTAAGACCGTGTTAACTAATGTATACTTAGTGTACTTGTAGAGACACAATATACCAACTAGCTAGTGTTTTAAAATTATTAACTCTCATGTAGTGTATTTGTAATTAAATAAAAAATGATTAGTATTATCTGCACACGCATTCGAATTTTCACTTTACTTCTTTTTGTCTTTTCTGTTTTCCAAAAAGTTATTTTATACTTTAAGAGCAAAAAATTTCTCTTGATTCGTTCTATTTAGAATATGACAGATCAGTATAGCGAGTCATCTTTATATTTTTAACCATCCATTACCATTTTTTCTAACTGCCTCCATGTTGTTTCTAGTCTTAATTATAAAAATATTATATTATTTTCAATCTATATTCTATTTCTAGAATTTTGTGAAGGAAATAATAAAAATTAAAAAAATTTTGTTTTGTATTTTTATTTTTTAATTTTATTATTATTTTTACAAAATCCTAAAAACAAGAATCAAATTAAAAATAATGTGGCATTTTCATAATTAAAATAAAAAATAAGAAATAAAAATAAAAGCCAAACAGTATAGCATCGTTAAGAAAATCTGTCCAAGCTCTCAACCATAAGAATGCATGTGCTTTGGCACCTATGGAAAGACATACTTAATCTTATAACTTCATCTGCCATTTTACTAAATGTTTTGTATTTCTTTTTATATAATATCAACTTTTAATATCTATTTTTTATGTACAAATAACATTTCTTTGTAAATATAATGATTAGACTCCATAAAAAGTATGTCCAAACTTGAAAGATTAGCACTGATATTGATAACCTTATGAATTAGGACAAATTTATTAGTCGATTGCGTAACGTGTATTGAGTTATACATTAGGCAAGCAATAAGTGAACCAAGATTGTGCAAACCCACAAGTACAACTGCACAGCGTCTTAACCATGGCCGATTCAATTTTGATCATTGTCTCTCGATTTAAGCAATTCCCAGGGGTTCTGGTAGGGCCTCATCTTATTACTATATTAACATTAACACTGTGTTTGGATTATCGATATCAAAGAAAATAAAAATGGAAACGATAGAAAAGAAAATTTCATTTGTTTGGGAATTTAAATATATACATAGGAAAAAAAACCTCAGTTTATTTATTTCCTTCTTTTTTTAAAAAAAAAATAATTTCTATTTCTCCAAAAATTGAGATAAAATGAGTGGAATAAAAATTTATAATTTATAAATAATATAATTATTTTATTATTTTATTATTTTTTATAATATAACTTTCAAATGATATTAATGAAAGTTCTTTTTGTTTGGTTATTAATATCCCAAATAAAAAAGACGGTAACTTTATTCTATTCCTTTTCTTTTTAGTCTATTGCTATTAGTTTTGTTTCGTTTCGTTAATAAAAAAATCCAAATACAGTGTAACTTTTTGGTAAGGCCAAATACTGTGCAACTGGAAACATATTAGTAATCAAAAGGTATCTTAAAATTAAACATATATAAATTATAGAATTCAATAATAAATATGTTATCATTTAGAAGATTTACCATGAATTTGAGTTAATAGTAGCACAACTTTAAAAATTAAAAGAAAAAAAAACCTTCTTTGTCTTGTTAATGAAAAGCTTATAAATATTTTAACAGCTAAAAACTAAACTTAAAGAGAAAGGAACTCGTTTATCATAAGCAAAATTGGGTCTTATTATTATCTTTTTATAATATTCGTTGCTAATAATAGCGTTTGTTGATTTGTGCTCTTCTTGTAAAAGCCATCTAGACTTCTATAGTGGACCCACGCTAGTCTGCTCGCACAATTATAAAAATAGAAATGCAGAGCGGATATAGTGTTTATGAGATATCATATCAATTTATTATTTATTTATTATTAGATGAGATTTTATTCTATTTAGATTTAATTTATATTTTATTTAATAATAGATGAATAATGAATTGATATGACATCCCATAAAAAAAAATCTCGCTATCACTTTTTGTATAAAAAATAAAATAATTTGAGAAAGAAAAAGGCCAGGTAAAGGGGAAAAAAAAGAATAAAAAGAAAAATATTTTTTACTTTTTCGTACACAAAAGCTAAGCAGAAGCCAAGCACGATATTCAATGGGCCTCCGCGGAGTCGTAAATTCTAATACATGATGAGAACATCACAGTACCACATTGACCCCCAAAAAAAGAAATGAAAACATTACACAATACACATCATGCTTTCTAAAATGGAAGATTTAATATTTTTACCAAGAAAAAGGATTTAATTTTGATCTAACATAGACGAAAAATATTTATTTTTCATATTAGCGGTATCATTTTATAATATTTACAATCTATATATACATGAATATATTTATTTATGATATGCAAATTTTAAAACTAGTTATTCTGAATAGTAAATTTTGTCAATTTATGGTTTAGTGGTTTTAAAAACTTACATGTCAAAACAATTTATTATTGGTAATATGATATTATGAAAATTAATAATTTTAATAATTCATAATTAGATATTTGAATTTTTTTTTTGTATATGATAGATAATTCACATGAAAATATTTATGTAAAGTGGAATTTTAAATTAAAAACTTAATAAAATTAATGTATGTATAATTATTGCCATGCGTTTAGACTATTATATTAAATATTTTTATAATATTATTTATATTAAAATATATGTTTTATTTTCTCATATCAAAATATTTTATATTACTTTTATGAGATTATAAATTTTGTATAAAATATAATTAAACTGCACCATTAGAGATATAAGGAAAAAGGTAAGAATATATTTTAAAAATATTAAATTTCGACTTAAAAATTAAAAATATATTTAAATAAATTTTGATGATGAATCTATAATTTTTTTATTTTAAAATTTATATTTTATTTAATAAGAGATTTTCACTATTTTTCTGGTAAACCCTTAAATCGAGCTAATTATCAATTTTTAATTTATTATAATCTTATATTATGTTCAAATTAACTTTTTAATATATAAATATTTATTACCTTAATTTAAATTTTAAATAATAAATTATTTAATCTTCGTATATATTATATATCTATATTAATATTATATAAAAATGTACTTTTATTTAAACATTTTTAAATTAAAATTTTTATTTTTAATTATGTTATTTTAAATATTTTTAAATTTTAATTTATTATATAATTATTATTTAAATTAACTTATAATTTTTTACTATAATAATAAACCGTGCAACACACGGCCATAACACTAGCTTTTTTATTTGAAAAAGAAAAACAGGACATGAAATGAAGTGTAATTTTTAAACAGGTAGACCAAATTTAAGTTCCACAAGGGATCCGTTATTTCTGGTGAGATTCTCATAAGGAGGATCGAATCCAATCCAATGCCGTGTTTCTTCCTTCTTAGATTCACCATTTCCTGTGATTGTTTCGTAGGTTTCTAGTACTCGACACCTTTTTCTCATTGTGTTACTTTGGAGACACATACCTTGAGTCTTTGATGGAAGGGTTAGTGAGTTGTGGGAACATCGCCGTTCGTGTTTGTGGTACAAGAACATATCAACCCCACTTTCTTCCTTCATCTACCCTTCATCTGAGGAACAGTCCCATTGGAATTCGAATTAGTATTAACACTATGAAACATTCTGCTACCCCATCCCATGTTGCTGCTGCTTCAGTTGGGGGGTCCAAGGTGGGCCATTTCAAGAACACTTTACCTTCCAAAGGTGATGTATCGCACGCACTACCAAGTATCTAGTTGTTTACTTCAAGCTTCTAGAATCTTAGGGCTTTTTGGTTTCTGTTTTTATTTCCTGTTTTTCTGTTTTCAGATTTTGGGAAGGAAATAATGAAAACAGAAGATATAAACCAAACAGGCCCTTAGAGTTGTGTGTTGATGGTTGCTTTTTTGAAATGGTAGAGACCCTTGAGCTGTGGAGAGGTGCTGATGCTGTGTGCTTTGATGTGGATAGCACCGTGTGCCTGGATGAAGGTATTGATGAGCTAGCTGAATTCTGTGGAGCTGGAAAGGCTGTTGCTGAATGGACCGCAAGGTTGGATTTTTTTTTTTGTTAACTGGGAATTTTTTATTATTGGGTGGAAAAAAGTTTTTTTTTTTTTTTTTTTTTTTATGTCTGATTTAAGTATTGGATTTTCGTAGAGCAATGGGTGGTTCTGTTCCTTTCGAGGAGGCTTTGGCTGCTAGACTGTCTTTGTTCAACCCTTCTTTGTCTCAACTTCAGAATTTTCTTGAGCAGCACGCTCCAAGGTAGAACTGGTTTTGTTAACTATTTTCAGTCTTTGTTGGCTTCAATGGCTTGAGCTGATTTGACATTTTGATAAATAATGAACTTAGCCACTTACTTCCTGTATGAGCATTTTGCCTCCAAATTGGTTTGTGATTTTGGAAATAGTTACCGGGAAACTCATTGTGAATGGTCTATTCCCCAATTATCCTGGCCTTGGACTTCCCATTTGACAGAATTCAAAAGCTTTATTTCTATTATTTTGCATGATATATAATGAAATGTTGTAACAATGGAAAAAACTCAGTATCCCCTTCAACACTTTGAAGTCTCTGTCTTTATTTGTGTGCTTGGATTTGTGTAGTGTCTTCCTCTGCTTGGCAATAGAACTGGTGTCAGATGTGTACTGAGGTGCACTGTGGACATACCTAATTTTCTTTGCCAGTTTGAGGTATCCGTGTATATTTCAAACAGATAAATCAGGGTAAAGTGTTACAGTGAGAATTGAGAGAGGCAGAGTTGAGTCAGGACGACCTTATTATCACATCCCTTATGGTCGCTCCTTGCAGTAACCAAATTTCAGAAAGGATATATCCTTTCTCCTGCCTAATGCTTATTTGGCTGCCTGATGCATGTTTGTGATATGTGCTTTTGACCGCTAACAAGAAATATTGCATGGTGTCTAAAGCCAAAAACAATATTCTTTTATATTCAATTCATATTTTAATTAGTGAATGAGAATTTAATTATCGATCATATTTTTATTTATTGAGAAATAATATTCAATCACTTCTTGTGACATGAGATTTACCGATTTACCCTTTTACCAGACCAGCCTAAACTTTGATAAGACCACAAAAGGTTGATGCATATATCCCAAAGCTAAAGTTTAGCCCCTTTTTTCTCTCTCTTTTCTTTTTTTTTTTTATTTTTTTTTTCCGGTTTTCTCCCCCCTTTATGACCTTTATTACTGTAATGAGTATCCTGAACTGTGTCTGTGTCGTTCTGACTGATTTGGAACAATGATTATGGTCCTACTTCTCAATATGCAGGCTTTCCCCTGGCATTGAAGAGTTAGTTCGGAAGCTAATGGCTAAAGACATTCATGTTTATCTGATCTCTGGGGGATTCCGTCAAATGATCAATGTATGGAGATTAGCTGTAATTAGAGGTGTTTCTGTTATTTGTTTAATTTTGGACTTAAAAGGAGAAGATCATCAGTTACTACCTAGTGCTTACTATAACATGTTTGAATTGGATAGACTTTATTTAAATTAATACTTCTTGTGAAAAGATTTGAAAATTAGGAAATACAGACCTTGTTGCCCAAATTCTTTAGCAGAAGATATTATACACGCTTGAAATGTTATTAAATCCAATGTGACTTCCTACACATATATCTTGCATAATAGAGACCGAATCTCAATTTTACTTTAGAATGTGGAGTAGACTTGATGAATTTAGAATTTTAGACCTATTAACAAGAAGGGAAGAAAAAACTTAATATTGAAATTTCAACCAAGGTCTTCTGTATTGCTCTCTTAGGCTTTCAGTTCATGCAAGTTCAAAGTATTTTAAGATGCCATTATCAAAGTTAGCAGCTACTTTCTTGATCCTCAAATGCACTTTTCGTTAAAATGCTTTTCATATCTCAAAATTGTCATGGCATTAAGAATTTTATCCAGTGTTTTTTAATGTTTGATAAGCATGTTATTCACTCTATTTATACAGGATAATGAATGAGATACTTTATTTTCTTTCTAACTGCGAACAAACATACTTTATTTTCTTTCTAACTGCGAACACACTTCTTATGAAGCCTGTTGCATCAATACTTGGAATTCGACAAGATAACATTTTCGCCAATCAACTGCTTTTTGGAAGCTCTGGAGAGTTTCTTGGGTTTGATAAAAATGAGCCCACTTCAAGGAGTGGAGGAAAAGCTACTGCAGTCCAACAAATAAGAAAGGTTAGTCTTGCAGTTACTTGTTAACTTTTTGCTAACTGCGTTGCTTGTAAAGTTGATCAAACTGGTTTCCAGGCTCATGGATACAAAGCATTAGCCATGGTAGGAGATGGTGCAACTGACCTTGAGGTAAGTAAAATCCTGCATATTTCATTTTAAGAACATGTATGAAATATAAAAACTGTGGGTCAAAGATATTGGAGTTTGATGAAGTATGTGCAGATATTATTTATCAATTTTCCCCCCTAGCCTCTACACTTTCCTACCAAAGAAAACAGCTGTCTGATTTTGCACAAAGAAATAACCAATAATGTTGACAAGTGAATTAAATTATTTGTTTTTAGATTGTTGGCCGAATTTGTTGTTTAATTCATAGTATTTTTCATATATCATATGTGGTAATTTGTATAGTTGTGTTTTCACATTTAGGCTCGTAGACCGGGTGGTGCTGACTTGTTCATTTGCTATGCGGGTGTTCAACTTCGAGAAGCCGTTGCTGCAAAAGCTGATTGGCTAGTTTTTAATTTTGAAGACCTCATAAGTTCATTGGAGTAACTTCATTCTTTTTCATTTAGTTCCCTTAGAGTCCCCTGTAACGAGTGTGAATTTCAATTACAATGACCAGTGTAGAAATGAGAAACCAGTGTCCGAATGTTCAGCAAATAACAGAGACAATTCCAATTCCAATGGAATAACAATGGGAAGTTCAATAAAACAGGAACAGAAATATAGGAGGATCAATTAGGGAAACTCATTGCAAGCATTGACGGATTCCTTGAGCGATCTCAAGCAATCATTAACAGGGAATGGTAGAAGAATCAGATAAGGACAGATAGAACCCCAAGGGAAGTCAGGAAGAGATGAAATAATTTCAGAGGGAGAGTTGGTCATACCACATTTTCCATAACCTCATCGTGCCCCCTTTCTTTCCTTTTTGTATATTTTGCTCCTCCCATTTGGCTTGGGCTGCCACAGTGCCACTGATGGGTCCAAGCCCAAATTAACTCATTACATCCCCATGGCTAGTGTCCCTTTTTTAGGCGTTAACCCCCAAGCTGGTTGCTTTGCTTTCCAATAGTAGTTATGAATAATAATGCTATTTTTTGTAAGTAATTATAATGTATTTAAATAGTAATATAGCATATATTAGACTACTTCAATACATACTAGGGGTGTTTGCAATTTGGTTTGGTTCAATTTTAGGGACAAATCCCAACCAAACCAATTGGTTATTATATATTCTCATCCATTCGGTTTTGATCAAGCTTGCCAATCGAACCAAATTGAACTGAAGTTTATTGATTTGATTCCGTTCGGTTGTTCGATTTTGAAAGGAAAACAATTAGATAAAAAAAATAAAATAAAAGCTCCTTGAACATAAATTAAGGAAACAAGTTTGCCTATTATTTTTAAAAAGAACCAAATCTGCCTATTATTATTAAAAACAATCAATCAAATATGCATGAAAGAACCAAATTTGCATATTATTTTTATCATATCAATCATTCAACTAAAAAATAGCTCATAAAAATAAATAAAATATCTATCAAATCAAACAAATTGATTCTTAAAATCAATTATCATGAGAAGCAACTTGCTGCTCCAAATAAAGGAAAATACAATTTGAATTAACAATTATCAATATTGCCAAATATGAAAATCTCAACAACAATTCAATAAAAAATAAGCAAATCAAAGCCAAACAAATAATATAGAAGCATTCATTCAAAAATAAGAACTCATCAAAACCCAAACATCAAAGACGATGATAGAGAACGTCCTTGGGATCTTAGCTAAAAAATCGAAGTTTGAGAAGCAACAACTCTCACCACCAAGTCCACATTTTCCTCTCATCGATGCCAAAGAAGCTAAGGATGATGCTGGCAAAGGAAGGAAACGCGAGCACCAAGCAAAGACCAGAGAAGAAGTGCAACACTTGACGGTGAAAGAAAGAAGCTACACATGACAATGGATGTTGGGAGTGTGAGGCTAACTGTGCTATGGCTCAAAAGGTTAGGGATTGAGTGTGAGGCTATGACTTTATGACCATGACAATGTCTGCTATGTTGTTGATGTTGCGGCGTAATTGAAAGGAAGATTAGAGATAGTGGACAGTGGGTAGAGTGTGAAAGTAGTGAGTTAGGGTTAGTGAATTGAGTGGGCTAATGGGTTAGTAGAGTAAGAAGGCTAATGGGTTAGTCGGTTGTGCAAGTAAGAGTGTAATAGCTATTATGATGCTTTTGCTTGGTTTGGTTCAATTCGATTTTTGGTTCGATTTAGTTCGGTTTTGAATTTATCAACCAAAAACCAAATTAAATCTATCGATCTTTTTTTTGTTTCGATTTTCTTGTATTTGGTTTTTTTTTTTTGTTTTCGGCTTTTTGGTTCGATTTTTAGTTTTTTATTTGGGTTGGTTCAGTTTTGAACACCCCTAATACATACAATACGAAAAATATGATACATGAAACATTAAAACTAATCACTTCATGTGAAAGAATGAGTTGAAGAAAAGGTCTTGTTTCATTATATATGTTCACTTTGATTCTCACAGTTAAGTTATATCTAGTTCAGTAAACCAAATTAAACCATGTATGGCTATGCCAATTTACCAAGCCGAGTTACTCTCATACCCTGCCCAATCTACCCCCTTGTCCGAGGGAGAGAGATCCTTTTTTTGGACTTAACTTTCTTGATCACGAGTAAAAACTCACACACAACCTGGTCACACAAAATTTTCATATAAGAGGATCTGTTCCAATATGGTTTACAGTGCTTTTGTAGATCAGTTAATCAAAAGAGTCAGTTTCATGCTATTTTCAACATTATCAATCTGTTGTTTACTTGTTTTCTGATTGCCATTTATGTTATTTACAAATCTTAGTAATATGATAACAATAATATTTGTGCGAGGAGGCGTTCACACGTGGTTCTGATGTTAATTGAGTATAATGACTACTTTAAGAAGAGTCTCAGCCTCTCAGGTTTGTTGGCACTAGTTACAGATTACAATCCTTTTTTGTTTGGTCATCAGGTACAAATTACAATCCTAACATATGATGACATTGTTGTTACTTGATCTAAAGGAAGGACTACATCACAATTATTGTTCTAGAATAATTTCACTCATTTTTTTTTTCAGTCCTCAATTACCCTACATGGACTGAGTTTTCTCGATCATCAATTATCAGGCGATATTTTTTATTTTTTATATACATTTAGAGAATTATAGAATTATATTTCCTAAATTTAAAATTGTTTTAAAATTTAATAGAAAATTGTATTACGTTTAATATCATATATGTTGCAGTTTAGCTTATTAAAAAATAATGTATTTGATTATTACTTTTCCTTTTCTCCTGAGAAAATAGCATATAATCATCCCACGTTTTGCAGGGTACAATGGGTAGTAAATAGATTGTTGTTTGTTGGTTGGATGTAGTTGGAGACATTGAGAATTCAATAATAAAAATGATGAATCCATCCATATTAATCATTTAATCCTCCTTGGGTCTTCTTGTGGTGAAGTGGCGATTATACCAAGAAATAAGACTCGCCATCGCCAGCTAGGTATTAATTTCAAAGCCAATTTATTTTTTGGAAAAAAAAACTTGGTTCTGGCCATAAAATACATTTGAAGATTATTCATATCATACCCTATATCTCATATATTTTTTTATCTTAAAAGTAATACTATAATATTTCAATATTCTGGATACCAAAAGTACACTTATATTAAATAGCTACAATACATGTTTTAGGCTTCTCCACCCATTTATTGACTTTTTTTTTGTGTACAGCCAAAATTTTTCAATTTTCCATAAATTTGTACCTTCCCAAAATATGTTTTTGGGTGCAAAATTAATTTTGTTTACTTTTGGGTACAAAATCAAATACATTTTCAAACAATTAATTTTTATATATTTGTAGAGATTTCTTATAAGGCAACGTTAGTGTTTTGATTAAAAAACAATGAACAGCAATTTTTTTAAAAATTAATATATTAATAGCACAAAAAAATTTATAAATTCATATTTTAAGCATTTGTTGAACTTATAGGAAAATAAAAGAGGAGGAGGAGGAGGAGGAGGAGGAGTGTAGGTGAAACAACATGTATAGAGAAAAATGCTAAATACATAATAAACAAGAAATAAATGCTATATATAGTGGAAGTGTATCATATGAGAGAAGTGGTTTATTATGAGAGTGAGAAAAGTAAATCTGGGCCGTATAACCATATATGGATGGTTAAGATTTCAAGTTGTTTAAAGATCATATGATCACTTAAAAAAGTCATATGACTTTATATTTTAATCTTGATCATTTATGTAAGATCAAATGGTCAAGATTTGCTCCTCTCACTCTCATAATAAATTATTCCTCTCATATGAAAATCTCTCTCTCTCTCTCTCTCTCTATATATATATATATATATTTCATAAAAGTTGAAATACCTAAATTTATCCAGATGTAGGCAATATCTAAATTTTAATTGAATTAGTTTCAAATCTTTATATCTTTATAATATGTTATATCATTTTAAATAATCAATTATTTTATAAGGTAATCAAAATCTTTATTTTCTTCAAAAAAAAATATGTTGTTAATCAAATTATCGAATAAATTACCTTCATTGTTTTAACTTAATATTAATAAAAAAATTAATTTTATAATCTTTTGGGGATATCTTATTTAGTAAACCAATATCTTACTATTATTTTAATTTATAAAAAATGTAGTTATATACGTTAATTTAAATTTGACAAAAGCAAAATTTGTAAGATAATTTAAGTGATTTTAACAATATTTTAGAGATACACTTTATAATATTTTTTAATATTTTAATATACTTATATTATATATTGGTTCAATCTATGTTAAATTAAATTTGATAAACACAATATTTATAATTTGTGTTGATTAACTTCAAAATTCTTAAGGTGAATAATTGGGCACAATTGTTTAATAATCATAATATATATAAATATCATTATTACAATTTAAAATAGTTTCAGTAATTATTATCAAATTCATGACCAATATAATTATGTTTAATTTAACCTAATAAAGGCAACATTTAAATTTGAACATAATTAATTTCAAAATCTTTATATATTACATTTTGTCAACTAATTCATTTTTTATTGGTATAAATATTATTTTTAAAAAATTATGTAGTTAATCAAATTGTCAAATATATTATCTTCAATTTTTTTTTAAAATTTAAACTTATTAACAAAATTCATCTTATAGCCATATGGTATATATTTTGATAAATGAGGAGAGGGTTGTATAATAAAGATATCTATTAAGAAAGAAGTGTCTAATTTGCTCATTTTTTTATTTTACAATATATATGTATATATTCAAAAATAAAATCATAAAAAATAATTTAATATATTATAAAATAAAATATTAAATAAATTTTATAGAACTTTAAATTAAACAATAATTTTAACAATGCAGCGCACTCCGTGTATGGATATCCTGCGCAGATACATGGAACATGGCCATCAGATAGCCTTGCTATGTTGGATACGATAGGGAATGTACGTCTCAGAAGTATGTTCAAATTTTAGAATAATAGAAGTTGCTAAAACCAGGTACATTCTGTGGTGCACCATGCGAACTATAGTGTATCACATACCAAATTTTAACCACATTTAATAAATGTGGGCGAACACGGTAGGGGATGTGGCTAAATCCGTGTTGAAGGACCACTGCACCTGCATCGTCCTTTCCGCCCACAACATGTTCAACAACCACCTTCATGGCCTATGATGGAGCACCTCAACGGCAACAGCTGCACCACTATCGGCACTATCCATGCCATCAGCACCACCTGCATGTTCTTTCCGCCTTAATGTCGCACCATTCTCGGAGGCGCATCCCATCATCGTTGCTACCCCTCGAATTCGACAACCTCCTTGGCACTGTTGTCTTTGGCAGCGGTGATGGAATGCAATTGTCTCACGGAGTGATTGATTGTGCTCGCTCCTGGAGTCGGCAACAATGAGCAAGACTCTACCAAATCGCTCGAAACTTCTTCCTCCGGCGCCTTCTTCTTCTTCTTCCGATGATGGTGCTTTATCTTGTTTCCCATGAGGTTGCGGTACCCTATCTCCGATATCTTGTTTAGTGCTGGGAAGTCGGAGGCATCAACGACCATGGTGTCGATGTTAATGACACCATGGAACCTCCTAAATGGCTGGCGAATCTGGACGACGTTGAAGCAAGGGGTTCTTCTATCGGGGTCAAAGAGGATGCTGCTGATAAGGAACCTGACAGTGCCACTGAGGTGGTTCCCAAAGGTGCCAAGGGTGTAGATGGCGATGGAGACGGCGTAGGTGTCGTTGGCGAGGAACTCTGACGTGACACAAAAGAGGAACTCATTATTCCATGTAGGGTTGTGGCCTTCGAGCTTGTCGACTCTAGTTCGAAGCTTGGTTAAGGGGTGGACCCACATGAGGGGGTAGGGTTGGAGCCTCCGAAGTAGTGGAGATGAAGGGTGCAGTCCTTGTGCTGAGATTAAGTTGATATGCAATACTTGATCAAGTTGTGTTGAGGAGGAATTCCTTAAATCTATGCTAAATAATGTCAAGGGCGGCTTCAATGATAGGATCATCCTTTCCCTTTCCTCAATCATCGACAGTGGTCTTTCATTGCTTCTGTTCAACCTTTGAATGAGTAGGAGAGGTAGAGAAAGATAGGAGCATGGTGCACCCTCATTTTTCCAAATTGGTGTGTGGTGCACCATAATTAGCTTGGTGCACCACAAAATGCATCACTAAAACCATATCACGTGCAACATTCCAAAAAAAGATTATAAAATTAAGAAGTTGAGCAAAGCTGCCAATGCTTGATCATGAAACGTTGAACATTATATATCGGTGAAATTCAAAAGTTTTATTAATCCATGGATATTAATGGAATAATGGGTCATCTTGTCAGACCGTGAAAGCCCAAACACTCAAATTATTGAACTGTAATAAAATTTCTTGTCTCGAAATTTTCATAATTGTTATAAAGGTTAATGGTACTTGTTAAGAGTTTTTAATCGAAAGGAATCTTATATAAAAATTAAAAAATTTAAATTTAAATGTATTAAATATTTAAAAGTTATTTTTATATAATCGCTAAACTCTAAAGTTTAAACTCTAAATTCTTAACATTTATTATGAAAATCTTTATTATTAATCATTTCTTTTATTTGGCCAAAACCATAATTTTTTAAATAATGTAAGGGTAATGCTACAATACACCATGTTAAAGCACCTTGTGGGTGTCTTGAATCTAACCCATCATAGTATCGTGCAACTAAACTGTAGTGGTGCACTTTATAGTGTGTTTGGTTGGACGTCGCAACATTCTAAAATCAATTTTGGTTATAGACTCGTAAAATCGATTTTTTTTTCTAGAATTGATTTTGGAAGAAGTGAAATTTTTTTACTTTCTGTTATGATTACTTTTAGAGGAACTATTAAACATAAATCACTTTACCTCAAAATTAATTATAACTAAATCAATTCCAACAAAATCAATTATATCTAAAATTAATTCTGCAAAAACTAAACTAAACATACACTTAGTAGTTCCCTAAAGTTGCCACTCTCTCTCTCTCTCTCTCTCTCATGATTCCCCTCTCCGTCATAATGAACCACCACCCAAACTGACCCACCCCTTCCTTCTCTTCTCATCTCACCATCATAATAAACTAAGTTTCAGTTTGCGACAAATCAAAATATATAGAAAAACCCAGAGAAAACCCAAAAGATGCTAACAACTTGTAGGTGTAGGTAAGGTTATCATGATCAGAAGCATATTCCAGCTCATGCCACACACTGCTAGAAGTCCATAAATTCTAACACTAAGAATCCAACCACCTCATCTAAGAACTAAGTTAAAATCAACTTATAACAAAAGATTCGCCCCCATTTCAACTAATCTACTACAAAAGCAAGTGTAGCAACATAGACCTCTTTCCTAATGAAAAATAAAACCTAAACATAGACCGAAACAATCAAATTACTGAGAACCCATTCTCACAAATTGGGTCCCAAAACTAAATAATAATAATAATAATAATAATAATAATGATAATAATATACAAATCAAAGCACCAAAATAAACTCCAATTCTAAATAAATTGATAATCATAGTTGGAAGTAACACCACACAGACAGTGGAAAGTAGAACTGACCCAAGTCAATATTTAGTAAGAAATTGAAAAGCCAAAACCTCAATTGGATGAGGACACATGGAGACAGGCGGCGACAGCGGCGCAAAGGTCGATGATGGAGGGTGGCCAAGCAACAAGCATCCCATCTCGAGGATTGCATTGCTGCTGTTGTTGTTGTTGGTTCTTTTCCGGCGAGTTGCAGCGGGTAGTTGAACAGAAATGTTGCATTTGAAGATGGGTTGGTGGGGAGGGAAGAGAATGCGGGCTTGAAGTGGAAGCCCCAGGCAGTGGTGGCCAATGGCGGAAGCGGAGGGGAGTGGGCGCAACACTGGCAAAGGATCTAGGAGGCAGGAAACCAACGGTGACGGAGGGAGGGGGTTCAGAGATGGAATTGTGAGGGAGTGGTGGAGCGTAGAGAAAAAGATAAGAGTAATTATGGTGTATCATAATGGATTGTTGCATCTTCGATCCTTATTTTTGGATTAGGAGGTGCTTGATGCATCATATTAAAGAAGATGCATTAAAGACAGGTCATAAAAGAAATGTGTCATAGAGGTGATGATGATGATGATGGCATGTCATTAACGCCTTTTGCTTGTTAGGTCATCCAATTCTCTCACCTTTTCACAAAGTTAGCAAACCAGCCAAAATAGTAGTAATAATAATAAAAATAAGAATTTAATATATTATTCAATAAAAATTAGAATTTAATTTAAATATGCTGACAACCAATAGAAATAATGAAAAGTGACAATTCATATAAATAATTATCTATTATAATAAGCAATTTACCATGATTTTTTACTTTTTCCTATTTTTATTAGTTGACAGTATAAAATTATTTTATACTACTAATATATATCAATTAAACTCTAAAAATTACAAAAAAATATTATGTTACCATAAATAATTATCTAAAAAGTAAAAACATATCATTTTTCACCGAGCCCTTTTTTTTAGATTAACAAAAAGACATAAAAAGGTAAAACAAAAGGATTTTTCCTTTTCCATTTCATCCAATAGTTTATGAGAAATTATTATTTTATTTTTGTAATTATTATTCTCCATGTTACGGCGTTGTATGTTGTAAGGGATTCAAACCAGTTAGGTTCCGCAAACATCGTGTGGGTTGGGGAAGTCGTTGGTTGTGTCTGTCTGTGTCAAACTCATAGATTTGCTTTCAGACTTCACAGTATAGTACAAGCGCTTGCCAAAAATAAAAAATAACGTTTTTTTATTCTTCCCCCTCGTTTTCTCCTATGCCCCAATATTGAGACCAACTCACCAACCGAATCGACCCCATTTTTTCATCTTACGGATATAGCTTTTTAGTTTCTATATCTCATCGTGAATTTTTGGTGCAATGCTTGGTTCAGCTGCTGTCAAGTTGCAATCTTTTTTCTAATTCCTCAGAAATTTGTTGGTGGGGTGGCGGCATTGGTTGGTTTCTGATGCTTTGCAAGTTCACAGGGACTTATCACATTGCTTTTTTTTTTTTTAATAAATTATTTGCTGCTGTTCATTCGTTTCGCTGGATTTTCCATCTATCCACTTGGGGAGTAGTTTCTTATAGCTAGATTAGTGAAAGATAGGGTTTTTCCTTTGTTACTGACTTTGCTGAGAGTTTGGAGAAGAGTATATGTTTGGTTAGTGAATGAGAGATTTTGGTTTTATTTTTCTGGAATTGGATTCCAGCACTTCATTCTTGAGCTTATTCTTGTGGGAATACTTGAAGGCAATTTCTCTAGATTGATGGGAAGTTTTTCCCTTCCCTGTTTGATGCTGATGGTGGAAAGAAAGAGGATAATTTGTTTTGTGGAGTTTGGGTAGTATTTTGATGTCTTTGGGTGTGGAAAGGAGGGGCAAAATGGATTTGTGGGTTGTTGCAGCTGCTGCTGGAGCTGGGTACTTAGCTAAATATTTCCACAGGGTTTCAAACAGTAGTGATAGGTCACCTCATTTGTGTTCAGATTCAGAGGATTCCAATCTTGAGAATGGTGGGTCCCCAAGCAGTCCCTTTCGCAGGCAAGCTTGCAGAGATGGAATGGGCAAGGATGTTTCTTTGGATAGAAGGGCTTCAGATGTGAACTTGCCGGATGGTCTTTTGACAGTAGATTTGGCTTCTAACAGAGGGCTTGATACTGAAAAAGTTAGACACTTAAGGAATTACAATGAGGGTGATGTCCTTTCTGGATTGAATTCGCCAGGTACATTTGCAGCAAATGAGAACTATAATGATATTGAAGATGGAAATGAGCAAAGCTCCGGTATTGGTGGCAATTGTGGTTTCCTGCTTCCCAATTCATTTGCAGGAGAAGTATGTTCTATACGTAATCCTTCTGGAAATAAAACCTCGCTGAGGACCAAGCATATGTATGGGCATATTAGTAGACCTCTAAATTCCTTGGAAAGTTGCTTAGTGGCTCAGCTATACAAAGAACATGCCGAAATTGAAGAACATGTCTTTAGTTCTCTTTCATCGCCATCCAGGTCCACGAGGTCATTTCTTGTATGTGATGGAAGCCGAATAATCAGCAGAGCAAATGATGATGATTCTAGCTGTGCATTAATTGGAACTGGAAGTGATGATTATAAGTTGCATAGAGATGACAGTCAAGTGAAAGATGAAAATGTATTATTCAGGGTTCCTTCCTTATGGAAAATTGGATCATCCAATGATGTCAAGAAGATGAGATTTAATGCAGACAATGAGCGAAGTGGGAGATTGAGCTCTTCCAATGTTGTGCTAAGTGGAAAACACATCTATACTCAACATGGTATAGTTCTTTATATAAAATACCTTTTTAGCTTTGCTGCATTGCAAATACTTGTTTTTAGCATTTCCTTTCATGCCTACATTTAGAATTTATGTGCTGTTTTGGGAGCAATACACTTTTTTACTCTTGAGGAAATTTATCAGTCTGCCCGTTGGGATATCAAATTGTTGAGCTTCCTCTACATTCTCTGGTTGATTACAGAGAAGACAAATAGTAAAGGAATCTTGTTTTATTTTCATGCTCAGGTGTATTTTTATATGCAGTTCATTAGTCTCAGAGAATGAGATTCACATATTATCAGTTATTTGAAAATCAAATGGATTTTGAGCTGGTCTAAAATCTTTAGATTTTGGAGGAATGTTATAGAATCTTAGTTTCTCTGTTCACAAATCAGATTTTCCTCAGAATTGATATCTTGCAGGTTTGGCCAATCTCACTGTTCCTTTACATATAGATGTTGTTTTGGGCCAGAGCGAGGGCATAATTTGTAAAGGATTTTATTATCTGGTCTTAACATAGTGATCACAGATAGCTATATAACCCAAATAAATAATCTGTATCAGTAACTTGACCTTTTAATGAAATAGGTTGCTATTTATTTCATGAGTTGATATCATGTCTTTGGTACTTGATTTGTTATGTGGTGTGTTTTGCTTTGATAACTACTCTTGTTGACACGTATATAATCATCAGATGCAACATTTCTCTTCAGTCTCGGGATTTCTTTTGGTATAATAGCTACCATCTTGGCAAATAAAAGAGAAATGGAGAAGTTAAGAGAGTTGTTGAAACAGAATGAAAACTTGGTTCAAGATCTACAAGAGGAACTTGATATGAAAGATTCAATGACTGTAAAGGAGTTACAGAGTGAAAATTATGGTTCACAGGATACGTGTGACCATTCCTTCTGTGATAAGGAGCTAAATGGATTTTCCCCTGAAAAGCACACGGATAACTCTCCAATAATTGACTGCAAAAAATCGTACAATCAGAAGGAAGACGAAAATCCAGAATTGATGAGCAAAATTGAAGCTGAGCTTGAAGCTGAACTTGAGAGATTGGGGTTAAACATGAACGAATCTAGCCTAGATAGAAGACTATCTGAGCTGGTTGAGGTAAGCATAAATGTTTGTCTTTCAGTTCCTAGTAAAAACATGATCCTATAGGTTTTTATCAGAAAAAAAAAAGTGATCCTATATAGGCACATGACATTGTCCTGGATATGTCTCTTGTGATGTTATTTATTATTTTGTGTACATGTATGAACATCCTAATAGATTTATAGTATGTTTGATTTTCCGTTTGGAAACTCCAAAACCATGGTTTTGGCAAAAGCTACTCGCTTGTAGGTTTTGGCAAAAGCTACTGCCTAAACCATGATTTTGAGGTTTCGAAACTGAAAACCAAACATGCTATTAGTCTTATGCCAGATAGGGGTGGAAGTAACAAGGAATGGAGTGAAATAGCCCTTTCTGATGTGTATGTTTTATAACTTAAAAAAGAGATTGTATTACTCAATTCCTCCCTGATTTCACCTTTACAAAGTATATCCTAGACTTGTATCATGAAAGTTAAATGCCTCATAATTAGTGGTTGTAGTGCAGTTCCCAAGTCTTTGTCCATTTACCCCTATTTTGTTCACCGTTTTTTTTTTTTGGGGGTGAAAGTTTACTTCTTTTGGTTTTCTCCATGCTTGTTGTATTCAAGTTAGCAGTGCTTAAAATGCGTCCATGGTGTTTTAATGTTGCAAAAATTCTTGCAGATTGACCCAGACTTTGTAGCAGATTTTGCTCGAGGTGAGTTGCGAGCTGACATGGTCAGTGGGGAAGATTTTGACCACCCAAAATCAAATGAGGATGCCAGTGACCCTATGACTGTCCCTGTAAACTATGCAGTTTCTTCTCATGAACTAAGTCTGCGCTTGCATGAAGTTATCCAATCCAGACTTGAGGAGCGCGTGCAGGAGCTTGAGCTTGCCCTCAAAAATAGCCAGAGGAAATTAAGTGTTATGGAATCCAAGCATTCAGGTTGTTCTCAAAAGTATTTCCCAAGCCATGTACAAGCATCCTCCTTTGCTAAAGGAAATATATTGACTTATGATGACTGTGACCCTACGGCCGAATCCACAGTTATGAATTCATCAGATGAAGCTCTAGGTGCATGCAATGAGGCTTATGAAGAATCAATAAAGATATGTGACTCTGAAGAGCATTCACCACTAAGCAACCATGACACTGACCAGAAAGGAATTTCACGTTCACATGATTGGCAATGGCATGTGTTAGGGGATCAACATGGTGGAGCAGATGGTCCCATAACTTACTCCACAGTCAATGGGGAGAGAATATCAAGGAAACACTCTTCTAGCGAGGTGACAATGTTGGAAGGGCAAAGCTCAAGTGTTCATGGATTAAGTGATGTTAGTGGAGATGAAGATTGTGATTGTGATTCTGAGAGGGAAAGGCAATTGATAAGGCAAATTGTTGAAAGGACCAAGAAAGGTTCTCCTGTTTTCCTAAATGCACGAAGGATATTGTATTCTATGGATGATGATGTTGATGAATATTGATATCAAATATTTTTTAGGCGTGTAGGAATAGAATAGAAGATGGTAGTGTTTGTTTTTTGTGGTTTTTTTGTTTTTTTGTTTTTTTTGAAAGAGGGGGGGGGGGGGGATTACAGGAAAGAGGGAAGTACTTATTCGCTATTAATACAGCAAAGCTTCCTTGCTCTTGACCTTGTTTTTTGCATATTGAGTTCATTGCATGCTTTGGGGGTTAGCTACCTCAAACTCAGGACGAGGTCCTAGCATTACTGGCAAAAATCTCAACAATAGTAAGGGACTGGTGATGAAATTTTTTTGGCCTGTTAGATGGGTTAGTCGACGTCGACGTAAATTTACACGTGATTACTACTCGTCCTGTATGTTTTGTTTGCGTACGAAGAGTTTGTTTCCCAAATAGGCTCAACTTTTAAGTTTAAAATGCAAAGACAAAGTAAATTTACAAGTGAATTCTTTTTAATTATATTTTTTTTTGGGATACATGGCCGGCGCCGAAGCCTAAAGGAAAGAAATGCTCAGACAGAAACAATATTTCTGGGCATAGCCTCTCCATGTCACGTGCACATAAGAGGTCAATTATACTTTAAATATGGTACAAACCGATTTTGACATTATTTTAACGATTCGTAGAGGATTGTCACGGCCCCGATCTTAATTAAACTTTGGCAGAGGTGCCAATCCAGACAGCCTATTGTAGGTTAAGTATAATAATGAATCTAGTGAATAACGAATTATCGGTTCGGTTAATGAATCTGCTTTAAAGTAATACTTAAATACGCTTGAAAAATTAATAATTTTAATGAACAATTTAATACTTTATGAAATCATACGTAAACTCAGTTCGCTATTATTCATTAGGCATAACCGCATCAAACCAAATCAAAATAACTCGTCAACTCAACAGTATTCTTAATTACAATTTCACTAACCTCACATTTTTGACGAAATTTTCTTATATACACCTGGAGGAAGATTCTTTCTCCTGTGGATCTGACACCATTAAAAAGAATTTTGGAAAATGTGAAAGTGGTGGGTACTTTTTTTGGGGTACAAACTTAAAAACTTTTATCCAGCGGTGAGTTCAATTTCTATAATGAGCCATGAAAAGCAACGCCCCCAGCATATCCCGTTCACAAACATCATGGGTTAAATGGATTCAACCCTAATCAAGGAGACATCAATACCATCAGCATGCTTATTGACTCCTTAGCGAAAAATAATACACATCCACTGAAACCCCAAATAAAAATAAAAAAAAAGCTGTGATTCAAATAACAGGTCAAAATAAAATCTACTGCAGACCTATATCGTTTAAAATGGACTATTCCCACATCAGTCTTGGATTATTGTTGCAACAATTCACTGATTTACATGCTGTATAAAAATCTCAATTTGGTCAAGACCAAATCACGTCAAAGCAAGCAACAAAAATTTAGATGCCCGACTCTTAACGAGAAGGGAAGGATGACGCGTAAGATGGACTGACATACATAACTATCTTCCCACCTATGTATTGCTGATTGAGATAACAATAATAACATGCTTGAACTGCACATCAGATTTAAGTCCAAAGTGATTTAGGGAGGTGTAGGCTACGATGCACTAGAGCAGTAGAAAACCAAGGAATACAAGCTTCCATCAAGCCCTTTTGGCAAAATTATCAGTATCATCATTGTCATCCTTGTAATTTCCTTCGTCCTCAAAACCTCCCACGTCGTCACCAACATTGCTGCTTTCTTTGCTATCCAGCTGGTCACTGCTGCCATATTCCAATCCCCCACTTCCATCAAATCCACCAGCAAAGTTGCTGCCACCACCAGCACCGGCATAATTATCACTGCCACCAAAACCAGCAGAGGTTTCGTGACTACCTACACCTGCAGCAGCATCAAAACCAGGAGCATTGCCATAGTTATCACTTTCTCCACCACCACCAGCAACACCAAAATTCCCACTTCCTCCGCCATAGCCACCGGCATTGCTAGTTCCAAAACTATCAGGAGCAGAATAGTTATTGCCATAGCCACTGCCCCCATAGTTGCCACCTGATCCATAGCCACCTCCACCATAACCTCCAGCAACATTGCCACCATAATCACCACCACTTGAAGCACCACCATATGGAGAGTTACCATAAGCACCTCCGTAGCCAGCGCCAGCTCCAGCACCATATGGTGCATTGCCATAAGAACCACCAAAAGCACCTCCACCGCCACCAAATCCACGGGTCCTTTCATTAGCATAGTTTACCCTAACCCGGCGACCATGAAGATCCTGAAAGCGTTGCGAATTGAAATCATGAAGCAATGGGAAAAAAAGATATCATATTGCCAGTCATTCAAGTTCCAAAATTAAGCAAAAAATGGTTAATGGAGGATTTAAAAAAATGTTAATACTATAAGATGGAAAGCATCACCAGGAAGGGAGTACACGCATATATGATCACAGATAAGTTACTGAAATTTACCCTATATACAACTAGATAGATGCATTCTCGGTACCTGACACTTAACTGGATACCGTGGAAATGTTTTAATTTGGTGTGCCTGTCATGTGAACTAATCCAATAATGGCCAAGATAATGGTTCTCTCTTTCTAAAGGTTTTCTAATGATTAAATAAAATAAACATCTGCCTTTAAATTCAAAATAATAAGAGGCAACTATTTCCTTATTACTTTAGTCAGGCCCCACACTAACAATGAACAAAGTATGATAGTGAGAACAATGAGCCGATGAGGGCAAAATGAAACAATTGTAGAAGATAACAGCTAGAGACAATGTGGCAGTCCTGATAGACATCATCAAAATCTAAATATCATAAAATAAGGCTGACAGGTATCTTATACCTAATAAATAACCACTGCATTTCTAAGGACAAAGTATTTAAATCTCTGTCCACATCACCTGACATGGCCACGGCACCTCTGTTGCAGCAGATGCAAGCGCATCACCCCATGATTGTGGACTACATTACCCCACATCACGCCACAACACAATCACAACCGTGACCACAATTTAAAACCTTAAGGACAAAGGAGAAAGCACCAAAGAGAAACACTGTTTCAAACTCAACAACAAACAAGAACACAAACACTGACTGTTATACAAGTAACCAAAATATACACTGCACATTCCCACAAACTGAATGGCTTGCATATGTAACTTCAGCAAATGGACATGAACATTTCACAACAACCACCACAACCAATGATATTCACAAAATAATAATACAAAGAACAACTAATCTATATTACCTGTCCATCCAAGGCTTGAATGGCACTTGATGCCTCCTCAACTGAACTGTAAGTAACAAAGCCAAATCCTCTGGATCTACCAGTTTCACGATCCACAATTATCCTTGCTACAAAGAGCATGACATTAAAGAAGCAATGATGAAAATAATTAACAAAATGATTTCAACAGAATTTCATCCCCCACCCCCAAAAAAAAAAAAAGAAGCTTTTTGTAGATGACTGGGGACAAAAATATAAAAAAAGAGAATCTAAATATTTACCATCAACAACTTCACCGTATCTTGAAAAAGCTTCCCTCAAACTTTGCTCATCAGTAGAATATGAAACACCTGCAACATACCAATGTTAGATACATCTCTATAAATCGTTATTATCAGCTACATAATGAGCAAAAAACATAAAACAGCATCATGGGTTCAACTTTAAGGTAGTCAAACTTTAAACACACCTCCTATAAACAGTTTTGAACTTGGAGCAGATGACATGCATCGGATAGCCTGGAAAACAGATGGGGATGAACGTAATTCTGAACTAATCTGCTTGCTTGCTGCATTTTTCAGTACATTCCCAATTCTACCAAAGAAAGCCATTGTTGTAACCTGAAGAGAAACAATAAACATTGATAACTACATTCTGTAACAGCATATCGCTCAAAAGAGAATACATACACAAACGCACACAGTTTTAAAAAATTAATCTGTACCCCAAGCATCAACAAACCAGATTGACAACACAAACCTGAAGGAAACAAAAACGAACTACATAAAAACTTAGCAAAATTATTTACTTCAGCTTGGTACCCCCAAACAATATTACAATCATTTCCTTGTTTTAGTTCCAAACAATAACATAAATTCGAAAGGCAGCTAAGTTTCTCACTTTCATTACCGAAACTACTAAATTTCACATAGCTACAAATAAATCAAATTTTCAAACTCCTTGATCTCCATGTTCCTCTGTTTCTACGTATTCAGCACCAAAAAAAATAAAAAATAAGGAAGGAAGAAAAAAATTAAGGGAAGATCTCTTATAATAAACAACGAGATTAAAACCACCGATTGAAAACGTAAAAGATAGACACAAAAAAAAAAAAAATCAAACGAAACTAGGATCAATTTGCCCCAGCTCAGTCAACTGTGAGAGGAAGCAATTGTTGACAATAACAATAAATCGAATCGGAAGCAAAAGAAAGAACGACGTGAAACAAAAACGAAGTGAACCAGAATAAAAGAAGGTAGTGAAGCATAGTGAAGAAGAGGACGAAGAAGAGAATTGCATATTCGGAGAGTACCTTGGGGGTTTCTCGTGAGCTAAAACCCTAAGCAGAGATACGTCTGCTCTTTTTCTGGGAAATGGAATGGAACGGGGTTTATGTAGGTCTAAGTCCAAGACCAAGAGACCTACGTGGAGAGCTAGGAAGAGGTGTCGATATCAGCCCTTGATTTCAATTCGAGAAAAAGCAACCGTCCGATGCTAGCTCTCGCGGTGAGGTTGATCCATGTGTGTCTGCAAAGACAATGTTTTAACTTTTAGGAAGTGATCACATAATTTAATTGTGTATAAAATTTTGTTATTAATTAAAAGGATTTAATTTATATTTACTGATGGTATAAAAATATTTTCAACTGTCATCCAATTATATTCTCATATTCGCATGACTTTTGGAGTAATGGGGGCAAAAGTTATGTATATTTACTTATGTAATAATATATAATTGAATGACATTATAAAAAATTTTTATATTATCAATATATATAAATTAAATCCTAATTAAAAAGGCGAGATTTGAAGAGAATCTAATCAATAAAAAAAAATTGAACAAAATTATATGAAATTTTTATATAAGTGAATTCATTTTCAGATATTTTTTGCATGTTTGGATATCCATTTGCAAGAATTATGATGTTTGATTGTTGATTCCCAAAATCAATTATTATTTCTAGAATTGATTTTAAAAAAAGTGAAAATTTTTACTTTTTTTTAGAATAATTTTTACAGAAATAACCAAACAAAAATTATTTTATTTCAAAATTAATTTTAATAAAATTAATTTTAATAAAATTAATTATATTTAGAATCAATTGTACAAAAAAAAAAAAAGAACCAAACGAGAATCTTATCGTTGCAAATCTCAACGGTTATGTGTTTGCCATTATATTTCTCTTTTCTTAATAAATAGTTAATTTAGTTGTCTAACTAGATATTAGTTTAATTTTTTAATACTTAAAATGAATATTAATTTAATAAATATTTTTAATATACTGTAAATATGAAAAATTTTGGCACTGTTGGTTAACTAAATACTGTTATATTATTAAAAAAATATTAACTTTTTCTTTGTCATTAGAGTATTTTTACCTCTAAATACTATTGCAACTAACAGCTTTTTCGAACAATTATCTTTGCTGATGGTAGTTATAGATATTACAAATAGAAGGATTAACTTCTTCAAAAATTATTAAGTACACAGACTAAATTATATGTAATTTTTTTCCAAGAGACTAATATATTAAAACACGAATTTATAGAAACCAAGATATAGTTTCTTTAAAAAACCTATTCTTAAATTTCTTTTTAATGATTTATAAAACTTAATGCAAAAAAAAAAAAACATTTTCCATGAAAGTAACTTGCCTTTTACTGTCTCATTAAAAGGGGAAAAAAAAAAGTAGCCTTTAACTACACTAGAAAGGCAAAATAATCTAAAAAAGCACAAGAAAACACCAACCTCGCTAATCGCAAACAAAAAAGTGTAACAAAAAGCAAGAGTTAGCTTCGATCAAATACTAATGAACTATTCATGTATCAAAAAAATAAAAAAAGTAATATACTATTTAACTTTTCCTGCCCTTTTAAGACAGACAGGCCTAGGGGCCTCCCTGAGTTTATAGCTCGCAGAAAGGCCCAAACCCACCAAAATGCAGATGGGCCCAAGCTCACGTTTTCCCCGTTCTTAATTCATGCTTACTTAGGACCCACTGTCAGGTAACCCACAACCTCTGAAATTTCGATCCATCGCTCGCTCCCACGCTGACTTCCCCCAAACTAAAAAGTGGAAACTGGAAGCCGGAAAAACCACAGCCTCGTCCTTCGATCCGTAACTGAATGGCACAGCCCCAAACACCCCCAACCGCAGCCCCAACACTCCTCGACTGTCTGGGTGAAGAAATCATCCGAATCGTGGCCCCAGTCTCAATCTGCATGTTCCTCGTCGTCATCCTCGTCTCCATCCTCAACACCAACAACCCTTCCTTCTCTTCCTCCGTCTCCAGCATCGCCACCATTGCATACACCGAAACAACCTCCGACTCTTCATGGGACAAGTTCCTCGGCGCCCTCTTAAACTCCCTCGCCTTTGTTGTCGTCGTCACAGTTGCAACCTTTGTCTTGGTCCTCCTCTTCTACTTCAGATGCACCAGGTTCCTGAAACTGTACATGGGTTTCTCTGCTTTTGTCGTTTTGGGCCTCCTCGGCGGTGAAATTTGGATCTTTTTGATTCAGCATTTTAGCACTCCAATTGATTGCGTGACTTTTCTTGTGGTTCTGTGTAATTTTGCTATTGTTGGTGTTCTGGCTGTGTTTATGTCGAAAATGCCGATTCTTGTGACTCAGGGTTACTTGGTCGTTATTGGGATATTGGTTGCTTATTGGTTTACTATGTTGCCTGAGTGGACCACCTGGGCCATGCTTGTTGCCATGGCATTGTATGACCTTGCTGCGGTTCTGTTGCCCATTGGTCCCTTGAGGCTTCTTGTGGAGCTTGCTATATCGAGGGATGAAGAAATTCCTGCTTTGGTTTATGAGGCTAGGCCTGTGAACGTTAATAATTTGGATCCAAGGGTTGGTGTTAATCATAGGAGGGTGTGGAGAGATACGAGGGTTGTTGAGAATTCGAATCTCCTGGGTGATGCCAATATGAACGTCAATTCTGTGTTGGGTCATGGCGTCAATGCTGAATCGAACTACAATTCGGATTCAAACAGCAATGCCCCAGATGGTGTGCATGGTGACACAAATTCGGCTGGGGAGGATGCTGTTTCGAATTTGAGTTCTAGTACTTCTTATAGGATCTATAGTGACAGAAATTTGGTCAGAGCCGAAGAGGGGCGGGTTCAAGAAACTGATTCGGAGGTTACTGCTCCCTTGATTGATCATGGAATGAATGCCCGGATCCATAGAGCAGAAGATGTGGCGTCGAATGAAAATTTGATGCTAGAGGGAATTGGATTGGGTTCATCTGGTGCAATCAAGTTAGGGCTGGGCGATTTTATCTTCTATAGTGTCTTGGTTGGCAGGGCAGCAATGTATGATTTTATGACGGTGTATGCATGTTATCTTGCTATCATTGCTGGTCTGGGCATAACTTTAATGCTTTTGGCTTTATATCAGAAAGCTTTGCCTGCTCTTCCTGTGTCAGTAGCACTGGGTGTGTTGTTTTATTTCTTGACCAGGCTCTTACTTGAAGTATTTGTGGTACAATGTTCCTTAAATCTCCTGATGTTTTAAGGTTAGAAATTATATAGCTTGAATTTGGTTTTTGGCTATAAAAACATATTACATGATTATATATTCCAGTCAAAGTTCTTCTGGGCTCCCGTTTAGTTGTGAGGCTTTTAAGCACTGTATCTGTTCTTTCTGTTTTATAGTACTTCTCTCTTGATGTCCTTTTTGGTTCTAAGAAGGTCCTGTTGGGCCTAAGGGAGAAGGGGAACGGAGCATAACATCACCATAGGTCCCTGGAAAATGTTGAGCTATGCTCAGCAGTTCACTTTGATGCCTTTCATTAAATTATTTGTTCAATAACTCTTTTCTCCGTTAATTGGTGGCTAGAAAACATCCAGTTTATTGCTGGTTCAGGATCTGTGACCAAAATCACTCGATTCATGTTCTTTAAAGTAGAAGAGGTGCCAAACTATCCAAAATATATTGGCTTTAGCTGTTGAAATTAATTTGATGTAGCAAATCTCCAAATACAATATCAATGCTTGATCAGTTGACCAGCCTTTACATCATACTTTTTGTTGAAATACCTATAATTTGGAAAATAATCGGGAAAATAATTCATTTACTTGCCACAAAAAAGTTGAGAATTATTAGAGATATATGGATATCGTGGCAGCTAGTCTGAGCTAGTAGTTTATTAATTAATATAGAAAACACTGGATATTGCAGCGCAGACAGAAACAAAATAAACTATTATGGATGAATAGAATGGAAGTAGGACGCCCTTTGAGGCAAGAATGTTGTATTCGTTTTTGTTTCCATTTGTTTTTTCACAGGGGAGAACTGAAAGCTTTGAATCTCTGGTGAGCTTTTTCTTTCATTCATTTTTATTACAGGGAAGTTTAGATCTCATAGCCACAATATCTATCTAGTGAAAGGTGCAAAACTGCTGCCCACCATAGATATTAATGCAGTGTGAATTTCCAAATTCGCTATATATTTGGTTGTACTTTTGACTGGAACTGTTCTGCTATTATATTGCTTTCTCGCTCTGTTTATGACAAGCTGCTACAGTAACATTGTAGAGCTCTACTCAAGACATTCCTTTCAACCTGCTGATTTCATTTTGCTGAAATGAATTCGTGTCTTCAATGCGGGTACTTTTTCATATCAGGCACACAGCCTGCACTATTGAAGCATGGTTTCACTAGTTATATAAGAAGCTAGCTGATTATTCTATATCTGGAGAACACATACTTTGTCTATAAAGTAATATTTATGATAAATGAGACAAGTGACCTGATGTAAGATTTGGAGGAATTCACCTGCTAGCAACTTGTGGAGGGCTCAGGGTTTAAAACTTGCCTATTTTAAGGTTTAGGCATGAAGAAGAAGGGATTTGGGGTTATGGATTGAGATTTGGAAGGCTAAAAGGGTGCCTGACTAAAGTGAGGAAAGTGTTAGGGTTTCGGATTGTAACAGAATAGTGTTGTTTAGAGCTGTAAGAGTAGAGAGAAAGTTTGAAGATATATTATATGGATGTAACCAGTAGCAAAAGAGAGTTAGGAGAGAAAGGAAGTAGGTAACAACAGTGTTAAGTCTCAAATACTCGCTATCTCAACTTTACTTGATCTGAAATTCTGTATATGCAATGGAAACACATAGGACAGCATTATTGAATATTTCGGACTAAAAAAGTGTGAGAATCAACTTATTTATTTATAGAATGATTGAGACTCCCTCGGTCTAGCAAACTTCATTTAGAGAACCTATTGACACAAGTAAACTAAAGATGAGGCTCACTAGATTATACTGGCTCAATTATTTAGATATTGTATTTATATATAGTTATTGCAAAAGTATTGTATTTTTTTGTGTATTTAAATAAATATGATGAATTTTAAATAAATCACAATAGTTAATCGCAATTTCAGGCTGTCAAAAGTAAAAAAATATTATTTAATTAAAATTGTAACACATTGCGATTTCAATAAAAAAAATCATTTTAATAAAAATTGCAACACATCAGTGCAATTTCAATAAATTTAAATTAAAACAAAATAAAAAATATTATTTTAATAGAAATCACAATTCATTATTGCAATTTTAATAAAATAAAAATTAAAAAATATTATTTTAATAAAAATTGTAACTCATTGTTGCGATTTTAATAAAATTAAAAATTAAATAAAAAAATTATTTTAATAGAAATTGTAAGCAAAAGTTGTGGTTGCATTTTTTTTTATTTTTTCGTGTATTTAATATGCATGTACTGTGTGTGTTTTGGTTTTTTTTGTTTGTGTGTGTGTGTGTGTGTGTGTGTGTGTGAGAGAGAGAAATCAACTAGAAGAGAAGCGAAAGAAAGAGTGATAAAAAATAAAAACACCATAATTTCTTAATTATTTTTTAAAAACAATTTCTTATAAAAATCCAATGAACAATCTAAAAAACCCGATTATACTCAATCTGCCATGAATGGAGAGTACAAAACTATCCCTTTTAAAAGTATGATCTTTGTTACCAAGAACAAAAAACTCCGATCTATGAACTAATGATTTATTAAGGTGTTGAAATATGCCCAACCACCTGATACAATCTCATAAACATAACATACAATATAAACAAGCACGATTTCTTTTAAAGCTAGACGGCTTTGAAGGAAACTTAAATTCTTTCCTTTATGGATGTGAAAAAGTCACTTTTTCTGGACTAACTAAAAAAGGGATCAACTTGTAGTTTGCTTCCATGTTCATACTAATTGGAGGAAAATGTAAGAACCAGTGTGATTGCCAATTTTAGATTATAATTATGGCTTTAAATTGATAATTTTATTTGAATGACTATAAACCAAACATTTTGGTTCATGCGCAGCTAATAATTGACAAACACATGCACTGCGTTTCTAAGGACCCGCTGCAGGATTCCCTGTTGGAGAGCTTTATTTGCGGGTTTGCTCCCAAAAAAAAAAAGGTTTTTGTAATCTGCGATTTCATGATTCGTCCTTAGGAAATCAAAACCTGGTAAGCAGAAAATCTTATACATAAAATCCTTATTTGCATTTGACGTGTGACTTCTTCAGCTGCAAGTATGCAGGGTCTCTCGCGCTTCATCAAAACTGCAACATCCTTAGGTTATACTTTAACTGAGGATTGACATTGGTATGATACATTTTGAGCAACTTTCTGTGGGGAGCTCGATGGAGATCCTAACCATGAAGGCGTATGAAAACCGAGTTGCGTCCCAGGGCTTAAGCAGTTTCCTAATTATGTGCTTGGCATTGAGGTTTGGAAATTTAATTATATAAGTAAACTACCGCAACGCTAATCTCAAATCCGTTGTAGTCTAGCTGGTTAGGATACTCGGCTCTCACCCGAGAGACCCGGGTTCGAGTCCCGGCAACGGAAGTTTTTTTGACACCTTTTGTCATCTGTCAATGGAATATATGGCTACCTCATCCAAAACGGAGCTAAGATGCTCACACCCTTCACTTGTTGAGCTGAAGATAGCACACAGATCTTGATGAACCTTCAAAAGCGATCCAAAATATAACTTTCTATTTCTAGAACATGCACAATGTACTGGATCCACTTCCTCACCAATATTGGAAGAATTTCTACCTGTGTAAGTGCTGTAAGCACAAATTGCTTTCTGAGAATTTGAAATATGTACTTCTGCAAGAAGTTCATGGTCTGGGATGTATACATCCACATGTAATTGATCTCGTACTGAAAACATGTTGCAAATCAACAGCAGTGTATAATTTGGAGTTGTTGCTCAAGTTGGATTCTAGGGTAGCAGTGATTGACAGAGAGTGGCTGGCCATTAGAGAAAATGTGAGTGATGTGGCGTCATGCTACCTGCCACATCAACTGCTTCATCTACCCAGAAACACATCAAGGTTGTCTTGATGTAATTCATGACATACTTGGTACTGAACCGGCCCCAAGTGACCCTCTCGTGGCTTCTAGGATCATGCTGAAACCTCCAAAATGTGTTGGCTAGGCTTTTTTATCAAACTGCCATTGTTTCCGAAACTATTTACCAATATACTACACTTTCAAAACTATTTACCAAATTGCTCCCTTTTCGTCCATGCTAGAATAGAATATGATATCGTAAAATCATTTTTTACGGTTGGTGAATCCAACATGGAATCGTCATTGCATTTGGTGAATCCTATGTGGATTCGTCAAACGCAAAGGCGATTTTAGGTAAAAATCTCCAACCTTAAAGGCGATTTCACGTAGACCACCGTTTCAGTTTTATAACCACTCTACTCTCCATCAACACCCACACCCCAAATATTACTTTATTCCAAAATCTCCTAAATTTAATATAAAACAAGAGGTTCTATGATTTGACTTTTGAAATTATATATTTTATAAGATTTAGATGAGGGGAAATATCGTACGAATACTTCTGGGTAGCTAGGGGTTGGGTGCATAACCTGTGGGAAATTGAACTACATTAAAGATCAAATGGTCAATAAAACTTTAAATAGGCATAACTTTTGACTCAGAATTCTAATTTATTATTATTATACTTTTTCAGAAAGGCCCAGACAAGCCCATTAGTGTGGCAACCGTCATAGCCATTGGCGCCATTTTGGACTTAAAATAATGTTGTTTGAAGGTGTTTTGGCCACTTTTTTATTTTTGTATGATTTTTTTATTATTTTTTCCCTTTATATAATTTGTAGTATTAAAATAATGGTTAAAAATACTAACATAATGGTTACAAATATTGAAAAGATGGTTATAAATACTGAAATAGCGGTTAAAGAGCGCATTTGGGCTAGAAAGGGGACTACGTAGAATCGCCTTTAAGGTTGGAGATTTTCATTTAAATTTGTCTTTACGTGAATTCACTAAATGTAAAGTCGAATCCTATATGGATTCGCCAAACGCAATAGCGATTCCATGTTAAACTCGTGAGCCGTAAATGTGATTTTATGATATCATATTTTATTCCAATGTAGACAAAAAAGGAGCAATTTGATAAATAATTTTAAAAATGTGGCATATTGGTAAATAGTTTTGGTAACAGTGGCAGTTTGGTAAAAAAGCCGTGTTGGCCAAGCCAGTCATCCCCAAATGAAAAAGGGCCTAGTGCAAAGTGACCCTCTGGTAGCATTGAAGGTGAACACCACCTCTAGCGGGGGAAACAGTTTTTTGTTGCATTTGTTGCAATAGCACCTTTGAATGCCAGGGATGTAGACCTTATATAATATCACCAAGCCTTTTTGTAAGCTTATGCAACTCAACCCCCGAACAAAAGAATTAACTTCTTAAAAGAACCTGTCTTATTAAAACGACATCAAGATGTACTAGAACCTCATACATGTCAAGAAAGCAAAATAACTTCTATGGTGTTTGGGCTCCCCACGACATTTTCAATACCCTCTCAGATCTTAGTTTTCCCGTTTTTCAAGAATGACAATGTAGTCAAATATTTCTTTACACTTGGTTTTCTCAACTTGATCCTTGTTGGGGGATAGGATAGAAAATTGTGGAGGTAAGACTTTATCCTTATAACCTCTCCCTACGCTATAATATGCGGCTATTGACTTCTTAACTGATGGTACTTGTAGTGGCATTTAAAGAAGGGAAATTGTGATAACTTATAAAATGTCGAAAAGTTGCAGTAAATACGAACAACATATTTACTTTGAATCCAATTGAAATTGCAAAAGAGATTACCAGCGGGACTTAATTTTGCCATGTGGACATACTTCTAATTGTAATGTTAATAATTGACTAATTTGGTCCTTAGGTATCAACGGGTTTGGTTCAGGTTATGAGCATCAAATCATTTTATTTTAAAAGATTTAGAATATTATTGTATAATATTTTGTTAACAATATTCTTTGCGAACTAATATGTCATACATAGTATCATCCTATTTATCATAATATATATCATTCTAAGCTGAGGCCTTGGAACAGGGTAATCTCATGTGATCCTTAATTGAAACATATACAAAGATTTATCTATGGAATAATAAATTGACAATCACCATATATTTTGTATGATACAGGCCATGAATGAAAAGCGAGATTGTAAGCCAAGGATAAATTAAATTAAACACTTTGCACAACTGTCAAAGGATTGATATCATATCACGTTAGAGTGACATGTTTGAACATCACAATTTAATACCAAATACAACCATTTCTCATATAAATATACAACATATTTATGTTATCTCGTTACACATATTCTTAAATATTTACCCACATTTACATTAGTATAGGATGTCTATATAGCATGGGTTGAAAAAAAAATTTCTTTGTCACGTTAAAAAATAACTAGATAACGTAGTTTGTTTCACGCGTAATGTTTTGTCACCAGTGTTGCTTTTTTTTTTTTTTCCAGTTATTTCATCTAGAAACTTCATTGTGATATATTTATTCTTTTATAGAAAATACTAGAACTGCCATACTAGATTTCTCCTCAACTTAGGCTTCAAAGGATCGAACAAGAAAAGCCACGTCATGCATGGTAGGTACAACACAAGATGACAAAGGTTGATAGTTGGCATGTTGGGCGTGCATGGCATGCAGCAGCCGAAGTTTGTTACTTGAGAGAAAAATTCGAGAGAATCCAACGCCTAAACTTGTGCAACACCTTCTGTTTTATTTCCAATTCATCACTTTCCTTGTCCATCTGTCATGTTGTTCAATTTAACTTCCCACCCTTAATTATTCTCTTAACAACCTTCATTTTTTTTTAGTCCATAGAGGGCAATGGGACCGCTGATTTCTTGGCCATCTCCCGCTTAGTTGATTTCAGCAGAGGGCCTGGTCGGCAGTCTCTTTGGATCTTTTCGGACACATTGGTTTGTTATGTAATATTCTTATTTCATTTTGGATTCAATTTTTTTGAAATGTGCTTTTTCTTTTGTTACTTGAACTTTCCGTGTGAAAATGGGGTTTGTTTGTTTGCTTTGTCATAACTTCCATGAAATTTCAATCATTGTGTAGTATTAATTTTCCTAGGAGATTTTCCATTTATATCATGATAAGTCAAGGACTAAAGGTGTTTCTGTTGTCTCCTTCCTTTAACAAATGCCATGTTGAATTCCAAGTTTTATAGACCAGTTGTTGTAAAGGTGCACAAATTGAAGAACTGAAAATGACAATTTGTCTTAATATTGTGTATGCATTTTAAAGGGAATGAATATTTTGTAATTTTGTGCAAGATTTTATATAACGAACATGCAGATGTAATTATTGCAAGTCTAGTTGATTTTCGTTGGCTGATAAATTTTACCTTCACATTCTAGAAGGTAAATATACCAGTTTATGTTGTCGTTGTTATTGTTGTTTATATCCTTCAATTCTGTCAAGCTGATAATAATATTTTCCCTCGCGCCTTCAAGTGGCTGACAATTTTTTTTTTTCAGCTTTATTAAATCAGCATTTAAACCTATAAAACTTAAAAATGTTCAAAAAGTTAGTGGTTGATTTCAAACAAATCCTAGTTTCTTTTGGTTTTTGCATATGGAAACACTTGTGGTTAAGATGATGTTTTAAGATATGAGATTGATTTGAGATTCTGGTTTTACAGAATTGCCATTAGAATCTCTGGACCCTGGATCACCTGACATTGTTGGCTAATGGAAACTGGAAGTGATGATAGATTCAAACCTGATTGGAGAACTGATCCTGCCACAAATATAGGTGAATTGCATCATACAACTACAACTGCAGTGACAGAACAAGGACATGGAAGCAAAATCAATAGCCATTTGGAAGCTCATCCTTCTACATTGAGCAACAACCAGGCCCCCCCTTCATCATCATTATCATCATCATCGTCATCCCAAAACCCCTTCCTACATAGTGATTCAGACAACAACATAGGCAATGGGGGCATGATGAATAATGATGGCCCTTCAAGCACATATCATTCTGGCCCTATAGATGACACACATCATTCTTCTAGTGGAATTGATGTGTTAGGCCCCCATTCATCATCGCCAGGAAATCCATTCCAAGAGCCACCAAAGACAGGTAATGAGGCATTTGACCCATGGGGAAACCAACCATTTGCATATGAAACTGCCCCCACGAATGTTGAACCACATAATCCCTTGCCAGTCACAGACCAAGGACATCATAACTTGGACAGCAGCAATATGTGGACACCATTTTCCTCAGATCCTGAACCTTCAAGCCAAGAGCCTATCCAAGTTTCTGTAAACCTCACCAGTAAGTCCCAAATAGACACTCATGCACCTCCAAAATTGGAAGTGCATCCCCAAATATCTGCAAAATCTAGCTATGATAATGATATCCCAATAAGCTCTATGCCAACTCATGCACAATCTGGTCATGTGGTAGGAGCACAACACTCAGCATCAGCATCAGTTGCATCTAGTTCAAATGAAGAATTTGGCACAATAAACAAAGGGTCGGAAATACAAAACCCTCCAGTGCAAGTAATGGAGCGTCCAGGGGATGATTCTGGTTATGTTTTTCCATCACACGTCTTTGCTAGAAACACCACAAACGCCCCAGGGGAATGGAGCACTCCCTCTAATGAATCACTGTTCAGCATTTACATGGGAAACACGAGCTTCTCAAGTGAGTTGTTGTGCTTTAGTAGAACTGAGTTTGATAAGCCTGGTGGTGACATGTTCACGCTTGATCCCCCTAATGCCTCACCAAGTCAAACCCAACCCAAACCCCAAGCCCAAGCCCAACCCCTACCTCAACCCCCACCCCCAGTGAGTAAATTCACTGATATAAGCCAAAGAGCTGCGGAACTACATGAAGAAAGTACGAAAGTAACTGAAGCAAAAGCTGCTGAGACAATGAGAGAGGTTATAATGGAAACCAGTCGAACCGCAGAGAATGCTGCTAAAGGGGATGATGGAAACCAATCTTCTGCTTCTCAACCGTAAGCTTTGATCGCTAACTTCTTCTTTGTTATGTATAAATGCATGCTGGTTTAAGTCACTAGTCTATTTGGGATCTATGTTAGTACATGGGTAACAGAGATAAGCATTATTGTTGCTGCATGTTTGGTTTTCTGTGTGCACAGCTTCAAACCATGGTTTGGTCGCTGAAAACGGAAATTCAAACATGCACTTAGTCTACTAGAAGAAAGGGATGGTGATGCTTCTTGATAATGATGCAAGCTTTTATTTTGATATAAAGTTTCTAGAGCAAATAGTTGAACTGACCCTTTTTTTTTTTTTTTTTTCAATCTGAAGATCTACCGAGAAAGATAAAAGTGTATCATCAAAGGGTGCTGAGAAGAAGCAAAAGCCAGAGAAGCAAGAAGAAACACCAAAAGCAGTTGATCAGTCCCCGAAGCCAACCACAGATGCTCCTCCTTCTAAAGGATGGCTATCTTGCTTCGCATGTTGTACATTTTGTCAATAGGACACATTAGGTGATCATAAGTAACGCCAGAGTCTCTTGGTGGCTTTTGCCAAAACCATATACTATATCTCTCTCATGTTGTCAAGCTAGTGTTAATGCATTTGCATTGCAGGATAGCCTTAGCCAGTTTGTTGTACATCCTAGTTGAGAAATCAGAGATGAATTTCTGATTTAACATTGTATAATAGATTGTTGTTAGTCTAATTGTACTATTAACAGGTCATTAATTATGGAATGGCAGAAGCAATTGTCCAGGAATTCCATGGTGAGCTTCTCATCCCCCATGTAGTGCGCATCATGATTTTGCATGTTTACAGAACTTATAGTCAACTTACTGAAATGCTCCTTATTTACTAGTTCCGAGTTTATGATAATTGAATCATAAAGAGGAACCTAATAAAAAAGTGAAAAGCGAAATGTATTATTTTAGGCACTCCAGTCTCACAGCAGTGCACGTGAGATAGCTGGTAAACGAGCATATTCATATAAATGAAAAACAAGAGTTACTGATATTCATATTTTACAATGTTTCCCTACATGAAGTTGGCAAAATGGTGTACATATTGGCCCTAAACCAGTAAGGGAATTTGTTTAACCTGTTTATAGGTAAGGCAAGGCTTTCTTGTTTTAACCATCGAGCTAGGCGGGTAAAGTTCGATCCGTGATAAATAGATCAATTCATTGTAGTAAATAATTTCAAAAAATTAATATAAACCTATAGGTTGACTATAACCATGATATTTAGGTCTCCCGGCACAAATTGAAGTTACTTTGTAAAGCATCATATACTTTTTAAGCCAACACGAATCATATAGGTGCGAGACTTACAAAATTTATAAAAAATATACTGTGATTATATTTTATTGTTTAAATAAAATTAATTCTTCCAAATTAGTTATAAAATATGAATTTTAAGCACATTAATTATTTTAACATTAATTTTTTATTGATTTCTTTTAAGATTAATTTTCTTCAAAATCTAAAGTAAATAATAAATACACTGAAAATCAACATTTGTTTGATAAAAATGTATATAGCTACAATGAAACTAAAGAATTATATTAATATTGCATCTATTTTATCATTATTTTTTCATAATTACCACTCACCTTACATTAAAAAATTGGATAATTTTTTAATATGGAGTGTTCTATTTTTTTTTTTAAAAAAAAATTTCTAACATATACGAACCATCAAGACATGAGTTATGACTTATATCTCGTCTCATGAGAAAAAAATCTCATGCCCATACAGAAATACAAGGTCTGTACAGCCCAAATTCAATAAAAGAAAATATTTCATTTCCTAAAAAAAAAAAAGAATAAAATCATGCCATTTTTTATATGTTTTGATTTGCCGGTCCTAACAAAAGGAAGCCGCTTATTATTTTTCCCAAAACATTTTTTAGGAAATAAAAGCATAAATTAGATTTCAAACAATTCCGTCGTATGTTTCGAAAAAACGCGCTATGCATTAAAACAAAAAATAGAAAGATTAGAAAAGAAAAAAAAAAATGATATTTTGACATAGTCCATTTTATATTTCAAGCTGACATATTACCTATTTATTATTGGATGGGTGTATGACCTTCATTTAAACTGAGTTCTATATTTATCAAATGATAAATGAGTGATATATCGGTGTGGAATATGAGATGGACTATGCTATAAATAACACATTAAAAAAAAAAAAGGGAAAGAAAGAAAGAAAGAAAGAAAGGGAAAAACACATAGGCAAGGCGCATAATGGCGCCACTCATTGGAGCCAAATACACCGCGCGACAAAAGTGAATTTGAAGCGTTGATTTGTTTTTCACTTTCAGACCCGCGAACTCTTAACATTTCAAAGGCAGTTCCCCGCCACAAGCCACTCATACTAAAGCACAAACCTCAACACTCTCTCCTTACTCGTTCGTTCCATCCTTCTTCTTCCCTCTTTCTTTTCCCTTCGCATTTCATTCATCTTCCCAAACACGCTTCTACTTCTTTCTACTGAAAAACACAAAACACAGAGATTCAAGTTCCAATGGCGAAATCAGTGAGTCCCGACGCCATTTCTACCCTGCTTGCAAACCCCTCCCCCGATTCCTCCTCGGATCTCCCCGACATCGTCGTACAGGTCCTCGATCTCAAGCAAAGCGGCAACAGATACATGTATGTCAGTCTCTACATTCACCTCAGTAACTAACTCTTTTGGTTTTTGTTCTGAGATCTGCAACTGTTAGTGACGATTTCTTCTGAGCTTGTGCTTTTTTTTTTTCGGTGGTATTAGGTTTAGTGCTAGTGATGGAAAATTGAAGCTGAGGGCGATTTTGCCTTCGAACCAGTACTCCGAGGTGCTCTCTGGGAAGGTTCAGAATTTGGGTCTTATTCGCATCCTTGACTACACTCTCAACGATATCCCTAACAAATCTGAGAAGTAAGCCCTAATTCCCTTCACACACATCACGTTTCTCAACGACATATACTCATTTTCGTAGCTGATTTATAATCTTTGTTGTGTTGTTTGGTGTTTCAGATATCTGATTGTTACCAAGTGTGAACCTGTCTCCCCTGCGCTGGAAGCAGAGATAAAGAGCGAGGGAAGTTGCATTGTTCTGGAGCCGAAGCAGGAGGCTGGAGTCAAGAGTGAAAGTGGTGCTGGGATTATGTTGAAGCCCAAGCAGGAGGATGGAGTCAAGAGTGAAGGTGGTGCTGGGATTATGTTGAAGCCGAAGCAGGAAGTGGTGGCAAAATCTGCTGCTCAGATTGTGCACGAACAACATAGAAAGCGAGTACTCTTTGTGATCTTTTTTGTACTCGGTTTTTTTTTAGTGAGATTTGAGTTTCCGGGGGTTTTTTTTTTTGTGTTTTTGTGCGTTTCTGAGCATTTTTGTGATTTATCAATTTTTTATTTATTTATTTTTTCCAGTGTTGCTCCTGCTGCAAGAATGGCAATGACACGCAGGGTGCGTCCTCTTGTTTCGTTGAATCCATATCAGGGTAATTGGACAATCAAGGTTAGTGTTACGAGCAAAGGGAACATGCGCACCTATAAGAATGCTCGAGGAGAAGGTTGTGTCTTCAATGTTGAGTTGACAGACGAAGATGTAAGAAACAGTCTATTTGATCGATATTGTCGCATGAATACTTGAGATTTAAATTAAGTGTGGAGAGTAATGTATTTTTTTAATTTCTTCAGGGTACACAGATTCAAGCTACCATGTTTAATGATGCTGCAAGGAAGTTTTATGACAAGTTTGTTCTGGGAAAGGTTTACTACATCTCAAAGGGGACTTTGAAAGTTGCTAACAAACAGTTCAAAACTGTGCAAAATGACTATGAAATGACACTGAATGAGAATTCTGAGGTGGAAGAGGCGGCCAATGAAGCAAGTTTTGTTCCAGAAACAAAATTCAACTTTGTCCAGATTGATCAGTTGGGTCCCTATGTCAACAGGACCGATCTTGTTGGTCAGTATTATGTCTAGAAGACATTCTATAGTGCTATTTTATGCTTTTGCTAATGTTTTGTTTTAATATCTGTTATGTGTACCAGATGTCATTGGAGTTGTTCAGAATGTGTCTTCAACTATGAGCATTAGGAGGAAGAGCAATAATGAGAGTATTCCAAAGCGTGACATTACTATTGCTGATGATACGTGAGTATTTGCAATTTTTAGCCTATATTGTTTGGCATTTGTTCTGTCGTATTAGTGAAATTTTAAATTTTAAATTTTAAATATCTATATTTGACATTGCAGGAAGAAGACAGTAGTTGTGTCGCTGTGGAATGAACTTGCAACTAAAATAGGGCAAGAGTTGCTTGACATTGCTGATAAGTCTCCAGTAGTTGCAATCAAGTCCCTCAGGGTTGGGGACTTTCAAGGTATGCTAAGCCATAAACTTTGTTAATTATTGAATGGCATGAGTTCAAAGAGGATCATTTACAAATCATTGTTGAATTGTCTGTTTCAGGTGTTTCTTTGTCAGCTATAAGCAAAAGTCTAGTTGTGATTAATCCAGACATACCTGAAGCCAAGAAACTTAGATGCTGGTATGTCAACGTCCAGAAGGCTATTGTCCCTTTGTCATGATATTTATGTGATAACCATACTCACCTTTATATGACCAACAGGTATGATTCTGAAGGTAAGGACGCTGCAATTGCCTCTGTGGGCTCTGGATTAAGTCCAGCATCCAAAAATGGAAATAGATCAGTGTACTCTGACCGTGTTTCACTTTCTCACATAACCTCAAACCCATCCTTGGGAGAGGACAAGGTATATCTTCAGAATAATGCGGCCTCCTGTTTCGGGTTATAATGTTCTGGAGTGTTGTGACATTGTTAAGATGTCCCATTAGGTTGATGTTTTATCTGAACGTTAAATGAAACTATTCGTGAAGTTTTGCAAATATTAACGGATTGTCTAATTTGTTGTTTTTGTACAGCCTGCATTTTTCAGTGTTAGAGGATATATAAGCTTCATAAAGCCTGAACAAGCAATGTGGTACCGTGCTTGCAAAACTTGCAACAAGAAAGTTACCGAGAGTATTGGTGCTGGGTATTGGTGCGAAGGTTGTCAGAAAAACGATGAACAATGCAGTTTAAGGTAATGCAACTATCAATTGTAATTTGGAATTCTTCTGTTTTATATCATATCATGTATTTAAAATTCAGTTTGTCCCTTTCAGGTATATTATGGTTGTAAAAGTTGCTGATGAAAGTGGGGAGGCTTATGTCTCAGTCTTTAATGAGCAAGCCGAGAAGATCGTTGGGTGCTCTGCCGATGAACTAGACAACCTAAAATCTCAGGTAGCATCCAGTTGCCTGTCTCTTAATTCTTGGAATGTGTAGCAGTATGATCCAATGTTATTCTAATCTTAAATTTCTTTTGTTTATTTCAGGATGGAGAAGATAATCCTTATCAACTGAAACTGAAACAAGCTACTTGGGTTCCGCATCTTTTCTGGGTTAGTGTTTCTCAGAATGAGTATAATAACGAGAAGAGGCAAAGGATCACAGCCAGGGCAGTTGTTCCTGTTGACTTCGCTGCAGAATCAAGACTTCTCCTGGAAGATATATCAAAGATGAGAGCTATTCAATAGGATGGATATTCTGATTTACAGTTTCTGGGTCTTTTGGTTTACAGCTGTTGGTTAATGATAATTAAATACAGCTTGTAATTATCAATTCCTTAGGTGGTTTAGATTACACATTTTGCTGACTTGAAATATGCTCGAGAATTTCTTAATTGATCTTTAATGTGATGCTGCATCGGTGGAAGTTTATATTAACAGTGGTTACTACGGTTTTGAATGCTACTATCCACATTATTGATTTTTGACTGTAGAATCGTTTTGGAAACTTAAATTTTGATTTTATTAAAATTGATTTTAGTCAAAAATGATTTGTCCTATACTTTTGTTTGCATTTATGTCTTATATTTTTGTTTGTGCAAACAAAAACATATAAATCATTTGACTTAAAAAGTGATTTTGGTAAAATAAAGTAAATTAATAGCAAAAGTAATTCAAGGTTGTCGTTAGTGAATTCTAAATTACAAGAATGATAAACTTGACTTTCTGATTATAATCTCTTTGGGCTTCTAAACAAACACTAAAATTTTCTTTAAGCTTTTTTCAATTAGATTGAACTAAATGACTCATGCTCGCCGTAGGCAGATATTTTAATATTGTTTTTAAGTTCGATTTATATATTCGACCTCTGAATATCCAACAAAGAAAAATGTCTGGAGTCTGAAAGTACAATTTTTTTTATTTTTCCTGTGGTCGGAGTATCCATGATCTACAATTGTAGAGCAATTAACCACCCCAACCCAAAACCATGATAATCTGGCCTTTTTTGTGTGGTTCAAATGCAGCAGATTCTTGCGGGTCTCAGTAATTGCGTAGTAGTAACAGACTAATTATCAATTTGATATTAAATATGGACATGGTAGTGAATGATGCGTTTATTCAAATGTTGCACTTAGTAATCCAAGCTTCTATATTTTTCATGTAAAAGCATGCAAAAGTTGCAGAACTCTTTATGTATTCATCTATCTGAAGAACAAACCTCCTTATTCTTACCGAGGGACGAAGTCCCCAAACTGGTACATGTAAATAGATTACAGTATTGGTATTGTCTCGTTGAGATTGGTGGGTCGTATGTTTGGTTTTTGCTTAATTTTTACTTAAAACAGCTTCAGTTAAAAGCTCTCTTAAACATGTTGGCAGAAGCTTTATTTTAATACAAAATAAGTAGAATCTAACCACACTTACACGTGCTTCTCAACTTCTCATAATCTTTTATAAGAGGAGACCAACAAAGAAATTTTATGTAATATCTTGGAAGCAGTCTTGTCATCACTGGAGGTCCATTCCTGAAAATTATGAAGACTACCTGTGAAGTCTGTAAACAGACCATCAACTCCTAATATGTTGATCCAGTAATTATACTCTGCATACGGATCTTGACTAAAGTTGAAGTGCAAAAATTGGTTCTCATTTCGGTAAGTATATGGATGCACCTGCATTGTATCAGCAATTCATATTGTCATTTATTTAGCTCTAAAGTCAACAGGCTCTCATGAAACATTTAAGGCAATGATATTAATTAATACATCCATACAATCTACTCCAAAGCATCAAAGTCATGAGGTCTTATGAAAGAAAACAAGCTTTAAACAGAAGTGCACCTGAAGGTTATGAGCATGTGCCCTGGCAACAAGATCGGTAGGCCTTCGCAAATAATTATTTACCACAGGTACCACTGTGTCCTTCCAAGGTCCAATTCCCACAACATAATCCTTTATGTAGTTCAGGTATTTATCAGATGTAATTTCCCAATATGACTGCACATCAGCATTATAGCAACATTTTGTTAGGCCATTGGAATAGACAACTTATAATCGGAAAGCAACATTGTAAAATGTAGATAGTATGGCTTTTGGTTTAAAAAAAAAAAAAAAAAAGATAGTCCATAAATCTGGGTAAGATCAAGGGAGAATCAAGGTACAGCCATGAACGAATGGATAACTAAGGAAACCAGCATTGAGTGTGCTAGCTAATGAAAGTGGAAAGGAAAAAAATAGAAGAGGGAAAATTGACAAGGTATTTTTGGATGCAACACAAGTCTAGATACATTCTTCATTTTAATCTTCCATTTTTCACCTTCCCACTTTTACTCATGAAGCTATGGTTAGCCATAGTCATTGCTGGGAAACATCACGAGAAATATGTATAGGCTACTCGACAGACTGAGCTGAAGCTAAGAGAAAAGCTTACTGTCTTCTTCTTTTAGTGCTTTGGACCTTTTGCTTAGTCGGTGGAATCCCTAATTTTACAGCTATACATTTTTTCAAATAGTGAAAGAGTTTACTATTCTGCTCCATACAGCTGAGTATAAAGCTGCACTATTGGGACTACTACTTGTTTTCTGTTTGAAGTGTGTGATTTTTTAAGGTTGAAAGTAGTACTATTATAATATAATTGATTGATCACTCTCAAGCATAACAAATTTCATTAAAAAAGAAATCCATTTTGTTCCAAAAACTTTCAGACTGCACTAAAAAGGTTGAAAAAGTCTAATGCAGCTTCAGGGAGGCTACACCAGGAGTAAAATGCGTTACGCACCTGATTAGTGTCTTGCGTTGGAATAGTAATATCATCAATTAAGAAAATCTTGGGTGAGTCTGTTTGCTTTGATATATACACAAGTGAAGTTGGAGCAAATGACTGAATAAATACAGGTTGTTGCAGCCAATCTTTCGACAAGTATGGACCCTTATATCCATATTTCTGAAGTGTCTCCACAAACTTGTCTTCAAATCTTTTGCCATTTGGCCATTTCACCTGTTGATTGTATCAACTTAATGAACAGAAAGCAGACACAAACTCTAAAAGAAATTGGCTAAAAGATATTAGTAACTAAGAACAAATTATCAAGCAGGAAATTGTAAGATTTTGGATAAAGCATATTCTAACAGGTGATAAGATATATTATTCTGCTGGATGAATGATATCTTAATAGTGCTGCCTTTTGGAGAAACTTATCTTTCCGACAGGTTTCCCTCTCTCTGAATATTTAGAATTTAGTCATTTGTTGGATTTCAGGGAGAAATACTCACATGCTGATTGATTAATACTGGATTCTTTATCTCTGGATATATTCCAACAACTCTGGGTGCATCCAGTGCAATGGAAATGAACTCTTCGAAAGTGATGATTTGAAATTTTCCTGAAAGAGATTCAAAGGGTGTTTAAACACTTACAGTTAACTACTTTTATATATGCCATAGTAATAATATTTCATGTAAAAATCACAAGACAAAAACAAGTCATCAGCAGACAGCTCCTCTAAAAGTGAAAAAAGAAAAAAAGTAGTTCCACTCTTCGGTGTGTGTTTGTGTGTACAGATATGGAGGATAAAGTTCTCTGAATCAAATATCAAAATCTATCATGAATTAAAAATTTTATTCATAATGGTTTTAGAAGTACCAGGTAGTGAACTCTGATAACAGAACAGTTCACAATCAATGCATGAACAAATCAAACAAACAAGAAAAAAACTATGAATAATAGAATGAGAAACTGCTACTAGTAAGGAGGGACTAACCATTATACTGTTGATCCCTGAAGCTATACCTCTGATGCACCCTCAGTGATTTTAATTCATTTAATGTGAAATCAACTGCACATATACAAATGAAATCATTTTAGCAAATTAGATTCTTTCTAAACAAAAAGTTCGGATGAGGGAAATAGAGAACTTGGATCACAAGCCAACTTTCATAGATACACATCACTAAACACAATAAAAATTGAGACGCATTTCACGCTTAACCATTTACGAAATAAGCAGTAAATCATAGCAATCAGATTAACCTCCTAAAAAATTTTATGAACAAAATTTGCAAGGAACCTCAACTTTGAACAGCAACAATACCAGTGAAAAAGCCAGTGACGTTGGACCCTTGGACTTCATATGTCCTTTTACGATTTGCAAACTTTTTGTGCTTTGCAATGTCAGTAGTATCATCAAGGATAACATCATGGAAACATATAAGAAAACCATCTTTGGAAGACAAGATATCAGTTTCAATGAAGTCTGCACCTTCTTCAATAGCTCTCTGCAAGAGACATTCATTTTTGGGCAAGTATAAGCCATTGCTGAAAATGATGCTCATTATGTTATCTGCATCATACCTAATAGTAGTTTGTGCATAATCATAGCATGATTGCATTTTTTAACAAGAATCTATATGATCAGTAAAGCTTTCAAAAACAATGACTAAAACACTAATTAACAAAAGCATTGAGGTAATCAGTGCATGTAGAGTCAACAGGTATAAATAGATGTGAAGGACAGAAAACCAGGGGCATATCAGCTAAATCTCTAATACTATTTTCTTTGCATATAATTTGGTCAACTTTCAAATCAGATATAGAAATAGTGAGAAAGTAATGCAATTTTGCCAAGAGTTATGCACTTAGTCACCAAGTATGCAGGACGAGTTTCTTCAGGAAGCTCTCCATTTGAACCCCGATGTGCAATGTTATATGGTCGAAAAGTTTGTAGGGGCTGTCGATGTCTATCATCAGCTTTGCTAGGAATCGGATACAAGGGCCTTGCGGTGCATCCAATAACGAGCAATAGAAATACAAAAGATGCAAAACCTGTAGAGTTCAGAATTATTACACCAAGTTAAGAGATATTTACCTGGAAAAACTATAGGAAAAATGTTAGAACTGGAATCAGAAAGAGAAAGATTTGAAGAAAATTGGGTGTATTGATATGGATTCTGTGACAATGTGTCACAAACCATAGAAAAAGTACAAAGAATGAATCACAGTGATCTGAGAAAGAATTAGAACTCCTCAACTCTCTAAGACTCACTAACAAATGCCAAGACCCGGTCTCTCTACCCTTTTCCTTGTATTTATACTGACCCCTAACTGACTAATTGTAACTAATTGGTGGTGTCCTAACATAATAATGAAGACAATGGTATTGATATTCTGGTAAGTTTAAAGGTCACACAAATTACTGATTAAAACTGTAGATGATATTCTAAGGAAACATAGAACCTAGTTATGGATTCCACGGAAAGAGAAAGTTTTGAAGGCATGAAAATCGAATATAAGATTAACTTCACCTTCACTAAGATTAAGTTGGAAAACAGGAGTTGCCAGCCAGATTAAACAACAAACAAACACAATAGCAGTCATGATCATATGAAAAACATCTCTTGTTTAGAGTCTAAACGAACAAACCACCTATCCAGAATTGAATCATTAGAAGTTTAGAACTCAAATCAGTTGATACCTCGCACCAAAAGAGGAAAAAAAGAAAAAACAGTTGAAACTTTCCTGAACTTGTCATTTGCTAAATCAAGAACTAAAGCTGAAAGTACCATCACAGCAGAGCCTACCATTTAAAACTGTGAGTCACCAGTCGTTTCCCAAAATTGAAGGAAGTTGGTGGGTCCAATGATCCATTCAAAAACTAAATGACAAAGGTTCATTCACTAATTAAAAAACAATAATAGTTTAAAATCATATATACCCAACACACTTCGTTGAGTAAACCACCTTCTCGCCCAAAAGAAACACAGTTCTACACACAGAAATCCTCTGATCAACACGAACAAAAGCAAAAATCGAAGAAAACTAAAGGCAAACTGAAAATCAGCAAACACTGCAATATAACACAGAAAGCAAGCTACCCAAAAGTTCTAAGAAGGAAAATAAGAAAGACAAGAAGACATTGAATGATCAGAATGACAATTCAGACGCAACATACATAGTATCTCAAAAGTTTCAAACTTTGTAGTTGTTTATTGTTGGGGGCCTTACCGGGCGAGTAAGCCATGGAGATGGCCCTTCTGCACTCTGGTTTTGCTAACACTATTTTGAGTCTTCGTAAACGGCCATGTTTTCTTCCTATGAATATATATAAACAAACCAATCAATAATTGGCCAGAATTCCTGTACTCGTGGCAGAGTCAACTGTTTGCAGAGTAAATAGTGGACTGATCCACGAATATTCCAACGCGTTATACGTTTCGTGATGTCAAAATATTTTTTGGTAAAACGCTATAGTGAAAAAATAAAGTTGGAACGACTTGTGTTGTGTTTAAATAAGGTTGAATCCACGTATGAATGAAATATATTAATGTTGGCAGAGTTTTGGATGTGATGAATAAACCCTCAAGTCAAATAAAATGAAATTTAGTAGAATTTAGATATTAGTGATTTAGATTTTAAAAAAAAGAGTTGTAATGTTCCCAATGTTCCTTGTATTTACTTTCCTTCTTGTTCTAGATATGGGAAGCTGCCCAGAAAGGATGAGGATGAAATACCATGGATTTTTTGTTTGACAAGTTGTTACAAGTTACAATGTCTTATCCGGTATCCAAGAAAATCTGTGGTCTGTATACAATGGCAAAAGGTTTATATACATAATGAATTAGTTTTTAAGATGTTACCATAACAATTAAACTATTTATTTATTTTATTTTCGAGTAACACTTATGCCTCAGCTTGCTCTTTACTTCGTCAGTAGCTGTATAGAGATTGCGTGGTTGTTGCTTGTTCGAGACAAGTCGATATTTCACTACAGGTCGTAGTCAACCATTCAAAACGGAATGCAGTTACAAAAATATTTCGTTGTGTTTGTGCGTATGAAATATGGCAGAATTTTTTTTTTTTCTCAAAATTATTGGTACGTAAGCTTTATATTTTATTGAACACTAACTCCGACTCGAGCTGAATGAACTCATTATAAATAAAGTTTTGTTAGTGCTAAGTTTATATCATAATTTTTTATATGAATTTAATTTTAATATATTTTTATTGTAAAAATTTTATACTTATATGTAATAATATGTTATTTCATTATTTGCTTTTTTTTTTACGTGCATTATTTGATAGATTTGATGCTTTATATATAGCTATTAACATAAAATCAAGTTTATTAATTAAATAATCAACATATAACAACAAGAACTAAGTCTTGTTTGTAACACATGTAAAATTAATTGCACATCTTTACATAGGAAGTTTAAAGTTAGACTTTAACATATATAGATACAAAATGTAATCTGAGAGCAGAAAGAAAGCTGTCACGAAATCTAAACATTTTTAGGCCGGATGATGAAATTACAATTTATTTAATTATAACTCCATAAGTTCCTAGTAGTTGAGAAAGTCCACCTTCCTCTAGGGCGATATTTGACTAATCTGAAACCATCAGAAATAGAGTAAGAGTTGAAAATTTTCAGTAGATAATGAAGAGTTCTAGAACATTTGAACTATGATGGTTTCAACCTCATTTTAGCACGAAAATCCACATGGCTACTACATCATAATCTTATCACATTACTTATAAGAAGATCATAATATTATAGGCAATAAATGCGTAAAAATATATGTTATGCAATACATAAAGTGACAAGCATTAATATGAATATAATTTCTTTACTTTAATTTCCATTTTTTTTTATCTGCTTGTCTCATACATATTCGAAAGTCTTTTCTCTGGGAATTCCCATTATCGAGTGTTACTCTTAATATCGTGACGACAAAGCGAGACTTTACGCCACACTAACCAAGACAGGAAACATAAAAGGTTCTTACATTTTATCCCTCTACCTTCTTGGTGGTTAACAGCAAATCTTAAATATCTTTTTACGATTACTTACTTGGCATTATGCATAAGTCATAATAAATATAGAGAAGCATAAATTTAAGCAATAATTAGAACTTAAATAAAACTTAAATAATAAAATAAACAATAAACTTGAATAATATAAATTCATCACATAGTAAATTAAATAATAGCATAAAATTAAGTAATGGAATAAACTAAGTGAAGTGCAAAAGATATAAATTAATTCATAATCTTAAAATAAAAAAAGTGCACAAAAATAATATAAACTTGAATAACATAATATCTCAATAAAATTTTTCTAAATATAGAGTTATCAAATCTAAATGTTAATTTCTAAAGGGACCGAATTTAAGATCATATTTATTTAATTTTTTTTTAATTTTTTTTATCATAATCCACAAGTCTGTCATTATCATCATGACGTATTTAGCACATAGAAGTCATTTTCTTGTAAGGGTCATAGTACTATTCATAAGTTAAGAATCATCATATTATCTGTAAGTTAAGGTATAAAATTACAAATAATGATGTAAATAATTTAATAATTTAGATCCATATGAAATCAATTTTACTCATTTTAAATATTAGATGTAATAATTTGCTCTTATTATTGGTCCCCTACAGAAATTACCATAAAAAGTGTCAATTCAAATAATATATCATTATATAAATAATATCTTAACAATAATAATAATAATTAGCAATTGTAAAAATAAAATAAAAAATAATTAAATAACTTGCTTAGTAATGGACAATAAATAAATTTTAACACTAAATAAATGAATGATTTTAATGTAAAGAAGTAAGAAATAAAGTAATTGGAAATAGATGATATGTAGCATAAACATAAAAAAAATAATAAATAAGATAAATTGAAACAGAACTAATACTAAGCAACCTTAATATAAAAGAACCATAATTAAAATGGCTTGGAACAATAAATAAACTGCAATAATAATTAATAATAAATGACTTTAATATAAAAGGGCAATAACTTAAAACAGTAAAATAGATTGTAATAATAACAAGTAATAATATAAAGAAACATTGAATAACATAACTTGGGAGGATAAATAGAATAATTTGTAACAATAATAATATGGAGTAATTTTAATAAATAAAATAAATTAGAACATAAAATAAATGGTGAGAATAAATAATAATGAGTGATAATATAATCTTGTAATGAGTAAATATAGTCATAATTTTATTTTATAAATAATTTTATTATCTATCTTTAATAATTATAGATAACCAAAAATAGTGTGTGCACGTAACTTCTTCCCTCCCTGGTCTAATACTCTCGCTTCTTTTTCCTCCCCTCTCCCTCTTTCTTTCTTTTTCTTTCTCGTTCATGGTGAATTCCCTCTTTAGTAATTTATTACCATGTGCATAAAGTCCTCTTGAGTTCTCTTTCTCCTTTTTTTTTTTCTTCCTCCCACTGCTTCACGTCATTGACGTGAATCCCCTCCCTTTCTTCGTTTTTATTTTATTTTTTTATTTTTTTCATCTTTATTTCTTGTGATTTGTTTTCCAAAGCTATGGTCTCCAAACTTTAAAACTAAAGTCTTCAACCTAAATCTCTCGTCTACTGTCATGAGTTTTCATTTTTTTTTCAATATTTTATAATTATAATTATGTTATTATTTGTAATTATTGTTAAATTGTTACTATTATTTCACCTATCCTAATGTTACTATTTGATATTATTTCTTATCTTAATAAATAGAGTAATATATTTTGAAGTTGTTGTTACTAAATATAGCCCTACTCAAAGTTAATGCTTATATTTTAATTGTTTGACCAATTAACTTAAATATATTAATTAAAATATTTCAATCAACCAGATTACTCAAATATTTAAAAAAAGAGGATGTTACATTGTTCCTACTAAATGCGATTAATTATATACATCAAATGATACTATAGTGTTCAATTATTAACTATGTCTATAATTAAACTATTAAAATCGAAATTATTCTTAATGATTTCACATATAATTTGTTTTGATTTTCTTTTACTTTTTTTAACTATTAGGTTACTTCCACGTGATCAACTCTTCCTGTTAAGATTTCTACGAGTCTTTTTTACATATAATCAAGCAACTTAAGGTGAGATTTTACCATTTTTTAATAACAAGTGGTATTCTACTTCTATCTCAAATGCATTTATTCAGTTATTCTTAATTATATTTTGTCTAGCTGTTAACTCATCTTAAATAAATATCAACTTAAAATTAAATTATAATGTAAAGTAATTTTGAATTATAATATGTCCAAATCAAACTCTTTTTCAACAATAAAGTATGTTTTAAGGTTTCACTTTGGTTTTAATTTTTTAATTGAATTATTTTATTGAAAGATGAGTTTATCATTTTCAAATGCAAAGGAGTAGGTTACTCTCTTCTACGGGTCGGATTAACGTGCAAAATTGTTCAATCTATATACTAGCACAACTCTTTTTGTAGTTATCCACCTGTTATTGATCTAACCATCGTATGTGAAATGGGATCCTGTATTTATAATCTAATAAAATAATATATTGGAGATTTGAATGCCATAAAATTATTCAGATCCAAGAATTCTTCACACCGCAGCATCGGGCCTGACCAGGATTTTAAAAGACTTCTAATAAAATAAACCATTGAAGTGAATTCGACAATACTGTCTCGTTCACTCCCCGGCAAAAAGAATATGTTGGCTTCAATTAAAATAAATCAGAGTCCAAGGCAGCAACGCTGTTCGGATCATTGAATATTCCACGTAATTTGACTTTGATGGCACCCCAAACAGATTAATAATTGATTGAGAATGGAAGTGTGCCTTGTTCATTAGACAAGAGAAAGAATTAACAAAGTTTGAATACAGTAGTAAGTAAGCTCCATTTAATCAAATGGAAGAAATAAATTATTGGTCTCTTAATTATGAGAATATTCGAAGATAGAGATATCCTAAAAATTAGACCCAAAAAAAAAAAGTAGTGAGAGAGAAAGAGAAAAGGATTGACTTATCTTATACTTTAAGGTTCACAAATAGGAAAAACCATCTTTGATGAAAATTTCCTTGCACACATACCATTTGAACCATGGATAAAAACAATTGTGAAAAACTAAGCGTAGTTTCTTTGCTTCCTCTAGTGTCTACAAAAGGGGACGAGTGATAAAGTCAGCTCCATCTCCATTGTTCTAAAATGAGTTACAACAAACAGTGATGTGTTTCATGGGATTCGCCACTTCCTTGCCACCAGCATGCATCACGAACTCTGCAGGAGAGAGGAAGCTGCCATGGCAGACACATACAATACAGACTTGACCTCTCCTATACTTGTACAGAAGCCCTTCTATTCTCTTCCCATAGGGGCCATCACCTGTAGTAGTCACACATGGAATCTGTCTCAGAATGTCCATTGCATCACCTTTAAGACATGGGCTCACAGTCCTAAGCTTTTTGGCTGGAGGCATTTCCTCGAGCATTGCTTTTGGGGAAGTCATGGAATCCTTTTCTTGTATGGGTGATGTCTTGATGTTGGAGCTAGCTCCTCCTTCTGTATAAGCAAGATCAGAAGACAACAGAGATAAGTATCAGCAACAAAGAGTTATCTGAATGTAGTATATGTGCAAGTTGATATAAGGTACTTTGAGAAACTTTTCCATCAAAATCCAAATGCAAGTAGAGTGGATTTAGCAAGCTACAAAAAACATAGTTAGCTAGTTAGCTTTCACTAATGTTCTACTCTATAGTGTGCTATGCACATTCTACATGTTCGGTATGGTATAATCAAATTGCAGTCGTTGACTATATTTCTAACACCTATAAGTATAACTGTGAAGTCAATGGAACATGTCTATTACACGCCTGCATAACTCGTTCAGGGTTATGCTTGTCTTTAGCCCTATATTTAGCAACAAGAGACTGTACGGGTTATCAACAGTATGTATGAATGTAACCAGTGAAGCAATCATGGTAGACACTTCCAATTTGACAGTGGATGATTGTGGACACATTAAATATTTTCGATGACTTTTCTTATTTGTTTATCTTCTTTCAGTAATTACACTCCTACCACCCAGGAGAGGACAGACCATGTAAACATTTATAATTTAATTAGCCCTTTGCCTCCTCCTCTTCGTCTTAACTCTTTAACAGATAAAAAATAGGACACCAAAACCAATGAAGTTAATTTATACAAAGGAGAAGGGGAAAATATATCACTGCAACATAAAGAGAGATCTAAAGAAGCTATCTTTATCCAAAACTAAGTCAATGAACCTTTATTCCTAATGACAAATGAGAAGGAAGTGTGATACAATGAAGGCATGGTAGCTCAGTTCATTGCAGTAATAACATTTAATGCCAAAGTGGTTACTAGTAGATCCCTATCCCCATGTTTCTTAATTCTTATGATAGTTATTATTCTACTACTCTCAAAATATGGTTGAGAATTACGATATCGAACAATAGTTTTTCATACATGCACAAATGAGTCCTATGTATAATCGAGTAATACTACATAGCTAGAACTTTTTGCCAGAATTTGTAAAAATTCAAGAAGGGTGGTGGGATAAGTTAAAAGAGCGAATATTATTAATCCATTCAAGGGTTAAAATAATGCACATCATTTTGGCAACAAAATTTTGACTGCTCAATATTTTCCTTCATAATTGTATATTAGTATATTATTCTGCTCACCAGCTTTGCTATGCATAAGTCCTATTATCTTAATAGGACATTATCTACTTTCCTATTAAGGAAATGTTTCTAAATGATAATCCAAGAGTTCCTCTTATGTTTAACTTCATGGGATTTAAATCTATTCTAGCCAACATCCATTTCCATTTCTTTATTTGTCATACATTGTCATACTATGAATCTATGATCCATACACTAATTTTGTACCACATGTATGCAATTGATTGCCATATCTTTTGTCAATACCTTGCCAAATTTTGTCTTCGTCAATAATTTGTCAAATTTTGTCTTCACGTCTTGCAATGTGTGGCTAAATTTAAGTATTGATACTAATGAGAATGCTTGTCATGTATGGCTCTGTAACTATCAAGAAAAGCAAACACTTCTGCACTTTAAGGTCAACTTTTTACGTGTTCTACGCATACCATGTAGTTCTGAATAACTTCTACTTGTTTTATCATATTGTTATTAGCAAAATGCCATCAATGCTGCTTTCATGTTTCATTTTAAAACAAGAAGTTCAATATTAACTTTTGAGAGTTCTCTCATCCATTAGGTTTACATGACACATCCTTGACAAAAATAAATCTTTCCCTATATAATCTGTTAGGCTATCTTTCCCTATATAATCCCTAAACAGAATAGCGTAAGAACTCAATTGATTTAAACAACTTGAAAATCAGTTGGAGGAAACAAAAAGGACAGAAAGCAGAGTAAAATATAGCATCCACAGCCATGAAGATTTTTCAGCTTTTTTTTTTTTCTTTTTTTCTTTCTCATTTTTTTAATTTCAAAGGAGGTCTAAGAGGGATAGATTAAAGTGCAAGCAAAATGGCTAAGCTAGTATTCCACCCTGGGATAATTGATCCAACAGTCTCCAAAGAATACTACTTACTCTTGGCATTTTGTTTATGAGAAAATGCTCAAACTAGTCCTCAAAAATATGCGGGACATGAAATTAGTTTTTCAAAAATTTTTGCAACAATTTGATCCTATTCCTTCGTAATATAAATAACTATAATTTAAGGACCAAATTGATATCTAAATATATATCAAAGGACTGAATTGACGTCTATTTTAAATATTGAGGAACCAAATTGATATCCAAAATACTACTACTAACTTAATGTTGCATATCTTTTCAAGACTAATTTGAGTGTTTACTCATCATCAGCAGTATTACTTCAAAGTCAAGGAGTTCCTAATTACCCCTAATACTTCAGAAGGATTATCATGCCAAATTCAACTATTAAACAACCAAAGGAGCAACAAACAAAAGAAAAAAGAAGTTACCCTTATGCGATGAACCCCTAGAAGGAGTCACAAGCTTCTTCAGTTTGTCAACAGCATGAGCTGACGATGGCTGACCACCGGCCGGAGGCCGCAGAAACACCGCAGGAGACTTGTCTGCCCCTGCAGCCGCCGCCGCCGCCGCCCCCCTCCTCTGCTTCTCCAGCAGTAGCCTCTTGCCAGTCCTCACTCTTTTCAATGTCTGCAAATCCCCAAACCTCATCGGACCCCTCTCAGATTCTGGTGGCAGCGAACAAGACCTGTCCAGCCATGGAACAAAGGGACCCTCCTTGGCTTTCACCCCACACATTGATGATGACCTTGTCAGCCACTTGTCTTCTGCATTTTGACCACAAGGTGAAAGCTTGAGAGTGACGTCTATCTGCTCACTGTTGGTGGCGGTTAAGGTGGTACTGCTTGATTTCTCAGCATAAAATCCCTTCAAGAAAATTAATCACTCTAGCTTAGTTTTACTTTTCTTGCATGAAAAAATAAAAAAATTAAAAATTCAATTTTTTTTTTTTAAATTTTTCTTCTGTTTTGTTACCTCACCTCCATTGAAATCCAAGAGAAATGTGAAGCCCTTGAACAACAGAACAACCACCTTGAAGAATGTCTCTCTCTAAAAACAACATGCAAGTTACGAGCAGTGAGGATTATCTAAAGATATAACATAATTGAGAATGCAAATAATTGGGAATTGTAGGAACAAGAGAAATAGAAAGCATGGGGCTTACGAATTACAAAACTAAGTAGTCGGAAGTGTGTTTGAATTGAAGAAGAAACAAAGAGGAAAAAGAGAAGACACGAAAACAAGTCACGTGGCTAGGCAGAGAATTTAAGAAAGACAAGGAAGGATACGGTGGAGCCGAGTAAGAAGTGAGAAGATCGGAGAGAGTTTTGTTTGTTGTTCATGTTCATGTTCATGTTCGTGTTCGTGCAGTTGGGGTGCTTGTACAAATGGAGTGTGCAAATTGACAACGCATTGCCGAAATCTGCACGTGGATCTCAGTGGAGAGGAGAGAGAGTGTCACGTATCTTTGTTTGTTGCTGTTGCAGTTGCAGCTGCAGCAGCTCCTCAAAGGTTAGGTGACTCTGTTGTTCCTAGGACACGTGTTAAGGAGCCACGTCAGTGCCTCTTTGTGGGGCTGCCATGTAATTGTCCAAGGATGTTGTTGTTGTTGCCGTAATGTACTATTACTGTTACTATTACTAATTTAATAAGGTCACGTTTAAGTGACTGAGGACAAATTTGTTGGTGGTGGATGAGATGAGAAGCTCTTGCTCTTGCCTACACGTTTTCTGTAGACTCATATATTGACTTGCCTAGTCATACGTGTACCCAATTGCTTCTGTTCTGGGTCTGGTCATCGAATTTGAGATTTGCTGCATGGCCTCGAAGATGACCTTGGAGAAGCAATGTATGCCCACAAAGTAAAAAAAATTGCTAGAGAATCAGTATTTTTATCAAATTTTGCTTTTAGAATGATCTGCTATATTTATTAATTTTTAATAGATTATTTTATTTTATTTAATAATTATCTTTTGATTTTCTATAAAAAATTAGTAATTTTGCATCATATACAAATTGACCCCTGAACTTTTTTAAATATGCAATCCGACACTCTGAATGTATAATATTTTTGTTCATAATTGATGAAAAGATCAATAGAAAGGCCAAAGTGCATATTTGAGAAAATACAAGTAGTTGGGATGCACATTTTTAAAATATAAGGTGTAAAATGCATATGTCTTATAATACAGATAGTAAATTGCAATTAACCCTTTTATCTATCTGCATAAGGTCACCTTTTTTATTTTGAATGAATGTTGATGATTGCATGCTTTTAAATCCACGGCAATGGCCATGGCCAGTGGCGGAACTTGAAAAAAATTCTTAGGCTCCCAAAAAGACTTGAAAAGTTAAGATAAAATGAGTCAACTTAGTAATAAAATAGTTCATAAATAGTTGATGAACTCTTCAATTATAGTTATTGACGGGCCATCTAAAATAAAATGTCAAAGTTGAAAAGATAAATTAATCTTTTTCTGTTCAATGAAATTCATAGAATAATATTTATTAACAAGAGTACAAATATTAATGTGTAATTATACTAGCTGTGAGATTAAAATGATTTCAATAATCGATTACAAGTATAATCAATTTTTTTATAATTAATTATTTAAAAATCAATTTTATGTTTAGATATATTAACTTAAAAGTAATTTTAAGTAATGTATTTTGTTTAGATTGTACAAAAATAATTGTTTTGTATGATAAATTATTGAAAAGGGTATGAAATACTTTGTTTATATTTTATAATATTGGATACTTAGAGTTACTTTCATAAAAATATTATAATTCTAAAGTAATCAATTTTTGCTTATAATTAAAAGTTTTAAAAATCTAATTTCACTTGTAAATGGATTAATTTACACTTAAAAAATTTTTTTTTGGGCCGAGCTTATAATCCATTCAAACTTTTTACTCAAATATGTGAAATTACATCAAAATAGCTTTTATTAAAACAAAAAAAAAAAGATTTGTTTTCTTTTATTTCCAAACACATCTAATATAAGCATCATTATGAGTCAAAGCGGATGTTAGAGTTGGCAAATATATTGCTTGATCATTGAACTTATTATTTAACTCATCATTGAACTTATTATTTTACTCTTATAATTGCTTATCTAATATAACAAAGAAATTATTTTCACACTAAATTGATGCTCAATTATAATATAATTTTTTTGGTTTTTATAAATAAGCTAATGAATTTTTAAGTTGGAGAAATCTATTTATGTAGAATAAGAATAAGTTTTTTTAAAAAAAAAATTTTGGGGGGGGGGGGGGAGGGGTTAACTAAGCTCTGCCCTTGGCTATGGTGGTTTAGATTTCTTAACTCTTTAAGTATTGCGGAGGACGAGTGCCATGCAAACGAAGAACTGATTTTTAGAAAGTGATATTTTTATTTTTTTTTAACACATTTATTTTAAAATTTAATGTTGATGCACTATTAATGTAAAAATATTTTACATAAAATATTTAATTATATATTATTACATCAATAAAAATATTTAATTCTTATACCTCCTAAATTTCACATATAATAATATGCAATTAAAGAACAATATACACTCATAGTATATTATAATTAATTTTACTTTTGTTTCTGATGTGATAATTAATTAATTAATTTTACTTTTATACCTATGTTTAATCAAACAATTAATAAATACCATAATTTACGTGATAATGATAATTGACTACGCTCCCTAAATATGACAAAATGTATTACACACTGGGTTTCAAAAAATAAAAGATGATACATTACGCATTGCTTATCACTTATTTAAACATACTCACCAATATAAAAGTAATTTACTTTGAGATTAAAATTATTTTAATAATTAATTATAAGTATAATTATTTTTTAATAATAATTTATACAAAAATTAATTTTCGTTTAAATATATCAGTTTAAAAATAATTTTAAAGAAACATATTTTGCGTATAATTAAAACTTTCAAAATGTTGCTTATAGTCTTTACCCATGATTCACGTTGTGAATTGCTATTCAATACCATGGGGTAGAGACTAATAGATTAAAGCTTTTGATTTTCCTGGGGAAAAAAAATCTCACCACCCCAGTAAAGATGAAATTTGACAATAAGCCTCCCAGTAACGATGTAAGTAGATTGGGTTAATTTGATAAATCCAATCAATTCAAATTGAACTAATTAAATTGATTTAAGTCATCATATCAATCAGATACAGTCTAATTAAAATCGACCAATGTTTGATTCAATCATAGAATATGGGATTTTGCAATTTGATTCCGGACCCAACTCAAACCCCTATATTTTTTTTCTTTTTTACTTAACAAAATAATATGTTAGAATGATAATTGTTTGATATTTGTATATCTTTTAATTGTATTAATGACAATATTAAAATAATTTAGATATTAGAATAAAATTTGAAATTTGCTTAAATAAAATTTTGATACTTTATAATTATTTTTATTGTATTTTTTGGCTGAAACTGGAAAAATAAAATAAATGGATAATCTAATCACTTGAACCGAACCAACATGAATTCAATAGATTCGGTTTGGTTCAGATTTGGTAGAAAAAAATTTCATGAATCCAAACTAAATCAAACCAATTAACATTAATCGGTTCGAATTTATTTTTCCCTCGAACCTAATCCAAACCAACCATTTACACCCCAACTTTTCAGACCACTGAAAAACCTTTTATACAAGTAGAGTCAACACAAGAATGCAAAAACAGTTCTTTCATATCCAAAACATTCGAGCACAATGTCATACACTCACATCAACATAACCAAATCGGGAAAAACATTCTCATTGCTCATGAAAAGCTTGAAACTAATATTGCTCATTTTCGAACTACCGAAAGAGGACCTACATAATACTGTTTAGGTAGATAGTAGCAGCTCATTACAGACAACTTATTCATCTACTATCATATTGCCATAAGGTCACCATAATTTCGCATAAGTACTATTGATCCTGCAAACAATCCCACAGCACGCAGCAGTTTCTGCAAAGGGGGGAAAACAAGAAAAGAATCATCACTTGTTCTGAACTATGTCAAGCTCTGAGATACAAACATGAATTAAAAGGAAGGAATGCCTATAAAGTAAAAAGCATTAAATATCCCACACAATCTAATTCATCCCTCAACTCTTAGTACGAGCAGTTCCTCTATTAGCCAAAAGTTACTACTCCCACATAATCAATTTCTTGTGTTCAACTGGCTATGCTGTAGCTTCTACAATATCATTATTCACTGATAATGCCCATTGTCTTAAAAGCTTCACAGCAAAACTGAACAGCCCACAACCAATACTGTTTCACACCAGAGAACGCCCAAATTCCAATATTGCCGCAAAGGCACGTGCAACGAGCAAGGGCTGATCAATGTTCTCAGAACATCGAAGTAACAAAGCACACAAGCATTAACAGCAAGCCAAAGGAAGAAATCTCCACAAAGTCACAAGACCAAAATGCATGAATAATATAAGATTCAGAGAAGAAATACAATCAACAGTTGCCTCACAACTCAAGGGTGGTTGAACCCATTTTAACAAATACAAAGGGATCTTCTAGTTTGATCAAGAGCTGAAACTGCTCCACAGAAGCACTCAAACCAGCTGAAAACCAATGCATAAAACAAAGCATAAACCATATAACAAGCAATAATTTTTCAGGCCTTTTTCTTCTCAATTTCAGTTTTAAAAAAGGGTAGCTGTAGCTGTCAAAAAAATTAGCAAAATTTTTGAAATCAATAAACCGGGGCTATTCCTGAGCAGCTGTCACTGTTTCACGGAAAAAATAGGGCACCAATCTCGATCTGGTGACAAAACAATCGAACTACGCACCACACCGAATCTCGTGATAAAATAAATCAAGTGATGTACAATGGAATTACAAGGAGAAACGAACGGAACAGAGGCGAAAGGAATATACAACTAAAGAGGAAGGAGAGAGGGAGAGAAAGAGATTACCACATTGAAGGCCCACTTCTCATCGTCGTTGATTTGAGAATTGAAGAAATCTTTGAGGTATCGAATCGAAATCACAGAGTCTGCCATTGACGAAAGAGGAAAATAGCGAGTGCCAAAATGTGATGTTGGTACTGGGGTTAGGGTTCAGGGCTTTGACTCGAAGAGAATGCGGTGGAGCTCTTTTATTTTGTTGACCAACACATGGGCACGCGTGCCGATAGCACTGCGCACCACTTTTAATTTTCCGCTACTTTTTGTTTTTTAATAAACTTTCGTTAATTAATTATAAGTATTTTATAAATGCTCGATGGAATCAGAATTCAGAAATACATCTTAACCATAAAATAAGACTAATCTTTTATAATTCTCTACAACTTAGGATAAATTCAGATAATAAATAATGAGGGAAGAAATACAAAATAAATTCGATTCGTTGAGAGGTTAAATACAAATAAAAAACTAAAGAAAGAATTTTTTTTATCTCTTTTCTACGAGATTTTTTTTCCCAGAAAAAGAATGAAATAAAGAAAATTAAAAATTATAATTTCAAAACACTATAACTACTATATTATATTCTTTTAAAATGTCGGTCATTTTAGCTTTCTTACAATCTTTTCCATCCTATTTCAATCCATTTTTACTAATTCCATTTTCTTAATAAAAAACCATCCCATACACGGCAAGATTTTTCTCGTTTAGCCTATACTATTTTCCCACTTTACTTATCCCAATTTACTAGAAAATATAAACCCAATTTAAGTAAAATTTACACCTTATCTAATAATAAATGAGTGATGAATCAACACAATATCCCACAAAAAATAAATCCACTCAACATTTCTCATTTACTAGGCACTTTTGTACAAAACTTCACATTGTTACCTTTGCCTAAATACTAGTTAGCGTTAAATAAATAAAAATAAAAATATATAAAAAAAAATCCAAAACTAATAGGCTATGAGTCAAGTGTATGGTCACAGGGAAATCCCTTCTATCAGTATCTAGAACTGTAGGCTCCAGAAAGGTAATTGCGTTTCCCTGGTGCCTTAGGAAAACCTTGGGAAGGTTGCAGTCCAGGTTACAGTTGCCTTATTCTGTGTTCTTGGTAGTTCCGCTGGGTTTTGCAGCGTCAAATTTTGCATCCAAATTGCGAAAATAAAAGTAAATTTAATATAATATATTTATTTTGGTATGTCAGTTTGGTAACATTTGATTTATCCTTAGGTAATCGAGAATTCGTTGTTGTCTCCAATGTTGCTTACTCGCCAAAATTCATGCGTGTTGTTGTTACAAACCCATTACAGTAAATACAAAATCAGCATAAAGCGGAAAAATAGAACCTGCTGCGCAAGAAGTTCTCTTGCACTCACCATGGGCTAATTGGTGAAAATCGTAGATGAAACCCATTATATTTGTAAGAAAGATAACAGAAACTGTTAATAGTGAGATGGTTCCTAATTTACATATGAAATTTCCACAATAGATATTCATGCTAACAGCTCAATAGGATGAACACTCATGCTCAATATGGCTTTAGCAAAATAGCGTAAGACAAAAAGTGCATTCGTTATGCGAAAAAGAAATACATGATTGTGCCAAAACACTCCTGCATGGGCAGATAAAACCACTAATCATCCATTTAATGATTGCAATGGTGAAAGTCATAAACCTCAACTTCTGCCTAAACAAGTGGAAAAGAAAGAGGTGTTTGGCTACCTCTTCCTATAAAAAAATTATCAATCCACCAGCTTCTTTTTAATTTTTTTTTTCTTTTTCCATTAAACAATGATTACCTCATGCTTAAGTTGATGTTGTAGAACTCCGGTTCCCCACAACTTGACGTCCACCCCGCCCGCCTCCATTCTGACTCGACCGTTGAGAACTATCTCCCTTCTGTCCTGGTGAACCCTTAGGTCGCGCTGCAAACTCTCCTTGGTTTCTGAATTCATTTCTGCCATAACCGCGTCCACCACCAAATTTCCCACGCCCCCTGAAACTCTCACTTCTGAACCCACCTCTTCCAGAAGGAAATCTCCCTCTCCCACTACCGCTAACTGGAATAAAATTAGAACAGGAGGGACAAAAAAAGGAGCATAATCAACCTCTATCTGATAAACTTGGTTCAATCCCCATGAAAGATAAATCACGTTTACCTCAAAAAAGTAATAATGAAAATATATCAGTATACCTCGTGTGGTAGTTCTCTTCTCCTCAACAACAGCTTGTCGATCACCAACAGTGATAGGTGAAGCCTGAAATAAATTCCAAAAAGATATACTACATGAATAATCTAGACTATTAGTAGGTCATGATATGTGGCGATAAGTAAGGACAACATCATGAACGCCTCAAAACAATCTGCATCACAGGTAATTGTTCCTATCTGCAGGGCACAAATCAGAATTCAAGACCCACATCTTCTCTAGTTATATTATCTTTCTAAAATGAATCATGTAAGCAATATATTTGCAAAGAAGCATCAGTTAAATGAACAAGAAACAATGTGTTTGGGTATCTTAATCTTAAATAGGGATATCTTCTCCAATGCTTTCCGACCATGAGATCCATTTAAATACTTCACACAAATATTACAACTTCAACATGCTCACTAAAGGATCTGAACAAGGTTACCTATATGATAAATATAAAAAAACTAATCCAGTTCAAAGTGCATTTATATTACTTCAATTGAATATCCATAAAGGCCTTCCAGTTTAGAAGCATACACAATGTCTTATGGACTGATTGCTGAGGCTGCAGAACACATTCAATCCCTGAATGTTGCAGCCCCAGAATTGCTCATATTGGAAGCTAGAACTCAGGAATCATAGCCAACATTGGTACAAGCTAATGCTAATCTTATGGCTGTCCACAAAGAGATATTTATCTTCTTTCATGTCATGATATACAAACAACAGTGCAGAACTATAAAATCAACAGTTCAACATAACAGTCTGTACCTCAAGTGCGCTATTCATGGAACTCAATTCCTCAAATTCAACAAAGCCAAAACAGAAACCGTGCTGCAAGAAGCCAAAAGTACAATCTACGCCATAAGCTTGACTCAGACAATACATATATTGTTTGGAAGTTCAGAAAGTATTATCCACAGACCTTACTACTTCTAACTTGGATTCCACCATGCTTAATAGGACCAAATTTATTAAAGACCTCCTCAAGTTGTTCAACTGTTGCATTAAATGGCAAATTCCGGATGTATATGGAATGGCCTTCAGCTGTTAAAAGTAAAAGGCAATTCAATTGAGTTTCAACCTTGAATTTAAGGCAAGAGTATATATTAAGTAATAAACTCCATCAATTTTTTTAGCCTCCTTACATTTGTTTCAATCTCTTACAATCACAAGTCAAAACTAGATGAAACACACATGTCAAGGAGGAAAATGAGTCTATATCACAGTTAACTGGTCTGAAAAAGAAAATAGCTGTCAACCATGAAAAGAAGTATCAATATATACCTTCTTCATGAACATCGCTACTCCCAGGAGCACTGTCACTACTAGGAGCTAACGCCTCAGGGCCAGGAGTAGATTTGGCAGTAGCAGGCCATTGTTCACTGGATTTAGCAGGTGCTGCTCTTATGGTTCGGCTGGGAACATAGACATGACCAGATGCGGTGTTACTTTTCATTACCTTCATGTAAATGAAATTAATTACGTTAGGAAATGTAAAAGACAGGAGGAGCACCACAAAACAAGAGAATATATGAGGGTACACTCACAATTGATGCATATGATTTCTTTGGTGCATCTTCCTGGACTAAAGAAGTTGAATCATGAATCGTAACATCATTCTGACTTAAATCCACAGAGGGTTCAGCAACCTCTACATCAATAACTGATTCTTCTTCCTCATTGTCCTCTGGATGATAACCTTCAGCGCAATTATTAAGGTCTTCACCCTCTGCAGAAATTGCAGGATCTGCCACAAGATGTTCTGGAGCATGTATATCCTCTAGAAACATGTAAGAAGCAATTATAAATTGAGCTTTAAGCAAAACAAATAATTGTTGAAACATATATATGGAGAAAAGCCATGCTAACCTGATTGCGTCACGGGCACTGTCTCAGCTTTTTCATTGACGACATTTACAGAGGCAGAATTTGACTGCAGTGTGTCGTTCTCCTCAATGAACCTAAAGACATCATTTAAGACATAATAGCCCTTATCTTGTGGAGCCAAAAAGAATGTCTGTGAGAACTTCCTTCTCACATTATCCTTCCCGGTTAAGCATCCAGTTACCAGAACTATCACACCTTTCCCAAATGACTCCTGAGCATCAGCAGTTTTTATTTCTGCTGTATAATCTTCATAATTCAGGGAAAGAATCTTTTCGTTGATTGCCTGATCCAACAGTTATTTCATTTTAATTAATGAGAAGCAAATAAAACAAAACTAGTACATAGTTAAAGTTTACAAGAGGTCAAGGTTACAAAGTGTACCCTAGTAAGGAAATTTTTAATAAACCAAATCATTAACATAGTATTTAGCAAGGGAGTATGAATGTTATCAGGTCACAAAAGCATTTCACTAAATATACCAATAAGTTTGAGAAACTCGTCCAATGTTGTGCTTTATTGCAAATCTTTACATAGCTGGTCACAAACCCAAATAAAAGAGGTTTGTATTAGGCCATCAACAACCAACATAAAACCTTGTCAAATCTTTATGACATGGATCGGAGATGTAATAGTGTTAATTATGGCATGGTTTATGATAAGGCATTATGGCGTCGTTTGATCTATGTAGCCAACCCCAATTAGTGAGGCAAGACTTGGTTGTTGTTGTCATTGTTGTTTATACCGATAAGTTTGAGAGATATAAAACGAACTTGTGGATGTTATGCAAGAGGGGAAAACGAAGTCTGGAATTGTTAAGCAAAATATGTTCACACTTCACAATACGAGTACTCTAGCCAAATGACTTGGAATAATGACCATTTGGATGCCTGGTTATAGCGCTTTCAAATTATGGTTGAAACAGATATAAAAAGACTCAAACATGAAATGGACTGTCAGTCATCATCTCTCATGGACAAATGTAAAGTATCCATATTACAAAGCTAGAGACTGATTAAACTGTAGTTTCTGAGAAAGAGAATTATGAGGTATTGACCAAAATACAAGTACTGAGAGCAAATTGATTATGTAAATTAACCATTCTTATATAAGGGTTGCCAATCATTATCACCAAGTATCATGATACACTAGTACATTACTACTTAATGATTAGACAAGTGCTGTGCTGCCAAGCAAGTAATGCCTACAAAACACTAATCCAGTTTGAGTTTCATACTTAACCATTTTGCTTTAAATGATAGCCAAGGTCCAAATATCAGTTGGCCTAAAAGGTAACCTGTCCTTCAACACTACTGGTTTTGTGACAACAAAAATAGTGTTACCAATAAGTTAGCATCCTTTAGGCCTGCCATGGTTTTGTTCTAAAGACATATCTAATGTCAGTACTCTCTTAGTTTCATTTTGTTTGAAACGGATACTTTCTCAGAACTTTTCACAAAAACTTATGGGCACCATCCGACACGTAGTTATGTTATCAGAATCCGAGTTTCATTATAAGCCTAAGGCCAAGTCTTTCTCTTTATTATGCATAAAACCCCATAAAAATCCCTGAAAACTCTCCTGTTACTTAGTCCTTAATTAAAGTGAAAAACAGTCCTCAGAACTTGATATTAGACTGCTTTCGCAGTTTCGCAGAAGCCAATCACAGACTTGCAACTTTTAATCCTTGTTGGTATTAAACTTGTATCCTTTCAATTTAAAATTAAACTAATAAACACCAATTACATGACCTTCAATCCAAATCTGCAAATCCATAATCATTGAATCATAAATCCATCATATGGTAGTACATAGACATGTTTTTATTTCGGTCATTTCATAATTTAATACAGACTAGATTTATAGACAAGGCAAAGGAAAAATGCCTAAAATGTGACATGTTGGAAAGAACTATGTTTCAAAATGATCATAAAACTCTAATTCCAAAGACTCAATAAAGATTTCATTGCATTTGGTCTATTTATATCTTCTACAATTTTTAAACTAAAAATGTTTATTTGGATTTTATTCTAAATACAGTTGGTGTAAACAATATAAGCCTTTCTCATCTAAGGAGTGAATTATACATGCATATCCTGGTAGACTTACTTGCATAGTTGTCACAGTTGTCATCATGCCATTGCTATCTGATCGGCTTAAGAAACTTGAATCCTGATAAAATCTGTGCACCAAGTTTGGGGATTGGTGTAGAATGTGATAATATTGCTCCACAAAGGCATTGCCAACAACTTGAGCACTGGGAGAAGTGGCAGTGCTTGCTTCCTGCATTGCCATCTGAAAAAGAATTTGCAGTAATGCACAGCAGAAGAAATCATTAATCATGGATGGATAAATTTTAGTTGCAGAAATCAAGAGAAAACATATTTCAATTTGCTGCCCTGCCCTGCCTCGCCCCCATCTCAAATTAACACGAGAAATTGCATAAATGAACAAATTATATGTCATGGAAAAGAACAAAACAATGATTCAGTGTCTAGAAAACATAATTTAGGTTCAAAGCAACCGCAGAGCATGAGATCAGAACCTACAAATAGAACGACAACATAAATTCAGTGCAAAGAGGTAGGCACATACAAAACTTCGAAATTGCTAATTATCAAAGCCACAAATTTCTTAAACAATAAATTCATGGAGACTGCTCGTTTGTATCACTATATGTGCTTTCATCCCTATTCCCTAAAGCAAATAATGAGCTAGAACGGCATCAATCATACATGAAGGCGTGAACCATTCACTTTAGCTGTTTGAAAGATTTAGTCTCAAGGAATAAAATGACCACAATGCTTAAATTACTAACCAATCCCAACTTCCCAGTTTAAGCGTGACGAATATTAGTCATAAATAGCAGTTTCTAAGTACTAATTAAACCCTAATCAAGCCACACAAGTAGACTTAGAGAATATTAATATCATAGTTATGACATGAAGAACCGAAAAAAAAAGAAAAAAAAGATCCATACATATTACATAGAATGCATCAAACCAAAAAAGGAAAGATTGTAATTTTATGCAAAATTTTGAGAAGAATTAAAAACCTAGTAAAACCCTTAAACGAAATCATAGCCTAAATCCAAAACAATAGAAAGGTAACGAAAAAAAAAAATGTAACTCGAAGCAAAACATTGAGTGGAAAAAGCCGCAAATCAGAAGGGGAAAAAAAACTAGGAAAACTAAAAACCCTGAAGCGAAACATAAGCGAACAACCTCAAAGGGAGAGGGAGTTGTGGGTAAAAGGCACAATATTGACAGATCAGACAACAAGCAAGCTGCAAAACCGAAAACCATAAACGGAAACTAGTGTATCCGACAACAATCACAAGGAAACACACATCTTCGCCAGAACACGCACGTGCGTACCTGCTCGGTTGCAGACACGATTCACAAAGCTGAGGGAAATAGAGAGAGAAGAAGAGATCGACACAACAGAACAGAAGAGCCTTAGAAGTGAGAGAGAGAGAGAGAGAGCAAAGATTCCGAAGCTTCTCAGTTGGTGTTTGGAGATCACAATCACAATTCACAGTAGAGGATGACTCCCGCTATTGCTTTTTCCTCTTCAAAGATGCCTTTATTGTTCTTATTATATTTATATTTATATTATTTTATTATATTATATGGTTTTTCATTTTTATTAGTTGTTTGTGTTGTACTGTTTGAAAACTGAAACAATAACTAAATTCTGGTTTTGGCTTTCTTTGTGAGCGGTCCTCTTTGATGATAATAATAATAATAATAATAATAATATAGATTTATTTGGGGTCTACTGATAATATAAACTAATAAAAATATTAAAAAATAAAAAATTATGATAAATTTTTTATTATAATAAATAATTATTTATATAAATTAATATTTTTTAATATTTTTATTAATTAATAATATAAAATTTTTTTACATCAACAATATATTTAAATTAAATTCTAATAATATTTAGTAATTATTGTGCATGTGTGAAATTTGCTATAGCAGTGTATGGCTTGACCATGGGCTTGTCGTGATCACAAAGTAGAATTAAACTATACAACACGCATAAACAACTTTCCAAAATCAAGGCTTGGCTTACTTGCCAGCCGAGGCTTATCATTTAAAAGGCATTTATTAAACATGTTATTAATGTGGCGATGAAATTAATGAGTGTTTCAAGGCACGAAATTATGCGGGGGTGAGTTACTATATTTCGAGTTTTTAAGAATAATATAAATCAGTTGTGTTAACCCATTACTATTATAAAAAGAATTATTTTTTATTAGAATGATAAATGAATTCCAGATGAATACGCAATAAATGGTGCGACTGAATAATGTATAGATCACGTATCGACGATGTTCTGTAGACATTGCAAATGTAAACAAATTTGTAAAATCATGAATTAGTTAATTAAAATTTTCATATAATAAGGTTATGTATTAATTTTTATTATAATTAAATATTTTTATGAATCTTATATTCAATTTATATTTTTAATTAATAATAAAAATTAATATATAATAAAATTATATAAAATTTTTAATTGGAAGAATCTACTCTTGTGTCTCTCTTTTTTGTTTTTTTGACTTCTTAAAATGAGCTTTGACCTGCTCTCTTGCTCTTTAGATTAGGTAAGGAGGGTGCAGTTGGCTTCATTTTTCTTTAGGTCTATGAATGGTCGGGTTGTAAATAACAGCTTCTTTTGGACTCAGCCCGCTAGTTCACGGTTGAATCCAGACCCAAGTTATGGCCAGGCACTTTTCAAGCACACATCATTGTTTTTATGACTTAGTTCTTGTTTGCTACTTGTGGGGGAAAATAAATCTGACAAAAAAGCACACTATATTTTTGTCCTTTTATTTGTCTGAGTTGTCGGTATATGTTTCAATTAATTTGGCTCGAATCAGATCAATAAACTATAAAATAAAATTCTCTTAATATAAATTTATTTATAAGATTTAGATTATATAAAGTGAGAATATTTATTAGAAGACTTATACCGAGCCTAAAGTGGCAAATAGGCCTTAACCAAAATAAAAAGAAGTAATTCCATCGAAATTGTTTGAGTTCAAATGCAAATCTAAGCAAAAGGAATCACTATAACCAGAGTCCCCTAAAAAAAGAGAGAGAAAGAGAGAAAATAAAACAAACAACATTAAATAGGTATCATCTCACTCCCTCCTTCTCCGCCACCAGCTCCCATCGACAAGTTTTGTCTAATTTGTCGATACATGGTCCAATTAATTAGACTTGAGTTGGATTAATCCACTATCAAATAAAACTCACTTACCACTAATTGTTTATAGGATTTTTTATTTTGGGATCCCAATTGTTTATAGGATTTTTTTTCATCATACTCACACATCCGGGGAGGAGGGAAGTCTGGAGCACAACAGGCACTTCTGGAATTGCCTATAGGATTTGAATTATCTAAAGTAGCTATTTATTTTTCTCGGAGGCCCTATACCAAGCCCAAAGTGGCCCATTCCAGGATGAAAGAGAATAAGAGGGTTCGGATCCAAATCGAAGCAGAATCGCGGTAACCAGAGACAGACCAAAAATTAAAATACCAAATCAACACACACAAAAATCGGTTTCATCTCACTTTCTCCGGAAACCAGCACGTCCACCATCTCCTCCACCAGCTCTCACCGGATCTTCACCGCCAATGGCGAAGCCCGCATCGTCCAGTTCCCTCCTCCAAACCCTGAAGCGCTTCATCAAGAAGCCGTGGGAGATCACGGGCCCGTGCGCCGACCCGGAGTACAAGTCGGCACTCCCGGGGGCCCTGGAGTACCGGGTGTTCTGCCCCGCCACCGCAAGGGAGAAGGCCTGCGTCCCCACCTCATTACCGGAGACCGTCTACGACATCAAGTACTACACCCGCGACCAGCGCCGCAACCGCCCCCCCATCCGCCGCACCCTAATCCGCAAGCCCTTCGTCGAGAAGATGATGAAGGAGAAGACCTTCTCCGCCTCCGATTTCCCGCCTGTCTATCTCACCCACAGGGTCGAGGAGGATGACAATGCCCGCGGCGGTGGCTACCAGAAATAGGTCTTCTCATCTTTGCCTCTGATTATTATTATTTTGTTTTGCGGTTTGGTTAATGGGTATGTGGAAATTTTGGATTTTTTGTTTTAAGTGGGGTGTGTGGAATCTGCTTGCTTTGAATCATTGGCAGCTGGAATTCTGCGATTGTGCGTTCAGCTGGAATTTTGTTTCGGGGTTATGCTTGTTGGAAATTAGGGAATTTGAGGTTGAAAAACTTGATTTTGGTGTATTATGTTTTTATGCAATTGATATTGGATTCGAAGTATATGAGTTTGGATAGTACATTGCTCCTGCAATGGGAGGTATTCATTCCCTTTGGAGGATTTTTGGGAGCAGGTGCATCCTTCTTTGTTCATTGGTTGATGACTTCTGGGGCTGTTGGGGCTTGGCTGAATTGAGTAACACGCATCAGTTTGATTTCACTGAGCCTTTTAACATGAAATTTTTTTTTACCCCCATAGACTCATGAGCTAGTGATCGGGATTGCAGCTTTACTTTACTTTATCGAGTGCTTGGGTACCTTCTCATGTACCTGTTTAATTGAAATTGCATTTTCAAAACGAGATTGATAATTGATTATATTATATCTTTCCAAGATATTGCACTGGGAGCCAAATTGGATAAGAATTTGCTCATTTCATGTGTAGGATGAGGATGAAATGATGCATCTTGAGACTTCCCTTGCAGTATAATTTTTCAAATTTTGAGTCCCTCATGCTTTTGTGGAAGCAGAGTTGGAGTACCCTTTTTCCCCACCTTTATAAAGGCTTGTTACCTTGGACTTTGAATTCTTGGTCTTCACCGGGTGTTATGTATGAAGACTGCTTCATATGCAATAGGTGGTGATTATTAAGGGGAGAGCTAATTAGTGAATCATCTCTTTATTATGCGCACAGTATCCTGAGGATGGAGATAAAACAGATAATTTCTGCCTCACTTTATTCATATGGTCATTTGTTGAAATGTTGCAGAGTAATTGGTTGCCTAGAAGGGTTTGATTGAGTTGTTCAGCAAATGACGAGTAGTTTAAACTATGGGTGAGGGATTTAGGCTACTAGAATTTAGATTGGTGCGCTAAATCTCAGGAAAGGGCTTTTCTTTTGGAGAAATCCTTTGAAGAAGAGGAAACTAAGTGGGCCATTAAGAGCATGGATTCGGTAAAAGCTACAGGACCTGATGGCTTTTCCGGTTTTTTAGGGTGTTTGGGACATCATCAATAGTGACCTTTTGAAGGTGTTTGCTGAATTCCATAATAATGGAAATCAGGGTTAATGTTAGCTCTACTTTATCTCTCTGCTTCCTGGGAAAGATAGATCTGTTAGTTAAAGGTTGTAAACCCATCAGTCTTGTCGCTGATTCGTATATAAAATCATTGCAAAGATTCTTTCTATCTGTTTGATTGAGTTGTCTTGGGACATCATCAATAGTCACCTTTTGAAGGTGTTTGCTGAATTCCATAATAACGGAAATCAGGGTTAATGTTAGCTTTACTTTATCTCTCTGCTTCCTAGGAAAGATAGATCTGTTAAAGATTGGAAACCCATCAGTCTTGTCACTGATTCGTATATAACATCATTGCAAAGATTCTTTCTATCTGTTTGATTGAGCTGTCTTGGGACACTTATTTCTGAAAATCAGGATGCCTTCATAGTAGGTAGACAGATTTTGGATGCTACTTTGGTGGCAAATGAAGTGGTGAAGAAAAGAAAAAGACAAAACTTATGATCGGATCAGTTGGGGGTTTTTGGACAAGGTTTTACAGAAAAAAAGGGTTTGGCTCTTGGTGGAGAAGTTGGATTTCAGACTGTCTCTGAGCTAGTGCTTTATTTGTAATTATTAATGTTGAGTGAAATGCTTGGTTTCATGGTCAAAGGTGTGTGAGGCAAGGAGATCCTTTGTCCTCGTTTTTATTAACTTTGGTGGTCTTAGTTGCTTACCTTCTAGAGCAGCTGTGAGTAAGACCATCAAAGGTGTATAGGTGGGCATTGAAGGGATTGTAGTCTTTCATTTGTAATTTTCTGATGACAATATACTGTTTCTAGTAAAGAACAAGGACAATTTTTGGAAAATTTTCTCTTTCTGAGCTTGTTGAGCTTTCCTTGAGGCTGAAGATTAATATTTCCGAAATTCACTTGGTGCCTATTAATGTAGATCCAAAAGTTTTGAATCTATTCCTTGTCTAATCTTACATTCTTATGCTGCTACTGCTTTATGGGATTCGTTGTTTGGCAATTCTGGAGAATGTTAGGCATGCCCTACCGTTGGATAGCTGTCTAACTCAGTAATCAAACCAAAGAACTATGGGCTGCAAGATCTCAGAAGTACCATTTTGTGGCATGGCATGGCATGTGGGTGATAGAGTTCAATCCATCACAATGTCTTGTAAAAGATCTGGCAAAGTTGGTAGAGAATAAGGGGTTTTGCTCTGGGTGGAGAAGGTGGATTTCTGGCTGTCTCTCAATTATTACTTTTTTATAATTGTTTATGACTTAAGTGGAAAGCTTTGTTTCTTGGTCAAAGGGGTGTAAGATAAGGAGATCCTTTATCCCTATTTTTATTCACTTTCATGCTGGATTTTGTCAGTCGCTTACTTTCTAGCACAGTTGCAAGTAAGACCATCAAAGGTGTAAATGTGAGCTTGGAAGCAGGGTTAGTTTCTCATTTGTAATTTTCTGATTACACTATGCTGTTTTTAGGAAAGGACATTTTTTTGAATTCTCTCTCTATTTTGGCTTTGTGAGCTTTCCTCGGTGTTGAAAATTAATATGTCGAAAAGTGGCTATTAATGTAGATCCAAAAGTTCAGAATCTGTTCCTCATCTATTCTTACATTGTTCTGCTGCTACTACTTTATGTGATTCATTGTTTGGCAGTTTTAGAGAATGTTGGATGTGCCTTCCCTCTGGATAGATGTCTAACTTAGTAATCAAACCAATGAACTACTCACAGCTAGATCTCAGAAGTACCATTTTGTGGCCTGGGATTTGGGTGATGGAGTTGAATTCAACTTAATTCCAACTTATCTTTTCTCCTTGGATTTCAATATTTTGTAAAAGGTCTAGCAAAGTTGTTAAAATTTGCTCATATTTTTTTATTTTTGCAAAACTTTGCATAGCTGGTCCCAAGTCCAAATAAAATAGCAGAGTTGTCTTAGGTGGTCAGCAGTGCATGCAAAACTTTGTTGAATCTGTACTACATGGATCAACAATACAATTGAATTTTGCTAATGCTAAGCCTTTACCTTGAAGTAACATTGTTTGGCTCTAGAACAATGTTAAACGAGCTAGAGCAGCTACTTTGGTGGACGGAAATAGTTAATAAATCTCATATTTTCCTGGATGGATGTGGGTAAAGAAGACAGGCCGTGAGAATTGAATTCCTTTTTGGCATTTGGAATATTTGAACACTTATGGATTGATATATGGTAGTAGTTAATGCAATGAATAGAATGAATAGAAGGATGATCCGTGTGCCTTAAACAAACCAAGTGGAAGTGAAATGGAGAAATGTGTTAGGACCCAATTGCAAGGTATGGGACTTGAGTCCCACATCGGAAGTATGGGATTCCGATGGGGGGTTTATAAGGCCTTGGGCTTTCCCATCACAATAGCTAGCTTTTGTGATGTGGTTCTCTCAAGGTTCTTATCAATTGGTATCAGAGCCTTCCACCATGTCTCTCAGCTGCAATCGAGCGGTGCGGGTGGTGACGCCGGCATTGCAGTGTTCGCCCGGGACTAGTCAAAGGGGCTAGTGCATAGCCAGCCCGCGTGGGAGCTGGGGCTGCGGAGCGTGGTGGGATGTTAGGAGCCAATTGCAAGGTATGGGACTTGAGTCCCACATCGGAAGTATGGGATTCCGATGGGGGGTTTATAAGGCCTTGGGCTCTCCCATCACAATAGCTAGCTTTTGTGATGTGGTTCTCCCAAGGTTCTTATCAAAATGTTATGGTGTTGGACACTTCAGAATTTATAAACTTGGAACAATGGTAGAGATGGAGCAAGAAATGAGACAGGCATCATTGTTGATAATACTTGGAAGAGTAATGTGGTCAATGTTAGAAGGAGAGATAGGACCACATCCTTATTGTCATCGGACATGAAACATTCAATGTTATAGGACTAGAGGACCAACAAAAATGAAATTTTGGGAAGATTTGGATGGGTATTTTTAGGTGGGGATTTGAATGATCATGTTGGAAGAGACCTGAGGGAGTGCGCGACTACAAGGGGTTAGACCCCAATGAGAAGGTTTAAACACAAAGTAGGTACTGGTTGCCTTTCTGATCTAGTGTAATGTGATTCTCGTGGTATGATATTCTTTTAGTATGCTTAAAAAACAGAATTCATTATTACAGTACTTGGATTCTGCTGCTAGATCTTAAAAATGTAGTGCATTAATAGTTGTGATATCTTATGAAGATACGCCTGTTATCTCACCTTGTTTTTAACCTATTTGACTGAGGTTATGTAACTATGTTTCTGTCCAGCATCATATATGTTTTCATTTTTGGACACAATTTCAATTTATGGGGCCGATTTCCTCACTGGATTAACCATTCAGAAGGACAAAAACTGCCTGGAATAAATGGCATGCTAGATCTTATAACTGCGTTGCATATTGTCATATCTTTTTAATCCTACCTGTATTTCAAGCGAATTTTACAGTTTATATGCTTGCCTTGACTCTCTAGCATCATATGTGCTTTCATGTCTGGACACAATTTCAATATATGGGACCAATTTGCACACGTGATGAGCCATTCAGGGTGGAACAAATGGGAGTCAGAATTTGCAGGACAATACATTTTTGGGGAATATATATATATATATATATATATATATATATATATATATATATATATATATATATATTTGTTTCTTGTTTGGGTCTGGTGTTTATATTGAATGCTCTACATTCTCCCTGGCTGCGTGCAGATATTCAATTATGTCTGGTGTTACCTGTTTTAGGGTACGCTGAACTGTTTAGAATAAGATTTTATTCATTTGTTTGGGTTCAAGTGACTATCTTTGACCACTTTTTTTTTGCGTGTCACCAGGTTTGTGCTATCATGGGATGACATTATTAGTCCGGTCAACTTTCCGCTTATGTCAATGGAATGGTCTGAACAGTCTTTGCAGGGATCTGTAATGTCCTACCATTTTAAAGAGGGTGTAAGCTTTTTGTATCAATAAAGGGTAGCTGGCTGCTGTTAACTTTGACTATTTGTTTACGTATTTGTGAACGTTGGATCAGAAAGTAAATTACATCAAATGATTTGATAATGGATAAATTGAATAATCCCCCTGAAATTCTCTGTTCATTTTGCCTTTCAGTGAAGCTTTTCGTTATGATTTTGAAGTGTATTCAGAGCAACTAGATGAGCATGCAGCATTCGCATCTTGGAAATGGAGTCCATTATTTTTCAGGCTTTATACTTTATCCACCAGGCTATATTTATATACATTTTTGTGATTAAATTACACAAAAAAATGATTGAAACTAAGTAAACTGAAAACGTTATACTTATATATAATCAATCATGAGCATTAACTTTATGCCTTCTGTGATATTGTAGAAGAGTATGTCAAGTTAAAAAAATAGCTTGAATCTTGAAATGAAGTATGGAGTCAGTGTACTGGTTTTGTTGCCATAAATTTGATTTGTCGAACACAATCGTAATTTTGTTTTTGTTTTGATTATTATTTTTGGCTTTCTTTCTTAATGGTGATGAGGCATTCTATCGATCTACCCCATTATTGATTGTTCTTAATTCAGCGCCGCCTGCAAATGCTAGTAATGTCAGTTTTCTTTCAATTATTGAAGTAGAGTGCGTAGGTATTAGCCTATTACAGGAGGAAGCTGATTATAAAGCTATTGTTCGGAAGTGGGAACCATGGCCAAAGGAACAAGTGATTAGGTAGAAGCTGCAAAGCCCTTGTTAAATGTTGTATTGCTTTGCTTTTCATGTTGCAATATGTGCACAGCATACACTGTTGCTGAAAGTTCTCAGGGGCCTTTACTGTTTTCCTTGTAGGGTCGGGGTTTCGCTCATTTTCAATGGCATATATGATAAAGAAAAATATTATTTGGACATATATTTTTATATTTATTCGGTTATTAATGATTATGTATAAATAAGTGAAAAATTTATATATATAATTGAAGAATTGGGTATTATTATTATTATTATTTATTATTGTACTTATCTTATTTTTTGATTATATAAGTGAATTTTTTATTTATTTATACATGAATCACCAATGATTAATTGATAGACAAATGATAAATGATACTTTCACCTTTGCCGTAATAAACATGCTTGTTAAGTAAGGAAAAAGGAGAAAATAGAATAGCTTGTTCTTGCATTTAATTTCAGCTGTTGATAGGAGCTCCCAAGCTTCTCTTTCCTAGAAAATAGATTTTCGGCTAAGAGCTTTCAGCATGATCTGTATTGGTATTAACTTTACAGATTTGTAAAAGGTTAATGAGTAATGACGTTGAAGGTTTAATCCTTCACTAGGTCTTAATAACCTCTGCTCTTATACCTTTATATCTAAAGAAAAAAAAAAGGGATTTTGGCCAAAAAATGGGTAGTCCTATATAAGTATCTAACCATGCACCTGACTTGTGCTACGGTGAAATCATCCTGTCACTCGTTATGTCCTTATTTGACTGTCTGACCAATGATTAAAGGGGGGAAAAAACCTCTTAAATTAAGTGACTTTATTATTAAGTGAAAGTGCATTTATTTTCGATTTAATTTAAAATGTGTTAAGATCCGTACTTACTGCCAGAGTCCTTAAGTTCTTTGTGATTAAAAGATAGGTACAGGTGCAAGTGACCACAGTCCATCTACTTTGTATCGGTCTTGCTGAGTGGTATGTTGTATTATTGGCCATACACTCTTAGAGTCATCAGAAAGTTTTTTGTTTCTTCTCTACCCCACATAAAGTACTTCCATGACCGAAAAAAAGGTGCTTCTAAGCACCAAATAACGCGGCCAAGCATGCCATTACTAATTATTGAAATTAATGTGACAGCCATATCTATGGAATCTATACATTTTTTTCAAGTGTATTCTCCTTTTAGAAGTTACTTACATTACAATAGCTCCTGAATGACAATTGAATTTCATATTTTTTCCTGAGCCAAATAAAATTGTACAAACAATGCATGATAGCTTAAAGAGGAAAACAATTAGTTAGAACCGACAAGAGCTTCAACATTTTTTATGATGAGAGAATATGTTTCTCAAAGCTTTATTGCCAGTGTCAACCTTAGAAATTGATATCATCTTGCATGCTTGTCCTGGCGTCCTTAAGTAAGAAAAAGAAGGCATAAAAATCGTTGATCAAATCTGAGGTGTTCCATAACGAACAGGCCAAAGTCCTAATGGCAAGCAAGATGGATATATCAATATTCGATAGGGTAGAAGTAGTTAAGTAAGTTTGTGTTTGTCTCATTTTATTTTATTTTTTTTCCTTCTAGCATCAATTCAACCACCAGTATCCAAATTCTATTATTAGGAACTGGCTAATCCAGCTCAACCCAATGGAGATTCTTGAAGGGAATAGGAGTCTTCCAATAAAAAATTTTTCTATTTTATGACTCAAATCCGAGACCTCTAATTAAAAGGTTAAGGAATCTACTATCTCAGCCAACTCCATATTGACAGTTTGTGTTTGTTTCTAGCATTGGATAAATCCAAACTATGGTTATAAAGATGCAAATTGAGTTTCAACTAATTTTAATATGATTGACAAAATCATATTGAGTTATATTTTAATATAATTTTTTTGTCTTAAACCATGATTTAACAGAAGTCGGAAAAAAAAAATTCATTGGACCAAACTGTGATTTGTCAACTATAAACCAAACACACCCTAACTCGTCCAAGGGTTACAGCTGATAAAAGGAAAGGGACAACGAAACTAAACGAAAATTTTGATTTCATGCTTAATTGTTAAGGACACATTTCTTTGGATGCTAAGTTGGTTACATGAAACAGGACAGCAGTCTTGTCTGTCGGAGCATAACTCAAAAGGGACAACAAAGCACATTTGTCAGTCAAATAATTTATAAGATGCCAGTTATTGTTAATTTTGTATTGTCTCTATCCAGCCATAAGGTTCGCTTACAACATTTCAACTATATGACAATGAAATATATACCTTGAAACCTTAGCTCATGAGACCTCGGTTCCCATTTTGTATGATGTAGCAACCGATTATCTTGTTGCAGGTAAAGTGCTAGATTTGAAATGGTTAATAATCAAAATTTGGCCATTTTGAGAATTATTTTTGGTGGTCCATATACATTATCTGCTTGTAATAGAGTTCTTGTGTTAGTTTACGCCAAAGAAACTTGCCTGGGAGATTAAGATTATTCGATTTGGTCTGCTTTAGTTTTCAACAACAATGCATCATGGTGGCGTTGTCACATCTTGGAAATGTGATTACAGTTCTTTGTTTAAGATGGTCGAGAAAAAAAGAAGATGGAGCCAATAGTTCAGTGACTTCATCCATAGTCCATACCGAACATAATCTTTGCTTATTCTTTTTCCAATTGCATGCCACTTTATAGGACCACATCCATTATTGTTCTTCCTGTCCTTTTTATGTGATTATTTTTATGCAGTATGTAATTGTTCTTTTGTAGAATCATGAGTCAGCTAGTCCTTCCCCATTTCCCTTCTTTTTTTCAGGAAATAAAAAGACTTCTTTGCATGTTTTAGATGACAACGCATTGCAACATTGAAAACAACTTCTCTTGAGGGTTGTTCGTAACTAAGGAAAATCAGTTGTCTTCATATTTATATTTTTGTTTTTATGCTTGTGTGTCTGTGATATGTCGGTATCTTAGATGCGTACATTTGAAGTTTGGGATCATGGAAATGTAACGTGTCATGTCATTTATATTTCGAATGTCTGTTATTATTATTATTATTATTATTATTATTATTATTTTCCCGATTTGTCATAGTTAACATCCTACGTTTGATGAACTTTGTTATTTTGGAAATGTAGTGTCTCATGTATATTTCGAATGACTTTTTATTATTTAATGGAGTAAGTAGACAATATTTATTTTTGAAGTAAATGGATCTCTTCGTTTATATAATATATATGTTATATGAGTGAGGATCTATTTATATCATATGTAACTCTAAACAGTTACTCATAATCCTCATAGTTGATTTTCATAATATATATATATATATATATATATATATATATTAATTAAAATGAATTTATACTATAATTTTTTTAAAAGAATTGATCTCATTTTTTAATAATTTTTTTAAAAAAATGTAGTGATATCCAAAAATAATAGGTTGCAGTGGAGTCTGCGAAGATAAACTATGGCTCCAGACCAACTTCATATGTAATCATTTAACTCTTAGAGTTACTACTTTGAGGAGATTTTGACTAACTACTACACCCAATCCAAATTAAAATTGTGTAAGCAATGCCTAACTAAGATTAGAAAAAGAAAAATTCTAAATGATTATGTTCCTCCGTCAAGATACGATACATTAATAAACAATTACTAATAAGAAATTACAAAGGGTGAGTAATTATGATTACTTAAGATAAGAATATGAATTTCAAAATTAGAAAAGTAATTTTTATAAAAATATTACACAATTTTCATAGTCTTATGGTCAAATATAAATTAATAAGCTTAAATGAGCTAAACCCTACAAAAAATACTTTATAATCTTAAAAATAAAAAAAGAAAAATCACTACCAGGAATAGAAATTTTTTTTGTTAATGCCATTTAATGCTATAGATGAGGCAACACCTAGTTGGCTTTTACTAACTTTTTTTTTTTTCACTTTATTATTTCTCATATAAATGGAGGGTAAGTCTTTACACAGCAACAAAATTAGAAGTTATAGGTTCAAATTCACAAACAACCTCTTTTCACTTGTAAGGGTGAGATTATGTATATCTACCTTTCTCAAACCCTACCGGGTGAGCCTTGTGCGCTGCCTTTTTTTTTTCACCTCTCATATAAATATATATATTACCATCATAGTTTTTCAGTGTTGAGCTATACTAATTAGATGACTAATACATTTGCCTAAAATTGGTTAGTTGCACTAGAAATGAACTATGATTAAGGCGAATGAATTTTAAAATAATCATTGTAATAGTTAAATATTTTAAAAAATATGATAATATATAATTGAATGATAATTTTAGAAAGTTTAATTATACTAATAATATATTAAAATTATTTTTTTTTAGTTTAAGAAAAATTATTTGAATTGGTATCTAGAAACAGTATATAAATTAAAATTCAACTAATTTAGTTCGAATCGGATCAACTAATTATCAAAATAAACTCTTTCAATATTTTTTTTTTTATTCATAAAACTCATAATCAGACATTACTTAAGAACTGTAAATATCAAATTGTTTGAATTAACCAAATATTTTGGTTACACTAAATAAATTTTAAACACATTGTTATTAATCATCCCAACATTTGGTTAGTTTAGGTAATTTGACACTTATTCAAAAAATATATCACACTATTAATTATAGTAAATAATTAATAAATAATTGTAATAATCAGTTAATGCACTACTAATTCAGCTTTTTTAGTTATAGACTAATCTCCTTCACGAGAGATAAAATATATTGGCCAGGGAATTTGGTTGCGCTTCTCAACCAAAGAAAAGTACTTTTTTTTAAATAAAAAGTATTTCTGAAGATCGTTATACTTGTTTAGTTGTAGTTCTAGAAAAAAAAATTAGAAAATAATTATTTTTTTTACTTATTTTGAGAAACAGATAAAAAATGCAAAGTAAAAGAAGAGAAATTCATACCAATAAATGCGGAATAATTTTTTTTACAAATGTATAGTTAAAAGTATTTTGAAAAAAACCGCATACCCTTTCCACTTTAATAAAAGCTTTCAAATATTTTTAATTATTTGAATTAATAAAACATTAAATCACAATTAATGACGTTTAATGTCTTAAAAATATTAAATACTTTATTCTTTTATATTAAAAAAAATAAATATAAGATAATAAATATATACATATAGGTGAGTTAGTTTATTCTTTACCCTTGAATTTAGGACACCTTGATTAAATCAATTTTTTTATTAACTTTAAACTAAATTTTATTGACTGTATCTTTAATTTTAATAAAAAATAAAAAGTATAAAATAGATCTGGCTTTTTTCAAAGATTTACCATGTATAAAAAATATTTTTGAATCAAAACATATTTTTTGAGAAGTAATTTTTTACATCTCAATTATATTTTATATCTACCATATTCAAACAGTTTAATAACTTTTTATTGTGATAAAAAAAAATGCTTATAATTATATTCAAATGTAATAATTTCCTACTTCTTCTAATTTTACTTTTAGCAATTTGGAAAGCTTCGAGCCGATGATTTCATTGAACTGCTAACGTTAATTGTTCCCAAAAAAAAAAAAAAAAGGAAATTAAGGCCCCTCAAAAACAAAATCAAGATGATAGGTTACAGTTACAGAACGTGGTAAAGTCATAAGATCCACCCCAAGAAGGTAAAATGGTACAGGTAGCATCAAAATTTGAGCTCTTCTGTTGACCTTTTAATTAATTCGATAGCCATAAATAATGGTTGTTATAGGTCTCCTACATGGAACAGGCCACACACCAATGACCAAAGCCAAGCCCTCCTTCTTTTAGTCACTTTCATTCACATGGACACACGCACAGAGGTTGGCAAAGCATGCGGTCACTGCTTAAGAGTGAAGAAGAGTCATGAAGTGAAGTGAAGTAGAGGGTAGTCACTAGTCATATTCCTACTGCACCCTACACTTTAATTTCTACTGAATTATTTGGATTTTGGGGGAGTCATTATTTTTCTTTAGCTCTCTAACAATTTAGCTTAGTAATTTGCACTCATCTTTTTGACTTTTCTTCTATCTTGGCATATTAGTTCCTGTTCTCTCTAGGGTTTGCCGCTGTCACTTTTGCAGTTTTGCGGCACAGTGCAATAACTGCCTCAATTCAGAGAAACCCCAGAAAAATCATAATTGCCTAAAATTCAAGAGAACTATTTAATTATAGAGTGCTTTAATAATTTCATATCGTGTCTTAGCTTTCATCATTAATATATATAGTATATCCATGATGATATTTTTTAATTTAATTATTGTATGCAACTTTCTTCACCTGTATATACATATATATAGAATCTATAGATACACGCCTCTGCCCAACCGACAATGGGAATTTGTCACACAATCAAAACCTCTCGAGTTATAACCTATCCATGTCTCTGAACACACAGTTATTAACTGGGTTATATCATGTTGCAAAATGGCTGAGATCTCACAGTGGTGATGGTGATAGTATGCAATGTATCATTCATTAGAGAGTTATTCACTACTACTCAGTGGACAGTGTTGATGGTGATACAACGTTCAGATGCACTTGCATGAGAAAGAAAGAAGTGTATATATAGTGAAAGCAAAAATCGTCTTCTTCAATTACACCCAGAAAACATTTAAAGCGAGCATTGATTTGGATATGTTGAGATATATCTTTTTATAAACTGCGAATTGTGGGTGCCAAATTTTGTCATATATATATAGAGAGGTTTTGAAAAAGGAAGTTCTGAGATGTACAGTATAACTGGCTGTGCCTTAAAGGGTCACATGAAAGTGCAGACAATATATATAGGTTAACTAACAATCAAAACCTTTTTAAGAGCTTAAATAATCAAGTTCAGACTCAAAGTGTCTTTTTCTCTCTCATTGAAACATTGTTAATATTTTATAGAGTTTTAAGGGGAGTGATATTTAAAATCACTTAAGATTCCCAGCACCCCAAACACCCCTCTCACAAAAGCACGGGATCCATCTATTGCTTTTCCCTCCACGTCTTCTCTTAAAATGGTACAAAAATATTTTCTATGCACTTTTCACCAACGGTACCTACCCACAAATTAATATAGAAATGCATAACCAAAGAAAAAAAAAATCATACATATAACCTATTTAGTTGGATACAGTAAAATCCCGGATGAAGGTTGGAACTTTCAAATTAAATACTACTTGTATTGCTTGGCATCCAAAGAGATTTGGTCTCAACCCAAAAGGGTGTAGGAATTCGACCAAAAAAAATTATATAAAATCTAAGGAGTTACTATGATACCTAAAATGATAAGCACAAAATTATTTTTTATTTTTTGCAGGACTCCTATAAATCCTTCAATATATATATATATATATATATATATATATATATATATATATATATATATATATATATATATATATATAATAGTGACTAATGGACAATCCTAAGAACTAATTAGCAATTATCTTGTAACTGTAAAAATATTAAAAATCTTTGTAATGACTTGTCAAATATTTATTGTTGAATTTAATTTTAATATACGGTTAATAATATTTTTTTATATATATTTTCAACCAATCATATATTACTTTTGTATAACTTTTTAGGCATGTAAATCGTAAGTGAATATAACTGTAAAAATTTTTTTACATTAATCGTGAATTGAAATTAAATTCCATTATTGACTATTTGATATACTCTTAAACATTTAACTTTATCCTAAAAGATAAGTAAATCAATAAGTGTGTATTTGGATTAACTTATTTTCACTTTATCTCTAATTACAAGCTTTTTAAGACAATTTTTTTTAAAAAAAATAACTAATTTAGCAAAAATAAGCTACTACCAAAAATAAGTTAAATGTTCAAAAGATTAATTTTTATGTATTAATAGTATAAAATAATTTTATACTATTAAATAATAGAATTTTAACAAATTACCACATAATGATAGGAAATTATCCATTATTATAATCACCTAGCATGATTTGGTAATTCCTTAAAATTTTGTAGGATGATAATGTAAAATTATTTTATACTATTAATGCATAAAAATTAATCTCAATATTTAAACCTCATAAGTTATTGGTACCATATGAGAAATAATCGAGTTAGCTAAATAAAATTTAAAGAACTATAGTTTTTCGAATCCACTATCCAATTATTAATCAACATCCTTGAAGAGATATTTGCTGGGTATAGGTTGAATTCAGTCCAAAATCAGTAGTGATTGAAGAGAGTGCAGAATTATCTGATGTTTAGGGATAGATTATTATATCGTCTTTATATCTTTGCGAAAGTCCCCCTCTTGTTAGTTTTATCACTTTTTCTGCAGCAGCTTGCAGACAGAAAGATAATGCTGGTACATTTAAAAAATAAAAACAACAACGACCCTTGAGCAACAGACAGCAGTACGTCAAACTCACCATCGTTTATGTGTCCTTAAACAAAAAGTGAATATATTTCCAATTAACTTTCTCCCACTGGAATTTAGGGTTATCTTATGCCATATCATAAGATCGTTCTTTGTATTTCTTAATTTTTCGAGTATGATTGTATAAAGAATACCTCTGGTTAAGTCTTGGATGCAGATATGAATTTTCACCTTGGAGTTATTGTTGGCAGGTTTCGGGGGTTCACAGGGTTTTAATCAAATTAGGGTTTCAAGTTTAAAACTATACAAAGTAGGTTCAGCTTTTGAAGTAGTACACAACTATTGTTGCAGTGTTTTGAACTTCTCAATTATTTCGGTGAAGATTCCTATTGTCAAGATATCGCTTAGTTTTGAAGGAAAAAGGCTGCACGCTCTTACTTTTTCTCCCTTCTGCACCCAGCATTTTAAGTTTTAGCGTTTCTTGGGCTTGAAAGCTTACTATTTGTATGCACTGTTCAATAACCAGTTAATATATAGTTAATTTTAGTGATAAGAAATCTAGAAGAGAAGATTCATCAGGTCTTTCTTTTTACAACTTTGAATAATATAAAAGGAGTTAAGAGCTTGGTTTCTTCTGTCTTGTTTTTTTTTTTTTTTTTTTAGTAATGTTGTTTATACATAATATTTGTGGGACACTATATTGACATATTTCTATCTATTATTGGATGAAATGTGAATTCCACTTAATTTGGATCTTATACTTTATCTAATAGTAAATGAAAGTATATTAGCATAATATTCCATAAATATTAAGTACAAATAATATCTCTCTTTTTTTTTAGGTGCATATATAGCTTTTTCTATCATTTTACTTGAGATATTGAAACACCCATGCCATTTTTTTTAATTAAATTAGAGTCTAGTGAGCAATAATTGCGTTTTATTTTTTCTTTTCCCACCTTGTTTGGCAGCCTATATATAAGGACTCTGAGTATAAAACAACACCACACAAGAATTTAATTAGGCATGGTTAGAGACTGTAGCATGCCAAACTATGTGGCTTCAAAATTCTTGTGGTCAGGAGTTTAAAGTAGTAATTCTCGGCTGCAAGGCCAGAGCGAGTTCATAATGGTGGAAGGAAATTATATTAATTAGAAGTTAATTAGAACAACGTTTATTCTTCTATGACACATTGATTAATTAGGATATGCATATACATATTTTTGGACAAGCGTGTCCACCATATTGAAAAACATGCATAATTAGATGATTAATCGAATCCAATTGTTAAAAATAGAAGTTAGAAGTCTTATACATACAAACTCTAAATTGTGCCGTGCAAATCTCACTGCCCTGTGGTCCCTCTTCCGGCTATAAGCTGAGTGGATACTTTTAAGAACCTAAGTTGGTCCCTCATCTATGGCGCAGCTAGCTATCTGTCATCTAATCCAAACTGATCAGACTCCAATAGCATCCAGCACAACTTTTGAAAGATGAGTGATTGTAGCTTATCTACTTGAATTTCTTCCCACAATATCCTACTTTAGGCTGTTAGCTTTCTGCAACTGCAATTGCAAATCTTAGCGTTATGATCATAAAGAACACTGGATATCTATATATATATATATATATATATATATATATATATATATATATATATATATATATATATATATATATATATATATATATATATATATATATATATATTCTTAGGTTTCATTCTTATGCTCTTGCTTTTATATTCTTAGAAACGCATTAATTCTCTATCAATAACTCTGCGGAATTTTCTTTCATTTTCTTTAACACAGTGGGGAATACCCGATAAAGATATTTGTTGTTGCTCAAAAAGAGAAAGCCGTTGTTTTTTTTTCCCCTTTATATATCTTTTTTATTTTTGTCCGTTTGTGCCGGCAGTCCCTAGCTCAATACTGAAGCTATCTGTAATTAGGAAGTGGTATTCATGGATTATTATAAATTATATTGTATCAAATCTTTATAATTATCGGATATTAATTAAAATAATACAAACGGTTTAAATTTATTAAAATAAATCTTATCTATCATAAGAAATTTTTGCTCCTGATCCATCATAGTTATCCCGCCTCTCCCAATCTCAATACTCAACACCAACACCACTGCCTTTTCCCTCATCACCCACCCCACCACCTCTTCCATCCGTTACTTGCTGCAGCTGCCGCATGTGCAGCCGGTATCGTCACAAATCCCTCCTCACTACTAATTCCCGGTTTCAACCCCTGCCTCCACAAGCAACAGTTTCGACGATGTGAATAGAGGGGTTTGGTGGAAGAATGCTTGGCTATTGGGTGGAAGTAGTGACTGTTAGACAAATAATGATGATGGCTATTAGATTGAAATAATGGTGCTTAGCAAAAAAAGGTACTGAAAATTTTGGAGAAGACACCTTCAAAATCACTTCCTCCGAGGAGAAGGGGGTGATTGATAAAAAATTTTGGAGAAGCAATGGAGGTGCATCAATGGATTTTAGGAAAAAGTTCTATGATATATTGCTGAGAGAAAAAAAATTGGACCATTAGTGCTCCATGGAGCAATGTATACGCTTCCCTATAATTATTAATTATATTTGAAAGAGTAAATAATCATTAATGTTGAAGCGAGTGATTGTTCAGTATGTGGTATAAACATATCGAGGTAGTTACCTGTGGCAACTTGGTTGACGTGTCATTTCAGAAGAATGCTACATAGTCACAAGTGAACCTTTTCTTTTTGAGAAATTTTTAAGTGTTTTTAGAATACGAAAAATAATTTATGTTCTGATTTTTTTTATTATTAATATATTAGCTAAGACTTTAAATAATAAATTGATCAGAGCATAATTTTTTCTTATTCTAAAAATATTTAAGAATTTTATTTTTTGACATGCAAAATTATTATGCTGTGAAATTCCAACCTTGCTTTACCAAAGCTCTCAATTATATGATAAATTATTCCGCTTGCAGGAAAAGGTTGTATAGTCTAAACCTAAGGCCATCTGCTCAACTAACAAACACTGAAAAGCTCATTTTGGAAAGGCTTTCAGGGTACATATTTCTACTTCTGCTGCCTCACCCACTTCTTCTTTCTTGGCTGTGGTGAAAAGCTTTGAACTGTTGGCAGATTAGCCCCCAGACTCTTCTCTCTCACGTAAGTTGGTCTTGTGATCTCACTACTAACATGACCCTTATGCTAATACTTCTAATGTTTTCACTGAAATCCTAAATTTTCTGCGCAATTCCCCACCTGGCCAAGCTTCTGGCTTCGATTTGGTTTCACAATTATCAATTGAGAGTGAACAGAATTGTCTTTACCCTAATTTCAGATCGATACAAACTTCAGTTTGTCATATAGAATTCGGAAGCAAAAACTTACTCTTGGCTCTCTAATTTTCGAATCAGTCTTGTGTACAAAGACCTGAAAATGCAAACGATTCTTAGTCAATTGTGCAACAATTTTGGTGTAGTTTTGTTGTAAATTTTTAAAACAGAAACTAGTACAATATAATAACACAAAAAGGTTTCTGATTCCAGCATGCATATAACTTTTTCATTGTTTTTCAGAGGTTTACCTGCAGTGCCAAAACTGAGAAGAAGAGGTTTTACTCCATGATATCAAGAAGACTATGATGAGATGATTAAGATGATGATTGGAAGTTCAAGCAAAGGTTATCAAGCCAAGCAAGAAGACGGTGATAGTACCATTGATACTGTTGAGAAATTCTCCAAGGCACCCTTTACTTCAAGACAATGGACAGCACTCAGAAATCCAAGAATTGTGCGAGTATCACGTTCCTTGGGAGGGAAAGATAGGCATAGCAAAGTGCGCACCATTAGGGGACTGAGGGACCGGAGGATTAGGCTCTCTGTGCCCACAGCAATTCAGCTATATGATCTTCAAGACAGGCTTGGACTCAGCCAACCTAGCAAGGTCATAGATTGGTTGCTTGAGGCCACAAAAATTGACATTGATAAGCTCCCACCACTTCAAATCCCTCAGGGTTTTGCTCAATTCCAATATCAACAAACCCTACTGCCTCATCATGAACCAATTATTAGTGCCCCTCATCAGTTCTCTCTTGGAGGGTTCTATGATGCTAGTTCCACATTTGTAAAGGATTGGGGAAACCAAAGTAGTCTATTGGCAAAGTCAACGTATTGGGATATGGATTCGGTTTCTAGGCTAAAAGGTAAGGAAGCTGATCAAGGTGATTCCATCTCCGAAAAAGGTAAGTGGATCAAAACAAATCAACATGAAAATCAAGATGGAATTGGTGGTGGTTATAACAGACAGGACTCAGTGCAAAAGCTTTTCCCTATTGGGACTAACAGTAACTCTTCTTTATCTGGTTTGCTAAACAATGCCATGACATATAACTCATTCCATTCTGAGCCTTCAAGCTTAACTTTGTCCCAATTTGGAAGCCATGGTTTGTTTCCTTCTCAGTTAGATCCCCATTCTAGCAGTGGCAGTGGTGTGCAGCCCTCATCTTCTTTTCCTGTAGTACCATCTGGTTCCCAACTACTTTTGCGTCCATCTTCTGCTACACCGTCACCACTTTTCACTCCGTATGCTCCATTTATGGCCAACTCATCAGTGGAAAGTGATCCAAGACAATTCAACCATATCCAGATCTTGAGCTCAGGTTCCCAAGTCATGCCTCACACCCTCGTTCCATCATCTCTTCACTCAATCAATTCGCCGCTCAGACGCCTTCCCACACCGTTTAGTTCCAAGCTTCTTGATTCAGATAACAACAATCGTAGTAGCCAACCAGATCATAAAGGTAGCACTCGTTCTTGAAGCTCATGCTGGTTCCTTTTTCCTGAATATATTACATTGTTGATTTGTATGCTCATCATGCAAAAGGATGTGAACAACGCTTAATGGGGCTAAAGCATTTATGTTTTTCATACACGCAGCCGTGAATACCTTTGTAAGTATGGCATTGGCTATACATAAGGAATATATTTGTGTTTGAATTAATCCTTGTGGTTTTAGCTATAGATACCTTGTTGACAATTTCATTAAGGTTACAAGTTAGAATAAATCAATCTGAAATAATGTTCCAGTGCTTATTTGCATATATATACTCAAATATTCGAATCTTAATTATATGGAAAAATAAGCATATTATTCATTTTAGTTGGCATGGTGCTACTATATTTCAGAGCATACGCATGGTAGAATTTCATTGCGATCGGTATAAACAGCTGGCAGTGATCAATGCACATACCGTGGCTTAAAAGGAATATGATCATAAAATAGTCCAAGAGTACGACACATATATTGTACATATAAACTAGCTTTATAAGCATATGTTTTTTCACATTCATCATCCACACATATCCTGCAACACCCACGGTAAATGGTAATAAAAAAAAAAAAATTGTTTTTTTATTGTAAAAGAAGCACGTATATGAATAGTTATTTCACTCCTTTTTAAGAGTCAGTGTTTTTGCGTGTGTGGAGATTGTTATGTACTGATAACAGCTCTCATGATGAATTGTGTGCTTTTGCTTAGTACATACTCTCTCCTGTTTACTTGCGAATCAGAATTGTTCAAATGACTCGAGTTTCTGTTTAATCTTGTTTTTATTCTATTTATTATTTAATTTAATGGGCACTCGTACATTACATGCCCATTTATCAAAGAGTCCAATAAGCAGTTTGACTGGTGGTGCCTTAACCTTTATACTCGCTAGAATTAAAGGCTGGTTTGGTAGTATTTTTTTGAAGGGGTACTTTAATTTATGAAAAATATAAATTAATTTATTTTTTAATAAATTAAAAAGTTGTAGTATTTTTATTTCTGACTTTTAAAAGTCAAATGGTATCCTTAGGAGTTGTTATTAGATGCTTTTTAGAATTAGTTTATACTCTTTAAAATTAAAAAAATTAATATAATCTTATTTTTTTTAATAACATTAAAAGTAAAAATTATTTTTTTAATATTTATATCTATTATAACCATTTTTTATTTTAAGAATAATTTTATCAAATACTATTTTTATGATTTTTATTTATTGAAAATAATTTTATATTATTTTATTAAATAGTATTATTATAATTTTTTAAGAGTAGCTTTTAGAGAATCTATAAAACTTAGCAACTCTAAAAAAATCATAGTAACACCAAATTAAACCTAAATGTTACTTAATGTTTGATGATATCTGAATGTAGAGGCTGATGTAAGTAAGTGGTGATGTTAACATATGTCTGCATATTAAGTTTATACGTTTTTTTAATCAGTTTGCTTTATACATATAGGAGCACAATGCGAATTGGTTTCTTTTGTTAGACAAGTACTGTGACTTCTGACAATTTCTGGAGTTTATAACATTAAGTTATTTCTTTTTTTTTTTTTTACCCGAAGGCTATAGCTCAGAAACATTATGCAGATTCAGAAGGACAAGTTTAGCTTCCCACATATGCGTATATATATATATATATATGTATGTATGTATTGTGTGGCAGCTGTGTGGATGGTTGGTTTGTTGTTTTAAGTTCTACCATATATCTCTAGATGCATGGTTGTTTTTTGCTACCTAAATGCCACTACATGGTTAATAGAAAGTTACTCGTCCCTTGTTTTGAGATATGGTATTACACGCATGGGCAGAGTTATAGAGGAACATTGCAACAAAGAGAAAAGGTTTTTTATTTTTTATTTTGGAAAATAAAAAAAACAAAAAAACACACGTAAAAGTTTAGTTTGGAAAAAGCAACTGGGGCTGGGAGACTCTTCAAGCTCCACTAGGATAACCATCATTAAAATTGATAGAAGTTTCATGCAGTTTATAACTGGATAGCATGGTAATTAACGTTCAATCTCGAAGATGCATTGTTAAGTATGGCCAAATTTATAGAAAATACCTTGTGAATCAAGTGTATATATATATATATATATATATATATATATATATAGTATATAGCCAACCTTTTTTTGGGACCGTTAGTGAGGTTCAAGGACATAAATTAAATTAATCAATTTTCTTAAATCAGTGACGTGCTTTAGCGAGGTTTATTTTAAGTCAAATTAGCTACTAAATAACTAAAAAATGTGATTCATCGTAGAGTTTGGATATAGATCAATTGTATGTAGTCTTATGACCATCACGCAACTTGTAGAGAGGCTATTTCTACCACTATAACCAGAGATGGAAATAAGCCGAGTAGTTTTTAGGGCCTAGCTCACATTAGGTTTAGTTTGGCACAACTTATTTAATAAATAAGTTAATTAAGTTAAAGTTTTTAAAAAAAATCTTTTTAATTAGAAAGGTTAGACTACATGCTATAAAAAAAGGCCTATTGTGTTTAATAGACTGGTCTACTTATATTACTATTATTATTATTTCAAAAATCTAATAATAATAAAAATCTTTTAATCTTTTAGTTTATTTAAAAATAATTTTTTTTGACAAATTTAAAATTTTTTGACTCATTTAAGAGTAGGTCATTTTGTCTATTAATCAAATAAGCCTTTAAATAGACTTTTAGGTTAGATCAATTTTTTAATAAAAAGACTAGATTAAACCTAAAAATAAGCTTATATCAAATAATAGGTCAAAACTCAAGATGTACATATTTGAAATACAAGTTAATCTATTTAAGCCAAAGCTTAACCTATTTTCACCATAACTATAACCATCGTTACCAAGTCATATTCGCACGACATAACTTAATTATCTCATCTTTTAGTCAAAGCTAAAAAAGAATGGATTCTTATAACTATCGCATTCACAGATATTACAACCCTACATCTTTCCTTTTTGTTTTTTTTTTTCAGAATTTCCGTGTCAATATTAATAAAATTTCATAACACTTCAATGTTTGATTTATACATGCACAACTAGCTAGTAGCTACCAATGTATCCCGAGCGACACAGGCCTGATGGAGTAAAAGACAATGATCAAAGGCTACTCTTGGTGATGCAAATATACACAATCCCCTACATCACCATAAACATGAACACGACTATATTGAACTCTTATAATTAAAAAAATTAGAAAAAAAAAAAAAGAAAAAGCTCATGAGTCATGGGTAATCGATACATTCCAAATCTCTCTCTCTCTCTCTCTATATATATATATATGTAAGAGTAGGCAATAAGTCCTATCCATCTTCATCTTTGTACCCTATTTGACAGCATATTGATGAAGGCATGGAACTGATGGAAGCATCCCTCAACACAAAGTGAAAAAGTAAGAAAATGTTTTCGAATCTGCAGTTCTTCTGACCATGAAAATGAAGCAACATGCAATTACAAGCAGAGACTGAATTTGTAAGCAGTCGTCTGTGTTGCCTGTAGACAATAATATATCACAGGATCCAAGATAAATTAAAGGAGAGCCAGTTGTTGCAGCAAGTTGATTTTAAAGGAAGGTGCCATCAAAGAAAAAGACCAAAAGTTTTTTTGGCTTGTGGTCCAGATTCTAAGGTCTTAAAAATAGTTAGGGAAACTCAAAAGTAGCTGGTTATTATGAAAGTAGATTATAATTTCAGATGAACTTTACTTGTATAAGGCATTTGAATTTTGTAATCGCCACTTTGTGAGAGGTTTTACTTATTATCATCTCTGTCCAAAATTGCATGAGCAATTTTTATTTTATTTTTGGAAAAAAACTAATTAGCAAAGACATAAGAGTGAAAAACAAATAAGATTATGAGAAAGCTACATTTTGTAGATATGATTTTATTTTCTTACAGTGGTTAGGAGTGGAGTTTGGTGTGCTACATATCTCCCTAACTTAATTCATATAGCACAAGCTAGCTCACTTGCAGTTATTACACCCTCATAGCTTCATGAAAGTAAGGGTTTGACTAGCTTGTAGAAGGTTGTTATTCTACCAAAAAGAGAAGAGTACATGTAACTTCTTATGTTATGTGGCCGTGGGTAAATTATTGACACAAAGACTCATTATTTGTGTTAGGAAAAGCTAAACAGTATGAAACCACAGGTGCGAAATTTTGCGAACTTATGTGTCATAACGTTATTAGCTTTTGCTACTTAACTGTTTTCCCCTTTGAATGGTCATCCATTCCTTCTTTATGTAATTTCCCTTTTCGTTGGTTTTCATACTTGAGCGCTTCGTGCCACATAGAAGTGCTCGTTGTGTTAACAGGCTAAAGTGAGGTGATAATGAATGGGTTAACACAAACTGTACATATATATATATGCATCTGTACATATTGATCTATTTATATACTTATATAAGAATTTAAATTCATATATTATTTATATATTTTTTTTTATATTCTTATTATTTAATTATTTGTTATTATTTCGATTATATCCATTATTCATTAAAAAATTTGACTTTCATATTAATTTTTTCAAAGACATCCTCTTTTAGTGTTTTCTTACGCGTATAACTGAATAATAGTATAAAATATTTTTATAATAACAATATATTAGAATCAATCTAACATTTTATAAAATTTATTCACCTGGTTATAGTGTATGATGCTAATTTCCCATATAAATTTATAGAAACGGTTCTTCGTCTTATGTTTATGGAGTGTATATATATAGTGTTGATTACTTACTTATAAATAGTTCAAAATACCTAAAGTTAATATAAATATACTCTATTGTTTAAACCTTACGGAAATAGGCTTTTTTTCTTCTTCTTTTTCACGAAAAAGAAAATTTTATTTATAAGCAAACCTAACGACACTTATAAATTTTAAAAAAAAGTATCAAATCTAAATTTAATAAAAGATAAATATATTCTACAATATAAACTAACCAACAATATATAGTTTTGCTTTTTATCCAAAGATTATTAATGTCTAAATATTTTTCACATTGAAAATCAATACGTACAGTGCTGCAACTTGAATAATGTATTATGCCTTCTTTTAAAATAGATCTAAACAATGCTATTATTATCTAAAAGAACATCAAAATAGAAATACCTACAAAGATAAATGAAAATGCTCACAAAGGATAAATCAAAAAATTGATAAAGAGAACAATAAAAATACTCATAAATTAAAGGAGATGACGAAAACCCCCACAAAGGAAACAATAAAAACAAAATAAAAAATTGAAAGTCCTAAATAATGAAAAGTTAAAGAAACGGAACGAAATAACTGCTATCAAAGAAGAAAGATGTATAGCAACCCTTCTCAACAAAACTCATACAAAATAATATTAGAGAAAACATGAAGAGAGACAAAAAAAAAAAAATTATGAGCTTAGTTAACTATTGATATTTGATATATTTTTGAAATAGTTTCTTTTCATTTAAATTATACCCGGAGTAAAAAATTCAATAATAAGAAATTATTAATCAAGCGACTACTGAATTTATATAAACCTTTTAGTGTACAACACGCTAACAATTATGCCTTGTTTGATGTCTGGAGCTAATCATGGAATTGAAATTTAGAATTAGCGTTAGGCGTCTTAATTTCAATTTTTATGTTTGGTATAACATACAAAACTAAAATTTTAATTCTACAAACTAATTCCATTGAATTGAAAAATAATTAAGAATTGCGAATTTAAAAATTTGAAAAATTAATAAATGTCTCTCTACCCATTGAAGCCTTTATAGTTCTCTCCCTTTTTCATTAAACTATTAGGAACCATATTTATTAAAATTTATTTTATAAAAATACAAGTATAAAATAAAAAATTTCCTATTCTAATTTATTCATATTTATAATAAAAAAATACTACAGTATTATAAAAATTATTGTTAAATTAATATTTAATTAATTTTAAATTTTGAGAAGCAACTTTAAATAATAAAATTTAATTTAAATTGAGAATTATAATTAAGTTCTAATTCTTTAATAAATGCAAATATAAAATTCAAGATTTTAAGTAAATTCTAATTTTTGAAATTAGAATTTAATATCTCAATTATAATTCCAATGTCCAAAGAAAATTTTAGAAAAATATATTTTCACCAATTTGTTGTTATTTCTCATAGGTATTCTTCATTTGAGGTAATTTAATTCAAGACATGATTAAATATTACATGTGAGTACTTCTCCTTACTAGATTTCCACCCCCACTTTATTTGGCACTTTGTGGAGCTTAAAAAATCAGCGTGAATAACATATGGCAAAAAGTTTGGTACGTTTATACATGTATAGCACTCAATAAAACTTAGTTGGGGGGATCACATAACATTTTGTTGGGAGATACACACAACAACACTCCTATATTATTCAACAATTGAAATAGTAGCTGATCCCAATCCTCTAGTGCAATATTCAAGGTATTCATAAAATTATGTGAGTATGCCATAATGGTGCAAATATAATGATGGATTCTCTCATATCAGTAGCCAAAAAAAAAAAAAAAAAGGTAAAAATCCCTTTCAATAGAAGAACTAGCAAGCAAAATAAACGCCAATTTTTCTAATCGGCAACTTTCATGTATACCGTTACTCAGTGATCAGATGTGTTTATATAATTTTTTTTATACAAACAGTAGTAAATTTTCAAAGAATACTAACAACGCTTTTATAAAGTACTAAAGCTTGCAATATAAAAAGCTACGAAGTGATCAATAACGACTGAAATTACCGATAGTAATACACACGAAAAAAATTACTGGTAATAATATATGGAGAGAAATGAATCACAAACAACGACAAATATAATAATAAGAAGAAGAAAATGTGGATTCGTATAGTTTTCGTAAGAAAATTTTCTTATTGTTTAACGTTTTTCTTATAAAAATATGTCTAAATGACATTGCCAAAGCATCATATTAACATATCAGTTGACTCATGGATCTACATAAGGGTGGCGGTTGGCTCGCGAATTTGAAAGTGGAGTGCAAGCGTGACAGATCCATGGATGCTAGGATTAGAGGCTGTGGTAGTTTGAATTTATTTATTTATTTTAGAAAATAAAATAATCTGTTCAGCTTCAATATTGTGCGTACATTTTGTTGTAAAGCTTCGAATTTTGCTATGTAGTTGGATAAAAAATACATTTTGGTAAATGGGTATGAAACTGAAATAATGAATTTTATGCTTGACATTAGATTTCTTCTGTTTGAGGATTGGAACTCTTTATTTTTTTATTCTGTTAATCTGCAATTTTTTTTTTGGTGTTAACTTGCATAAGGCATTGGAATAGGAGATGGTGGTGGTGGTGGTGGTGAGGTATTGGGTTGGAGATTTACTGCTTCACTGTGGTGGTGGCCGGTTTCTGTAGCTTGCTGAGGTACAGGGAGGGGACGGTGAGAGGGTTGCAGTTGCGTGGAGGAGAAAGGAGGGGGTAGAGGAAAGGAAAATGAGGAAAGGGATAAAATGGGTAATGATTATTTTAATAAATATTAAAATATAAATATAAGTTATTGTAAAATTCTTTTATATAATATATAATTTAATTTGAACTATAGGATTAAAATTTCAATGATTTAGATTAAGTGATTATGTGTTCACAAACTCATTAAGCCCCGTATAAAAACTCACCTGAAAGAAATGGTGCAAACATTGGCTGTCTTCTTAGGTTTTGTCTCAAATGCACCTCACAAAGTAGGGAGCATTATGCATCTGCTTGTGCAAATGGACTTCTCTTTTAGCTGCAATCAACAAATGTGGCTAAGTGATATGAGGATGTGGCTAAACAAACTCAAAAATGCAGCTAAATAAAATTATGAATGTGGTAAAACGAACTTGTGAATGTGGCCAAACAACATCCTGCTTTTCTCCTTCCTCTGCCTCCCTCGATCCACCCTCGTAGGCCATGACTTCGCCTTCGTTGCTGGCGACTCCCCCTCTTCCCGCTGCAAATGAAGCAACTCCAAGCAGCTGTTTTCACCACGGAAGATGACTGGGAAAGGCCAGAGGGCAGCTCCCTACACTACCGTTGCCATTCTCGTTGTCACGGCACCTAGTTCTTGAGTGTTGCCACTGCCCACTGTTCGATCGCTGCTGCGGAGGAGGAATGAAGAGTTTTTTGCTATAGATCTGTGTTATTGTGAGAGAAGATGGAAAGGGGCTAGTGGAGCACGGCGTTACGGACCTGGTGAGGGTTGGCTTCTGGTGAAGGACTCCGACGGTGCATCACAAGTAGTGCAGGTTGCCGTCGTGCGCACCAATGGTCACCAACCGCCATCCTTCACCAAGCTCGACATCAACAATAGTAAGACGAGAAGGCTGGAGCTAGGCGGTAGCACGGTGGCATGACGTGGTGGCGTGACGCGGTAGCTGAAGTAGACTGGTGGAGCGCAGCCAGAAGGTTGGAGCTGGGTGGCGGTGCTTAGCTGGGTGAAAGGAAATCGAAAATGAGGGAGGGGGAGGAGAAAATGGGGAGGGGAGCACCGTGCACTTGATTTTATGCACAAGATGCGTCATGTACCTTACTTTGTGAGGTACATGACAGAAGCCACCTCTTGTTATTGGACTTTTTCTTTGCAAACCACTCTTCTTTTTGTGCCTACACAAATTTTACAGGAGACAGATGAAGGTATAGAAGTTTAAATATTTAGTGTATACGAATATCAAAAGCTAATATATATGTACACATTGAGCGCCCTTTTATTTCTTTTTTTGAGTAATACACATTGACCACATGGTGAATAGTCTTAATAAACCACAGATAAAAATAAATCCATGGTGCTTTTATCGTAGTTAATTAAGTTGATTGAATGTTGATTTTGATTCTTGAAATTGCTATATACTTTACTTTGGTTCTTAAAATTAAGTAATTAATTATTTAATTCCTAAAATTGTAAACAAAAATTCAAATTAGTCCTTATGATAATTTAAATTAGTTCCTATAAATAGGGGTGGCAATTACTAACTAATTTGCGAGTATCCATCCTGTCCCAACCCGGTCAGGTTGGGTTTTGAATCCGCTTAACAACGGAGCGGGTATGTGCAGGTCAGGTTTGGGTGTGGGTAGGGTCAGAGTCGGGTTCGGATTCAGATTCAGGGCAAATTCGCCCCTAACCACCTTACACCCATATCTATATTTAATATAATACACATAATATAATTTATATATATAAGATTCGATTTAATATTTTTATCACTTTAAGGGTGTGTTTGGCATGGAAGTAAAAATAGGTAAAAATTTCATGAATTAGCTTAATGTATAATTTTTTATGTGAAGCTAATATATAAAAATTTTCACTCTATTTTTATCCTTATATCAAACACACCTTAAATACGAATCAAATTTTAAACTAATTTTCATCTCAAAAAATTAAAATAAAATTTTAGGTATTTAAAAGGAGCAGCAGAGATGGGCAGATAGGGTACAGAATAGAGTGAGTTATTTACCGGTACAATTTGGGTTCTAAATGTCAAAATTGACAAATAGAGTAGAGACGAATTGAGAATAATTTAACAGAGTGTGGGGTGAATTTAAGTTGAGTTAAAATCCACTCCATTGCCACCCCTATATATAAATACCATCCTTAAAATTTCAAGAGTTAAATTATTAATTACTTAATTTAAAAAACTAAATCGAAGCATATATATGATTTTCAAGAACCAAAATGAATATTCACCCTAATTAAACTGCAATGTTGCACTTGCATGCGCTTTGTAGGCGTGCAGAAGAGTACGTCATTGCGTACATACAAAATTTATGGGCCTTGTGGTCCAATATCGTTTGTGCTGTGCATTAGATAAGTGACCAGATTTATGGGCCTTGTGGTCCAATATCGTTTGTGCTGTGTATTAGATAAGGGACCACTTTTGATGACTCCTCTTCTTCCTTTTGTTCCCGCAGATGAAGCAAGATAAAAATGTAGACAAGCCTTACGGTAGCATTGGCAATTAATTTGGGATTACTGTCGCGTCAAAAACAAAAAAACGCCAGAAAAAGAAAAAGAAAAAAAAAAAGAAGAAGAAGTAGACATTCTTTTTGATATATGTAGAATTATGTATAGTAGATAGTAATTTTAATTATATAAGTGGTGAATCTTTACCTAAGAAAATGTAGAAAATAATAAATTAATAATTATGAATTTTAATGACATAAATAATAAATTTGATAAAAAAAAATTTCATGTGTTATTAATTATTTTATCACATTCATTATAAACATAACTAAAATCCTGAATTAATTACATATCGGTCTCTATATATCAAAAAAGGTGTTTAAAACTATATACAAATAACATTTTCCTTAATTTGGTTGAATGTTTCTCGAGAATTCAAAGTTCCTTTTTTTTATTTATTTATTTTGTCGTGATATTTTTTTTTATTTTATGGGTACAGTGTCGTGATGTTTTCTTGCTTTTAGTGACAGAGTTGAAAGTTTCCTTTTTTTTGGATCAAGGTCATAGAGCTTAATCCACTATTTTGGGGCATCAAGGAGCCCAATCTATTAAGTACTTCGTGAGGTTCGGTTACTGTTGGTGGGACTGCAATGTCGTTGTTTGGTTTGTTTCTAAACACGTCACCAAAAAAAAAAAAAAACACGTCAGATATAAACGACAAGCTGTTTGACCAAAAATACAAAGACAACCTGTAGACCGAAGGAAACGAAAAAACAAAAAAGACATAAAACGACGATCTGTCCCATGAAAACGAAAGCGATAAGCGACCGAAAATATGAGAAATGGAAAAATACATATTACGTAGCCCCCGGCGAGGATCGAACTCGCGACCTTTCGCTTACGAAGCGAACGCACTACCACTATGCTACGGAGGCCAACTCATTCGTTTTGTCATCTAAAACCATGTCAGTCGACTCTGTGTGGTATCCATTTTTATGTTTTTAATTTTGACTATTAACTTTATCTTTCCGTTACCCTCAACTATAGGAAATTCACAAGGTTCTAAATCTAAGCCAGCGTGAATTCTTGACTTTTTGAGTTTCGTCTGGTCGGCATAGTGTAGCGAAGTTGGTTTTCTGCACGGAACAACTAATGAATTAATGTAACGAGACAGCCAGGGGGATTGTTCTCATTTGCATGGCTTGGAATTTTTATTTTTTTGGTCATGAATTTGGTTTGTCATGGCTCTTCTACAACAATGTACCAGATTCTGTTTTTAAAACGGAGAACGAAAGCAGACCCTTGTTGTTCCAGAATGATTTGAGAGACTTTCTTTTTTTTTTTTTCAAAAAAATAAAAGCAATGACTTTGCCCTCATATTTTGTGTTTATTAATAGTTTAATAATTTAATTAGAATGCATTGTCAGTGTAAAAAAATTTTATATAGACATTCAATCATAAATTGCCATATCAACAAAATTCTTTGATATAACCACCCACTACTTGAATAGTCATGTAAATGGAATATTTTAATTGGATGATAGTGTAAAAAAATTTTACACTGTCACTTCACCTAAATTAAACTCGTAGTTTAATACACATAACTACCATTTATTATATAAAATGAAATAATACTCACACACACACCTACACACTTATTTATACAACGATTCACATCATCTCCATTAGCTAACTATGAAACATATTTAATTAGCAAGTCACCTATTCTTAATCACTAATTTAAAGCGAATTCGTGACACGAATTGCAATTAACTATAGATAATTAACTAGTTTAAGTGAATTGCATAGGTTTGATACATAGTTGACAAATAATATGATCTGAAATTGTGTATGTAAAGGTGCATAGGTAATATTATTTTTTATAAAAAATTGCATCAATTTTATTTGTATTTATAAGAAATCAAACACATCAACGACTCATCCAAAAAAAAAAAAGAAAAAGACAAGAATGGTTCAACCACAAAAACATCTGATTAACAAAGAAATTAATGAATTGTTAAACATTACAGAGTTTTGGATTTTGGAATGAAATAATTGTTATAAGAGTTTCATGTGAGCTTCCATAATAAAAGAAAAGTCTGTATGTCGAATCTAAATGTATGTGAGACGAAAATAATTTGACGTTTTTTCTTATATATATGTGAGTTTTCCTACTGGTGTTCTATAATTAATGATGTGGCTTAGGCTGTGGAGGGAACTCCACTATATATCACTTCCCAATAGTTTTCTCTAGTTTCATTGAGGTGGGCAACTTATAACACTTTCATGGCATCAAAGTGTTGCGTTATATAGATTATATTTATGTACAACTATTATTATTCTTTTGTATTATTGTGTACAGCTATTATTATTTTGTTGTATTACCATAAATAGGATAGAATCAGCCACTAATAGAATAGATTAGAATCACCCCATAATAGTCTAGAAATTCCTATAATTTAGCCTAGATTTCGGCATATTATTCTCTGTACCTAACTTTATATATTGAATGAAAACTCAGGCAATAGACATCTTTTGCCATTCAAAGTAAACTTTGATATAATATCAAAGCCTACATTCTAGGTTTCCATTTTTTTCTCTTTAATAATCTAGTGCAGGTATTTTTTTTTCCTGCTCTAGCCTCTTGTTTGACATCTTGGTCTTGCCTTTAATCTTCTTGGATTCTCTTCGTTCTGCACCTTTGCAGCTGCCTCAGAATTTTTTCTCTCCTTCTTCCTGATCTGTTCTTGTCGTTTCTTTCCCATCATGGCTGGTTCCACTTCTGAGTTTTGTGTCAAATTTACTGGGAAAAATTATTCTTTATGGGAATTTCAATTCAGGTTGTTTGTTATTGGAAAGGAATTATGGGGTCATATAGATGGCACTGTACCAGCCCCTCGAGACCCTACAGAACTGGCTTAATGGAGTGTCAAGGATGCTAGAGTGATGTCTTAGATCACTGGGTCTTGTGATCAACAAATTGTTCTTCATCTATGCTCCCATAAGATTGCCAACTTTATGTGGGAGTATTTGAAGAAGGTTTACCATCAAACTAATTCAGCTAGAAGATTTCAATTGGAGTGTGAGATTGCTAACTACACTCAGGGCAGCTTGTCTATTCAGCAGTATTACTCTAGTTTTCAAAATCTTTGGGCTGACTTTTTTGATATTGTGTATGCTTCGATTTTTAAATAGTCACTCCCTACTGTGTTGGAAGTCCATGCCACCAGCCAGCGTGATCAGTTTCTGATGAAACTGCATTCAGAAATTGAAAATGTGCATTCTAATCTGATGAGTCGTGATCCTACGCCATCCCTGGATACTTGTTTTGCTGAATTGCTTCGTGAAGAGCAACGTCTTTTCAGCCAAGCCGCTCTTGAACAAGACACTTTGACTGTTTCCCAGGTGGCTTTTGCAACACAAGGAAGAGGCAACAATAGGGATATGAGTAAGGTTCGGTGCTTCAGTTGTAAGAACTATGGCCATATTGCTGCAAATTGTACAAAAAAATTCTGCAATTACTGCAAAAAGCCAGGCCATATCATCAAAGAGTGCTCTATTCGCCCTCCAAGACGTCAGCCCACTGCCTTTCAAGCTAATGTTGTCCTTTCCTCTACTGGTAAGCAAGAAAATGTGGCCACACCTGAACCTACTTCTGCTCATATTCCTGCACATGCTGCTCTTACACCCGAAATGGTGCAACAGATGATTATCTCAGCTTTTTCAGCTTTGGGGATTCAAGGTAAGAGTCTTCCACAAACTAAGTCTTGGCTTGTTGATTCTGTTGCATCCAATCATATGACCAGTTCCAACAGTTTCCTTAAAAATGTCCGTCCATATCATGGTTTTGACCATATTCAGGTTGCTAATGGTAATATTATTCCAATTTCTGCTATTGGAGATATTACCCCTACTTTTAACAATATTCTTGTATCACTTGGGCTCTCACATAATCTTCTTTCTATTGGTCAATTGGTAGACAATCACTATGATGTCCATTTTTCTCGTGATGGATGTTTTGTGCAGGATCATGTATTCGGGACAGTGATCGCGAAGGGCCCTAAAGTTGGACGACTCTTTCCGCTGCATATTCCTAGTCATGTTGCTTTGTCTTCTTCAGTTACCAATAAAAGTGAGGTGTGGCATAAACACTTGGGGCATCCTAATCCGGCTATTTTGGCTCACTTGTTCACCTTTGGTTTATTAAGACAATCTAATCAGACTTCTTTGTTTTGTCCTTATTTTGACTGTTCAACTTGTAAATTGGGAAAGAGTAAAATTCTTCCTTTTCCAACTTCGAGTAGTCGTGCAACAAGTTGTTTTGAGGTCATTCATAGTGATGTTTGGGGGATCTCTCCTATTATTTCTCATGCACAATATAAATACTTTGTGACGTTGATGACTATAGTAGATTTACATGGATTTATTTTCTTCGATCCAAATCTGAAGTGCTTCAAGTGTTTAAAACATTTCTTGCTTATGTTGAAACTCAATTCACTACAATTGTTAAAGTTCTTCGATCAGATTCTGGTGGCGAATATATATTTAATGAATTTCATGTTTTTTTGAATAAAAAAGGCATTCTCTCACAGTGTTCTTGTCCTTATACACCTCAACAAAACGGCCTGGCTGAACGAAAAAATTGCCATCTCTTGGATGTGGCTCAAACCTTATTACTTGAATCCTCTGTTCCACCTACATTTTGGGTAGAAGCTCTCTCCACTACAGTTTACCTGATTAATCGACTGCCTTCTCAAAATTTAAATCTTGACTCTCCTTATTTTTGCCTTTATGGTCAATATCCTGAATACAAGCATCTGCATCCCTTTGGCTGTGTGTGTTTTGTTCACTTGCCTTCTCATGAATGTCACAAGCTGTCTGCTCAATCTGTTAAATGTGCATTCATGGGGTACAGCACTAATCACAAAGGATTTGTTTGTTATGATCCTGCTTCTACAAGAATTTGGATTTCTCGAAATATTATTTTCTTTGAGAATCAGTATTTTTTTCCATCTCATAATAGCTCCTCTCCTGAAATGGCTCTTCTTCCACACTTTGATGATCCCCCAATGCCTGCCCAATGCTTCAAGCCTAGCTTTGTGTATCAATGGCATTCTTCAACTACAGCCACTCCCACTGATCCTGCTCCTATTATACCAAGACGGTCTACTCGAGTTTCTCGCCCTCCTAACCAGTATACCTCTTGTGCTGCTACGTTATCTAATCTTTCTGTTCCTTCTTGTTATTCACATGCAGCCAAACATGAATGTTAGCAAAGAGCAATACAGGAGGAGCTTCAGGTGCTTCAAGATAATCAGACATGGGACATTGTTCAATGTCCAAGTCATGTCAAACCCATTGGCTGTAAGTGGGTTTACTCAGTTAAGCTTCGCTTTGATGGGTCTTTGGATCGTTACAAGGCTCGCTTAGTTGCCTTAGGTTATCGACAAGAATATGGGATTTACCGAAGCCAAATTCAACATCACAAGCAAAACACAAACAAGGTCGGTGGTTCATGGGAGACATATAGAATATTCCACAACAAATTTTCAGAATATGTATGCTGGAAATCCATGATAAGTTACTTTCTTTACAACTTAGCAAAATAATCAAAGCTCTAACCTGCAAACTTTTATGCCTTGACACAAGAAAATATATATATATATATATATATATATATATATATATATATATATATATATGTAAATGACAAGAAAATCATAGGCATTAGTTAAAATGTGAAGAATGGAATTAACTACTTTCCAAATAGCTTCCTGCGCCTCCCTGGCTTGATTCTCAAACTAGCTGCTTCACCAATCACAATCTCATCAACCAAGTCCTTAAATATCTGTCTCTCAACATCCAACACAACCCCAGATGTTTCACCATGGAAAACTGTCCAACTTTCTGAGTGATGCATCACTTCTTCACATAGTATACTTTTCAGACCATCACCTTCATCTTCTGAATTGCATTCTGACTTGTTGGCTTGAAAGTTTCCTATCTCAAAGCACAGTTCTTTTAGAAGCTTTTGTGCACACAGAGTTTTCTTTGTGAGTCCATTAGGCTTCAACCATGGTTCAGGAGAAGAGGCTAATTTTGCACCAAGAATCTCATTCACAGCATCAAAGATGAGTCTCCTGTGAGACTTTTGTGTGTTTAGCTTCATGTAAGCGACTTTTCCAGGGCTGCTTTCTTCTTTTGAAAGGAAACTACTTGCCTTGGTCTGCTCCAAAACAAGGAACAACTCAGGGTTAATGGGATGACTCGATGAGTGATGTTGGAATGTCAGCAATTCTGAACTCAGATCTCTGAGTAGGAGACCTGAAGCCAATAGTATTTCAGAGATGTATCTGTGGTCTGGATTTGTGTTTTCACAAAGGGAAGCAATGTAATCGATTCTAGCTTCGTCATGACTTGAGTTTAGCCGTCTAAGCTTCTGAACAAGGTGATCTATGCTTTGCAATTTCTTGCGGTTAATCTCTCCGGATCCTGTGCTGTTAACCGGAAGGCTATCATCTGCAGTGTTCCACTGATCTTTATAATCGTTTTCTTTAGACTCTTGATCATCACCAGCTGCATCATATAAGCTTATATTTAGATGGGGTAAAAATAAAAAGATAAAAGCTTTACATCATATTAGAGTATCATATGTGACAAATGCAATTAAAATTTCTTTCTTTTGTTACCGCATAAAGCAAGGAAGAATGTACAGAGGCTAAGGTGACTTAATGTGATATTCATCACAATTTCAATTATGTCTAATACAAAAGCAATAGTCTTCTAGCTGTCGCCATCATTGCCTCTGAAAAATTCTTGACATGCATATCATTTGAAGATCACTTAAAAACCAGAAAATACAGCAGCCAAATGGGAACATAATCAGGCAGCATCATAAATAAGTGCCAAATCTTTTATATATAAAATTGCAATCTGGATCCGGACTGATTGACAAAACAAGAATGTACTATTTCATTTGACTCAATATGAAGCATAGTCATCAGAAATGATCCGGCTCTTGATTTCTTTTCCCTTATTTGTAAGATGAAAACTATACCTTTGGCAGCATTGGATATAAGCTTTACAGGGGATAACACATCCTCTCTGTATACTGAGCCATCCAGAACTGAAACAGGGCTTGGATGATCTGGGGCATCCCTTGGAAGTTCCGCAATCAGCTCATCCTCATCCAATATCAGAGTTGATCTCTGGAAAATTAAGCAAAATATACTTGTCAATGATAACCGGAGTCTTTGACTAGATTACTACTACAAACCTAACTTTTCTCATAGAGTTCTAATAAAAAAGCTTGAATTATAAAAGTTATTATTATACTTCATAGTTCTTACCTTCTGCATTGTTCCTGAAACCAACTGCTCAATAGCCTTCAGAGATGAGCTTTGGCTCTCAATAGTTTCAGCAGATTGTAAACTGCTGGTGACTTCCATATCCATCTTTGAGTCAATAGTGATACTGTCCGATTGCAGTGATGTTTCATCGCCTTGGCAACTTAAACTTCTTGATTCATTGCTTATCTCACTAAGTTGGTCCTCACTGTGTTGTGAATTAGGGACCTTAGGCCTCAGTCTTCGACCCGGAGAACCTGATTCTGTTGTCTGCTTACCAGATTGCCTTCTTGGTTTATTTGAGTCTGATGGAGGGGTCGGCGGGCGAGAATGCTTCTCCAGGTCTAGCTTCTTTTGTTGCAATCTTGGGCTCACAGATCCTGAGTTCTTTACTGAACTTGGGCTATTTTCTTTTGTGAACTGTTGAGACCTTGGTTGTGATTGTGTTGATCTTATAGTCTTATTGCTAGCTTTCTTATCAATGGAACTAGTAGAAGCATCCCTGTGACTGTTTCTAGGAGACTGATCTTTGGCTATTCGACCAGAAGCTGTGCTCTTTTTATTACCTATATGTACACTTACCCTCTGGAGTTTATAGGAATCAGAAAGGTCAACAAGTGGAATAACTGAAGAAGAAGAAGAAATTCCAGTTTTCTCAACAAGCTTTGCTGGCTTCATGATCACAATTGGAGATTCAAAAGTCCTTGCCGAGTCAGATCCCTTGATGGTGGAAGATGCAAGATTGTTCCCCTGAGGACTTTGTTTCCTTACTGTCCTAGAATTCTGAATTAGACTCAAAGGTCTTGGTTCTTCTTGTCTTGTCTCTAGCAGCCCCTTTACTTGCATTGCTTCCAGTATCTGTTTGAGTGCTCTAAGATCTCTTCCAGATTGCTCAAATTCAAGATCCTTCAATCTCTTCTCAACCTCACTGTAAACAGAAGGAAATGAATCTGCTGTTCTTGCTGGAGCCTTTATGGCCCTGGAACTCGGTCCCCGTGAGCTTAGGTTTCCATCCCGCTGCTTCCATGGTGCAGATTCAATAGGAAGCTTTGAACTTGAAAGGGGTTTCACAACCAAATCAGGATTCTTCCTGCGTGGGGAACTGGGATCTTTCATTGAGCTTTTCGGGGAATTGGAAACTTGGAGTGGCCTATTGAGTCCATTCTTTGATGATCTTGAAAACTGACCATCACCTTGGATCGAGCCAGTTTCACTCAAAATTGAATGAGTATCACTGGCAAACTTGGACTGTGGCAATGCTTCCAAGCCCATTAATTTTGCTACAACACTCGGTGGCCGGCTCTGCATTGATGAAGACTGTTGTTGTATACTAGAGACTTTGTCACCTGAGTTGGAAGTACCACTACTGAAATTTCTTGAGGGGTGACTGGATTTTGAATCAGAGCTGTAAGCGCGCCAAGAAACTTCCCTACTGTCAAGTGAAAGTCTAGGAAGCTCTTTTAGCCTTGGTGTGCTTTTGATGGTATCTCGTGACTCGAAAGATAATCGATTTACTTCTCTTGCATCATAAGAAAACCGAGGAGCATCCTTTGAGATGGAATGCCAGTGTCCATCTTTTACTTCATAGGACAACCTTGGAAATTCTCTAGCTTCACCATAATGCCAAGGTGCTTCTCTAATTTTAGCAAGGACTCGGATAGACTCCTTGACATCAATAGGCACACTTTGTTTTCCATCAATTCCAACTCTATCATACACGTCAACAGAATTGGACAGCTGAAGAGGTCTTGGGGAATCCCTGTGCTTCGTAGCGCGAATGGCAACTTCCTCTTTGACTGTAGTCTTCACTGATAGTCCTCTGGCCTCCCTATACATAGAGTCCTTCACCACATCCCTCAGGTCAAGGGGCTGGCGTCCCAAATTGGGAGAGGTACTTGTTTGGCTCATAACAGGGTCCCTCATAGGAGTTTCGGGAAAAATAATTCGGTCAAAGGGAGCATCTGCTTGAGCTTTACAGTCCAGAGAGGACATCGATGATGAACACGAAGAAGAGAATGAGGCTCTTGATGATTCTGTTGAAATTCTTTGTTTTTCAGTCACACCCTTGTTTAAGTTCATATCCTGCAATAAGTTCATTAAGTTGCACAAGTTCAGTTTCATTCAAATGCTAGCGCTTATGTTTCAGAAAAGATTGTTAAAAGATGTATACATTTCTTGAAACGAGGGAAAATGTGAATTCAGAAATAGAGAGTCTGTGAATTTGGAAGAAGAAATTAACAGAATACAGATGATTATGCAGAGGATAAGGAGATGGACAAATCCTGAAAATGATTCTGAAGAAGAGAACAAACAATTCTCAGCATTTTACATTTGACTGCAGTGGATGGTAGTCAAATCGACTCATAAACCATGGATAATGTATCACTTGATCAGCATATGCATACTTAATCTGGCATGAAAATTTCCAAGCCTCAAACTGGAGCATTATTCAAGAAATTTTGAACTTTAAAAGGTAGAGAATTTCTAAAACGGGAAAGAGAAGGTTCTTACAGCTGCTGTTTGTCGATGGCGTGCGCTATTAGAATCTCTTCCCTGGCTGTCATAATTGAAGTTGGAATTACCTATAATGAAAGCTGAAGCATTAGATTTGAACACTCTAATGAAATGATAACACGACCAGGAACCAACACTTAATGCTCCAAATATCATGAGCTGACCATTTCATGGAGGCCTAAGAATTTACTACATAAAATTCAAAATGAACATAAAAAAGAAATAATAATAATAATCATTGTTAAGTAAATGATCACAACCATCTTATCCACATGAATTCAGAGCAAACCTGCAGGTACTAAACATTGAAAAATTGCAAATCACCCTCCCCACTTTCCAAACATGTGAAGAAGAAAGTGAAAAAAATGCCTTGAAATTCAAGTGAGAAACAATTTCTGAGATTGATGTGGGGAAAATAGAAAGAAAAAAAGAAACCATGCTAACATAAGCTAAACTACTAAAATTGAACATGTGCCTACTTAGAGGATTACCAGGAGGAAGCCTCTTCTGGCTAATGCGGCGAGCAGTAACAATATGGTGACGATCAAACAGTTGGAAAATCCCAGTCATGCACCCTATCTGCTTCTGCAAATCTGGGTTATCATCTGCTAAAGAATGCAGCAACTTTGCAGCCATATTCACCTTCTTTTCCTTCGAAAACTAAACTCAACTCTCAACCACCTCGACTACTCCTTCTTCATAACAGCTCCATCATTTATTACTCTCAAATCCACTGTAAAACACGAACGCTGCAAAGTCAAAACCCCTTTTGTAAAAGGATTCTGATTCCAATGATACAAGAAAGAATCCAGAAATTCTGAGGTCCTTAGTCCTTAAAATCCGCACATAAAATCCATAGTGCTTAAAGATAAGGACATGAGTCTCCTTTTCTCATTCATCACACTCAAAAGTTTGGTCCAGCCCACAATTCATGGTTGTCTGAACTCTGATAACTACAAGCCAATGGAGCAGGTTTCCACATTTCAGTAGTTCCATTATGCAGCATCCATGAACAGTTTCTTTTTGCTAAATCTTTCACATGAAATATCTTCAAGCTGATCTTATCAGATACCACAGAATTGGCTTCTAGCAAGATATGAAAGAGAACAACTTTTGCCGACTGAACTGCAATCCCAAGAATTTCCAATTATGACTTTATATACCCTTTTTCGGTATTGGGTTTCACAAAAACAAACCAGACAATATGTTGTGTGACAATAACCAAAATAAGCCAAATGAAAAGGAAGGGGACCAATAAACCCTTACAATCTGCACAAAAAACACAGAGGAACACACACACACGAAAGCTAGAGCCACCTTAAATGAAACTAGTACCGATGCAGACTGTAAATGAATCTCTGCAGATCCAAGAAGAATTGTATCAATGTGTTATCCTAGAGAACAAGTAGAGAGACAACCAGAAGAGATAGGAAGGTGCATTTTTTTTAATTATATATAATATAAATATAATATAATATGATCAAAATGTGCAACCAATCTGGTCAGAGCTGGCACAAATTTTTTTATAATATATTTTATTTTGTTGTGGAGAAAGACAGGGGGGTGAGTGAGAAATGTTTGTGCGGGTCAGATGTCCTCAAGGCTCTTATCTCTCAAATCCATGTGAGATTGAGGATGTGTGGGTCAAGAGCTGTCCGCATGTGCATGTGATATTGTCAGGACAAAGAGGGAGAAAGGGGCAAAAGAATTCTTACATGGAAAATGTTACCTGTGAGTCGGTGCCATGTCTTATATTTTATATGTATATATAATATAATTTTTTTTTATGTAAAAACAAGTCTAGTATTTTATGTTTGAGCATACTTATAATAAAATTGATAAAATTATAAATAAATGAATATATTTCAAATAAAATTATTAAAACTTATTTTTATTATAAATATATCTAAATATGAGATATTAGAATTATATATATATATATATATATATATATATATATATATATATATATATATATATATATATATATATATGTAAGAATCTCTTGAGAGGGGTACCCACTAGTCTGTTAATCAAACTTATTTGTGAAGTGGAAGAGGTTGAGTTGGTTTAAAACTTCTGTAAAATGGTTGAAAAGGATGCATTCCTCTTACCAGCTACAAAGTCCAAGCACCCCTTTTCAAACAGTTGTCAAGTACACAATCACTCTTTTGCCCTTACCCTGCAATTATATTTGATTATTTGTATTCCTCCTTCCTCTAAACATTCACTTCATCATGGCCTCTTGCTCCTCTACAAGACTATTGTTTTTTGAGAGCTTTTAATTTAAGATGTTATTAACAAAAAGAAAAAAATGAACAGATAGTGATCAATCTCTGAAACACCAAAAGAAATCTTCTTGTCAATTATTTTTAGAGAATTTGCCCAGAGAAAGCAATTTTATTATAATTGATAATATTGTAAATGATCAGTATAGCCTTGTCTCTTATATAAAAGGTCGATTCTCCAATTATCAAATTAAAAAATTAAAGGATTTATTTAAGAAATATTATGAGAAAAGAATGCGTTCTTATTTGTTTAATAATACAAAAAAATTATAATTATAATTACAATTACAATAAATTAAATGTATTGAAACATAGTGTCAACTTTTTGCATCAATAAAATACTTCCCACTTACAGAGCGGGCAGCTCAGAAAGGGCAGAAAAACTGAAAAAATTTCCATACCTTAACCAAATACACGGTTTTATATCTTGACCAAATGAAAACAGTGCTCGAGGAGGAAACATCATTGGAGGATGTCTTGACTGCCAAAAGCTAGAAAGGATGAAGGGAAAAGAAATCCATTCAAACAGAACGATTATATGCGATTTATGTATGCACAGGAGTATGTAGATGTATACAACATGGAATACTTAAGAAATAAGAATGAATTTAGTCAAACTGATTTATCTTACAATCATTCACATTCATTCTACTTTTATGTAACGGAAACATTTGTCTATTAGTATTTTGACAGGATTTTAGATTATTTAATTATAGAAATTCCCTTAGCTTGCAACCATGATCTGAATTCTTTTTCTATATTTTTCTGTTGTAGTATTTCTGTATTTTCCTTCTCCTTCCTCATGATTGATGAGCCGGATAAAGTTTAGTGTTTCATTAATGAGGTAATTAATACTTAAAAGACATCACCGTACATCGAGGCCATTACAAATTCACAGCAACCAATACCACATAGTCTAAAAGCACATTCATCGAACCCCTAGTATTTAATATCACAGGGTCAAGTCAATGATGCATATGCATAATATATATAGACATGCATTCATGAATACAGAGCGTGCATATATATTTATATGAAAGATATACTATATTATATACTCAATAAGTTTCATTGCTGCTGCCCCACCATGCATTATCTCGATTGCACCCTCTAGGCTAAGGGTACCCCAGAGAATGAATTATGGACAAGTCCGTTATACAGGAAACTGGGAATTCCGTGTCAGATTCGTCGGGCACATGGCCACCCACCAAGCCCTTTTGCATTCCAAATTCTCCCTACAAGCTATGCAGTGTGCTATTTCATCTTGATGTGCTTGTTTTTTTTAATCAGGAGGGTCGCTCACAAGTCCTATATGTGTCCAATCCTCAGAAAATTCCAAAGGGTTACACTTTGTTTTAACACGACTTATTATAATCAACCACTCATCACAAGTAAACATGACATGTACATGAAAACATGATTGACTGAGAGATTTTTGCAAAATGTGCGCCTCGCGTTTACGCCACAACAGGGCTTGTCAGAAAGAGCACTTGTTGTCAGAAACCGGCGTTACTTGCGGTCGAATTTTATTACTGCTTATTGGGAAGAAAGAGCACTCCTCCAATTCACAATAATTATTAATTTAATTATAAATTAAAAAATTTAAAATCAATACAAAATTATAACATAAATTTATTAAAATATTATTATTAAATTTTATTATAAAAAATAGTCATTTCTTTTCACTAATAAAAATTAAAAATAAAATTAAAAAATTAATAATAAATATTATATTAATATATAAAACTAATAATTATTGTAAATAAAAAAATTTTATCAAAATTGACAATTATCATAAACCAGAAAAAGTAATTAAAATACTGTTATAGTCCACAAAAAGTAATGCTGGTGCGGTAGTCACACTTTATTTTATTTTTTTAATTTATTTATGGTTAAAACCATTTTTTGATCCCTATACCTATCCCACATTTTAGATTTAGTCTCTATATTAAAAAATTTTGATTTAAATCTCTATAATATATTTAGTACTTGGAATTAAAAATTTATTAAAGTATTAATTTTTATTAACATGATTAATGGAAACTGATGTAAGATATGATAAAATACAGTCAAAATAATTTCAACTTAAAAAAAAGTTGTTTCGATAATATTTTGATCACTTTTCTATATTTTGAACAAAGGACGTTCTAGGTCTAAAAAATACCTAAAAGTAGTTATTTTAAAAATTATATTAATAATATACTACATTTGTACCAAAAAAAAATTTATAACACGTCATATTTATATCAAATTCTATTAATCAATTTAGCAAAAATTAATATTATTTAATAATTTTTTAACAATAAAAATTAATTCTTTAATAAAATACCACTTAAAGGACTTAAACTAAATTTCTTTTAATCAGGGATTGAAACCAAAATATAAGACACGTGTATGAAAAACTAGTTCAACCTTTATTTATTAAAAAGACGTCTCCATTAAGGCCATTGAACATTTTGCGGTGAGTGATCAAATAAATCCAACAGCTACTTTATACTGGAGCATGACTTTTTTGTGTGGACAACATGCCTATAGCTGATATGGGATTTAACAGAAAGTGACCCGCCATGTAAAAATTTTATGTAACATAATTATGTATTAACTTTTATTATTAATTAAATTTTTTTATGAGATTTAAATTAGGACACATTTTCTTCATTAATAATAGAAATTTATACATATAAAAATTTTTAAAATGAGAAAATCCATTCCTGGGACACAAAGCTGATACTCGGATGTTGCTTAAACTAGCAATTAATGGGTGCATTTGTTTGTGCCTCTAGTATAAAAAAAAGTATTTTTTTTAATTTTTCAAAAAAAATATTTATAAATATTTTAATATTATTTATTTGTGCTTCCAAAAAAAAATAGAAGCAAAAAAAATTAATTTTTCTACTTTTTTGAGAAATAAATAGGGAGCTATTTTTTCCATAAACAAAAGCAATAGACGAGAGAGAATATTGCTTCTTAAAATTCATAACCACTTTCTTTCTACTTAATTATGATTTTATCCTTAAAATTTTTAAAAACTATCACTCTCTCTCACTCTCATCCTCTCTCTTTCTCTATATCCTCAATTATAATTTTATTAAATAAAGTATTTTTATATTTATCACATCAAAATAATTTAATAACTTCTAATTTTGATAAAAAATACTTATATAATATATCTTAACGTAAAATAATTTTCTACTTTTACTTTTATTTCTACTTTTACTTCTACTTTTTAAAAAGTACTTCTCCTAAAATCTTTATTAAACGGACCCAATATTATCAAAACTCGTTCCTTGGCCTTCTCGTACTCTGAGGTAGCTAATGTAAAGGACAAGTGCCCCGTTACTTAGTTCTTCAAAATTACTACAAAACAGTCTTTGTGGCTTTAATTTGCCCTCGCTTTAGTTTTCTCTCTTAGTTCCTTAATTATCTTGACGAAGCTGAACCCCAGCTGTTATTATGGATACCAATGGCCCATGCATGTCGACATAATATTAATATGGGTACGTTGTGCTATGCATGCATGATACACGCATTTCAAATAGTTTATGCCATGTGCATGCACGAAGTTCATATACACGTTGCATTCACATATCAGCACTTATCGTTTAGTAATTGAAATTGATAGTGATATATAGGGACAGATAAAGAATAGGCCTAGCTATCAAATGAACCCCACATCCACAAAGCGAGGGATCTCACATGTGGTGTGGCAAACTCTATCAGGCAGGACCAACTACCCTATCTCCAATCATCTCTAACCCATGTTCGAAGAGACATATATTACTCGCAAACCTCATTGATTGGCACATTATGCCTTACCTTTTTGGAAGAGCCATCACCCACCAATAATCATCATGTGTAGACTGTGGAGACACTTCAATCAGGGAAAGAATTATAGGCAAAGGTGGGATCCAACCCTAATAGGCCAATAAGTTAATTTACTTTCTCCAATCAAAATTGTGAAAGTCATGAGATGATCCTATAGTTTCCAAAAAGTAAATTTGGTTGTGTAACCATGAAATAAGGGAGAATTCCAATTGAGGACCTGCTTGGCATTGGGTCGAAATATAACTTTATCTTTTGCTTTGTAAGGCTGCCAAGTGAATAGGAAATTCATATATTTTTATGTCCAAGCTTGTATTGGAAATAAAGTGGATGCGCGATTCAGCTTCTTCTCTGCTTTCATTCTTGAGTCTGACGAAAATTAAAAAAGAAAGTAGTTTTTGACTCCCGACTATTTTAATATGCAGCTCAACGTTTTACACAAATGCGCGGCACATCGCCTGAAGTACTTTTTATAGTGGATACTTTCTCAGGTCCAAACTTCATTTTTTTGAAAAAAAAAATTATCTTATAAATCTATTTAACGTTATAATTTATTTTGGTAATATTTAATGTGATAGTTTATCGGTTTTTTCTTTCAATATTTTAAGATCATATTATAATGTTTTATATTTTTTCTTGGTAGTACAAGTTATAATATTTTTATTATTAAAAATTACGACTATTCCAGCTTGGTATTTTTTTATAGTATATATTAATTTAGGCGCCTTAGCGGAGTATGACTTTTCAATTATGAACTCTATGTGATTGCCTATTCAAGATTATTATATTGAGCAATGACAAGCCCAACAAAACAAAAAATAGCAAGAAAGAAAAACAATGGCCTTGAGGCTGTCGGGCTACTAAAATCCTTAAAACAAAAATAGACGAAACGGGAGAAATGCTATACGCCGTGCTTCATCATGTACTTGTTTCAAATAAATCTTAAGTTGTGTTAGGTTGGATCCTTGATCAATGTTCGCATTTAATATTTTTTCTTTACAAGGCCTTAATAATTAATTTTGGAAAACTTACATTGATCTTCTTAAAATTAGGTAATGTTATATATATATTATTTTTTATTTTAAAAAATATACACTGATCTTCTCTAAAAAATAAATAATATTATATCAATATTTTTGTATTTTATAAAATATAATATTAAATATCATTATAAATATCACATTGACCTTCACTAAAAATAAGTCAATGTGAATATAAAGATTTAAAAAATTAAAAAATATTATATATAATATCAGCTAATTAAAAAAATAATATTATTTATCTATTAATTTATAATAAAAAAATATGGGTCCTTGTGTAGTTGAATGGCCACAAGTTGTGCACAGGCTTACACGACACGCCAGAGATATCAGGCATTGATTGATAGAGAAGAAAAATTGAAAAAGAAAGAAATGAACAATAACAATTATAATTTTGCTATACCTGAAAAAAAAATTAAAAAAAAAAGCAGCACTTTTGTTAGTGCAAGATTTCATATATATTCAGCTTGATTTGACGTACCATTGACACGATTTTAAGACATGTAATTATTGGCGTTAGTGTGGAACCTACTCAAGGGAAATACGGGCATTGAAATTGTGGCCAATAAAGACAGACAATCGAAGATGGCACAGGTCACATTCTTTTGGTAGCTTTCTCTTTATATGTATTTGATATCTTCTTGATTGTGTAATTAGTACCGAAAATGACAATTCTGTCATATAAGGTCACTCAATACAATACTGTGATTTAACCCTTAAATAGGATTCTAGTACTGCTCCTCTAATGAAATATGCGATGACAAACGTTAGAAGATTGAATAAAATCTCAGAAAAAGCTAGAGTCAAGAACATCTAGACAAAAGGGTTTGATAGAGGGTTAGGAACCAGATTTCTAGGAAAATTAAGAAAATTCTCATATTTAGTACAAATTTTAAAAAAATATTTTCAAGAATATAACATTTTTAAAATTGATTTTGGGATAAAATTTTTCTTAAAATAATCTCATCTCATATATGGAATTATAATATTCTCATAAGATGGGAATATTTTTCCACCTATTATCCTCTGCTGCTAGAATTGTTCATTTCCACCTACTATTGCCACTTATTACCACCCTCCACCATCGAGCCACCGTCCTCCACCACCAGACTGCTATCGAACCACCACCCTCTGTCGGATCGTCAAGGGTATTTTTGAAAATGAACAAAATATTCCCGAAAATTTAACCCATCTATCAAACACTCCAAAAGACACATGCCTTGAAAAACTATTCCCGGAGATAACATTTCCAAGAATAGAATTCTAAGAAATGAAAATTCAAACCTCCTACCAAACACCTCCTATGGCAATTGATATGCCAGGTGTCTAAATCAGGTCTGCATCTGTAGCACATGCCAAGTTGAAGAAATTGGAGAGCAAGTTACCAACCAATCTTGTTTTAATTATTGAGTTGGGTCAGTAGAAGACACCGAACAAACCAGACGGTTTTTTCATCCATGTTGAATTACTTCTACTTTGGATTTTATGGGATTTTTCTTAGGTGTTTCTGGGTGAAACAAACTGAGTTTGGGACCATTTTGTTGCTTAAAGAAGGGAGCCCAAATCAAGTTTGTGGACCCAAGCAATGCAAACTTTTGAAGATAATGGATATAAAGTAGAGACTCGTTTATTTAAAATAGTTTCAAGCACATGGAAATAGAAACCTTGCATGGTTGGTATATGTGTCTACACCGAGAAGCACGTGCCGCTCTATTCACGGCTGAAGCCTCCAACAAAATGGTAGTTGGTAGGTGTAGAGAACTGCTCAACTGTCGTCGCCAACTACCCGCATGAAGATGAAGATGATGGTGACGGTGACAAGGATACGGGGAAATAAAGTTACGGTATTTGAATGCCAAACAAATTAGCTTCGGTGTAAGCCTATAATCATAGAGAAACTAAATCCTCTGCTAAGTGCCATTGCCATACCAACTTTTCATTTACAACTAAAGCTAAACTTGTAAGAGATAATCAATGTCAGTAATAGGTTTCAACGTTTTATTAATCTGATCCTTCACTTTTTTTTCCCCTTTGGCTCTTGGTACTTCTTGCTTAATTAGATGCCTTTTCTATGCATCTGAAGAAGTTAGAAAGACAATGGCATCACCTTTTAATTTAATACTATAGATTGAGCATTATGGTAATGTCTCATATAGTATTAGAAATTCTAGCCCTTCAAGAGTGAGCATATCTTTTAAATTTGATTTTGTATGTTATTTTCCATTTCCCATTTTTCTTCTACTCAACCATGGACACCCTCAATTTCTGTGTCACATGTTGATTCGGTGGAATGAACTTAATACAACTATAAGGACAAACAGATATGCCTTAATACAACTCCAAACAAGAATATAAGCAACAAGGCTCCTATAAGATGGGAACAAGAACAAGGGTAACCAACTACTGATGCCAGGAAGAAAAAAGACAGTAGTCGGACTTCAACAAAATTTTCTTTCCTTGCGGTGAATGAAGACAGGAATATAGTAAATGGATAACTCACTAGATTCAGACTATTTCTATCACTACCTACACCTAAACGTAATCATGGTCTTGCTCAATAAAATTTTCAGATCAGGGGGTGTCAGCCAGTAGATTGTATTTGTATATCCCACCAGTCCACGATGTTAGCCTATATCACCAGTTATATGAACCTCTACTATCACCTTGAGAAGAGGAATGTACAAACGCCATGCAGACAAGGGTCTTCATAACCATCGCGAATGTCTCGAGTTCAAATTAACTTTGCTGGTTCACTGCATTCTTCTGTCCTTGGGGCCGTGCAATCCGCCATTACACCTATTGTTCGTTGGAAAAATTACATTATGCTGGGAAACCAGATTCCATGTTATACAATAAGAAACAAGAAATAAACTTGAAACTCAAGCAGCAAATGCCTTGTACCACAAATTTCTTCTTCAGTTCCTTCAAAATCACTTCCCCTCTTAATATAACTACCCACTTTTAACATGATTGTTCTAAAAACTTAATTCGAAAAGCATATAGCAGACAAATCTTTGTTGCATATGACTATGGCACATACCTGAAATGCATAATCAACATCTACTCAACACACAAGGGGCTCCACAGAAGAAAGGAAAAATTACTCCAGCTTTTCAAGTTTCATCAATAAACAAGTAATAAAACAGAAAAATCCATCCAGCATTAAATAATATCTCTTTCCAGCAAGGGCACACAGCATGCCGCTGCATTCATAATATCTCATCAATGATGCTTCTACACTTCTGGGTTTTAACAGTAATAATTGAAATGAAATGAAGTATTATATTCTGTAATCTGGATGGGGTATGATTCCAAATGATGACTTCTTGGCGAGAGACAGGTATCATGGTCAAAAACCATAATTATCCTACTATTTTCACTTATAAAACCAAGCCAGATATCCTTGAAAGCATAAAGAGTATAGCATAAGATGAGCAACATTGCAAGTCAAGTTAGGCTACATGGTTATATTTTTGGCTGGTGGGAAGGGGGGATGGATTTATCATTTAATTAATTATTTTTTAATGAAAGAAGGTTTATTGCTTGAATTTTTTTTCATTCAATTCCCCAGTTCAACAATCCAAGCTGGAAATATTTGTTATCTCTCCTTGCCAGTTTGAACACTTGACCTATTTATTTGGGGCAGGACACCCGCTACCAGCAAGACACAAATGTAAACAGGTCTTCTAGCTGGAAATATTACCATATAAGAAATGAGCCAAAGTGCCACTAAATGCAAACGCATGAAAAAGACTATATCTGTCAAGCCAAATAATCTTCACTAACTGCTCAAGGTTTTCATACCTTGACTTGGCAGACACACAGCACTTTCAGCTGAAGCAGGTTTCAGAAATTCAATGTTGCAGTTTGGTGCATCACTTTTGTTGTCATGTCTTGGAGCTTCAAAGTTGGAAATCAGTATACTTGTTTGACCATCGGTTTGGACTTCACCTTTGGAACTTGTTACATCATTTGCTCCATCATTTTTCAAGTTTTCACCTAAGGATTTTGGTGCTTCATTTTTTCCATCATCACTTCGATTCAAAGAAGCAGCTTCAGGTTCTGGGTTGGCAGAAAACTGCAGGATAGTCATGCATATATTAATGAAAAAAAAAAAGAGCAGCCCAGCAATCTCAAGGATACACATTATTAGTTTGTCCCCTATTATTTGGTAACATCATAAACCAACTTGGACTCACTAACTCGAACTTTTTTTTTTTTTGGGATAAAACAAGAAAAACTAACTCAAACTTGTGCATTTTATCTTTCTGTTGTGGTTCATACTATATTTCAATTGTTCACACTACTACATCCAAGCAAACCAGCCATCATTTGGAAACTCTGACAATGTCATCTTATAAAGGAAAAATTGCAAGAAATATATAACATAATTTAATACATGGCAAGAAGGGAAAACGTTGTCATTGGTACATATATCCCAGAAACATTTAATCCATGCTAATAATTTATAGGAAATAAAAATATCATTTGCAAGAAGCATATACACAGTATCTAATACAAAATAAAACTTAATGGACATTCAATAATCTCAGGCAGTGAATACTCCAAGTTACATCAGTCCCGGCAATGCTGAATGCAAGAAAATATTCATATTATAAATCAAAGCATCAAAACCAACTTTCTTTCAACAAGAAAGATAAAATGAATCATTGGGTCAATCCATTTTTTACTCAAAAAGGTATTTCTATTGATCAATCTTTGCCACTTGTATGTGAAAAAATAAAAATAAAAATATAATCAGTACTCAAGAACTATGTCAGAAGTTAAAAAAACAATTTGACCTTATGGGTATTAGAAGCATCAGCAGTTGTTGGGTTGCTTGACTGAAGTGCAGCAACAGCTTCAGCGCGGTGTTCATGAGATTCTGAACTGTCTCCATGAACTGCTTGTCTGTTTTCCATTTCATCTTGCCCGGCCACTTTAGGAGTCTTTGATTTGCTAGGATGTATACCATTTGAGACAACAATATCAATTTCACCACTAGTCCTTTTCCTGCTTTGAGAATCAAGCATAAGTTAAAATAAAATTACATAAAAATGGGGTGCTTAAAAATGCTAGTAACACATTGAAATTGAAAGAAAGGAGAGAAAAGGGGGAAGGGGGGAAGAGATACCTGCTGGAAGTATGAGCAGCCAGGTGCAGAGACTTTGGCTTATTTGAAAACAGAACTCCTCTAAGAAGCTTTCCATCAATAACAGTTTCAATAGTATATCCTTCTGAGATGGTTTCAGTAACCTTGCATTCAAACATTTTCTTTCCAGATTCCAGGGATTGATTTACTGGGACATTTAGTCTACCTGCATTTATGGTACTTGATATTTAACTGTCCCCAACTGGTACTTTTGAAATGTAAATAGTCAAACATAATTTCCATTCCTTTTGTCTCCTGTCTCATAATTAATCAAAATCAAAACTTTCTGAGGGAGAGGTGTCATTATTTTCGTCAACACTGACTCGCATTAACTACAGCCCATATCAAAGATTGAAGCACACTGATTGAAGAACTAGTTCTAGACTAAGTTGGCTAATTGAATATTACTAAGAGTTCAACTAAGAATGCTAGTTCTTAATGCCTTCGACTTATCTAGCCAACTGGCCCAAATCTTTAAATGTAAGCCCAATACGCCTTTGAGGCACTTCCTCAATCCAATATATCATGGTTGATAAGATAAAAGTCTAAGTCTAAAGCCATAGAGCTTGTTGACCAAAAAGGGAAAAAAAAAAGCCATACAGCTTTAAGGACAAAAATAGAAATTTGTGTGTCCATGCATCAGAAACCTTATACATAAGTGGAGTCTCTTACTTGGCTGGCTATAATTCAACACTGTCATGATCGGGCTGACATCAGCACCCACTCCATATCTAACCAGAACTTGATTTTGTACAGGATTGGTATTTTGTTCTTGGCATTTTAGCTTCAATTGCTTTCTTAAAGATAACTTCTCTGGTCTCTGTTCACTTTCCCTAGCAATCCCTAAAAGTAGGAAACATATCACAAATTGTTATATACTTGATAATCAAGAGAAATAGCAGAACCAAGATGTTAGTGAAGAACAATCATTACTAGCAAGTATAAGAAACTATGATGAACCTGTATATAGGTAATACATGTCATCCAGGGCCTCAAGGCTCTTATTACAACCACCGATGAACGCAAGAACACCAGCCTTGAATGGGTCTAAACAGTCACCAGCGACAGAAAATCTAGCAGAAGGACCATTGGTCGTAGTTGTAACATTCGTCCAAATACCAGTATCTACACCCAATCAGATTTCAGATTTCAGAAATGAAATATAATATGAGGAATACCAACTTAACCAATATTGACAAGCATATAATGCCACCACTTTCAGAACAGCAAACGAGAATTGATTTATTATATTAATAATTATAATTAGATGTATTTCTAACAAATGATAAGTCATCCTAAGTATTACAATAGTCACTATGGCAGGCATTTTGGAAAAAGATGAGCAACTGACCCTACTTTGAAAGCTAAATTGATAGATCTCAAACTCTCATAATCTATACTAGTGGATTGATAGGCACTTTAGTGCCTATCAATCCACTTTTTTTATTATTAATATAAATTTTATTTTATTTATTTTTAAAAATTAAATTGAAGTGATTTTATTATTTTTAAAATATTTAAAAATTAGAGAAGTTGAAAGAAGTTATGAAAAGTTAAAAGAAGTTGAGAGAAATTGAGGGATAATAATGGAAAATAAAATGTGACCAAAAGGGAAGTTAAAATGCTTCAACCTCTTTATATAGTAGTATAGATGATCAAATATCTTCACAAGAAATGTTTATTGTATTTTGCACCAATGAAATGTGTAGAAACACTCTCAGCAGCACATCCACTGTTTCCCCATGAGGGAAAAATCATCTACCAAGGAGGCAAAGAAGTGTAAAAAAATTTGAAGCAGTTGCACTTACAGTAAGGTTCTGCTTTCTCAAACAGTTTAGACTATAGTATAACATGAACATAAACTTAAAACACAAAAAATGGTGCATAAGCTCTGCTTAACATACCAATATCAAGCATATAGAGGTCATTGTATAGGTTTTGAGCATCCGTGAATCCACCAAAAACAAACAAGTTCTTGCCAAAAGCGACAGTAGAATGACCAGCTCGTGGAGGCAACAATTGGCCTGATGTACTCAGCTCCCTCCAAATTAGAGTATCTTATATTTACAAAATTTCCAAATAAAATTATCATATTCTGATAAATGTCCCTTTAGTATGGGTTATTAATTGCAGTACAAATATAACAATTCATTGGAAAAAAGGATAAAACAGATTAATACCAGTATCAAGGATATGGACATCAGACAAATAATAATCATGTCCATCTTCACCCCCTATCACAATAATTTTGTTTTTCCAAGATGAGCAAGTATGGCTATCACGAGGAGATGGCGGACTGCCTGATGTTGTAGCACACTTCCATACAAATGTTTCTACAAGTCAAAGAGTGAAAAGAAATTATCAGCTTATTCCACATCTGATCCACAAATCAACAGCAACAGACAAAATTTCAATACAAATGTAGAAGAGGAAAATAAATATAAAACCAACTAAAGCTCAACCTTTAAGCACTCCAAACCTAGCAACACTACTTCTCACTGTGTAACCAAATCAGAACTCCCTCATTTCATTCACAATTGAAATTATAAGGAGTTTTTACAAGCACGCCAGGATTGTGAATATTCCAAGTTCTAAGTTCTAACATACATTCTCAAAAAACCAATCCTCAACATAAGAAATCTTTCAATTGTATCATATTTTTATAACCTACATGAGGTCACATTTAATTATTAAATGGTATTAGCTGTGTAGTGAACTATCTTGATCAATAACTGGCCGTATGATTAGGGAAAATCACCTGTATTCAATATGTAAAGATCATTATAGTAGACCTCGTTATTATTATCTGCAGATTTTCCACAACCACCAAAGATGAATAGCCGTTTGCCAACAACTGCTGCACTATGACCCTCACGCGCCTCTGGCCCTTCACCTCTTATCGTTGGAGAAATCCACGTATGTGTAGCTAAAAATGATTTAACATCAGCAGGGAGAATAGCAAAGAGGAAACAAGCTTGTAATTAGGCATAGCAGCATAACATTCTCAGATTTTCACTTAAGCAGTAGTTTTCAGTGTTATCATCAAAGAAAAGCAGAACGCTGGGCCAGAATTGTTCAGGTTATACATAGATCATTCAAATTCAGCTTAAAAACATGCATTTTATTTTTGGCTTTTGGAGGCAAAATGGGTATCAAGATTAGGCAACAAACTCGCACAGTATAGATAATAAAATGATGACTCACAAGTGTCTAGAATGTGCAAATCCTTCAACGGGTTCATCCCATCTGTACCACCAAACACAAATAGGTTATCACCAATGGCTGTGCAGGTATGGCTGTCTCTAGGAGTAGGTGGGGTGCCTTTTATTGCGGGTTGGCTCCAAGTCTGCTTGACTGCAAATCAGTAAAGAGGATTGAGAAAATAAAGAATGCCCACATTAACTGACTATAGCCTAGAGTAATAGATTCAATGCCAAAAAAATACACACTACATCATCAACTACAGAAAAAAGAGAAGGGGGGGGGGTTCAATTTTTCAGCTCCACATCCCTCAAAACCTATAAAAATAAAATTTAAACAAGAAACTATTCGGCCACTACAACAAACGTCAGAGCATCAATAAACATTAGAATCAGCTATCAAAAAACCTATCAGGCCTCAAAAAAACCATGATAAACATTGCCAAACCTCTAAAAAATGACTGTTGACAACAATAATAATAGCATGCAAGCAAAACATAAATGCAAAGTGAGTAGTCAAGATTCAAGAATCTACCATCTAATAACAGAAACGGGAAGAAATAGAATATTGGCAGCCGGGTATTGAAGAAAAAATAACAAATTTCTCCTCAAAACACACAGCAAACAACAATGGCAAATCAAAGCACCACCACACAACAGATAATAACATGATCAAAGAAACAAAAAGGTACAAGATTGAAAACATAGGAGTAAGAGAGAGAGAGAGAGAGAGAGAGAGAGAAAGAAGGGGGGGGGGCACGGTTGAGTGCACTCTCACCAGTGTCAAAGACATGAACCTGGTTGGTCTGACAGTTATCTTTGCCATAACCTCCGAAGACATAGACAAGCCTGCCACCTCTAATGGCGTTGCAGGTGTGTCCCCACCTCTTTCCTGGCTCTCCTTGTTCTCCTCCTTGTCCTTGATGACCCTCCAAAGGGTTCACCTGAACCTTTTCCCACCTCATTTTTCCCAATAATCAAAAAATTACAAGGGGAACAATTTGCAGAGGAAAACGCACCACCCCAATAAAATAAAATTTTAAAAAACGAAACTTTATCTGTTTTTTTAATTGGGAATGCGGAGAGGAAGAGATGGGGTGGAGGAGAAAAAAAATTAAAATAAAAAAGAGTAAAATCAAATCAGAGAGAAGAAAATGGCATGCAAAAGGGAAAAATGAACATAAAGATTCATATCAGAGGTAGAGTGAAAATAAATGGTGGTTTTGCTGATAGAGCCGAGGCCAGTGAAAAAAAATCACAGAGGAGAGAGAGAGAGAGAGAGAGAAATCTGATGGTCTGATCGTAGAAACCGTAGATGTGAAACGTGGCATGTGGCTGGTCGTTGGATTGATGTTTGTTTCTCTTCTTGCTATTTTTCTGCAAATTTCTGTCTTTTTTTTTCTTCTACTCGTTTATTTTAATAATAAGATAAATAGTGAAAAAGTGTACATAAATATAATATAATGTACGATGGATTTTAATATCTAATTAGTGTAAAATATTTTATATTATTAATTAATTTTATCTTATCTTTTATAAAGCTTTTTTGAAGGAGTCAACACTTTTAGTATAATATATTAGGTTTGATTTTTTTAATATATTTCAATATAATAATTTTTTTAAGAATTTAATTTTAATATATTATTAATATAATAATTTTTTATATAATTATTTAATTATATATTATTATATTATTAAAATATTTAATTTTTATAATATCTATTTTAAAAGTCACTCATATAATAAAATATAATTGTTTTATTAATAATATATTAAAATTAATTTTTTTAAATATATATGTGATTAATATTTCAAGATTGGTTTGACTATATCATCTTCTCATTTATCGCTTTGCTTAAAAAAACAATTTCTTTAATCATTTTAATAGTCTAAAAAAGATATGGTACTTGAGAATGAATTTAACAAACTGAGGAGAACGTTTCTCGTTGGAAGATTCTGATTCAGTCAATGCAAGTTGAGAGATGAAATTTTATATCCAAAATGCTATATAATTGATAATTTTTATTATTATGAACAGAAGCCCCAAATGGGAGAAAAAAAAAAGGACCAAATCATATATATTATCAATTGAAAAAATAAAATTTGAGTAAGTCAAATCAAAAGCCGTACTTAAATGTAAATAAAAAACGAATTTAGTGTAAGTAGAGCTTTAAATTCCAGTAGATATCCCAGCATAATTTTCAATCTTTTCGGTTAAGAAAAATTCACAAATTTATCGGTCATAAATAAAAAGAAGTATAAACAAAATTCAAAAAAGATGAGGACATCATGAAGATTTACCGAGTGTACAATACTGCAAGTGCAATATCTATTGATATTTTTGTAATTTTCATGGATAGCTTTAAAAGTCAGATTTTAAGAAAATACATCAAGCAAGAGTTATTTAATATGATTGCTTGGCATAATTGAGAGAGTAATATTAATATAGATTTCGGTTTATGATAAATCCTATATATAGCAACATTTTAACTATTCAAAGTAAAATTTAAAATTATAAATATATAAATATTATAAAATTATTGGTTGATATATTATTACATATAGAGTTTATCATGAATCTAAATTTATATTAATATCTTTCTAATTGAGAAAGAAAAATATTATGTGTAAATGAGAATATATCAAGCTTTTCATCTTATGATTGGATGAGAAAATATTTTAATAAAAAAACTATAAAGATCTTTTTAGTTACTTAAATTGTATTTGGGTATTGTTAAGTGAGGTTAAGTTACCTGCTCCAGTCCCAAGGGCAAGAGACAACCAAAAATAAATACTAGTAATAATAATTTTAATATACTATCAATATAAAAAAATTTATATTATTATTTGATTATATATTTTTATTTACAAAATTTTTAAAATAATATATAATTTAATTAAATATTTTTATTAATATAATAATATATAATTAAATATCTATATAAAATTTTTTATACTAACAAGTTATTGACAGTGGTTAACTTATATTTCTAGGTTGACATCCAACCACATAATGGACTATCTCAAGGTATGATGATTTGTTTGAAGTGAAGTGAAGCTGTTAATAAAGTAAATGAGTAAAGATATATTCATTTTTGAATTATTTCATTTTTAAGCCGTTTAAGACATCAAGATAATAATAAACATTAAATTAAATTAATGATGAATTAGAAGGGGCTTCGGTACCACATATAATTCTCGATTCAATCCCAAAATTCATGTATATAGAAAAAAATACTATTGAGAGAAATACCCACTTAGATATTTAACTGTACTCCAAGAGATTAGTCTTTCACTCATTGGACGAAATAATAGTTTGGAAACCCAAAAAAAAAAAATGATGATAAATAAATCCTTTTTTATTCATTTAATATATAATTTCACTTTAAAAAGGAGATTTTTTTTTTTTAATATTCGAGAGACATAATGGCCACATTTTGTCAATAGTTGATATTTCAAAAGTATTAATAGTATAATAAAGGGATAAATATCATTACTATATATCATGTAAAGGCAACAGCACATTTTTGTAACGAATATGTGCTTCTGAAAGCACCTGCCACTGTTAGCAATTCAAAATTGGCGCAATAACTTCACAACCACGCTAACGTCAACAGCAAATAAAAAATCAGTTTTGCAGAGTTACGAAAAAGGATTTAGAATCTTCCTTTCCGAAGTCTTGCCCAAGCAATGGCTGCAACTGCAGCACCCCCCAAATGTGCAGATCCAGATATATGACTGTCTCCCTATAATTTGAAAATCAATAATAATTTTTAATAATCTGCGGCTACCTCATGGGATTAATAGACACAAGTGGAGTTCAAAAGATTATGAATATGGCATTTAATCATTTCTCTAGAACTAAGCTGCTCAACAAGGAAAATGCTATGTAAAATGTTAGTGAATGTAATAAGTAAGCCTTGAGAGAGTCCACCATACCTCTAATATCCTCAGCATATCTTTCCCGATCAAAAAGATGCCCTAAATTACAATAATGGATAAGACAAAAGAAAAGTATACATGAGTTTCCATCCACATTATCAGCTTCACAGTTTTGACCAACCAAAAAGTTTGTGAGGAGCTTACCAGCAAGATTGCAGGAACTGGTATGATAAAGTCCAAGTAAAGGGTTGCTTTGGGAAAGAGGAATATATCAAGCAGCATAATTGCATTCACAGCTCCACTAGCCCCCTAATCATTGGCAGGTTCAAGTTATATTATTATCAGGCAGTGACTTTAATGGTTTAACCAATATCACAAGTGATACAAGCAAATAATATATAATTTTTTTTATGCCCATACAAAAATAACTTGATAATTTGAATATAATTTGATAGAACCAATTTTAACCTTTCAAGATGACACTAACAAAATTGACATTTCCTGGACCTAGGAGAACTTAATGGAACGGTCAGCATACAATTGATTAAAGGAGGTACACAATGACAACTAATCTGTATAACAGTGTGAGCCACAAAAGTAATAGAAACAAAGTTCAGAACCCCAAATGGAATGAAATCATCGACTATACTGAATGTCACACCAGAAAGGAACATTCTATCCTCCCATGCTAAGCACCCATAAACAATTAAATTTATGTGGCAATATCATTCATATGATTTCTGAACAGAGATCTTCAAAGGAACCAACACGGATTAAAAGCAGATTTAATTCCCTGAAAACGCATTGCTCGTCAAACATTGTTGACAAGTCAAACCAAGAAAATCTGTTATCACAAAACAGGGCCTATACTCCCTGAAAAAGAGGAGTCCATTATAGAATAGTTACTAAAAGCTTACCAATGCTAATTCCCTTGAAGGGTTCATAAATCTCCAGCCCTGTAAGCAAACAAAATGCAGAGAAACATTAAAACTCTAAAAGAAGTATATACGGACTTTTCATGTCTTGTTAAATTATTTCAACCAAATATTTTAAAGTTCCAAAAACGAAGAGAATAAGTATTTACTTTTGCTAGTATGTTGGTGAATTTTATCACGAGTCACCTTAGGCACAAATATATTTATTATCATTGAATACTATATCAAAACAATCACTTTTATTCACTCTATCTTTCAGAAAGTTCATAGATCATATTTCTGAATCAAATGTACTTTTAGCTTAGAAGTTTCAAAAGTTACAGGGATATAAAATGGAAGTAAAATCTAGACATTCATATTCCAACAAGCTGTGATTGAAGAATTACCATTTTTGTTTTTAAAAAATAATATATTTGTAGTCACTGGGGTAGGCTTCAAATCAAGATTTTGTCCATTTCCTTTTACACAGAAAATGCAAAAAACGAAAAGGAAAAAAATAAAATAAAATGAAAGTCATATTGACATTGTACTAATTTTTAGTCATCTTTGGACCTTTGATGTTTGTGCCTTATAGGCTTGATGCACTAAGTAAAAAATGGAACCACCAACTGCCCCAGCAAGATACAGCTTCAGCAAAAATTCAGGTCCAAAATTTCTTCCAATCTGCCCAAATCCCAATTGGAATGAGTTATGAGTAACGGAAGCTAATGGAAAAAGCAGTTCATTGAAGAAAATAAGGAAGAAAGACAGAAATTTATCAATTAAGTGATGGTATCTTTGTAACTCAAACTGATGCTCTTAACAAGCCAAACCATATGTTAACAATGAACAATTAAATCTATTTTCATGTGTGCCAAAAAGGAAAGAGAAATGCAAAAGACATTGCATTAACTAGAAAATTTTTTAAAAAAACCAAGAGAAATCCAACACACGAGATTTGTAGAAGATGGCCAATGACGGTAACATCTTTCTTTTTTTTGGTAAAATCAGTCTTCAAATCTTATGCTCCAAAAGTCTTAACAATTAGTAACTTGCATTAAACTACAAACTCAAATTTATCCTAAAGAGTTAGGGGTCCTCCTTCTTTTCCTTTTGCCTTTTTACTACAATCTTTATAGAAAAGGCAACACTACTGACTGCAATTCCGAAATTTCACTCTAAACACATTAATACCAAGAAACTATAAACTGACTGGATCCTAACTTATTTACCACAATGAATACATAAGCCTGTGAAAAAACAAATACAAAACTTAAAACATACCCGGTAATATAACTGAAAATTGATAGGGCCAAATAAAACGGCATAAGAAAACAAGATATGCAGTAGATTTTGCATGAAAAGGGGGAAAAAAGACTACCTATAACTATAAGCTTGTTATGTGACAAATAGATTCAGTATATTCAAGGAATTTATTATTTGATAAACGACATAAACAAATTTCAAGGGACAAAATCTGGAAGTGGTTATCAAATACATGAGCCTAATAATCTAGCATAAACTAAGAACTTTAAGCTATGATATGTTCCTTCTCCAAACTATTGCCCTTTCGATCATTAAATATCTCTCTCTGAATTTCATAACCAAGTGGCACATTATTCTTTGCTTTATGGTTTATGTCTACACACCAACCCAAAACAATATATTACTAAGATACATATATGACAAGGTAAAGGAGGAAAAAAATTAAGAAAGAGACAAGAGAGAAATAATGACCAAAAATACAATTCTAGAGCAGGCAACCGCACATTCATTCCGAAGAAGTAGAGTCCAATCATGTTGGAAATTATATGCCCGGTCTCTATGTGACTGAATGCATTGGTTATCAAAGTGTGCAAACGTCCACTCTTAAAGTTGTTCAAAGAGATCTGTTCACAGAAAATAATTGAATTAGCAGTCTGGATGAAGTTAAATCTATACACACAATAAAATTGAAACAACGCATTTCCCAAGTCCATCGTTAAACAGATGGTAAAGTGCACCAGCAGTCATTATTACTTTGATCACAAGTGCACTGATGCATGCATTTCATCTAAATGTCTCATAGTATCTTCAAAAATTAAATTTCAACTTGCAAATTAGGATGGTATAGTTAGTAGGAATTATTTAAAGCTTCAAAAATCATGTATTCTCTCTCTACCCTCAATAAAAAATAAAATAGAGTACTGACACACCTGCAAAGACAATAGTAAAGTATCACACAGCTAAAACACTATCTCATTCTGAAGATTCTTAAGAAACATTTGGTACACCAATGACAGAGGTAGGAGAGCCATGCAAAGAAAATGTCAGGCAAGTTATATCTACAAGTGGTGTCACCAAGTTGATCAAAATTTATAATTCAACAAACTCACAGTAAAGTTATTTATCATAAACTTCTCATCTGCTATCCTCCATAATAAAAAAACAGCAACATTAGCTATAATCAAGCCAATAACCATGTCGTTAGGTGTTAGCCTGCGGAACCATGATCTCCTGCAAACAGAAGAAAATATATTATTGTAATATTCAAACAATAAAGTTTGAAAAATTGAATTTCCAATTTATAGGATTTGGAGAGCGAATTATCACAGGTCTAAATATATCGCAAATCACTAATTTAGAAAATTCATCCATAATGAGGAGATGAACTGAGATTCCCAAAAACGCATATTATTAGACTGAAATATATAAGGGTCTGTTTGTTTAAACTTAGGAAAAAGAGAGAGAAAAAAAGGGGGGGGGCACTTTTATAATGTACCTTTTTTTAGAGGTTTTTTCCAGAAGCTATTCTTTTTGTCTTATGAAAAAAAAACACTAAAACAGCATTTATTTTTTTTTGGAAGGGGTTATTTATTTTTCAAAAAAATATCCAACTATTTTTAAAATTGAAAAACACTTTTCTATTTTTTTTTTTTTTTTAAAAAGAAACTCAAACAAACAGGCCTAAATTTCACATGGAAAACAAACCAGAAAAGTATAACCATGTCCACATGCAACTGCAAACAAGCAATGCGTGGTATCCCCAATCCTAGAAGCCATGAGATAAGATAATTAAAAATTAAGAAAGTGAATGATATTAGCAAAGGCATTGACAGATATTACATGTGGCATGAACTTAAAATGATAATGTGATACTACTCACATTATGAAGGTGATATTGATGGAAATAATTTTTATTTTCCATTGGTGGAGAGGGCAGATAATTGGAGACAGCCACAGTAAATAAACAAAAGTCTACATGTTAGTTCCTAACATGTCTCAGAAACAGTATGATTTCTCTAATAGATTCACAAAAAAAGTCATTAGTGATTGATTCTTTGTCTGTAATCTGTATAAATATCGAAACTATAAAGGGCTTTCTCTCTCCTGTAGCTGCAGTCTCTTAAATATGACATCATTAGCTACAATGAGGATAACTCACCACAGCATTGCTTGTTGCTACTACATTAATGCTCCTGCAGTCAGTAATTTTATGATAAGGAGCAGTACTGAACTCAGACCCTCAAAATTTAAACTTTGGCAAGAAAAAATGGTAGCAAGGATAGGTTACTCCCATGCTTCCAGCGAGGGCGCTGGGATCCTAGAGGAGTCAACAGAGTCTCATCCACAGGATTCCCTCAAAGGATTGTATGACTACCATGCGGGACTACAGTTCAAAGTGGAGAATTGAAATGGACAGTGCAAGAGCCTTATCCGAATGACCGAATCCCTTCAACCAGTTGAGCTAACGTGCTCTGGCAGATCCTCAAGATTTTGAAGATTCAAGTAACTCCTTTTAGTTTTAGGTTTTATGTAATCCAATTTGGATAACTAGTGATTAATGGAATGAAATGGAATATCATGGAATGGAGTAGAGTGGAATAGAGGGAAGATTCCACTCCCTTGTTTGGTTATTTAAGGATGGATTGGAGTAAAGTTGTCACTCCATTGTTTGGAAATCATAGTAAAAAACATAGTTGTCAAATGCGGATAGTGGCACGCCGGCCCCAAAAACGCTATAGCAAGATAGCGGATAGCGTTCCGGCCGCTATTTGATAAAAAATATATAATTATCATGCAATTCATATAACATATATAAATGTTCAAAAATAAGAAATCATCCACAATTAAACTTATTCATATCAATGATGAAAATTCATAATCCATTCCATACTCTAAAAACACGCAATCACCATCAATCCAATACATAAACATCAAGTCCTAAGGGCAGTAAAACTAAAAAAATAACACCATCAAGTAGCATAAGGGCAGTAAAATCTAAAAGACAACACCAAATCCTAATTAAACCTAAGTCTCTACTCTCTAAAACTAACAAAACATTCCAATAAATCAATCATCATCATCATCATCATCATCATTGCTAAAACAGAACAACAAAACAAAACATGCCATTGCTAAAACAGAAAACCAAAAAAACCAAAAAAAAAAAAAACAAATGAGAGGGGGAAAAAAACAGTGAACGGAAGGGGGAAAACAAAAGAAAAGAAAAAAGAGGGTAGAAGAAGATAGAAGAGGAGAAATAAAGGGACCCAACCCAAGAAGATAGAAGAAAACAGAACAAAGAGAGTGCAGGAAGGACAAACCGCCGCCACCGGAAACTCAAACCACCGCCGCTGCAGGTCTTGCAGCCACCAATCTCACTGCTGCCGGTGGTTGGAGGATCGCCACAGCAAGAGGGATGAGGGGGGAGAGAGACAGATGGATTATAGAGGAAGAGAACAGAGAAAATAACCCTAAACCAACGTTCAAATCGAAGAAAAGAGGGGGGAAGGTTCAAAATGACCTTGCTGCCCCCCTCAGAATGCACAGAACGGTCCAGAAATAGGGGTAGAACCAATGTTTAGCCGTCGACATCAAATAGCGGCCGTGACGGCCTGCGATAGCCGCCGCAATTTGCCGCGACGAAGAAACGCGACGCTCTGGCAGCTCTGTCGCGTCCACCTTCCGCTCCACTCAATGGCTATCGCGTGCAATTGGCAACTATGGTAAAAAGGGTTGGAATGAAGAGGATTATAACTAAAAAATTATGATTCCATCCCATTCCACCAAAATTGGGGGGAAAGAAAAATAAGATGTGATGGAATGAGATGGAATCCATTCCATAATTTTTTATTCCATTCCATCTACTTTTTATATATCCAAACAATGGAACCATTATTTATTCCCTTCCCTTCCATTCCATCACCTTCCACCAATCCAAACATAGCCTATGAGTTTTCAAATTCTATTGTATACCCCCAGTGAAGCTAGCCACAGTTCCACCTCTATGAAACCTCCATACACAATTCTTACATTCACCAAACATGGTTAACACACAAATGGCTCCACTTAAACCTTGAAGCGTCTCCTATCAGACTATATCTCCAAGAAATTACAAGGTTGTTGCAAGCACCATTATTCACGGAAATTCCAAACAAAAACCGCAACAACTTTACATACGATCAAAAGGAACAATTGTGATTATCACCAACGTAGAAAGCAATCAAATCAACGTTTGGTTTAGCAAAGTCATCCAAATTACATATTTTTGGCAGACACGTGAAAAATAAATTAATCTAATATAATACTATAGCTCAAGAAATAAAAAAAAATAAAGCAAAAACCTCATAAACCCTAGTTAAACCTCACCCAGAACTATGATTAGAAAAATTAATGAACAAAAAACAAAAATTATTATGGTCATCCCAATTCAAAACCGCCATCTAAAACAACTTTAAGACACCAAAAAAAACAAAGAGTTAAAATAAATGGGGAAAGAAATGGAAATGAAACTTGAACCAATGAAACTGTTCGGTTTTTTGGAGCAGGGTTGGATGGAAAATTACCAGCCACGGTAAAGATCAGGACTTTGGTTGAAACCGAAGCTATGGCGGTGAAAATGAGCTGTGGGGAGCTTGGGCCTGAAATCGAGGAGCCTTCTGGAGGTGGAGACCCTTGCGAGAGCGTTGCGGCAATTCGAGGCCACCATTGGGTCGGAGAGAAACTTGCGAATTTGGGTGGGAAGGGAGCGGCATGAGTGAGAGTGAGAATGGTGAAGTGGGTGAGTGGGGATGAAGAAGGAGGTGGGAATGAGGTGCCCTAGTTGCTGTCGTGAAGGTGGTTTGGGGAGAGAGGAGAATGCACTGTGATTGCGGAAGACGTTGTGGTGGAAAGTGTAGGTGGGGTTGGAGTGGTGGTGACGGTGGTGACGGTGGTGTGTGATCAGTTTGCGGAGAAAGCTCTGCATTGTTTTTCGTTTTGGTCACAGGGAGACTACGAGATGTGTAAAAATGTGTGTACTTGTATATATTCTTGTTGTACTGGTGCATTCTCTGGTGCAGATGGTGGTCAAATCTTCACCTGAAGATTTTCTTTTATTTTAATATAAAACCCGACAGACTGCACGCGCGATGTAGCTCGCATGGCCAGCACACAGGTTTTGGTATTTGCACTGACCTTCAGGTGCTGGGTTCGATCCTCAAACACCCCCCCACCTGCTGGATTTTTTTGTTTTTGGGTAGCTTTCAATTATTTTATTTGTTTAAAATTTTATTTAATAATTGTTAAAATTATACATACACTATAAAAAAAACGTTGCAATAATATACACATATTTCATTCTTTTAATTAATTTAATGTCTTTTTTGTGACAAAAACTAAGAAATTTAATATCTTATTTTTATTTTATTTTAACCATTAACCAACAATCATTATAATGTATATATAATTAATCAAATTGAATTTTGAGTCTTTAATTTTTTTTATATTGATAAATAAAATTTATATTTGTAATGGGTGTGTTTCACATTTTTTAAATATACAAAATCTTATTATATTAATACTTTCTAATTTATACATTGCAATTCATATCTAATTAATTTTTAATATAAATTCTCATATATAATTTTTTTCTCAATATTTTCAAGTGGAAGTCCACAATCATCAAGCAAAATCATATCACAATTATAGTTCTTATTTCTATAATTATTTCATCTTAAATTAGTTATATATAAAGATGTATTTTATAATATTTTACAAGTATGCGCATTTTATCATATAATATTAAAAATTATTTATATTATTATATATATGAGCTTAAAAGCCTTACGTATAATATAATTAAATTAAATTGTATGAAGATAGAATAAAAAATTGAATTTTTTATATATATCTTACAGGGATTAAGTATATTAAATACAAACAAAATAATTTATAATTTTTTTAATTATAATGTTAAAGAAAGAGATGAAGGTAGAAAAACAAAGTTTTTTTATTAAATTTTTACTTAAATATTACAATAATATATCAATAAGTATTAATTTTAATGATTAATATATACATTTTCATCTCTTTTTAATGATGTGTATTACAATGTATATATTATCACAATTTTGTTTTAGTGTATATACAACAATTGCCACATACATGCCCCAAAAAAAAAAAGATCAATTGCCAAACAGAAAATTACAAAAAAAAGAAAAAAGGGAAAAATATGTTGCAGAATGAGAGTCGAAGTAAGCCTCTTTGGGACAAGGGACGCTTGGCTTTGCCATCTGTGCTGCGGCGCACATTTGACTGGTGCTGCAACAAAAAATTTAAAAAGATGCGCGGATCTTCACATGAAGATTTGACCGCTGTCTGCATCAGAGAATCCCCTGTACTGAATTTGATGTATTATGTCCTTATGTATGACCATATTCATTTAATGATGTAATAGAGTAAGAATTTAATTTAAATATATTAATAATATAAAATAATTTTATATTAAATAAAAATAATAAAAAATATTAATTTATATAAATAATTATTTATTATGATGAAAGATTTATTATAATTTTTTATTTTTTTTAATTTTTATTAATTGATAATGTAAAATAATTTTATACTGTCAATGTATATCAATTAAATTTATAAAATAATATAAATTTAATTTTTATGTACTAATAATATAAAAATTTTAGAAAATATCAAATTATAGATAATTTATTATAATAATTATTTATTATGATTTGTTATTTATTTAAATTTTTATTAATTAATAGTATAAAATTAATATAAAAATATGAAATTAAATATTTTTTAATAAAATTCAAAAGATAAAGAATGGTATTTTAAAGAAGTTAATAAATAAGTTTATTGGGTAAGAGTGTCAATAGTTTTGGTTATTCTTTGTTCAACTATTATTTCTTAAAACTATAAAATAAGATGTTTCTTAATTATTAATTGAAAAAAATAAGATTAATTTGTAATTAAGGATCAAGAGGTATCTTAGTAAATTTTATAAAATAAATTTTAATTATGAATATAAATAACGCAGCTTTTAAAATTAAGAAAGTAAATAAATTAGTGCCCAAAAAAAAGTTTAAAATAGTCAATAAAATAGGTTGTTCGTGAAAAGAAAATTCTATTTTGAATATTAATTTTATAGAAGAAAAAATAAAAGTGAAATTTTGTTAAAAGTACCTTAATCAATTTGCTAACCTCTATACTCTCATGTGGAGGTTAGCAACTAACACATTTCATTTTGTACAAAAAGGCCACTTCCCTCTTTTTTTATTAATCTATAACTATGGACAACTTTATAATTTAAGTTATTTGCATTAATTGTTATTTTATTTTTTTCTCACCTAATTAATATTTATTCTTCAGTATTTTTCTCTTTTTTAGATAATAGATAAGTGATATAAAAATATAAAATAATATTATTATAATTTCAGATAAATATATTTAGTATTAATTCAATATATTTTATAAATTTTCTAAACAATCAAATCCCAACTCAAATAATTTATGATATCACACATGTTTTCTAAAATGATAAAATTAAGAGTTTAATTGGTATATATTGACAATATAAAATAGTTTTACACTGTCAATCAATAGAAATAGGGGAAAGTGAGAAATTATGATGGGTCCCTCATTATAATAGGTGGTTATTTGTATGAGTTGGCACTTTCTACTATTTTTATTGGCAAATAATATAAAACTGTTTTACACTATCAGTGCATACTAATTAAATCCTAAAATTAAACCAATACTAGCAAACATCTCTGATTCGATAAGAACAAAAAAAAAATCCTTATTCAATTATTATTTGTTAAGAAAAGTCTTATTGAAACAAATAATAAATATGAATTTTTTTAAAATATGAATTTAAAAAAAAAACTGCATTAAACAACATAATATCAATCTGTTAAAAAGAAAGATACAAAGAAGTAATGGGTGCGTTTGTTTGTGCTTCTAGTATAAAAAGAAGTATATTTTTTCAAAATTTTTTTTAAAAAAAGTATTTATAAAATTTTTAATATTATTTGTTTGTGCTTTCAAAAAAAAGCAGAAGCAGAAAATAATCAATTTTTCTGCTATTTTGAGAAGCAGATAAGGAGCTGTTTCTTCCAGAAGCAAAAGCAGTAAAAAGAGAGAATGTTGCTCCTTAATCTTCACAATCACTTTCTTCCTACTCAATTATGATTTTATCCTTAAAACTTTTGAAAATCACCACTCTCTTCTCACTCTTATTCTTTCTCTCTCTCTCTCTCCATATCATTAATTATAATTTTATTAAATAAAATATTTTTATAGTTATCACATCTAAATAATTTAATAACTTCTAATTTTGATAAAAAAATATTTATACAATTATATCCAAATATAAAATAATTTTTTATTTTTACTTCTACTTTCACTTCTACTTCTACTTTTCAAAAAATACTTCTCCTAAATTCTTAACCAAACTGGCCCAAATACATTGACACTTTCTCACGCATAAATAATAATGACGGCAGTAATATCTACGAATACTAATGCATAATATAATTTGAATTAAATTTGTAGTAGTTAGTTAATGTAGGGATTACTTTTTATGCGTTGAAGTTTTTATTTCTTTTTTATTTTTTTCCCTATTCTAGCGTTCTATTTCTTTTTTTAAAAATTTATCTCATAATAAAAAATAAAAATAAAATACAGAAAGTATCTCTAATTTTTTTTTTTTTAACAAATGTTCTAAAAGGGTTTAAGATTATTTAACCAATTATAAATTAAGAGAGAAAAAGAAGAAAGAGAGAGATGGACAAAGTTGTTTGACATTTTTTTTTTATGTAATAAAATTGTAATGAATATTAATGATTTTCTCCTGTGAATCCTCTTTCTGCAGTAATATAAACAAATGAAGCACACCGCTAGATCATACACATACAATGCTGATACAGAAAAGAAATGTGTAAGAGAGAAATGGAAGTGAAATAACATTAATTAGGTGAGAGAAATGAGTTAAATAGTCATTAATATATATAAAATAAAATTATAAAATTACCTATAATTATTAGTTGATGTAAAGAAAAAGGTGCTAGGTTTTTATGTCCCAAATAAAACATGTAGATTGCTACCTTTTACATGAAAATGTGAAGATATAATAAAATATAGAAAAAGAAAGGATACACAATTTTAAACGCAAATTAAGCTTGAATTAAATAATTTTGCATAATACTCAGTCAAGATGAAAAAACAAACAACGAATTCACTCACTACATTAGAGAAATAAACAAAAAAAATCCAAACATCAATTCACAACCCACAAATTTATTTTACCAACATATTAATATTAGATATGCAAATTGGCTTGGTAGAAGTCAGAAAGAGGGGAAAAAAAATTGAAAACCAAGATGTAGAAGCAAATAAAATGAGTAAGCACCCAAGCAAAAACCCACTTCTCTTCCTTTCTTCTCTTGCTTCTACTCTCTCCAAAACTAGGGAAGAAGGCAGGGTAGTCGAGCTACACAGGTTGGTTGTAGAAGAGCCTTTGCCATTTCGTGCTTCATAGCACCATTTAGTGTCTCTGCACCCAATTCATCATAGTTTCCCTTTTTCTTCTCATCTCTCCCCTCTTTTTTCTTTGTTCACTTTACAGCACCTTTTTCTCCTCCTCGATTGGTCGATAATGAAATAAAAGAGCAATAGAACAAAATTTTCACATTCAAAAGGACAATGTTTTGTGTAAAATGAGTTGTAGTTGTATCCAAGCCTACCCAAACATACCCAAATTGTGCCCAAATAGTAAAAAGAAATTTTTTTTTTCGATAAATAACAATAACAATAGATAAGGTTCAACACTCAACCTAAGAAATAGTTTTTGTTCGGTAATACCCAAGCGTATCTAGTGCATCCCTTCAGCAGATACGTACGTACCCGACATAAGTACTTGAGGTTAGAACATGTACCCATGCTTCAGAGGTTTCCATATAGACATGTGTTTCATATTTTTGTTCCTATAAACAAATTTGGTGCTGAAAAAATTGTTTATTTTTCTTATTTTATTGTTGTCCGCAGTTGTCTAAATTAATTTGGAATTTGAGGTTGTCAAAGTCAGGTGTTCAAGATGCTTTTAAAAGGTGACCATTTTGAGAGGGGATTGGAAGAAACTAGAGCTTTGAATTCAAAGATAAGGGATAGTGTAAACCTAAGCAATAAAAATATCATTTTCACAGCTGATAAAATTGATCTGAAGGTTTGGATGCTAAGCTAGAATGTTAGAAAATATATTAAAGATCCAGAAGGAAGATAATATGTAATAATAATCTTTTAAGATTTTTTTAAAAAATTACTTTTCAAATAAGATGAGTCAAATCCACTTAAAATGTGATAAACATAAATCTAATCAGCAAAGTCAACTTACATATAACAAAATCAACCCCAAATTTTCTTTCTAAAATATAGTGTTAGATTAGATTTTAACACTCAGAAACATCCCCATCCTCAAATGAAAGCAAACACATACAAATAGATATCATCTCTTGCATTAAGACTCTCAGTTCTAGCTTTAAATATCACCGTGACCTATATTGTTCAAGGCCTATCTATCTAAGAAATCACTTAGGAACTATTAGAACTGGTAGCAGAGGCTAGGGTGAAGAAAGAATTAGGAATTTTATTGATTCGGGATATCGCCAAGAACCCTAGAAATTGGTACAAATCTGGTATAAAACCAGTAACTGCACTCAGAGGAATGTAAAGAGTCCTTCACTCTCCCAAATTCTATACAATGGCCAAGACAAACATTAATCACAGATCCTCAACCTTATATACTCCTCCCCTCACTTAACTCAGCCTAACTAACTCCTAACTAACTAACACTTGCATTAAGAGTGCGTTTTTTTCAGGTTTCTTTTTTTGACCAAAAAAAATCATTTTTTAATTAAAAAAATCACTTTTCATAGAAACTACTTATCTCATCTTTTACTTAAAAAAAATCTGTTTTTAGCTTTTTCTCACCCATGCAACAGCCATACTAAGAGTAAGTGTTAGAAGATCGTTTAATCATGCTCAAAGTGTGGTTAGTTGACCTTTTTAAATGTGGCTAATAAACAAATATTTTGTACTATGCATGCTCCAATTTGTTCAATTATTCCAATGGAATTTGGTTACAAATCTTGCTAATTTTAAAGATTGATTATGTATGTTTATCTTATACTTAAATTTGCTGTGTTGTGACATGAATAGTTGTGCATGACCAAGCTTAGTACCCTAAGCTGGCGGTTAAATCTTAATACCGGAAAACGGATTAAGAGATGAAGAGATATGGAAGGACACGATTATTCCATTTGCAATCTCTTGTCAAGTTTTCTCAGTTAATCTCTTCATCATTGTGAACTATGTTTGTAGCATCTTAGTTTTGAAGCTTGTATCATCAAAGCATTTCATTTTTTGGGCCAGACAATCTGATATGGAAGTGGAGGGGTAGTTTACTACCTCAATAAATGTGAATTAATAGTGTTACTTTTTCCTCATCAATTGTAATCAATAAAAACAAAGATTAATAAAAAGACAAATGCTAAAAATTTGAAGTGGTGAATACTGAATAGATAACATATCAGATCCAAGGAAAATTAAGAAGCATCCCATATTATAGTTGTAACATAGTGAAGAGATCAGCACCTGGTGTTTGTACACAAAGCCTGATACGCTCGCAGGCTACACAGAGACATTGCAGATACCTGCAAATTTTCATTTCAGTTCAACATTAAAATTATTTGAATATGTTGGCATGACTTTCTAAATTAAGAACCAGATACGGCTTTCATTTTCAATTGCTTTGCTATTGTTTCTCCATTCAAGTGCTGAATAACAAAATACGAAATCCAAGAAGCAAGATTCTCTTTTCAATGTAGCAGTTAATGACCAGTATCCACAATTTCTTGCTAAACTAAATGTTGTAACTTGCAACAGTGGTAGTGAGGGTCATCCAAGGAACTTGTGTCTCAAAAGTATCACGTGTCCCCTCCATGTTTAACAAGCAACATGGTAATGGCCATTCATATAAGAACAAACTAGATTTCAGCTTTTGTTGTTTGTAGTTGTCTCCTGACTAGTGCAGTGTAGACACCATTCTTGCTGAGAAGGTCGTCATGGGTGCCGCTCTCCACTACTTGGCCATCAGAAATAACCGCAACCGTATCAGCAGTTTTAACTGTTGATAACCTATGAGCAATAACTAGAACCGTCCTTCCCTTCATGAGAGAATCCATGGCATCCTACACCATATGCACCACATCATTAGCTTACTTTGCCAAAAATAAATACAATACATAGTTTATATGCTACATGAAACTGGAAAAAGAAACCCATGGAAAATGATATGTTAACTCACCTGCACTAGGTATTCGCTTTCGGCATCTAAAGCGCTGGTGGCTTCATCCAGGAGGAGAATTTTTGGGTCCATAAGCAAGGCTCTAGCAATTGCTACTCTCTGTTTCTGCCCCCCTGAAAGCCTTACCCCACGCTCTCCAACAAAGGTCTTGTATTGTTCTGGGAACTTTGATATAAATTCATGTGCATTGGCCATTTTCTGCATTCAAATCCATACCAATAATGAGCAAACGAGAGTTAAGAAAGAGGGGTATCAATGGTGAGAGAAACAGCAAATATTTACAGCTGCATTTTCTATATCAACAGCATCGACTTTGCCATCAAATCCATAGGCTATGTTCTCCTCTATGGAACAGTTGAAGAGTGTAGGTTCCTGACTCACTATACTGATCTGCAAATACAAGAGCACACTGCTTCAAATTTGAGTTATCAAATTCACAAAAGAAATTAGATTTTGGAGAGTTCAACTTCTTTTGTTAACATGGGCTTATTAAACCTCTACCTCTCCAAACTAAAAACACCATATTTTCATCTCAAGTATCATGCTTATTTACATGGCACTATGGCAGTCTAGTCTGCAATGTAATTGGGGAAAACATGAGGCACGATGTATAAATTAATAAATAGCTGACCTTGATTTCATCGGGATTATTTCAAGATCGCATCGCATGTTCAAAATACTACAAGACAGACAGGTTCCTCAAACTAAAATACATGACAATATACTAACTTAAGTGGGTAAATTGTTGTCAATAGTGTATAGATGTCTCGTCTAAAAACATGCACTGAAACGTATTTGCGACATTAATCTGCTTAAATGTTGTAAATATGTAGTGGAAGTAGATGTTGCAGTGCCAACTTATCAATCCATGGTCCCTATGCTTGGCAGTAGATAGTCAAATTTAAAAAGTAATAATTTTCTAGTAATTAATTTCAAGCAGTAAAAACTAAAAAGGTTTATGACCAGGATACCTTTCTGTGTAAATGCTTGTGTGATATTTCTACCAGAGGAACCCCATTCAGCAGAATCTTTCCCTTGGTTGGATCATAAAATCTTTCAATTAAGTTTGCTATTGTTGTCTGCACAAACAAGAAATGAGTTAACGTGCATTATATTTTTCCTCTCACTTCAACCTCTGCCTTTCTTTCTATGAATCAATCCACAACATGTTAAATAAGAACCGTGTGGAATGATAAGCAGTGAAAATAAACACAGGAAGAAAGAGAAATGAAAGACATGGTATGGACTATACCTTTCCACCACCACTGGGACCAACAAGAGCAACCTTTGAGCTAGGCAGCAGTTTCATAGTAATGCCCTAATGATGAACATGGGGTATAGTTTGTTTTAATAATTTACCATTGAATTTATATAACATATGTACCACCAGAACAGAAAATTAGAAGAAAATTGCTACCTTGAGCACCATATGATTCGGGCGTGATGGATAGGAAAACCATACATCATCTAGTTCCACTTCCCCATCTTGATCACTACAGTAATGGTCATTTATTGTCACTTCTCATTTTAAGATACTAGCAATCTCGTATAGAAAAACTTTAACTAAAATTGGTATAACTAATTCATGAAAAGGATTCTGCAATTCACATTATATAATGGAGCGATTGAAAACTTTTGCACTCTTGCCCTATGTATGTAAGGTTTTCATCAATAAACTTTCACTTCTCTGTACCACTAAGTAAAGAGGGAGCTGTCCAGAAGCACGTAAATATTGTAAAGCCTATTTCGTAACGAGCATTTAATCACTTTTTCCATTGGCAATGCAAGCTTTGAATGCAGAATTGGGACACTGGAAATTCTTTAGTACAAGAATCCAAAGGTGAGCCCCTTGGTTAACACATCCTAGACTAGGTGTGTTCCAGGATAAAGTACTAAGATAGGAAGAGGAGGAGGGGAACTCTCTGAAAGTAGCATTTGTAGATATATCTTAGGAAATTTATTTAACTGACCCAAGAGGACACTTATTTCCTGGCTTAGGCATGGATGAGGTACGATCCAAAAGTTGAAATACCCTTCTGCTAGCACCTGCAGCTTTCATAACTACTGTATACAATCCTGATAGACCAGATATAGAAGATCCCACTACAAGAAAAAATATTTGAGTCAACATAAATACAACACTGCAGCTCAAATAGAACAGATCAAACTACCACTGAAATAAGCCAATGGAGTCAAACAACTAGCATCTGATCAACTAATAACTACAACGTCCATGCGTTATATATACTTTCAACTATGATATCATTCACATGTAAAATTGCAAAATAGAAAGAGGAACTTACCCGAGAGACTATAAAGAATGAAAGACGTAAGATCACCCGAGGACATGGAACCCTTGATTGTCAAATTAGCTCCATATATAACTACTACAATAACGGAAAGCGTGGATGCTGCGTTAAGGCCTCCAGAAAAGAGTCCAACAACTTTCTGTATCACCAAGCAGATAAGGTTAAATGCAGAGGCAAGGAAACAAGTTTACACGGTAGCACATAGAACAAGATATAAATGGCTAACTCACAGCTTGCTTAAGTCCAAGATTGAGTGTCTCCTCAACTTTCTCAGAGTAGCGTGTTATTTCATAATCTTCTTGGGCAAAAGATCTTACTGTTCTTATAGCACCAAAGGATTCCTAAGCAACACAGATAAAATTAATATCAGACTAAATATCTATTCCTATGATGTTGTTTTGATGGAAGAGGCATACCTCAGCAATTGAAGAAGCTACTGCAGCTGCAGCTTGAGTTTTATGAGAAAGTTCACGTAGAAAACGCCCAAATTTACGAACAGCAACAGAAATAACAGGCACAACAACCAAAGCCAACACTATAAGATGTTGTGGGGGACACAGAGAGAGAGAGAGAGAGAGAGAAGTTAGGATATAAAGACACAGAATGTGTGTGTGTCTGTAGTTCATGAAATAAACCTTCAATCTTTAACTACTCACATGTTAACTTCCATGATGTTGCAAACATGAAGCTGAGACCCATAAGTACAGTTGATAAGTTTCTCAGGGCCTCAGAAAGATTGGTAGTTGCAGCATTCTTTATGATCTGTGTGTCTTCAGACAGCCTACTTAAAAGTTCCCCAGTTCGAGTAACATCAAAGAAGGCAATCTCCTGAAAACTCATGATCCATAATAAACAAGGTTTTTAATTGTGAGGCAAGGGGAATTACAAGCTGCAAGATTGAAAATTCCTACTCTCCAATCGACCGAAAGTAACAGAAAGAGAAACAATGCAAGAGTCATTAATGACAATATTATTTTACCTGGTTTACAAGGTGACTGAACAAATTCTTTCTCAGCTGTGCAACAACTCTTTCACTAGCAGAAGAAAAAAGCCAAGCACGAAGTGCTGTGCAAATTGAACTGAAAATCCAAGAAAACTCAGTCAGCCACTTGAGAAATCATAACTTCATCCAGATAAAACTATATGATCAATCGGAAAGCAATCAGGCAAGGATCATACCCAATAACAACAATTAGAAAGATCTCTAGTATGGTGTTCTTGACAGCATTCAAAGCTTCATCTTTCTTTTCAGGAGTTCGGAGATCTCCTGAGACAATGTCAATTATGTTACCACCATATTTTTGCTGCAGCAGGAAATTCCATGTTCATTAGAAAGCAGATTTAACTTCATGTCTGGAGATGTTGGCAACAAATATAGATACATGCTGGAAAAAAACTTTTAGTGTGTGTGCTTGTCTATTTATGGGGGTGGTTGAGTGTGTGTGCGCGTGCGTGCAAGAGAGATAGAGAGAGAGAGAGAGAGAGAGAAAGAGTAAATGTTCATACAACTAAGATACTTGATGTGGCTGCAATCAACAAAGCCACTGTACCAATCACCAACTTTCCGGCCTCAGGCTTTGCCTGTAATTGATATATTAAGAAAAATTAATGATCACAAAAATATGGCAGCAAGCAATTCATCGAAGGAAACACTGGCCACTTACAAGTGAAAACACTCTGAGGAATCCCACATTGGCCGCCTGATAATTTCATGCATCAAGTTAGCAATTGTACACATAAATATGATGCTATAGAAAGACTTGAAGGATGTATAGACAATGATTACCTGCACAGCATCACCATGCTCAAGGTCTGAGACTTGATCTGCCGCGGCATCATCCCTCTTTCCCCTTTCCTATAAAAAATTTAATGGAATACAACGATAAATGCAGTTCCACAAAGATGTCCGAAGTCTTTTTTTTTTTTTTTTTTTGCTTTGTTTTAGAAAACGCATGACCATACCAATAACCAGGGACTTAATTAATAGTTTCAGATAACAATTGTCACTTGGCCACCTTAAACGAGAAAACTGAAAATATTGCCCTAAAGCCTTGAGCAGGAAGCTGAAATACAAACAGAGAAACATGTTTGGATACCAGCCAAAATATTTCTTTCCAAAAACAGAAAAAAAAAACTCTGATTTTAAAAAGGATTTATTACTCTGAAGAAGCATGTTGTTTCAATTGATTACACAACCCCACTAGGCAAAAACCAAAAAGATTCAAGAGAAAACTGCTAATTAACTCAAAAAAAAAAATTTAAAAATAGAAATAAAAAAACAAATTTTGAGCGCTATCAAAATGTTGAAGCTGAAAGTCAAGGTGTGCATCAAAAATCACAAGCGAGCAAACAAGAATGGCAGCATGTCACAAGAAGAACAACTTCGAGAAAACAACACAAGGTTAAGGAAGGGAACAACAGTGTGAAGAAAAACAGAGAAAAGAAAAAGCACTGTTTGGTTAGAAATCGACTTACGCCGCGCTCAGCCGCCAAGAGAGGAGCTCTTTCACTTCTTAAACCGTTCATCCTTCACCTCCACAAATGGCTCTCCCAGCCTCATACACACCAAATTTTTAAGATAGCAACACCAACACGTTACTCTTACGCTCTTTTGTCGTAAAATTTTATAGACATGCCAACGACATTTAAAATAAATAAATAAATAGGGATAATAATGATGAAGTTATTATTATCGTTAGTCAAAGTTTTCAGTTCAATAAAATTGGCCAAAAAGTGGGTGTGGTCCTACATCAGCCAACAAGAGGGGTGGCTGCTATTCACTAATCAGTAATCACAATTCGGCTTCCACCTCTCGATAGGTGATTATTGGCCATTGATTTGACTTAAGTTAAATTCATATTCATATAAAAATATATTTATATGCTTTATAATAGTTACGAAAAAGATGGCGTTTTGATATAAAATAAAAGTTTAAATATATTTTTAGTTTTTATAAAATTAATAAATTTTAATTTTAATTTTTTAAAAAAATTTTATTTTAATCCAAATATTTTAAAAAATTTAGATTTTAATCTTTACTATCTATTTACTTTCATTAAGTGATAATATAGATAATGAATAATTATATCACTCTTTCAATATTTAAGTAAGGATTCAAATTAAAATTTTTGAAAATATTTAAATCTAAATTAAAAAATTAAAAAATTAGAGACTAAAATCAAATTTTTAAAAAATATTTAGACCAAGACAAAAAAAAAATAATTTCTTAAAAATTAAAATCAAAATTTACTAACTTCATATAACCAAAAACATATTTAAATTTAATATTTCACATTTATATGCATTTTTTCCATAAAGAAAATGGCCTTTGCTATAAAACACAGGCCTCTATGCCTTTTCCCACCTCCTGAGTTGGAAAATGTGCAGGCACAACAAAGAGGCACCATTAGTCAGTGTAGAAAGGAAGATGACTTTGACTCGTGTTTTTGGATTAATTGTCATGGAATTTTCCAAGCAAGAAAATAGAAGGTGCAATCTGAAAGAACATGTGAATTAAAAAATTAGGTTAAGCACTTATCAGGGGCTTATGTGCAGACATACATGTGCCGACATTTGATTTTGTATATTAGTATATGATGATCTAACTGGGAACGTGCATACCCCAGGGTGATACTATCATATTGTTTTGATTTTTTTTTTTTCCCGATTTTTGGGCTTGGGGATCTTGTTGTATTCTTATAAAATAAGGAGCTCTAAGAGCAGAGAGGAAACGTCATCACCGACGTTATTCTTATTGTAAGTGGACAAGGACAGTGGTATATTCCTGCTTGCAAGCTTAGCTATGTCCGTGAATGTGGTGGTCCCCTCCAGCGATAGAGAGGTGTGTCTTATTAGGAATATGCTATTGTACGTTATTTTTGGATAAAATTACAATCTCCAAATTTTCAACAAATACGGCAACCTTTTCTAAAAATAACACTCCGCAGTTCCCATTTAACTATATCCACTTCGTACTCCAAAGCAAAAAAAAAAAAAACTCATGACAAACGATGCTATATTTACAATCTTAAGCTAACTAATAACAATATCTGGTTATGTTTCTTATCTGAATATTATCGGTGTTTAAATATCTTTTACATCACAAACTAACACAAGAAGTGTTTTAGCTTGAAAAGTATGATAGCTCCTTTCAAAATGGATTTAAAAATCTCTATAGAAAAACCAAAATAAATACAAAGAGAAACACAAAAATTAAACAAAAGACACAGGACCTTATTCAGAGAAATAATATATCTGCACAAATAATATATTTTAGTCATTTATTAGATAAAGAAAATATTAATTAAGTAACGAAAAAGAGGATGATAGTACTACCATCAAAAGAGAAGAATGACAACCTCTTAAATAACACTCAAAAAAAGAAATCAAAACAAGATAAAAAAAGGGGAAAAAAAAATAAGGTATAGAAATTTGAAAGGCTACCTTAGTTATGCCTTATGTGACAATTTTTATTTTTATATATACATCTGAAACAACAAAAAGAAAGGAAAACACCAAAATTAAAAGCGCTAAAAAATTACACCCATATGATCATGACGCAAATAAGGAATAAGGGTATGGGGAGGTTCCTCCAAAACAACAAGCTTCTCCTCCGAAGAAGCACCCAACTTAGCTAATTGATCAACACTTTGATTACCCTCTCTAAGAACATGAGAGACCAGAACACGCCACTCCTTCGAAAGCCAAACCTTGATCTCTGCAATCACTACCTGGAAATGGTGAAGGTGGGAGTTGGCAGAGTAAATCAATCGAATTGCCTCAATGGAATCTGACTCACACAACACACATCGAAAGCCATGATCCCAAGCTAATCTAAGGCCTTGGCAAATAGCTATGAGTCCTAGGGGCAAGTTGCCAACAAAACCAATGGAACCATAGAAACCAAATAACCATTGACATCATCACCACGAGCCAAACCCCCAAACCCTGCTAAGCCAGGATTTCCTCTAGAGCTGTCATCCACATTTAGCTTAATGAATCCTTGAGGAGGCCAAACCCACTTAACTAGCCTCACAGGCAGAACGGTGTCATCTACATGCTCCTTATCAATTGGCCAAGCTCCAACATCACAATGAATATTACAAACCACCAACGAAAAATGCATAGTATCACCACTCAACACATTCGTGTTCCTGTTTCTCCAAATCCACCAAACGGTAGCACACCAATAATTCGCATCTTCTTTCAACATTATCAATTTGAGCCAGACAGCATGATCCTACTCCTGCATACACGAATTGCTATGTTTACCCATCAAACTCCAAATAAGCTTAGCTTCTTGACAGTCATGGAGTCATGAAAGGCTGACAATATTATTATGCTTCTTGTTACTCACATGTTCATATGATCCATTTTTTTTGTCTAACATGAATGTGTAACACAAAATTGAGTGGATGATGATATGTCTTAGATGTATGAACTTTTTATATGGCATTTGCATGTGCAGTTGTTAAACAAAATCTACTACTTTGTATAAGGAATCTTAAGGCATGTATTGTCTTTGATTGTTAAACTCCAATTTTTAATCATTTAACAGATTTATTGATCGACAATTTTTTTTTAGTCTTGATGGAATCAGTGATATTCGGACTCTATTACTAGGAATCCAACTAATATAACCCGATTTAACAAAATTCCCTGAAGGGACAAGGGTCTCCTAGCGAAATTTTTTTCTATTTTCAAGGCTCGAACTTGAGATTTTTGATTAAGAGATCAAAGCACATGTCATCTTGACCAAATCCAAGTTTATTATTGATCGACATAATTTATATAGAATATTTTGCTCAACCATTATTACTTCATTAATGAAGCATCTCTTAAAGTATTCTACTTTTTTAAAAAAAATTTATGATATCGTTACAAATATTATTGTGCAATTAATTTCTCTTGAACTATCATGACTAAAAAGTCCTCCCAACATTTTCCTTGGGTTGAAGCTTAATGTTCTTTCTGTGAATACAGCTTGCTAACTATTACATCTAACCTTTGTTGACATTTTTTGCTTAGTAAAATTTGAAATCGAATTAAAAGAAAATTAATTATAAAACATATGACAAAAAGATTTGTCTTTCATTGCAAAATTTTCAAGCGTTTTACTATTACTATTGTTTACTAATCACCTGAAGTATTTTATGACTGCTCAGCAATATATATATATATAACTTTAGTGGCACGGTTTTTGTAATGGAAGGTACTAAAAGAGAAAATGATAATAAGGTTTTTTACCGAGAATAAATAATAGCAAACTAGTCATATGAATAATCGACTAAAAATTCATAAAGTTAGTTATATACTTAGGGTGTATTTGGTTTTTTCTTTGACAAAAAAGTGATTTTTTAATTAAAAATTAACTTTTATAGAAGTTGATTATTTTAGCTCCTGTTCAAAAACTAAAAGAATTTATTTTTAATTTTTAAGCAAAAGCTAAAATGAATAATTTTCTATAAAAAAGCGATTTTTTCAGTAGTTAAAAAATTATTTTTATAAAAAAAAGGTAAAACAAACACACCTTTAACATTACCAAAAGATGGTTTATATTAGTACTTATTAAAAGAAATTCACTTTTATATTCAAATAGTAATTATGCTCTACTATGCTGATCACAATAACTATTTTCCAAACAAATGACCATTCTTATGTGTATTTTTTTTCGTTTAAAGTGATTTTATTTGGGTTATTATTAGGTTGGGTTTAAAATTGAAGTCGAGTATTGATTTTTGGGAAAAAACAAAAAACTAAAACTTGCATTTTTTTGTTAGAAAAAAGCTTCGAGAAGATGGTTTTATTTCTCTCTTAATTATGATATATGTTTTATATATAATAAATTATGTAATAAAATCAGACCATAAATTTATAGAAAAACATATGGGTCTGAGTATAATTAAATAACAAAAGCATAAAACAATATAAGCATATATTAAATTATTATTCTATTTATTCATTTAGTTTGAGGCACGCCGTGTACGTGGCAAAATCTGGGGCGTTGGAAAAGGCCCAAACGAGAAGGCCGTTCTTCAACTTTAAAGCCCACAATATTACAATTTGACATAGTCCATGTAGACCCAAAAATAGAATTCATTAGCCCAACAATGAAAATCAATTCGACCCATATCGGCAAGCCTTGGAATCTTCGGATTCGGAAAAACATAAGCCTTGAAACTGTGGAAAGAGCCGTCCAAATCGGCTGGACAGGTGGCCGTCCCAAACAACCCGAAAAAATATGTGAGTTGGACTGTAAAAATTAGAGTAAAAAATAAAGTTAAACCGATTTAACTCAACCCGATTTGATCGGGCTAGCCCAACGGCTCGAACACTTTTTTATATTTTAAATAACTAATTTCAAATATAAACCATTATTACTTGATCTTAGGTTTTGTTTGCCCATTCTTCATTTAAAAAATATTTAAATTGCTAAAATTATGTTGATAAAAATAAAAAATAATAAAAAATTATCATTTCACTTTTGTAATGACTAAAATCGCTAAATCTAATTATTAGATAAAAAAACTTATACTTTTATTCATTGATTTTTCATATAGATCATAAGATAATAATAAGATCATATTTTTTTAAATATTTTTTAATTCTTTTAAAATATATTTATTACATTTAAAAAATTAATAAATTAGCATAATCAAACCTGACCTAAAAATGGCTCATTCGACCCGGCCCGGCCCATTTTGGTAGGTCTAATTATGGTGAAGGGAAAGAGCAAATTTTAATATTATATTTTACATGAATACTAAATAATAAAATATTAAATTAAGATCATGTAAATTTGTAAGTAATTATATGACTTTTAAATATTTTTAATCATAACTATTTATAATTCTGAACATTTGCTTTTCTCATCTATCATACTATATAACGCATTTCTTTCACTGAATTTGAGCATAAATATGTATCGGGGTTAATATTTTTGTTATGCGTCTGTAAAATTCAGCTCAGAATCTTCAACTTTAATTAATTTATTTTAAATGAATAAAATAATAAGTCATATGTGTTCGTACATTTATACATGTATATGTTTATGTGTGTGTGAAACATGTCAAGTAAGAGTGTTATTTTTACGTAAGCGGTGAAGGGACGAAATTTTTAACGTTAAAACATTGATAGGTAATTAAGATTAAAAGTTATTATTACATAATCACTTAAGTCGTACAATTTTGCATTTTAATTGTGATAATTTATATAAAATTTAATAGTCAAAATTATATATATATATATATATATATGTGTGTGTGTGTGTGTATAAAATCACTTAACTTTGCCCCTTTCTGCTTCTTCATCTGTTACTATTAGGTGTCTAATTTATCTTTCTGGTCTATGGAATTGCTTACACAAGTTTGGGCTAGAGTGGTATATAGGCAAAACCCTCCCAACATATATATGACTCAAATTCGAACACCTGAAAATTAAATATAAATTAATTACTATATTATTATTATTATTATTATTTGGTGTTTGCCTTCCAATATTGTGTGTATCCCTTTTTCATCTTCAATCTTGGGTTACTTAATTTGATTGTTTTAAAAAAGAATAATTGAACAAGTTGATGTTCAAAGCAAACTAATTCAATTAAGTTTAGGTTAGTCCGGTTCAATTTACAAGAAAATTTTACAAATTGATCCAAATTGACCTAATGAATTTTAATTGCTTTGGACACATTATTTTTCCTAAATTAGAACCGTTCTAATTTGCATACATGCTTTAATGATGTGTTTGAATTGATGGAAAGTGATGAAATAGATTCAAATGAAATAAAATAAGATTGAATTCTATTGTTTGAATATCATTTAATATGATATAATGGAATGATATTGGTTGGAACTCATTCCATTCAATTCCTTTATTTTTACTTTCTCTCTAATTTTTAGAATGAATTGATAATAAATAACTCAAAATTATTATTATTTCATCTCTTTAGTTCATTTTTTGATATCTAAATAATAGAATAGCACATTTATTTCATTTCATTCCCTTCCACATCATATTCTATCACATTCCATTTATCTTTAATATCCAAAAGCAAAGCATATCCATCCAAAAAAAAATTTTAAAAAAAAGCGAAAGCTTAGAAAAGTAATACCTATGCGGATTGGTTACAAACTGGAAGTAGTGAGGCGTTGATTTGTTATACACAGAAGTTGTCAAGAGTTAGGTACTCTATAATATCATAGTACAATGTGTTTGAATTAAATCACATGCACTGGACAAGTAGCGTAGGTTTACTTTTGATGTCATACTTGGAATGGGAGTTCGCAACCTTGTGCAGATTTATCCCTATGAGAGGCATAAATGAACTATGCTATAAGTCAAATCACTTTTATTTTTATATTGTATGAATTTGATTTGGATGTATTGATAGTATAAATTTTTTTATATTATTATTTAATTATATATTATCATATTAATAAATATGGTTAAATCTCACATCTATTATTTGAATGACTATACAAATGAAATAATATGAAGGGTGTGTTTGATTTAATTTTTGGGAGAAGATCTTTTGAAAAAAAATCTTTTAAAGGAATCACTTTTAAAAGAATAATTTTTATTTGGTTTAAATATATCAAAAATAAGTTTAGGAGAATGATTTTTATTTGGATAGGATAAAATTTAGAGAGAATAAAGTAAAATTACTTTTGGTTATTAATATGAGAGTAATAGTAAAATTCTTTTTCAAAAAATTTTTTTTCTATAATAAAAAATAATCTCAAAAATATTTCTTTCAAAAGACCTTTTGGAATTTCAATGCATCAAAATTAAACTCATATTATATTTCCTTTTTTGAGTTTTTTGTTACATGCTCTATAGATTGAAAGACTTACATATTTTGATTGAATTTTCATCGTGAAGATTTTATATTTTTCATTTAAAAATACAATGTATGAACAATTCTAGCCTTTTACATCTGAAAAAAAAAAAATAATTCTAACCCTAAGAATATATTTGGTTAGAGGATAAAAATGGGAGGAAATTTTCCATGGACCATGAAAATTTTTCTCCAACCAAATACATCCTAAAAGAAAATTTATAAAATATTAAAACTCTCAACTTTTAAGATTTTGATAATATATAAGCTAGTCTAGTCATAAATTGGTTTACAGAAGAAGACACCAAGGGCCTTTTTTTTTGGGTTTTAGCTGCATGCAGTGATCATGGATTATGTATTTATATTTGGCAAAGAATTCCTTACTTCTCTCATCTTTTGGAGTAACGTTACTCCACCCCTCTAATACTGTTAGATTTAATATTGAAATAAATGAATGACTTAGATTTAATAGTTAAAATAAATAAATTTAATTTAAAACAAAAATAAATTTATGATTTTCCAAACTTATCCCTCTTTCTCCTCTCTCCCTTAGCAAACCATTCCAATGGCTCATCCTTCTGTGCAAACTTGAACAATCTCTCCACGCGGTCTCTGGCGAGATTCCAACGAGTTTTGGGGAGGGACCATGCAACAACACTTTCCAACAACACATACACTGCTGCCACCGTTACACCATGCAACACCCTATTGCGAAAGTAGCACCCCATCACAAAAGCACCACATTCTAGTTGCCCTAGCACCAATGAACCAAGCCACCACAGCCACTGCATTGCGTTTTTGCCATTGCCTTGTGAGTTTATTGACGTGCCACCATGAAGCCCTCGTGCTATAGCCATTGTGCTGGCGCATTGGCATCTATGGCCTGACCTAAACAAAAGGATGAGGGAACATGACCATGGCCGGCCATGCGGCATCTGAGGCGATGTGCATGGAGGGGACGGCGTCGATGGCCGAGCGGAGGATGCAATGGCAGTTTTGTGAAGCCATATCTAATATACCCAAAAGAAAAATGCAAATCGAAGACAAGAGCAAGAGAGTGAAGGTGTAGGGATGGAGGCTAATGGCAGAGCCAAAGTGGCTAGGGTAACGACGAACCATGGTGGACTATGGCACAGTGGAGGAATGATGGAAGAAGAGAAGATGGCTACAGGATAAAAAGAAATGTGGAAGGATGGTGAACGATTTAGGAACTTTTTAGTAATTTAAATGATAGAATAATGTTACTACAAAAGATTAGAGGAGCAATGAATCATTTATCTTTATATTGTAGTTTGCTAAGAAGAAGAGGAGAGTTACAAGCCAAAAATGGTTGTACCAAAATAACACTCCAAAAAAGGGAAGAGAAGTGTAAAACTTGGTGATAGGTAGACCTAGTTCCATAAACAGGGAAATGGAATGCACAGAGACAGGTTCATATGGTTACCATTGAGGAAATGACTGCGGCAAAGGTGGTGCCATTGACCAGTCCACATCAACCGAAGAATCATTTTGTTTTCGGCGTGATAAGCGTGACCAGCACATGGCAATATCCTGACCTTTGAATTTTTATGATCCGACATTTTGCATGCACTTACAATTTATGTATTCTCTCTATATTTGAGAGAAATGAATGGACTCTTTTGTTTTTAATAAAAATAATGTTATTTATTCCTTTTTTTTTTAGATAAAATGAATATAAGTAATATTTATTTTAAAAAAATTTCGTACACATGAAAAATCTGCTTAGGCCTCACACTCCTTTTTTTTTTTGGTGGGTAAACAGGGCAAAAGCTCGAGCACAAAAGAAAACTAACTAATTAAATGGGGTAAAGCAACACCCCTACAATCCTCATCCAAAACTGTTCTAAGGTCTATTGGAGGAATACAATACACATGAAGACCCAAGGGAAGAGAATGACCCTTAGAAGCCATAAGATCCGTTGCACGATTAACTTTGTGATACACATGCACAATCCTCACAATCCAATTCCTGTCAATAATATGCTTCACCTTCTCAATCAGACTTGAATAAGGGTGGTTGGATCTACTACATGAATGCAACAATGAAATAGCAATAAAAGAGTCCATCTCTAAGATGATTTGATGAAAATCAAGGGCCCAAGCTAACTCTAGAGCATACATAGCACCCCACAATTCTGCTACCACAACTGGACAATGGCCAATATTAGCTGAAAAAGCACGTATGAAGTGGCCAACCGCATCCCTTATCACACCCCCACAAGCTACTCCTCCAGAAGACAAAACCAATCCATCACTATTAACTTTCAACCAAGATTCAGGAGGAGATTGCCAGCTAATGTAAGACAAGTGTTTCCTTTGAGGAATAGATACATTATTAATCAAACTTTCTTGCAGTTTGATCCGGTTGAAACACACCCAAAAACGCTGCACTAAGTCCACATCACATGGAGTAGAATGCTGGAACACATCTTCATTCCTAATGCGCCAAAGAAAGTGGGCAGCCGAAGCGAAAACTTGATTCCAGATATGACCATTAGCTAACTCCATATTCTGCAAATTATCTAGAAGCCATGTCCGAAGGTTGGCATTGAAAAATGCAGGTCACTTATCTTCTAGGAGAATCATTTGCCAAAAATCACCTAAAACTGAACAGTCACGCAAGGCATGAAGGATAGATTCATCAAGGTCCTCATTACACCTAGAACAAAAAGAAGAAGAAGCCATATGACGGTAGACACGAAAAACATTTGTGTGTAGAGAATTATGCGCTGCAAGCCAAAGAAAAAGTTTGATCCTCTCTAAACCATGCCAATTCCAAATACTATTGAAAAGAGGATCAGAGGTAGTGAAGTGCCATTGAGAAATCTTCTCAAAAGCTAATTTTACACTAAAATCACCATCATCACTAGACTCCCAAACTAAAGAGTCTGCACCAGCTTGATGAGAAGGAGGAGGAAAGCCTGCAATTAGAGAGCAAATTCTTGATGGTAATAAATGTTGAAAAGAGTTCCAGTTCCAACCACCCGAATTCAAGACTAAATCCCTAATCGTAACATTATCCAAATGTGCAGGAATAGGCTGAAGTAGAAGATCTCTCAATCTGGAACAAGAAGGAATCCACTTATCCTGCTAGAAACTAATAGAATTGCCATTACCCAACCTCCAACTAAGATTATTTTGAACCACAACCCAAGTTGAACAAATTCCTTTCCAAAGATTGGAACAATTGGCATGACGTTGAACCTGTGGAATTAAATCAGTCCCACACTTGTATTTACTCCTTAGAACTTGTACCCATAGCTTATCTCTTTTGTGAATCAGCCCCCAACCAAGTTTGCTAAGAAAAGCAGAGTTTACAGCCTGAGCCGACCTTAAACCAAGACCCCCAACAGATTTAGGTTGGCACACATTACTCCAAGAAACCAAATGAAGTTTCTGAGTAGCCGTGGTAGATTCCCAAAGGAAAATTCTACAAACACTATCGATTTTGTCACAGACCTTATTAGGAAGCATGAAAGTTTGCATCTGATAAGAAGGAAGAGCTAAGATAACTGACTTACAAAGAACTAAACGGCTAGCCATAGATAAAGAAGAAGCCTTCCATGAACTCAAATGCTGCATAAGCTTCTCAGTAACATGACTAAAAGAGTTAGCGGTAGCTCTTTGGTGCTGTAAGGGGACACTAAAATACTTTCCCCAATCATTAGTGAGAGAGAAACCAAATGAAGAAGCAATTTTAGTGGCTGTGGTATTATTAACATTTTTGGAAAAATAAATTTTAGTCTTTTCTTTGCTAACCTTCTAGCCTGAACTAGCACAAAAGATATCAAGACAATTACTGATTACTTCCACTTGGCTCATTGATGCTTCAACAAAAATAAATAAATCATTCGCAAAGCAAAGATGAGTAAGCTTGGGACCTCTCCTGGACAAAGCAATAGGTTTCCACAAATTTTGAGACACTACCATCTGAATCAAATGAGAAAGTCTCTCCATACAAATAACAAACAAATAAGGAGAAAGAGGGTCTCCTTGCCTAATCCCTCTGATAAGGTAAAAATCACCTGTCTTTTCCCCATTCCAAAGAATATTCATAGATACTGTTGAAATACAATGCCAAATAATATTATAAAATGAGAGCTCAACCCTACCTCTTTCAAGGCATCAACCACAAAGCTCCAAGCAAGTCTATCATATGCTTTCTCCAGATCCAGCTTGATAGCCATATAACCTTTGTTGCCTGTAGCATGACGCATTTTATGAATAATTTCCTGAGCTACTATAATATTATTTGAACCATTCCTTCCCGAAATAAATCCACATTATGTTGGAGCAATAATAGTAGGCATAATTCTCTTCAATCTATTGGCCACAATTTTTGTAATTAGTTTATACACAACATTGCACAAACCAATAGGCCGAAAATGAGTGACAAGCTTAGGGTGATCAATTTTCGGAATTAAGGATATGAAAGTCTGATTGATGTCTTTAACCTCCTCAGGATTAGAAAACACCTTAAAGACCAAATCATAAATAGAGTCACCCACAAATTTCCATTAAGACTGAAAAAAAAGAGCATGAAGACCATCAGGACCAGGAGCTTTCAAACCCCCCATATTAAATAAAGTAGCTTTAATCTCTTCAATGGAAAGTGGGCGATAAACAAAGTCCCAATCTCTTTTCTCAACTGTCGAAAAGCCCCCCCTAATGGAAAGGGGAGTAAGAGGCTCAGTATCACAATAAAGATTCAAAAAGAAATTCTTAACCATGGATTTAATCTCATCGGCATCATGAACCCAAGTGTTAGATGCATCTTTCAAAGCAAGAATGTGGTTCCTTCTTCTACGAGCTAGAGTAGAAAGATGAAAAAACCTTGTATTACGATCTCCAAGGTTAACCCAATTACTTTTAGATTTCTGTATCCATAAGGTCTCTTCCTCAAAAAGAACAGTTTCATATTCTAATAAGAGCTTACTCTAAAGTTCTTGAAGAAAAGGATTCGGCTCATCAAGAAGAGTATACTAAATACCATGTAACCTATTAATAAGCCTCATTTTCCTTTTATGAATGTTGTCAAACACTTTCTTGTTCCAAATAGAAACCACTCGAGAAAAATGGAAAATATTATCATTCCAACTAGCACCTTTATTCTAAAAATTGCAAACTATCTGCTCAAATTCTTTATAATTTAACCAAGCCATTATGAATTTGAAAGGTTGGGGGTGACGTGGGACAAAAACATCACCAACCCGCACCCAAATAGGACAATGATCTGAATTAAGGTTTGGCAAATGAACAGCCTGCACCCAAATATCATGGCTTGTTTCTTTCTTTTAACAACAATCGTTTTTCCTTTTATTTTTTTAAATTGAACAATCGTTCCTTTTTACCTTAGTCATAAATAACGTTCAACTTTAGTATACTATATAACAGTTTTTAATTATAAAATATCATTTCATGCTACAGCTAAACAGCGTCTACCTTCGCCGGATCATTTACCATGTTTGAGGGTCCGTCGCATAAATAGCTTATTTAAATTTTTATATAAAATAAATTTTTTTAAAAAAAATTATTTATTAATAAATTATTTTATATTTAAATATATAATAATAAAATTTATTGTATTTTGAGTATTTTAAAAAATATTTTTGAAAAGTTAGATATTTTAATTTTTTAAAAAAATACTAAAAATAAGTTTTTAAAAAATAATAAGTTGCACAATTAAATGAGATAAAATATTAAAAATATGACTTTTAATTTTCAAAAATTTAAAAAAGTCATTAATAATATTATCTACCTCAGTATTAACAAGTTTATCATGGATTTGAGTTTTAATAATTTTGCTTTTTAGTTATGATATGTAATATTTATGAATGTTCTTCGTAAAAACAAAATTGTGAATGTTCTAATGCATTTTTCACATTCACTGAATTTTATGGGAATCATTTGAAATTTTGAGATTTCTTTATGGATTTAATGTCTATGCATTAATAATATAAAATAATTTTATATTATTAGTTAATATAAATTAAGAAAAATATCAAAATAATTATCCATTATAATTAATGTTCATCATGATTTTATTAGTTTTTTTAAATTTTATTAGTTGATAATATAAAATTATTATATAAAAATTAATCATTTTTTAATATAAAATATTAGTTAATCAACATTGGATAGTTCTTTTTTGGGGGAGGAGGAGAGGGAGATAATCTGAGCCTAATTGATTAGCATTAGTGTGCATTTAGGAAAGTTAAAAGATTAAAATTATTTTAATAATTACTTATTTTTATAATTTTTTTTATATAATCATTTATACGATAATCAATTTATATTTAGATATTTTAGTTAAAAAGTGATTTTAAAATAATCTATTTTATTTGAATTGTATGAAAAAAAATTACTTTTATATGATAAAATTATTAAAAAAGATATGAAATAATTGTTTATATTATATAATATATAATACTTAGGATCAATTTGGTAAAAATATAATAATTCTAAAATAATCAGCTTGTACTATAATTGTAAGCTCTAAAAATTTAATTATACTTATAAACTATTTTTCAGTTTAAAATTATCAACTTTTAATTATAATCTATTATACAAAAATTACCCAAATAAAATTATTTTTGAAAAACAGCTTTTTTAAGAAAAAAAAAGTTGTTTTTGGGAGTTCCCAAACACACACTTAATTTGTTGTATAAAAAAAAAAGATTAATTTTGATGTATTATTAATATAAAAATATTTTATATTATTATTTAATTATATATTTTTATTTATAAAAATTTTAAAATAATAAATAATTGAATTAAATATTTTTATTAATATAAAAATATATAATTAAATATTTATATATATTATAATAATATATCAAAATTAAATTAAAAATTAAAATAAAATCAAAAGGAAAAAGTACGACAGGAGTGGATGTGAGAGAGGGCATTCCATTCCGATACTATGCCCAACCTAGCAAGTTGTATGGTATGTTCTGTTTGTTTTTGTTTTTAAATAAAAAAGATGGTGAAGGAGTGGAATCAATGAACGGGTAAGATTTTCTGAGTACATTGATAATGACATCATCCACATCCTTTTGTGTTGTTGGGTATCTATCAAAAGTGACGGGAATTGATACTCTTTTTTTTATTATTAATTAAAAGATTAGGGGTCATATATAATCTTTTATTATTAAATATCATGTTCGAGTCCTCTTTTTTTAATTAATAATAAAAAATTACATATAATTTGATCATCTAAAAATTATATATGAGGGTATCCATTTCCGTACCCCACCGGTTCCTAACACTTCCCCACCACAGTTTTCTGTCATCATATCCCCTGGAGACTTGTGAGTTGCAGTCGTGGATTTTTCAAGAACCAAAGGAAGGTTTAAACTTTTTTTTTCTGCATACATTTGTTAGATTACATCTATATATGTTAAAAAAAAAATTAATACGTGCAATGAGTCGCAGAATATATTTTGCAATTATCACATGAAGCTGAATTCGCTAGTGCATAAGGCCAAGGACTGATCCTTTGGCAGTTTTAGTCAATTTCCATAAAATGTTAAAATGGTATGATGGTGCACAATCACCCACTACATAATTGATGTGATCCGTTTTATGCCATCCTAATATGTAATTGGATAAATTTGTTTTTAACAAATCATAAAGAGTTTAAATTAATTTCCATTATCATCTTTCTTCTTCTCAAATTCTAAAACCTAATTCTCATCTTCTTTTTCTTAGTTAAAGCAAAAATCTAAAATCTCTTATTATCATCTTCTTTCTCCTCATGTTCTCTATGCATGCATAAAGAACAAACAACATAGAGCATTAATAAGTAAGAGCACAAAACTTTTCAGTTGGTGCCTTTCATGCAGATGACACTTTCTGCATATCTCGGTTGAATCATTTAACTATGCTGATCTTTATAGGGCAACAACTACATCACTTGGCTTACAAAGCCTCCTTTCTGCTGCCGACTTAAGAGCAACTTCGAGAATCACTTCTATAGATTTTGCATCAGTAGCCTTTGCAACTTCCTTAACCAATATAGGAATCAATCCCCTGTACATTAAGTTGTGCCTCTGTATATCAAGCCTATGCAACTCTTTCACATAGTGTAAAAGTTGTTCCACTAAAATTGTCATATGACATTTTTTATAAATTTTGATTTCTAATGCTTTTCAATTATTATTACTTTATCTTCTCTCATTTTTTTTAATTCTTATGGTTTTTTTTCATCTTTTCTAAATTTAAACTTTTTATTATAAAACAACAATCAAATTGTATTTATTTTTATTAAATTATTTTGATAAAAAGTTACATACTTTATTCAAAATGCTGATCTTAATTAAAAAAGTTAAATATATACATTAGTAAAAGACTTTTAAATACTATTATTTACATATTTATAAATTCTTTTTCAATCTTAATCTTGGTTTTAATGATAATTAAGGATATTTAAATAATATTAAAATTTTATGTACTTTTTATATTTCATTATAAATTAAGTTTATTACGTTTATACTAATATTAATAGCATGATATGCATATAGGTTTTATATATGAATATATATAACATAACATATATAGTAAACAAAAGCCTTGCTTAGTGCATGATATATTTAAGAGAAAAGTTATGAAAATATAATTCTGTTTGAGTGAGAAAATTATTTTCTAAAATATAAAAAAGATAAAAATAACAATTTTACGGGTTTTATATGTCTTGGATATGTCATGGTCTTCTTCATTTACGTTATACATATAAAGCTATATAAAGCTAACAAGTATATTTAAATATTCTTATAAACAAATAAAATAAAATAAAACTATATAATTATTAAATTTTAAATATTTATCTCTATTTTGCTTTTTAAGATTGTGATTACCTTTTATTGATTTATTTAGCATTAAAAGACCTTTAAGTAAAAAGTTTTCTTTAATACTAATCTTTTTAAGGGAAAATAAGTTAATTTAAACATAAATTAAATATTTATTAATAGAACAAAAAATTATTAAGAAATATTAGATTTAAACAAAATTTAGAGTACTATTATTCTTCTCTTTCTTCCATCAAGATTGCTTTTAAATCGTTTTTGGGAGCAGTAGAGTTTTATTATTTAAATAATAAATAAAGATATTAAAATGAAACAGTTAAAAAAATTTAAAATTAAGGAAAAAAAAATATAGATTCCACACTAGTATACGCACACCAATGCATGTTACAAATCATGAGTTTCCCCAATTATGTGTGACAAATAGGTTAAAGACCTCTTAATTATAGTACATCATGCATGCTGAGCCGCCGACCAACTCTCTCTCTCTCTCTCTACTGTGTTTTATATTCATAATTATATGGTTTGTAATATGGCCGACATGATATAAACATAAAATATTATTGTATCTTTGTAATTTTGTGCTTTTCTATACTTCTTATTTATAAGTCATCCAAATGAAATGGGAAAAAAAGTTTTTAAAAAAATCACCTCTTATTTTCCATCGTTTTTAACTCCTCTCCTCAATTCCTTTTGTGAGAATTTTGTTCTCATTTGGTTCCCGAGCAATAGCTTTGAAATATTCTTCTTTCTATTTTAATTCCTTCACATTTGATTTGCAAACAACATGTGAAAAACTTTTCGAATGTTCTTAACGTAAAGAAAAATTCAGTTATGTTTTATTTATCATTTGATGTCTCAGACATTTTATTAGAAATATAGTGATAATGAGAAATAACAATAACCTACAAAATTAAAATGTCAGATGGTAAAAGAAATATAACAAAACTTTTCTTTTATTTTAAGAGCATATTTTTCCCATGCATTTTCAGTAGTGGCAAATAAGAAAGAGACGCAATAATAATTCTTCGCCATGGGTTGGCACCAACCTGCATATATGCCACCATTATTTTCTAGTCTAGCAACCTGGAGGGAATTAACAAAGCCTCCTTTTTGAAAAGATGACAAAACTAGCTTTCTCATACATCAGTGGTGACTAGTTTAATTCTCAACTTCGTTGCTGGCTAACCTCTCCGTTACTAGTGGGTACAGCACCTAAATTCTCACTCTCATCTCATGTGAATGGAAAGGGCCGAAAGCATAAGATCGCATTCTTACATGAAAGCGTGAAATGAAATAGACATGATCACTGAAGAGTAACTTCCTTCCTATACTAAACGGAGACGAGGAGAGAAAAAAATAGAAGATTCCCCTTATATTGGCAGTAAATAACATTAGTTCTTCCAGGTTCTAAGGAATCAAATGATTTCTCCCTAACTAATCTACAACCAAAACCGCTTCACATGAACCCTTTTATTAATAGAACATGTAAAATAGAATGGAATATTCTATTAAACACCAATAATTGACCGTTGTTCACTTTTGACCCCTTTACTGCGTACTTGTGCTATAATTAAACATGATGAGAAAATCTAAAATCAGTCTATCAAGAGTTTGTTGCCCATACAACAAATCTTACCACCCTATTCCATTTTATTATTGAACTTAACCAAAGTTGCAAAAGTATCCAAAAAAATTCCATAATTAGTCATTGGTTTAAACATAAATATTTTATCCTATATATTTAATAACTTCTGCTATACAAAACAAGGCCAATCAAGTGCCAAATTGTCAATAAACTTCAAAGATTAATGTAATTTGTTCTTGTATGAGACAGATCGATCATACAAAAATAAAAATATGTTGGTATGAACTTCCCAATTCCCATTAAAACTTGATACACAAAAGCAAAAATCGAATAATATAACAAACACAATTAAGTTAAAACCTTCATTATTTGCAAAAGTACTTCAAGCTTACATAGGTTTAGTAATTAGATCACACCCTTACCACAACAGGCCGTGCAACAGCCTTGGCAACCAGAGAGGATTTCATCTCAAGAGAAAGTTTCAAGCACTCAGACAAGTCCACACCATAATCACTAGGCATCCACTTGAACCTCTGCAGCAACATAGCAAGCCAAAGCTCAACAGTGGCCAACCCCATGGCCTTTCCAGGGCACACCCTTCTCCCAGAACCAAAAGGTGCAAGCCTAAGATCAGACCCCATGATTGGCACATCCTCCACCATGAACCGCTCTGGCTTGAACTCTTGTGGGCCAGACCAGACTTCTTGGTCATGTGTGATGGCCCACATGTTGACCATTGCAGTGGTGCCAGCTGGAATGAAGTGGTGGCCTATGTGTGTGTCATGGATAGCAAGCCTGGCCCATGAAAGGAGGGGACCTGGTGGGTGCATCCTCAGGGTTTCCTTCACGATGGCACGCAGGTAAGGAAGGTTTGGAAGGTCAGAATCAGTGACCGTACGGTCAGAGCCTACTACAGAGTCAATTTCAGATTGAGCCTTGGCTTGGATTTCAGGGTGCAAGACCATCCTAGCTAGAATCCACTCTAGAAGGATTGCTACTGTATCAGTCCCCCTGAAGATCATTTCCTGCAGAAACAAACATTGTATTAACAGCCATTAAGTTGTCACCGTTAAATTTGACATTTCAGTGAATCATTGCCGAAAATGGTTGCACGTGAGGTAGGGAGCGCGTAAGCGAGACTACAAATAAATAGTGGAACATGAATTAAACTCTGAGCATATTTGACAAATTTAGGTAATCAAGATAAGATTGTGCGGAAAAAAAACAAGTATCAAAGATTTTCTTTAAAAGACTTTTCATATATATTTTAGAAAACGAATTTAGAGTGATGGTTCCTTATTCAATAAAAATCTCGAATCCTATTAGTAAAAACCAAAGAGCTAGATGTCATAATAAATTATCCAAATATATATAGCAGAGAATAATTAAGCTGATTAAAAGAGTTAATTAAACTGATTATAGTTAGAGAAAAAATTCAATCCAATGCAAGTTTATGACATAATTAACGTGAGAACAGATGTGCGGCACCATACACGTACCTCATCAGTATTTAACCTAAAATGAAAAGAAAAGAAAAATGAGATTAGACAAGGAAAAAACTCACCCAGAGAACAGCAACCATATCAGTGTGTTGAAGCCTGCTCTCTTTCTCCAAATCCAGCAGCACATCAACGAAATCACCAGAGCCCTCGTCATCCACGATCCTCTTCTCTTCACCACCAACAACAACCCTTTTCATCCTATGTTCCAATATCATCTTACCAACGAAAACATCCACTTTTGCCACCAGATTCCTGCACCTCTTCCTCACGCCTTGGAGGTCCAACCAACCCAATAGAGGGAAGTGGTCACTCCAGTTGAACACCCCAAGCAGATCATACCCTTCCCTCACCAACCCCTCGAGTTCACACCCATCGCCTCCCTCACCGAACCGGTAGCTCCTCCCAAACACGCTCATCATCACGTTGTTTAAGGACCCCAAATGCAACACCTCTCTAACCTCAACTTCACCCTTCTTCTCCATCAACCCCATGATCTCCTTCACCATTCGGAGCCCAACTTTAAACCTATACTCGCCGGAGGCGGCGATCCTCCTGGGAGAGAAGAGGTGAGTCGCGGAGATTCTCCTCAGGTTCCTCCAGTACTCGCCGTAGGGCGCGAACCCCATTGCACGGTGGAAAAGAAGCTCGTAAGCTGACTCCTTAACGGGTCGGTCAGCGAAAGCTGAACTATTGAGAATCTCTTTGGCCGTGTCAGGGTTTGTGGAGATGACAAAACGGGTGAGCCCGACTGAAAATGCCATCAAGTGCTTGGCCTTAAATGTTTCAGCTAAGTTGGCAAGGACTCTGTGAGTTAGAGTCCCCGTGAACGTTGAAACGAGGCCAAGCACAGGAAGACCGAAAGGTCCAGGAATAGGGGCTTTGTTGTTGTTGTTATTATTGTTGTTGTGTAGCTTGGAGAGAGCCCAAGCGAGACCACCAGGGACCAACCAGTAGCCGAAGACGGCAACTAGTAGGAGGAGACCAAGGAAGACATCGAGGGTGAGTGTGGTCGAACAAGCTGGTGGTGGAAGTAACAAAGAGCAGAGTTGTGATGATGACATTTTGTGTGGATTGTGAAAATGGAAACTTTTTCTTTTGTTTTTGGTTCGAGGATTGATGGAGGAAGATGAAGGTTTTGTGTGATAGTAGAAGGCGTTTGAGAAGTGGATGAAATTGTGGTGGAAGGCCAAGGGCGCGAGTGAGCACTTATATAGATGCTGGGAGGGACTATTACCGCTCCCGAGGAATGTCTTAATTAAGATATCAAACCAATAAATTCCGTACTATGCTCATCAATGCCTGCATCATTTATCTTGCGCAGTATTGCTTTTTGAACGGTCAGGAAGCATGGATGGAGACTGATTCCTTAGTATAGGCAATGAACTAGCTAGTTGCAAGTAGCGTGATGATCATAAGAATTTAACCTTTTTCTCTGGTTTTATCGTGACCGTGCAGACACTTTAAAATGATTGAGGAATAAGAACCTTACAATTATAAATGGGCCTATCTCTTTTGCTAGATCCAAATCCTTATGCAGAATATATTTACCCGAGAAACTGTGCCTGTAAAAGCTTTGCTCCTTTCCCACCCATAAAAGAAAGATGCAAATAGGATTTGAATATCCACAGAAACTAATAATATCTTTCTTATCATTTATTAATTATTTCTATCTGCATCAAATGCAACTTGCTTTAGACCTTCCTTTTTCGTTTTTTGTTATTTTTCTTTTGAGTGCAGCCTTCTTTTCCTTTTTAACTGATTCTCTCTCGCCGTCACTCTCTATATTCCTTTCCTCCTCCTCAAGGATCACAAACCAGCTACCATCCATCATGAACACACTACTCATCACTATGCTCAACCAATATGCTAAGAATCACAATAGATCATAGATGACTCATGACTTCTAAGCTGCATGAGGTTGTATACTATATTCATTTTCTTCTTTTTTTGTTATTTTAAAAGTATATTAAGTATATTGTTGATCAATTCACTATAATCACAGTAGGTTGTGTCTGCGGCATATCTCAAACAAGGATTGACATATTCCATGTATGTGACACCCATCAAACTAACATTGATTCGGTCCATTAATTTGGTCTAATATTCCAATTTAATTTGTTTAGAATTTACTATACTGCTTTGTCCCCGCCTCCAAAATAAATAAATAAATAAATGCACTATAACTTGGTTGATCTTCTACTTCTATAATATTATGACTTGGATCCGATTACTAAGTTTTTTTTTTTTATCAGTGAATTATTTATAGTTACCCTTATAAATGTTTAATAAGTCTGAAGAAATGCCATACTTTTGAATTTGGATGAATTTTCCTCTTAATCTAAGCTTTTATCAACCAAAATAAATTAACTGCATTTTACATCTGATTTTTTTGTAACAGCTATCAATGGTGATTAGCAAAATTCACTAATGAATCCAATTTACTTAACAATAAGTGTGTTTGTTTTAATTTTTAAAAAAAGTAACTTTGAAATTAAATTTTTTTTATATATTTAAAAAAGTTGAAAATATTTATTTTTAAATTAATCTTTTCAATTTTTATTAAAAATTTTAATTTTTTTTAAATTTTGATTATTTTTAAAATTTTATCCAAATATATCAAAAACATTTTTTAATAAAAAAAGTGATTTTTTTTGCCAAAAAAATCTTGTCCAAATACAAATAAAGTATGGAGTTTTAAACCATACAAAGTGAAATCGAGTCAAATCACAAGTGGTGTGTTTGGAATAAGGTATATGTCAAAAAAAAAAAAAGCAAAAAAACTTAAAGAAGCATGTTGAACATAAACAATTTTTAAACTTCAAAATTTTCAAATTATAAATGAGTTTAATTAGGATATACTGACAGAGTAAAATTTTTTTATACTGTCATCCAATCAAAACCTTTCATTTGCATAACCATTCAAGTAGTGGGTGATTATATCAAAAACTTTTATTAATATGATAATATATAATTGGATGTCTGTATAAAAGTTTTTTATAGTGACATTACATTCAAATTAAATCCATAATAAATTCAACATGCTGCTTTTGAGAATAGTTCATTACAAGTGTTTAACATCGAAAATTACAGTTAATTCAACTATTAAAATACTTGGAAGTTGTAGGTTTATGAACATATATATAATTGAACACTACCTTCATCAGGGATTCGGGGAGAAGAAAATTTTAGAGAAATAAGAAATTACCTTCTTTCACGTATAACCCACTCCGTCAAACAAAAACAACGTACTTGTTTATAGCACCGAACATTACATCATTCGTTGTCACCCTCAATTATATTTTATTGTTAGTTTCACTTACTTTTTGCAGCATTGTTTATCCTTTTTTTTACCCCTCTGTTACATAAGGCAAATTTATACCCGGAGTGGAGAAATAAATTGACAAAGGATCAAATATTCGATATCACTGCATTCATTCTTAAATCTTTAAGACTTGGATTAATTAATATATCAACTGACTACAGTTTTCATGGCACATGGTTAACTCTTTTACTTGAAAGTTTTACGACCTAGCTATAAAGATGCCACATGAAGGTAGACCTGCCACTGGCATAAAATTGTGGAGAAAATCTAAGCGAATCGGATTAGGATGAAGATTGTAGTTGAAGCATAGCTAAATCTGGTAATCGGATATCTGCTTTGAGTGGAAAATCAAAGTGTAATTCCTCAAATCACATTTGTATGTAATTGCGCTATTCTTATGAGTAAAAAAATATAAAATAAACTATAGAAGTTGAATTTAAAAACCTGCGCCGCCTCCTCAACTATGAATAACCCAGTGTATTAAAAGCCCTAGCTGAAGCATATGAACGAATCATCATCCTCCACCACCAAATGTACCTATAGGACAAGAGAATGTAACTATGGGGAAATTTCCTATATATGTTAATTATATCGTACTAGTGCAGAGATTAAAGAACCTTATTCTGAACTCCCCCTTTGCATTGCATGCGCCTAAAAAGCATACATGTGGCTGATTTATTAATAATGTATCACCATCATACTGGCCTGTTGGATGCTTCTCCAACATATGCTTTAACATGTTAAAGATACACTGGGGAAGAAAAGTACTTCCTAATATGCGCTCCTCAATTTCTGGACCACACAAAATTATAGTGCTTTTGAGTTATAATATAATTATGATGATCATATAATGAGCATCAAGTATTTAACTAACCTAAGAATTACATGAATCGGGACAATTGTTTGGATCTCATGAAGGCGCAAGGGTCACAAATCCAATCACTGCTCTAATATAAAAGTTATGTGTTATATACTGTTTTGGCAGCGTCAAGGTTTCATGCTTAGAAGCCTTCTTTGGTAATGGAGAGCCTAGTTGTCTAAGATATGCATAGTGCAACGTGGGATCCACATAGTGTGATATGCAGTGTTTAATTACGCAGACTGATCTCTCCCCCCCCCCCCCCCCCCAAAAAAAAAAACCGCGGTGCCTGCATCATAGTCTACGGTGATCACGTGGACGTACTGTAACACCATGTTGCATCTTGAATTAATATTAATTAAATGAAGATATAATTGTAATCAAAGACATGTAATTAAATTGGCTTAATTATTTACTTACAACTACTCAACGCAAATTTAAATTAAATAATTAGCATTGAGCTTTCCACGGTTCATCAGCAATTAAATAATTAGTTTAATTACAGTGAATGAACGCCTGATGTAGGATAGGGGATCGTAATTGTTTCAGCTTATTTCAGTTTTCAACCTAATGTGGCATTTGGAAAACCTGCTCACCTCATTTCAATCTAGTTAAATTTTAGCCGTTGGAGCTTTTATACACACTGCTCCAATTGGATTAATTAGTGCTCCGGCTGGTGCATTTAGTGTGCTATTTTGTCTTAGTGTAGTGTTCTGTTTATTGTGCATTTCGGTTGTTACAGGATATGATAAGGGGTTTAGAGTTTAGGGGTTTGCACACTGCTCATTTCAGTCTACTGTGGCTTGTATGTATGTTGTTTTCAATTTCAGTTTTCTGACACAATGTTGAGACAATAGCTCTGCTTTCGTGGGAGCCTCTCTGTGTACCTATAAAAAAATGGATAATGAATTCTTATCTAACTCTTGGGTTATTGGCTGTATGGTATATGAATAGACTAGTTAATGAGAAGCTTATATCTAGAAATCAATAACTATATAAGTTAGAGAATCTGACTTGTAGAAGTAAAAAGGAGAAAACCCAGTGTGATTGACCCTACTTATATATTGGGAGTTAGATAGCAAGGTGATTGAGTTGTGGGATAATTAAATTAAGCACGGACTTATATACCTGCATGTCAGTTCCTTCAAGCTAAGAATGATTGTAACATTCCACTTAATTTTCAGTAATCTTACTTGAGAAGATGACGAGTGATCGTCCAAAATTTCTTTGTTTCTCTATGAAGTATGGGTATGGTGTTTATGTAAAAATACCCGTATCGGGTATGTTTTGGGTACGGGTACGTCTTGGGTATGTCTGGGTATACCCAAGTACGTATCCATTTTTGTTTTTTGAAAAAAAAATTGGGTATAGCGAGGTATAACTTGGGTACGGCGGAGTGCAGCTGGGTACTGCTCGGGTACGTAGCTTATTCTAAACTATGTCATTTTTAGCTTCTTTTTTTTTTTTCCTTTTTTCCTTTTCCAAAAGTAGAGCCCTAACCCCCCCATTCGTCTTCTTTCTTCGCCTTTTTCTTTCCCAAAAGCAAAGGTGGCCCTAACCCCCCTTTTTTTTCTTCTGCAATTTGTGAAGTGAAGACACCCCATCCACTTCCAAGTTTTTCATTCTCTCCCATTAGCCACCATCGCTCCTCCTGCCATTGCCGACGGCAGCACCACCCCCCACATCGAAGCCCTTGGCCAAGAAGCATAGAGGGAGGCCCCTGGCTCTGGAAAGAAGCAGATGGACGCACTTGGTACTATTTGTTATTTGAGTCATTTTGGATTTTGTTCTGTGGTTATTGATTAATGAAGTCATTAGTGGAATTGATTGTGGGGAATGTACACGAGCTGGTGGGATTTGTTTTACTCTGCACGTGATCTTGGTGGATGCTGGTGAGGTATGCAGTAGAAGGAGCAGTGAGATAGATAATGGGTAGTGATTCATAAGTTCCATATAGTTTACATTGTACTGAGAATAACTAGCCATCTAACTGCTTAATTTCATTTATTTGTTTTTTATGATTTTGTAGAAGTACTATGTGAATGAATCCTTGAAATAGAGATAGAGTTAATACTTGTAATAAGTTTGATTGTATAGTGTATTGAATAATTTAAATTTATTTTATGTTGAAATTGGTATATTTTATTATTTATGATATGAAATTTTAGTTTTTATTTTATAAATTTTGTAAAATTTTTATATTTTTAAATATATATATTGACCTACCTGTACCCCAATTTTTACAAAATTTTTGTACACAGTACCCGGTACAGGTACTGTACTCATATCCATACAACAAAGATTAGAAATAAGCTTATTGACAAAAGTTTGAAATCTGTAAGGAAAACTTGTGAAATCCATACATCATGAACATTTGCAGAAGGAAGCTTGAGCACTCAAACACTTATTGACTCAATTTACATAATTTTTTTTTCATCCATGTTATCTAATAAAATGGAGCAAGGCTGAAATCACTTTACATTTTTTTATAGTAAAAAATTTAAATTGAGAGAAAAGATCATTTTAGTTCAAAATAAAAGTAGATTTTTGGACTTTATGAAAGGCTAGAGAAGTTCTTACAAATAACTCACCAATAAAAAAAACCTAAAAATTAAACTAAAATCGTGTCGATTCATACACAGAAGACTTGATTAGGTGAGCCAAACCTCATTAACTTGAAATTGCTTTACTGAATGAATTTTTGTAAAGCTATAAAATCGTATTTAGTATTTAAGTAAAATAATAAATGGTTACTTATATACCAATAAAAAAAGTATTTTATATAATTCAGTGCATTTGGATAAAATTGTAAAAGAAGTATTTTATTAAAAATAAAACCAGAAGTAAGAAGCTACTTTATGTGTCGGTGTAATTATAAACTTATTTTTTATCAAAATCAAAAGCTATTATTCAATCTGAATAAGATAAATATAAAAAAATACATATATTTTTTAAAATTATAATTGATGACATAAACTTCTCAAAAAATATATTTGGATTAAAAATGTACTTTTGTATATTATAACTCCTTCATCATTATTTTATATTATTAATTTTTCAATTTAAATAACTTAATTAAGTATATTGTCAAATTAAAATTTACTTAAACGTTAATAAAAAAATGTTTAAACAAAGGTATAGATATTTTCTTTTTAAGAATATTGTAAGTGCGAAAGGTTGTTTTTTTTTTTTTCTCCAAAAATTTGTAAGGATAGTTTTTGTGAAAATTTCTGTTAAAAATTTTTAGATGTTTGTTTCTCTTTTATTGTAACTCACAATAATTAGAAGCACTAAAAAATAAAAATTAGAAGCAACTTTGTATCTCCTTTTTTAAAATAAAGTTTAATTTTGATGCATTGACGGTGTAAATATTTTTACACAGTCAACTAATTATATCATTCTATTTATATGGCTATTTAAGTGATAGGTGTGAGACTTAACTATATTTATTGATGTGATAACATATGAATTGATGATAATGTAAAATTTTTTTACACTAATAATATATATAAATTAAATCTTAAAAGTAAATATATATTTTTTGTTTGAAAAGTTATACCAAATAATCAAAAGAAGTAATTTTTTATTAAAAAAATAATTTTTAATGAGATTAATTTCTATATATTGATAATATAAAATAACTTTATATTATTTATGCATAAAAATTAAACATTTTTTTTAATATAAGAAGCACAAATAAACACAATCATTAATATTTAACCTTTTTAGTATTAATAAATAATAGTAATTTCGATGCAGTGTGCCGTACACGCATTTATTTACCCTGCATATGGTTAGTGTCTTTTCGATACGTAAATTAACACGTCAAAAAAAAAAAAACCTAAATTAAGAAACTAAGGATATTAAGGAGTATTTCGAATTTAGATTATAATTTTTTTTTATCTGAATGCAAAATTATAGTTAAAAACAAATTAATCAAATTAAATAATTATCTGAAGTAATTAGTTGATTCACAGCAATAACCAAAATACAAGAAAGGGACTAATTTATGTGTATTGATAATTTAAAATAATTTTATATTATTAATTAATAAAAATATAAAAAATATTAAATTATGTTAAATAATTATTTATTATAATGAAGAATTTATTATAATTTGATTTTTTTATATTCTTATTAATCAATATTATAAATTTTTTTTATATTTTTAATATATATAAATTAAACTCTTAAAAAAAATACTTTAATTTCCTTATCCAAAGTCAAAAAAAGAGAGTGACAGGATAGAACAGAGTTCTTTCCCCCATTTTTTTTTTTTTTTTGGTCGTGGAATAGAAAGATTGGCTGGACCTCTATTTACCAGGACTCAACAATCAACAATAGATAGTCAGTCATCCAAACAGTGGTCTGGTTCTCCAAATCCGAAGCTTGCTTAGACAGCAGCGGCAAGTTAAGGCGTCTCTCATGTTTTTCGTGAAGGGAACAGGGTATTCGATTTTCTAATTTCTAGCATCGCTTGGCCATTCAGCTGCACTTGCTTTGCATATTATTCATGTTCGTTCTCCCAGTGGCTGCAGGAGCCTGCCGTTAGAAGACTTGGCTGGTATTTCTTTGTAGTAAGGGGCCTCATGGACCGACCCAAAAAAAAAAATAAAGCCCCTCACTAACAAAAATCACAACAATAGAATGGCTACCTCAAATCTTTAAAATTTTTGGGAAGGCCATTGGGCCTGCTGATTTTTTGGTTAGTCAGGCCTTAGCCAATAACCAAACTAACAATTGGATTGGGCCCGGCCTAATCCAACTTGCCCTTTCTGGCCACTGCCATCTTTACCTTGCCGGTTTCTTCTTCATCATATTCTTCTTGCCACTCTGAAGAGGCCAGCCTCTGAAACCCTAAAAATGCCGCCATTACCGTCTCTGCAACTTCGGAGGCTCCTCCTCCGATCATTCCATTCTTCTTCCCTATCATTCATTTCATCTTCTTCTCAAATTCAACCCCTTCCCCCTCTTCTTCCACAACAACGTTTTTCCAATCTCTCACCACCCCCAAACCTCTTCACTCCACCTTCACTCTTCACAACCAGACACTTCTCCACCTCTGAACCCTCCGCTCCGCCCCAAACCCGACCCGAAGACCCGGATCCGATCGCCCGATCCCTCTCCTCGGAGCTCCTCAAGAACCCGGACTCGGACCCTCTCGGCATCTCGCAGCGCCTCCATCTCAGCTTCTCCCACATCACCGCAACCCCAAATCTCGTCCTCCAAACCCTAAACCTCTCCCCTGAAGCTCCACGTGCCGCCGTTCTAGGGTTCCACCAATGGCTTCTCTCGAACCCTAAATTCGACCATGCCGACGAAACCCTCTCCTACTTCGTCGACTTCCTCGGCCGCCGCAAGGACTTCAAGGCCACGCACGACCTTCTCTCCGCCGGCGGCATCGCTGGTCCCAAAACCCTGAATTCGGCGATCGATCGGCTCGTCCGCGCGGGCCGGCCAACCCGCGCGGTCCAATTCTTCAACCGGATGGAAAAGGACTACGGCCTGAAGCGCGATCGCGGTTCGCTGAACGTCGTCGTTTCGAAGCTCTGCGAGAAAGGGTTCGCGAGCTACGCGGAGAAGATGGTGAAGGGTTTGGCGAACGAATTCTTCCCGGACGAAGCCACGTGCGATTTGCTCATCGATGGTTGGTGCGTTAAAGGGAAGCTCGACGAGGCTCAAAGGCTCGCTGCGGAAATGTACAGGGGCGGGTTCGAGCTTGGCGTTAGTGCTTACAACGCCATGCTCGATTGCGTGTGCAAGCTTTGTCGCCAGAAGGACCCGTTTCGGCTTCACTCAGAGGCCGAGAAGGTTCTTGTGGAAATGGAGTATCGTGGGGTTCCGAGGAATGTTGAGACTTTCAATGTTTTGATTACGAATTTGTGTAAGATGAGGAAGACTGAAGATGCATTGAGGTTGTTTTATAGTATGGGGGAGTGGGGTTGTTACCCCAATGAGACAACTTTTGTTGTGTTGATTAGGAGCCTTTACCAGGCTGCGAGATTGGAAGAGGGTGATGAGATGATTGACAGGATGAAATCTTCTGGGTTTGGTGGGGCGCTTGATAACAAGGCATACTATCAGTTTCTGAAGATTTTGTGTGGGATTGAGAGGGTTGATCATGCCCTGAGTGTGTTTGCAATGATGAAGGGTGATGGGCGTGAACCTGGGGTTAAGACTTATGACTTGTTGATGGCGAAGTTGGGTGCCGTGAACCGTGTCGATAAGGCTAATGCTTTATTCAATGAGGCCAGGAAGAGTGGTGTGCCTGTGACGCCTAAGGAGTATGTTGTTGACCCGTGGTACTTGAAGAAGGCGAAGGCTGTGAAGGGTGAGAAGAAGAAGGTGAAGAAGCGGGAGACTTTGCCTGAGAAGATGGCTAGGAAGAGGAGACGGCTGAAACAGATTCGGTTGAGTTTTGTGAAGAAGCCAAAACGAATGATGGGTAGAGCTTAAGATCTCTCCCTTTTTTTGTACTTCTAGTGCACCGTTTTGGTTTGTCAAAGGTTTTGGAATCGACTTCCCAATTGTATCCATTGTTTTCATTGTCTCATGGTTAGTTTTACTGTTAACATATTTCTGAAATAAATTCTTGTTTGGAACCGGTTCCTTTGCTGGATGTACACGCGCATTCGTTTGAATTGAGCCTCTGTTGGGCGTACCTCCTGCCAGCGTTTTCTATTGAGCACGTTCTAGAAGTTAGGATGAGAATGTGCTTGTGCCCTGTTCTAGATACTTGATCCAAGTTATTGGCTGTGGTGCCTGATTAGGATCCAATCTTTGATTGTAGATGATAGTGTGTTGTAACATGTACCTTGGCCTGCTTACTTGCTTCTTAGATTCAAACTTGCCATCATGACACTCGAGTTCATGACTTCATATCCTCCCAGCTCTTTCGTTTTTCTTATTTTCTTTTTCTCAGGTGCATTTCGTTTTTCTTGCTCTTAAAGTCCTTCCCTTCCCTTCCCTTCCCTCCCCTCTCCTTCTCTTCAAAACCCCAACTCACAAGCATATCTTCACTCTGCATTTAGACATCATATTGCTGAGATATGCAATCAGGCTAAAAAACCCCTTCTGCTGGTGTTAAATTGCTGTCTATAACTGCAAGTACGGCCACATTTTCCTGCGATTTTCTGTAGTTGTAGTGACTGTAATGTAACTGTATTCGCGATTGCAAGTGTAATTAAAATCATAATATGATAGTTAAAATGATAATATGATCCAGAAAATGAAAGTGCCTCTGTTGGGGGGTGTCCAAGTCCTCTTAGCTACTTTGGCTGCTGTCATCGCATGCTAGACAGCGATTTACGATGGTTTGGTTGTATACTTTATATGATAAAGCATTATAATTCGCAGACTTGGTATAAACTTGACAGTATGGCATGAATTAAGATTAATTTTGATATGTTGATAATGCTAAGTGATTTACACCGGTAATTATTTGATAAGCTTGCGCGCAGCATGAAAGACTATAGAGTTGCAAATAGCTTAAAGTAGCCAATACTTGGGCCATTGACAATGATGGCTCGTGATGATTAATCATTGTTAAATTTAAATTTAAACCAAGCACTGTTTAAATTTATCATCCGCATAATTGTTCTTTTCTGTTGGGGTATAGCATTATTTTTGCGTGCCAGCGAGAAGTCAATAATTAATTACACGGTGAATACACAAAAAGGTATAATTCATATGACTTTACTCTGCGGCAAAGTTCCTCTTAGTGGCAGACGCTTTAAATGAATACAAAAATGTTGTTATTGCAATGGGTAATCCAAGTGGCATCACACATATATCACGATCACTAGTTAACTGAGGACTGGCCGCGAAATAAATCACTATAAATATAAATTGGGTTCTTCTAAACTCATAAACTGAAGCCTCAAGTTTAAATTCACAATGAAAATCTAATTTTGACGATTTAAGATAAGTTGGGTCCTTCTATACGCAGTGGTATAAGGAAGAAGGCGCTGCTATTTAACAATAGCTTGATACAATCAGTGGAAATATCGTGTTACAAACTGTCAGACAAAGCATGGATAAAGCACAACAAACATCTCTTAGACCGACCAAGGTATACATTTGAATCTATCTATCATGTTGATTGATGCACACGCAGCTCGCTGTCTTCTTTCCACATCACATGATCCTTTGGTATCTTTATGTTTCATTCTTCCAATATTATTATCCCTAACCAATTCGAACCAATCAGAAGAATAAAACTTAACAAATTAATTAGCACGCCACATATGGTAACAACACATGTTAATGTGACCATCTAATATGATATTTCTGTAGAATTAATAAGTGCAACCGTAGCCCGCACTCAACAAGTTCAAACTGTTTTGTGATTGTTTTTCTCGAAAAAATGAGAAAAATCTGATAATGTGACCGATAAGGGTATTATAGATATTTGGCATCTGAAACTCCGTTTCATATATAAAAGGGTCGCTAGCTTGCAGCGAGTTTTATCACCTTTGTTGAACTCAAATCAAAACCTTAGCTCGAAGTAAGCCTTTTGCTTTGTCACGTGGTGGCGCTGATCGTGAGTCCTAACTACATATCTTCAGGGCAAGTCTTTGCACGAAGAAATGGATTCTCTGTGGTTATCAACCACTGGATCTGTTGTCCCCCGTGGTGTCTTCTTGGCAACCTTGCTCCTCTTTCTGCTCTCTTGCACCACATTCACTTCCACAGGTACTGCCTCCCTCCCAATCTCTCTTGTCCTTGGAAATATATTCATACTTCAATATTGATGGGTTCTACTTCCCATTTTCCATTTTCCTCAAAATCTGGCTCTTCCCATTTAGATATTCTCAATGCTGAAACCGATATTCGCCATATAAGTTTATTTTTAAAAAATACTTTACCATGTTGCGTATTGTTGTGATGTTGTCTTGTTGAACTGTAGATACAAACCCAATTACACTTTACACTCTTGAATATGATTACTATTTGCGTTCAGCAACTTTTGAATGAAGAGGAAAAAGTGAAAAAGCAAAGGCACCTCACTATTTCTGTTTATGTAACTTGAAGAAAATGTGATGTTGGTCATGGTCATGGATACAAATTTTATTTACTTATTTAGTAATACATTTTAGTATTTATTTTATTTTTTGCTTCTCTATTCTCCAGTCCACTGGAGAAGCAATTGATTGAGACGTTCTGTGCTTTGATTTGTGTAAATGGTTGCTTCAAGTATGCTGTGAATTTAATTCTTCAACTTCTCGTGGTTGTTCCTGTACAGAAGCCTATGATGCGCTTGATCCAACTGGCAATATAACAATCAAGTGGGATGTCATAAGCTGGACTCCAGACGGCTATGTTGTAAGTGATCACCTGTTTCTTAATGTTAGAAAGTGCTGGGCAAAAAACATTATATTGTGAGTTGTGAACTCTAACCTAAAAGAAAATTGTGGAATCAGAAAGAAGTAAGAACTGTGTAGGACTAGACTTCTATTTGGCTTGATGGATCTTCACTGTTGTACAAGCCATGTTTGAGAAGGACCTAAAGGGTGTCTCTGATTGGTTAAATATTGATATTGTTAATTGGTTATTATTTTTTGACATGGTGGAAGTTAACCTTACTTGGACTGAGACAATGAATAACTTATGTCTAAAGATTATACAAATCCTTCCATTATTTTTAAATTCAAGAGTTTAATTTTGATACAGTGCTTGACTTTCCCTGTTTCTTTCACTTATTGAATCCTTCTTGTTTGTGATGAACAGGCTGTTGTTACAATGTACAACTTTCAACAGTACCGCCATATCCAGGCTCCTGGATGGACGTTGGGGTGGACATGGGCAAAAAAGGAAGTAATTTGGAACATGATGGGAGGCCAAACCACAGAGCAAGGAGACTGTTCAAAGTTCAAAGGGAATGTCCCACATTGCTGTAAGAAGGACCCAACAGTGGTGGATTTACTGCCTGGAACTCCTTACAACCAACAGATCGCGAATTGTTGCAAAGGCGGAGTCTTAAACGCATGGGCTCAGGACCCTGACACTGCACTAAGTTCATTCCAAGTTATTGTCGGATCGGCGGGAACAACTAACAAAACGGTCAAACTGCCAAAAAATTTTACCCTGAAAGCACCAGGTCCTGGTTATACTTGTGGCCCTGCAAAGATTGTGAAACCAACAAAATTTATTACCAATGACAAGAGGAGAACCACTCAGGCCTTGAGTAAGTTACTTGCAAAGTACATTGACTTGAAATTTTACATATACATGAGTCTTTCTAAACTTTCTTGACAAAACCAACACCTAGATGTAAGATATGTACACATTAGCCATTGTTATATAAGTTAGGTGTCTTACAAAATTGAAGTAACTCTTCTATTCTGATTATTTGTACAGTCGTACTAGTTCGATCTTTCCCATATTGCCTTTGTTGATGAGATGGAATTTTCTTTCATCAAACAAATAATAAGTTGGGATATAACTAGAAATAACTACTCATGCCTTTTTTTTGGAAATTGGCATTGTTCAGAAAAATTCCGAGTATGAAAACCAGATTTATATTCTGTTTAGCTTAACATACATATTGTGTGGCAGTGACCTGGAATGTTACCTGCACGTACTCTCAATTCCTGGCTCAAAAGACCCCAACTTGTTGTGTTTCTCTCTCATCCTTCTACAATGATACAATAGTAAACTGCCCAACCTGCACCTGCGGCTGTCAAAACAAAACAGAACCTGGCAGCTGCGTAGAGTAAGTCCTCAATTTATCTTTTGGTAAATATCTGAAAACTGTCTTCTAATGTCTTTTTTCCGAATTTGTTTTCCAGTCCAAAGTCTCCACATTTAGCTTCAGTTGTGTCACCACCAAGCAAAGCTTTAAATACACCTCTAGTCCAGTGTACAAGCCATATGTGTCCTATTCGAGTCCATTGGCACGTGAAGCTCCAATATAAAGAGTACTGGAGGATCAAGATCACTGTCACAAATTTCAACTACAGAGTGAACTATTCACAATGGAACCTTGTTGTGCAGCACCCCAATTTTGATAATGTAACCCAGGTTTTCAGCTTTAACTACAAGTCACTAACGCCTTATGAGGGCTTAAGTAAGTTTGTACCTTACATGAGCATAGTCCTAGTCTCCTAGATGAGCATATGAAGAAAACATACGAATTCTTATATAATTGTTTCGGGATGTGGTTTTACAGATGATACTGGTATGCTGTGGGGCGTCAAGTTCTATAATGATTTACTGTATTCAGCTGGAACCCTTGGGAATGTGCAGTCAGAGCTCTTGTTCCGAAAGGACAAATCGACCTTCACATTTGATAAGGGATGGGCTTTCCCACGAAGAATTTATTTCAATGGAGATAACTGTGTAATGCCACCTCCAGATGCCTATCCCTGGCTACCAAATGCAAGTGCAAAACCAGTTTTCTCTTTACTAAGTGCTGTCATAGGCATTTTAACTTCTTTGGTAGTCTTATTAACTTAATCATAGAGAATAGTATCTACTCTTTTGAAGTCATCTGCACCAGGTTGTTTAAGGTGAAGGTAACCGCGTTGTTCGCAATGAATAGGAGCTGCCACTGAAGCCACTGAAAGTGACATAGGTGCTTAAGTGCTTGCCACAAGAATTTTGTCCTGTTATTTACTTGGGGGTAGATGTTTAGTGCACTTATGTTCGCTTATTCATAGCTTCTGCATTGTTAATTATTTACGTAACTCGCTTCAAGAATTACCTTTTCCTTTTATAGAATTGATTTCTTAGCATTGTGACGAAGAAGTGAGGCCATTCACCTCAAACTGGTGAAGCTTATGCTATGGGGCTTCGACTATACTTACTCCATTTCAATTTATCTGTCTATTTGGACAATTTTGATATATTTTTAAATTAATATATCTGGATAAAATTATATCCAAAGACATTGATTTAATGATATATCAAGTTATTCAAATAGATAGTTGATTTATTTTTAAATTAATATATCTGGATAAAACTATATCCAGAGACATTGCTTTAATGATATATCAAATTATTCAAATGGATAGATAAATTGAAATGGAAAGAGTATATTTTAAAAATCAAATTTAAAGGAATAAATGATCTTAACATTCACAAGAAAAATTAGTTTTCTTGACACTTTTTAATTGCACATAACAATATTAATTTTTATCTTTAAATTTTATCATGTCAAAATTTGAATAATTACATAAAAATATTAGCTCATTTTCACGTAGTTTTTGTGATTTAAATTTTGATAATTAATTTGCATAAATATGAATTTATTATGTCAAAATATTTTTACTTTTAAATTATTTAATATGTTAAGATTTTATTACATTTCAATAAACAACCATGTGTAACATTAAGGTAGCCATAGTTAATAATATATTATATATTAAAAAGAATGTGACCATAGAATATTGGTAACTTGGAATAGTTACTTAAATAAATATGCAACAAATTCCTCATATGCTATATGACAATAAACAAAATTAAAGGTCAAATATTGAATCATATATGCTTGCCAAACCTGTATTTTGGCATGAATAATTATATGTTATATTATCGATAATAATTTTATGAAAAAATTGAGAGTTCTTGTAGTTGAAAAAGATTAAAAAAAATACATATAATATATTAAAAATAGTGTAAAATAATTAAAAAATATATATTCTTACTATAGTTAATTTGTAATTAGTATCTTATATTTCTTTAAAAAATATTTTTTATTAAAAATAATTATAAAAAATATTAATAAACCCGGTGCAGGCGTAATTTCAGGTAACATGATGTAAGCCGTCCAATATTATGTCGATGGCTACCATTCAACGACCATCATGTTCGTTGACTTCCCATCCCCATGTGAGAAGGATCCTTGAATTGATTGAGGCACATGCAGTTTGCTGTCTTCCTTTCAGATTACATGATCCTTTGACCTTTGGTATCTTCGTGTTTCAGTCTTCCGATATTATCCCTAACCAATTTGAACCAATTAGAAGGGGAAAAAAAATTCCAAATTAATTAGCACACCTCATATAATAACAACATATAAATGTTAAAATCACCATCCAAAATGACCTTTCTATTAGAATTAATGAATATAACTATAACTATAGCCCGCGCTTAACAAGCTCAAGCTGTTTTGTGATTGTTTTTCTCGAAAAAGTAGAAAATGTGATAATGTCACTTATAAGGGTATTATTGATATTTGGTACCTGAAACGTTGTTTCAGATATAAGATTAAGTGCATGTTTGTTTCCGCGTTTCATTTCCCAAACCCCCGTTCCCAAGCTTTGATCGTAGAGCTTTTTTGTTTGGGAGCTTTTACGTTCAATCCCTTTGAACGTGATTCAACTCTCCAATTACCGTTCAACTGGAAGTGAAAAACTCTCGCTTTGTCGTTCAATTTTAGGCCCATTTAGTATAATTTTTGGGAGAAGATTTTTTAAAAGAAGACTTTTTAAAAGAATTAATTTTAAAAAAATGATTTTTATTTGATTTGAATATGTCAAAAATAAGTTTAAAAAAATGAATTTTATTTGGATAGGATAAAGTAAAATTATTTTTGATTGTTGATATGAGAATAATAATAAAAAAATTTTTTAAAAAAATCTTAAAAATATTTTTTTCAAAAACTTCTTTTAAAAAAAATTAAATTAAATATTATTATTTATTATATAAAATTATTTTTCTTCTCTAAAAAACCTTATGATGGAACATCCAAACAGGCACTTAGTCATTGAAGCATTAAAGACAAGCATTTATTTTTCAACAGCCATTATTATCCTTCCTCTCAATATTGAAGAAAAATAGCTGTCGTGGGATCCATATGGGTAGAGAACGGCATAGAACTGTTGTGGTTTGGAAAAGTTCATCCCCACTTGTGGTCCCTCCATCAGATCCTATCTATATTATTTTTATTCTTTTTTTAATTTCCTTTATATATTAGCGGTAGATTTTGTTATTTATAATTTAATATTAATATCCTCAATCAAGTAATTTAATATTAATATCCTCAATCAAGTATCTTAAAAAATATTATTTATAATAATATTAATAAGTTTTATTTAAACAGGTTTAATATTTAATTTATAATATTTATATAATTTTTTTTTAAATGATACTAATATAGTCTATTTAAATATCTTAAAAATAAAAATAAAAATAAAATAAAGAGTAATATTATAAGTCAAAACCTTTGCTCAAAGTTAGCCATTAGCTTTCTCGCGAGGTGGTGCAGATCTTGAGTCGTAGGTACATTCTCAGAGCAAGTCTATGAACGAAGAAATGGAATCTCTGTGGTTATCAACCGCTGGATCTGTTGTCCCCCGTGGTGGCTTCTTGGCAACCTTGCTCCTCTTATTGCTCTCTTGCACCACATTCATTTCTACAGGTACTGCTTCGCTCCCAATCTCTCTCTTGTCCTTTGAAATATTTTCATACTTCAATTTTAATGTTTTCTGTCTGGTTCTTTCAGTCGTTATGCAACTTGATAAAAATGGGACATAATATGCCTTGAAATTTAATGGATTAGATTAAATGGTGTATTGATACAATTATTTGATAGAATGCAGAATAAAATCTCTTTTATCTTTCCTTCCACCTCTCCACCATCTCCGAACCCCCTCCCTCACTCACTGTCCAATCCTCACTACCCTACTCGTTTGCTGGCGCTGCTGCCTTCGGCTACCCGTGGCGCCTTGAAATTGTATAAACACCGCCGGATCTAACAAGTTATGCATGGTTGTCTCTCTCTCACACACACAATACCTGTCTTCTTCTTCTTCTGTATCTTTTGGTTCTTCAAGCTTGAGCCAAGGTTTATCAGTTATTTTTATTTTAAAAAAAAATTAATTTATCTGAATGCATTTGAGGGTCCCCATCTGGTAGAACACATAGTGGTGGCACGGTGCTTCTCGATCTCGACGGTGGCGCGGCTGATGGTGGCCACCGTGTAAATCATACATATTTGCAGATCTTTAACACTAGCAGTATGCCTTAGTGTGGGTGGAGGCATTGCAGTATGGGATACTCGACTGGGGAAGTCACCGGCTGCATCTTTTAAAGCACACAATGCTGATGTGAATGTGGTCGTTGGGTGGAAGAATGGAGATGGAAGAAGGGGGCGTCTTTGATGCATCAATGCTGTGTGGCATATGCTTGCTCCAGCTAAATATTGTGCTGACACATCACCGGTGCATAATGCAATTTGCATTTGTGGCATTTGCAGTTTTACTTGTCAAACAGAAAGGTGCATGGGGCAAGAGCAAAGAGTTTAAGTAGTTTGTTTTTGGACTCCTCAAGATTTTCTCCATGCTGAAGCCAATATTTGCCATATATTATGTTTTAAATGCTTACCATGTTGTGTATTATTGTTTATAATCCTCGTTTTAACTATTATTATTTTGAAGAATACTAGTTCCTCTTTGTAGAACTATAGACACATAAACCCAGTTACACTCTTTAAACATGATAACTGATTGCGTTCTGCATATTTTGAATGAAGAGGGAAAAATGAAAAAGCAAAGGCACTTGGCTGTTTCTCTTTATCCAACTCGAAGGAAGTGTTGATGTTAGTCATAATTATATTTGTTTATTTATGTATTTATTTTATTGTTTGCTTCTCTAATCTCCAGTCCACTGGAGAAGCAATTGAGTGAGACATACAGAGCTTTGATTTGTAAAAATATTTGCTTCAAGTATGCTGTGAATTTAAGTCTTCAACTTTTCGTGGTTGTTCATGTACAGAAGCGTACGATGCACTTGATCCAAATGGCAATATAACAATCAAATGGGACGTCATAAGTTGGACTCCAGATGGCTATGTTGTAAGTGATCACTTGTTTCTTAATGTCAGAAAGGGCTAGGAAGAAACATTATATTGTGAGTTATGAACTCTAACCTAAAAAAATTATGTAATCAGAAAGAGTTAAGAACTGTATAGGACTAGACTTCTATTTGGCTTGATGGAACTTCACAGTTGTACAAGCCTGCATGTTTGAGAAGGACGACCTAAAAAAAGGTGTCTGATTGATTAAATATTAATGCTGTTAATTGGTTACTATTTTTTGACATAGTGAAAGTTAACATAACGTGGACTGAGACAATGAATAACGCAGTATGTCTAAAGATTATATATACCAATCTTTCTGTCACATTTAAATTTAAAAGTTTAATTGTTTGTCAAATACTATACCTTATGACTTTATCTATTGTTTGATACAATCAATGTATCATATAAATATATTTATTACAATCTCCTTATATATCAAAATAATAAATAACTTAATCAAAACCTAGAAAAATTAGATTAGGTTTGATTAGCTTTTTGATATATAAGAACAAGAACTATTTTACTCTTTGTTTTTTAATATATTTTATTAAAATAAAAAATTATTCAATAAATAATAAAAATATAAGTTAAAATAATATTTTAAAAAATGTTTAATAATAAATAAATATTTTAGAATAATATTTAATATAAAAGTAATTATTCAAACTCATATAAAAATATATAAATAATAATTCATTATTAAAAATATATACATACTAATAAAGAATATTTAATATGAATCAATTATAGATAGTAAAAAATAATTATATATGATATATAACTCAATCAAGTCTTAGAATATGGTATTAGACTTACTTGAATTTTGTCTATAAAAATTCTCTTTTTCTCTGTCTCTCTCTCTCTCTCTTTTTATATTTACAAAAATAATAAAAATAATTATTAAAAATATATAAATAAATAATAAAAAATTTCAATGTAAATTATACTTATATATAATATAAATAAAAAATAATTAAAAGAACTATAATTAAAATAATAATTATTTTAAAATTATATTAGTTTTTAAATTTTTAATTAAATAATTAATAAAATTATATTTTATTATAATTTCTTTTTGCTGATTATATTTTATGGTAAAAAATTGAAAATATCAAAACATATAAAATAAAAAGTATTATGTATTTGAGATACTTTTTATATTTTATTAAAACAGAAAATATTTATTTAAAATTATATAAATAATAAATATTATTTAATATAGATGATATCGGTATGTAAAAAAAATAATAAATATTTAAAATAATCATGTTTTATAATAAAAAGTCTTTTATCTGTTAATTTATAATTAACAAAAATTACTGTTTTTATTATATTTTTGTTTTTAATTTGAATTATTTGTGATAGTAAAAGAATAATATTACCCTATACTTATATAATGATATATTGAATACTATATTATATTAAAATTTTATTATGTCTTATATTATCATATCTTATCATAGCGTGTCAAACGTAATATTGAATCGGTCTTGTTTGCGATGAACAGGCCGTTGTTACAATGTACAACTTTCAACAGTATCGCCGTATCCAGGCTCCAGGATGGGCATTGGGGTGGACATGGGCGGAAAAGGAAGTAATTTGGAGCATTATGGGAGGCCGAACCACACAGCAAGGAAATTGTTCAAAGTTCAAAGGGAACATCCCACAATGCTGTGAGAAGCACCCAACAATAGTGGATTTACCGCCAGGGACTCCTTACAGCCAGCAGATTGAACATTGTTGCAAAGGGGGAGTCTTAAACGCATGGGGTCAGGACCCTGACACTGCCATAAGTTCATTCCAACTTAGTGTCGGTTCGGCAGGAACAACTAATAGAACAGTCAAACTGCCAAAAAATTTCACCCTAAAAGCACCGTGTCCTGGTTATACTTGTGGCCCTGCAAAGATTGTGAGACCAACAATGTTTATTACCAAAGACAAGAGGAGAGTCACTCAGGCCTTGAGTAAGTTACTTGCAAAAAACATTGACTTGCAATTTTACATATACATGTGTCTATCTAAACTTTGTTGATAAAACCGACATCTAGATATAAGATATGTGCACATTAGCCTTTATTATATAAGTGAGGCGTCTTACAAAATAAGTTTTCTATCCCAATTATTATGTTCGAAATCAATCTTGAAGCACGAATTGATTCAGATGGAGGTGTTTAATAGAAAATCAAACAAGTTAAAAAATACCCAAAATCAATTCTAGTATCCCATAATTAATTTTAACGTGCCCAAACGGTTTTCTAAACATGCACTAGTTCAATCTTTCCCACGTTGCCTTTGTTGATGAGATCGAATTAGCTTTTATCAAACAAATAACAAGTTGTTATATGACTAGAAATAATTACTCTCTTGTTTTTTGCATTGTTCAGAAAAATTCTGTGAATGGAAACCAGATTTATATTCTGTTTAGCTTAACCTGCATATCGTGTGGCAGTGACCTGGAATGTTACCTGCACGTATTCTCAATTCCTGGCTCAAAAGACCCCACCTTCTTGTGTTTCTCTCTCATCCTTCTATAATGATACAATAGTAAACTGTCCAACCTGCACCCGTGGCTGTCAAAACAAAACAGAACCCATCAGTGGCAGCTTTGTGGAGTAAGTGCTTAATTTATCTTTTGTTAAATATCTGAAACTGTCTTCTGATGTTTATTTTTGTGAATTTGTTTCAGTCCATACTCTCCACATTTAGCTTCAGTTGTGCCACCTCCAGATGCCCACCCACGGCTACCGAATGCAAGTTCAAAGCTAGTTTTCTCTTTACTAAGTGCTGTCATAGGCATTTCAGCTTCTTTGGTAGTCTTATTGACTTAACCACGCAGAATAGTATTGGTGGAGATATGTAATAAAGCAAGGATAACAGTAATTAGATTTAGTTTGCTTTATCTTATTATTAATTTTAAATTTATTTTTATTATTATTTAATAAATTATACTTATAACTATTTTCTCTATATAATAAATTCTCCGATATGACTTAAATTCAACCAATCTTTTATTTAAAACATTCTCAATATGAAGACTGCATTACTCTTTTGAAGTCAACTGCACCAGATTGTTAAAGGTGAAGTAACTCTGTTGTTCAGAATGGATAGGGCTTAAGTGCTTGCCACAAGAATTTTGTCCTGTTATTTACTTGGGGGTAGATTTTAGTGCACTTATGTTCGCTTATTTATAGCTTCTGCATTGTTAATTATTTATGTAACTTGCTTCGATCATTAATTTCTCCTTTTATAAAATTGATTTCTTAACATTGTGATGAAGAAATGAAGCCATTTTTCTCAAACTGGTGCTGCTTATGCTATGGGCCTTGTGCTATATCTTTCTTCCTCCCCCCGCGGGGTGCACGCACGGGGGTGTGTATTACATGGTGAAGTATTTTTCTTTCTAATAAAATTTTTTTTTATCCTCAACAGACCATTGTATTCCGTAAACCAATCTCCACCCTCAATTGTAGATGAGAGAGGAGATAGAATAAAAAAGAGGAAAAAAAATTAATGGTGGAGATTAATTTGTAGAGTATAATATTTGTACTTCATTGAGAATAGAAGAATTTCTCCTTTCTAATATTGTGTCTAGATTTAGTATTTTGGTCTTGGGTTGTACATATACATCTATATATATCATTTTCAAAGGCAAATAGCTAAATCATATGGCAACCCACCCCATAGTAGATTAGCGGGTTAACTTGTCCGAAAAGACCAAAAAATAAATAAATTGACAGATTGAGGAAAATAAAAGGTTAAATGGATTAACCTATGGATTAATATACTAACTTACTTAGCTTAGCTTAAAAATAGATATAAAAAAATGCTAGTTGGATTAACTTTTGGGTTAACTTGCTTAATCTACCAACCCAAAAAAAATAAAGTGATCTAACAAGTCAGTCCGTCTCATCCGACATAACCCACCAATTTTACGAACTGTGTTAAAAAAACCCACCTAATAAACAAATTGCAAAATGTTGAAAAAAAAATAAAAAAGGAAATGATATGCAAAATATAATCTAGCCTACAATTTTTTTTTTTTTTGGATTAAACGAATTGACTTATCAGATTTAACGGATTTTGTCTACTTTTCCTTTTAAAGAGAGATCATGGTCACTTAAATCTTTAATCTAAACTAAATTTGACTAAAATATTAATTTTTTTATTATATGAATAACTCTTTTCAAAATCAAATTCTAAAATTTATCCCACCCATCCGTCTAGAAAAAAATAACCTAGAATTTTTTTTTAATTAAATATATATAAAACTACTGCCCAAAAGAATATATAAAACACTAGAGCTTACATAACAAACAATCACTCATTCACTGTCTTTCTCCTAATGGAACAAGAATTCTAAAAGTAGTTTCCTATTAAAAATTGTCGCGTGTCTTAATATTAATTCTCGTAATATTAGGTAATATTATATATGATATCTTTTGATTTGTTATACTATGTACACCTCTTTATAGGGATATCTAATATCATGTTTATAAAAATATTCAGTATTACATTTTAAAAAATATAAAAATATTATATGTGATATCACCTAAACCTTATAAGAGATTAGTGTATATTTCTATAAATGAAAGAATGTTGCGTATATTATCATCTTACCTTAAGAGAAGTAACTATAACTTACTCTTTTTTTTTTTCTTTTGAGATGATAGTTAAATAAATTATTTTTAAAGTGACAACTCCAAATTTCAAACCCTTAACGTTAGCTATAAAGTTCGTTTGGAGTCGCAATTTACTTCTATTATAATCAATCATTTTTGAGTATATCTTAATATTAATTTAAAAAAAACCATATTACCATAATTATCAAAACATCAAACCAAACATAATGTAATTTCCCATAACGTGAATGTGTATTTGGAAAATGACCTATAAAAATACTCAATCAAACGTGGATTGAGTAAAGAAAATGATACAAATTTTACGCATATGCAGATATATTTCGGTTTTCTGATTAACGAGGCATGAGGCATGAGTCAAGGAGCAGAGAAACATGTGCACCGAGTAAAAGCAGAACCCATGCGTACGGGACAAAACATTGACCACCATCGACGGACCACTTAAGCACAAGTGTCATGCCCAGGAAAATCTATGGCCAGTTAAAACCTAATCATTGTTTTAATTTTGGAATTTCTTGGAGTCCACAAAGACTAGTTTCCTTAGATCCACCGGCGACTTTGAATAACTAAATCTGAACTTTGAAGGGGTCGCCCTACTCGTCATTCCGTCCATCACGCACTCACACTTGCTCTAGCCACCTCCTGCCTAACACTTGAATTCCATCTTAGCCTTTCTTTTCTACATTGCTAATTCCATTGAACTTTTGCCAACTCCTTCTCTTCAATTCTTTATTTTTCTCTTCTTTTCTTTTCTTTTTTGAAGAAAAGAAAATTTGGATCTGATAGTGAACCTCGCATCTCTGTTAGGCATTGCGAGCAAACTTGTCCTCTTTCGGTTAAAGTCATTATTAACACTATGTTAATAATTTACTCAAGCAGGAACATTCACGTATTGTCCTCCGGTATTTCCAATATGAATGCTTGAATATCCTATGCCCAAAATGGTTTATTAACCGATGCACTCTCTGACAAGTAAGAAGCAACGAAACAGATCACTAAGTATCTTATTATTATTATTAAGAAAGTCTTTTTAACAATTGTTGCATTTAATTATTTAACCAGTGTTTTTATAGAATTATTAATAAAATCTTTGTTTATTTATTTATTTAACCAGTGTTTATTTATATCATTCGAGGTGCATTCTACACGTGGAGAAATTCTCATATGGTAGATAGTATCAAACAAATTAATTATTAACACCGGATTCAATAGTTGACTTGTATAAAATATATTTTAGTGATTGATGCATTTTATTGTAGATTTATATAATTTTACACAACTTTAATGTTAAATGTTCAGATTTATATAAAAACAAAAGATATAATATATTTTTTAAATTGTGACACTTTTTATATTAATCTTTAGTGTGAAAATTATTTGGACATCCTTAATGTCTGAGCCAAAAATAGTTATAGATAGTTTCTTTTCAACTTTGAGGCTAATGTATGCTTTCTAATTTATAAATGTCATTAATTTTTTTTTAATAAAGTTTTCTTCTTTTCTCGTCAAAAAGTATCGAATAAAATACATACAATAAGGGTTTGAGACAACTCTCTTTATGCACTTGTAAGTGTCCTTTAAGGCTGATCGAAATAGTAAGCTATCTTAATTCTTTAAGATTAAAATACAAATTTGAATCTCATAAAAGAAAACTCTAACAGAAAGATTGTACAGCCATCATGTTTCTGCGATGAAACAAGTATTAATACCACGAAGATAACTCGTGGTTGAAAAAAATATATATATAAAATTGTGTTTGGTCAAAACTATTTCAAGAAAAACAATTATTTCGATATCAAAAACTCTCTTAAAAAAAGGTTTAAATATAAATGATTTTATAAGTTGAAACTAAAGAAAAAGAAAAAATAAATAAAAACTCCACCGCACCACCTCCTCTGACACAGAGGCATCCGCGTAGGGGGCACGTGGCCCGAACCCAGCTGTTTCAAATACAAAAACCCCTCAAACCCCTCACACTCCACCATTGCCCTTCTCGCGCATATTTCCCCATTTGTTCTCTTCAATCAATCTCCGATCTCAAACCTTTCACAGCACCAAACAATGTCGTCGCCGACACCCCTCCTGAAGGACGAGCTGGACATCGTGATCCCGACGATCAGGAACCTCGACTTCCTCGAGATGTGGCGGCCGTTCTTCCAGCCATACCACCTCATCATTGTCCAGGACGGCGACCCTTCCAAGACCATCAAGGTCCCCGAAGGCTTCGACTACGAGCTCTACAACCGCAACGACATCAACCGCATCCTGGGGCCCAAGGCCTCCTGCATCTCCTTCAAGGACTCCGCTTGCCGCTGCTTCGGCTACATGGTCTCCAACAAGAAGTACATCTACACCATCGACGATGATTGCTTCGTGAGTGCCACCCAATCCACACTCTATTCTCTTTTTCTCCATCTGGGTCTGCTTCAATTTTCCATTTTTTTTCTTTTTGGGTGTGTGTAAAGTTGGAAGCTTTGGTTTGTTGCTTGATTGTGTAGATCTGGTTCCGAGAGGTCGAAAAGTTTCCTTTTTTGGTGTTTTTTAAAGTGAACTTTTTTATGGGTGTTGAATTTTTTTTATTTTTTATTTTTGGTTATGCTTTGCTTGATTTTTTGATAGGTTTTGTTTAGTTTTCTGACTTGCATGAATTGGATCGGTGACGATGTGTTGGTCAAGGATCTGTCAACGAGTTTATGAGTGTGTTGACTTTGTGTCCTCGTTAAGATCTATCTAATTCTATCAATCTGTGATCTGTACTACCGTGTTTAAGATTTAGTCAGTGCTTGAATCGTGTTGGTTGGATCAGGCACATTGTCTTTTGAAATCTGATAGCACATGCTGTTTTTGTTGTTTGATACATCATGGGGTGGGGTTGGAGATCTCAGGTCTGATTGATCTTATTGATTTTCAGGTTGCTAAGGATCCATCTGGGAAAGAAATTAATGCCCTGCAGCAGCACATTAAGAACATTCTGACTCCATCGACCCCATACTTCTTCAACACTCTCTATGATCCCTTCACAGAAGGTGCTGATTTCGTTCGTGGGTATCCATTTAGCCTACGTGAGGGTGTCCCAACGGCTGTTTCTCATGGCCTCTGGCTCAACATTCCTGATTATGATGCCCCAACTCAGCTTGTCAAACCTCTAGAGAGAAACACTAGGTAATGGATCCTTTGCGGCATAGTTTGAGACTTTTGAGTACATGTTTGTGTGTTGTTGTTGTGATAGTTTTGTTTTCCATGATTGTTTCATTCTCAGCATTTACCATTACCGTTTTACAGGTATGTAGATGCAGTTATGACAATTCCAAAGGGAACCCTCTTTCCCATGTGTGGTATGAATTTGGCTTTCAACCGTGAATTGATTGGTCCTGCAATGTACTTTGGACTCATGGGTGATGGACAACCTATTGGACGCTATGATGATATGTGGGCTGGCTGGTGCACCAAGGTATCCCCATAATCCCAAACTATTGTTTGATCAACCTATGTTAAGTTTCCTCATTCCTCAACGAATGTTATATTGTTAATGTGATAAACTTTGAGCTGATTTGACTCCTTGTTGATCATGTAGGTCATATGTGACCATTTGGGATTGGGGGTGAAGACAGGCTTGCCCTACATCTGGCACAGCAAAGCCAGCAACCCGTTTGTGAACCTTAAGAAGGAGTACAAAGGAATTTTCTGGCAGGAAGAGCTGATTCCATTTTTCCAATCTGTATCTCTTCCAAAGGACTGCACTACTGTTCAGAAATGCTACATTGAACTCTCCAAACAAGTCAAGGAAAAACTTGGTAAGGTTGATGATTATTTCAACAAGCTTGCAGATGCAATGGTCACATGGATTGAAGCTTGGGATGAACTAAACCCAGCTGGGCCAAAACCTGACGCATTGCCCAATGGTCCGGCAAAGTGAATTTGTTATTGATGTTAGCATCTCTCAATATATAGTTCTGAAGCAGCATCTTCTACTATCCTTTTTGCCAAGAATCTGTGCGGCTCTTAGTTAAATTGTTAGGCAGGGCAGAGGATATGGTTATACTTATCAATATCAATTTACTATTTGCTTAGAAGGCTAGAAGTCAAGAACAATAAGTTTTCATGCGTTTTTTTAATTATATAAAAATTCTACTGGTTCGGATGTACCTTATTATTTGACTGAGTATGTTAGCTTTTTATAATTTGATAGTGAGATTATTACATTTCGGAATGTCTTATTAGAACTGATTTCTTTGTACCAAATAATTGCACGTTTGGTAGAAAGTTTAACTTTAAAAAATAATCGTATTTTTCCCACCCAAAAGCTGGTTTAGAAAATTTTTTTTTACAAGATGCTTTGATCCGAAAATAAGGTTACATTAAGTCTAAAGTAGTGACACAAAGTATCTAAAACATTATCATATTCATTTTTACGAAAGATTAAAAATATTGATGCAAAATGACAAATTTGGTAATTGTTGTATATCTTTGAAAATTTAATTTGATGACAAAAAGATTTAAAAGATTAATTTAAGGATAATTAGAGCCTATTTGGATAAGTTTTTAAAAAAAGATTTTTTTTTCTAAACTTTTTTTAAGTAGAATTTTAATTTTTAGAAAAAATTATTTTGCATTTGGATAGATATATGAGAAGTAATTTTAAATATTAAAAGTACTTATAAATCAGTTTAGATACAAAAAAATAAAAGTACTTTTTTATGGCCAAATTATAAAAAAAATATTTAAAAAGAGGAAAGAGAAGTAAAATTTGATAAGAAATAAAAAAAGAAGGATATGTATTGTAATTTTAATTAAAGATAAAAGATACTTTTAAAAAATAATTTTATTAAAAATCACTTCTACTTTTACTTTTTTTAGAAGTTAGATATTCTTAACTTTTAAAAAAATAATAAATTAATTTTTTTAATTAAAATACTTTTTTTAAAAGTTATATCCAAATACCTATAAAAACTTTAAAAAATATTTTTTTAAAAAAAATAAGTACCTTTTTTCTTTAAAAAAGCCAATTCAAACAAGCTCTTAATCTTTAGATTTAGAGGACTAATTTAAAAGCTGAGGTTGAAATTACTATCTGTGAACCTTTAGCGTGAGTGAAATGTAAAATCTTATTGGAATGATTTTTCAAAGTTTAAATAAATGTAAATTAAGAAAGAGTGACACTTGATCCCATACTCTAGTGGTTGTATCTTATATGTCTCATCTTCAAGTCTCACCTCTCCTTCCAAAAATATTCTCTAGGAATAATTTTTAATTTTGTTACTTTCAATAAAAAAATTAAGAAAGGAGTGAGGATGTAACCAAAATTTCTATTGTCCTCTCCAAATTTTTGGGCCAAACAGTTGTACCAAGGGGCACGTATTGCTTACCGACAAATTTTTTTTTTTAATGGGATCGCTTGCCAATCATTGGGACGGTGATAATGTGTACAGACGATTTTTATTTTTCTTTTCAAACTATAACAATATGAGGTATATTATTTGTACATACCAAAATCTCTAATATCTCAATATTTTCTCTCAGTTTTTTTTTTCTCCATCAATCATTTCACTCTTTTCACTTTCTTTTACAATTTTTTTTTCTCCTTTCTATTTCTGGGTGTCCAAGGTATCTACCTATCCCAATAATATAAAAAATATTTCTCGATATATAGAGGTCGTTTATGATCTGTATATAAAAATAAGGTATATATTGTAGTAAAAATAGAATGAATCTATGATATTTCGCCATACAAAATTTATCAGCGTCTTTCTTGCTGATAAGTTTTGTACATAAATTTGTCCCTAATATTTTGCAGCTATCCAAATTTGGGTAACTATAACCAATGCTCCAGATCAACTTAGAGTGTAAATAGATCTCAGAAATATGGCAAAATATGATACATTTAAGAAAAAAACCATATATCGACGCTTACCTAAATATTTATTTTCATCGAGAAAAGAGATTTGAAATTTGTAGATTGATTTGATTCTTTGATAAACAATTTCATATTCCCTATGACTTGTACCGGTTTGAACTTTTGCGTTGCATGCTTGGATGACACATATTTTAAAGCGGTATTTTTGAAGTATAAAATCCTAACTGATAAACAGAAGAAGAGTCGTTTGGGTCCATTAAGCTGGCAGAAGGAAAATGATTTCTGGGCGTTTAAGTTGGCACAAGTTGGTGAAATAGCTGACTCCATAGTTGATCAAAAACAAAGTACCAGATTCCATACGCAAGTTTCAAAAAGTGAAAGTTTAGGAGTCGCCAAAAATGCTAGAACACCGCCGTTGCCGGGGATCGAACCCGGGTCGCCCGCGTGACAGGCGGGAATACTCACCACTATACTACAACGACCTTGTAGAGTTTATGGCATCTTTAATTGTACTAATGAAAGAATAAGTGAATAATCATGCCGTCGCATCGCGGAATTCTACAATCAAGTGCAATTGAACTTGGGCAAAGCATTCTCCCTTGCACCGTGCTTATCCCTATGTCTTTCAATTATCGAACCTGATCAGTGAGGCTTACATCCTTTTCAGTTTGGTCACGTCAACACCTTGGCTTGGAAAGCTAGGTGGGTTTTATTAGAAAGACAAACGTTGTTACAGCGTGTTTGACGCTAAATGATTTCCAACACGGTTTAGCAGCTTAAGCTTGGTCCTTTGCCATCATTGATTCCAGTCAAATGACTAGACTCACGTGGTGCAATTTAACTTGGCGATGCTCACTCTCTCTATCCAGCAGTTTGCGTGTACTGTTACGTGCTTACGGTACGAGGTTATGTGACATTTGAACTTTGAAGGTGTGCATGTTTGCGTGAAGATGAACACCCCTAAGTAAAGGTTCATCTTGGAAAGACAAAAATAACGGTCACTAGTAGAGACTCTCACTTAATGGGACGTAGTTCTAGTGAAAAGTTGTCCGGATTGAAGTATTTATGCACTGAAGAGCACATTTTGATACATCTCAGGCTTTAGTCCATTCCATCCAGACGGTTATATTAACACTTAAGGGACTTTTGTGTACCAATTAATATCATTGATAAAGCCTAATTAACTTGTTTAGTTGGTAAGTTATGCTACTGACAGCTTCTTGATCCGAATTAGTACAAGCAAACTATTTTAAAAAGTTAGCAGCAGACGACAATGACACCTATTAACTCTTAAGTTAAACCATCCCCGTGGCCAACATTGTCTAAGAATTAGATCACTGGTATAGGTGCGTCTGTTACATGCTGCAAAACTTGTTTCCTGCATCAAACGGAAAATGAAATCTTTTAATCCTCTGAACTGAGATATGTTATGTCTACATATATACTACACAATAGAAAGTAATGCTGGCCAGTGAAGATTAGATAAGGGAGGTGGATGACTTGATTGGTTTAAAACCCAAATGGTATGTTTACGATATATAATTCAGTAAACAATTGATTAAGAAAATAAATCTTTCACTAATGGCAGCAGTTCACATAATTTGATTAGCCACTGATATAGAGATTTAAATGAAAGCCATAAAGATTTTATCTTTCCATTTTCCTCCAAAGTCAAAGAAACATGATTTCAAGCTACTTTATTATGTGTAGTGCTAATCACTAGTTTTTCCCGCAGCAAAGTGCTGCATACAGAAAAGTTGGTGATTAAATTTTCATGAAATAGGACAACATACCTCTTCCAAAGCCCATTAAGTAATCCGGAGAGTGCAGGAAGAATCATTTTCTTGCTTCACCTGCAAGGATTGCCTCTGATGCTCAACTTGCTGAAGCTGTGACGATAGCTGTAGCAAGTCAATTGTTGCAACATCCTCGCAGGAAAGGCGATCTTTCACATTCACAAAATCTGAACCTTGGAAAATTCCATCCGCTATTTCAAAGTTGACAATATCATTATTGTCTGATATCAATATAGGACTAAGCCGACTTCCATTTGCAGGACTCAATTCTGATGGAAACCTATCTGACACTCGGCGCAAAGAAGTCTGTGAGCTTATTCCTATCTTTTCAGAGACCTGACTCATGCTGTGGTGATGGCTATGGTTGCTTGGAGTAACCAAGGGGTGAGCCAAGGGAATTCCTGACGATTGGCTTGAAGAGTTCTGAGATTGAGATGACAGAAGAGAGAGAGCACAACAAGAGTCTGAAATTCCCGATAATCCTTGAACAGCTGATGCTGTATCGAAAACATTGAAGTCCTCACTTCCTAAGGAGGTGTCCTGGAATAGTGATCGTGACCCTGAATTTTGGGCCCCAAGGACATGCTTATATTGGCTGTTATTCTCATAGAATATGCTTCCTGCAGCGGTTGCAGCACCATTTTCGTGAAGAAAGGGAAATTGTTTTTCGATGTATGAAGGGAAAAGAGATCTTGACTGAGGATGCCCACTGGTCACAGGCATAGAAGAGAGATGCCTAAAACCAGTCCTGTGTTCTGCTTTTATAGTTTTCCAGAAGCCACTCATTCCATATTTCTCTGAGATAAAAGTTGCCGATGTTAGCATGGTCCCCTGGAATCTGCTATCTGGAAGAACCAGAAAAGCTTTGTAAAACTTCAAATCAAACTATTTTCACTAATATCAGGTGACTACAGAAGTAGAGAAAATTGCTATCCGGGAATCAGTTAATGTAGGAGTCACGGACCACATTTCAATCAACATCTAATATAAGTAGATGAAGCTGCTCAATGATCAATTTAGGACCAAAAAGAGCTTTAGAATTTAAGTCACATTGCCAAACACAAAGACTAATAACTAATCAAGAGTTTCTGAATATTAAAACGACTTGAAAATTTAGTAACACACGAGTGTGGAAACTCACATTGCTTCATTTTATTTTGCTTTCCCCCATTTTGATAGGAGACAGAAAATGGTTTGCAACAATCAATATATATGCTAAGACATTGAGGTTAGTGATACGACATAAAAACTAGGAATTAAAGTTATTTCCTAATAATTAAAATTCACTTTTTTAGTGTAAACAGGGAAAAGTAAATGTTAGATCAAAAGGAGATAGCTTAATTTCAAAGATGAAATCTCACTCAAACAAGTATGGAGATGTGAAAATCATTCCCCTCAACACCACTATTCTTGTTGAATAATTCACTTATGGTTCAAATGCATCACATAACCACAGAATCCTAATTAAAAAGAAAAGTTAATGTGCTGTAGATGTATTTCCATGGAGAGAATGAGCATTTGAAAATCAGCACCTTCTTTTTGTGGTTCAGAAAGCAGGACATCTTTTGACCGGAATCAAAATTGAGAAGTTAAATACAAAAAGTTAACAAAAATTTTTGGCTCATTTTTAATGAGGCTGTATCAGCATATTAGAGGAAGCTTTTGAAAAGGTGGAAAAAGAACACAGAAAGGGAACCAACCTTTCAAAGACAAGCTTCTATATCTTTTAGTGTCAATAGTTTAAGAATTCAGCAATCAATCACATGAAATGTAATGTGAAGAATGCAAGCCAATGAATTTGCATGCGCCCAAAGAATGGAAATTTGAGAGAAAAGGGAAGTGGGAAGGAGAGAGTAGAGTTATATCATTATCTGATTTCAGAATATATATTATTACCACCACATGGCTGAAGCAACCTCCCGGCCTTTCCAGAGTGAATACCTGCTTGTGGTTTTCTTCGACGCTCATTATGGCCTGCAAGGCGTTTACGACAGCTGCGCTTACCATCATCAAATTCAGCCAGCAAATGAAACCTGGATAGTAAGCTAAACATTACAACATATCCATATATCACAACTAACACAGCTTCTTATTTCAAGCTTATCCATTTCAGAAAATCTGAAGTAGAAAAAATTAATAATGGAGCAAAAATTACGAAGTTAATAAGCATAATCAGACAAGGTTGGTGAGGAAAAAAATGAAAACAAAAAAGCAGATCGAACTTTTGAAACCCTTAAGACAAACAATTGAGGAGGTAAAGACTCATGTTTTAGTATTCAAATAGGCATAGAAAAGGAGACAGCCCTTTGAGGGCTTCAATAATTCTGGGTATCAACATATGTTTAGCTCAAAGCAGCGAGGAATTAAAAAGATTTGAAAGATGAAAGCTTGAAAATTTGACCAACCTACTACATTGCTGACAAAACCTTTGCTCAATGCCATTCACTATAACTGTGGCAGTCTTGGAGTGAACCTCACAAACTTTGTGCCTCTTGTGATAGTCTTTACAGGAGCTGAGATCCTTGTTACAGCCATAGACTTGGCAGTATGCAGTCTGTGAGTGCAAACCTGATGAAGCTCGCACTCTCTTAGGAGCCGTTGATGACTCAGAAGAAGACAAAAACGGCGCTCCTTTGGAAAATGCCTGATCCTTGCCATCTCCATGATCAGCAAACCTTCCCAGCTTCAAATCAATGAGGGAATCACGGCCATTAGAGTCCACCACAGAGTTTGAAAGCTTGAAATTGGAGTCCCCTCTTCCCGAAAGTGCATTTGGCGCAGCCACGACAGCAGTAGTAGTAGCAGTAGCAGCAGTAGCAGTAGTGGTGCTAGTAGTGATTCTGCCACCATGTCCACCACTGCCAATCAGATCATGAGACAATTGTTTCCCAAACAATTCAGGAAAACCCAATTCCTCAAAACACTGATTCTCATCAATGCTTTGCTGACCCAAGGCCAACATGTCGTTTGAAAAGCTACATGGGGTCTTCAGTTCCCATCCAAGGAAGGAACTTTTGCTTCTCCCAAGGGTACTAGGAGGGGAGAGTGTGTCGTTGGAGACATACCCCTTTTCTTCAGAAACATAGCCCCAAGATTCCATTACATGCAACAGAATCAATCAGAGCGCAAGGACAAAACCAAACCAAACAATCCACTTCAATTGACGCAGGAACAGTGTCCTAACAGTGGTACTGTAGCCAAAAGTTCACCTTGAATTTCGTTTTTGCCTAACCCTCAGCTGAGCAAGAAGCTAACAGAGAGGAACCACTGAAGAGCCTTCGTAAAAGCAATGTTGTACACAAGTGCCCAGAAAAGAAAGACGGAAAAAACTTACAAATTCACTCTCCCTGAAGCCACAAGTCCTTGAAGCTCTTTGACTCCTGACAAATCAAATAGAACAGAAAAAAGAGAGAACCAAAAAAACCAGTGAGAAAAGAACTGAAAACCCAGGTAGCAGCCAACAAAGGAACTAGGGGAAAAATAATTTAAAAAAAAAGAGTCAGAAGAGGAGGTGATAAAATAGGTGAATATTATCAAGAACGTAAAGGGTATAGTCAGCTTAAGAAGTAGAGGAGTTGAAGGAGGCAAATACACAGTGAGTCCATGAAGTTATACTGAAAGAGAAAGGCATTGAGTGGATGAGAAAGATGGAAAACCAACTAGTTACCCAAATCATGAGAGAGAGTATTGATTGAGTAGAGTGGAAGTGTACTTGGAATAGTGCGGTTGGAGATGGATGGGGCTGAATCAGAGGGGACTCAAAGGTGAAAGAGATCTTACTGCAAACTCCATGGGAACTGTGAGAGAAAAAGAGAGAGAGAGAGAGAGGGGTTTGTGTTGTGTTGCTATTTTTGGAGAGAGACAATCTGAGCGGACAGCTTTTTTACTTCTTTCTACTTTTGTTTAGGAAGTTCAGTTTGTGCAATGACTCCATCACGACGGCAACTTAATACGACAATTTAAAATAAGGTTTGTTTATGTATTCCTTTTTCTAAAGTAGTAATCATGCAATGCAGGAGAAATTTTCTAATGGATATAATCCTAATATATCGCCGTTAGGACTTATGATTAAAGTGACTCCTATTAGTTTTATTAAAGAATATATTTACTTATTTCAAAGTTTTATAACTTCTTTTTATTTTGAGTGTATTTGAACATAAAATGTTAGATTTATGTTTATATAAAAAAATTTAGATACAATATTAGTATTTGGTTAGTTCAATTAATTTTATACTTATTTTTTTCTAAGCAACATTTTAATTTAAGTATTGTAGATGAAAAAAAATTAATGTTATGAGAGATTTATTTTGTTTATAATAACCTCACCTTAAATCAATATAAATTAATCAAGTATCAGTAATTTAAAAAGATAAAACAATCATGGAATATATACATGTAAAAAAAGAGTTTTATACTTATATACTATCATCACTTACAAAACTAAATAATTTATAGTAAAAATAATGCTATACAATTAGTAAAATATAACAAGAATTTTTTATAGAAATTATTGTAATTATTAGGTGAAATAAAGTGGTGCAATTTATTTATTTATTCAACAATTAATAATTATATTATATTATTTTAACAACTAACTCTAATAAAATTATGATTATATAACATTTTTTATAATAAATTATACTAAGATCAAATTCTTTAAATTATTTCTATAAAATGCGTTCACTGCATAAAGTATCTGCGGTGCATGAAAAGGATCGAATAGTGTAAATTAATTGTTTAATGAAACGATTGTATATGCCTTTACCTAATTTGTCTCCCCCCCCCCCTCTTTCTCTCTCTCTCTCTCTCTCTCTCTCTCTCTCTCTCTCTCTCTGCATGATTAGATGTTTTAAAACTTTTAAGCAACACTTTATACTTTTTATGGTTTTTTTTTTTTTATCCCGATAGTATTAATGTGAGATTAGGGGTCTTTCTTTTATAAAATTTTGAAAAAAAATGAAATAAAATAAAAATAAAGTGATAATTTTATAATTAATATTAAAAATATAAACTAAAAATAAGAAATTTTTTTTGAAATTAAATATATCCCAATTTTTTGGATATTATTGTAACAAAAACATCATATTAATAGTTATCTTATTTAGAGTTTAAATATATTAATATTTTTTCTAAGACTATAATTCACTTACCACTATAGTCTACCTTTGTTGATATACCTTTTAGGTTAATTTATCACTTCATGTAAAAGAACTGAAGTTATATTACAAACTACTCTCTTTAGTTTTAGGCTTGACCAAGTTTTACAGAGAAATACTTTTAGCAATTTATATGCTTAAACGTGAAACATTCAATATTTTCTAAAATATTTATATAATTATAACCCAAGTTTCATTTGACTCTAGTCATCGATATTGCAAAGTACTTGGGTCGGGAGAAAAAATATTTAATCATTTCCTTTAAATATGTAGGAAATAAAATGAGAGAAGTGTCGTTTTCTTGGACAGTATTCATCCATGGATGATGATTCGACACGAGAGAGAATCAAAAGAATATTCTGCTACAAGAAAAAACGTGAAAATGATGCTTCCCCCTGTGTAAATTTCCTTAGAGTTTAATTTTAATGAATTATTATTGCAAATTCTTTTATTATGTTCCTAATTGGAATTGGCATCAAAATTGTATGCACTAGAAATTTAAAAATTTTACTTTTTATTCAATATTTTTTTAGTGATCTCTTAAGGTATGTTGGAGACATATTTAAGTTTTTCATGTTATCTGACGATCAATGGACTTTGAATAAGGATTCAACCATATTAAATTAACTAAAATAAGGGTTTTGCATAAAAAACCTTTAAAGTTTCTATTGTATTTAAAATATCCATTGTATTTAAAATATCAAAAATTTATAAGATTTACTTTTCAATTAAATTTTTTTTACTCTTAACCATGCCCTAAAAACATTAATTAGCAAAAGAGAAGAGTAGAAAATATATAAACCAACTCGAGGTTGATTCACCTAGTCGGCTTTTCGCTTATAAATTTCTATAATTTGGGTTCAATTCTCTTATTCCTCCCACTTTGTAAATATTCAATAGGCCCAAAAATATATTCTGATTCTAGAGCAAATCTTTTCCCAAAATCTAAACTTTTTGATAATAATGATAAAAAAAAGGTAAATAGCAATTATATCCTTTGAAGTTTCATAATATAGTACATAACCCCATAGTTGTGCAAAAATTGCACTCCACCCCAATTAAGTTTTGACTTAAGAGCTAATTCTCACTTAAGTAGAATAACTTGTTAGTTATCCATAAAAAAAAAAAAAAGAGAACCCTTGCTAATATTCTTTACCAATCTTGCACTCACTTGGTTACTATACCAAACCATCTTTGAACTAGTTAGTGAATATTGTAGTTATGTTCCTAATTTCACTATTTGAAGGATTGTTTATAGATATGTCGTGTTTTTTAAGAAAACTTATGTCAAAGGGCTAGCTCTAAATGAATTTGAAGAGAGAAAGAAAGAGTGGAGTACAACGCAAATTGGAAGTGGTTATGAGGGTTCAAATTAAAATCAAAGATTGATCCAACAAAAACTAACAATCAATCAAAATCAAAATAAATTAGTTTGAATTAGTTTTTATTTTACGAAAATCGATTGGTTTGATTTGGTTTTTAGTTTTAGTTTCTAGAACTGCACCAAATCAAACTAAACCAGTAATATATTACACATCAATAGTTATATATATCTATAAAATTTATTACATATTACATATTATTTATCTATATCTATATTTAATATAAAAATACATATAAGTATATTTTATAATATTTTAATATTAAAATTATTCAAATATTCTTGTCATGTTTTAACTCAATATTAATTTTGGACCTTGATATTGTCAATGTATTAAACATATAAATTTCACTAGATAGCCGAAAGTTTCATTTTTAAATATAAAGGCCTTTGTGCGAGACACGTTGTAATTTTCCTTTGTTCTCAATTGATGAAGCAACCCCATGTGCTTTTAGCTTTGTGTGCTTTTAATAAGGACATGTTGCTTTAAATAAGTGAAAAATATTCTTAATTGTTAAGTCAAAATTTAATTGGAGTGGAGTGCAAGTTTTACACAATTTTAGGGTTATATGCAATACCATAAAATTTTAAGGAATGTAATTGCTATTTATTAAAAAAAAAAAAAAATAGAAGGTATAAGGTGGAAAGAGTGTGGACGGATAGTCAATGCCAACTCATCAGTGATCGTGGAATTAACATGCTGGGATCTAATAGACAGGACCCCACACTTCTCATGTGCCCATTTCCTGACACCTGTCGCTCTCCATTCAATATTTTCTCTGTCGTCTTCTGCTCGTGTTTGCACGCTCCATTCAATTTGTTAAAATTGCTATGTCCAATTTGGGCCCCATCGACCTATTTGTGCAGCTTCATGGACTTTTGGGCCGACTCAATTTGCTTCCTGTGGCTAACTCTTAAACTTGGTTTCCAATATTTGCTAAGTTGAAAGCTATGGGAGTCGCGGAAGAGCCTTCGGCTAAGTGGCAAATACCGCACCCAGTGTCACATTGTTACCCCCTAAATCACCCCCCCGCCCCCAACACAAAACCAAAAATAGTGACCAAAAAAAAGAAAAAAGAAAGCTATTTGCGTTAAATGAAGAAATTTTATCAAAGAGATAATATCATCATTTCTAAACAGTTATAGGCTCAAAACTGCGTGCCCATTGTACCAAAAACACATACGAACAGAGAGAACAAGTTCATTAATCAAAAACCAAAATATGGCTTTTAGTTTTTTTTTTTTTTAATCTTAATTATGTTTAAGTATAGGAGAAAGGGGAGATTTTCTCATTTGCAAGAACTTGTTTTTATCTTGATAGAACCATTGATATCCGACTTTATTACTAGGATCCCGACTAGTCCAACTCTACCCAATTAAGGTCTCTAAAAGGGGTAAGGGTAACCTAGCAAATATTTTTTTCATTACCAAAGCTCGAATCCGAGATCTTTTATTAAGGGACCAAAGCACCTACTACCTTAATCAATCCCACATTGGTCATTTGCAAGAACTTATAATGAAGGAGAGTAGAGGTTCTAATGAAGAAGACAGCCAACTTAAGACTACTCACAAGAAGAAGAAAGAGCGCCAATCCAGGTTGTCCAACTCCAGATCCTTTCTTAGTCACATTTTCATTCTCCAGGCAAGCTCAAGGTCCTATAGCCAGAGTATTTTTCATGGCTAGTGCTTTTACACCTTCCTACAGCATTTTTATTGCCATTTTTTGGTTCTCCTTGGCATTGGCAAACGGAACAGAGCATCCATTTTCTTTACATCTTATTAGTTCTTTCAACTTAGTTACTCTATTCCATTGGGTGTACAGGTGAGGGAGAAATGGCATACTTGAGAGAGTGTAACGGTCATGTGACAGAACAAACAACGTCAGCATAGTAAGTTAAAGTTACCTCTTGGGCGAAAAAGGCAAAGCCTAACAGATGGACGTGTTTCAAAATTAAATTCTCAAAAGAACTAATGTTTATGGAAACCAGTTAGAGGATTTCTTAAATATAGGGACTAATACCGGAAACTATTCTTTCTTACAGCTCACCCCATTTCAATGCAAAACTATACTGTTCTAGCCTGCTTAAGACAATTATGAAAAGGATGGGATTAAACAAATATGAGATGCAGCACGAACATAAAAATCCATGTCAGGAGAAAGTTTCCTTCAAGAATCTTGTGGATTGTGACCATGGCACATGTGCGCATTTCTACAAGAGTAAACCAGTGTAAGGAATATTTCAAGACTTCATATAAGAAAATAAACAATCATAAGGGGGGAGAGGAGAGCGGGAAAACCAATACTAAAAATTGTACACAGCCGAAACAAGCAAAAGAGGATACAGCAGCCAGAGGTGTGACTCTAATTCTAGTTATCTAATAGCTTACAAATGATTGCAAGGATCTGAAAGTCTACCAGCAAGTAGCACATATTGTCAGTTCAAAAAATATTCCTCCATCATAATCCAATTCTATAACATTGGTTAAGAAATTATCAAGAAAATTCAAGGCAGAAGAGCCTGATACAAGGGAGAATAACAATGAAAAAGGCAGTGAGCAAGGAGCATAATGTGCTCAGCAAAGTTTCAAAATACAGAAAAATATAACCTCTATGCATCATGAAAAGACCTTAATATACTTCCATCATCTGCCGATGGGAATCTGGGTGTGAAGCAATAGCTGCTACACTCGATCATAACCAAAAAAGTTCTGCTCAATTTTTTGTTCTTCATCCTATCCATTCCCTGTGAAAGTCCAAATGTTAAAATTTTAATTAGAAATTGAGATTGACTAAAACTTTTATGGCATTCACTTTAAATGTACAGCTAAATTCCCCATTACCAAGAAAGAATTTCACCAATACATCCATGCACGCATATAAATCCTGAGATGCTTGTATTACCAGATGACAGACAAATGTCTCATTTATTTGTTCAACATTGATCCAACTTGACATCTTAATTTATGCTATCACAGTTTTTCCCATATAGAACTAATTGCTAGGCAACACTAACTGTCAATTAATAACTTGATAAAATAACCTCAACAGTACAGTCCAACCTTATCTTAAAGTAAAATCTAAACCCTTTGCAAGAATCCACTTTAACACTCAAAAAACACAGATATTAGAAAAATAAACAATGGTTAGGATTTGTTCAACTACAGTAATTTGTCCGGACAAATGACAAATTATTTATGTCTATTTGAGTGTTGCAAATTTCGGTCAATCGATGCCTACATAAGATCTCCCCTCTCATGCTCCAATTATTTAACAAAACAGAGATAGTACACTTAGGGCTAACAAGGGTAGGCGACAAATAGCTCCGAAGAGAACTTGGTTTACATAGGTAACAAGTTCACCAACTAACTGCGATTTTATCAAACATGTTAATTTTCAGCAGCTTACATATCAAAGTTCTTCTCTTGATAAGCTTCATGATATAGCATTAGTATCTAAAATAGCAAACAACCACCCACTCTTATTAGCATCACATAAAAACAAAGCATGGCACACTAACAAAGTTAATATCCGAGTAATGAGAGCCCCATTTCTGTACCTTATTCCATTGAAACTTTTGCGCCAACCTCCCTCATCTTGGCAACGATGGTCTCGGCCTCTTCCTTGGTCACACCCTTCTTCAAAACTGTTGGCACTTTCTCCACAAGGTCCTTCGCCTCCTTCAACCCCAAGCTCGTAAACGTCCTCACTTCCTTGATCACCTTGATCTTCGCCGCAGCATCGAAAGCATCGAGCTTCACGTCAAACACCGTCTTCTCAGCCTCCTTCTTCTCTTCCTCTCCTGCACCAACACCACCTCCTCCCTTCGCTCCACCCTTCTTCAGCGCACCCTTCAAGCCTCCGAGCTCCATTCCCGGGGTCATCAGCATCATCAGAGGGAGCTCGTTGATTCCCTTCTTCTTCTGCATCTCCTCCACCAAGTCCATCACTTCGAGGAGCGTGAGCCCCGTGAGCTCGTCCACGATCGCCGACACCTTCTCCGACTGCACCGCCGGATTTGAATCTTGCGAAGCAGTGTTGAAATTGCGCGCCAAGAATGCGGAACGAGATTGGAGTTGCGATTGGTGATTGGGTGCGACAACATGGGGTCTTAGGGTTAGGGTTTTCCGGATTTGTTGTGAGAAGTGTAAGAATCGCGAATACCTCATTTTTTTTATTATTTTTATATTTTGGCAGGATAATTGAGAAGTTAATAGAAGAGCATAACTCTAATGGTGATGGCAGAAGAAGATAATCAAGAATTCTATTCTTTCATCACATTGAATTTTGAATATAAAATGCGTAAAGTTGTTGGGAAGAGTTTCAGTGACTGGTAGTCTGGGACTGTGATGTGGAGTCTGGCTGGGGCATAAACCCTACAGGAAGACGACGGTAACGTATTTTACGTCTTTGCCCCTGCGCTCATGCTGAAAGAAATTAACTGAAGATACTTGCATCGGTTTGGGCGGGGTTCGTTTTGTTATTGGGCCAGAACCTATCAGGACAAAAGTCCTCTACAATGTCCCAGTTGGAAAAAGCTCATACATTCGACCATAAAGAAGAATTTAAAAGCCCACACCCAGCTAGCTTGTTATTGAGTTGGGCCCTGTTGTGTTCTGGTTTTTCTTCTTATATCCAATGACCGAAAATATGCCCATACCCAACCCATGCATTGCACATAATTTTTAATGGTAATGATGTAACTTTTTTAACTTTTATTGTAGTAGAAATAACTACTTTCACTGTCCATTTTTAAGTGTTCATTTAAATAAAATAATTTTAATCAAAATTATCCGTCATATGAGAATTTAAAAAAAAAATATTTATTATTATTTTTTTCAATTTTATCTTTATCATTTTTAATGCAATGAGAGAAAAGCGATAAGATTTAATAGAGAGAGAAACAGTGGGTAAATGAAAAGAGAACATAGGGTAGTTTAGTTCAAAATAAACTATAACTAGATTTAATTTTTTTAAAATTCTCATTAAAAAAGGTAAAGAAGCAATTATGTAATAAAAAATAATTCAATGAATTCAATAAAAAAAAGAGTAGTTTAGGGTTTAGGATTTATGGTTATTTATACTTTCAGTAGTTATTACTCTATGCTATAGTTTAATTTAACAATTACTAAATACTTCATATAAACATTATATTTGCTGTTTCAAAAGGATTTCAATAGATTCAAAGAAGTGTTGGTTCATGCAAACATGAATAATCCTATGCCTAAATTCTATATTGATTCGTCAATTCTTAGTGGGTTATGCTATTTACTTGTATGATTTCCTGATCTTAGCTTTCAGCATGTGGTAGTCCAGGCTCCACTTTATCATATCACAATCTCCAGAGATTGACAGAGCAGAGCCGGTGAAAGAAGGATCCCATCCCATGCATCCTTTCTTTCTTGCCAAAACCTTTAAACCAATGTCTCTGTTTTGGGCCCGCAAGGTGCAAGCAATCCAAATGGAATATGACAATCACAAAGGGCAATTCGACTACGATAAACTCGGGTACGAAAGTTGCTACTGTGAAAGTGATTCCTTTTATGTTGTCAAAATCACGTCAATTTCTTGTCTGTCATGGCCGGCATGTTACCCGCCTCATGCATTGATATCGAAATAATAGTCACAATTAGCTAGTGACTTTTTTCCAACACAAATTGCCATTTCCACGCCACAAGTTTGCTGACCAGTTGAAGATTACAAGTTCACAATTAATTATAAGCTTTATAAATTTTATATTAGTGACGGTTATTGTTGATAATCACTAATAGAGAAATGTTATTTAGAAAAAGAGACACAAAATTCTAGGAGACGATGATTGTTAGGAGGAAAAAAGTCAAGACTTTGTTTTTTTCGACGGAGATTGTGGCAGATCTCTGTAGAGAGTCGAGACTGTGGTGCCTGTATTGATGCTGATGCGGCTGTATTCTCCCTTGATCCATGAATCCCGTGGTTGTAGGTCTGTTCATGGGAAGAGAGAGACGTTGTCTTACGCTGTGATGACATTACTTATGGAGTTCAAATCGCCGTCTGCTGCTGTGCTGCAGTGGTGGGCCTCCCTGAGTGGTCGTGTTGGAGCGATGACCATGGCTGCCGCAAGGCTCTCTTGTCTTGCGGGAGTGACGGAAGAAGGAAAAGGGGCTGTGCCCCTATTCGCATGACCATGTGCGCTTTGAGTAAGTGCGATATACGCGTGGTGCGTTTCATGTTCAAGTGCTTTGAGCATTTTGTGTCTCGATTATCAAGTATTGGGGTTTGTATTTTTGGGTCGTGATGTTTTGTGTTCTTTTGGAATAGTTTGATATATTATTCTGCTCTTCCTTCTTTGAGAGTCGAGTGTTATCTAATTATATGTATAAAAAAAAATTTAAATGGATTTAACGTTGATCATCCTATTAAAATCAAGATACGGCCTTTGGTTAAGATTTTGTATTTCTCTCTATAATATTCATATTATGTTTACCTTTTTTTATATATATTCAAATAATATTTCTTTTATCAACAATGAAGTTCTATTTGTCCGGTGTAGTCAAACATTTCCAAAAGAACTACTGGCTAGTCTAGTGTGTGTAAGACAAACAGGGAAAATTGTAAGAGAAATAAATTGGACAAGGGAGAAATAAAATTACCACAAGTAACAAAAATGACAAAGTAGGTCAAGAGCTCCATAAAACGAAAGAAAAACTAATCCAGTTGAAGCAATATTTCTTTGTTTTATTAAACGGATTTACTATTTGAACATATTTATTTAGACAACCAACTGCACATGTGATAAAATCATGTTTAAATAAGTATGGATTTTAATTATGTAAAATTTGAACTAATATATTGCTTTCAGTAACAATGTAAATCCATTATTAATTAATATCATATTTAATATTTATATAACTAAAATATATACTTATTTACACAAGAATCACTATATCTAGATTTGGATATTTATAGGATATTTAAAAAGAAAAAAATGGAACCACATTTCACTTTATTAAATGTAGCCTCGACGTTACATTACTACCTTGATCGGTGCATTAAATAAAGGCTTTAGATAATAAAAACGTTACTTATACTCATTTTTTAAGCACATTTATGGATATACCATAAATTGTAATGTAACTAGCGGTGGGTGCATATCATTCCGTTCCAACTTTTTCTTCAACTCTTTCCTTTTCTACGTGTCCCTTCAATATATTCATCTTCATTTGTTCAAATAACACCACTTTTTAGATAAAGGGGCTCAAATAGTGAAAAATAGAAGGAGAACAAGAAAACTATTGTTTTGTCTTCATCTTTTGCTGAAGGGTCGCTTATGGATAGCGGAAAATACGAGTTGAATGGTTTATACCCAAATAGAACATTCCAACTTAATTATAAGTTAGTTACAATTGTTGCACAAGCTTTGACCTCCACTTAAAGTAATGTTTCAAGATCAGGTGTAGCCATGCAGAAAGCATTAGTCATTTTGATCACCAAATTAGCGGAGATTTGACACATCCTTGATATATACTATGTGGTTTTTCCTTAAATAAGAGAAAATGCGCTCTTTGTTGACTAAAATGTCTGATTAGGCAAAGAGACACCATTATTTGTGTTTTTTTGTTTTATCCTTTCCATGATGTTTGAATTAGAACCAACCTTTCCCTTTTACAAAAATTTTGTCTTGAAAACAAAAAAAAGAACACTATCAACTATTTGTCATGTGCCAAGCCAAGAACTTGCAGATGGATTGATTGGGCCTAAATAGCATGTCGTACTCGCAAAAACCTATTGCCTTGGCAATTTCATGATAAATATCTGCGAGGAATGAGCGCACGTGGTGGTGCTAATTGGCTCCATGTATTAACTCTCACTGCAGGAGAGAACCATTCATTTCAAACTTACGAAAAAATAATATTATTTGTATTCATTTTATTTGTATATCATATTAATTTATTTATTATTAATTATTGCAAATTATAAGGTTTTTGTTTTAATTTTTTTTATAATTTTTAAAAATAAATAATAAATGAGGCGGTATAATATATCAAATAAAATAAATATAAATAATATTATGCTACCATTAATAGTAGCATATAGCCATAGCCATGGAATGGGAAAGGGAGGGCCAGGTGGGGCATTCAGTTTGAGCAAGGAACACGCTTGACATGGCGAAAAATTGGAGAAGTTCACATGGCAGACCCAGATCGATAATGACAATAAACGTAACTGTATGTGTCCTAGTCATCAGTGACAATTGATAATGATAATGGTAAAAAGCACAATCATTATTTTTCTTGAGATCCTACGTCATTGGCTGTAGAGGACCCCGCTTCCGAAGGCTGTGGATGAAAGGTCCAGTCCAAATAGGGACATCCAATTGCCAATTGGGCCCTTTGACTTGGTAAATGTTGTATTTGCGTTTGTAGCTCTTAAATTATAGGTGATCGAGTCGTCAGTCCCACCTATCTTTGGGACAAACCTTACTCCACTCTCACTAGTTTTGTACTTGGCCGTTAGATGTAGTTTATTTTTAATCGCACGGCTCTACTTTCATCCGTTCTTTCTATTAATGAGATTTCTTTTCAGTGGCTCAACTCTTAATCTTTTGTAGATCAGTCCTCCCCATTTGACAATCGAAACTAGGCTACCTACAACATATTTCAACCGTGTGTCTTGGCAGTGAAAGAATGCTAAGCAAAGTTTCTCCAACTATGTGTTAGTGGAGAAGTGAGTCGACGGCTTGCGCATCGTAAACCGTGGCAACTATTGACTGTTGGTCACGTCAAAACGGCAAAACCAAGTTCAGAAAGGTGGGTTATCAAACCCTAATCTCAAAGTCAAATAATTGAAGAGAGGTATGATAGACAGTGTACAATTTTGTCGTCTTTGATAATGTATGTTGTGAGGTTTTTCCATGCCCCTCCCCTGCAATTATTCCCCCCTTGTCCGATTGATTATCTGTGGCAGTCGTTGGATGGTTATGTTGTGTGAGCTAGCTTGAGGAATGCCTGTAAATTTTGATGTCCTTTTGTAGATAGGCAGCATTTGTCATGGCCCATTGGGGTATAAGGAACTTGTTCGATGTATGAAGAGGTGGTTGTGGTAGTCAAGATTTGGAGATGGATTGCTAGCATAGGATTGTGTATATGTTCTATTATATTTTTTAAAATTTTTTTTGAGAGGAGTTTGGCTGATTATTTGTGAAATTTTGGCTTGATTATGTTGTAATTTCGGGTGGAGTCTGTGTTAATGGTCATTGAATTTGCTAATGATATTGATGGTTTGTAAATGTTCTTGTGATAGGTTTGATGCACTTGGGTTGCTACTTGTCTGAATTGTAATTGTCGAATTATACATGCATTGATGTGGGTAGAATGTTTCAATGATGCAAAAAATGAAGATAAATTTAAGTTGTCTTTGACAGGTTTTGCCAAGTTAGTAGCTTTGTTCATGTAGTGGTTGCGTAGTCTAGGAGCTTTTGTGTTTGAGGAAGGTATTCCTTTTCCTTCATTTCTGCGCAATTTCTACTTCTTCTAGCTCAACCTCACAAAATTTTGACACTCTGTTTTTTACCAGGTATATCTGTGTGATTGCCACTATATATGAATTGAAGGTGAGCTTTTATATTTTTCTCTTTTCTTGTTCATGATATTTATATTTTGGCTAATTTATTTCATTTGGCCAGTGTGCTCTCTATATCAACATTTGTTATTGTATAGTCTTGCAGATGAAAATGTGGAGGGTTCTGGTTATCTGCAATAAGGTGTGCATATATGGGTTTATGTGTCCATTTAAGGTGATAGCTATGTGTTAAGAAAGGATAAAGCGTTAATTTTAGTTCCCTAGAATTCACTTTTCAAAAGTTTTCTCTGAACTGATTCTCTTTCAATGGCATTCACACAATCTTTTATATGTTGGATATATCTTAGAATTTCTAATTATCTTAGTTTCTAACTCAATTTTTATTTCTTTTGTCTTTTTGTAAATGTTAATTGTCTTAGTCTATGTCCAACCATGCTGTCTTGCTGCATGTGGTCAAAGGAATGAGAATAGCAAAAGTTCATCGAGGGCAAAATCAATTAGAAGCTAAAGAGCAGGTGGATTGTCTTTAGGGACAATGAGAATAGGAGAAACATCTAGCAAGCAAACAGATGAGAATATTGAAAAGAAATTTAATGTTGAGTCAGCAATGATGAGAAAAGATAAAGTGAAAATTGAAGAACCTGATCTTGTATAACTGATGATTTAAATTTCTTTTCATGATTTTGTATAACCAATGATGTTCCAATTCTATTATTTTGTGGAAGCAGCTCTTCCACTTATTTAACTAAATATCTTTGGATATTATTTTAGTGCCAGAGTTTCTTTCTCAAGTTAAAATCCACCATAAAGTGTTTTAGGCGCAATTTGAAACTTCAAGGATCAAGACCTGTGCTCATCAAAAGAGATAGAAGATGTCAGCTATATTGAACTGGTTTGCTAAGTGTTCATACAATGCTTTTTATGACTTCAGAGCATATAAAAGCAAGAATTATAGACTTGGTGATTGATGATGAGGACTCTTAACTTCTAGGAACCATGTCCTAAGGGGTGCATAGTCTAGTTTAAATGTATTTTCATCAATTGGCGTTGTCTAGATATAGGCCTATTGAGTATCTAGCTCTAAATTGTCATTTCTCAGTTTTGTTCTTTATTTTCTAGTTTATGTGAGTATGTACTCGCTCCCCTTTTGTATGGAGGGTTGAGCTCTTTCATTTCTATTTATTACAAAAAAAAAAGGAGGTAATCTGAGAATGTAAAAGGAGTAAGGCTTGTTCTGCAAATGAATGTTAAAGTAGCATTATTCTTTTGTAAAATGATTTCACATAATTAAGTGCAATTGCAATGCTCATATTTACATAATTAAGCAAATGTTCAAATGGCAAAGAAGAAATACTAATTTTGTACCACACTTTAAAATTAATAATGAAGGATAATAATGCAGTGCCACCATCTCCTGCCATTCTTATTGCCCTTTTTCCCAAAAGAAACTACTATGATTAGAGCTTTATAAACTTTCTTTCCTATAGAATTAATGTGTCAAAATTATCTTGCTTATCTATTTCTAAATTAGAGTTTCCAACTGCATATATTGCTGTAGAATATGTGGTCGTTTATCTCACATGCTTATGTGTTATGACAAACTTTAGTAATATTAAAAGAAAATTCTTGTGTCCAATAGCAAATTGAATCAGGTGTGATATACATTACAAAAACAAAAGGTACAATGGTTAACCATATCCATAGTCTATATCAGGTGTCGTAGTGATAACTGAAAATGGAATTTCAACTCTCTCTCTTCCACTAGGCATCGAGCTTTCCCATCAATCAACTGAGTAACATACAAGGGAAAGATGGAGTATGTTGGGTAGTTTAGATATGGAGGAAGTAGTAGATCCTTGTTGGGCTCCACCGTTTCACTAGCAAAAGTGGAAGCTTTGTGTATCACTTCCAATTCCTTATATTATATTTCTCTTTTATACCATAGTTGTTATTGTAGAACCTAGAAATTGCACACAACAATTGAGATTCCCAAACATTATCTCAATCATATGTAGATCATTTTCTCGAAGAATAAACATAACCAAGAAAAATTTTACATGAACATAGACAGGCAAAAAACGAACCATCATCTAGCAAGAGTCTTAGTGAAACTACTACTGATAACCTAAACTAAAGGAATATAAATATTATAGAAGCACAAAGAAGTAAATATGTTAAAGGCATAAAAATCACAGGTTCCAATAAGTTAAATTTCATTTCACATAGCAAGGTCACTCAAGAATGAGTAATCCATTCATTTAGAGAATAACAAAGCTGAATTTGTAAGAAAGGACTAACAAACACACACACACACACACACACACTCGCCAAGCTTCAACAATAATGTACTTAACACCTTATGTAATCTACTTAGTAGCTTTTGTGGTGGCAGCTAACCACAACATTATTGAACATGTCTATAGCTAGTCTAGTGTGGCGAGCTTTATTTCCATTAGATGATAGAGTGGGTGATATGAAATTGCATATTATCACAGTTCCAAAAACCATTCCACTCAATTATATGTGACTATTTCTATGTACACTTTTGGTGCCTATAATAAATTAATCAACAAACCCCCGCCATCTAAAGCACCAAATCTACCCAGTTAAATATACCTTAACCCAAGTAGCTGCATCACAAAGACAAATTTTTTTTTTTTTTTTTGAGCAGGATCCTAGCAAATTAAAAAATGGGTAATTGCCAAAATATTTCACAGGATAACAAAAAAAAAAAAGAAGATAAATATTAAATATATTCAAACCACCACAACAGCAACAAACTCATTGCCAACCCAGAGGCTTGATGTTAAAACTCGTGCCACCGACAACCTCTCCTTTGCAGTTAGTTTAGATTGTGAACACTCTCTCACAAACCTTAACACAGTGCTATGTTCAACCAGTATACAGATCGACAAGGCCACTGCAGACCACCTCGCAAAAGGGGCCAAATGGACAGTGTATCTATTTGCTCCGATAAGAATAGCGGCCAAGCTGACCAGGGGTCTATTTGCAACAAAATTAACCTGGGTCCCTATTTGCAGACATACGGAGGGATTATTTTGTTATTTTAAAAGGGGGAGTAACGTTAGTCCCAAAGATAGGTGGGACTAACCAATCGGTCACCTAAATTATATTTGACCAAAAATTAAGAATTTTGTTTAGACCTACAAATTATGATTTGAGTAAAAATCTCCAAGAAATCTCCTACTCCTTTCAGGTATCTCTATCAAATTAAATCGAATTAGTTGGATTCCTAGTAATAGGGCCCAGATATTGATGGTTCCATCAAAAAAAAAAAAAATCTCTTATAATTTTTAACCAAATCATGGTTTCATAATTTTAAATAAAAAACTAAATACATTTTAAGAGAGTGGGTTTTGTCCAAACTATGATTTGGAACCATGCAAAGGAAAAATTATATGCTATTATAAACGCATGCTCATACTTAAAACTAATTGCTTTTCTAAGTTATAAGAATGTTAGTTTTTGGGCTGAAATAATGGTGGTTTAGTTTTTTGAAGGTGCACAACTGGATTTCTTTATATATGAACGAAAATGTATTAATCAATGAGTTTTAATTTGATAGATACATAAAAGGAGAAATTTTTAAGTGTTCTTAAAATAAAAGAAAATGGTAATTGGTTTCATTTATGAGAGCCTCGCTTCTGGTTCCTCCTTTTTCTAATGATAGTCGATAGGTTTTTTATCCCTGCTGCGTTAGTGCAGTAGTTAAGTAGTGATAAATTAAAGATCAAAAGAGAAATCTTAAATTATTTATAAGAATCAAAAATAAAATTCTTAATATTTATAAATACTAAACTTATTTTCAAATATTTTTAAGGACTAAAATTTAAAATAAGGATTTAATTTGAATACACTGTCAATGTAAAATAATTTTACACAGATATCCAATCATATATTGCTACATCAATAAATTCTTTGACATAACCATCCACTATTTGAATGGTCATGCAAATAGAAGATTTTAATTGGATGACAGTGTAAAAAAACTTTACACTGTCAGTACACTCAAATTAAACTCTTAAAATAATAGGGACCAAAACCAAAAAGTTAGAAATTAAAAGAAAAATAAAAAGTAAAGAAATTTTTTTAAAGAATTTAAAAATAAAATAACTTATATTTATAGAAACTAAAAATATATTTAAACAAACTTTACTTAAATATCTTAACTTCGATTTTGACTTGCTCACTGGTTGATTTCTTTTTATTGGTGGTTGTCACTGGTTGATTTCTTACTTGTTTGCTATCACATGAATCAAGCAAGAAATTGACTGTTACAAGTTCTTTTTATAAAGTTGAGATTAATTTTCGTGAATTTCTTAAAAGAATAAAAGATACTAGTCAAAAGAGCAGTAACACATCATTCATAATTTCTCATAAAAATATATTTCGTGTACATTATCGTGTCTTTTGTAGAAATCAAGTAAACAACGCCTTTGTGCGCATGATAGTCGTATAAGTAAATGTTTTTGAAAGCTTTTTTTCATCCCTCTTAAACCACGCCAATTTCTAAAGTTTATTAACCTCCAGCGAACTTCGTTTCAATTGGATTGATTTACTATCGAAGTAAAACTATTTTGGTATTAGTTTATTCTCAATCACACAAAATTCAAAGCAAAATCTTCTTTTTATCAATATCTCTAAACTCCCAGAACAAGAAAGGAGCAAAATACAAAGCCAAAAAATTAAGGATTTGTTTGATATGCTTGATAGTATAAGGCCTGATAGAATAAGGGTTGATAATATAAAGGCTGATTATATAAGGCCTGATAAAATTTAATACTATACAGTGTTTGATATATTATTGTATAAGATATTGTATTATATATAATATAATCAGAAAAAGAGATTATAATAAATATAATTTTTGAATATTAAATTTAAAATTTAAAAATTAATATAATTATTTAAATATTTATTACAATTATTTTAGCTATTTATTATATATAAATATAATTTTATATTAAAATCTATTTATTTATTTTTAATATTTTTTCATAATATAAAAAATATGAGTGAGAGAGAGAGAAAGAGAAAGAGAAAGAGAGAAATAATAAAGAAGTTTTTATTACATCAAAATCTAAATAAACTTAATATTATATTCTTATATTTGATTTTTTTATTATATATAATTAAATTTATATTAAATATTATTTATCTATTTTATTAATAAATTTTTATTTTTATATTAGTTTGAATAGTTATTTTATAATTATTATTTTTAAAAAATATTTATTTGTTATTAAATTTTTTTATTAAATAGTATTATTTTTTGTTTATATGGTTTTTATTTTTTATTATTGATTTAATAATTATTTTTATTTTAATAAAATATATTAAAAAATAAAAAAGTGAAAGAACCCTTATATATCAAAAATTAATTAGGCCTAATACAATTTTTTTAGGCTGGATTAAGTTATTCATCATTTTGACGTATGAGGGAGTTTTGATGGATAAACTTATATAATACGTTAAATATACTAAATAACAGATAAGATCATAACATATTATATTACCTTATTCTATCATACCTAATATAACATACCAAACACACCTTAACACAACAGAACAAAATGGAGAGGGGAAAAAAGAAAGTGCCGAATTACGCAAGCTAATGAAAGCGTTGGCTGAATGACCGGTTTATAAATGTAAAGAAGAATGACTGGTGGTTGGTTTTGTATTTTACGTCGACTATTTTAGCTCGCACGTTCAGTAATTAAATTATGCATTAAACTAATATAATTAATTATCACTTAATAACTAATTTTTATTTTTCACTTAGACACATGAATAATCTAATTCATTAAATCAATTTAAAATTAACCGAACCGACGAAGAAAAACACACTCAACGAACGAGTCAATTGATCTCCCGATCTCAAATGCAGATGGTTAAGTGGGGATGCAGTACAGCCAGCTGAACCATGTTGAAAACTTGATCCAGCGGGTCAATATCATATAAATTGGAACAGTATCAGTAGTACTCTTGAAAGGGACACTAATATGGAAGATGATCTCTTCTAATGTTACATCAGCCACTAACAGAATAAAAATGAATTGGAACACCCCTCGTGGTCCCCTTTGACTGATATATGAATTGAGTTCTCCAACTTGCTTTTCCAATTTCCATGTTCATATTAGTCCACCATAAGATTAAAAATAGGCTGCTTGAAACTCTCGTCTCGCTCCGACTTCCTATTTCCCAGTCTCTCTCTCTCTCTCTCTCTTACACATAAATTTCCGATGTGAGTATTAAAATTTTATGAGTAAATTTTATATATAAAATTAACATAACCTTAAAATAATTTTACTCAAAGCCAATCAAATCTGCGCTGAGGAGGCCGGAAAATTGGATTTGATGATTGTGTGTGAGGTGAAGTGTACTGGAGGGAGAAGATGTTCCTCGGAATGCAATACAATGTTCCTTAGAAAATGTGCGAAGCAAACGACGAGGAATCGACCACAAACCCTCGGTACATAATCTGCTTTGCTATTGACACGTGTGCAGTGGCGCTGTACTTTTTTGTGTCATGTCCACTCAGCCGTTAATAACGTGCGTTACTGTTTTCTCTGTGTGACTGCGTGCTATTGGAATCTGCCCACTCAAAAGTCGACACGTCGCATCTCACTGTGACTTCTGCTGTGTCAGTTTTAAGATGGCTGCCTCCATCACCGTCTCAATGCAAGAACCAGTGGTCCTATTACTGTTCCGGCCAAGGCCAAACCAACCAGCCACACCTTCATAATCGGCTTTTTTTTTCTTTTTTTTGTTTTCGGTGGCACCTTCACATCTTTATAATTTGTCTAATTCTGAATGAGTACACCATAATAAAATTGATAGGATCGATAAATAAATGTGTGAATCTTAATACAATAATGAGACCTATTTTTATTTTAAATGTGTAAATATAAAATGTTAAACTTGCTCGCTTATAAAAATCTCTCAATTCTCACTTGTCACAATAAAATAACACAAGCTTCATATTAATTTTTTATCCTCTTCATATGCTAATGCTTTATTTGGATAAAGAAAAAGAGTTTAATTTTTATATATTAATAGTATAAAATATTTTTACACTATTATTTAATAGAAATACAAGAACTATCATATTGTTATGGATAGTTACATGAATTTAAATTTAAAATATATTATATAACAGTTTCTTATATTCTTATTAAATGATAATATAAAAATATTTTATATTATCAATCATAAAAATTAAATTGAAAGAGAAAAAATAGAAAAAAAATGAAAAGAGAAGATAATAAGAAGAAAAAAGAGATTTTCTCTTTATGTGTTTAGATAAAAAGAAATTGAAAAAAAAAGAGCTGTGATATAATTTACATTTATAATTTTGCAATAATCATCGAAATTTCTGTGTTTTCTTTCCAACTGTGAGAAGAAAACTTTTAACATGGGATCTATTTTATTTATTTATTTATTTTCCTTTCCTTCTCTTTTCTCTACTAATCAAATAAAAGAAAATACCTAAATTCACTTATTTTCTCTTCCTTTTTTTTCTCTCTTTTTCTTGAGAAACAAATAAGGGATAAATGTTATTTTTTGAAGAAAATTATTCTTGTTCTTCTAGCTGTTCCCATTTTATGTACCAAATATGATCACTTAATCAATTATTACATAACTCACAAAAAAGTTATTGATTAGAATACTCTGAAATACGAAATTGAATCTTGAATGGGTAATTGTATATGCCACTTTATCTCATTTAACAATCATCATTATTTTTTATCACAAATTTTTAAGAATTTTTTTTGGGGACTAAATTACATTACATTAGCTTAAAATGTCACTTTAGAAAGTCAACAAAGGTTTATATATTTGAAAGTGCTTAGTAAGTAAGATTATTAACCGGTAAACGAGTGCATAATTGGGTGTATTTATTTCAACTTAAAAATAATAATTTAAAAACTTAAATTTTAAATATAATTAAAAAATAAAAATTAATTTTTTTAGAAAATACTCTTTTTAATTTTTACGAAAAAAATAAAAATAAAATTTTTAAAAACTATAATTATTTTTAAAAAATTATTTAAATATATAAAAATTAATTTTTTTAATAAAAAATAATTTTTTTATTAACAAAGTCCCAAACAGACACACCTTGTTTGACGTTCGTTGTAACCTAAGATTTGAGTATAATTTCGATGACGTCAAAGGATTTGATTTTCTACCAAGTTATTTATGTCTCTCTTGCTTAGATATTTACACCCCAAAGAATCTATATATATTTATATATATATGTCCGAACATCTTGAAAAAGGAAAGGGAGCTAGTGATTAGTGACATCTCCCAGGTCAACGGATTAAAACAATTCCACTTGTCAATATTATATTATGGGGTTTCCTATGGTACTTTGCATGACTGAAACTTGTGTACGAATAGGCTACAAATTTTTTTTTTTTAGAAAAAAAGAAATTGAGCCTACCTTGCTTGTAAGGCTTATACTGGATTTTCATTGCCAGCAATTCCCATGTATTTAATGTTATGCTATAATGGCATTTAAGTAAGTATACAATATTAAGGAATGGTGGATATATCATAGAACAGGAGTTGAGTTTTAAACAATAATTTTTTTCTTGATAATTATATTTTCAAAAAATCTGTTCATGCAGGAAAATATACAAAATACAAAGAAAAAGTTGTCTAGAAATTACCTACCAGCTTGACAATTCATTAGAAAAATACGTATACTCTTGGACGAAGAAAAAAAAAAATAAGAGAGAAATACTTACATAAGTTTTCTTCATCTAGGAAAATTTCCACCTTTCAATATATTTCATTGGGATTGTTGGTCTCGCATGTGACCCACATGTAAATGTCTAAGGGCTGGTATTTTCTTCATGTAGAATAATCTTTCTCCAAGAAAATACAACGAAAATTCCGATTCATAATTATTGTCTGCTAACAGACTCTTTTTTTGCATGATCTATGACCTAACTATATGAATCCATTTAGAGCATTAGACCAAATGATCAAATCTTTTATTAGGGCGGCTAATTGTAAGATATTAATTTTTAATTTTTTTTTATAGTAGATATTAATTTTTACTGAAGTTTAGGGATGTCAATTAATTTGCATTGTAAGCAGTTTTACTTCCGTAAATATTGGTTCTGCGACTAAACTATGGGACTACGACGAAGTTACAAGTTAGCAACCTTGTGTCATAGTTCATCATTTATTTATAGCAGTTTGCAGCCACGTTTATATCATTTTTCAGGTGGCAAAACATTATGTCTGTTAAATAAGGAAGAAGAAAGATTTAAAGAAGGAAGAGAGTCATAATTTGTTATGAAGCGTATGACAAACAAATACATATGCTGGACTACTTTGAATTTTCAATTCATTCAATACTTGTTCTTCCTAAACATATTTGGAGGATTTTTGTTTGGAATTGCAAAATCATGGTTTGTTGGGGAAAAAAACAAATAGAGACTAGCTTTTACCAAACCATAATTTAGAACTTTTCAAACAAAAATCCAAACATGCCATAGTAGGTGGATTAACTGGGCACAAGTTACCCAAGTGGCATTCATACGAGGAATACTAAACTCTTCTATGCGAAATTTATTTCTCTAATGGTGGGAATGACTTGATGCAAAGAACTAGCTCAATAAACCCTCCATGAAGCATTTCCAAACTTTCTTGATGCTTTTGGAGTAAATTCTATTTTTTTTTTAAGTTTGTATTATTTAAATTAAATGGTCAACTCAGTTACATAAATTATTATTTTCTTTTTCTTTAATTACATTTTTAAATACGATAGCTCATGTTGTATATAAGGTTGTTGCTGACGAAAGAGGACATAGCCTAGTAACTCTATATTTCCTATTCAACCGTAAGCAAAGTTCATTGAAATACTAAATATATATGTCAACTAGTTAGAAAGTTCTAACACATTTTATGGAAGAAGAGTACTTCTTCCTCTATAATGAATTTTAGTCACATAAAATTTTATATGGGACTTATTGTATTGTACTTTTTGCATAGATTTTGTGGTGAAAAAGAAAGATGGAGAGAAAGAATTTCATTTTCCATGGAAAATTAAAGAATCACTAATTATACTAAATTTTCAGGTGTTCTACTTGGTTTAATTAGTTTCAAGTATGGCCAATGTGACGGATGATGCGGTGGAATTGTTAAAAAAACTTAGAGATCTAGCTAACTAGCCTTTCTGTTTTCTTCGGCTACTTGGGTGCCCCCCCCCCCCCCCCCTTCTAGTTAGTTAGCCTGTGTGGTATATATGGAACACTGGACAAAGAAGATTAAGTTCAACTTTTTGGGGTACTAAGATAAAGTACAAGATATGAGAAACGATATGCTACACTAGTAATGCAAACATCAATATTTGCCATTTTTTGATTTGGCTGATTAAACATATTTTTGTGACTGTAGAGTACAGAGATTAAAACCAAACACAAGGGGCAACCCTTTTTCAGGGTTTCCACTTTTATTTCTTCTATTGCACTTATCCCTTTTGGACCCCAAGCAAAGAGGCCTTTTAATAAAGGACTCTCATCTCTTAACCAATACAGGAAAGGGAGTTCCGGAGAGAGAGTGTGGGTGTGTCTGTGTATTTTTAAGGAGAGACGGAAAGAGAGAGAGATGGGAAGGGGTAAGGTCGAGCTGAAGAGGATAGAGAACAAAATCAACAGGCAGGTAACATTTGCAAAGAGAAGAAATGGGCTGCTCAAGAAGGCTTATGAGCTCTCAGTCCTTTGTGATGCTGAGGTTGCCCTCATCATCTTCTCCAACCGCGGCAAGCTCTATGAGTTCAGCAGCACCTCTAGGTATATATATATCCCTTATCACCTCTAAATTTTCTGTATCTGTTTTGTGTGTGTCTCAATGTTTGTGTATAAGTGCAAACATGTAGCAGTGACATGTGTGCTTGTGTTTGGGCGATTTTTGTGCAAGATCTATGCTTCAGTGCTTCTTTTCCACAACCTAGCTACTTGCTGATTGATACATATATTGTACTTATTTACCTGCATATGACTTTCCAACAACTCACATAAGCAAGCCCCCTAGAATATTGTGTGTGAAGTGTAAAGTCCCGATCTTTCCACTCTGGTTGTTTTCCAGAATTTATATATGTACAAACAAATGAAATTGTCACATTTCTACCCCTTCATGTGAAGATCTGAAACTCTACCTTGTTATATCCCTCTATTATGGGAAGGAGAGTCAAAGAGGGATTTTGAAAAAGCTTTGCTCTTTCTCAAGATGGGTCATTCCTGAACTAGGGCTACATCCTTTCTGGAACAGAAGAGTGTTACAATCATTTTTATTCTTAAAAATAAAATATTGAAAGAAAATCATATGAGAAACTGTGCATTGGCTTCCTATCAGTCCTCTCAAATTTTAAACCAAGTTCATTAAACTTGGTCGAATAATTTCTATACATGAAGACAAAGCCATCTGATTTGAATTTTAGTTTTTTATTTTTCTTTTTTAATATTTTCCCTACATGTGATTAGAGATAAACTATTAACAGTCCAGGGTTTACTGTTATGATTTGGTGTCAGAGATGGGATGTTTGATGTGAAAACCTGTTTTACTTTACGCTGCAATTTAAGGATGGCTGAGTGAGAGAGAGGGAGCGTCTCCTTTGCCTTCTAAGGCTGCAAATCAACTCCAATCTTTAACTAAAACCGTTGTGGAATAGCTGGCTTCATATACAACAAAGACAGAGAACAACATTGTCCTCACTATTTGCAGAAAAGATTATAACGGACAATTGTTTACGTCTTCAATAATGAAAATAACCATTGGTTTATTAATTAGCTATAGTGGTTAATATGTAACTTAATATCGCTTAAATGCAAGAATAGGAGATTAATATATATAACAAGCAAACAAATAAAAAACTCCTATATTTAACTTATACTGCCTTGACCTTATCAGCCCCTTTGGCTTATGCATTAACCCACTCTATTCTTTCCGCTTCCTGTTTTCCTGAATCATAGATTATGTATGATCAAACTTTTTTTCCTCTTTTTCTTTTTCTTTTGGTGATGGTATTACAGCTTTCCTTTTGTTGTTAGAAAGTCTTGTGTTAGGCTAACTATGGTTATTGACTTCAGATAGCGATATTGTTTTAAAAGAGTTTATATAAAGTGAGAAAATAAAAGTATATTTATTGAATTGATAAAGCACATCTTAATCATAACCTACCAAACAATTGAAGGGTTAAGACATTTTTACTTACTTATTTTAAAGATAACTGAGAGGATTTCTTTTTTTCCCCTTTTCTCTTGATCTAGTAAAGACTACTCGTGAATGCAGTTGTCATGAGAGTTCCATCTAGATGCGGTATTGTTTTTATAAATTCAGTTTGTTTATAATATCGTCTTCGGATTGACCATTGGATCATTATGGTGTCTCGAAAATGTTAACGAAGATAGGTTAATTGGTGATACTATAGATGGTTACAAAGAGTGCCAGAGGAAAACAAGGGTTCACCAACTAGTCAAAGTGCATAAATTATCTGCTTGGTTATAGACAGCCAATATTTTAAATGCATAAAATTGCTTTAGCGGTCTATTTTTCAAATTTAATTTTAATACAATGTAAGTGTAAATTTTTTTATAATCATCAAGTTATGTATTATTATATTATAAAAAATATTTAATTCTTGTATAATTAATACTTTAAAAGTCAAATATATAATAATATATAATTAAATAATAATATAAAGCGCTTTATATATATAGTATTAAAATTAATATCTTTTTTTTTTTTAGAAGTTAATCTATCTTAACTCTTCCTCTTCATAATATGTCCTAGTGGAAAAATGGTTTCGGTTTACATTTATTTTGTAAAAGGATTTTATGTTTTCTATTCTTGTTAAGGTTGAGCTGTTCTCTCTTCTAAGCAAGAGTTGCAGTAAACTTTCTGCACAAAAAGCAGTAATTTCTCTCTTCTAGGTGGTAGCATTTTCCTTCCGGTAGGGTACAGTAATTTCTGACCCTAATAAAGCAGCGCATTAATTTAATTCTTTTCCTTTTTTTTTTTTTGGGTTCAAAAAGTTACCAAGAATTGAGTATTTGCCTAATGTAACAGCATGATGAAAACTCTGGAGAAGTACCAGAAGTATAGTTACAGTGCACTGGAGTCCAGCCGACCAATCGGTGACATGCAGGTAAGTCTTCAGTTATTGTTATGGAAATAACAGCTCTGTTTACACGGATAAAATTTCTCATAAACTTTACAAATTCTCATTATCACAATCTCGTGTTTTTTTTCATACCATCAGTGACCGACTTTTTTTTTTTTTCTTTTTTCCTTTGGTGAAATTTCGTATACAACCACTATTTTTCTACAAGAAGTATCAGTTGAAAGGATACTGTCAAATTATTTCCATCCACCTTTAGTATATTGAAATGCAGGCGCCTAATTCGAAACTACCTCTTTTGGAGATAGTATGCTATAATATTTTTTAAAACAACACTGTTGTTTGATACGAATGATAATTTGTATAAAACATACTTATGTGAAATTAGTTTGAGTATTGTTAGCTTTATTAGTCAGTGTCATCCTTAGAATTTAATAGGATTAACATTTTGACCCATAACATCTGTAATAAGTGCATCCTTTTATATTTTAATGCAGTTCTGAAAAGTTTTAAGAAAATAAAATTATATTCTTACTAATAGTTATAGCTTTTAACCTAATAATAAATGCTTGATTTAATAAGTGATATCTGAGCAAGGTCATTGTTCAACTCCTTTTATTTGATACAATTTTGAGAAACTTTAAAAAAATAAAATTATATCCTTACTAATAATTATAACTTTTGAGTTAACGGTAAGTGCTTAACTCAACACATTTAAAACACCCACCCATGTATAATAATGCAGTGCCTACTTTAAGTTTTTCTTTTTATTCTAATTCCTCCATATAATTCGTACTTTTCTTTTGTCAACTTCCTTTGTAACATATAACAGTGTGTATTCTAAAAAGTTGCGCTACGGGATAAAAAAATGTTACTATATTAAAATTATTTATGATATAGGTTGAAAAATGTGCGATAAACATTATTTTTAGAAAAATATCCAGCATGTCTTAACTTATGTTATATTCTTCCCGTTTTAATTTATTTGTCTATTTGAATAATTTGATATATTCTTAAATCAATATATTTGAATATAATTTCCCTCCATTTTAATTTAAGAATGTATCTAATTATTTAAATGGAGGAAAATTATATCTAGATACATTAATTTAAGAATGCATCAAATCATTCAAATAGATAAATAAATTAAAACGGAGGAGTAATAAATAGTCTCAATGTCATATTTTCGCCTTTTGGTTAAAATGCAACATACTACCTCTAACAAAGGTAATATCAAATCAACATCTTAAATATGTTTTGTTAGCTTATTTTTTTGAGCACATAAGTTAGGTACTTAATAAATAAATTATGAAATAAAAAGCGACATTTAATTTTAAAACTTAGAAAACATATAATACTTTTATCATTGAATAATTAAGATGATTCAATAATGAATAATAAATGTGTCTTAGATTGTGGCATGTTAACAAGTCAAACTCTATTCAAATTTATGTCCAAAATCAAATTTGTTTCGTGGAAGCTTGCTGCGATTATCTTTTTCTTTGAATTACTGCTATTTTCTAATTTGGTCTATCTTTGTTTATGCATGGCATCGCTTTCACTACCATACAAAAGTAACTATTCCTATCTGCTAACAAATACGTCACTTGACAGAACAATTACCAGGAATATGTGAGACTAAAAGCGAAGGTAGAAGTCCTGCAACGTTCACAGAGGTAATTAAATTAAAATAGGACTCCATGCAGAATGCACCATGGCCACTAGCCCTAACCATATTGTCAGTCTTATGCAGATATAGTTTAATTTGAAGTACTTTAAACGAGAAACTCTTTTATCTCATATAGCAAAAAATTTCTCTTATTTGTTCTATTTATTCTATGATAAATCAACTTAATTTGTGATGATGATTTAAAAATATAGTACTAGATGGTTAAGAAAATAAAGATAATCCACAAAATTAATTGTCAATCATGCAATAAAATGGGATAGAATAAGGGAAATTTTTTGCTCACAAAGTATACAAGAATTTCTCATTATCTATATATGTATATGGTGTGTGTGTGTGTGTGTGTGTGTGAATAATTGTATATGCTATATAGGAACTTACTGGGGGAAGATCTTGCTCAAATGAATACAACTGAGCTCGAGCAGCTGGAGAATCAACTGGAGGTAGCACTCAGGAATATTAGGTCAACAAAGGTGACTTCGATTCCAATTATCATTGTTCTCAACAAGTTTGTAGTTCTCTTATACTTTCCCTTTCAAATAAGCTAATTATAAGCGATACAGTTTGCAAGTTGCAACTGCAAAAGAAGGAGGTTTTGGTGGAGTTTGTTTCTAAAGTATATGGTCTTCACAGTTATACATCTTGACTAGCTAGCCTTGCCTGGTGTTCTTTCTCTTTGCAAATTAAATACTTTCACATCTCTCTTATTTTAATTTCTTTTGTAGTTTTTAACCTCTACTTCTACATTTTTCCAGACTCAATTCATGCTTGACCAGCTTGCTGATCTTCACAACCGGGTATGTGGGCCTTGTTCTTTTCTTCATTGGTAGACCCGATATCATACGATATCATCCTAGCTATTCTTTGCTTTGACCTTGGCTTTTACTGATTTGATGCAGGAAACAGCGCTTGTTCAAACCAATAATGCGTTACGGAGTATGGTAACAATTAATTCCAACCAAAATATATGCAGATCTTTTATTTAAACTTTAATTATTTGACGAAGCATTCTCGATATTTTTAATGCTACTTTTTTGATAAATACTTTTTATTTCATGCTTTTATTTTCTTGTATATATCCATAGGCCCATTGCTATTCTATGACTACAATTAACAGTCCATAAAAGTTCTTATTCTTAATTTTTACTAGCTTGGATTTGAATTATTACTCAGAAATTCTTGTTGAGAAGTTCTCATCTTAGGCATGCATGTAAATCAAACTTAACATGAATAAGGTTGTGTTAATTAATAAATAAAAAATAATAATATTTGTACTTATTTTTGAGAACTCATTATAGAGACTAAATAAGAGAGAAACATACTAAATAAAAGAGAAACATATAAAGCATTGAAAAATTCTTATTTGATTATGGAACACTAGAGTAGATATGCTTATGACTACTTGAAAAATGACATTCAATTTTAAGTATTACAAGGAGTCATAACTAACTATAAAATGTCATTTTGCTAGCAATCAAATCATATTTAGCTTGGTATTCTATGACTATACAAATTTTTTTTAAGATAGTGGATGTTGAAAAAGTAAAAATTGGTAAACACACCTAATGAAAGAAAGACATATGGTGATAGGTCTATTATTTTTTACTTTTCCAACATCCCCCATCTTGTATATTTTTCTTTTATTGAGTTCTAAAATAAGTAAAAATAATATTTTTCATAAATAAAAAGCGAGAACTTTATATTCAACGATTTCTCTGACTCGTACAATCACTTCAGTAGAATCTGTATTGTGAAAGAGTACTGGATTAAAAACAATGTCCCATGCTTATGAACGAGTGTTAAGCTAGGCGGAACATAAACGTCATAGCATATATAGAATCATTCTGATGTTTACTAATAGACAACATGGTGTTAGCTGGGTACGTTTCTTTCTGATCCAAACTCTCACTGATAAAACAGTTGGAAGAAACTAATAATTCACAAGTTCCAGTTAGACTGGCTCTGGAAGATGGGGGGCATAACATCCACTACAACCGGTTTCCTCCTCAATCAGAGGGATTTTTCCTACCTGTGGGAGTTAATCCCAACTTGCAAATTGGGTAAAGTCAATCTCTGTATAAAAAACCCAAGATTTGTTTGTACATAAACTTATCAAAATTTCTCCTTTTATTTGCTTTATTGTATTTTTTTATTTTCAATTTATATACAGTATGCTAGCTATAGAGTAAATGATTTGTTGATTACAGATACAACCAGACGGGTCATGATGATGTAAACGTTGGAGCTTCATCCTTAAATATGCAAGGATTCGTCTCCGGGTGGATGCTTTGACGACAACGAATTTGATTACATCCCATAAAGACAAAGTGCTGTAATGGTCTAATGGATGATCCCTTCCAGCATATCCTTAATATATAGTATATTTGTCTGTTTTTATTTTACTATGCACATTAATTATTTATCAATGTTTAAATAAATAAAAATTGTGAGTAGTACTGTCAAAAATATGTGAACCTAGAACGTTGTATAATTGTATTGAAGTTAACACTTTGTAAGCGTTTATGCTTAAGATGAGTGCCACGATGCTTTGATATATATGGTTTAAAATTCAAGATCACCTTGCTTCATAAGCAGAAATATTTTTTGAACCACCAAGAGTAATGGATACGTAGACATCTCCTTTATTTTTATTCTTTTTCCCCTGCTTTTTTGCTTTTTCATTTTTTTTTATAAATTTTTTTTTTCTTTCTCTTTCTCTACAAATATCACTGCTATTCGTATATTATCTATCTGCTTTTTCCAAATTTTCTTTGCGGTCAAAGGAACATTAGAATTCAATTCCTCTTTCTCCTTTTTCAATAGGGATAAAAAGAGACCTTAAGGAGTTCACACTTGTCAACTGTGACGTGTGTGTTGGGCTTCCTTAAGCGTGTCTTCTACATACCATCGATGTGAAAAATTCAGGCCTAGGAATCTTCACGAAGATAAAGAGTAAATGATACGCTTTGATGGGTATAGCCCAAGAAATTGTGGATGGCAGTGATGTTCCCTTTGTTGGGCTGACCATTGATTTTGCTCAAACGCGTGCATGCCACTTAATGAGGGAGCGATAGATCAAATGGAAAAATTATCCCTTTACCCCATGTAATGAAAGTGGGCAAAATGATTCCACGTTGTCGGTATTTATCCAACTTTATGCCATAAAATCTTCAGTGTAAACTTTAAAGTCAAAAGCGAACATTGTGCCTTTGGCCTCAGGACTTAGCTAATCAAAAACCTTTCGGTAAACTAAGCCGACAGGCTATAATCTCGACGCACTTAAATTTCTAATCGAAAAAGAATATTCTGTTTATATCAAAAGCTTTTTATCACGTTCGCATCTCACCTAAATTGTCATTCCGAGATACTGATGCTGTGCCTGTGCTGAATTAAAGTAATGATGCATGCATAAATTTAAAAAAGAAAAAGAAAGAAAAAGGAAATTCACGGATTTTATATAATTTTATTGCAATTATTTTTCTCTCTTTCACTTTTCTTTTGTTATCATTAATCATCATGAGATTTGTTTAATATTTTTTATTTAAATTACAAATATTTAAAATTTATAATTAGATTTTAATTAATTTAATTGGAACTGAATCAGTTTATTTTAAGAGCAAAATATTATAACACTAATTTTTTTATTTATAATTTTTAAATCTAAAATATTACTTAATAAAAATAAATATCAAACTGCCGAAACCAACAAAATATCAGTGCCTTAATGGTTTTTGTAATATCTATTTTCCAATGCGTAAATAACTTTGATGGAGAACTTCACAGGTTGTCAAATCGGCCGGGAGGTAGGGATGTTTCAACATCTATAAAATTCGACTTATAAAGCTAGAGAGTATAGGAAGTTTGTGCGTAGCGATTTAGATTTTCTTTATCATTATTATATTACTTTAAACTTATCAACCAATAAAATGTGATCAAAATATTTCTTAAATTTGTGGTAAACAAATTGGATAAGATTATTAAAAAATATACAATAGAAATAATAATTTTTTTAGAAGTGGATAGAAGTTAATTTTAAAAAAAATTAATTCTAGATATTTTCTTAAAATTATTTTTAAAAAAGTTTATTCAAACGCACTTAATATACAAATATATTATATATTAGTTTATAATATGCTTTTGAGCAAAGTAGAGGGCCGCCACCACAGAAAATGGATGAATATATCTCTTCTTGTGAGAAATTTCTACTTGGACAGAGCCTATTAATAGTTTGTTTCTTTTTTTTTTTTTTTTGACGTGAGTAATAGTTTGTTTCGTTTACATTTAACTCATCATAAAATGAAAAATTGAGCTTCCAAGTGCATTATTTTACAAAGTAATGTTATAAATAATTTATTAAGTACTTCATTTAACAGTTAATATATATAAATGTATTATTGATATATTTTAATGTATTATATAATCTTATACATGTTTAATATTAAGTAGAATATCTATAATAAGTAAATACTCACTTTAATTTCTAAAATTATACATGTGAATCATTTTGATCCTTAAAATTCAAAAATTAATATTTTAGTCCTTGAAATTATAAAATGCGAGTCAAGTTAATTTTTGACTTAATTTCCATTATTATCATATCATGTCTTTGTTGACATGTCACGATAAGTGACATAAAAGTATCTCGTGTGGTCTCTAAGGTGATATCGATGAGGAATAAATTTAAATTAGTCCATTAAAGTGACATTTTCATTACTATCCCATTTGATTTTGATGTTTTTTTAGAAATTTCAAAAACTAATTTAAACTTATTTTTTATTAATGCCACTTTAGAAGCCACATAAAATGTCACAATGTCACTTAATATAATATATCAGTAAAAACACGACCGTACGTAACACGACCATATGTATCATGGACTAATGTAACTCAAGTTTTAAAATTTTAGAGCTTAAAAAATTAATTTTTAAATTTTAGAGATCAAAATGAATCATACATATAATTTTAGAGATTAAAATGAATATTTATTTTACTTTATTTATAATATATCGTGCATAATGCTGAAGTGCTGAGTTGTTGGCAAGAAAATTTTAAATGTTCAAGAAGCGTCATATAAATATTTTTACAGTCAATAATAAAATAATATTTTAAAATAAAACCCACTATTAACTTGTATTATTATTTAAAATATTAGTTTATTATTAATTGCGATCACAATTCAAATCACGTTCTGAAACTGCTGGCTCCGATAAGGGGAAGAAAGAATCAGTTCCGTAATACTAGAGGAGTAGAGGCTAAGGTAGGCAGCGAAAGTAAGATGAACTGGAATGAACACAACAAAGCCAAACAGCTTCGACTGTTCTTCAGATTAGAAAAGAATATTTTATTGAATAAATGCATGCGTGTCGCGGCTCAAAACTATCTTTAAAATTAGTTTATTTATTAATTATTATTTATAAGATTGAATGGTCTTAAATTCTTAATGATGGCCGACATGAAATTTGTACGTGACTTTAACGTCGAACGATCGATCTTCTAACTAACCCTCTTTCACTATTAGACATAACGTGAATGAATAACTAATTAGGTAAAATAACCATTTCAGTCTATTATGAAAGTTTTGAAAGATAAATTAATATTTCAAGATTTAAAAATTTATGTATATTTTTTATTATTTAAAAAAAAGTATATATTAGTCTTGTTATATAAAAATTTTAAAGATTTTTTAGTAATATGAATCTATACAAAAAAATTAATGTATATTTTTTTTTTAAATGATAATAAATTATTTATAAATTTTTAAATTTTAAGGGATTAATTTATCTTTCAAAATTTTTATTAAAGATCAAAATAGATAGTTTGTCAAATAATTATGTACTTTATAAGAAAAATTAAGACTTTATTTGAATAAAAAATGTGAGAAGAAGGTAATGAACTATATCTGAAGTGACACTAGGGACAATATTAGAGTTGAAATGGCAGACCACATGCCTTGTAACCCGTGAGACCAGAGTTCAAATCCCACATCCTGCACCCTTTCCCCCTTCCCCTGTCCCAAAAAAATGCACCTCCTTTGATCCTTGGCTTAGGAATTGCTAGGGGTGGGTCAAGAGTTCAATCTTGATGGCGAATTCTGTAATCACATATCTTCTGAAATTAATGGTTGGATGTGAAGGTGTATTTTATGTAATTATCCATACTCCTCACATCCAACCATTAAATTCAAAAGGTGTGTGATGCACCTTACTTTATGGATGCATCATAAAATGCGCCCAATCTTGATATGTCCATCCTTCCCCATTTTTCTTACTCCAGCATGACCTCCTTAGAATGAAAAAAAAAAAGGAGTGGGGGAAAGGTGGGTAGAAAGAGAATGGGATACAATTAAATAATATAAAATGGGTTAGGATGAAATAAAATTCTCATATCATTATTTAGATATCAAAAAATGAAACAAAGAGAAACTTCTGCTCTATTATTTGGAAGTACAATAAAAGATAATAAAATTACAAAAGTTTTAGGTTATTTTATCTCTCTCTATTATATTCTCATCTAATTTCAAAGAGGCAAAAAAAAATGAGATGTGCAATAGAATGAAATGGAATGAATTCTATTTAATAACATTTCATTTATTTGATAGTTAATCCGTATACCATAAGTGAGACAATTTGACAAATAAGTATATGTCTTCGCTCTCTTATTCGCATGTACTTATAATTACCACTAACACTGTAATATGTATTTTAAGATGTTCTATAAAAGATTTTGCCGAAGGTTTAGAAGATTGGTGGGAAGAACATTTTACTCTGCAATATCACATACTTGGAGTTTTGGTCATTGTAATTAACTCAGTTCTCGTTAATGCATCTGCGTCATTACTAATGATGCCAGGTCTCCTTTTGCGGTGATCTGGAAGTTTTCTTCCTCGTGGGAACTTTTTATATTATTATTATTATGGGTAAAATAACGGTTATTATTTTCACCAATCACGTGTTTGTCGAGCCAGACAAAATTAACTTGGTTGTAGTTGATTATTAGTTTCCTCTTTCAGCTTTTGTTAATCACACAAGGTACAAGCCTTTCCCTATTCAATTTAATTTCTCTTTTCATGCCCAATTCGGCCACTCAAACCTAAGTGAACATAAGACGCCTAGACCTATCCCTTTTTCCCTGCAGAGTTAGCGCCAGTATATAAATAAATGAAGCCTCAACGACACTATTTTGCCAACCCAGGTCTTTCTTTCCTTTAATTTCACTCCCTTTGCTTTTTTCTTTACTTTTTTTTTTTCCCTCCTTTTTATTTGAAAGTTGGCCAATGTGCTAAGCACAGCTAATGAAAACTCCATGTCTATAAAACAGTGCAACACCTCCCTAACCATGTTTTGTCTTTTTCGTGAAAGTAGTTGACTGCTTGACTTCTGAAGTACTGCCCCATGAGCTTTTGCCTCTTCTGTACAGGACAACATTTTTGTATATTCATAGGCAAAGGGCCCGCGGCCTGCATATATAAATGCGTGCTATGGTTCTAAATATTACTATGTTATATATACGGGGATAGCAGGCTCCACATGATGTAGAGTATAGTAAATTCCATATTTTATTTTCGACATAAAAATCAACTCTCTTATTTTTTAATCAACTTATAAATTTGGATAATTTAATAATTTTAATTTATTTATATTAATAATTTTTAAAAATTTTTTTCTCTTAATTAATATTCACTTTTCATTATTTATCTTTACATAAATAATAGTATTCCTTTCCCATTTTTCACTTATCTAAGTAATATATAAGTGATTAAAAATTCAAGTGATACTATTATATATTGGCCAAGTATATTTAATAATAATTCAATAAAATATTTTTAGAAATTCGTACACTATTAAAATAACATTAAACAATTCATGTAATACAATTAAAGCTAATTCATGCATTCTAAAATCATCTAAATTATGAAGAAATGTGTAAAATATATTACTTGAATTTATATTATTTTAATTTTAATAATACTTGAATACCTTTCTAAAATATATTAAAAAAATTACTTAAACAATTCACGTAAATAATTCATACATTTCTTTGCCTGTCGTTTTCATGGTGAGTTATTTGAGTAGGATCTTATTATTTACAAATTATATATATATATATATATATATATATATATATATATATATATGAGCTTTTTAAGTTTTCATCCTATTAAATGCATTGAAAATTTTAAAAATTTCCCTTTTATTGTTGAAAGACATCGGTTTACAAAAAAACTATAATTTCTATAAAGATATAACAAGAGAAATTTTAAATTTTCTCATATAAAATACAAAACCCATTACTTTGTAAAATTCGGTGCTCAACATCTTGGCTATTATTCTCTTTTACTTTAATTATATTTTTAATATAATAAAATAATTAAAAATATTAAGTATTAAATGATATAAAATAATATTCTTTCTTATTTTCAGAGCATATAAAAACTTATGATCAAATAATTCCCAATGTTTCATGACAAAAATCAATGATGATCCCGTGAGGCTGTGATTATATGTAGTCATGTATTTGATTTCTCTAAAGTTGTGTATAATCTCCATCCACTACTAGAAAATAGCAAATAACCGATGAAAATTATCGACGGAAAAATTCGTTGAAAATATCAACGGATACGTCGTTGGTAAAACTCAAAAAAAAGAATTGATGTGATATTTTATCGATAGACAAAGAATTCGTCGATAAAGACATTAATAAATATTCACATCTAATAGCACCACAGCTTTACGGACGGATATGCCATTGGTAAACGTTTGCATTTTAATTTTTTTAATCTAAAAATCTGCTGACAAACATTCCGTTAGTAAATTAAAAAATTACGGATGAAATGTCTGTCGATATGGAATTATTTATTCATCTTATAATCTTTTAAAAATAAAAATATTACCGATAAAATATCCGTCAGTAAATAAATTAATTTGCTTACTTTACCGTCGAAGTATCCATTGGTAATTATTTTACTAATTTATTTTACTTTTGTTTTTCCTTAAATATTACCAACCGATTTTCTGTCAATATTTGAAATTTTGAATTAACTGCATGAGGCTCTTCGATTTTCATATTACCGATGGCAAATTCGTCGGTAATGGTTGATTAATTAGCTTATTAATGACGAAAAATCCTTCGATAAAATGGAATTAATAAAATGAATCATTTCACTAATTTATTATCAATGAAAAATCCGTTAGTAATGTTAACATCAAATGTTAAAACATGAGCCCCCTTCTTCTTCTTCTTCTTCTTCTTCCTCATTCGAATGATTTCTCTTTCTCTCTCCACTCTTTCTCCTTCTTTTGGCCCCTACACTGCTATTGGCCATTTCACCATCTTCGAAACTTCCATTTCACCGCCGTTGACCGCCATTGTGTTTGTGGTATGTTATTGAATATTTTAATCGATTTAATTTTTTTATTTAACCTCTTTTTTTTAGTGCATTTCTTTACTTAGAGTTTTTTGTTTCTAAGTTACATAACTAACTTAATTTGTTGTGCTGATTGTTAAATATTTCATTTGCAGCACTTGGAGTGTTTCCATTCTAGTGCATTCAGTGATTTGAGCATTTTGGGTATTGGGTAGGTATATTTAACTTTATGTATTTTGAAATATTAGAGACTTAATATTGTTTGAATTAAATAATTATTATTATGAAATAAATAATTGTTATTTGTGTTGAATTATTGAATTAATTTTTATAGAGGCTCCTAATTTAAGGGGAGATTATGCCCAAATCTTTTTGAATATTTACAATACTACTTCAATTAGATAAATATTATAAGTGTGGACTAAAATATTAATATGGATTAAAAATATATAGTATAAATAATTAGCAGGGACTCCTAATTTATAAGGAGACTCCACCTAATTTTTTTGATTGATATGTGGTTATATTTCTCTTCAGGTGTGTGATATTATTGAGATATAATGTTTACTCCAAATCGAGCATGAATGTATGATAGATTGCACCCAGGTCGAAAGGATTAAACCATAACTTTCTAAGGGTTGAAGAATTCATAACAGCCTGTGTTCAAATAGAGTAGTTTGCACGTGAAGAGACAATTAGCTGTACCAGCCATAAATGTAAATGTAGGAGATTTTTAAATATTGAGTCCATTAGATATCACTGTAGAAGGATGGGTTTAACTTGATTACTAGGTTTGGACTGAATATAGGGAAGTCCTTCCGCCAGAGAATCAATTCGGTGTAGGTTATGTTAGAAGTAGTTCGACTAGGACCCATGTAGATAACAAAGGAGATGGTAATGTGACTTAGGAAGATAACCTTAGTTATTATTAGGGAATGATTGTCGATGCTATTGGCCATGAGTTTAGAATGTATATGATCCTTCAGAAGAGGTTCCTAATCCGAATGATGAGAGATTTTATAGTTTGTTAGAGGTAGTGAATAGGCCTTTATGGGAAGGGTATGTGGATTCCCAATTGTCTTTGGTTGTAAGAATGTTAAGCAATAAGTTAACGACGAACCAATGTCAAAGTTCCTTTGATCAATAGGCTTCATTAATAAGTGAGATAAGTCCACAACAAAAAACTATCTCAAAGGACTTTTACCAAACCAAAAGATTAGTTTCTAAGCTTAGGTTGAATGAAGTAAAGATTAATTATTATTTGAATAGGTTTATGCTATATTACAAAGATGATATTGCCTTGATTCATTGTAAATTTTGTGAAGAGCCTAGGTTTAAGTTGAAGAGAGGGGGAAGTATGGCTTCAAAGGATATTCCGCATAAAAGAATGCACTATCTGCCTCTAGTCCCTAGACTTAAAAGGTTGTATGCATCTATAAGTTTAGCACCTTACATGAGGTGACATTATGAGAACCGAAGGAATGATAGTGTAATGACACATTCTTCGCATGGTGAAGCTTAGCAACAATTTGATCAAATCTATCCTAATTTTGCATCTGATCAAATTGAGTAGGTTGGTGAGGTATCTAAGCAAGCTTACCAAACCAATGATCCAAGTCCTTCCAAGGTTGTTGTTGATATCGACATTTCCTCTAATCTAAGTTCTATCTTAGGGGAAGTTGACATAATTAAACCCTCGAGGCAATATTCAATGAGTCAGTTTGATGAGAATAGGGCAACATTGAGGATGAGAAAGAGGAATTCGACAATGATGTTTAAATCGAGAATGATGACCATAGTCCTCAAGTTTCAGATTAATGAGATGCCAAGTTTGTTGTGTCTTTATTTAGTTAATATATCTTTTACGCTTTCAATTTTGTGCATATATATTTCGGTGTTATAGTTTAATTCTTTACATTTATATTTACATGCATATTATGTTTGTTGCATACATTTATTGATTTATATACATATTATATAGGTCATCTATGGCAGGACGAGGATCTGGTTTTGGACAAAGCAGAGGTACACCGAGAAAGCATGGCCTACCACCCCATACTTACGCTCTACCCATTACCTCCATTGCGCCCGCGACTACCACTCCCACGACTGCTACTACATCCACCCCTCTTGGTCGTCTTCTACATGCCTAAGAGTTTGTTGTGATACCCAAACCTGGGTATGTAGAGTTAGTGTCTTAACCCTTACCCTCCTCAGCCCACCCTTTAGCCCACTCCATCTCCTCCCCCACCTCTAAGAGGTGAGAATCGCACCTTACTTGTACCTGGTTCCACTCCTTCCTCTAACCCCATCTAGGCTGGTTCGCAGGTTGCCCAGGCCTTATTGTCCATCCCCTCATAGGCTATACGAACCAACGTATGAAGCTCAAATATGACAGTAAATCCTAACAAGTATTTTCAAGTTTAAATTTATTATAAATTTTTAATTGTGATAGAAAAATTAATTAACAGATACTTAATTTAGTCTATTATTTCTGACATAGTTGAATTCTACCAGCTCCAAGCCTGCATAGGACTACTGAGGTGTTCCAAGAGAACTTTCGTGGCATGTATAAGAGTGTTTTGAGGGCCCCAAGGCTACACAGTAGATGCAGATATAGTGGAAAGAATGAAGGATAAAGTAATAATTTATTATTATTTTTTTAGTTTTTTATTCTTATGCATGCTTATTTATTATAATTGAGTTAACTCTTGCGTTACTTATATGCAGCATATGTTCACTATTGATCCAGGCAAAGAGGCCTCGATCTACAAAGCATGGAGAACAAGGGCTAGCAACCGGCTACGTGATATGTTTTATGACATTCTCGAGAATGATGCTCACACCCACTGACTCACTAAGGACATCATCCAGGCAGTCAGGATATACTGGGACTCACTCGAGTACAAGGCGAAGCAGTTGAAGGTCCGAGCAAGCATAGGATCAACCTGAGGTGGCTCGCTGCACACTAGAGGCTCCACCACTGTGAGAGTACACGGCTAAGGATGGTAAATATCATCCTTTACACTAATTTAAGTTATTCAATTTTTGTATTAAATATTATATGATCACGTGAAAATTGTTTGAAATGTAGGAGAAAATAATGAACAGGCCGCCGACTTAAGGGGAGTTATTCGGGAAGATCCATTTCCGGAAGTAGAACAAGTCCCAATTAGTTGATACTCAGTCGAAAACCATATACATAAGTATTTATAATTTGCTTTTCCAATACTTTTAATTTACTATAATTTCTATTATTTCAATCTAATTTAATTTGTTTTATTTGTTCCAATTGTAGCATGAGTTCACTCAACAACTAACTGAGGTCTGATCACAACAGTCGCAGTAAAGGGACGGGAGCACTGCTATTAGCCCATTTGTTAGTGATGACAAGATATGGGTCCAGATGGTTGGTGACGTGACTGTCGAACTCACTCAAATTAATCAGGTTATAAAGAAAAACTTGTAATATAGAGCAACCTGAATCGTTTCCCAAGGAATTCGCAATGAACCAGTTCGCTCAATTGGAAACAGCACAATACAGAATTAAAACGAAAAAGGGGAGGTTTGTTCAATTTCAATACAGATAACAGATAATAGATAAAAAAAAATGAAATTAACAATTTTAAAGCAACTGACCCAGACTTGAGTTCCTAAAAATCCGTCATTGGACAATGAATCACTGAATTCGTGGTTGATCCTAAACAAATCAGAATCCCTGCATTCATTTAGAAAAACGAATCTACTAGGCGATCACCTAGCATTTTATCAAAAACTCGGCGTGTTCACTCATTCAACGTATAGTGCCCACTTAAACCCGTTTTGATTTTAAGCCCTTTCGATTAATCAACCTAAATGTTAAATCTAACATTCAACACCCCTTCCCTTAAGTTATCCAGAATCGAAATACAGAAGGGAAAGGAAAAGAATGAACTCAGTATGAGGCAAAAACGTCCTCTGGATTGAAGGCGGAAACTCAATTCGTGGGTTGGTCGATTAGTGCCTTAGCCAACCATGGTAGAACAAAAACCGAAAATAAAGAAGAAAAGGTTGAATGGAATGAATCTGCACAAAAAATTGGAATCTCCTAATAGATAGATACCAGCCTAGTTCCAGAAAAATTAATAATAACCCTCAGTCCTTTTGTTTTCCAGCTCTTAAAAACCAAAATAAACCGGTTCAAAGGACAAGAACCGGACCAAACAAAAAAATCGAAAACTAATGGCTTTGGTCCCTTGCAATTTGGACACTTAATTAACTAAACTTTGCTCCAGCATTTCATGATTGCCTTGTTGTCCGAATTTGGCCTTTAATCGAGAACCTGAAACAAAAGTTATAATTAATTCCACTTAAAAGCCCAAAATCAAATTTAGACTGAAAACCAATATTTACACACTAAATTGTCCCAAGATCATTATTCAATTGTAAAAATAAAGTGTGATAAAAAATCAATTATCAGTTGGCAGCCATTACAAGGGGTGGATTTATAGTATGGGAACCACTTATGGCAGGTCGTATTTTCCGACCTCTGTGTTTGGAGTTGGGCTTGCTGAGACCGATGTGGAGGACATTCGCGATCAGGTGCATGTACTCAATGAATTAGGGCAAAAGCAGCTTGAAGATGTTGACAGAAGGTATATAGAGCTGTAGGAGCAGCACAAGAATATAAGGAACAGTGGATGCAATAGATGCAGTCCATGGAGCACATGTACAGCTACTTCGAGCAAATGCAGAATGGCAATTTATCGTCTAGTGCACATCCTCTACCACCTCCACCTCTACTTCCACATTCTCCACACGATCACACACCTGAGGGATTTGAGGGTATTTCAGATACTAACAATGATCAGTATTCGTAGTTTTAAAATTTTTTTTGTGTTTTTAGAACTGTACATTGGCAATTTTATTTATTTATTTTGTTATTAATAGTTTTTATTTTATTTGACAATTTATATTTTTATATTTTTAATTATATAGATTTTGGATAATTAAAACAATAATTTGAAACATTCAAATACTAATTTCAAATTTTAATAATACAAACCTATAAAAAAGAAAAAAATTAACTTGTTGATGAAATTTTTGTGGGTAATTATGTATATTAAAATATTATTTTTTATTATACTAACTAATAAACCATCAGTATTTTAATAAAAATAAAAATTATTAACTTAAATTATCGACGAATATTTCGTCAATAATTATCAATAATTCGTTGGTATAAACGTCTCCTTGACATTTACCGTCGCTCATTTACCGACGCTTTTGTTAATTATATCGACGAACGTTTCCATCAATATAATTATCAATATTACCAACAAAATACTTTATCCATCGATAATATTCCATTTTCTTTTTTTTGACTTGCTAATTATTGGCGGAGCTTGTCCACCTGTGATTCCATTGATAAAATTTTACCATTGGATTTTACGGACTTTTCCATCGATTTTTTACTAACTTGAGATTTTATACAATTAATATAAATATTAATATGGCAGATTATACAAGTGTCACAATCTAGATTGTTGATTTTCTCATAAATAGTAAACATTACGCATTTTACCCTCTAAAACATATCATTTACTATGCCTGTGTTTAGTTTTGCATTAAACCATCACCAATGTGGGTTTAGATGTTCAAAAAAGTTTAACCATTTTATCTTCTTGTTTGGTTTTCCGATAGCATGATTCTCAAACGGGGTTGAGCCTTTAAAATCAATTCAAACTCAAAGCCACATCCAAAAAAAAAAATCTAACTCAAAGCAACATTGGGTTGCTTCTATGGGACTTCAAAGCAATTATGGCAGGATTTAATTCTTTTATTGGTAAAATTTCTTATCTGTCCTTTTTTTTCGGTAAAGACCATTTTTTGTCTATCCTTTATATTTACTTTTATTATATATTTTTTTCATAATTTTATTTTATTAAGAGAATGATTAATAGTATAATTATATTTTAAAATTATGTTGTGTTATAAATTATACAAATAAATTATATTTATCATTAAGTTATAAAATTTAATATTTTGTGGTAATTTAATTCTTATTATTATCAGTTTAATTTAAAGTGTAAATTTTTTATATGTATTTTGTTTCAAAAATTAAATATATACATGCATTTTTTTATCTTTTATTTAATAACTCAGCAAAAGTGAAGAATAAAATATGAATATTTATTTTATTTTAGAAATATATCTTAAAAAATAATGAAATAAAAGAAAAAGTGAATTAGATAAAACAATATTAAATTTGTGTCCTTAATTATAATTTTATATTTAAAAATAATTTTAATTAATATTATTCAAATAAAATTAATTTTATTAAAATTAAATTTTAAATTAAAATATAAAATATAAATAATTTTACTTTAAAATTACTTTTAAGTAAAATTAATTTTAACAAAATCATAGAAATCAAATTTGCAGACCAACCAAGCATGCGGTACACGGGAGTCAAATCCCGACAGTTGGTGTCCTTATCCATCCACGACGGCCTCACTTTGAAGTAAGGTGAGCATTCAATTAAGTTGTGATCGCTTTTGTTTTATGCAGCTACCAAAAAAAAAATAACCATCATGCATGTCACTAGGATATATATTTTTTTGGGACCACCTCGTATTGCTTAATTCAAAGAGTGCATAATTAATTGTTGGCTTTCTTTTTTTGTTCTCTTATATAGGAGCCGGTTGAGCAATGCTACATAGTTGTTTTTTTTTTTTTTAAGCCCATCAGTTTGTTGAGTACTTTTATCATGAACTTCATCAATCTGATTTGACCTGGGGCTTTAGATTTTGTAGTGGAAATTTTTTTTATTTTTAGGATTTGCACTTGAAATACCTAATTAAGATACCAAAACACCTAGTTACTTTAACTAATTTCACTTTGAGCAATACTACATAATTAAAAAATATTATTACAATTTTTAACAAATATATGAATATTTGTTGAATAAAATAAAATAATATGACCGATCAATATATTTATTAAAAAGTTAATAAATATATTACAACAATATAACAATTAAACCAAATTTTTGGCTCTTTTAATATTTTCCTACGAGGTTCAACTTTTACAACTCCTCTCTTAATATATACTCTTATTACACAATCTGTCATTCTATTTTTAAAATATATACTTTACTCTAAAATATTTTATTAATTAAAAAAATATAAAATTACTAAATTAATTATTATACAAAATACTTTATTAATTAGAGTTAATATTTTCTTAAATTTTAGTATGTTTTAATTATTTATTATTTAATATTATTAAAATTATCTATCTTTGAAAATTTTTAAGAATTGATATGCTAATATTAGTGGCATTGTATTTATTAAGATTATTTAATCCTTATTTAATAATTTTAAAAATATAAAATTTAACATAACATTGACATTTTATTTTCATTTTATTAAATTAATACAAAAATAATTTTATTAGCATTCATATTTTAACATTAACTATTAATAAAGAATATTTTGTCAAATAAATAAAATAATAAAGAAAATGTAATATATTTTCATCTTTTAAGGTAAAAGAGTATATATTTTGAAAACATAGGGGAAGGTTAGGTAATATGAACATTTCGTTGGAAAAGAGAGGGTAATTTACTCAAAGTATATTAAACAATTTTGGATTACATAATAGCGGGTGATCATAGTAAAATAAGTTGTAACCTTAAATGAATTTTACTTATTGTTCTGACATGTTTCCTAAGGTCGTTCGATGTTGTCCTCTGCAAGTCCAGGCTCTTCGCGTGTTCCTCCAGTGGGGGACTTGTAAGGGACTCCGACACTCAAGTTAAAATGCCATTCCACTCAAGTATGAGTAAAAGGGATTAGTTACTTACCTTCAGCTCTTTCTGAGTCTCCTCTTATATCCAAGTTTGAATTCCTCCTTCCCCATTCCTTTGTAACTTCCAATTTTTTATTCTCATGGGATTCTCTCGTGCTTAGTAACTAACCCTGACGGGTTAGCTACTTTTGGGCATTGACTTCATGTGGGTTCATTCAAGGAGAATTCCTTTTAGAAAGACCCTTACTAAATTCCTCTTGGGCCGAGCTCTAAGGCCCAATAAGTTTGTTCAGTTTATAGCCCCCAAGCTTGGTTGTTATTATCAATAGCAATCTGAGCTTATATTTTCGATTCTTGCTTCCAAGCTCTAAGACCGAGCTTAAGTCTTTTAGTCCTCCTTTCTGAGCTTATGTTTCGAGCTCATATCATTGACAGTATTTTGGAAACGTTCCAACTTTTTTGGAGGATATGGGGAAATATGCATGGACACGTGTCATGTTATAAAGCCCCCATTATCATATCATCACTGTGTAGTTATCATTATAATTTCTGTTTTGAATTTCAGCTATTAGATCAAGTCCCCAACCATTGATTCCTTAAACGGTGGAGATTTGTTTTTAATGGTGGGAAATTTTACGATCCCTTAGATTATTTTTAGTGCTCTAAGAATGGGTTTTAAGCCCCATTCTTTCAATTTTTCTCTTGCGAATTCATTCTCATATTTCCTCTTTTCTTCTTTCTCTTGTTTCCTAGATTCATTCCAATTCCAGCATTCCATACATCACTTTTTCCCTTTCCAATGACTTCCAAGTAAGTGTTTTGTTCTTCTTTCCCTCTTTTTACTTTTCCCGTTATTTTATTTCCCATAAATTTTGTTGAAACTTTGGGGTAGTAGATGTTTGGTCTCTCTTCCTTTTCCCCTATTCATTGGTTTTCCTTTTGTTTTAAATTTCTAAACGTTGCTTATGCCCTCATTTCCTTCGTTGTTAAAGATGGGAAGAGGTCCCCAAGAAACTTCTAAAAATGCTGAGGATTCCTCTAAGAAAAAAGGGAAGTTAGATTTTTATTTCTGGGTAACCAACAAGGTCAAAAAAGCTTACGCTTTATATACAGATCAAAGCATGCTAGATCACTTCCTTAGGAATAGTAGGGTAGCCCATTCTAGAAAAGAGCATTTCATAATATGCTTGCCTTGTAGGTCTAGTAATAGAGTTTGCCATGTCGACAAGGCTTTCGATAACTCCACCCCCAATTTATTTTTTGTATATGACGTTTTCTTCACCATCTTAGGTCTTAGGTTTCCTTCCACAAACTTTGAGGTTGAGTGCCTCAATTACATAAACATAGCGCTTTCCCAACTCCATCCAAACATTTGGGTGTTCATCCGATCTTTCGAGATCTTGATGAAACTCCTAGGTGCCACTCCGACCATTGGGGTTTTATTTTCTATATTCGATGTTAAAGATGTCGAGAAGGGAAAATGGATTTCCCTTAACACCTAGGACCAAGTCTTGAAGGTCCTAGCCTCCAAGCATGAATTCTTCTTTTTCTTGGATGAAAAAGGTCATGCAAAACTTCCTCTTTATTGGAATGGGTTTCCAAAGAGAGTCCTCAATGTTGATTACCATAACCTCACTACCTACAATGAAGTGGTGCTCGACGTTCTTCATAAGCACTTAACAAGCGAGCAGAGGGTGCTTTCTTGCACCGATTTATTGAAATGAGATACCGAGAGGGCTGAGGTGCTCAAATAGCTTAAACACCTCAGTAAGTTCTCTGCAATGTTTCTTTTTCCTAGTTGCTTTAGTTGCCATTATTTTCCTAACATAGTTTCCTTTCTTTTGTAGGAGAAATGGCCCCAAAACTATCCAAGGATTCCCTCCAAGCTGCTCTTGCATATTACCGAGCTCAAGCAGGAGCAGCATAGGGAATGCCCTTAGGGCGAGTTTTAAGCTCGTTGAGGATAGCTCCAAGACGGCCTTTAACACATTGCCCCTCATCATTAAATAGGGGAAGAAGAGAGCTCGTAACAACATTGTTGATTTGGAGGTGACATTTCAACAACAATCTACTCCTCCTCTTGCAATAGAGACACCATCTAGCTAAAGAGGGTCTATTCCGATCCTTTCGAGCCCTCCCATCTCCTCAACGATTTCTTTTCTGATGATCTGGATTTCCTTCTTTGGTGCCTCAACTTCCTAGTTCAACAAAACTATGATGATCTCCTAAAGTTAGATTATTACTTCAAGATATTTGAAATTGCTAGAGCCACTGGAATATATTAGTGGGTGCAAGTGGTGAGCTTGCACTTTTAACCCCTACATTTTAAAAATGCGCAAATCGATCCCCTGAACTTTTGAAAATGTGCATTTTAGCCAAATTAAGTGTATTATACTCCGTGAATTTTAGGTTATATATAAATCGACCCCCTAAACTTTACTGAATGTGCAATCCGATACCCTACACATTCTTGAATGTATAATATTTTTATTAATAATTGATAAAAAAATAAAAAAAGGGTTGATTTGTACATTTATAAAATATAAAGATTAAAACACATATGATCTATAATGCAGGAGAGTAAAGTGTAATTACCTCAAAAAATAATAACCATCATGCATATCACCAAGATTTTTTATGGGGGAAAAGAACCACCGTGTAAGTACTGACTTGTATTGCTTAATTCAAAGAGTCATATAGATAGGCCCTAAAGAATAGCATAATTGGTGGCTTTCTTTTTTGTTCTCTTATATAGGAGTAGATTGAACGATGTTGCACGGTTAAAAAATATTACTATAACTTTTAATGAAAATTATGAATATTTATTAAATGAAATAAAATGATATAATTGATCAATTTATTTATAAAAAATTAATAAATATATCATATCTAACAATTAAATTTTGACCAAATATGTTGCTCTTTTAACATTTTTCCTAGGAGGTTTAACTTCAGTTTTGGGAAATTAACTTCTGGATTAGTATCCGATGACGTAGTTATGGTGCAAATGGCTTTTGTGCTCTGATTAGTTTGCGCCAATGATTTCTATTTCTGCATTAATGGGAATAAAATGTTATATTATTCAAATTTCAAAAAACAAAAAGTGGTAGCTAATATCTAAAGTGTTGAATTATATACGAAATTGTGTAAAAACTAAAAATAACGTGTTATGAAAATAAAGAGAAACGATAAAAGCAGACAAAAGTTTCACAAAAGGCCGATAAACTATTGAAAGAGTGGCTGAGAAATCTTCAGATGAACATAAAGTAAAGGGTAAAAAATTCAAAGTTTTTAGGATATTATTATTTTATTCACATCAACTAATTTTTTTGGAGTAAGGTTGTGCTATTTGCGGTTGATCCTATAGTCCAGTGGTTATCTTTTATATATCTCATTTGAATCTGGGATATTCTGTGTTCAACTTTTATCTTCTATGCCCAAAAATATCCCTAGAAATAATTCATAAATTCAAAATTTTTAGGATATTATTATTTTTATTACATCAACTAATTTTTTAGGAGCAAGATTGTGCTATTTGCGGTTGATCCTATAGTCTAGTGATTGTTTTTTATATATCTCATTTGAATTTGGGATATTCTATGTTCAACTTTCATCTCCTATGCCCAAAAATATCCCTAGAAATAATTCATAGTCATACTACCTTTGATAAAAAAAAAAAAAAAAAAGAAGAAGTTGTGCTATTCTCACATCATAATTTTTGCATTTTTATTTTAGAAAATAAAAGCAGAAAATTTACGAATGGAATGAACTTTGTTTGGGATATTTTTAAATTTTTTAAAAAAAGCATAGTAAAAAAGATGCATAAATAAAATGATATTAATTTCTAATTTTCTATATACTTATAGTACAAAATAACTGTATACTATCGGCTAATAAGAATATAAAAAAATGTTAAATTATACTAGATAACTACTATTATAATAAGGAATCTACCATAATTTAGCATTTTATTATATTTCTATTGATTGTATTGTAAAATATTTTACACTATTAATATATAGAATTTAAACTTATATAAAATTATAAAAAAATACTAAACATTTGGAACTTTTTACAAAATCTATTTCTCAGAATAAGATGATATATGTGTTGATCATTATATAAGTAAATAAGTTATATTATTTGAATTTAATTTTAAAATATTTGATGTAAATATTTATTATCGTAAAAATCTGATATATAGAGTCATATAATTAAATAATAATATAAAATTCTTTTATATATATATATATGATGAATCAAAATTATTCCTTTACTATTTTATCCTCTATAACAATTCCGTCAATCAAAAAAATTCAGTTAAAAATTCTACCGTTTTAATCGAACTGTACAGTCTTATTCTAAAATTACTGATAACGACAATCTCACGGCCAATCAGATGTAGACAACGTATTTGACGAAACCACGCTGGTTTCTGGAATACCACTTTTTGTGTCCTATCAGCGGTTTTCTGCTACTTTTTCCCCTGCCGAATATTTACACTACTGACCAATGATATCTTTCACAATTTTATAAAGTGAAATGTTAATTGTATTTAATTTTAAGATTTATTTTAAAGGGATTTATTTTAAAGAATATAGTAACTATATTATTTTTTAAATAATAGTTAGGAATAGATCTTTTTTTTTTAACTAATAATTAAAAACACTTTAATATATTTCTTAAAGGGAGTATATAAATTAAGTACAAATATCATTTTTGTTTTATAAAAAACAATGAGGAGAGATTTGTGGCATGTTGCAAAGACTTGATTCCACGGTCCTCTTCCTTCTCCTCTGTGTCTTCCTTCATCTCCCTCGTCTTCTTCTCAACCTCCATACTCCACACACCTTCAAACATAGAGATTGGAACATACAATAGCACTCATACAAAAATTCAAAGAGAGAAATTAAGGAAAGGCAGATAGAGAGCAAAGTATACGCACATACGTACATATATACATATGCATCCGTGATTGTGATGCGTTAATTAGTGGGAATTGTTGGTACTTAGGTGAGGAGAAGAGATAGGAGATTAAGTTAATTATACATATAGTGAGAGATATGGGGAGGGGAAGGGTGCAGTTGAAGAGGATCGAGAACAAGATCAATAGGCAAGTAACCTTCTCTAAGAGAAGGTCTGGTTTGCTGAAGAAAGCACATGAGATCTCAGTGCTTTGCGATGCTGAAGTGGCTCTCATAGTCTTCTCCACCAAAGGCAAGCTTTTCGAGTACTCCAGCGACCCCTGGTACGTATATATACCCTACCTTTACCTCCAACTTACCTCCTCTTTCTTGTTTTCTGATATATCTGTATACATACATGGATAATTAGAAATTAGATACAGATGTATATCTCTGTGTGTCCCCAAATGTCTCCAACTTATTCTTATTCATCACTACTTTGATTTCCTCGTGCCTGAAATCAACTTTAATTTCTCTACTCATAGATCTTAGTCAATTCTGTGTACCGAGCACACATTACATATATAACATGTGTGCCTCTTCTCAATGATCTTATGCTGCCAGTCCATTTTCTCCCCTTTTTATGGTACGATTTTCTTCTGGGTTACCCCCAAGTGTGTTGTATATATGCAGTATATTGCTCGAGAGTGTTTTTCTTTTGTTCACGAGTATTCATCGTTCATATTTTGTTTTAGGTAATTAGTGACAAATTTATATGTTCTCAATTTCACATTAGGATTCGGCCCAGCAATCTTCGTACATATTTGTGGTATAAGAATGTCAACATGCAGTAACATGCTTTTACATTTCTTATTTCGTTTAATATAACCTTTTTTTAGCATTGCCAGTTAATAAAGCAACGATAACAGTATCTGTTAATTTGAATTTAGTTTTAGTTTGGTTCCTGTTATTACTATTAATTTTTTTTTTCAATATTATTGTTGTTTAATAAGTTATTCTTACAATTGCTTTCTTTGTATAATAACTTTGATTTACACCTACTGAGTTCAATGCAACAAGAAAATTGGCTGATCACGGCGGATTTGTTGCAAACATCGGGCTGCCGCATAATCATGGTCTACTACTCATTTGTGGTGGTAATTGCCACCAAAAATATTAACAGCGGCCTTGTCCCCCACTAATTAGTAGCCGTTAGATTAGTTAGTGACGACAATAGATCAATTCAAGATAAAAAAAAACTAAATCTATAGATTTATACAAATAAAGTAAATTTAATCCAAATATTTCAAGTTCATATAAATAAACAAGAGAGATGTTTTCAACTTTTTTTAGTAAGTCTTGAACAATTTCGCTTGACTCTTCAAGATTTTTTATTGAATCTTCAACAATTTCTACTAAGTCTTCAACATATTCATCTAACCCCTCCGGTCAGTCTTCCACTACCTCTATTTCTTCAAATTTGTCCATTAAATCTTTACCAACGAAATACATAACAATCATTAATAATATCAACAATAATAAAATCAATAATATTATTATGAAAAAAATTAAAATCAATAAAATAACTTTTTTAAAAAATAAACCTAGTGGCAACGATGGCTGGTTGGCAACGACGATTAGTAGTTGGTGGTAGTGGCTAAAGGTGGTTAGGGAAGTCTGGAAGAAAGAAAAAAGACGCAAAAAAAATAGAGAGAGAGAGAGAGAGAGAAAGAGAGAGAAAGAGAACATGAGAGGGAAAAAAAGAGGAGGAGAAGGAGAAAGGTGCTGGATGAGAGAGGGTGTGGGAGGATGAGGACAGGAGAAGAGAAGAAGGAGAAAAGAGAGGAAGAGTATTAATAATATAAAAATTATTTTATGTTTCAGATTTAATATAAATTTATTTGAAGTGGATTTTTAAATTTTTGCTCCTTTTTTAGTTTTTCCAATTTTCATTTTTTAAAATTATTTGACATAATTAGCTGCGGCTTTAATGGTTTTTTGAAAATTGGTTATGGCCTTAGCAAATATTTTTTGAATTAGAACATCCTTTTTTTAGAAGTATACGCAATCATTAGCAATACCAATTGTCACCATAAAACTCACTAAACCTTTTAAAAAATTAGCGGCGGAACTTTTTTGACAATTAGCAGCTCACTAAATTGTGTTTACAATTATTGGTAGCAACTAAATCTTTTTGACAATTAGACTTGCAAAAGCATTTTGACAATTAACAATGGCAATTGCTGCTACTAATCTTTTAACTAAAATTAAACTATTGTCATTTAGCAGCAGGATAAGTCACCACAATTAATGTTGCCAAGAAAAATAAAAAAGTATTTACTTTTAGTAGCAACAAAATATCCCTTTTTTTGTGTATTTTCCCCCTCATATTACATTTGTTATCTTTCGCTAATATTATCCGCCAATGATACACATTTTTCTTGTATTGCAACTAGTCTTCATTCAAAATTTCTTCACATATATGATTTAATACATGTGAGAAGATTTATTTTAATTACATGCTTCAAAACCAAAAGTTCTCACCAACAATTTTTTTGTCTAGAGTGGGTTGCTTAGAGAAGACTTAATTTTCTCCCACATTACCATGTAATGTGTACGTATTTTGCGCTCTGAATGGGGCAGCTTCATCTGACATATTCACCCATACACAAATCTGAGAAAAGGGCAGAAAATTGATTGATCACTGTGCAAAAAGCGTCGTAAAGCCAATTTCAATTTAGAAAGGACAGCAACTCTATATCTTACCTGTTGTTAGTGCTGCCTACCAAATTAACTAATGAAAATCCAGTATCACGCTCAGGCTAGACTATGATAAGGTGGGACTAGCATTATGCTATTCCTTTGCCGGTACCATCTCATAGCGAATTTTATTTTAACCATAATTTGGTTCAGGTAGTTACCTTTTATATATTTCCTGTAAGTTTGCTCACATTTTGACGGGGAATATATCATTCAAAAAGTAATATTTTTCTAGTCCTACGGAGCTCCTAGAACCAAAGAGTAATATATTGGTCCTGGGAGTTTACAAATATTGTATAATATATGATTTTCAATTTTTACAGGAAAATTATTTATTTACAAAAATATTTAAATTTTTTTTATTAATCATTAATTTTGTAGAAATGTTATGATTAATTAACTAATATAATTTTTATACAAATGTATCCACATCCACAGACGGAATGAGGACAGAACGATACAAGCAGTAGAATGAGTATAATACAATAGTTAAAAACCTTTTAACTACGGATTGGCAGGTCTATATAGGTGTTCTATTTGTAAGGAATACTTCTGTGCATGTTTCTCTACCCATTCATAGATTGTAAGCGCATATCTTGGTTGCTTTAGAGTCCACAAAAGCTGACATCAGATGTAAGCACATCTTCCAAGCATGAACAGATTGAAAGCACCAATAAAATGTTATTTGCCTGTACAATCAATTTGAATTGAGCTTCTAAAGTATTTCTTTTTGTGATTAAATTCTTCTAGTTTAATTAGAATTACCTCATTTTATTTTATTTTTTAAAAATTTATTTCAATAATTCCTCTTGTATAATTACTTATAGTCTCTTACCAAATTGATGATGAACTTCTTTTTGTTAACACTTTTCAAGAAATAAGTGGAATATACTGTAACCATAAAAATTACCTAATATGCTGTGTATAATATTTTAAATTCATGCTTAAATGACATATAAACATTCAAGGTTAATTTGTGTGAATATTAACTACAAATATAAAAACCATCAAGAGTTGAGTGTAATGAATAAGCTGTATTACAAAGAAGAAGATCAAGATTTAAACTTTAAATAAGGTAATTATTAAGAAGACCGGAAAAAAAAATACAAATATAGAAAAAAAAAACTGTGAGTTAACACACTCTACTTCCGACACAATCAGTGAAACAAAACAAAGAAGATAATACAAATCACTTACTTTCGCCCAATTAACCAACTTCAATCATCCCAGACAATTTTATCGGATGATTTACTTCTTCTGTGATGTGAATTTTATATATATATCATTGCGTGAATTTGACGTTAGTAAACGTCTCTTTGTGCGTTTCTGTCTTTTGCCCGCATGCAAAATGGCAGCTAGTCAGCTACCTTATCTGAAGCCTTTAGCCTGTTACTGAACAATGGAGTCCTTCCTCCGTGGCATGTCAATAGAATTATCATTTGACTCTATTTGCTTTCAAGTGTAGTTCATGTGTTTGTAGGTTACTAGTTGATGCTACCGCTATATATATAAACCTAATTGGCTCGCTGTACTTTCTTTTTGTCAACAGTATGGAAAGAATTCTTGAACGGTATGAGAGGTATTCATATGCGGAGAAGCAGCTCGTTGCAAATGATCAGGCACCAAATGTAAGCCTTTAGCGCCTCTGAATGAATCCTGAAGTCCTTTTTTGTTGGTTTATTAACTAATTGAAGTAAATTGGAGATTATATTTCCTTTCCTTACCCTCCTTTTGGAGGGGTATTTGATCATTTGTCCCTACGTCCATTTTAACAATTTTTTATTAGCTAAATCAACTCAACTGCATGCAATTTAGATCACTTATTGCATACTTGTATCTATAATTTATTGTGTGCAATGCATACATAGTCTTAGAGAAATTTCCGACTCATTCCAGTTCATGAACTTTCAACTTATTGCAATTCAAAATTTGATAAACAAGATATGGATTTCAACTTGCCAATTCTAGAGCAAGTTAGTGGATTCAGAATATACTGATTTCATTGTCTGCATTGTTATGTAGGAAAACTGGATTCTAGAACACGCAAAGCTCAAGGCTAGGGTGGAAGTTCTACAGAGAAATCAAAGGTATAAATTTGTACAAGCAAGAGCTACTTGTGTTGTTTGTGTCATAGAATATTATGCAATGGAAAGACGACGTTGCATCTTTATTTTGCAGGAATTTTATGGGGCAGGACTTGGATAGCCTAAGTCTCAAAGAGCTTCAGAATTTGGAACACCAACTTGAATCAGCTCTCAAGCACATTAGATCACGAAAGGTAAAACCATGTAACCCTGAGTGTTTTGGCGGGGTACGTAGTTTGAAGTTTGAATAATATTGAATGTCATAATCATTCTGAGTGTCCGCGTGCAGAACCAACTCATGCATGAATCTATTTCAGAGCTTCAGAAAAAGGTGAGTGTTTTCTTGCCTCAATCTTGCTGCCTAGTGTAGGGTACAGAACCATGCATGTCCATTACATAATCGTTCGATATCCCTCGTCGACACCCACTAACAACTTTCTTTGAATTCACAAAAGGCAACCTATTTCACAACTTATTTATTTTTTGGATAAAGATCGTTTCATGTTGAAAGTGAACATGATCTTGTCATATTTATATTTCTACCATTGATTAAGTTACCGTAGAAGGGTGAAAAATTAAAAAGATAAAAAAATAATAATAAAAATGTGAACATAATAAGGCCATATTTATTTTCAATATGAGAGTATCATTTTCCTCATTTTTTACTTACTTTGTTTTATATTGGTGTCTAGTGGACGTGTCACTTAGCTTGGAACAAATAGTTCTTTTCATAAATGATAAGGAGCTAGCATTGTTTCCTTTTCTCCTTCTTCTGAAAAAAAGGAAAAAGTAACATTATTTGTATATAAAAAATTTTCATATGTAGACACTATAGAAAGCAAAAGACTCAAAGCACTTGATGATAGTGGGAGTCAATGCTTTGTCTCTTACTCCTTATATAGTGTCTATTAAAAATGTTCATTTTTTATGTAAAAATTACATGATTCAAATGTAAGTCCTGCTCAAGATGGGTGCAAAATTGGCTACAAAACTGCAAAATTACATGTTCATTTTAGAGTCCTACGTAAACCCACCATCTTTGAGTTAAATTTTACCTTTGACACAGTAGAAAAGTAACAGCTAGTCTCTTATTTAAAATTATATGCATATTGCACACATATTTTGATAAATTATTTATTTTCTTTTTATTGATTATTACATTTTTATGTATCAACATGAATAAATTTTTTTACGCTTATAGAAATTTAATATATATGTAGATTATATGCTTTCGATGATTGTCTATTGTTGAATACGTATAATTGATATGAATATTTAAAACTTATATAAATTTTCAATATCAATATGTGCACAATGATATCATTAACCAAAGTTTAAATCATGATCTAGCATCGCGAGGGAATTTCCTCTTGCAGCAATGAAATAATCTTCTAGGTTGGAGCTTTGTTTGCCATTTGGGATCCTAGACATGTCAGTGATGCTTTCGGCATTAATATTATATATTGGGGGCACCCCACCTTTACTACCATTTTGCTTACCGAAAAATATAAAGTACTTGTGTTCTATCATGCAGGATAAGGCACTCCAGGAACAAAACAACTTGCTCACCAAGAAGGTAATTAATAATGTTTAACTGTTTTTCAACAGCCCATGAAAATTGTTGTGCTGTTTGGATTGCAAATCTCAGTGTACATGACTACATGATTTGAGTGAAAACTAGATTAAGGAACAAGAGAAGGCGATGGCCCAACAAGAGCAAGGTAGTGGGCTGCAAAGTGGTGTGGATGTGACTTCTGTCCTCGTAACTCAACCATTGGAGTCCTTGACTGTTGGGTTAGTACGTGTATTTTCTTTGGTGCATGAACTAAATTAATGCTCCCAACTCTTTCTGCTCAAGCGCGTGCGTGTGCATCACCATGAATTCGTTTTTGCCTTTCATCTAATGTACTAATTGGTGATATACTAACCCTTGCGAAAATAGGTGGATGAAAAGAGAAATCCATATGTGCTCCTAGAATAATAAAAAAATCTTACTCTATTTCATTCGTAATTTGATATCTCAACTATTTCATTAACAATGTAGCGAAAGTGAAAAACAGTTATGACTCACTAAAGCTGAGTTGTCAAATAGGTTCTAGATTTCTTTTACTTCATACTCTATTGGATGAAATTGAAGAATAGGGAGTTAATTTACCATGCATTTTTCACTGTCATGCTAGAACAATGTTTACAAATTAAACGAAGGAAAAGTTTTGTGTTGTGAACTCCTAATCGATTTAAATACTTTATGCTTTTGAAAGATGGAACTATGAAGGACAAAGGTAACGCCGGTCTGCAAATATATTATGCATCAAGCACTAATTAGCATGACTAGGGGCATCACACATTTCAAACATCCACCTTAGTTCAATTCCTATTTGAATTTTGCAAATTATAATACTAACTTAGTAACTTGGATAACTTGATGCAGAGGCACCCCACAAGCGCCCGGAGGTGATAGATTAGGAGATAACGAAGGAACTCCAACACGAACTCGAGCTAACACCCTTCTTCCACCTTGGATGGTTCGTCCTATAAATGAATAGAATATTATTACACTGCTAATTTTCATAGAAAATACGAACACGGCTTGTACAAAGCCTATATCATTGAAAGACATCTGATGAGTGATAACTATACATGGAACATAATCTGTATGTAATATGCCTGTATTGCATTTCAAAGCTGCTGGGTATAAATGACCTGGCTATATATATGCCTATTTATTGTAACATACATGTAAAGTATCATCTATGACTGAGTTCTAATAAATGCTTTAAGTTCATCTTATACAAAATTTAAAATTTATTATACTTTATTTTTTAACTCAGAATTTTAGAATACTTTTTTTTGGTACATAATTTTTTAGAGTACTTTAAAAGTACTATAGTTTTTTTGATCAATTCAATATTAATGGTGGATCATTTAATGCTTAAATTATTTGCGTAGTTATTTGAAATGTTTTCAAAAAATTCATACTGCTATATATATAGCGGAAAAACTCAAAAGCAAAATCTGCTAAATGCTATTTTCGTAATCATCGCATGCACCTTAAGATTAATAGATTTTGTTAATAATTAAAGTCATTATTTGTAAATAGATTTTTTAAGAATATATATAATACCTTTTTTTAAAAAGTAATTAAAAAGAACTTTTAATTATAAACTATTTTATGCACGAAATAAATTTATTCAAACACATGCTAAGTGTAGCTAATTTTTTTACATATAGAATTTTGGTGGGATAATCAATGGGACATGGGTTTTTTTTCAAAAAATTAGAAAAATATAGTGTTTAAAAGGAATTCATAAAAAATACAAGCAAATTTTATAAAAAAAAAAAAGTGAATTTGTTATTGCACTAATGGATTATAAAAATAAAAAATAAAAAAAGGAATCCGACATGCTGTTAATCAAATTCTATTTTATTATTATTATTATTATTTGGATCTCATGTATAATGTGTCTGGATGTGGGTGTGTGTGTTTTGTTTGTGGGTGTGTGCGTGAGTGATAGAAAAAGAAACGGGAGAGGAGAGAGAAAAAGGAGGCAAAAGAAGAAAGAAAAAAAAGGAGAAAATTTTTTTTAAAAAATGAAAGAAAAAAGAAAAAAAGAAAAAAAATCATATTTTAAAAATTTTATTAAAAATATCATATTTTTTATATTTTTACACAAATTTCATATAAAAATTGATATTTCACTAAGGTTCTTAGGCCGCCTGCTAAGAACTCAAAAAAAAATTATATAAAAAGTTAGATTTTAAAATTTTTTAAAGTATTAATTCAAGAATGGAATATTTTCATATGATTTTTTTTTGGAATCTGAAATAAATTGTTAGCAAAACTCTAAATTAATAATTATATCCAGCTTGAGAATATGGGGTTGAACACTTTAAAATAGATATGTTAGAGCCTAGACAAATCTAAACTATTGATAGTTATTAATTACCAACGAATCTGGGCTGGTCTAAGTGCATGTTTGGGAATATATAAGAAACCGTTTCTAAAAAGTAATCTTAAAAAGTAATTTTATTTGGTAAAAAATTAGAAATAAATTATAATTAAAAATTAATAATTTTAAGTTAAAAAATAATTTATAATCATAAATAATATTTTGGAGCTTATAATTATAAGTAGAAATTAATTATTTTAGAATTGCTATATTTTTATCAAATTGATTCGAAATAATAAATATTATATAATATAAATAATTATTTTATATTTTTTTTAATAATTTTATGGTACATAAGTAATTTTTTTCATACAATTTAAATAAAATAAATTATCTTAAAGTTATTTTTTAGTTTAAGTATTTAAATATAAATTGATTCCCATATAAATGATTATATAAAAAAATGAATATACAAATAAGTAATTATTAAAATAATTTTAATCTTTCAATCTTTCTAAACACACGCTAAAATTCTTAATACAATTGGAAATTTATATAGAAGCACAACTATACTAAAAATTAATGACTTGCACTATAACAATATTTTTGCACACATTTAACTTTTCAATATGACTAATGTTGTTTTTTCATTTCCTGGTAATATTTTTCTTACTTAACTCATTACTTCTCATCATCGATCAACAATGATGCGCATTTCTGAGCATGAGCTATGTAAGCTCATTATTATATGCAAGAAACATTTTCTTTCAATATTTGTCGAGTGCTATCCAAGAAATGTGGACCCATTTTCTCATAACTTTGGGCCGTTTGGTATGCATGTTAATATAAGACCTGATAGGATAAAAGCTGATAGTATAAGGCCTGATAAAAATTTAATACTATGCAGTATTTAGTATGTCATTGTATAAGATATTATATTATATAAAATATAATCAAAAGAAGAGATTATAATAAATATAATTTTTAAATAGTTATTATAATTATTTAAGCTATTTTTTATTATATATAAAAATAATTTTATATTAAAAATTATTTATTTATTTATTTATAATTTTTTTTATAAATATAAAAAATATAAGAGAGAGAGAGAGAGAAAGAGTATGAGTGAAATAGATATGAAATTTTTATACATTAAAATTTAAATAGGCTTAGTATCACATTCCTATATTTAATTGTATTTTTTGTTATATACAATTAAATTTATATTAAATATTATTATTTATATATTTTAATAATAAATTTTTATTCCTATATTTTTATTTCAGTTTGAATAGTTATTTTACAATTATTTTTAAAAAATATTTATTTATTATTAAATAATATTATTTTTTATTTATATATTTTTATTTTTTATTATTTATTTAATAATTAATTTTCTTTTAATAAAATATATTAAAAAATAAAAAAATGAAAGAACCCTTATACGTTAAAAACTAATCAAGCCTAATACGGCCTCCCTAGGCCATATTAAGTTATTAAGTTATCCATTATTATAACGTATAAGGGAGGTTTGATAGATAAATTTATACAATATGTTGATTACATCAAACAACAGATAAGATCATAACGTATTATTTTACCTTATCCTATCATACCTAATACAGCATGCCAAACACCCCATGAGGTCAGTTTTAGAGAAGCGCAGTTAATTATATATTTTAAAACTATAGAAAATAAATTGATGATTGCTACAGTTTTATCAACCGTGATCCATGGGACATATAAGCCTAGGACAAACTCAGGAATTTTCAATATTTTATCAATTAATTAAAAAAGATGAAGTTATGAAATAATGTCCCTTGAAAGTTTGCAGAAGTATTGGTGAATTAATCAAAGAATCTTTTGGGAGAGCAATCAGATGATTTTGGGAGTATCTAAAAAGATGAAAAGCCAGTGGCTCACGTTAAACGTTAACGTAGTCAATAGTTTGTGTTCGGATAAAATTTATTAATGAAAAAAAAAAAAAAAACAATGGATAGATTAGCTGCCAGCATAGCATCAAGTATGGAGAGAAAACAACTTAGAAAGTCTCAAAACTTAGAAAGTCTCAATTCAATCCCTGCACAATGGATTCATAAGATGTGGTAAGTCAAAAGTTGCGGACCTCTTAAATTTTACCCACAAATTATACATTTTTTTCTACACCCAAAAAGAAAAAAACACCATAACTGAAAAAGATAACGTTGTCTGTATGCGGGAAAAAGAAAGAGACAGATCACCGGGGAAATATTCCCATTATTATTATTATTATTATTATTATTATTTTGAAACATTTGTTAGTTTTGCGGAAGATTATTCGTTTTCAGGTTCTAAGTTCTAACTTCTTACAAGCTAGGTGGGGATTCTCAGATTTCAAGATGTAAGAAAATGTATTTTGAATTCTTTTGAAATTATTAATGTGATTAGAACGGTTGTAAGTCAAAATTAAAACAATATACCTATGTAGGAGGTTAAAGTGATTGTTAGGAAGGAGTTAAATAGGGGCTAGTCCAGAGGTTTTTCCAGTTGGAGTATTAAACACAGTATTATGTCCTTATATATATAAAAATTGTGTTTAATGTGGACGAATAGCTAGTATACTTTGAGGGAAACGCTCTTTCTATGCACCACACAAATGCAAAACAGAACATCCAACAATTATGAGTCAAGCACAAGGGAGATCCAAAGATCTTTAATATATGCCAAGCTCTAATTACTCTGATGTAAAATTTGGACTATATATAATATGATTAAGATAAAGGTCTGAAAACAACATGGAACTTTTTGAGTAGTTGCAATCAGAAAGGAGCTTATTTGTTTCTCACTGCCACCGTGAAAATACGTGTTTTAATGCAATTTCAACAAAATAAAATGAAGATTTTTTTTTTTTGGCACGTTGGCGTTAAAAGGAATCTAAACCAAATATATACTTAGATTTTTATGAGACTCTTTCATTCATAATTGTATTCATTTGTAAAGCACTCATTATATATGTGACACTAGCATAAAACTTGGTGAAAGAAACATTTTGTAAAGGGAGTAAGGTTATGTATTGATTTTTTATTAATTAAGTTTACAAAATTATATAAATGAAGTTTATCGAAGAATTTCTAGTGCTTATAGAAAAACAACCATGATCTGAGATCATGACATGAACACCATTGCTTAGGGGCCAGCTTTAATACAAATAAATCCCAATTAGGAAAAAAAAAAAAAAAAAACAAGAAACGTATGCATCACTCTTACCATGTAAAACTGCCACCTTAATTGGGATGAACTTTTTGGTTACGGGAATCGTTTTAAATTGTCGGTCATTTTGGTCCTTAACAGTTGGGCTTTGATTATGATGTGTGAACAACGGCCTATGAGCTGCCGTGGTTTTTTGTTCGCGTGTATATATTAGGCATTGTCATTTTCATATTTGCGGAGTTAACACCGAAAATTCCCTCTCTTTTGGCTTGGTCATCTCATTAAAAAGTTAGAGGCAATTTATTTATATTTGTTACTTATGATTTGTTTGCCAGTTCTTATTGGCTACAATTGCAAGAAAGTACTTTTTTTTTGGGAAAATACAAGAAAGTACTAAAATAGTAATATTAAAAGCCTCTTTTTTAAAAAACAAAAAAGCCTTTTTTAAAAGTTATAATGCATAATAATTAATTGTAGTTAATTAATAGTGATTAGTTGTAGTAAAACTAAACTGCAACTTCATTGACGAATATTATCTATAATGCGAGTTGTCGTTTTAACGAGGATTTTATTTAATAATTCCCTGGCTTCTAGGAGTTGATTTCACATTTTTTTGTAATAAAATTCTGATAAAAAATTATAATTCATAAATTAACATCTTTATTACATACAATCTATAACACTACTAAGGCCATTCCATTGGCGGGTTGGCTGCGAATCTTGGCTTTTGCCCTATAACAGTGGCCGAGATTTGGGGAGTTCTCTATTCACTTGATCTAGTTTGGAGGGATGGTCATAGGAAGGTTGTTTTGGAAATGGACTCTACAACAGCAATATCTCTCATCTCTGCAAGTATGGATAATAAGCACCTCTATGCCATGGTTATAACAAGAGTTCATGATCTTCTGCGTAGAGATTGGCAGGTTCGAATTCTTCATGTATATCGAGAAGTCAATTGAACAGCTGATTGCCTTGCTAATTTAGGTCACTCTATGAATTTTGGCGTTTATTATTTTTTGCATGTCCCTTCATGCCTTGTTTCTATTCTTAGATATGATTTAGCTGGCTTTGCCTCGATTAATTGCTTAGTTATTTTGTTTTGTTTGGGCGGTGTGCCCCATTCAACTACCAAAAGAAAAATCTATAACACTACTAATAAAATAAAACAAATAATATAGAAAGTTTTATACGTATCCTAACAAGATTAATTCTACATTAAATGCATTCAAACATAAGCTTTTACAACAAAATAAAATTACTATATAAGGAAAGATTAAATTTGAATTTTCACAATTAATATATTTAATTATACTTATTTCTTATTTTTATTGTGATTCTCATTTATATATCTTTTTGATTTCCAAATGAATGCTTAATGGTCAAAATTTGAATTAACCAATCAGAGTTAGTTACATATTTTTGCTATTTTCCTTTTTAATGATAATTAATGCTAAATTTTTGAACTAATCAATCAGATTTATTATTTTTTAAACATAATTTATGCTAAAAATTAAAATTAAATAATAAATTTTAATAATTTTATAAGGAGAGAAAGATTTTTTCTAATTTTAATTTTTTTTGTCTTAATAGTTTCTAGCTGTACCTCATTAATGTTTCATAGAACAATTAATATTATTTCAATTAAAGATTTACATTCACTTGCCTTTTTTTTTTCTGCATTCCTTATCTATTCTACAAGAGACTCCTATTTTTAAATTCAATAAAAAGTGTTTTCTAGATGTCCTCAAATGAATGATAATTGATTGGAAAGTGTTTTCATGATTTTTTTTTTTTTTTGCATTCCTTATCAAATTTCAAAATTATTTATGGAAATATTTAAGAAAAGGGCCAGTGAGAACAGCTAGAAAACACTTTTTAAAAATATCATAAATATACTTTAATTCAGTTTTAATAAAAGACACAAAAATGGTGAGAAAATGCATTGATTTTTTTATTTTAGTTATTGAATTTCTCTTAAATATTGTAAAAGTATATTTTAAATTAGAATTCAAATCTTTTAATTTGCATATATTCTCGTCACTTTAATTTTAATAAATTATGTTTAATATAAAATGATATAATGACAAAACAATTTTATTTTTAAATTATCATAATATTTTTTGGTTTCCCAAAAATATCTCCCTCTCTATTATTAGAGAAAAAGATTGATCCTTTTTAGATGTAGTTAGATTTGTCCTCTCAATTAGAGTTCTCTCTAAAAATTGAATCGGGGTTCTCTCGTGTATATATATATATATATATATATATTAAACCCGTGCATTGCACGGTCAAAAACACCCGTTAAATATCTCTCAAAGTTTCATATACTATTACTAACGGATTTATTTAATCAATTAATACATGATTCCGATATTTTATTCTTCTAATTTATGCAAATGAGGTTTTTTCTTTTTTTCAAAATTTTGTTGAACTCCTTACACCTGTCCTTGAGAAAGGAATCTATATTCTAGCGGCCACAGGCTGGAAAAGCTTCACTCGTGTTAGCATAATTTGCAAGTTAAAAAGATGGTCGCGATATGGGCAATGGCACAAAGAGAGGAAGAATTTGTAATTAGTGCAAAACACATTAATTAGGACTTATCTAAGAAAAATTATTAAGCATAACTGATGTACCAAAATTATACTTAACAATATTTCTTAAATAAGTCCTAATTAATTCAATTCAGAATTTGTTCATTATAGGATTCACCACTAATACATGTATTTATGTTATTAAATATATATTTTATTTTTTAAAGATAAAATAGAGGTATTATAGATAACTCACAAGTGAAATTTAAAACCTAAAAATTAAATTCAATTGATCATAGCAATACATAAGTATAATTCCGACCAAATTAGCTAACAGCTGTTGGCATATATTTCACAATGTAGAGCAAGAAGGCATGCCTGATATTAAAAGTAATGCTATATAACTCTAAAAAATTAGTTAGGATTTAAATTTTAACATAATTCTCAGTTAAATTTAAAAGTAATTATTTTTTTTTTTGGATAAAATTTAAGAGTAATTATTGAATAATATAAATATGCCAACTATAACATTTTTCTGAGCTTAATCATCATTTGCCATGTTCGGTTTTTCTTCTCTACATTTTTCTTAAGTATAACTTTTTCGCATCCAATCCAAGAATCTCCAAGGATGTTTTGAGCGTATTGTCATAAAAGAACGATTGGACTCCTTGAGTTTACGTGTGCCCATGTTTCCATCTCTCAAAATTCTAAATGACGTACGTGATCTCCATTAAACCTAATATTTATAGATCATTAGCTTTAATTATTGGTGCGTCTACCAGTTTTATTTATTTATTCTATTTGTGGTGCATGTCTTGAGAATTATTCCTCCATGCGTGTGGAAACTATTAAAGAATTCATGTTAACGTAGTCAACTCTTGATCATCATCATCCAAAATCTTCATGGTTCCCACGTTCAAAAATTGGCCCACAACAAAGAAATCATACAAAAACAAACAAAGAAATCATTAATTGGCCTTTGAAAGAGTGAATCATAAAAAAAAAAATCAAATAAATTTCAAAGTCAAGGGTCACATTGAAGCTGGCCTTGTTCAATTCTGTTCCCCGATGTATATATAATAATATAGACACGGTCTATGTCCTTTAGAACTTGCAAGACATGGGAAGGCCACGTATCAGGTTGCACTGTTTGTGCATTGGTCACGCCACGCCTCGTGTTCGAGCTTGTTCCGCATCTTCTTTCCGATCCAAGTCTTCTTCTGTTTCTATCAACTATGCACACAGAACCGAGTTTTCAAGCAATGAAGCACATGACCCTGGCAGAGACAAGGCTCATGAGGGTGCTGAAACCGGCAATAGGATTATGGTGGTTGTGGATTCTAGCTTTGAAGCCAAGGGGGCTCTAGAATGGGCACTGTCACACACTGTTCAGAGCCAGGACACTGTTGTTCTTGTCCATGTAGCCAAGTCCACCGGAGGTGAGAAATAAGAAAATTCTTTGAAAAAAAAAGGATTTCCTTTTTATTTTTTGGTTTCATATATATATATTTTATGGGAGGCAATTTTGTTCGAAACACAGCCGGATATTAAACTTGAGCATATCTTAATTGGAATTGGAATCATGATTCACCACATTGTGAAAAATTAACCCTATTTGTTAGGTTAAATCTTTATATGTCACTTCATATTTAAGCATATTCACAGTAAAATTGTAAGTCCGAGATCAAGTGTTTCTTAAACAAAATTGATGTTGTTCATTTTATGGTGAATTTTTTAAAATATGAAGTGTTAGATTTATATGCATGCAAATAATAATAGAATACTTTTTCGTTGTACTCTGTTGATTTGACAGATACATTCTTATGAAAGAAAGGTTCAATTATGTTGTGTTTGCAGCTGCAAAGGCTAGTGAGAAGTTTAATCTGAAGGTTTATCAACTTCTCCTTGAGATGAAAAGTATGTGTGAAACGAAGAGGCCCGGGGTAAGTTTCAAACAATTTTACGCTCTCCTCGTGAATTGAACATGCTTCTGATTAGGACACAAGGTAACATGTGGTGTTTTTCTGGGTTTTTCAGGTGCTAGTGAGTGTAGTAATGCTTGAAGGAGAGGAAAAGGGTCCTGCTATAGTGCAAGAGGCAAAGCAACAAAGGGTGTCACTTTTGGTTGTTGGACAAAGAAAGCAATCATTCATGTGGCGCTTAATGAAGAGGTGGGCACTAAAGAGGACAAGATCTGGGGTTGTTGAGTATTGCATACAGAACTCGCCGTGCATGACTATTGCTGTGAGGAGGAAGAATAAGAAACTTGGAGGGTATTTGATTACTACCAAACGCCATAAAAATTTTTGGCTTTTAGCTTAATACGATTATTAATAGAATGTTACTTGCTGTGGGAAAGTCCCGGCATGAAATGAATGCATCAAGTTGCCGATCAAATTAGCTTGGTGCTAGTGAAATCACTGTACACCATAGTCATTTCATTCAATTTAAGCGTTGCTTTTGACTGTAGTCCATGCTTTGTTATAGAAAATTAGAAGCAACCAAAACATTGCATGATGGAAAGATGCTGTTTGATTACAAGGTTATTTATAGTTTTGATTAAAAGGGTCATTGGAAGTTGATATTTCGCATAAAGCCTAATGGTGCAATTAAACAGTGAGCGTCATGGTCCACGAACTCATTCTGGTCCAGCATTTTGCTAAATATAACGCAATCTTAACTTACAAGTGAATGGTAGGAATGCCAAAACAGGGGATTACATAGTGTTAAAGTAATTTGGATGACGCAGTTAGTCTGTTTGACAATAAATTAACAAAATAAGGGAAAAGAGATTGCTCCTGAATACCCCATTGGAGGTCTATTATTGACAGAACATGGACTAAGCAAAACAGAACACTTTTATATTCTTCCACAATTCAATGCAGAAACCATACTTGTTGATTAATCATAACCACAAAAGCATAGCTAACAGATTTCTCTATTATTGACGGAAAAGGGACTTAGCCCAAAAAAAAAAAAGGCAAATAAAAAAGGAGACAACCCCCCCCCCCCTTTTTTTTTTGTCCAGAGAGACAACCCTTTGAAGTTTTCCGTATACTGAGATGCCACAAAGAAAGTACGACTTAAGAAACCAAACCTGCGGTCTGCCTATTACTATTGCTCTATGGAGAAGAGCACTTAGAATTTTTTACAAGTTTTTCAGTTTCTGTAATCTCTCTGGATCAGTTTCTGTGACTCTCTGGACCAAAAGAAAGGCATAGTCCTTCAAGAAACTGCACCCAAATAAAAAGGGTTGTCTCCTTTTTATTTGCCTATCTCAATCACATTTTTAATTGCTTTTGTTTCAACCCACGTTCATAGATTTCTACGTGCTGCTACACGTTATCCACACAGATTTCTCTAAACTTTACTAACTTACAGTATTATGTACTTTTTTTTTTGTGTTTGTCAATATTAAGTACTTTCTATAAGTGTTTCCTTAGATAATGATATTTATAGAAATTTGTCTGTCATTATTTATCATTTTTCTTTTTATTTTTTCTCTATCTTCCTTTTTCTCTTCACCATTGATGACTTAGGTTGGTTTCACGAGCCATGGAGTAATGTCTTTGCAAGTAGTCTTCTTGTTTTCTCATATGTTTAGTTTAAGAGGACGTTTAACACATCACCTAATAAAATTATTAGTAATCCATATTACCATTTAAAAATATTATCATCTTTTAAGTTACTGGTAATATTATAATGTAATATTTGGTATCACAAATAATTTAACTAGTAATATATATTATTTTGTTTGGTATGTTAAAAAAATTACTAAGCAATATTTTTTTCTACTAAAATGAACTAAAAAAAGTATTATTTTTATTATAGTAATAATAATAATAATAATTTTATTTTAATTAAATTTATTATATTAATAATTATAATAAACTTATTTATGATATTAAATAGTTAAACTATTTTTTTAAAAAAATTTATAAATACGGCATTTTGACAAAATTATTTGCTGTTTGGACACTTGCTCAAATTTGGACCATAAATTAGTAGAGAGAGAGAGAGAGAGAGAGAAAAAGGTATTTTTGTGAAAAAAAAATTGAAAGAGTACCACTCGGATGATAATTCAAATAGACATTCCTAATGGAGGTAATTTAGATTGCCACTTGGAAGGTAACATGGATTGCCTTTAAAATATAGATTATCAGTAATATGGTGCAACTAAATAAGATAATCTTGTAGGACTAAGTAATTTAATCTAATAATATCAATAATTTAGATGAATTATCTCATACTAAATGCCCTATGTGATCTTGCACCATATGTGTAGAATTTTGGAGACAAATCATTTTTTTTTGGCCATTGGACACAAATTAATTTATTGTGGGCTAGAAGCTGCCTTGGAAGAAGAAGGGCCTAGCCCAGCATGGTAACGATTTGTATACTGCTTCGAGTTCTCACTTTTTCAATTGAGTGAAGCCCAATTTAGAAAGATTGGATCAAAATTGTGCACACTGACAAGGATGGAATCAAGTGACCCGAAAGAGAGAGAGAGAGAGAGAGAGAGAGATGGAATCACGACATCTTCTTCCTTTTAATCGTGGAGTACTAGGCAGGGCAGGCCTGGGAGGTCGGAGTCTACTTTTCGGCTTTTTGTCTCAACTTCCTAGTTTTACACGTCCCTATTTTCCGAATATTGAATAATAAGATCCATAGTTAGGATAAATGAAAACCTACAATAAATCAGTCTTCAATAATGACAATATGAAAAAATTAGTCCCTAATAATATAATTATATTTTTCAGAAAAAAGTGGGGAGTGGCTACTGCCACACCCATTTTGTGATTTTTATGTAGATATTTTTAAAATGCCCTTAATTAAAAATTGGGCTAATCTTTTGTCTATTATTATTCTCACATTTTAAATTATATTTAATTAATAATTATATTAATCAATATTAAATGCAAAATTGACTATTTTTAATTCAATAATATTAAAATAAAATTAATATATTAAATCAAGCCCAAGGCCAATTTCTTTACAAATTAACTATTTATTTATTTTTTATTTTTTGAGAATGTGTTATATAATTTGGATACAAGGTATTTTTTATTTTTCAACTTTTAAGATTAGAACACCTTTTAAAATTTTATCTATTTTCATCGTCATATTACAAAATTATGTTAGGGGTCGCAAATCCACAAAGAAATGGGAGGAAGAGGAAAAAAAAAAATAGAAGTACATGTTTTTATAAAAAATAATATATTTAATAATGAGTTATTATATGAAATAAATTATTATAAATATTATTTAAAGTAATTTATTCAATATAAATTTTATAATTTTACTTTCTTATTTATATAATTATTTCATTTTGCATGATTTTAATTTTATAATATTTTAAATTAATTTATATAATATTTTTGTAATTCAAATTTCATAATTTTTTACTAAACTTAAGAAATAAAATAAAATTTCAATAATAAATTATTATATATATATATATATATCATATAATTTACACGTCGTATAATATATTTCTTGAACTAATTATTTGATACGGTTATTATGTGCTCTCAATTTTATTGCTTTAGAGTGTAGCAAAACTATGATTTAGTAAAGATATAATCTGGGATTGAAGTTAAATGTTGAACCAAAGTCTGATAGCTACTCTACTTTAGTTTCATTTTATTTATCAATTAATGTAGGAAATATGAGTTTTTCTATTAATTTTTGGTATAGTTTTTTTTTTGGCGAAAAAATGATAATTTTCTCGATTTATATATACAACTCTATCTTTTTCTTTGTATTATATTTGATGGCTATCGCTCTCGATATTTTTAGGAATCATTCTTTATTTTTTTTATCAGTGATAAATAGTGATTCATATAAAAAAACATGTATAATATATTAGATGATTGATTCATAGGTGGGGGAATCACAAAATATATATGGTCTTGGAAAAGATGGTTGATCCTCAATTTGCAGCACAGTGAAGTATTATAATCTACATTAGATACTAGAAAGTCAATTCATGGAGGGGCTGATACGTGTTTAACATGGTGGGTGTAGGCTAAATCCAATGATAAATTGGGCAAATTCCCAATAAAGGGATGTTAACTCAAGGAAATAAATCTATAATATTTTGTTTGTTAGAACACATGATGCGTGATTTTCAACTTGAAGTAGATCTTACAGAATTATTTTAATCATTCTTACATTTATGAGTTAAATTAAACTATTAGTCTAACTCTTTTTTTTTTTTATACGATCTACTATATTTTTCATATTTATGTAGGATTGTGAGATAGATCGTTGATATAATTCTTTTATGTATTGGTGCTCTAATAAATTTTATTTCGTTAATTTTTGTATTATAGCTACAATTGATGTATCTCCTTAAATCTTCATGTTAACGTATTAAAAATATTATACATCGATATATGACTATATTTTATTATTATATATAAATTTTGAATATGTACCAATTTTTAATTATTGTTAAATTAATTTTGATTATGATAATTTTTTGTACTTAATATTTTTTAATTATAATATAATTAAAAAAATTATACTATTTCGTGCATTGCGTGGGTTTAAAATAATGGTTAACATATTAAATCAAGTCCATATCAAGCCCAATTTCTTTACAACTTAACCAACTATTATTTTTTTAATTTTTTTCAGATTGTGTTATATAATTTGGATATTGGGTATTTTTTATTTGTCAATTTTTAAGATTAGAACTTATTTTAAAATTTTATCTATTTCCATTCATTTTACAAAATTATATTAAATAATCAACTAGTTAATATTAATATAAAATTTGACTATAATTAAACTCTTAGCATAACACAAAAAAAAAATCCTAACTAAATCTAATAATTAACTTGTACAAAAAAAAAAGTAGCAAAATAAAATTTAAGCGTAACTTGATGATAAGAGATTTTTTTCACGTAAGCATTATTGATCACGGTTGATGTACTGCTCTATTTTGTAATTTGTAATCTTGGATATGTAACTTCTGTTTTTCAATTGCTCATGCTTTGCGTGAAACTTATTTCTTTTACTTGTTCAATTTCCGTGTCAATGCCGATCATCAATTACCATTAAATTTTCCTTTACCTATATATAGTCAAATGCGTAAGATTCCATATCAGTTTTGCTTGGCTTCATTGAGGTAAACATCTATATGAAATTATCTATTATGTCTTCTAATTAAATAAATCAAGCTTTTCATTTTTGTTGTTTTACTATAATTTTTTTTAGTGTTACAGTAGTAAATCTAGCTTGAGAACTTCCAATGAATATTTATTTATTTAGTTATTTTTTATGGAGTTACAATATAACAAATTTTGGATATATTATTCTTACATAAATATGATATGAAGAAAGTACTTTTTATTTATTTATTTATTTATTTGTATGCATTATCATTGTAAAATTTTTTTTACATAAATATTTAATTATATATTGTCACATCAACAAAAGTATTTCATACAACTATCTACTACTTTAAAAGTCTTATAAATACAAGCATTTGATTGGATAATAGTATAAAACTCTTTTACATTGTCAATGCATAATAATTAAACTCTTTTTTTTAATCAAACTTGACAAATTATTTAAATTTTGTTTTACTATTTTTTATACAAGTTAATTATTAGATTTAGTTAGGAATTTTTTTTTGCTAAGTTAAGAGTTTAATTATAATCAAATTTTATACTTAATATTAATTAGTATGATTATTTAATATAATTTTGTAATATGACAATGACAATAGATAAAAATTTAAAATAAGTTCTAATCTTAAAAATTGAAAAATAAAAAAGCACCTGATATCCAAATTATATAACACATTCTCAAAAATTTTAAAAAATAATAAATAGTTAATTTGTAAAGGAATTGGGCATGATTTAATATGTTAATTTTATTTTAATATTATTAAATTAAAAATAGTTAATTTTTGTATTTAGTATTAATTATTATGATTATTAAATATAATTTATATAATGAGAGTGGCAATAGACAAAAGATTAACTCAACTTTTAATTAAGGAAATTTTTGAAATATCAAAATAAAAACCACAAAATGGGTGTAGCAATAGATAAAAGAGTGTAGCATTAATCATTCTCGAAAAAGTGGTGTTAATTTTATTTTCAAACTCCTATTTTCGACAATTGAAAGGGCAGTGGTCTTAACATGATCATCATTACAAGAGGATAATTTTCTTTTCTCCCTTTCCATAGGAGGAGGACAAAAAGGATTTCTACCAACAACTAATGCTCCTAATACTAAAAATAAAACACAAATTGCTGCATACATTTGCTCACATTCCTGTATAAATAAGAAGATAATTAATTATGTAGAAGTTTAAGTGGATCAATTACAATTCATTAAATAATGAAATTACATGATGAAAAAAAATGTATAAAAACAGTTAGTACATAATAAAAGAATAAAAAAGATACAACTTTGTGAGATGGCTTTTGAACAACACACCACATACGATCGTGTGACGGCATGTGCCGGCACTTCCATTGTAGGTTCTGTCGGATCTTTCAGCATTTTTTTCCCCAATGTTTTGTTTTTTGGTTCTCTAATTTTCACAATTTATTGAGGTGAATCCACGTGTAATTGTGCCTGCTAGTACATCCCCCCCTTCGTACACCGACCTTCACCTGATTGAGATATTTGGTCTATGTATTTTTTGGGTCAAGTCACCTGATTAGGATAAATAAGAGTAATGTTATTTTAATATGATAAAAAAATTAAATATATAAATGTACAGTATATTAATTTTATTTTTATATTAGTTTTAATATATTAATATTTAATTATATATTATTATATAAAAAAGTAATTAATTTTTATATTTATTATTTTAAAATTTTTACATATAATATAATAATATATAATTAAATAATAATATCAGTGTCTCAAAATTGAATTCTTATTTTAATATACATATATTTGGGCACTCACATTCTTACATGCTTCACTTTCTTGAGTGAATGTTCATTTTAACAAATCAATAATTTAATTTTTGAAGTTATAAAATATAATTCAAGTTAATCCTTACAAATATTATCTTAAGAACTAATTTAAATCACTTTTTCAATTTTAAAGACTAAATCAATAATCTTTCAATTTCAGAAATTAAGTGAACTATGGTAAACAATTTCAATCCCAAAATTTACTCTTCTAACATTAGCATGCGACGTGCCATATATTCATATATTAAAGTAGTTCTACAAAAAATTTTAACTTTTGATATTCTAAAAATAAAAGGTCTCAATTAATTACTTCTACATATATTTACCAATAAAAATTCTAATAATTTTAATATTATCCATTTCCATTTATTATTGACGTCAACTCTTTTTAAATGTTACCTTACTAATATTTCTTTATTTTCATATGATTCAATTTTCTATAGCTATTTATTATATATTTTAACATGAAATATCTTACTTAAATATTCATTGAAGATAATAATTTTATAGATGATGTCAGTTATAAAATAAAATCTATTCTTATTATTGCTATACAAAATATTTTGACCTGCCATATTTTGACTCGACTTACCACTCTTTTATCTATTTCCACCTTTATCTGTTCTAATCTCCACCGTCGAACGCTACCAATCAATGTGCAATGCCCACATAATGCTTTCACCGTTTTACTTGTGCAACTCACTTCGTGCCTCTAATCTCATGCACTACCCTTTTCGATTTATCCATTGCACCCCACCTTTATCGTCATTAATTTTTCCAATTTCCCATTAAATTTTGCCTTCCAATCATGGGTTTCAAGGTTCAGAGTCATCATCCTTCATGCTTTGTTCTAAAATTAACTTTGGTTCTTCTTTACCAATACATGATTTTTCCGATTCCCCGTTAGTTCATTCATTTCTTGTTCATGAACTTGCAAATAGACTTCATGCCTCACTCCAAAATTTTCTTTATAAATATGAGAGGAAGTGGTGATCTGGTTATGCAAGTTATTGTAAAAGTTAGTTACCTCTTTCTAGTCTTGAAGTTTTTCACGATATGATTTCTTTTTTTTGAGTACCTATGCATTGTGTTCAAAAATAATGAAATTATTTATCTTTTTTTTTTCTCCCAAATTGTTGTATATATTATAACCCTTCTCTTCGTTGATTTAGGGTCACTATTGGCTTTATAGCTGCCACATTTGAATCTCTTCTTGACATTTCTCCTCTTAAACAAACATGGAGAATTGTTGTACATGTCATTAGGTTGTGGATTACTCCAGGATTCAAATATCATGGTGAAGTTAATAGTATGAAAATGGTATTGGAGGACAAAGAGGTAAAGTCAGTTCCTAATTCATGCAGGTTATTGATTTTTTGTTTTTACCCCTATTGGGTTATTACTTTTTGATTGTTTTCTGATCCTTTAAAAATTATGTTATTTCCTTTGAAGGGTGGTAGGATTCATGGTCATGTTCAGCGGTATTTGGTCAAAAACTTCGTTAAAACTTTGCATGAAGGAAAAGTGTATGAAATTTCACAGTTTGATGTCCAACCAAACACTGGTTCATTTCGAAGTGCAAGGCATATATTTAAGATTCATTTCCGGTACTCTACTAGAGTTAGAGAGAGGGTTGATGATCAAAGTATTTCAAAGTATGATCTTATACTATCTGAATTTGATGAGATACTTAACCGAGTTGCTATTGCAAATTATTTAGTTGATAATATTTCTATGTACAGGCATTTTATTTAGTTTGTTTATTTTATTATAAATCTGATATTTATGTTTATGTTACATTTTAGATGTCCTTGGCAAGATAGTTGGTTACCATCCTATGGAAGAGTTAAAAAATGAAGCCAAAGAATGAAAGATGACCACAAAAATGATTTTATATCTTGAGGATCTAGAGTATGTTTTAGTTTTAATTTATTATTGTTATTTACTGCTATTTGGTAATAGAAAAGTTTGTGATTAAGTATTTCATTTGTTCAATTTTTTTTTGTGCAAAAATTGTAAGCTTTGTTCTACTATTTGGGATCAATATGCTAAAACTGTTAATGCATATATTTTGAAAAACAATGATGGTCCTGCAATACTCCTTCTGCAATGGTGCAAAATTAAGGATGATTAAGGTAAACTTTCAATTTTTTTTTTAAACTTCTAATCATTTTTCAATTGGCTCTTTTAGGTCTTTGCACCTTATTTATTTAGTAATTTTTGTATGTCATTTATTTTTCTTTTTAAATTACTTTGGTAAGGTTTTCAAAGCCTCGAAAGTTGTCTAACTCCTTTATGCAACTAGATTATTCATCAACTCTGGTACTCTTGAATTTGTTGAATTTAGAAAAATGTAAATATATTTCCTTCTATTAAATCATATTATTGAAACCATTATGATAATATTTAATTCTTTATATAACTAATTTGAATGTAGATTACTTGATCAAAGTGCTCCCATTCTATATGGTAGTACTAGTAGCAAGCTGTCTTTAAATGATAAGTTTCTTCATCTAACTAAGAGGAAAAGCCTCAATAAGTTAAAGCAAATTGCAGAGATAATTTCTTTAAGTGATGTATTTTTTTTAATTTATCTAATGATACTTACTAACTTCTCTTTTTTTTATCTATTTAAAAGGATGGGACCTATGTGAGTCTTTGTTTAGTCCAAGATTTGGACACTAAGCAGCTATGGTATTATAAATCATACAAGAGATGCACAAGAAAGGTTGCTAAAGATGGTGATAGTTAATATTCTAAGAAGGGTGATAAGATTGTCTTTGAGACTATGCTTAGGTACTGACATTTATCAAATGAGACTTCATTTGATTATGTTTACTTGAATGCATTTAATTTTTCCTTATTTGGTGAAACAGGTACATGGTTCGTCTGAAAGTAGTTGATGATAAGGGGGGAGATGCTACCTTTGTTGTATTTGACAACATTGTTCAAAAATTCGTGGCAATAATGCCTCTGATTTTTATGATAATGTTGTTGCTATGAGAAGCTTATAATTTTATTATGAATATTTTATTGTGTAATGAGTTGTCTTTAAATTTTTAATTTTAAAGTTTTGCAATTATGTTTACAGTCTGGTGATATAATTTGATATGATTTAATTATTCTTTAGATTCTATGTTAAAATAATACCACTGATTTACATATTTCAGATTGAAGCATCATCATTCTTACAATGCATAATTGGAAGTATATTGAGCTATGCATATGTTGAGTGTATCTTTATCCATTTGTTTCTTTCTTTTGACTTTGATTACATTGAATTTTAACTATTGCAATAATTGTAAGGCTATGTCTGTTGAAATTTCAATTACTATAGTTGTCATTCAATATGATTCATAATTGTCAAAATGTTAATTTAAGTCTTTAAATGACATGTATTAGCTGTCACAACTTAATTTTTTTAAAATATGTAGTTAATCAAATTATAAAATATTTTACCTTCATTTTCTTAATTTAACATCATTAACAAAATTAATTTGATAACCATATTAGAGAGTGTCTTATAACATCATGAATTGGTTTATCAAAAAAATAACTTCATGAATTGAGTGATCAACTAACACCAATAGTAAATTTGACCAAACAAGGTTATGTATTTTTTTTTTTTATTGTACATTAACTAATAACAGTATATACAAGGATGAGGCTAAATATACATCGTATATAGCTGGAGATCCATCTTTTATTGTTAATTGATAAAAATATCCCTTACATAGATGATCATATAATATTAAATTTTATAAAAATTAGAGAATATTTTTATCATTTAAGAACAAAAGATATATCCCTAACCATATAAAATATGTATTTAACCCTAACTTATACATAAATATAACATATTTTTAAATAGAATTTAATCTAAATATATTAACTGTGTAAAACAGTTTTACACTATCAGCTAATAGAAATAATAGAAAGTATCAACTCATATAAATAATCACCTTATGTAATATGAGATCCAACATAATTTTTCACTTTCCAATATTTTTATTAGTTGACAATATAGTGCATACTAATTAAACCCTTTAAAATATAAATTTATAAAAATTAATTAAATATCTTATAAGTCAAAATACATGAGTTTTTCCGTGCAACGCAGAGAGTCTAGTATACATTAGTTTGAGAAACTTTTCGCCGTAAAACCTTTCGAATTCTCATTTATTAAACCAACCACGGAAGCAAAACCAAAGCTGCACTCTTTCTTCTTGAAATTTAACTTTTTTTATTTATATTTAATTTACCATTATTTGTCGGTCTTGTGCTCCAACTCCATTCTTACTGTCACCAAATACACACAGATAACATTCTCGTCTTCATACAGATCGCCACCATTTCCCATTAGCATTTCCACCTTCCTCATCAGCATCTCATATTCCATCCTCACTCACTCCAAATGCCACTGCATGTCACGTAGCTTCTTTTGTCCACCTTACAAGACAAGCTTCTGAACAGGGGTCGTTGGTTTCTCCACGCTGATCATTGGTTCCTTGCTATATCGTGCCAAAAGAACTGATTTTGATGGCTTTGCGATCAAATCGAAGACATGGGTCGGTCTGAATTGTGGATTCGGTAAGTGAATTGTGGACGGAACCGGCGAAAGATGCGGCGACGGGCCGCCGATTTTCGGCGCCCGGTTCGACGGAGGTTATCTTATTGGATCTGGGTGCTGCTTGGGTTGTCCTCTGTTGTGGGGTTGGTGTTGTTCGTTGTGCAGCACAACCACCGCGAAGATCGGGACGAATATCCCTTGCTGGTAACCACGATGCACTTGTTCTGTTTTTGTTCAAGTGGCCGTTTTTTCCTTTTGGTGATGCCTTATTGATCTTTAGAGTGTGATGGTGATGGTTGTGGTAGGAGCTGAGTTATATGCTGTTGACTCGGTTTCGTAATCTGAGTAGTTATGTTGATGCGTTGTTGTTTATGGGATTCATGGGTAGTGGGTTCTTGTTTGGATATCAAGTTGGCTAATTGTGTTCATGACATCTTTGCTTGGTTTCATGAATAGCGCATTCGATCAATTCGTCTTAATGGTTTTGTATTTGTTTAGCTGTGTCAAGTTCTAATGGTTAGCTCATCCTTGAATTTTTTTCGTTGCCGATTCTGGAAGAGGAATCTGTGATTCAGTGATTGTGTCAGCATTGGAAATCAGAAGAAAGCAATTAATATTTATTGAAATGTCTTGAAGTAAATCGAATTGGCAATTATCACTATGAAGTTTTTAATTTTAAAATATACAGCTGAGGTTGAAGTGCTTTCAATGTGGATCAAGTGTAATCTGGAATCTCAATACTCTATCTTCTCTCTTGTTTCACCCGCAGAAATTTAGTGTCCATGGGACTGAAAACTGTTCATCATGCTTCTTGTATTATGTTATTGCTTTTCTTCAACAACAACAACCAAGCTTTGTTCCGCTAAGTACGATCAGTTTTTTGTTGCCTTTCTTCTATATATATAATTATCGTAATTGGACTGTTATTGTAAAGTTGTTTTTTAATGAGTTGATTCAAATGTTGTCGTTTTCTGCTCTATTTTCGGGCTTAGAATTAGATATAACAGTTGTTTCAATTTCAGTCATCTTCAATTCAGCATTAAACATCTCCGTACAATTTTTTTTTTGGGTTGTAATTTCTTGAAGGACTATGGCCTTTCTGTTTTTGGGAAAAAAAAAGTATATATATATAGCTGGTCTGTATTTCTGTGCCACATTCTGTTGCATAGTTGCTATAACATTCTTTTCTCTGATCCTCTATCAAGGTTGGAGAGAATTACTCCTTTTCATAGCTGAACTTTCTGAGGTCAACTGTGGTGAAAATTGTTGATCTTCATACTTTCAGATATGATCAACTGATAAGCCAAATATGAAATATCTTGATTGTTTGAAAACCATTTATTTTCCTATTATTTCCTGTTTTGAGGTCAAGCTTAACCTGAGTATATATGTTCCTATGATTCTTGATGCAATTTAACCTCATGGTTGATGCTAAGGCAATAGTCCAGCATATTGAGTGATATCTTACATTTGTTCTGGCAATAAGATCTACTGAATAAACCAGAAAGAAGGTGACTGGTTACTTGATTTGTTCCTCATTTTATAAAGTGTTTTGGGTTGTGGGCTGGCATCACAACACCAGCACCAACATTTATGATTTTTATATATACATTGTTTTGGTCACAGTTGTAACATTTGTGGCTGGATGAGCTATAGCGGGGAAAACCTCTGGGACTGTTTTCATTTGCTCTGAATTTGTTTCCTTTTGTTTCAAAGTGGCTTTTGTTTAGCATGCTAACAAAGATTTTCATTTGTAATTTGGGTACACTGGAATTGTGTTTGAATCCTATTGGAAAAAGGGGAGATAGAGAAAAATGCTTGTAGTTAAACTAAGGAAGGTACTAGTTTGCATGGAAAAGGTTAATGACAAGGACAGGAAACAGTGTATTTTTTAATTAATTATTGGCCAAAAAAGGGAAAGAGTATGAAGAACAGATATTGTGGGTAGAAATCATTTAGTGATTAGTACTAGAATTAGAAACATGAACTAATTATTAGGTTTGGAAACTGTTCAGTCTTTACTTGCACATCCTTCCCCTTGCAACTTTTCACTTGCTCACAACCACAGTCAACTCCATGTAGAATCCAGCCATAGTTTCTGATGTCACCTTGTCCTGTGACTTATTTCTATAGCCATTCTGCTTTTCAACATCACTCAATTACCCATTTAACTGTCTTTTTGATCATGTTTATTATATTTCTCCTGCGCATTTCATCTGTTTCTAGAAATCTAATTACATTAAAGATGATGCTCCTTTCACCATTCTGTAGTAACTATAAAGTTATTGTGTTTGTTACTATATCATCATCCATTATTATGGTGTTTATATCAATTGCTTTCAAATCATCCAACATTCGAAAAATATCTAAAACCATGACATGCTTTTTCGGGAAGTTTCTTCGTGAATATAGTGCTACGTATACAAATTTGCTTCTGTATGCATAAATAATACCAAAAAAAATTGCAGACTCAAGATTCAAGTTAATATCAAAACCTAAAGTTGACTTTCGTCAATATGAAATAGTAAACATGGTTTAAGTATGCCTTGATAATCCATGGAGTGTAAAAGAATGGGTCTTGAAGGTTACTGATGCATGTGTGAAATCTCCCAAATAGCTATTGAACTGAAAAACGAGGGCTTCAGAGTCCCAGTCTCCCAAACAGATTGTCCATTTCTGCAAACTACTAGAAGACATGTAATTATAGCTGTTAATGCTAAAATCATTCACACTGTTGTGACTTGTACAGTTACATTTGTCCCCCATATTACTGAATGATCATTGTTACTGTTTAGTTGATAGCAATATTTATTGTTTATAAGTAGTTCGGTATTCCCCACCTTCTGGGTACTTACAGAACAGGTGACTTCCCTTTGCAGGAGAGAAATGCAGGAGTTGAACATTTTGCTAAGGAGAGTTTGAATTTTACTGAAGAAATTTTAAGTGTAAAATCATTTTCACGACAGTTAGCCGAACAAATGATTCTGGCCAAGGCTTATGTAGTTATTGCTAAAGAACACAATAATCTTCACCTTGCTTGGCAGCTTAGCTCAAAGATCAGAGGTTGCCAGCTATTGCTTTCAAAAGCCGCCATGACTGGGGAGTCGGTAACACTGGAGGAAGCAGAGCCCATTATTAAAAGCCTTTCTTCTCTAATTTTTAAGGCACAAGACATCCATTATGACATTGCAACCACAATAGTGACTATGAAATCGCATATTCAAGCTCTTGAAGAGCGTGCCAATGCAGCTACAGTTCAAAGTACCGTGTTTGGTCAAATAGCAGCTGAAGCACTACCCAAGAGTCTTCATTGCTTAAATGTCAAACTTATGTCTGATTGGCTAAAGAAGCCATCCCTGCAAGAACTCGCAGATGAGAAGAAAAACTCCCAGCGGCTTGTGGACAACAATCTATATCATTTCTGCATATTTTCAGATAATGTTCTGGCAACATCTGTAGTTGTTAACTCATCCGTCTCCAATGCCGACCATCCAAAGCAGTTGGTCTTTCACATAGTCACTGATGGAGTCAATTATGGAGCAATGCAAACATGGTTCCTGATTAATGACTTTAAAGGGGCCACCATAGAGGTACAGAATATTGAGGAGTTTCACTGGTTGAATGCATCTTATTCTCCAATTGTCAAGCAACTCCTCAATCCAGACTCACGAACCTTCTATTTTGGGCTATATCAAGATGTAAATGTTGAACCGAAAATGCGGAATCCCAAATATTTGTCTTTATTGAATCATCTTCGGTTTTACATCCCCGAGATTTATCCACAGCTTGAGAAGGTTGTTTTTCTGGATGATGATCTTGTTGTCCAGAAGGACTTGACCCCTCTTTTCTCACTGGATCTGCATGGCAACGTAAATGGTGCAGTGGAAACTTGCCTAGAAGCATTTCACCGATACTACAAATATCTCAACTTCTCAAACTCAATTATAAGCTCAAAGTTTGACCCTCAAGCATGTGCATGGGCATTTGGTATGAACATTTTTGACTTGGTCGCATGGAGGAAGGCCAATGTGACTGCAAGATATCACTACTGGCAAGAGCGGAATGCTGATGGGACACTCTGGAAGTTGGGGACACTTCCTCCTGCTCTTCTATGTTTTTATGGTTTGACAGAACCACTTGACAGAAGATGGCATGTTTTAGGATTGGGTTATGACCCTAATATCGACAACCGCCTGATTGAAAGTGCGGCAGTTATTCACTTCAACGGCAACATGAAGCCGTGGCTGAAGTTAGCTATAGGCAGGTATAGGCCACTATGGGACAAGTACATAAATCAAAGTCACCCTTATCTTCAAGATTGTGCCACAAGTTGAAATGCACTACTTCTCGATTGCTGATGGAATTATGCAATCCTAGATATTTTGAACTCTTGATCTGTGGTTGCCTTACTGTAGAGACAGAAGTAGGAAATTTTGACTTTGCTAGTTTTTTTTTTTTTTTTTCTTTCCCCCAACTTTCCTTTTGAATCAGTCTTGAAATTGAAAGAGAACAAAAATGATTTCTTATACACTAGAAAGTTCATATGCCTTAGGTGAAGAGATGTGTGGGAGAATCCATTTTTGGCTAGTGGGGCTATCTTTTCCCCTTCTGCAAGTAGTAGAATGATTTGTTCTTTAGTAATTCTTGTAATAATTTATGAGCTCTTTCAAATTGTAATGTAATTGAATGGAAACATTTTTTCTCGTCCCCCTTGTGTTATGCCATAATGAAATCTCATAATAACTAGCTGCTGCCAGTTGAACGGATGTTTCTTTCCTAGGCCAAAAATATTTTGTGGGGCACTCTTGTCCTTAAAAAAGAAAGCATCATTTGTTAGGTAAAAAGAGTAAAAAGTGAATCCAATACCAGTGTTGCATTTTGGCAACTGGTGGAACAAGACAGGTACTAAGAAACAACAAAAAATTGAGGAAAGTAATTGACCACAATAGTATGACAAGGACAGCGCAGGTTAGCATTTCAATTTTTGGTTTTGATCTACACGATAACACAACCGCGTATACTTTGCTAACTACCTGCTTTATGTGTTTTGTTGTCAATTTAGTATTATATTGTATCATTGTCTATGCAGTCAGTAGTAGGAAGATGAATGATATCTCTCGAGTCTGGACGGGATTGAGATAATTTTTCAAAACCTCCCATAAGTTACTGGACAAAACGGTTCATGTACACAGCATTTTGTAAGGGCTATCTTTGCAAAATTGATTTTGCAACCGTTGTTTTATTTTGTATTTCTCTTTATTTTTTTATGAGATTAAATCGAAATGTTTACACTTACGCTAATTCCAAATGCCACCTTTTAGTGGCACGTACATAGTTATTGTGGCACATGATTAATTAGAGAAAATAACAGAGTTCCTTCACTTTAAGGTAGCACATCGCACATTGTTCTTTTTTTCAAACGAGGCAATCTCTCGCCATCTAATGGTAGTTGTTCTATCAAGCATTTGATGTTTGCATGGGTAGGAATTTTAGACGAAAGTGGTTGATCTTTACAACTTCATCTATCATTCAGCAATATAAAACGTATTCAAATTAATCTGATTCTACATCAGCATTCCGAAGTAAGCTATTTTAAGGGGTGGTTGGAGAAATAATAACCAATGCCAGATGCGTTTTTCTCTTTAACAACCACTGGAAAGCTAGAAGTTTATCCCATTAGAATAACAAAATCTTTGCAGTATCTTCTAAACTTCAAAATGTAACCAAATTACATCATATAATGGACAATATAATAGTGACACGTAATGAATTTCAAAAAATGTAAATGAATCATGTTGCTGTTAATAGACATATGCATGTCACCTGTAACTATAAGGACGGCGCATGATACCACTAACTAATGAAGGCTATATAGTCACTCTAAGGTGTCAAATGACAACCAGCCAAATATAAAAAGTCCTTCTTCATGTCAAACCAAAAGAAAAGTACCTATGGGGTGTGTCAAGTGTCATCAACCTTGCTTTCTAATATGCAACGGATGATCCCAAAAAATGGCCGTGTCAGAGAAATCCCTTCAAATAGCTCAAATGCCTCTTCTAGAGGCAGATGTCGGAGCCCCTAGGTCATAATTTTCCAGCAAAGCAAAATGATAAAAGGTGAGAAGGAAATTTTATGACAGCCTCACGAATTTAACGTGTTACCGATCCATTGAAAATTAAATTTTATTGCAACTCATCTTATGAATAGTTGTAAAAAACCTGATTGGTTAGTTATTGGTTCTTCAATTTTTGTACTAAAAATTTTTTGTATTTACTCTTCAACAAAACTTTTAGAAAGAGACAAAAACATCTTGAGGTACGAGTTACAACACAAGTAAACAGTTCTGATTTAGATCACGATGGAATTTGATAATGAACAGTATGGTACATGGGTGGAGAATATTCTGAATCTAATATGGCATTCACCATTTAGATTTCTTTCAAGGGCTGCGAACTCTGCATAGAGAACGTCAACATGAAGATTCTTGGGCAGCATGCCACGGCCTCGGTACATGTTGCCATTGATGTGACATATTTTAGGGGTGTTGCCACAAAGATATGCTATCTTTGGCCCTGATATTTGGCCGTGCCTGCCCATGTATCACCTTCAAGGAGAAATCCTGGTACCAAAAGCCTTTGAACAATTGCTGGCCATGGATCCAGGCCACTCCGGTCATTTTCCAGTTAAGAAGGTTCTTGAGCATACATCAAAAGAAAAGCCATGATTTGTTTGTTATCTTTCAAATTAAGTGAGCATACTCTTCTAATCTCGACCAATCAATAAAATTTGCATTTTTTTCACCTAAAAATGAGGCCAAGGTAGCCTGCTATAGAACTCCATTCTATAGGAATTCCGTAGTTACCATACAAAGTTCCTTAAATGTTTGAAGTGTACTAAGCAGTATTGAGTCTGTTGGCGTGACCAGGATAATAGGCAGAAGGTGATCGCATGCAAAATGTAGGACAAACTATAACATGGATAATGAGGTAGTTGGAAAGATTATGATCTGGAACCAAACTACAATCTGTACCTTGAGATATGTTTCCTTACAAAATTAACCATGTTATGAACCATCAACAAATGTCAGAATACATTAAGCTTGGAAATCAGAAAAGCCACTGGATCACTCAATTTTGGCACCAGGCCAAATTGCAATCTCGGAGTGCCCATCTTCAGTAGCACATGCTCGGAACATGCCTGTTGTATTAAAAGGCATTGCCACTTCTCCTGCAGCAGACACAGCAACCAAACCAACAGTGCCTTTTGGTGTGCGCTCCTGTACAACACAATCAGCAGCATCCTTGAGAGAAAGGCCTTTGAACTCCATCAGGGCAGCCACATCTCTCGCTACGGTCCCACGTATTATTGCTTCGCCTTTGCCTGTTGCAGAAACTGCACAAAGTTCATTGGCATATGTCCCAGCACCTATGACGGGCGTGTCACCAATTCGACCAGCCATTTTGTTCACTAATCCGCCAGTAGATGTTGCAGAAGCTAGATTACCATGACTATCAACAGCCACACATCCAACAGTTCCAATTTGACTATCACCATTAGCACATAGTGTTTCCTTCTTAATATCATTTTGGATGGGTTGGGCATTATAATCAATCTACACATTTGTGAAGAACAAAAGTTATCATAGTAAAAGAGAAAAAATTCAAGTGTTTCATGTAAGATAAAATGCTACTCTTGCTAAATTCAGCATATTAAGCCTACCCGAAAGCACAGAATAGGCAAAATTAAATACCTGGACCCTATTGGCTTCTTTTGCTAGCTTTAGTCTCTCAACATTTTCAGGAGTAATAAAATGGCTTGAATCTACTGTCTCAACGCCCTGAAAAGTAAGGATGTCATGATCATTGATGGAGATGATCTACAAGCTACAACTATTCATTTTAAAACAAAAATTGGCGCCAGCAACTCATGGTGGCTAATTTTACTACAACAATGTTTACTTCTTGTTTATCATTATTGTCACTGTTTGTGTTCATAGGGGGCAGAACATCGAAAACTAAACTCTTCTTATATGCCAATCAGGGTTCTCAAGGAGACCTTTACTGAAGAATCTGATTGCCATAGCACCACCAATTTCCCTCTATTGTGGATGGTTGAATCTGGCTTTCAAATCTGAATTAATCAATTTACTAGCATATACATAGAAGAATGGACCACAAAATGTACGAACCAACAATAAAAGCCGCCTTCACATCTTGAACTTTTAGATCATATAATTAAAGTAATCTTGTTCACACATTTTTGTCAATAATCTTGATTGCATATTCTTCATCTTCGCAGGAAAAACAGCAGAAACAGTAATACACAAGTATAAACTTGCAAGAAAGTTGAATAAGATTTAAATAAATAAGAAACTATCTAGTGTGAACTCACTTGTTCTCTTGCAAATTCCTCTGCTCCATCAAATGCTAGATATATATGAGGAGTCTTCTCCATAACCAGTCGAGCCAAAGAAATGGCATTGACAACTGTAGTAAGCCCAGAAACAGCTCCACATCTCATTGTGTTGCCATCCATGATGGAAGCTTCCATTTCAACTGTGCCTTTGGTGGTCAGCACAGACCCCCTACCTGCATTGAAGTGTGGAATATTCTCTAATTCGCGAACCTATACAAAGTAAAATTGGCATCAGCATGCTAGAAAGTGAAAAGGGGTGGAGGGCAATGCTCAGAATTATCCGCTAACAATGCAATTAAGGCAAGCATTTACTCGTTCAACAAGGTTTCAGAAAACAGAAGACAAGGTTTTTGCAGTAGGTGTCAAAATATGTAAACTTTATGGTTGAGAATTTTGCACTGAAATTGTCTCCCTTCACACAATCATGTAGAGAGGAAAGTAGAAAATTGGCTTATACCCAAAGGAAAATGTTACTTGTACATGGATTTTAGACACCTCTTTTCATATCTAGTGATCGATGTGTAAATAACTTGGTGAATGTGTTATGATAGTTGACAATGAGAAATTCTTTCATTCACCACTTACATGACTTACATGACTGTAATCACAATTATTAACACATAGTTCCCACATTTTGTCACAAACATACCCATCACTTATATAACTAAAATCTCTACTTATTTATACATGATTCCACGTATATTGAAAAGAATAATACTCATACCCAAATCACCAATCGGAGAGAGCAGTGGAAAATTCGCTACTTTGTTCACATATCACATCATAGAATCTAAAATCCAACTATCTTCATACTTGTAAGTTGTGATTCTGCCGTGTGTTTCTTTATGACAATGATTTCCATAATCACCTACCCAAGTGAAGCAAAACGTGAAACAGAACCACAAATCGAACCAATTCTGTTTCTTTGAGATGCCTAAACAATAGACAAAGAATGGAACATACTAACATATATCGTTGTAAATAATGCAACCTACCACAAGCTCAACGACGTCCAAAGGAGGCATCTTGGCGTGAAGAGCTTTGACACCGATTTGGAGGCAGTGGCGGAGGGCTTCCTCGCGCGGCCGGCGGCGCTCCGGTGGAAGTGAACGTGGGATGTCTCCGGCGCCGCCATGTAGAGCTATAGCCCAACCCATCTCTCCTAAGCCCAACACAACCCACCTCCCACTCTCTCTCTCCTCACCTATAACAACAACAACAACAACAACAACAACAAAAAATTACATCAACATTACATAGTAACAAACGAAAAAACATGCGGCTTTCATTTGGATGACGCAAGCCTCAACTCAAATGCTTAATTGCTTTCCTACCTGTACTGTAACTGAATAATCTGAAACAGCCCCACTGAAAACTAGATATTTTTCTCTCACACAGTCACATTTGACCTTTTCTTATGTGGACGGTGGAGGCGAAGCCAACGCAACAAAAAGTAAGACAATTACGTCCATCACAGACTGACTCACCAACCAACTCATAACATCAACATCCATGATCTACCCTCCCAATTCCACTCATGTCAATACCATGATATTGATGGACACTGTCATTGCTTTATGCAGCTCCATTTTGTCATTGTTTGAAAATAAATAAATAAATAAAATTCAATAATTAAAAAAAAAAATTTTTTTTCTTCAAATTTCTTAAAGCCACTCCTTAGTAAATTGTCGCTGCTGTTTTTCACCTGTCCAAACCCCATATCACTATTTTGGTTGTTTATGATGATAACCAAGTCTGTGTAAGATTATGGGTAGTGTCATGATTTTACCGCAAAATGCCTTCGTGAATCTTTCTCGTCTTTTTCTTTGATGTGCAATGAGTGTTTACTGAGCATGTATATTTGAATAATGTCACCCTAATTGGAAGCCCAAAAAATGAGAGCATTATTTGGCTTGGGTAGTCCTCCTATCTGTATCTACCAACCCACACAGATGTGTTTTCTAGAATGATGCGATTCAGATTGATTGGAGCTACTCGAACAGTTAACACTGAATAATGGTATGAAACACCCGGAAAAGAAAAAAACGAAAATTTTAGCTTTATGTTGTTCGTGCCTATACAAATAGGGGATTATCGCCTTGAAACAACAAAATTGGCCTTTTCTTAATGCTAATTTATATGGCAAACTGAGCATTCCTAAAGAACTGCAATCAGGAAGCATCAGCATTTAGTTTGCAAAAATATGTCCTCGATTAACATTTTATATGAGCTACATAGCATTATAACATCATGAAAACTCAGCTTTTGGATGCAGACTAGGATTCCAAAGGATTAAAAACTTAAAAAAGGTTTCTTTGCAGATGGACATCAACTATTCTAATGTCTGAAGCAGCTCCAGTGTTGGTAAGTTCGTGTTCCTGGAACATAAAAAGTTCATGGTTTAATCTGAGCACAACAGTATATCAGTTCCGAGAATTAGGGTGTACAAGGAACGGGTTGGGCCCAAATACACTGGACTCGAACTTGACCAAGTTATTTTTTTTAACCCAAACCTGACCTAATGATAACCCGATTGTTTACTGGGCCAAATTGGGTCAACATGGCATTTAGAGAAAATATAAAAATTTAGATACTATATATAATAAAATCATGCAATTTTGGAAGTAAAAAACAAAATTCAAGCAATATTTTACAATATATATTTCAAAACAAATTATATCAATTCAAAAATGATATTATGCTATATAAAATGTATTAATTAAAGTATAAACGTCTTATAATTTAATACTACTTTTTGAAAAAATATAACTTTTAAAGAAATATTTGATTTCAGGTTGGGTTAGCCCAATCCAATATATAATCAGAATCCGGCTCGAAAAATACATCAGTTCAAATTTCACAACTCAAACATGGCCCAAAAAACTTCAAGTCAGGGCGGATTATCGGGCTAGGCCAGGTCTGAACACTTCTACCGAGAATATTTCCAAACAACATTTAATCCTACCATGCAAGAGATAACATAAAACATAGATGCATTAGATGGTCATGAACTACACGAAATTGGACCAAGGCCAAATTATTCAATATTATACAGATTGTGTGGAATTAAAATGAATGAATTGTATTATCACATTGCTTCAAAACTCAAAAGAACCCAGTTATATGACTGGTGAGCCAAGGAGAAAAAGGCCCATTTTCTTTGAGGTTCAACAGTGCGCTTGGCCCGAACATGTTCCTAGAACTGCTTCTATGGAAGACAGCAATCATAACTCATAAGGCCCAAAATATAAGACATCCAGGCCCAAAACCCATCTATTCATTTTTCTTTTCCTGCCTTTTTCTGATCAATTTCAATTAGAAAATAAGTAAGACAGCTGGTTTTTGTTTTGGTGCAACAATCAAGGGCATAATTATAACTAATAAATCTCCACAAATTTCTCACCTTTTCCATAACTGAGCCATTAGTCATTATGGGTTGAATACTGTAACTCCCTTGACCTTGAATGCACTTTTTTCCAAATTCAAATGCTAAATTCCCTCTTATGATCTTCTTCTCATCTTCCCTTTCTCTAAAGCACTCTCCTGCCAAAGAACGAAAGTACTAAACAAAGTATACAAACATGAGCACCCAATGGACCACGACATGGCTTGTCAGATGGAGAGTTAGGGACTGGGCTTCATGTTTCTTGGCTAGAGGTAAACCTAAGTGAACAAAGCTAATTTATTCTATCTTTTTCTTGATTAATGTTTGGTAGCTTTACATTTGAAGAACATCAGAAAAGGACAATTTTTCACTTTTAGCCGTTAACACTATACCATATTCTAACTTAATTTTTCTGAAGTCTCTGCAGATGATCATGAAATGGCTTCATCACCTCATGTGGCAGTGAGAAATATGGCATTTGACAAGAAAAAAGACAATAGCTTCAATGGTATCAGTCGCAACAATTTGTCACGTACAAGAAAAAAATGCAACAAAACTAGACAGTTAAACAGTCCAATGGTGAAGGACAAAGATGGGGTTCCGGTTGGAAACAGGTTTGATGATTCAAGTTGGTCACTCTCCGGGGATGAAGATTACATAGTGTTCTGCTTTAGAGAGGATGGAGCATTTGATGTTGTGAAAGAATGCAAAGGTGTCAACTCTGAGGCTGTGATCAGAGGTGTAGATGAAAAGCATAAGAAACCAAGGCCTGTGAATCGTAAGGTGCGCATTCACTGCTATTTCCTCATGAAAATTGGCCACCTAGGTGTGCTAATTTGGATACTCACATTAGACCACCAAATCATAGTTGGATAGTGAAAGAAAATGAATGATCTAAATTGAATTATCTGTATGTTTCTTTCTTTGATTGAAAAGCAGCTGAATTATGATGAGGAAGAAGAACAAGTAAGTGACCCGAAGAGACATGAGAAAAGATCAAATGATGCAAATCAGCATGACAATGATGAACAATATCAAGATTGTATAACCTTTGCTAAAGAGGTGCACTGCCACCACCCTGAACTATTCTGTGTAGGTTACTTGAGTGCTGCAATAACGATACCAAACTATTCTCTTGTTAATGTCCAAAGTTTCCTTTCCTTGTAGGAGGAGGCAAAAGAGATGGGTAGAGAGCAACATAGAGACGGCATAAGAAGGGCATGTCACATTGCGGGAACTGAAGAGCCTGGGATGGTGTCTGCTGAATCAAGGGACTCTGAACAATCTGAAGGCAGTAGTACTGGTTCTTTTGCATTCCCGGTGTAAGTTAAAACCATATCCATATCTTGTTATATCAGTCTTAAAATTTTGATTGGGTTCTTCATTAAAGCAGTTATGTCTAATGGTCTATGAGAAAGCATAGTACTTCTTTAATGTTATCAAGGACCCTTTTTTTTTTTTTTTGTGAAAAATCACAGGTTAGGTTGGGAATGGATGGAAAGTCCAGCAAAAATGCCTAAGTCAGAAGGTATTTGCCGGAAGAAGCAGAAGGTCCGATTTGTGCGATTTCAGTGTTGTAGATTCTGATGGTGATGGCTGCACATCCTTTTATTTTTCTATATATATATTTTTCCCTCGCCACGAATGAATTCTTTTGTCCACTGAGTAGTTAGCTAGGAAATGCAATTCACCAGCTGTTCTTGCTATCAAAAACACATAACCAAGTAAGCACGCCAAATAAACGAGTTAGTTTGGATCATCTTTTACTTTTTCCCTCTTTTATAGCATATTTGATTTTTCATTTGAAAATCTTAAAACCATAATTTTGGCAAAAGCTACCGCGACTTTGAAGTACCAAACATGCTATTAGCCCGTCTAAGATGTATTTAATATCGAGCTTGGATGCCTAATAAACCTATACTAACTAATATGGTTCATATATTATCATGTTACACTAATTTTCCATTTCACCTATAGCTTCCTTAAAATTAGCCACTAGTTACATTCTACCACTTACTCTTTAGAATCCTTACTTCATGTAATTCTAATTTAATTTAGAGTTAAATTCATATTCATTATGTGTCAAAGCGTTTTATACATAGACCACAATATTAAAAATCATATGACAAATACCTTTGGTACCACAATATTAAAAATCATATGACAAATGCCTTTTACCAATTTACCTCACAACGGAAAAGTCTTTCTGAGTATCCTCCGTCGACGTGGTACTATATATAGGTAAACGACAAATGGCAACTTAACCATCCTGGGATTATAATACAAGGCTACATTTTTTTTATTTTTTGCGTGTGCACAATACCTATAGGGAGAGAACCAGGCAAAGGCTGCAATTTATTTGTTTCATTACAAAAAGAGAATATTATCAAATACATAGAGACATTTACCATTCTCCAAACTATCCATGCTCTAAGCTAAGCTACCGAGAATAACTTGTCCTGTATTAATTGTTGGATTCTTGTATTGCATACTCCAAAGAAAGATTGGGTTATTAAAAACAGAACCAATACGTAGGTTTCACGTTTAAAATTTTCATCAGAAGTTGTACAAAAATAGAAGCACAAATATCCCCCAGCGACATGATGAAACAATGTACATAATAAATTGCAAAAGATCCACAGTGACTATAATACATGGACCACACATGAAACCAGAAGGCAACTTTGGAGTAGTTAATCTGAGCCAGCCATAACAGAAACAGTTTACTTATGTGAACAGCTTCAGCGGTCGCCCCAACATGAAAATGAACACTTGGCCATCCAGAATCAGCTACAAGAAGAAAACTAGCTGAATGTCACATCAAACAGGAATCTAAGACCCGACAGCTCATGATTAATTCTTGTGCTTTCTGAAAACCAGATGCATAGGTCCGGTCAAACTCTGAGCAATCTCAATGCAGTTAGACCCCACGACAACAGAGTTTCACCTCATTGAACCAGCTCTAGTTTATCAAATAAAATGGCACGACTCATATGTAGTTGAATCACATCAACAAGGCATTTTATAGAAACAAATAAATGGCTCTCATACACAGAGGGTAAGTGCTTTATGTTCTGTAACTACAGGGCCTTATGTTCTGTAACTACAGGGCCTACCGTGCAAACATTATAAATAAAACTAGTAAAATCACAAGTTGAAGTTTTTGGATTTGAAAACAAATGACCAAAGATGTAACCTAGCGTTTGCGGCAGCAGCAATAGATTCTTCATCTCGTTTTTCCTTGGCAACGGCAACCGCAGCAATGTAAGCTTTTCTCGCTTCTTCCATTTTCTGCAATTCCATCTCGTCCAAATCATCCTGTTCGGCCAAGCAGAGATTTTTACTTGAAAGGTCAAAGTCAACAGGATTACATATTTGTGCATGCTAACACAATTCTGATCTTAGAAAAACCATCAATTCAGACAATTGTAGTCCCACAATATGCCATGCACTCCTTTACCCAAATTAAAGTCTAGTATATTTGCACCCAGCAGCCCCCTCTCCCCAGAGAAAGGGAAGTTATAGGAAGTATGAAGAGAATCAATTAATGGTAAATCACTGAATCATGCATAAGTGGAAGCAATGCACATTGTTGAACAAGAGATTTACATCTCGTGAATCAGGCAGGTGATGAAGATCATAGTGTTGTGTCGAAATAGTCACCATATACAGCAAAGTGTGAAAAAATATATTGGTAAAAGATATTGAAAAACTCACAATACTGGGAATGTAATTGAAATCATAAGGCTTGGTGTCATAATCATCAGTGAGTTCAGCAGTGTCAGTTTTTGTTAAGCCTTCAAGCAACAGCGTAAATGATGAAATATCTCCTTGCACGGAATCTAGCTCTCCTTGGAGTTTCTCCACTCTCTTGTTGGATGTCATTGCTTCCCATTGTATCTTTTCAAGAGCAGCTTGCTTATCTGCAAGCTTAATCTGTGGAAAAGGAGAATTGTTGATGTGTGAGAAGAAAGAATTTAAAACTTTAGCCCCAAAAAGAAATGGGTGTTTTGCTACCCCAATATTATCCATCAGATCCCTTGAAAAAGGACAAAGAAGTATAAGATCTGAACACAAAACGTAAATTTAATTCGTTCTGATTATCATATGATTAAGGTTTTATATAGTCCAAAACGAACCTCTAGGAACAATTTTAGTGGGGCAACCCATGAAATTTTTTAACCATGCTCAAAATTTCTATGAATAACACTAATTCTGAGTTGAATTAAAACAAGAAGACAACTTTTTCAGGTTCTGAAATGCATTATGCACACGCCTACATAAATCCATTAGAGTTGTAGGACCCAACTTTCAAAACCTACCTATCAGTAGCAATGTGAAGAGAAAGAATATAGTGAAAAAGTATGGATTGTAACGGATGAACCCAGCTTGCGATGTGAACAACAGCAATTAATTGTGCCAAATATTGATTACAAAACATAACCAGATCAGTTCATTACCTTAGCATCAGAGAGTTGCTGTTGAGTATACTTCAACAAAGAGTCCTTTTCTGAAGCCTGGTGTTTCATTTCATCGAGCTTTGCATTAAAAGCATTCATCTGCTCTCTTGAGTTTTCTGCTGACCTTAAAAGTTCATCTTTCTCCTGTAATTTTATCTGAAGTTCCTCTACTTGCTCCTTCAATATAACTAACTCTTCTCTGTCCTTGTCAGACAAAGCTCTTGAAGAAAACACAGAAAAACTGTCAGCATCAGAATTAATGCTACCATTTTTTCCTTGTTCTTTTTCTCCTTGGTCCCTTTTCTTTTTGACTGGAATAGATTGAGCAACGTTCCTGCCTTTTAAATCTGTTGCCTACAACAGGATGTGAATGATTCAGTCTGATGATTATGAAAAAGGAATATCCAAATTAAACAATCAAATGAGGAATTACGCTTTTGAAAGAATAATTTTAGATTGTCACATGAGCAAGGAGTACAACTAAAATAATAATAACAATAACAATAAGAAAGTCCTATCTAGTATAAGAAACTGTTGCAGTTATCTGTAAAATTAAACTTGAAACTTTGAAAATAAGAATGAAGCACAAAGTACTTGAGCTACATTAGACAGACAATATACTCCAGTAAAATTTCTCTATAAACCAGTAAACCACAGATAATAACAAAATCTCTAAAGTGATACCAATGGGCCTAGCAAGCCTTAACTTGTGTTATCAAATACTGTTAAGTCATTTTATAAACTTATAATCAAAAGGATGATTCTGTAAATCAGCTTACTAGGCTTTTCCAGTCTAAAGCCTTATCGTGAAGGAAGTTTATTGATCAAACTAAGTGTTTTAAGCTATAAAGTACGGAAAAGGTCATACTACTCAGACATACATTTGCCGAAGAAGTATTTTACATGAATAATATCATACACAATGAAGTACAGGTACAACACGCAATACGGATACGACACAATACAGATACAGGTACACGGCAATTTTTTAAAAATATAGGACGCGACGAGGCCAAAATACGTTGTATAATAAAACATAAATTGATTATTATGGACACAATCCAACCAGAGTTCAAAAATAAGGAGCTAACAATAAACAAAAAAAAGTGAGTCCGCATTGTTCCAACTCTAAGTCATTAACCAAACCAATCTAGAGAGTGTCATGCATACCTGCACGGTTCAACATAAATACCCAGATTTATGAACATTAAAATAAACCTAGTAGGAATAAATAGCTCAAACAAAAACAAATTAAAAAATTCAAATCACGAAGTGGGGTAAGGTGTTCGAGTCTTACTTTTTTAGACAATGATTCTCTTGTAGGCGTCTTGGTGTAGATCATGGAACCACGACGGGTGAATGAGCTCCTTGCTTTACGATCCTACCATATTCAAACAACAGAGTTAAGAAAGTTGACGTTGAAATTCAAGAGTTCCACTCATCACTTGGCCACCATTGCCAAAAAACAAAAAAAAAAAAAACTCAAACTCACTAAGCTTGTTTACAAGACACAAACCAATACAGTAAATTCCAAATCACATTAAGTCCAAGTTGTTTCCTTTTCTTCTTCCACATGACATAAACCATTAAAAATAGCTCTACAATTTTCCTTTTTCTTTTTTTCCCTCACAGTAACATAAATTTTTCAAAAAAAAAAAATTGTGGAATTTCTTTCCTTTACCGTCACTTTGGCACAAACAATAGTTAAGCAAAGAAAAACTCGAAGAAAACAGAGAAAGGGAGTAAAATGGGGGTTTACGATGAGGGACTGAACGAGAGGGACAATCTCGACGAGGTCGTTGAAGAGGACACGATCCAAGTTGGAATTAGCAGCACCCGATGCAGCAGCAGCAGCAGCAGCAGCAGCAGCGGAGCTAGCAAGCGAGGAAGAGGAGTTGTCTTGCGCTGAAAGCCATGAATTAGGGTCTCCGAAATCCGAATTCCCTTGCAAATCCACGAAGCGCTGCCCCTCATACATTTTCCCCCACCCCTTTTCTTTCTCCTATGGATGCTGAAGATCGCAGAGAACAAAGCAACACACTTTTCCTTGGCTCGGAAGAAGAGTTACACCACTCGCAGCTGCAGATGAGAGAGAGAGACCCTGAGCAGACCAGGCTTTCAAAGTGGCTGATTTTCTATTCCAGACAAAGCAACGGATATTCAATTCGGTCGAGGAGTCTTGAAATGACGGGGTTACCCCTACCGATTGCTTTAGCAGCTGGTGGAGTAGTAATTTGCCAATCCCGCTAGCAATGTTCAAAACTTGGGAACTAAAAAAATTAAAATTATTTTAATAATTATAATTATTTTTTTATATATATAATTATTTATATGAGAATTAATTTATATTTAAATATTTTAATTGAAAAATGATTTTAAAATAATATATTTTATTTAAATTATATAAAAATTTTATTTTTATACAATAAAATTATTAAAAATATATGAAATGATTGGTAAAATTGGTTTTGTTATTTGAGGTCAATTTAATAAAAATATAATTATTTTAAAATAATTAATTTTTACTTATAATTATAAAATTTAAAATATTATTTATTATTATAAATTATTTTTAAACTTAAAATTATTAATTTTTAATTATAATTTATTTCTAAATTTATATCAAATAAGATTAATTATTTAAAAATAACTGATGTTCCTAAACATGCACTTAAATAGATATACGATCAAATAATCGTTTTTATTTATTTTCTTTTTAAACTACATCACATTTGTGCTTTAGTTTTTCCGGCCAACACATTTAATTTTTTTTATTAAGAATGAAATTTCTAATTGCACTCCGTCTTTAGTGTAACATTGCAGAGACCTAAGTATTATTTTGGTATCACTTCAACCGTATCTTTGGGCTATTATTATTATAGAATTCCTTGGACAAATCAACATTTAGTTGATTCAAGTGATTTGATCTTATTTTTTTTTAATAAAATTTTAGGTTTGAGTTTTATGGATAGAATAAATTAATGCGGGAAGAACTTTACCAATATGGCGGACCAATCTGATTCAAATCAGATTAATTAGAGCCCAGTAAACTTTTAAATATTGGTATTCTATACCAAAAGAATTCCTTTGGACAAACTAAGTTCAACTCTTCTAATTCTGACTTTTAATCATCTTCTTGTAATGAAATATTGCTAGCTAAAGGATTGTATAGACAGTATTTTTTGAGGTTTTAATATTTTACTGGGATCAGAATTGGATGGAGAGGGAGAGGGAGAGGGTTTGAGTTCATTATACTGGGGACTGAAAGGTGGACCCAAGAATGGCTTTTATTTTTCTTCCCTAACAAGAAACTTTGATGGCAATGGCCAATAGGCTTGGATAATGATATGCACCCGAAGGGATGAACTCAATGAAGGACATCAATACAATCACTACTTCTTATTCAGAATTACTTGGCTTTTGATGCACTCTCCCTTAATTTTGCCGCAGTGAAATCTAATATAGGAACAGTATATCATGTCCAAAATTGCAAAGTCTCTTCTTATTTTCTGTTGCTTCTCGCGCATACAGAGCAGAAGCCATGGAAGGCATTTATCACAAATGAGAGAGAGAGAATGTTTGTATTGGCAAACTGGAGATTAACTAAATTAGATTGAACCATCCACATATTGTTGAACACCATTTTTTTTTTTTCGTTCCCTCTCCTGCACCTCGTGTCCCTTTGCATGCATTTGGTTCGTTCTGTGTCTTTGGGTAGTGCATAGCCAGTTTTCAGTTGTGCTGGACCTCACACACGGGTAAATGGAACCTGAATTCACTCTGTTTGTTTACAAATAGCTTATCTATTTGCACACTTTAACTTGGTTGGTTCTTTGGACTTGTTTATATATTCTTTATTTAATAATAATACCTAGGACCACAAAATCTCATTAATGATTTTAATATGGAAAACTATTGGCACAAATTCCATTTTTGAGAGAAGACGGTTCATGGATGGAAGACACCCCCTCACCCCAAAAAAGAATTTTAGTAGCGTCTTAATCAAAACCAAACCAAATTCTGATGAGCCGTGTGCAAAGATTATTCGATCAGTCTCTTTTATATTCTAGCGTTAGTTTTGCACAGATAGGGTTTTTCCTTTAAATTCAAAGGTTGCAGCCTGCATGTAACCATAAGATTCTCCTTTATTTGCTCATGTTGTTGTAACTGCATCATCTGATCATACACACGTGTATACACACATGCAATTGCAAGCCAAAACTCATCCAATCTGCAGGTCTTCATTTGGTGATTAGGCTCTACTTGCAATGAGTTCAATCGAAATTGCTGGCCTGAAAGACAAGCTACGAATTAAGATAATTAATTACCCTGTGAGCTGAAAGTGATTGCCAATCCTCTGGACAATTTCAAGGGTAAGCAGTCATTTTCCCCATGGCCAAGTGTCCACAAAGGGTGAAGTAACTTTCTTTTTCCCATGCTTTTTTTATATCTACATTCTTCACTAGTGGCGTCAATAGAGAAATTTTGTTGCATATTTTCTCCTGGCTTGGTGTTGAAGTTGCATGCACATAGAGTCTTTCAATTCAAGATTTCCGATTCAATTCTAACTCTTTAAACTGATCCACCAGTCTTTTCAAATTCAGTGCCAAGTCACAAATTTTAAAAGATGATATATTCAAAAGTATGCAGCATGAAACATACCCATGTAACAGGTTGTGAAGATCTAAGAAGTCAAGGCCATAAGGATATTGTCCAGGACAGAATGGAGGGTAATGGCTTTCTGATAAGGGAATTTCCAGTACGTCCCTTGAATAAAGGGCAATATGTGATGGACTATGATATGCCCGAGCTGGTTGTTTTTCTTTATGAGGACCATCAGCAGTTTGTCAAGGACATTTGCATTGACAGAGGAGATTCAACAAAAGGCAAGTGTCACAGAGATTGTGAGTTGGATCGTAGTACACCTTGTCTCTTTGACTTCAACATGAAATGCAACATTAATTCAAATGTAGGAACTATGGAGACAGCCTCCTCCAATTCAAGTGGATCAGAATTTGCCCCTCAACATCTTTGCACTAAGGATGTAATGAAAACGTATGATTTCAGAAACTTGGTGATGGAAGGTGAAGTGGAGCTTGGCTCTGGAGATGAGAATTCAATTGACCGCCCAACAAAGGAGAGGACATCGGAGGCATTAGGAGAGGTGAGAAATGTTAATCTCATGCTTGACATTTGATCTCTTTGGACTAGGAATAGATGATTCTTATAACATTGCCACCTAGATAAGAGTACTTTATTTATACTATACTAAGTAACATAAAATATCTATATTCTGTATGCACTTATTTTGAGGTATTGTCTTCTTTTAGCCTGGCTAGCGCAATCATGTATATTGAGCTATCGTCTTCTCTTTTATTTCATATGCTTAGCTGCGTGATTTATAGAAGATTGAATCTGAGGACTTAATCCCATATACTTGGCAAGGGAGTTAACTCGCGTCCTCTGTAGTGGCACTAAACGACGTAGAACACTGAGGGTAGCAGTTAGACTTTTTGAGGCTTCCATGTGAAGTATATTTACTACTGTGATCCATGGGTCTGATGGGTAACTCGGACTTCCATTTATTAGCAAGTTCAGTTAGTCAGATTATGCACTTAAGTCCAATTTATCCTCTTTTTTCTTTTTTCTTTTTTCTTTTTTTCGCTTGCAGTATTCTTTCTGAACCCGTTAGATGTGAGACTAATTTATCATACTTAATAGCTTAAAACACATAAAACTCAGGTATTAGGTTAATATTATATTAAATTTTGGGGTGACATTATTTGTACATCCCCATTCATCAGACACCACAAACACTCACGGAAAAGCAAAGGCAAAAACAACATTGGATTCTGTTTAATATATATATATATATATACACACACACACGTACAGGGTGTCTACTTTTCTTGGATGTACAAATAAACTTTCTCTAAATTTTGGTATACTTCCAAGTTGTATAAGTGGCCTACTGCATGCGAATTTCTTAAAGAAATTAGTGAATAATGAGGAAGTAATATGTACCTGATGGTTGCTACATAACAGATATAGAGAAGGATTACGAAAAGCCAAAGCAACTGCTTACTTTCTTCTGCATTTCAAGGTGTTCACTTCAGCTAACAATATATTCACAATTTCACTTGCTGTAACATGCTGCTATACTTGAATAAAAAAATTATAGGAAGAGATCATCCAAGTTATAATCGATAATACTGTTGTTAATCTGTAATGGAACATCAATTACAAAGTCTGCAATAAGGATCTAGCATGGATATGTCATATGCCTAAAATTTACAAAATGAAAATGCTCTATGCTTAGCTTACACTCTACTTTCAAATTCACATTCAATGTTACATAGTTTTGGTAATAGCATATAAATTGATGTTCAATATGGATGTTGCATCATTCTTCTCTCGGGCAGCAGAAAAGCAAACCTACATTATGCATTGGCTCCTGCAATTGAAGAACCATGACAAAATCATTTCAGTAAATTTCAAGGGATAATAAAGTTTGTGGACTAGAGATTGACTTTATTACGTTGAGAGATGAATGAAACAAACTTTAATTTAGCCATTGGAACGCATAGTTAATATGGTTACCCCATGAAGTACTTGTTTTACAATCTTTTTTTAAAATGACCCTACTTTTAAGTTGAACAATCACTGTGGTTCTCCTAAATAATAGATTTTTTCCTTCAAGATCCTTGTCTAATATTCTCCCAAATTTCAGACTGTGGTGCTTTGTTTTGAACGAAACATAGGCGCGGACCAGTAAATGGCCACATGTTTCTCCACTCAATTACATGACAAAACAGGAGGACTGTTTCTTTTAAGTCAGCAAGTATTAACAGGACAAGATCACATAAGAACAGATAAAACAAAAAAGCTCTTATTTTGACTTTTTTATTCCCATAAAAACAAATCACAGTTTCCATTTATTTTGACTATGCATGTCGTCATGACCCACAAAGATGCACATAAATCTATTCCATTTCATATTTTTGAAAGGCACCCTCTATTATTGAAGTCGGACTTAAGCCATCCTTAATTTGGTTGGTTTAGATGGTATCCCTTGTCATCATATTTGTCACATTTTACTGCTTAGAGGTAAAATTATGAAAGCAGGTGTTCATGATTAAATTACCTCACTGTAGTCAAACAAATAATCGGTCCTTGCATTTAACTTGAAATTTAGTAAATGCCTTGAGGACAAGTTCTTTGTCATCAATAAATGAAAACATATTACCTCTGGATTTGTATAACCATTTTGTCTTTCAAAATTCCTAGATTTTCAGAAAGGAGGAGGACTATTCAAGATCTTTCAGTTTCAAGCATTGGCAGATCAATTCATTCTTAGGAACAATTGGCAGCAGAGTGGAGTTTCCACATTGTGCAGAATATCAACCATTTCCTAAATCTACAAGCGTGTCTAGGCCTCATTCACAAAGCCTAACAGGTTCAGGACAAAGCTTTGACCTACAAACATATTATCCAGAAGAGACTTCTTGTGCTGTAGGCGCTCTATGTGGCCCAACATCAGATACTGTTCTTGCAACAAAATCTGGCAGGGCTTCTGATCAATCTAATGACAGCACAAGCAGTACAAACTCATTTAGTTTTCCCATGTAAATTCCATTTTTTTGTTTATGATTCAAGTTACCCTTCCACAATACAAATGACTTGTTCATAGTTTGGCTTGTGCATGAACAGATTGACCCCAGAATGGATGGGAAGCCCCGTGAAAATGGCGGAAGCTGATAGAGGACAATCAAGAAAGTATCAATGGCGGAAGATATGCTTTCCCTGCTGCAAATTCTGAGCTCTAAACCTTTGCAGCTTAGCTGTGGTTAGCTGGTTATTTACACCAAAATAAATATAATTCTTCTAACTTAGGGGGAGGTATTTCAAATCCTTTGCCCTGGAGATCTTTTGTGCACTGTGTGACGTGCAGAAAATTTTGCCTTGCCATGATGTCATGGGATGCATGTGATCACAACAATTCGTTTGGCATTACCATGCTAATGAGTAATGACTCAATCGTTAAATTAAAGCTTTGATATAATACTTGATAAAAATTGGAGGCTTGGAACGGCCGTGATGCATGCTTTTTTTCCCTCGCTCTTTCTTGCGCAGTCAGTCAATAACCAATTGAGAAGACTATTCCTCAACAAGACAAGATCTGGATTTTAGTTGGGAAAATATTTTGTACTTTTAAACATCCCCTCATCCGTTGACCCTAAGATTGAGAAGTCGTTTGTCATCTTTGCTGAACTATTTGTGCATGCTTAGTCTGAGACCAACGTGGCTGGATCACTGTATGCATCTAATTAATTCATGATAGAAATTCAAGTAGGAAACGACTTAAGGAAAACAAAATATATTATATTAAATATATATCTACATGCCGCCTGCCAGAAGTAAAATATGCATATAAATGCAATTCTCTGAATCTCTTGGCTCAATACACAACGTGCAAATATGACAATAACTGTCTTCAGAGCACAATTGACGGGTGGTATTGAACAACCCTAGTTCCTTCAATGCAAAGACACTTCGTAACTTCGGAAAATTCATATTATAAGAGCATTTGGTTACTCCAGCGGTTGAAGAATCCATGCAGCACCATATGCACGCTCAAACATAGCATTAAATGACATTTGACTATGATACCATTTTTGTCAAATTTGGCATTGTAACTGAGCCACTGAATACGTACAACCCGGTCCAAAATGATATTCCACCTCCGTTGACAAAAGGCATTCGATTATTACGGGCAGCACACACAGCCACATCTAAAGAAGATAAGTGGCAGCTGTAGCACGCAACTAATATAAATGGCAAAGACGTGGCAAATCTGTTGGCAGAATATCAAGCATTCCTAACACTAACATCATCACCAGATATACATGCAACAACCAACTCTTGGTCATTGAAACTCTGACCTCACATACCACATACGGTACTATACTTAGTATCATAAGAAATTTTAATGATTCAGCTCGATCCTCCAACATAAATAATAGTAGTTGAAGCCCGATAAGTGCTTGAATGGAAGGGGAGCTAAGTCATAATGGTGCCTAGGAGAACAAGTTCAGACGTCAAGGTTGAACTGGGGAGCATTGAAAAGTACATGGCAACCGGAAAGAAGGACCACGAACAGCATGTGCCTTGTTCTAAGGCCCTAACATGGGTGGAGTCACAATCTAAGCTGCTCCGTCACGTTAAAATGGCATGATGCTACAGACCAGTTGTCCCTAGCCTTAGTCCATGATCTTTCCCTCACCTCTTTTGGCAATAATATGGGCTGCAACTGCGGGCCCCTCAACAGTGGAGGTTGCCCTCTGTACTTAAGTCAGCTTTACTGTGCCATATCATGATCTGTTTGCCCATTCCTTTGGACCATTTCCCTTGAATTTTGTTTCTTACGTTTCCCTTTTTTTAACCCTCTTACATATGTCAAGTAACGGCATGGACAACACAGCGTTGACGGTTGAATGTTACAGTACAGGAAAATTGGTCGGTCGCTTGTGTTATTGATTGTAATGATCAGCTCTTGCATCATTATCACGGTGACTGGCTTGCAGACATCAATAATTAACTTCAAATTGTTGTTGTGGTTGTGAATCACGTTGCAACTTACATTTGTGTGTATTAGCATTAAGCCGCACTTATGCTGACGGGGACTCCCTTTATTAAGATTAGAAAATCACAATTTTGTTAGTAGTGTCATTTTGTCAATGCAGTTGGGAAAATAAATTAAGGTTGCATACAACAAGTATACTCTTGTTCTATAGAATCTATATAATATTCAAGCCAGGTTGCCCCATGCTTGTAACCAGACAAAACGAGAGGTTTGACAGTGAGTTCCTAGAGCGCGGCAAAACGGGTGCAAAAGGCACTTCAATACTTAACAGAGCCGTAGGCATTAGTGATGCTTTAGAAAAAGTGTGTACTAAATATATTTGTATTCTCACTATATAGAGTAGGTAGATGTTTTCATGAAGAGGATGTTATGTGACGGATATCATCTCCGACTAGGTAGGGACTGTGAGTTCTGTTATCCCATAATGTGCAGAGATTTATTTCCACTTTAACCATATATGAAGAAGGCCAAGATGTATATACAGTGAACCCCACCAGCCTAGACTCCTAATACAAAAATCGTTCAATGCGACTACTAGTATATTATACATGAGATTCTCAGTTAATATTTCTGAAGAGCCAGTCGATCACAATATATTTTACATTACACCAATAAGCCTTATAAAAAACCAGAGTCTACAAAGTCATTTTCGAGTTGGAACCAAATGCGAAATGTGATCAAGAGTGACTGTTTGGAAAAATGCTTGTTACATATGGAGTCACATTTGTTCAAGTAAGAGAATCGAAGTGTACAAGGAGTAGGATAAGATTAGTTGTAAGTAAATGATAAAAATTAAATAAAATACTCATTTTAGTACCTAACAAAAGTTTCAGAAGATAAATTAATTTTTAAATAATCTCACATTATTTAAAAAATGAGACACATTAACCCTTCTATATAAATTCATACCATTAAAAAATTTCATTAAAAAAGACTAACGTATCCTCTTTAAATGATGAAAGACCAATTTTAAAGGATTAATTTATCTTCAAAATTTTTGTCACAAACAAAATGCATAATTACTCAAAAGGGCGAAAAAAATAATGAGATGCAAGACTTGCAGCATTATCCTACAAGATTCGAAACTGAAAACGCGAGGGTGGATACGATCATATGAGGTGGCAATGGGGTAGTCGTTTCTTGCCCTGTTAGAAGTGAGGCATCACGCTTGCACTTGTACCATAGCTTTCAGGGACCCACCCACCCACCTGCATCATCAATAACCCTCCCAAGCCCAACCCCCTTCTTCGCCTTCCGCCTCTGACCTGATCCCGATGAAGACCCACCCAACGCTATGAATCATTCCATGCATACATAGTGTAAGCACTTGATTTGATACTCCTCTATCTATGTATCTATCTACTCCAACTACATCATCTTCTCTCAACCACTCCATCATTCTGCTTTGGAATTTGGAATTGGGTGAGAACGAGACTTAAGCTAAACTATATGCTATGCCAAGGGCAGGTGCAAGAAGAGAGGACGAGAATTGGACACCACAGAACAACACAGTCTAAGCGACTCTTCAACATCACATTCTCGTCTTGTCACCCAAACCCACCTGTAGTCCTCCTCCCCCACACTACTCCTTGGTCCTTGCATTGCATTCCCCCCCCCCCCCCCTTCCTCTCTCCCTCTCTCTCCAGCGGACTCATGATCTCGCATGCAACAGGTCACTACCGTAGTACACCCCGCCCCATCCCCATTCCCCGGCCTACCCCCTCCCTCTCAAATTTCTCGCTTACTAGTCACACTTTTCATGAGAAGTTTTGAGATGTTCGCATGGCAAACGCTAAAAATATGAAATTTGCCTTGCTCTGTTTTATTAATTAAATCAGCATTGGTTGCAAAAAAATAATAAATGATTGAAAAATAAAAATAACAAACACTAATTTGTTATGCAATGAATAAAACAGAAGAAATTTCTTGCTATGTAAGGATTTCTCCTCCTCATTATGTGCATCTTATTATTGACCACCACACTTTCATAATTACATCAGAGTAAAATACAAACTTATACGGAAAAGATTGAGTTTACAATCCCTGAGCAACAATGTCTTCTCCTTTAATTTATTGTCTTTCTATGTAATATTTTTTAAAAAAATTCTTAATAAATAAAGTCATAGAACAATTCTTTTTATATATATATATATATATATATATAAATTACCTTAATTACCAAAGTTTACCGTGACCTAGAACTCAGTATTATGGTCATGCCCGTTGATTTTTTTGGCACAAGTACACCCGCTCATTAGTAGTACGGAAGGATTAGCTTCTCAAATCTCAAACTCAAAACAAATCCAAAAAATAATTAAGATTACAAACCTAAACAACCAACCAAATAAGCAATTACCGACCGCCATTAAAACACTGCTGCTATATATATTCTCTGTTCCACTGGTCAATCAAATTCCACATACATACATATATTAAAGCATGAACTCAAAATAAAAGTAAAGGAAAACCAGACAAAACTAACATGGAAGTTAGTTGTGCATGCACATCACTAATTAAAATCAAGCCCAATCACCTCAAAAAAAGAAGAAAAAAGAAAGAAAATATACATCTAGTGATTAATTATACGAAGCCCTTCCACTTCTCTTTTTTTTTTTTTTTAACTTTGGTTTTGATTTCAAATTTACTTTGCTCATTTTTTTAAAAAAAACAAAAAGTTATATTTTAAAAATAAAAAGGGGTGAGATTTGAAGAGGGTTTGAGGCATTCTCAGGGAAGATGAAAGAGAGCAGAATTGTCCTGATCAGACCATTGAGTGTGACTCCAGTAAGCCTGATCAACGGCGTTAGGAAGATCAAACAAACCTTGATCCGCACCCCCCTGCCAATCCAACGCTCCAAATCCACCGTGTCCTGTCTTGCTCTGCAACGCCGACAAATCAACGGCGACCGTACCATCTCCATGATCTAACAAGCTCCCACCACCACCACCACCACCGCTCAGACTCTCCGGCAATTTCTGGTGCTGCCACTGAAACGACGTCGCATCGGGTAGACCACCACCGAACCCAAACGCCAATGCATCGTTGTTGGCGGAAGAAGAAGCGATCAAGCTCGTGAAGGTGCCAATCTCAGAGAAGATACCACCACAATCTCCTGCACCTTGCTCCAGAGCACCACTCTCCAAACCAGAAGGGTTGTTCTCGTGGATCAACAACTTGGACTCGTGCAAGTTGTTGTTGGAAGAGTCCGAGTTCAGCTCCGTGGGGGCCACCGCGGCGCCGGTGGTGGCGGCGTTGAGGTTGGAGCTCTCGCTGCTGGAGTGAGAGTTGGAGTTGTTGTCCGGTGGCGGCTGGGACGACGTCGTTTGGGGTGGGGTTTCCGAGGAGGAGGCGGTGCTTTTGGTGGTTTTGTTGGAGCGCTTGGACTTGCGGCAGCCGCCGCCAACGGGGACGTTGCGGAGGACGCCGCCTTTGGTCCAGTAGCGGCGACAGTTCTTGCAGAAGTGGCGGGGCTGGGAGAGGTTGTAGTTATTGTAGTAGCAGAACTTGGTGTTGAGGGAGTCGCAGCGAGGGCACTTGAGTGCCTGGTGGTGGCCGTGGTGGTGGTGGTGGGGCCTGAGCCTCCTGTCCCCGCCGCCGAAGAACCTGGTCCCTCCCATGGAATGTATTTCCTGCATTTCGCCGTGGGAAGTAGCGTCTGCCTCGTTAGAAGAAGAAGATGTTACAGTGGGCTCGGCGTGAGAGAGAAGCTTGAGGAGGGAGCTTTTAGAGTGTGTCAGTGGGTTAACTTAACATGTGCATGTGGGAACAGTGTGTGTTTGTGCGGGGTGAGTGGAGATGTGGAGAGAATAGAAGAGAAGAGGAAAGCCGGGGTGTGTGTGAGTGTGTTTTGGGTCTTTGTGACTGACAAATATCCCTGTAACTGGGGTAAGTACCCTCTCTTCCATTTTTTTAAATATTTTTAAGAGGGGAATTGACCCAACAAGCCCTTTAATGTACACGGAACTACAATTTCAGCCCCGCCACTTGTTCATAAATACCAAAATATCCCCGGTTGCCGTGGCGGTAGCGAAATGCCTTGTGGGAAGTGCCAAGGCGGTACTGGTGGTGTAACAGCTCTGCATCCATATTTTGGTTTGAGTTGTGTTATTTATATATCGAATTTTAAAAATATTTATATATAAAAATATATTTCTATAATTTATTATTATTATATTATATTTTTCAACTCTTTTAATTTTAAAAATGAAGAGTGTCTATAAATATTTACTTTTTTAAATGTTATAAAAATTATTTTCCTTTTAATTTCCATCATTTTATAGGAAATAATTACATTTTTTATCTTATTAAGTCTTTAATTATAATTTTTTTTAACTTAAAATAAGTTAATTTAAATACATTTGAATTATCTCATCTCAAAGAAATTTTTGTATGGATATATAATTTTAAGAATTTAATTTAAATACACTGTATCAATCAATAAAAATAGTGAAAAGTGCTAACTAATACAAATAACCACCTATTATAATGATGGATCCATCATAATTTCTCATTCTTTTTTCTTTCTATTGATTAATAATGTAAAACTATTTTATACTGTCAATACATACTAATTAAATTCTAATTTTAATATCTTGTATCTAGCACACTCATAATAAATTTAATAAAGCTCATAAATAAGCAAACATATATTGAATAAAGTATATGACACTTATTTATAAGGGAAAAAAAAGTCTCCAAAATAAGCTTGTTTCTAAAATGAAAAAAATGAAGGGTTTTTATCTTAAATTATTTAGCAACATCTATACATAATTTTATTTTTTTTTATATAAGGTAAATATTTTCCTACTTTTTCATTAAATTTATTTTAGAGGAGCCTAATCACTATCTTTATTGTAATTATACCAAAACAGGAGGTGTTAAAATTATATCTATACAATATTTTTTTTTTGTATTTTGATCTTATTGTTTATTTGTTTATTTATTTATTACATAGTTTTATTATCACTACTAAATATGTTAAATGTGGTTTTACTAGCAATATATGTTTAAAATATTATTCTTATCAAATTGCTAATTATGATGAATTTAATTTTGATATATTGCTAATATAAAAAAAGTTACACACATATATAAAAAATAATATATTTTTATATTAATAAAAGTATCTGACTCAATCACCTATTATTTTAAAAATCTAACAAATTAAAATATAAGATTGAATAATAGTATAAAACTCTTTTAAATTATTAATGTATCAAAATTAATCTCTAATTAAATATCAAATGAAAAGTCATAATAATATAAAAGGAAAAAGAAAAGAAGAGGTATGAAATTTTAGGACCAAATGTTATAAATTCAAATGTTATGCTTTCATATAAAATATTATTTTCAAAATCAAATACATCAATCAATATAAGTTTAAACTAATAAAATTTTGGTTTTTTAGATTATTTTTTCATTTGACAAGTGAGAAATTAATCTCACAAAATATAGTTAAATACTTAAATAGAGACTCCTCCTAATAATATTTTTTTTCATACACATAAATTTAAAAATTGAATTTAGGACTACATGTTTAAAGGACTCAAACTCCTTCTACTTGAACCAACTTTTAACACTAAAAGTTTAATAACCTATGTTGGTGATCAATATTTAATTATTCCAAGTGTTCCAATATTCATTTTTCTTAAATAAAATCTTAGCCTCAAGATTATGAATGGAAAAATTAATATTAAAAGAGTTTTACTCCTATGATGAATTGACTCAACTCAAACTAAATCAATTAAAATCTTTTAAACTCTTTATATTGGTAGTTAAGACAAAAAAAATCCATTAGATGAATATTCATCTCATAATGCATAGGTTTTCTTAATACTCAAACTTTTAGAATTAGAGAATAATGCATGAAATTAATTATGATATATTATTAGTGTAAAGTATTTTACACTATTAGCTAATTATATCTTTTAATGTATATAAATTTTAAGGTAATTATAGTAAAACTCAAATAATTTGAATGCTATGGTTATATACTGGTAGATGATTATATAAAAATATTTTTTACTTGAGCAATATGAAATACTTAAACTTATTTTTTTCTATCTATCTAAACATGCAAAATTAATTTCATTTGATATTTGTAATTAAAAATATCAATTTTTACAAATACATATCTTGAAATTTCTAATTGATTACAATATCCTTTACCATTGTCTTGCCTTTTATATAGACTAATATTATTTGTACATAAAAAATATATTTAAAATAAATAGGAAAAATATATTTTATCTCTTTAAATTATTGATTATATGCACTTTAGCTTTTATATTTTAAAAGTTATAAATTAATTTCCTGAACTTTATTAAACATTCAACTTGATACCTAAAATTTTTTTAAATATACACTATTTTTATTAATAATTGATGGAAAAATTAATTAATAGAAAGGTTAGTTTACACATTTAAAAAAATTTAAATGAACGATTTATATATTTTTAAAATATAAGAATTAAAGTGCATATAATCTATAATTTAAAAAATAAAATATTTTTTCCAAATAAATATCCTAAAAAGACATAAAATATTTAATAATAATAGCTGAGATTATTTAAATCTCTATTAATAATATTTGTGCTCAGTACCTACTCTTGATTATAAACAATACCAGTCTTTTATATACATATTTCATTCTAAACCTGTACACAATTTATTAATTTAATTTTTAAAATAAAAAGAGTAAAAATCCAAATTAAAGATAAAGTATAAATTTTTGGGGAAAACATATTTTAATTTCTTGAAGTGTAAGTTAAGTATATTTTATCCTTAAATTTAAAAAACATGTAATCTAAATAATAATTTTTTTAATGTATATTTTAATTTTTTTATTAAGTTTTTGATCATTATTAACAAAAAAAAAAGTGTATTTTATCTCTTAAATTTTAGATTATATATATTTTATTTTTAAAATTAAAAAATGTAACATAAACTCTTAAATTTATTAAAATTGTATTATTTATATTAATAATTGATTAAAAAGTCTTAATAAAAGTTAAGGTTTAGGATTTAAGTTCTAAGTGGGAAGAGGAGAGAAAGGGATAGAGCGTACGGGTGGCACGTGGAGGGAAGCGAAGGGTGGTTGGGATGTGTAATCCACAAAATCAGTTGTCGCATTGTCTTGTCGGCCACCCTCGTATGTACAATCTATCCATAACTGGCTCCTCTCTCCTCCAACAAATGGTGCACCCTCGCCCACGTTGCTTCTGTCCATTGGTCGCATGTCCTTTCTGTCAAATTTGAACATCGCTCCTTACTGTACCAAGTATGTACATCACCTCTCTGTATGTCCACTTCCACTCTTGTGCTTCTTTCTTTTTATTAGTATTATACTAATTATTTACATAAAAATGGCGTTGATGTTTGATGAAGCTCTATCTGAAAATCGATTGCAGGACAAGTACGTCGGTGTTTGGTTTTATGTTTGTCGGAGTAAAATTAATTTTATTAGAATTAATTTAGATAAAATTAATTTTAAAATAATTTAAGATATATTTAAATAAAATTATTTTAATAAAAAATTTATTTTTGATATATTTAGATAAAATTTTAAAAATAATCAAAATTTTAAATAATTTATTTTTAATATTTTAGTAAAAAAAGATAACTTATAAAAAATAAATTTTTAATTTGTTTAGTTATAAAAAGAATTAATTTCATAATTATTTTTTAAAATTAAAATAAATATATCATTATATTTAATAATTTTTTTTAAAAATGATCCTTATAGAAATTAATAAATTTTTACTCTTTTATTTTAATTTTAAAAGGAAAAATTGATTTTAATTTTTAAAAATTAACCAACATAAAAAATTAATAAAATCAAATATATAAGGTCAAAATCCATCCTAGCCCTAAAAGGCAGATGGAGACACGCTGTACAAGATATTCAAAGCAAATTAAATTAGTGATAATTCAATGAATCTGCAGCATATCTAAGATTAAAGATGCTTACATCTGATTATAATTATCTCAGATTTTACTAAGAAATATATAACTGTGTGTGTGCATGTAGCCTCGCGGGCTCGGTGAATGTAGGTACAAAGTTACTTGGGGAAAATCTTGTATGAGTCACCATTCGGTTGAGAGACCTAATTATTGAGAATTACATGTGCATGGATTCTCTTTTTGTCTTTGTTTATTTCGTTTTTAAAGTATTATTTTAGGTGCAAAACTCAAGTGACGATTGAGGATACTGGTAAACAGTTAAGAAGATTGAGGTTAGAGGGTCCGAATCTCATGCTAAAATATATGATTGAATATGATTTTTTAGCTATCTTTTTTATTTATTTATTTTATTTTATTTTAGTGTATTATCAGTGTAAAAAAAATTTACTCAAATATTCAATTATAAATTTCATATCAGTAGAATTTTTTAATATAATTATCCACTACAATCATGTAAATGGAAGATTTTGATTGAATGACAGTATAAAAAAATTTTATATTATAAGTATGCCTATATTAAACTCTTTCTTTTTTTGATGTGAGCTATCTGTTTTGTTTTCATGATTCATGTTAACCATCTATTTGATCATCACAAATTAATAACCATGATTACTTAGAATAAATAGAGTTTCATTTTTTATATCATCTTGAGTTTAGTTATTTGAAAAAAGAGCAGAAGAAATTGTCGCATTTTAAAGCGAGGGCGTATCACATATGTATCCACAAAAACTTAATATCAAAATTAAATTTTGTAAACATAATTTGACTTTTTCAATTAAGTAGCTGTCATTTAGTAAATTTACGTCATTCTAAAAGTACATACACTATAATGAAATGTAAAATATCATGATTTCATAATTAAGATGGTTAGAATACATGTTGGTCTTATGAGTGTCAATGTGGTTGCATACTTAGATTAACTGGCCTAAGGATGCAGATGCACCATGGTCGAACACTTATTCTTGAAAGAACCATCACGTCAAAAATGATCAAACATTTAATTGGATTTGAACTTATGAATTAAAATATCACCTAATTAATCAAATATTCATAAATGGTTTGATATTACTTAGCAATCCAACCATTCTGCCTTCAATCAGTCTCCGTTGTACATGTGTTTGGACTAGGATGTTAATTTTATTCACACCTGTAGATAAAACTCGTGATGGGGTGAGTATGGAGGGAGAATTTTTCTCTATCGGTAATAGGGATGGGAAATTCAAATATCTATTTATTAAACAGGGTGGGGCGGGAATCATGATCCCCATACCCGCGAAAATCTGATATAATATTACCAAATTACCCTTATATATATATATATGTTCCATTCCCACATGTATATTTTAATTTTTTCCAAAGATAAATATACAAAAAGTTAAATATTTATAAGAGAAAAATCAACTATATTTCTTAGAGTTGGTAGGAATGGGATCTTTGTTAAGTTGTTTTGATGATTTGGTTCTTTGTACTTTATAACTACATTGAAAAAATGATTTGTTGAAATTTAACTCCATTGTGTCATCCATAAGAAGATGACTGGACACAGAATAGTAAAAAAATACCTTATCAAATATCATTAATAATTTGCTTCCTTTTTTTAAATTTTTGTGAAAGTTATTTTACTGTTATGTTTTTTATTTTTATTTTGAGTATTTTAAGTGGTAAATTATGGTATTAAAATTATTTTTATTTATTTTATGTTTTTAATTTTTAAAAATTTTTAATAATATATAAATACTTATAAATATTTACGAGTACCCACTTATCTATAGAAACCTCCAAATATAGATATTCATACGGTTATGGGGCTGGGAATGGGGCGGGTGCGCCCCGTCCCTCGCCCGCCTCATTGACACTTCTAGTTCGGACATCGGTTTGCACTTTCTTGTACGGCAATTTATATGTTTTTCTTTATAGATTACTGTAGGTAATTAGTTAATGCAGATGATGCGTACGAGAAGAAATAAAATAAAGAAATAAAAAGTAGAGAGACAATAGATAAGATAAAATCAAAATCATAAAATAAAATTTTTCATATAGGTTAACATTTTAACTGGACTAAATTATTAATTTGATTTTTCAAAAATATACATACTATCAATTTAGTATTCCAAAAACTTATGATATCAAATGTTATCTAAAGATTTTAAGCAACATCAAATTAATCCTACTCTCTTACCTCCTAACCATTATAATGATACGCTTATAGGTCACATCATTTTCCATTGTGGTAGAATTAATTTAATGTCACTTAAAATTTTGGATGAGTTATTTGATGTTTTAAGTCTTTTGAGAAGTAATTTAATGTCACATAAAATTTTTGAAGGACTAACTTGATGTCATTTAAAATATTTGCAGAATTTATTTGATATCATAAGCCTTTAAAAGACTAAGATTAATATCATGCATATCTTCATAAAAGACTAAATTGCTAGTTTAGTCTTTTAACTAAAAATACTCTAGTTTGGCTTGTTCAAAAAAATGATACTTTATACGTTGTTTTATAGAATGTAATTATTCATCTAATTAATAATTATTATGTAATGGCCTGTTATATATTATGATTGAAAACTAAAATGAAAACCAAGCCAGGGGAGATATAAAATGGCATTATACATACTAGCGAAGTAGCTCGTATTATGTAGTTCATGCATGTTAATAATATGAATTTTAATTTATGTTTTACTGAAATAAAAAACTAATCACATTTTTACTTCTGTTAAAGGAAATAATAATAAAATTGTTGAAGTAAATTATAATTATAAATTAAAAATTAGGAAATATTTAACAATATTCAATAATAATAATCCTTCTTATTTTTTATTTATATTAAAATATTTGAATGAGCAATAGTATATATAAGATTTAATTTATCATTTTCACGTGTTTTCAAATAAATAATTATGAATAACAATTTTAGAATGAAGAATTATTTATTAAAATAGATAATCTCCTTTAAATAGCAATAGATAAATTCAAATATTTAATCAACTTGAGAGGTAGGTCTTGTCATATAGTTGCTGACAAATTAGCAAAATTAGCTTATAATTGGGGGGTTCTCAAGTGTGGAAGAATAAGGCCCCTGAATGTTTTTGGGATGTATTAACATTTGATTCAGGTTTATAAATTCAAATTTCACATTAAAAGAGAGAGAGAGAGAGAGAGAGAGAGAGAGAGAGTTCATCTCAGAAAATAAGAATAAATCCTTAGAACATAAATTATATAAAAATACTTTTGATAACAATTCTAAGTATGTTTCATTACTCTTTGATAATCTAACGATATCATGCAAATTGAAATCGCTATACAAATTGAATGGATACTCGTGAGTCCCCCCGTTCGTTATTCCAATGAGCATGCAAGGGCCACCTATGTCCAAAGAAAACTCGACACCTCGCGGTGGATTCCCCCTAACGAAATCTGATTAAAAGTGGGCAAATCAACTTGACATCGAGCCAAGTATCATCGAGTACCACTGTTTGCCCAATTTGAGTTGATCACAACATTCAACAGTGCTATCTTTGCTCGCGAATTATCACCTATGATTATGCGATTGGCACTTTGATCGAGCGAGTTTCTGGGCAGACACAGTAGGGCACAGTTCCAACGTTTAATTAATTAAGACACCTTGGACAACGGTTTGGACTCACTCCAAATTAATCCAACTAAATTTGGACACGAATTGACTGATGGACCCCTGTCCCTAAACCATAGTAATTTTTGCCCACTAGCTATCTATAACCACACATATAATTGCGCTGCACTCCTTATTGCATCCCCCCTCCATTGGTTACCAATAATGCTTGGCTATTTATTTTAATAATTGTTCATTTCCGTCACCGTGTGATTCAAGCTTTGATATCCTGTAAACGTGTGCAGGTCCTACAGGCTACAATTGCAACACTAGCTAGCTGTATGGTGTGATTGGCATCTAGAGAGCCGTCCATTGACTATGTCCTTGTCCTTTTCACTCCATTTAGATTTGGAGGCAAATATAATCACCACATCGTTCGTGCTATGCCCGATGTGTAAGCACACAGGATTTACATATTCGGGGTGGTTTTTTTTGGCTTACATAGACAAAAGTGGGTCTGAGCCTGTATTGTGACCTGTTTGACAAAGTGCAGAAGAGACACACCTACAATCACGACTCTACATTAGGCCTAATTAATTAGCCATAATGAACATCAATTTGAACTCTAATTGGATGCTTCAGCGAACCTTCGAACAAAAATTAAAATGGAAATATGTGTTGCATATTAAGACGTCTTAGGTGACTGGTCAAATGATCTAAATTTGTGGGAATAGGATAGGATTTGGGCACAAAATAGTGAGTGTGAGTGAGGCATGCAATCCAACAAAATCGAGTGTGATTGGTTGAGTGAACAGGTAATTTGATGGGAACATGTTCACATGCACATGGGACGGTGATGAAGGGAAGGGGAGGGGGGAGGGGGGGCTCCCCATTTAGGCCTACCGGTACCTGTCCACATCTCTATCTCTAGGGATTTTTGAAGGCTCGGTAAGTTTTATTGCGTGCTTACATGTATCTATAATGATCCTGTCCTATGCACACAGAAGCCACAGGGTCAGAAGGGGCTGTTCCAAGGTGCAGGAAAAAATAGGGTTCATATTTTGGGGGGGGGTCCTAGTACATATGGAGTTTTGCAAATTTGTGCAGCTTTCACAATCCATGAGATCGGAAAAGATCTGGGGTGTTGATGGTTCTCCTTGGTTGCACCCTCTTCTACGACGTTTAATGGGTGTCGCTATCAGCAGCCACCAACTGTGGGCTTGGCCCCCTAAGGCTGAGGCCCAGTCGGTTGGGGTGAAGGCATCCCTACCCCTTGGGCCCCACACTACCCGTCTTGCCTTGGTTGGGCCCCACGCACCCAGAACTTCCTCCACCATATCTTCCCTAGCATGCTCTTCGTACGCTTCCGCACAGCGACATGCCACTAGAACAGTAACAATAGTGATGAATGCGTATTAGTACATTAATGATATTTGTACATGAAATCTCTCCCCATAAAAAAAAAAAAAAATCTTACGTGAAAAATTATACATCATTGCTTATGTAATTTTATATCAAGTAATTGACACTTGACTGGCTCAAATGTTTCGGCAGTTATATTCTTTAAATAAAGTCATATGTTAACATTTTATCAATAAAAAAATTAATAGTACAAGAGTTTTATTCTTATAATGAATCAATTCAATTCAAATTAAATTAGTTAAAATTTAATATATTTTAAATATTAATAATTTAAATCTAAAAAGATCAAGTTGAATAATAGTTAAATTTTTGGAGTGTAATTGACTTTTATTATGATCAAACACTTTTAAATAAATTATATTTTGATATTAAATAATACATAATGGAAATTCTTACTTGTTGACATGTAATTCTGCAACAAATATCAATAATAAATGCGAAAATAATAATCTTCGTGAGGACAATCAGAATCCTCACAATTTGGTATATGACTTATCACCAATTAAGGGCGGAAGTAGGCTAGGTTATCTTAGGCTTTAGCTTAAATAAGTTTAATTTATATTTAAAATATGCGGCCCGAGTTTGGGCTTATTATTCGATATAGGCTTTATTTTAAGGCCTAATTTAGACTAAGTTTAAAGTTTATTTAAAAATCTACTTGATAATAAAATTTTTAAATAGACCTAAAACCTTTTTCTTAGATAGGTCAAAAAGTCTATTTCTTAATACATTGAAAGGCTTCTATTATTATTAGTTTTTTTAAATAATAATATAATTTAATGAGATTAATTTTGATGTATTATCAATATAATTATAGTATAATCCAATCATATATTTTTATTTGTAAGATTTTTAACATAGTGTGTGATTAAATAAAACACTTTCACTGATATGGCACAGATGGTTGGTGTTTGTGTAAAAAAATTTTACATTTATAGTATATCAAAATTAAATTCTAACTTAATTTACATGACTTATATAATAATAATAATAATAATAATAATATAGTATAAATAGATCAAACTATTTGGCTTAATAGGCTTTTAACATAACTTATAACCTAACCTTTTTAATTAGAAAGGTTTTTGAAAAGTGTTGACCGAACTTATTTATTAAATAGGTTAGGTCAATAAAAACTTAATGCAAGCTAGACCAAAAATCCCCAACGAGCTGTCTGGCTTATTTCCACCTTTATCATCGACCCTTCCCCATAATTAATAACTTGATTAGTCGTGTAACTCTTTTTATTAAATTGATCACTAAATAACTAAAATTCTCAGTTATCGAGAGATGTTCTCTACATGGACTCAAGTTATTTTAGTATATAGAAAAATGATGTATGAATGTCATTTTCTATAATATTTACATTATTTTATACTTTTACTCTTTTAATTATTTAATTGTAAAATATTTCATCTTTTCTTATATAGATTAAACTTTGATATATTGTCAATATAAAAAAATTTTAGACAAATATCTCATTATATATTTTTATGCTATTAAAAGTGTTTGACTCTTACACTAATTATCTCAAAAATCATAAATATGATGCTATTCCATTTGGCCTCCTTGATTGCCTGGGCATGGATGCTGCCCCCAAGTCCAAATTTCAATTCCAACTCCTTAACTAGAGACCCTTTTTACTTCATCCTCCCTTTCTGCCCCTTCTTCCCCAACACGTCATCCCAGCAATTATCTCTTCCCATGGGCCTAAATGCTTGACCATAGGCAATCAAGCCCTCCACTGCATGCACCTAGGGAAATTCAGCCCATTATAGTCGTTAATTTCTTGCTCAGATCCCTCAATTTACACACATATATATTTGGGTGAAATATTGGTGATAACCTTAATAGGCGAAACACCACTGTATTTTGAAAATCTTCACCACCTTTATAATTTTCGAGAGCAATTTTGACTCTATTCTTGAGCTCTTCAACCTTGGACGCGTCGAAGATGAGCCTCCTCATAGAGAACTTGTTGGCGGCAGCAATGTTCACGGAGGCTAATATGCCAAGAATCTCTTTTGCAGTAAAAGAGCAGCACTGAAAGCGAGTTCGGGTACCACCGATTCGGTTGCACCATCGCACGCAATGACCCATGCCTTGAGGCTGTAAAGTCAACAATCTTGGGGTCAGTGATGCTATCTCTAACCTCATCCTCAAGTCTACCTTATGGCTGATCAGTCACACCGATGAGGTGTGACGGTGAGGAAGTGAGGTGCAATGGTGTGGTGGTGGAAGCGACAGTGCTAAGCGGACATGGCAATGTGATGCTTGGGTAAGTGGAAGAAGAAAAGCAAAAAATGGGGGAGAAGAAGAGAAAATGTGAAAAGGAAAGCACATTACACTTGATTTTATGCATAGAGTGCATGGGTGCATTGCAGAACATGCCCTTGCAATAATGGCACCCTCACTATAATGAAAAAAAAATGTTGAAAGCATAAAGCATATTATGTGTAATTATATTTACACTTGAATGTCAATTAAATAAAACTTGTTGTAAAAGATTAGTCAATATTACAGGTATGGATACACTAATAAAATAAGTAACAATGTTGAAGGTAAACCTACATGTAATTTATTTTGGTTAGGTTTACTACTACCTCCAAAATATTGTTTTAAATTGGCTTATGAGAATATAGTTCATTTCCATTATCTCTAACCCTTGTTGTTAAAATCTTATAATAATTTGATATTTTAAATAGTTGTTTTGATTAAATAATCAGTTAATGATCCCTTGAACTTTTACACAAGTTCATTTATAAATACACAAATATTTTAGATTTAATTAATTTGTAGGTTCTATAATTTAATCAAATTTTTAATTAAGTCCTTATAGTTTAAAAATTTTTAATCAGGTCCCGATATTGGATAAATTTTTGTACTTAAGTCTTTGGAGCAATATAATATTACAAAATTTTTTTAAAGTTTTATATAGTTTAATAAGTAACATCTAATTTTGTAAATTCAAACATAAAAATTTACTCAAGCTATGCTCAAAAAATTTGATTATAAAAATTTATTTAATGTAGGAATCTTATTAAAAAATTTTAAATTATAGACATGTAATAAAAAATTAGGTCAAACTATAAAAACTTCCAGATTAATTAAACTAATATTTTATTATATACAATTTTAATATATATAAACACGGTTGAACTTAAACGTGCATTGTATATTTGAGTTTATATGTATTAATACATACACTTATTTATACAAATTTCAATGAATTAATTATGCATATTTTTTTATACTGCAAAGTTGTAATAAAAAAAAGGGTATACGTCGAATTCAAGTTAAACAACCATAATAAAATATATCTTCTTAAAATTTACCCTTTTAAAAGATAATTGGGTGGGACTATTAACACTCTTTTTTGCCTATTTACACTTCTCAGTGTTAATTTATAACTTTTATTTCCTAATCTATCCTCATCTTAATGAATTGATTTTATTAAAATTAAATTTTATTGAGTATATTATTATTTATCTATTTACACTCTTATTTAATATTAATTACTCCCACATTTATTTTCTTAAAACTCTTTCATCTACTCTATCCCATCACTCATTCCTCTACTTCATTTCATCATATTTTTCTCTCTATCATATGCATTCCTTAATTTATTCAAAATTGTCAAAAAAATATATATTTATAAATATTTATGACAAAAGTCATATAAAAACATACGTTTTAAGTAAATGTTTAATATAAAAATATCTCAATAAAAATTTAACACCAATAATTAAAAAAATATATAATATTATTCATAATACTATGTCTAGTGTTTTTTTATCCTTATTGTGAGAGTAAGAAAGAAGAGTTTTAAAAAAATAAAGTTGAGAGTAATTAATATTAGACGAGTGTGTAAATAGGTAAATAGTAACGTATTTAATTAAAATTTAATTTTAATAAAATTAGTTTTTTTATATAAGGATAGTTTAGGTAATTAAAATTATAAACTAATGCTGCTTTCATCGTAAAATAATTGTCCAGTTTTAAATATACACATAAATCAAGGAAATGATTTAAAAAATCTTAATATTAGAGAAATTTTGGTATATTTTACAAAATTATCTTTACTTAATTCTCTCTCTTTCTTAATTATCTCTTTTCACTTACTCTTTTCTCTATCTAATGGGGGTATAATTGAAAAAAATAATTAATATTGCCTAAATTTCTTAAATGGACAATTATTTATAGATAAATAAAATTTTAAAAGTAGATAGTTATTTCCAGACAAAAGTAGTAATAGAGAGTGTGAATAGGTAAAAAGAGTGCTAATAGCCTCACCTAATATAATTTTATAAAATTAAGAGTAAATAACTTTTTTAGTCCTAATATTTTAAAGTTTACATTAATTTTATTCAAAAAAATTTTTTATATCAATTTAGTCCTAGATTTTAAAGAAAATTTTGATATCAATTTAGTCTTAACAAATTTTCCCAATATTTTGAGTTTTGATATCAATTTAGTCCTGACAAATTTCCGTAAAATCAAATTTTCTATCGAATTACCATAATAGAACTAAATTGATGTCAAAATTCAAAATGTTATGATTAAATTGATGTCAAAAATTATTTTTGAACTAAATTGATATCAACTTTAAAATGTTACAACTAAAAAGAATGGTTACTCTAAGGTAGTGTTTGGTATGGGATAATCTATCTAGATTACTGGTAATGTTTGATTAAATTACCTGGGCCTACAACATTATGTTGTTTGGTTGGGCAATATTACTGGCGATCTAGATTTCCAATGTAATGTAGAGTACCACCAATGTAACAATCGTCCCATTATTATTATTATTATTATTAAAAATAAATATTATTATTGTAATTATTATTATTAAATAATAATAATAATACTAATTAAAAATAATATTAATTATTATTATTTAATAGTTATTATTAATAAAATTAACTATTATAATCATAATTAATAATTAAATTTTCTTATTATTATTATTATTATTATTATAGTATTAGTTTAATACATATATTACCTAGTAATCTTTTTGATATACCAAATAGAATAATGTAAATTGTCACTTAGATTATCTATGCATACCAAACATTACATTTAATATTATCAGCAATTTAAAAGATGACAATATTTTTAAGTGGTAATCTACATTACTGATAATCTTAATAGGTAATATAACAAACGCTACTTAAAGTTAACTACACTACCATGTTACCATACCGATTTAAGTGTTTGAAGTGTTGTAGCTGTCATGTTTTTAAAATTAGTAAGTGTATTACTGGAATTAGATGTTACGGTGCTGGCTAGGGATAGCAATGGGTATCCATGGGGGCGACATGCCTCCTGCCCCCCATCCCCCGTCCCCGTTTAAAAATTTGCCCCTCATCTCCATCTCCGTCATGGGTCCCCATTTCTCGTTCCTCGTAGAGATTCAAATCCTTGCAGATATATGTGGATTTATGCAAAAAAACTTAAAATATTCATAAAAAGAGAAAAATTATATATAAAAAAATCTTAAACTTGAATAAAGTATTCATAAATATCCATAATTCATTAAAATATTAGTAATACAAAATAATCCAAATTAAAAATAAAAACACATGATGTAAATCCAAGTTATTGTAAATTTTATTTTGATCAAAGTTAGTCAATTATTACAAATTTGATTTTTGGTTAAAAGTTTAGTCTACCATATATTAACTATATTTAGAATCAACTTGATTTCATTATATATTATTGTCAAAATATATTTGTAAGTTAGTATATATATATATATATATATATATATATATTGGTACATAAATGGGGATTAAACATGGGGCATGGATCTCATCCCCCACCTCCACCCCATTTAATAAATGGCTCCCGATCCTTGTGCTGATCAAATCAGTCCCCATATCCGCTTCTGTCATAGATAATCCCCGCATAAACCGCTTCAGCAGGTTTTTTAGCCATCCCTAATGCTGGCTTTCTTGTCATTCTTAGAATTAGAAAGTTTGTATTTATGGGTGAATGCTACAGATACCTCACTTAACAAGTTATACCATATATATTGTAATCTAAAAGTTAATATGTGATAATCTAAAAGTTAATATGTGATAGTGCATCCATATTTTATATATTTGTAATATACTTTAAAACTTATGTTCAACTTGAAACTTTGAAACTCAATCAATGTGGAACTCGGAAACTAGAATAAGTTAACACTCACGAACAGTGACATATTGAACATGGAATGTTAAACTCGAAACTTGAAACTTGTATGCTTAGAATAAGGAAAAAGAGAACTCTATTAAACTCGAAAGTCGAAAACTAAAAGAAGTAAATACTCATGAGCAGTGACACATTTAATTCGGAAAGAGGAACCCGAAAATATGTGTCAGTGAGTTAGAGACACACATAGATAATTTTATGGAATACTATAAATAAGATATATTATCATATCCTAATCGTTGAATAATAAAATATGTTGTATACATTGTGAAATATAGTGCAGTGGAGTGTTTCCGTATTTATGAGATTGGCAGGAGTTGTATTTGGCTTTGTTAGGCATTACTAGCTCTTCTCTGCTTTCAGGCCTTTGATGTACTTGGCTACTCTCTATCTGAGAGTTTAGCGTGGATCGTTAATTATCAAAAAAATTACCATACCGATTTATTCCATTATTTAAGCCTATCGCAACAAAAGTTAAAGTTTAATTTGTAAGATACTGACTAAAAACAAAGAAAAATTATAATCAATGGCTTGCCCGGATTAAACGATTAGGTTTTTATACTCACATTACAAAGAATTCCTTTTTCTCTTTTCTTGTATTCTTTTTTTTTCCCTGTTTCTTTAATTAAATAAAAACGACTTATTAAAAAACTGATAATTAACAGAAGTTATTATCAACTAAGGGAGAGATTTTTTTTTTAAGACCTACGACTCATCCTGTAGATTTGCCAAAAAAGGTCTCCGAACGAAATTCTTAATGAAGCCCCTGATAAAGCATAAAAGGGCTAGAGAGTAGGAGATAAGAAAAACCAAAATTGAAGTAATTATGAGTGGTCTGGTGAGAGTTTGGATAATTTGTATAAAATTTTATGTTTAAATTTCAGTGATACTAATGTAACCAAAACAAAAAAAAAAACAAAAATCAGGATAAAAGTCTTAAAATTAAATGGGCCAATCTAATCCCAAACATTAGCTTATAAAGGGTTATTCAAACTCTTATAAAGATTATTTAAGTTATATCTTTAACTAATATAGGATTCTAATATATTTTCTCATGCCTAGGACTATACATTTAGAGTATAAAATTTACAAAATTGGTTATCTACAAGTGACCTAATAACAACTATAGGATAAACTTTGATATTATTTTAAAATTGAGTTGATATAACTTAATTTCAAAAACTAACTAATGAGGAAAGAGTTGTCAAAACTTTTATAAAAATTATATAAACTATATTTTTAAGTGATATATGATTCTAATAGCAGTGGTTAACCTATTCTCTTTATATATATTTTGTTTTTTATAAACTAAGCTATCAATTAAGAGATGCAAGGTTTTTAGGAATTTTTCAACATTAAAATATCATGTTAGAGAATTAGACCGTAAAAGATTGAGTGATTCTATATATATATATATATATATATATATATATATATATATATATATATATATTTATATATTTATTTATTTATTTATAAAACAACTTATATTTAGATACATTTACATAACTTATAAATATGCTTTAATATAAGTTGTTAAATTTCTATCTATCCAAATTTTTTTTAGAAAAATAATAGAATATTTCTCTTTTCTTTTTTGTTGTTTTGGTCGGTTAAGAGATAATAGATTATTTCTATCCCCAAAAAAGAAAGGGTGGATGCGTTAAGTGAAATTTACAAATTGGAACTCGCTTGCTTTCTTCTTCTTCTTCTTTTTTCCTTGCGCTAAGTGAATAGATGAAAGTCCATTTCTGAATTTACAGAGACAGCCGACAAAACCACTTGGAGAAGATCGAAGAGTTCCCACATCAAATCCACTTCTAAAGTAAGGATGTAATGCTCTATTGATCTCATCGTACATAAAATTATGTGTTTATCATTATATTTAGAAATTATTATGTTGATTGAATCATTTTCCTTTTAAAGGAATTTATTGGACGTAAGCACACAAGCAAATCATGCTTCCTCTGTTAACTTTTTCAAATTCTTTAATTTCTATAATAATGTTTTTCGTAAACTGGTCTTTCTATTAGAGTAAAAACTAATTAAAAGGGAGTTATGAGATTTGTTTATCTTGAACGCACGCATTATATAAATAGATTTTAAAGTTTAATTTAGGTATATTGACAGTGTAAAATTTTTTAACACTGTCATTCAATCAAAATCTTCTATTTGCATAATTATTCAAATAGTGAGTGGTTATATAAAAAAATTTTACTGATATGGTAATATATGATTAGATATTTGTGTAAAAATTTTTTACATTGATAATGTATTCAAATTAAATCCTAAATTTTATTTATAAATTTTTATTCTAATCCTTGAAAGAAATTAACTTGACACTAAAATATTATTACATTAATTTATTTTAATGGCTTTGCTAAATACACTGGTTGAGGAATTTATTTGAAAACTTAAAAATTTTAGGATCTATTTGCTTTTTATTTTTATTTCATGTTATCAGCTTTAATTATAAAAATGCCATTTTTTTAAATTTATTCTCTATTTTAAAAATTTTATGAAGAAAATATTAAAACCAAAAATAAAAATCCTATTTTCTGCTTCCTTTTCTATTTCATTATTTCCTTTATAAAATTGTAAAAAAAAAATAGAAAATAGAAAATAAAAATATAAAATAAAAATGTAAACCAACAGAAGCCTTTAGTTTTTCAACCAAAACTTTCCTTTTTTTTATTCCTTAACCAATACCGGACACTGGTTAGCAGACCCATTTTTCATCTATGGTCAAATATGTTTTTTATAATTTGAAGTTTATTCTTCTTACTTTTTACTCTATTTAATTCTTGTTGATCGATAATTTGATATTTAATTCTTTTTAAATATGAAGATGGTTTCTTTTTTTAATTTTCGATGCGACTAAACAAATGTTTCAAAAATCACTCATTTTCTATCTAAAATCTTTCACTTATCAAACTAAGGGTTTATTTTAAGGGAGTGGTTATGGCCACTCTTTTTGTCTATTACTATTTTCATTTAATAAATTTATTTATTAATTTTATTAAAATACCCTTTTATTTTTCATAGTAAAATTAACAAAGAGTTCAACTTTACAATTTTTAGCAAAATATATTAGATTTAATTATTTTAAAATAAAAATAAATAAAAATAATTTTGATTCAAACTATATTTATTATCATTATAATAGAAATACTTTGGAGGCTGAATTTAATATTTACTTCACATATTATTTAAGATACAACATTTTTTATATTTTCAAAGAGGATCTATTGTCACTCCTATCTAATTATATTTTATTTAATTTATCTAAAATGCTCTTCTTTCTTCTTTAATCAAAATATTAAACCTCTAATTTTATTTAAATTTTTAAAAATATTTTATTTTCTTATTATCACTCTTGATTTTTAGTTTTTTTTTGTGTCAACTAAAGAATTTATGAATTTATAAATTTATTTATTTAATATTTAATATAAATTTAGACCTTAATTATTAAATTAATATGATTTCATTTTTTTATAATAATAATAAATATAGGTCACATATAAACTATTTTATTTAATTATTTTGTTGGTTAAAAAGATGTAAATTAATGTATCTTATAAAAAAATTGTGAAGTGAAAAATTCTTTTTAATTTAATTATAAAAAATAAAAAACTGTTTTAAAGAAATTAACAAATAAATTTATCAAGTGAGAGTGATATTAAAAAAAAAAAAAAAAGTGACAATAGTATAACATGATTGACAATGTTCCTTGCCCGTGGGATTCGGTGTTGAATTTGATCAGTGGGCAGTGCCTGTGGTCCCCAGCTCTACTAATTCGCGTCAAATAGCCGCTCTAACAGGCCAGATTCGGTCACTGTTGGAATTCAATCAGTTTGGGCCCAGTTTATCTCGTTCTCATTACAATTTTCCATTTTTTATATTTAAAATAAGTCTATAACTCTGAATAATTTATTGGCAAAATTGTTAATGGCACTTCATGTTTTAATCTCCAATATTTGAAAGCAAAATGGTCGAGAACCAAAAATTATTTTGCCAAAATTAAATTATAAAAATAATGTATCACGATATTAACTCTTAGATGAACGGGTGAGCTTTATAATTTTATTTCATCTATCAGGCCCTAATATTTCTTTCGAGGATCCTGGCAAAAATTTTCAAACTGATCAGTAATATTTCTCTATTTGAAAACTGTTGCCTTCACCCTTCGTCCCCATTTTTGTGTCAAGCCAACAATTTGCTTCTGTGCTTCATGATTATTTAGATTACTTTTTATTGTATAAAAAATGCTTTTATTTATTGAAATATTTTTTTTTGGGTCAATATCATTAATATTTGAAATTTATTAAATCTTAATGAATCCGATTGAGTCATATTGAAAACTATAGAGATAAAATTTTTTTCAAAACTAGTATTAATCTATTTCCGATGCTTGGACTTATAATTTCTAAGTTACAAAGTAGCAATTTTATTATTACATCAAGACTCATCTCCTATGTGCAATACTAAATATTAAAAAAATATTTTCTAACAAATTATTAATTATACACACTTACAAAACTTATTTAAAATATTTTTTTGGGATTCTTTTTGAAATATCACAAACAAATTGTTCATTTTGACTGCTAGACATTTTTATTTGAAGAGGGGTTCCTAGTTTATACACTAAATTAAGTAAAGTTTGTACAACAATGTCAAATTTTAATTTTAATTACATAATTAACATCAACATACTAAAATATATGCATCAAATAAGAACGCACGAGTGGCAGGGAAAGAGAGATTGAGAAGTGCAAAGGATCAATGAATAAATCCCACAACCTAGCATAACTATGGAATAATATTATTGATATATTAAAAATAGGTATTAAGAGTGAATATTATAAAAAATAATATAAAATTTTAATTATTTTATTATTATTATTATTTGGTATGTCTCTTTATAATATTTGTGTTTAATATTCACTTTTAGGCGTATAAATAATTATTTTCATATAACACAGATAGATTATCATCCTACTGGGTATGTTGTTGTTGTTGGATAGCTTTTCTTGTCAGTTGTGACCTATTAAGCCCCACATATCCACGTGATAACTAAGCCTAGGCCAAGTTAGGTGGGCCAGTGAACTCCTCTCTATCATTGAATCCAATCCAGGTAACACCCTGTTCCATCCCCTAGTTCCCTCTTGTTTACGAAAGCAGTGATGCTAATATGTGGCTTTCATACATATATATATATATTTATTTAAAATTATACAACATTTGGGGTTGGGTTGGTTACTATTATTATTATTATTAGAATTTAATTTAAATATGTTACAGTATAAAATAATTCTATAATATTAATTAATAAAAATAATAAAAAATATTAATTTATATAAATAATTATTTATTATAAAGAGAAATTTATTATAATTTATTATTTTTTTATTTTTATTAATTAAAAATATAAAATTATTTTATATTATCAATATATATCAATTTAACTATTATTATTATTATTATTATAATCTTAAATTCATACCAGTTCTTTTTTTTTTTTTTTCAACAGACTCTTGTCTTTAATCATTAGTTAATCAATAAAATCTTATTAAGAAAATCCTCGTGGTCACCTTGGTACGTTTTCATAAATTTAATGACTTACAGATGCAGCCCAACAACTGCTTTTTTATCATACTGTCAGTGTCAAGCTACTCTCATGTTTCCTCCGCTAACGGATAATTCCACGACAAAATATATAAAATGCTTTCAACAAGTAACCAAATCAATTTAAATCTTCAAATTTCAACGCCACTCATTCTTAAAGTCGATATTAGTCTGCACCGTCCAAAAGAATGCCCAAACAAGAGTAAGAGTATATGCATGCTTTTAATTTTTTTTTTTTTTTCAGTCAAATTGTTCCATACCTTCACATGTAGACTAACTGGAATATTTGATTATTTGCTTCTAAAGATCCGATCTAAAATTAGATTTTTCTATTTTGCATCAAGAAAAACATTCATCAAACTACTATAATTGTTTCAAATCAACCAACAAGATTATGCCCTATACCACAACCAAATCTAGGCAAGCAAAGTTTTTAATTAGTAACCGTATCTAAACTGTACTTGACCCTAGCTAAAGCCACGACGTTACTAAGTTCTAGCATATATATAGTAATACAAACTTTTTCTTATAAAAAAGAGTAATACAAATTTTTTAATTACAATAACCATATTAAAATTTAAATTTATAACACTCTTCAGATTTATCACTATCCCTCTGGCTTGTGATATTATAATTTATCAAGAAGCAACCCCTGCCAACGAAGGGTGCGTTTTCAGTTTTAATCTTTAGGCTAGGTTCTTGAAGGGAAGAGACGACAAATAAACCAGAAGGAAGGGAGGATCGGATGCTAAGTAATTATTTGCATCCTCTTTATTTGAATAATTAAAATCTTACAAAACTTTTTAAAATTAAATTAATTTTAAAATATTGATAAAAATCAATTAAACATGACTTTGGTGAATCATAGTAATGTATTATTGTTCTTTTATTTTTAAAAAAAAGTTGTTACATGATAAAATTAATTAGATTCCTGATCAACCTTACATATAACAACATATTTATCATTAAAAAAGATAATTTAAAATATTTATTTATTATGACATTTAGCTGGTAATATATTGTCACACAAATTATTTACAAAATTCCAAGACAATTGAAATGTTTATGAAAACCTTTAGCGTTCCCTATTCTTTTACCTTTACCTCATCTAAACATATGCTTAGGAAATAATAGATTAAGATATTAGCTAAGATTAATGTTATACAATAAAAAAATATAATTTTAATTTTTGATAAAAAAATAAAGATAATTATTGATTATAATAAAATAATATAAACTATTTATCTATTCAAAAATCAATAAATATATCATAGTTTTTTAATAAATAAATTTTGTTAAAAATTCTCACTTTCTAATATATATATATATTTTTTATTAGCTAACTTGTCACTCCAGTCCTCAAGCAACGTTACGCCAATTTTGTTAGGCACATTGATGTAATCTGAGACACGTCAGCTTAGATCTTCATTTTTCAATAATTCATGTTCACCTTGTCTGCAAACAAAAGGCGGTGTGGTTCACCGAAAAAAATCAGCAAATTACGGAATGATAGCGCAAGGGAGCATCGTTCACGCGCTAGGAAGATTTGCTCACAAGGATACCGTTTCAATTTTTGATTCATATCACTGCTCTCTGTTTTTCTCCCGTGTGGGTCTCCATCCATATCACACATTATTGCATATACTGTTTTTGGGTCAGAAACTTTGTAAAGAGAAAGAGCTAATAATGAATATTTTTGCCGAAGATATGACAGCATTGTGGAAGGGGGAGAAAAAAATATATCCTCAGAAGCCGTTTTTAATCTTAGATGCACGTTTGTGCAAGTTCTAATTTTTCAGGAGTTCAAAAAATTATTACAAAATATTTGAGTATGAGATTAAAAGGTTGGGAATTTCATACTTCAAATGCCATATTCAAGATGAAGTTTTAAAATTTTAGCATATCTCATAAAAAGTCGTGTTCTTGCCTCAGTTTTAGGCTGATCGGATAGTCAACGGTGGCCATAGGATCAAGTGCTGACTCGATAAGTCTGGTCGGTCCAAGTTTGTAAATAAACTTTCCGGCATTTTTGAAATTTAAGGTGCTCTACTTACCAACGCCCCCCTGGGCTGTTCAGTAGTGTACATTCTTTCCAATATAGTATGGTACTTTTGAAGCAAAGAGGTATATATATACATGTGGAGTTATAGAGGAGCCTAGCCCTAGCGATACATGGTCCACGAATATATTACTTGAGATGTGAACTAATTCACATTCAATCTTGACGGAGTGATTCTGTTTCTCGTCCTTTGAGTCTAAGGAACGGGTGACCCTGCGATTCCCTTTCTACGCAGAGGTGGTGCATAAATATAACGTTTCCGAGAATTGAAACTTAGAGGAGAAGCGTTGGATTATCTGTCCAGTGTTATCCTTTTCAGTGGTAGAGTAATGTCATCCATGCATTGCTTTAAATATGAGATTGTCAAAGCGTTTCATGATGGAAAAAAAAAAAAAAATGTTGCAATTCAACTATGATTATAATTTATAAATGAGGTAGTACATTAGAACCCGTGGCTTAAGGTTCCAGCTTGAACAATCAGAGCTGCTAGTCTTCAATAACAGAAGACAATGGTGTAAGCTACCAGTACCAGATAAACAAACTTGAAGCAGATGAACTTAAACCGGAGAAAGGTAATATCATGGGGGTACAAAATTACAAATAATCACATTGTACACTCACCACACAAAATAGAAGATACGATGCAAGAACATCATAACATTCAACATATCCCCTTCTCTGAGTAAGAAACCAAATTGCAAGTACCTTCAAGAATCACTTACTTCGGAGGAAACCACATTAAGTCCTTCCAAAACTATATTACAAGTTTGGATTGTAATTACCTGAGTCCAGCTGGCTCAGTGCATCTGCTAGGCCCATTGAAGTGGCCTATAAGGCTAGCCCGAGCTGCCTAAGTAATTTGTGCTTGGCAATTAATATACAAGCGTCTAATTCCACAAGGCCAGCAAGGGTGGGAAGGGGAAAATATGCTAGAAATCATGAGAATTAGTTACAAATTTTTTTTTGGGCGGACTATATAAGAATAAGAGTTAGTTACCATGTTACATAAACATCTTAGAGGACATATTTTTTGGACCTAGGGACAAGTAAGTGAGAATTCAGCAGTAGGGCCTGGAGTTGGGTTGCAATAGTACAGCTTGTGTTGTGGGCCTGATGGCCCAGCAGGAAACAGATCCATTTCTTTGATATCTACAAGGGGACAACAGAGCAGCATGCCAGCATATTCACCAAAATTCTAGCTTCTCCACATACAGCCATCTGACTCATCTCCCAACATAAGCTACATCATCCCTTCCACTTCTCAATTCATCCCACATGCACTTTTGTCTTTATGACAACCTTCCTCCTTCCAAAGGTCCGGGAAATTACCTTGTTGCCAAATGCCAAATGACTTCTGTTCATACACATCATATCATATCAGCATGCCTCTTTGTTGGTTGCTGGTGTTACTGTTTTATAATCAGATTCAGATTTGCCCTCATATATCAACATTACTTGTTGTATTAATGGTCATTTGTTGTATTAATGGTCATTTGATGCATGCGAAGTAGAACTCACAACAACTCCTTCCCAGCACAAATCTCCAATCTTCAAAACCTAAATTCAGGTCTAAGTCTAAGACTTAAGATTCAAGTGCTTGCCATCACATTTTGTGAGGAAAACTAAATGCAGAAACCGCACAAAGTCAGAAGCATATCCTACTTCTCCTAACCTAACATTACTTTTGCCACCATTAATTTGAATGCATACTTGTGAGTTGTAACTAGCATTCTGTAGCATACAATTCCTAAACTTCACTGAAAAAACAAAAAATTTTCTTAAATATATTATACTTACACAAAATGAAAATAATAAAGAATAATATTGTTATCAGAATTTTAGACAAAAATATTATAATTCATTTATTCAGCTTACAACAGTCAACGCATATGTCGTAACCAAATTTCAAGTATTTTTCCCAAAAAAGCATGAAAAATGAAAAATAAAAAATGATGGACCAGGAGAGAGAGTGGTCAACCACAGTACGTGGCGCCCAGCAAGCGCTGCGTCTTTCCACTCCTTTGAGTTTGCACAATCAAAAAAAAAAAAAACTCGCCCTTCCTTCGCGTTCGTTACGTTACCTTGTTAACTTCCAATCAGTCACTCGTCAATCGAACAAGAAGAAGAAGAAGAAGAAGAAGGAGAAGCATGGAGTTGTGGAACAAAGCTCGAAGCTTTGCGGAAGAGACAGCGAAGCGATCGCAGGAACTCACCCTGGGAGCTTCGAAGCTCTCGGACATTATAGCGGAGACGTCCAAGGAAATCGCGGCTCAAGCTTCCAAGCGAGCTGACCAGCTCAGAGCCGAAGCCATCAAGCGAGCCGATCAGATCAAGCACCTCGCCGAGGGTGCCACCGCTAAGAACCCTAGCGAATCTTCTCCCCGAATTGGGACCCAATCACAGCCCGAGGATCTCGACCTGCAGACTTTCGGAATCACCGACGAGTTGAGGGAGTTCGTCACTGGCATCACCGTCACCACCTTCCGAGATTTCCCTCTTCAAGGTCCTTTTTTTTTTTTTTTGGCCTTTGCTATTGGAGGATTAGGGTTACGTGCAGTGATGCAAGCTTCTTCAATTTTAATGCGATGGTGTACTTTGCTAAAAGAAGAGTGGAATGAAATTGATTTATGTTAGTATATTCTAAAGTGAACTTGAGTGCATTTTATTTTCTATCTTTTTTTTTTCCAAAAAAAAAAAAAAAAACAAGGTTTTGTTGTATTAAGCAGGTTTTTAATGCCATCTTACTTCAGACATGGTTAACCAAGAAGACACTTAAAGTTCAGTTAAATGCTAATAGTAGGAGGTTTAAATGCTGTTTTATTCTGTTGGTACTTCCCTTTTGTTCTTCACAGGAGAAGCGTATCTTAATTTTGGCTCCTATTTGCAGATGATACGGAACTGTCTGATGTTCCTTCTGTTTCGAATGTTCGGCAGGATCTAACCGAGTGGCAGGAAAAACATGCCAATCTTGTTCTTTCTACAGTCAAGGTTGCATCCTTTATCTATTTAATTTTTTAGAAAAAAGCAACTCGTAAGTAGTAGTAGATAAAAATATAAGGGGTCTTGAGGATTAAATTTTTTACTCTATTAATCATTTGTTTTGTGAATCAGAATAGTAGGTGGTTCCTTAAAACTCTGGAAATGTATCAAAGCTATTGCAAGGCCATGAATACTCTTATCAATTTTAGTTTACTGCATGGTTTCTCAGTGTTTTCATTAAGAATAAGAGAAGCACCAGTTATATTAAAACCATTTTTTTTTATATTAGCATGTAAACCATGTTGGGTAAGAAGCAAAACCTGGTTTTTCTATATGAACTCTGTCTTAGACATGCTGTTATGGACAGTATCCAATATCCATATTTAGTCGAAAACTTCAAGTGGCTTGATAATAGTTGCATCCAGTTTTAGATGATCTTGTCTCAATAATATATTTTTCCTAGAGAAATAGGGAAGGTTGAAGGGGGTGTCTGATGCAGATCTGAGGATTGGGAGTGAGCTGCATAAAGAATTCATGCTTTAGTTGTTCATTATCGAGTCCCAAGGTTATTTGCAAAGGTTCAGACAGATATTTGACAAGTTTTGCATTTAAATCCTTCCAATTAGTTGAAAGATCAAACAACTTCTCTTTTTCTTGTTGAACTTTACTGGCTCACCTACAAATAGCAACAGTCTTACAGACCACAACAACCAAGCTTTTTTTTTTTTTTACCCTAGATGGAGTCAGCTATTACAGGTAGTTACGGATGTTTGATAAAAAGTTTCATGTATCCATAAGCATTGGAATGGGAAGTGCCTAATATCTATTAACTCATAAGGAAAGTGGAGTAAATCTGTAGATGAATTGCTTGACCAGGATAATTGGCGAAATGGAGCTGATATCTGGGGCATGATAGTGTATGAAGTGATATAGTGGTGACTTGGAAACATTGAAAATACAAAGTTATAGTGCATGTGGGATTCAGATATTATGAATTATGTCTTAATTACTATCAACCTTTGCTGTTTGAGGAGTATTTGGGTCTAAGAGAAAAGAAGGAGGGAGAATGAACTAACAACCCCAAACTGCAGTGAGTTATGGTTGTCCTTCTTCATACTGCTGTGACTGTCAGCTTGTCGGATCCACACATGGTGATTGGTGAAAACATGCTACCGTGGTTGAATCATGAGATGTGTGTTATTCTGACATCCAACTCCAAGTATGTTGTTGAAGCAAATCGAGGGTTCAAAGACACTGCATATTTTTGTGTTAATCTAGCATGAAGAAAATAAGATTTTTTGCTTGGATGTATGGGTTGATTTATGCGTACATGTTATTCTGTCTTCTATGTTGATTATTTTTCTTTTCTTTTGATTACATATTTGAAAGTTTGAATCATAATGTTTTCTGACTATTCAGTTTTGTTATTTGTTGCAGGAAATTTCGATATTGAGGTATGAGCTGTGTCCACGTGTCATGAAAGAGAGGAAGTTTTGGAGAATATATTTTATACTTGTGAATAGTCATGTTGCACCGTAAGTAGTTTATTCTGTTGCTGGAGTATTTTGGTTTTCGCATTAAATTTTGTTTTAGACTTTTGTCTGAGCTGGATCAATTTGATAAAGGATTATTTGGTCTTTGTAATCTGAGAAAACTGTAAGATCATGTATTCTATGAAGCTTTTCAAGTTTCTTATCGAGCAAAACTTACAGAGATATACTGCAACCAATAGAACTTTAAGAAATTGCCACATCGTGGTAGGTAACTAACCACTACAATAACTACCCACCATGATTTGTCACTTTTCTGAAATTTTATTAACTGTCAGTGTAAAATTCAGTATATGGCAATTAATCTCTTTTTTTAATGGTCAATGTCACTTACTCTACGCATTTAACAACGATTACTTCTAAGTTTTTTCTTTTTTTTGGAAAAAAATTGATTACTTCTAAGTTAGAATATTGGAATTTGTACATTGTTCTGAAGGTTCCTGAAGTATGTAAAAGATTCGTTCTCATCCATGAGATAAGAAGTTACCCACAATATTAAAAGAACTTCTGCTCAGGTAACATGAGCATGGAAAATTTTCAAAATAATACTTGGATTGTTAAATGAGAGCTCATGTAGGCAGCTATTTACACCCCCCCCCCCAACCCCAAAAAACAAAACAGAAAAAAAAAAAGGCATGAGCAGCTGAATAATCCACCTATGCTGGATTGTTAAATAATCCACCTATTCTGGTTGAGTTGTAAAATAACAATTTTGCACAGTATAGTCTGAAAATCTCGTTGGATATGCAGTGATTATTGATAACAATAATTTTAGCAGCATAATGGTCCACTCCTTTAAAAACTCAATATGCTTGTGGAAAACTATCACGATAGTTGTACATGTGTTATATGCAACATATTTCTAGAAATTCTCTCACCTAGGTTTAGTTCTATTGTTCTGTGAGTTTTGGTAACCTGTTTCATCTTATGATTTCTGATAGCTATGAGAAACAGTACATGGAAGATGCTAAACTAAAATCATCTGAACAAGTAAAAGATCACAAAGTGATGGAACCATTAGAAGTTGGATCTAATCAAGAGGTGCAGGAAGTGAAAAAAGATACCAAAACTTCAACCTCAACAACTGAGCAAGACTTGGATGTATTTCTTCTGGGAGACACAGGAGACAGTGACGATGACCAAGGTACTCCTTATCAATTTTATCCATTGAAATCTATTGTTGTTTATTTCTGAAGAGTATTCTGGTTTTATTGCTAATGAGTTAGGTGCATCTCCACTTGTAATGAATATCCAAATTTTTTTAAGTCTCAGAATAGTTAAAAGGATGTTAATGATATAATAACAAAAACTGATAGGGTTATGCCATGCAATTTATGTATTCATCTTTTGGCTTATAGTGGTCTTCTGATTTAAGCTATGTTTGGAAGTTTTAGAGAGAATTAGATAGAATGAAAATGAGCTGCAATCCCCATGTTTGGATGGTTAATAAGATAAGAAATGGGAAGGTGAAATGCTGTAAAGATTTGAATATAACCCTTATAGAATTTTTTGAAGTAACTGAATTTGTTGAGTAAAATAGTTAATGTTAAGTTGTTGAGATCAAAGCAAAGTTTTTCCTCCGAGTTACCCTGCAATTTGGAGGCAAACAGTAAGTGAGAGTTTGAGGGGGGATGGTTCCCCTCACATTTCCTTTCTATTCGTTAACTTTTAAACTCCCAAATAATGGGAATAATACCCTTTCCAAGTTTTCCCCTTCAAACCCCCCCCCCCCCAAGGCGGGGGAAAAAAAGAAAAAGAAAAAACATTATCCATTATCCAGTCAAACTTAGTCTTCTCAGTTGTAAATTCCAACTGTCTCAATCATTTCAGCTATTTTTCTTGACAGAGCTAAAGTATTCAGAAATTGTTTCTTTCCATAAGCTAATCCAACTAGATGGACTGCCATTTTTTTCATGTTTTATTGTTTGTTACTCTAGACTGGCCATGTTTTGAAGAACTGGAGAATTTTTTGGTATATTCAATAATAGTTAGTATGTTCCTCTGGGGATATAATTTTGATTATGGAATATAGAATGTGTTGTGGGTGTTTCATGTCCTCACAGGTGAATTTAACAAAATACTCAAATTAGTCCTCAAATAAGATACATTGGTCATCAATTTTGTCCTCTATGATTTTGGACATTAATTTGGTCCCTCTGTATCTTGAAGGAACTTTAATGTTGACCCTCAATGCACGTCAATATCTTCCTCAATATCTAAAATGGGCATCAGTTTAGTCCCACAATATGTATTTGGACATCAATCTGGCGCCTAACTTAAAGGTTATTTTATATCATGAGGAGCAGATTGATTCCAAAGGGGACCAACTTATGCCTCATGTATCTTTAGAAAACCAATTTGAGTATTTACTCTTTAAGCTTTGATGAGAGTTTATATTTGCCAACAACTTCTCGTCTTTCAGATAATGACAATGGGGACTTGGATGATGATTTAGACAACCTGGTGGCTAGTTCGGTAAGTATCATATAATTTATACTAGAACTAATAATTGTGCTAGTTATGCTCCTATTTTTCTTTTTCTTTTTCTTATTGTTTCTTACTTTACTTTTCTTCCTTTTAGTGTTAAGTGTGCCTTTTTTTGAAAGGTATATATATTTTTGGGTGACTTTTGGATAAGCACTTGATCACCTATTAATTTATCAAACCTGAGGTTGCGATTAAATCTAATTATTTGGTGAAACTTCCCTTCACGCCAGTTTCTGGTTTTTATAATTCTACTAATTTGATGATCATGCTTTTTTTCAATTACAAAGTAGAAGAAAGGTATAGCCTTTCCGTTTGAAATAAGCTAATGCATGCTCTTGCATGGCCATAATCCAAGGGTTTGTTGCAAAAGATTGCATTGGCCTGCGTTGGAATTTGGATTACTATTATTAAAGTTGGGGATGCCTTTAGGTCGACCTTAGCAGTAAAGCGTATTGAACCAAGACAGACACCCATTTTGCCCCTAATGGAAAATTTCCTTGGCCCAATTGGAACTTCATAGTGGTCTAGAGCTTTATTTGATCATTCATTGAAATTGGCCCTTACTAATTTATTTCAACAATTGCTTGAATGTACAGGATGATGAGAAGGGGAAATCATAGATGTTGCGTGAAAGTATTGGCTGACATTTAAGAAGTGGTTGCAACATGCCCGAGAATATTCATGATGAAATGTGATGTGACACAGACAGTGGCTGAGCTGTTCCATGATGCCTACATTTATGCTTCCACCCTTTATTTCATGTTTTAGCAGTTTCCCCATGTTGAGGGATGAAGGTCGCGTTTGTGGAGTAATTTATTTGGTGACTAATTTTGTTAAGTTTTTAAATACGTTTTTCTTTTCTTTGTATATAAGAAAATATTAAATGTACCCAAAGGAAAAACGATGCATACAGCTGTTGTATGGTGCTCGATCAGTTCCTGCTATGTATATTACATTCTATTCAAGTAACATGTAATCCGGAAACAAAAAACAAAAACGAACAAAAGGACTAAATAATTGAATAACTTGGCAGTTCTGACATGCTGTTCAGGCTTTAAAGGAAGTTTTTGGTTGTTCGTTAACATCTGATAACGAATTTGATATTCATTTATAGGAAGAGTCATCCTATTCTGTTTCAATTATTTGTTATTTGGCTAATGAAGGTAGCCATGCACATGTAGCGATTCCCATATGCATTTGATGATCAATGTGAGCCTATTTGGGTGAGTGTCTTTTGTTGACTTTATTCTTCGTTTTAACCTCCTCCATTAGTTGTGTTTCTTCGTTTGATTGATCCAAATCTTTCTGCTTGTCATTTTATCGCGGAAGCAGCCATGTTTATATTTTTATGGGCTCCAACTTCTATATCAATCAACTGATAAGACCAAGTGCGATCCAATTTGAAACCCCAAAAAGAAAAAATCCCTTTTAATCTGTAAGAAAAATATTGATAAAATAATCCATAAGGTGTTTAAAAGTAAAATCCGCCCCACTATTCCCCTGAATAAAGAGCGTGTCTTGACTGCACTCTCAATCAGGTTTTTTTTTGGGGTCAACAACTCTCGATCGGGTTGAGATTATTGTTGTTTGCACCATTTTGCAAATTAGAGCCCTCTTGTTTGCTTCTTTATTTGGCGTGTCTATCATAAAATTTTCTTCATTACTTATAAGGCTTTCTGAACCGTAGCAAAGTTTTAAATGGTTGCATTTTTGTTTGATTTGATTAATGTACATTCAATGGTATGGCCCACATAGTAGGCCTTGAATAAAAAGAAGGTATAACTACTCTCTTCCTCCCTCCCGGTTCCAGATTAATCATTACCAAGATTTCTTATTTGATGATGATTAGCATCACAGGAGTTTTATTTACAAGTAACTTTGTTCTTATGTGTTTGTTATGTTTATTTTGGGGTTTTGCAATAATACCTTGTTCGATCATTTTTGTTCTTTTTTCCTTCTTTTCAATTTGTTTTGCTATATGTCAGAAACCAGCTAAAATTGCCAGATATTCAATGGCTGCTTATCAGTTATGATCATTTGGAATATTCTGCTAGTACTTTCACTTTGTCTTTTTTTTTTTAACTTTCTTTTATTTTCTGTTTTTTGTCTTTTTATTTTTTTTAAAATTGAGTTATGCCTTTATAATTCTCCAGCTAGGTTATGCATAAATTGGAATCGCGTGAGTATGACCTAATTACAGCCAAATAACTGATGCTGCTGCCTTTTTTTATGGGTAACTTTATCTCAGTCATCCACTTTTTTACTCCATAGGAAAAACGGGAAGCGCGTTTAAAAGTTTCAGGATAAAATGGGACTGTTTTTGCAAAGTGTCATTTTCCATTAACCCAAACATATGCTATTTTTTCCTTCCCATAATCCCATGCCTCTACCTTTTCATTTTTTTTATATTTTTAGAAACAGTCATGGGTCAATCCCACAATTTCTACATTCATGACCTTCCCGTTCTGTTAATCCACTTCTCTTTGCTTGCTTTATTTAATTAAGTTCCATCTAAGTGTGAAACCGGAAGATGATGATGCAGAGAATAGAAGTGAACTTCACGCCAACGAGGATCAGAAGAAAGTTAAAATTATTGGCTTATCTTTGTTTTGCTGATGAGTATTGTATTGCCATTCAATGAGATGATCAAACTCTTTTCAATCATAACTTATTGAGAACCATTCATTCTTTTTTGTTGCCAAGGCAAACATGCTAGGAAATTATTTATACACAAATATTTTACATAGAAAAAAAGGTTAATTGCCATTTGCCAATTGATTCCAACCCAATGGCATCCCAAATCGAAAACCTATATATTTCAATGTTTTTCATAAAATTCATGTGTTGCTGATGTATAAGCAGTTCCCTAGTTTATTTAAAAGCTGTCCGCCCAATGACAAATTAGTTCTAATAATGTTAACACGTTATTATCTTTCTACGTATATTTGCACACTCTAACGACGAGGAAAACTTTGAAGTAGTCTAAGGGATTAAGGCTTATCTGAATTTTACACCCGAGTTCAATTTGTTGGTTTCTCACGCTTGCATATTATATTTGATTAGAATAACAATTAACTATATTAGGAGTGGACATTATATTTATTTATATGGTGTAAGGTATCATTTGTGTCCAATAACAATAAATAAATTGTAGTTGGTTCTGAGTCTGAATTACGTGTTATTTCATCGATGTTGAAAAAATGATTGGTTGGGGGAATGAGTGGATGATCCAGTCAAGTCAACCCACAAGTTCTATAATTAGAATTAGTATAAATTTTGCTCATTACGTCAGTTACATGGCAATTACATGCTCACTAGCACAAAGAAAAACTCACTCACACTTAACTAAGCTAAATGGTGGAGTAAAGTTATTGGGATGGCGTCAATCACGAGCGGCGGATAAATCTGACGTTTTGCTTCGAAGTTTAAATCCATCTCGTCCTATCTCTTATTTTATTTTATTTTTTCAATTATATATTTTTGGTTATGTTCTTGCAATCGGAATAATAAAGCAACCACAGATTATTAAAGTGTTGTTTATGACCTTTTATTTCCCCTTTATTTTCGCGGATGACTTGTTTTCTTTTTAAATAGAGGAATTTCCTAGTTTGCAACAACAAAGTTCGATTCAAAAACAATGGATATTGCAAAGAGTAAAACACACGTTATTTATGATGAAAATATATTTAATTAGTTTTCATCACATAGCCAAAAAAAGAATAAAATCAAAGGTGGTTAACAAAAACAATATAAACGGAAATGGCACTTTCATATAAAAATATTAAACTAGTGTTACAAAGTTTTATTCTCGTAATAGACCAACTTAACTCGAGTTAGATTAATTAAAATTCAATGTATTATATTTATAGTTCAAACTGAAAAAAAAAAAAGAAAAACTACACTGGCATGAATTATAAAGATAAAATGAAAATTTAGATGCATTCAATTAATATGTAATTGAGTGAGACTTATTGAATATTATATATCATTCTTAGAGAAAAAATAATACTGTTTTCTTTCTTTTCAGCAAGTAGACGCCATAACATTTGTTAGCAATTATCGCCCATGCTGCGCTTTGGAATAAATAATAAAGTAACACAATTTTTTAATAACTTGGGAAACAATGAGAAGGCAATCAGCTAAAAGAAAGCAAATTGATAAAGGATCAAATTTGACTTTACTACCTCATTTATTTTTTAAAACTATCGTTACAATAGTAATAGTCCAAAATATCATTTTTAAAAACTGTGATATTTAAAATATAATTTTTTTAATAAAAGAAGATGACAAAAATCTAAAGAGAACACATTTTTTTAATAATAGAATATCTGTCTCTTGGTGTGACAATTATATTTTTTTAAACAACTATTGGTGAAAAAAAATAACACATCAGTCACCAATTTTGTAATATAATGCCAGACTTTCCCTCCTAAAGTCATATTCCGTGAACGTGATATTAGGATTTTTCTCCAAGAATTAGATTCCACTATGTCAAATCTTGGATACGAGTTATTCTTATTGGAAAAGAAAAGGATTAAAAAGAAAAGCCAAATCACATGATTACTAACGCTATCTCTAAGACATTGCTAACAACGTTTAAAAACGGTCTGTTGTCAGTGTTGAAACATAAAGGAAGAAGGTACTCAGCTTCATTATTATCTCTCTTTTTCGCTCTCAAATGAGAAGTATCATAGCAATGGCTTGAATGGAAGGCCCTGCGCTTTAGGAGTGATTTTCTTTATTCCACAAACGTTCGAAATTTGGTATATTATGAAATAGCCATATATTAAAGCAATGTTATGTAGTGACTAACCCCCCCCCCCCCCAAAAAAACAACACAAAACAACATAAAAAAAAACAAACCACAAAAAAAAAGGCACAATTTAAAATTGTCATATAGTGCAGAAGCGCCTGTGGCGCAGTGGCTGAAAACTGCATATGAAATACTTGCACAGGTAGGGGTCGTGAGATTGATCCATGGGGGCAGAGCCCCCCCCCCCAATACAGTGGAAAAAAAAAATTGTCATATCATAGTGGCAAAGGAGGGGATGGGGGCTGAGGAGTTAGAAGTTATTTAATTTTGGTCATTTTTAAACGCAAAAGCTTCTATTGAGTTGAGATCGGTTTCAAGTTTGGTATGGTGCGACATGTAATGAGGAATTCATTGAAAAAATGGCTTTGTGATGAGATGATCTAGCTAGCTTGTCTTGAAAATGACAGACAAATCAATAATTAATGTTCTAGGCAATTTAAATAGACCAAAATGAATGAACTAATTAAGAACGTAAAGCTTCTTCTTTCTGGGTAATAAGCACAACATTAACCAAAGGAACTGTCATGTTGGAAAAAAAAAAAAAAAAGGAATAAGACGAGAAACTTTTATTCAAAGATCATTCTAAGTTTCTAATGCTTTCCTTTGGGAGTTAAACAGTTGCAAGCATATCATTGCATTGCGTAGAATATGTTATTTTCTTCATTTGTGATTGTCTCTCTTTCTTGACACTAATATAGCTAGTTTCCAATTGTATCATTGCATATTTTAAGTTCATTTATCAGCGAAGAAAGAATACCAAATTAAGACAATGGCAATCTTTTTATATTTTATTATTCCCGGTGTGATTTTGTGATACCTTGAATCCATACTAAAACTATAAGAGGCTCAAGTCTCAGTCTTCACTTATAACTAAATTTAGAATGATCAATTATTCCCATTTTTTTAATGTTATTTACTACTAGTATTCGTTTTTATTTTTTGTAATATGAAATTAGTTTGTTGGTTTCATTCAATGCTGTTTCCCTCCCTCATTGGCTGAGCGAGTCTCATTAATTGCTAATTAGTTCTTGATACATTGAACTTTTCACTCCACTGGATATGTTCACATTCATGTGTATGGGATTCCTCACCTACTTTGCAAGCGCTCACTCCTTTAGAACTCAACCAATTAATAATATCCACACACATAATCAGCCTTTCCACACCATCTTACGCATCAAGGATTTCTTAATCATGCAATTGTTAACTTCACACATAGTGGAAAAATTTATATCCAGCAATGTATCAAATTCCTGATTTACTGAATCATGAATGAATAGGGATGTAAAATTGATTGGTTAGACAGATTTTGGATTGAACAAAAATAATAGGGTTGAAATTCAGCAATTAAACTATTTATGACCTAATAAAATAAAAAATCAATCAATTTGTATCCCATTTAATGAAAAATTATTGTGCTTATTTGTCAATAATTTTTGTGGATGAAAATTCATTTATTTGACGTTATATATTATATCTTTAAAATCTGTTTTTGTTCTTTTTTAAAATGATGAATATTGATGGATATTGGATTATGGATAATGATGGATTATCTGTCAAATACATTAATCAGATAAAGCGGATTCAATTCATTCAATCAAAACTACTCCAGTATACTAATTGTTCTAGCCTTACTTATTATTATTATTATTATTTTTCGCCCCGGGGGTACTCTTCATGTGGATATGACCAAGGTTGGTTTTTGTACATGCGTTAAGACGAACATACTCTTATAATTTAGAATACGCCCTTTTACAAGCTGGAAATCCATTGTTTTAGCAATAAAGGTAAGGTGACTCTTCACGGCTAAGCCTCAGGAGCTTATTATTATTGTCTTATTATTGAGTGGTTTCAAATTAAAAAAAAAAAAAAAAAGTTGCCTTATTGAGCGGTACAACACTGTTTATTATTAATGACTGATACGTTCAGAAGGCATTTGATTAAACATGTTAAAAGCCTCGGATCATTAGAGATTAAGGCTTAATTTTATATTGCTATCACTCTTTTAGAGTTGTTGAGCTTTTTTAAATCTTTAAAAATTGTATTTAAAAAATTATAGTAATATTATTTAATAAAATAATATAAAAATTATTTTTAATAAGCAGAAATTATAAGAATAATAGTGGGTAAAATTGCTATTAAATTTTATAGAGCATAAATTAGCTCCAAAAAATATTTTATAAGGGCTATCAAAAATATTTCTTAATTTTTAGAAATCAAGAGCAAAAATATTCTAATTTTTTTGTTTACTAGTAAAAAAAATTAGTTTATACTTTTTTATAATCGGGAGTATTCCATCAAAGAGTACTACTAAATCCAGCCCAATATTAGGTCATTCCATTAATAAATGAATTAGACTGAGGTGATGTCTAATTGGATGGACTAAATGAGAAATTTATGAATCATTTTACTATAATTATGAATGAATGATTTATGTTCAAGGAATCATACAAGTAGCACGACACCCTCTACGGAATTGGATGTGCTATCCCTAATAGAGGGTTTGTGACATTTTACCATCAATTGAGAAAGCCCTTTTATTTTTCATTTAACAAGGTATATTTGTTTCCTCATATTGGCACGACAATGTACCAATAAAAAGGGCCACAGCATTGGCATGCAGATTGCGGAATGAGGCATCCATGTGCTTCTCTATGGCTCGAATTTTTTATCGCTATTTCTTTCGTTCGTAATTTCCTGCATTGTCTATTTTTTTCCCCCGGGAAAAGGCTTATGTCTTCTATATATAAATAAAAATTTTTAAAGCAACCACCGTCATGTACACATTCGATATCCTGTTTTTGCTTATGTGTCATGAGTTTTTTTTTTTTTTTAAGTTTTTTAAGATATTTTTAGCTCCAATACTATCACGATTAAAAAGTTTTTCTAATAATTTTTTCTTTAATATGAATCTTGATTTTTTTTTCTTAAGGGTGCAACTCACTTATTATTGTGCTCGATATTTAATAATACTGATTTATCCCAGTAATTAGAAAAGATTTGAATTCTCTAAAATCAGGAAACTTATAAAATGAAAAAATAAGGAGTTAATAATCTTTGAATCACTTAGTGGATCCTATTCATAATAAAAACTATTAATCCAAGGATTATTAATCTATCACTTTTTCATTTTACAAATTTCTTAATTTTAGAAGATCTAAATCCAATTAAAAATATGATTTCAGTTTTCAAATGCGACTCATACATATGTTTAAGGATTTTCACCATGCAATTCGAGCAAAGTGAGAAGCGGAACACAAGCACTTGGAAAAATAGTTAGCAACCGAATCAAACAGATAATATTGACTATTTATACTTGCGAAGACATGAAAATATAATGAGCTAAGAAAAAAAAACAAAGACAAAAGTCTAACGAGCCTGTCGCGCTAGAGAATGCGTATAGGCCTAAGAATACGTGTTAATGGCCACCTTTACAACTTTACATATGCAAAAGAGTTTTATTTTTTTTTAACATTATTAATGCATACTAATTGATGTGTATAAAAAGTTCCAATTAGTTTGATTTCATTTTTTTTAAAGTTTAATTAAAAAGAATTTAATTTTAATATATTGATAAAAAAAATTTATATCACTGATCAATTATCTATTATCTTATGTATAATTTCTAAATTAATTATTATAAAAATTAATATTTTTAAATGATATAAAAATACATAATTGATTAATATTGTAAATAATTTTTGTCTTAATAATATGTCAAAATTAACTTTAATTAAAATATTAACAAGGAGTGTATATAAAAAAAATTATGAATAACATAGTTTAATAGTAGAGGGGAAAGCTTAAGATTATGACATATTCATTTTTTTTCTCAAATTATTTCACATTCAGTATAGTATAAAGTAATTCAAATAAATCAAAGGAGTTTGTATAAATTAAGGATGCGAGAATATCACAAACGCAAATGACATGCGAGAATGGCACCGCAACAAGGTTACAAGTTGGAAAATTTGATCATGCTTCCAAGTTCCTTCGTGCGTGCGTCTACCTCTCGACTATTCCCGAGGCCGAGTGGAGGCATTGTCAAATTTGTAAAAGAAAAAAATAAATTAAAGTCACTAGAAGTTGATTTATAATGAGGAATTTGTGTAATTTATATAAGAGTATAAGTTTAAATTTAGTGTCACTGATATATTAAAAGTAGAAGATAAGTTTTAAACTAAAGCTCCTATTTTGTTTGGACTAAAATAATATTAAATATATTAATTTTCAAAAGATAAAACACTCAACAAAATTTATAAAAACTTAAAAGTACAGAACATATTGATATTTTATAAATTAACATGTTCAGTAATTAAAAATTAAAAAGAAATAACAAGATATTTTTAAATTTTATAAATTATGTTTTTTTTATTTTTTATGAATTATTGTGTTCTCCACATTTGAGACTTTATTTAAAGTTTTATTTGATTCTTTAGTAATGAGATTGTCAGTTTAATTTTGAAGATCATCAATTTTTATGAAAAAAATTAATTCATCTTATTTATTGATCAACTTCTCACAAGGCACAAAAATATTTAATTTTATCTTTCTTTGCATACTCAAAGCGGCTTTATTTTTTGTACTGAAATTAAAGGAGTTCTCTTTGTAGTAAGAATTTTCTGTTGTATGTAAAAAATGCAATCTAAATTAATAGTTTGATGAATGTAACAATTTATTAAAAAATTTTGAATGACTGTATCGATAAATATTTTTTTAAATACTAAATTAAAAATAAATATCATCAATTAGGAATTAAAATATTAACGTGAAATTGATTAAGGTAGTAGGTGCTTTAACCCTTTAATCAAAGGTTTCGAGTTTGAGCATTGGAAATGAAAAAAATTTTACTGGGAGACCCCTTACCTCCTTCAGGGACCTTCATTGGGTTCGTCGTATTAGTCAAGTTTCTGGTAATATGACCTGAATATTGGTAACTTTATCGAGATAGAAAAAAAATGGGAATTAAAATAAAATTTTACTAAGTGAAAATAATAGTGAAAGAGGAAGAAAAAAATTGTGTGTGGAGAAATAGCGAGTTAAGTATCACTTTAGTCCCTGAAGTTGTGTGCATGCGTCATTTTAGTCCCTGACATTTTGAAATTAACTTTTTAGTTTCTAAAGTTGCATTCCGTCGGTCACTTTAGTCTCTAGTTAGTCAACCGTTAAGATTTTGCTGATGTGTCATATTAAGTGACATGTCAACATGTCACATGGCACGCCACCTAGCATAACATCTGACGTGGCATGTCATGTGGCACAACACTATAACCACCTCTGATGTGGCATGCTGACATGTCATTGATATTAAATTAGTTTAAATTAGTCCCTGAAATTTCAAAATGTGTCAAAATAGTCCTTAAAATTTTTAAAATGTGTCAAAATAGTCCAAAATTTCTAAATTTTTCCTCTTCTCCTTCACAAGTTCTAAATCTTTAATCTTCTTTAGACCCACTAATTTCTTTTCCATTTTTATACTCTACTTAGACTATGTTTTGTGGGAAAATCCATCACCCCGGTTATGAGCCACATGGTTACCCCAAGAAGATTTCAACCTATAGCCAGTGACGTACCTTCATTGGTCATTTTCATTGCACCAGACTCTGGTTTCTTGCTAGTAGATTTTGAAACCACTAGACAATAGCCATGCTCAAATGCACCATTCATGGTCTTCAACATAGATAGTGTGTCCTCCCACTTGCAATATCTCACAAATGCATAGGGTGAAAAGTTTGAGTGTTTTTGTTTCTAAGAAACAAAAACATCCAGGAGCTTACCAAACCTTTCAAAGTGGCCTCTAATCCATCGCTTGAATGTAGGTTACCCACATATAGCGAGAAGACCTCATCATTTGCTGTCGCTACATCTCCCCCTGCATGGTCATCCTCATTCCCACCTTTACTAGAATGAGAACATGAAGATTCTCTCGATAAGGAAGGGGGTTGATGATCTGATGTCTGAGGAAGAAGAAAGACCATTCTGTTGCAAGCAATAGATTTTGCTATAGTTAGAGATAATGTTTCGCTATCATCTATGGTATCTGATTATGGGTACATAATAAAAGTCAAAATCCAGAGAATACATGACATCAACATCTAAGTAATTTCTTAGCCAAACATGGAGAAGTAACACATGGTAATTTCTCAACTCTTTTCTCTATGTAGGATAAAAAAATGGGAAAGAAATTAACGAATCTAAGGAAAATTAAAAATTTAGAGCTTGTGAAGAAAAAAAGGAGAAATTTAGGGATTTTAGACTATTTTGATATATTTTAAAAATTTTAAGGACTATTTTGATATATTTAGAAATTTCAGGGACTAATTTAACATATTTAAAAATTTTAGAGACTAATTTGATATATTTTAGAAATTTTAGAGACTAATTTGAACTAATTTAATATCAATAATGCGTCAGCATACCACGTCAGATGTTATGCCACATGGCATGCTAGTTGGCATGCTGACATGTCACTTAATGTGACACATTAGACAAATCATAATAGTTGACTGATGGTTGATTAATCAGGGAATAAAGTAATCGACGGAGTATAATTTCAAAGACTGAAAAATTAATTTTAAAATATTAAAGATTAAAGTGATAAACGCACACAACTTCATGAATTAAAGTGACACTTAACTCAAAATAGCATATCTCAATGGGACCAGCATCAATTGTCGTCTAGGATTACGAGGATTGATCAATCACCGTTGATGAAGTATCGTACAGTGACGTGGGTCCTCAAAGATGGGTCATTGATGAGTTAGGATACGGACACCTGGTCCGAACCCACCATCGGATGGCCCAGAATTAATGGACCATTCTGAAGTCGGCTACGTCTTAACGGCGGAACCGACACTCTGACGGAGGCGTAACGGCGAGTGTTGTCAATGTGTAGGAGTCGTTCTTGAGTGACTCAAATCTTTTGTCAAGTTAGCTTATCGCCAATATACCGTAGCCTACTGTTCGGCCAAATTCTCGCCAATTTATTTCTTTCTTCTTTTGTGGAAGCAAACTAAAAAGACGAAAATGAATTGGGGCAACCTTACTCAGTTAGTCTCACTCCCAAACTCTCCAGTCTCCAGCCACCTGTATCTAGCTTTTCTTTACCTCTCTGTCTCCACCAATTATATGTGTATTTGTCAAATATTACACCCATTTAATGTATTAATAATGCAAAGATTTATCTCAATTGCTTTAGAAAGGTAAGTATAAAAATCAAAATTTATTAAATACTACCGGGATTTGCATGTTAAAAATAACTACTAATTAATAACGATTTATTACTAATATTAGTAAAGAATGTATTTACTTTTTATTTTTATTCATATTATTCTAAGCACATTAATAACTAGAAAATATAGAATGATATTAATTAAATAAACTAATGAGATTAATTTTGATGTATTGAAAATGTAAAGGAGTTTTACGATGATATTTAATCAAATATTTCTATTTATAAGATTTTTAAAATAGTAGATAATTGAATCAAATATTTTTATTAATATGATAATATATAATTAAATATTTATATAATTCTTTTATATACTGACAATGCATATAAATTAAGGCTTAATTTGATATTATTATGACTTTTTCAAAATTGTTGATCTATCTGGACTTTCTAAAAGATACTCTAAAAAAATTATTATAGTACTATTTGTTAAAATAATATAAAAATTATTTTCAACAATCAAAAATCATAAAAATAGTGTATGATAAAATTACTTTTAAAATTTAAAATAATCATAATGGATATATATATTAAAGAAAATAATTTCTATTTTTAATATTATTAAAGATACTAAGATTATATTAATCTGTTAAATTTTAAAGAGCACAAATCAACTCTAAAAAATACGTCACGAGGGTTTCGAAAAATATCCTCTAACTTTTAAAAATTAAGAGTAAAAACACCTCAATTTTTAGTTTACAAATAAAAAAAATTAACTTCTATTTTTTATAAATCAAAATATCCTTTCAGATGTTAAAAAAATTAATTAGATGTTAAAAAAATAAAATTATGATATTTTAATAAAAATATCTCATAATTAAATTATAATTTTAAAATTTTTAATTCTTATATATTTTTTCTGTTGTAATATATTTATTAATTTGATTAAAATAATATATTAATTTAAAAATATATTATTTTAATTAAACTAATACATACATTGAAATGGAAGGAGAATGTGACAAGATGGAAGATAAAATGAATAAGATCAAATATTTTTAAATTCGATGAAGATCTACATTAATTATTAGCTGGATCGTACATTAAATGAGGTGTTGCCGATCCAAAAAAGCCCGACTCATTCACCAAAAAGCAAAATGTTCCATGACTCAAAAGAAGAATGAGCAGAAAATCCCGCGATATAATGTCGGCGCATAACGCATTGGACACGATATAAATGGCCGCTGAATCAAACGGCAGACGCACATCACGTACCGCTACACACGAATGACGAACACGACTTGCCAAAGCCCTCAATCACAAACAACCACGTGTCCAACTCCACTGCACGACACGTAGTGTGTAAAGATGAATTATGGTGGACCCAGGCGTATGATAAAAATGAGTAGGCAGCTGGAGCTCGTTTATGACTCACTATTCAGTAACCGTAGCGGCTAGTGAGCTTAACCATGGTTAGGTAGGGTTGGCGCCGTTGGGTTGGGTTTCTGGTGTGCGAGCCGAGTGGGCATGTGTCAACTCCGAATGTCTTTGTGTTTTTGCGTTTTATTCCCTCTCACACTCACACACGCTGGACGACACACCCAACCCACGCACCTATAATAATCATTCATCCTACTCGCGCTCACTTACTCGCCGGCTGTTTCTTACTCCGCCGCCGATCAGTCCACTTTCAACCGCCGCCTCCGTCGCCGCCACTTGAATATCCTCCTTCGCCTCTTATTCCCGTCAATTCCAACATTTTTCTTTTATTTTGGTTTTGCGGTTAGTTCCGATTTGTATAAGCGTGGTGTGATTCTCTGCTGAAGAATTGGTTTTGTTCCTTGTGAGAGAGAGAGAGAGAGAGACAGTATTGAAGTTGGTTGGTGCCTTCTTCTTGAACTAGAAATCTTTTGTGTATTTTCGGTTGGCATTGGGCGGATGGTAGTTTTTTCGTCGATTGGAATTGTGATAGGTTCGATACGGCGTCGTTTCTGTGAAGCTCGGATCTTGGGGGAAAAAGGGGGGGTTTTTTTGATTGAATCTGGCAGTTAGGGTTTTGTATTGGTTGTGCATTGGGGGAAGAATCGGCGGTTATGAAGGCATTGTTGGGATTGGGGTGTTGAGATGTGCAGGCCGGAGAGGAGTGAGAGCAATAATAGCAGGTGGCAAGATTTGGGGTGGATGGGTTTGAAGACGTTGGGGAGGGAGAGGGAGAAGGAGAAGGTGAGAGGGCCTTCCATTGGTAATGGCGTCTCTGCATCGCCTTCGTCGTCGTCGAGGTCGAGAATGAAGATGTGGATGATACGGGCGACCACATCGGTGTTGCTGTGGACCTGCATCGTGCAGTTAACGGCTTTTGGGGAGATGTGGGGGCCGAGAGTGTTGAAGGGTTGGCCTTCTTGTTTCACTCACGACTCTTCCGCCGTTAGGGCGCTCGATGTCGATTCCCACCTCCTCCCATCTCCGCGTCCGGTTCTTCTCCCTCCCAAGAGTCAGTATCACAGAATTTGATGCATTTCTAATGTGTTTGTCCCTTTTTGGCCATGTGTTGTCTTGCTTGATAACTTCTATTGAAATTTGTTTTTTCTTCATTTCAAGGCATTTTCTGATCTCCTAATTTTGTCCCAAATTGGGGTTTTATTGGTTATTTACCGATCTTCAGTTATTGGATTTCTTCATGTTCGTGTTAGTTCCATGTTGGTACCTTATCTGAGACCTAATTTTCAAAGCCTAATTTTTCACCAGGAGTTTATAAGAACAATGGATACCTGATGGTCTCGTGCAATGGAGGACTCAACCAAATGAGAGCAGCGGTAAGTGGTGCACGAATGTATTGTGCTTAGCATATGCCTTTTTGTTGTTGGTGGCGGTGCAACAGTGCAACCATCTGATTCTGTAGTATAACTGTACAGATTTGTGACATGGTGGCCATTGCAAGATATTTAAATGTCACGCTTATTGTCCCTGAACTGGATAAAACTTCCTTTTGGGCTGACCCCAGGTGAGTCTTCCTATATGTTTTCGCAACAACCTTATCAATGTTGTTAGGGTGGAAGGCTTTTCTGCCCCTTATTTTTCGAACGAGCGTATCATCTCAACAGCTGTTTGTTACTTTTATGTCGTAGTGAGTTTCAAGACATATTTGATGTGGATCATTTTATTACATCCTTGAGAGATGAGGTGCGGATATTGAAAAAGTTGCCTCCTAGACTCAAGCTGAGAGTGGAACGTGGGGTACTTTACAGTATGCCGCCCATTAGTTGGTCTGACATATCTTACTATAAGAACCAGGTCAGTTTATATTATCCTTGAGTCTATAAGTTAAGAGTTTAAACATGCTTTATCCTAAACAAGTATCAGCCTAGCATGTGATTGTCACCTTCATGCTTTGTAACTTGATTATGCTGTTTCCAGTTTCTAATCAGCTAATCTAAAGCAAATGGCATATTTATTGTTATAGATTCTACACTTGATACAAAAGCACAAAGTTGTACATTTAAACCGAACAGATGCTCGGCTGGCAAATAACGGCCAACCTCTAGAGATTCAGAAGCTGCGTTGCCGAGTTAATTTTAGTGCTCTGAGATTTACTCATCAGATAGAAGAGTTGGGCAGAAAGGTGATCAAGCTTCTGAGGCGAAATGGTCCATTTTTGGTACTTCATCTGAGGTATGAGATGGACATGTTGGCATTTTCTGGCTGTACTCAAGGTTGCAACAGTGATGAAGTGGAAGAGTTGACAAGGATGAGGTGAGTAGTAACTTGCTAGTTCAGTGGTTCTGTAATTTTCAATTGTTTTTTTTTTTTTTTAATTACTGTGGAGGTCGAAAAGAGACTTGATATAAATATCTCTAAAATTTCAATTTCCTATGCATTGGCAGATATGCTTATCCTTGGTGGAAAGAAAAAATAATTAACTCTGATTTGAAAAGAAAAGATGGTTTATGTCCTTTGACACCTGAGGAGACTGCCCTTACGCTTAGGGCGCTTGACATTGATCGGAACATTCAAATCTACATTGCAGCTGGCGAAATATATGGTGGGGAAAGGAGAATGGCTAGTCTTGTGAAGGAGTACCCAAAAGTGGTAAACTTTAAAGCTCAAGGCAGCATGGTAATTGGGATGCTTCTTATTGTTTAATGTCCTTACCATTTGCGTTTGTGCTTTGTTGAAACAGGTCAGGAAGGAAACACTGCTGGAACCATCTGACCTTCAGTTCTTCCAAAATCATTCATCTCAGATGGCAGCATTGGATTATCTTGTCTCATTAGAGAGTGATATATTTGTCCCCACATATGATGGAAATATGGCCAAAGTAGTTGAGGGCCACCGCAGGTACTGTTCTGCTGGTAAAATCTAAAATGTGTTATTGTGTACTTAGATTACTTTCCCTCACCCTTCATGCGTGGATAAACAAATTTTAAATTTTGTTTCTACCAACAACTGTAGTAACACACAGACATATATATACATACATACATATATACATATGTTCGGAATATTTGCGTGTGTATGCAGTTAAAATCCTAGAAACAAACATTTCTTCATACTGAAAAACAATTTTTGTATCCACATATTCTGAGAGGTGAACTGGGTGGTGCTGTTGATGAGAGATGATATAAACAGCAGCTTCCGGCATACTTTAAAGTTTAAGTACCATTTTTTTTTTTTGGTTTTATTCTAATTCTTATTATTGTCAGTACTACTGTGCCAAGTTAGATGACTTGTACCTCCAATGCTTATACAGATATCTTGGTTTCAAGAAGACGATATTATTGAAAAGAGAGCTCCTAGTTGATCTGATAGATCAGTACCATAATGGAGTACTGAATTGGGATGCATTCTCTTCAGCCGTGAAGGAAGCTCATGCTGGCCGCATGGGTAGGCCAACTAAAAGGTCGGTAATCCTTGACAAGCCCAAAGAAGAGGATTATTTCTATGCCAACCCAGAGGAGTGTTTAGAATCATCAGGTGATCCGTTGAGTAGTACGTAGTAATGCGTTTGGAAAATACTGGAATTCACTTGTGCCATCTCCTGGTGCACTTGGTTCTCTACCACAGATACTGAGATAGTTCTCTACGCAGTTTTAGCAAAGACGACAGCTTTTTGTATCAAAGAGGCAGTCATGGTGACCCATAAAGAAAGGGGGTTGGGGTGGGATAGCCTTCATGACAGCTCTACTCAAGCAAAGCAGCCGGGGGATACTTTATATTTTATATATGCAAATAATCCAATCACATTTCTTGTATAGAAGCTACCCTGCCATTACAGGGTGAGAGCAGTTTATACTGCATTGTACACGGAGGAATTCATATACAAATTTGGAATACTGGTACTGCTGTCCGTGGAAGCTTAATTCATTGGTACTTGCCTCTGTTTTTAGGATATAAATATTTAAGTTTTGTTTTTTGGTTTCTCTTTTGCCTCCTTTCTTTTTATCCAGTCATCATTCCGATTTTCTGGATGATACACTATAAAATTTGTTTGTTCGTGCATTATTGCCACCGAATTTCATATTCTTTTGTTTTGTCTACTCAGGGAATGCTAGGTCAGATGATCTATTTGTATTCTGTCTAGTTTATATTTATGTTGACAATGATTGCCATTTCAAATTAATTCTTAATTGCTAAATGCCATCTCATCCATCAAAACTTAGTAGTTCTAGGCCAAATAATGCTCATCAGGATGGAACTCTCGTCTCTAGTGATTCTCTAGCATGTGGTGTCCTCCTTATAATAAGCTTTAGGATTTGGTAAGCTGGAGCTGGTGTAAGCTTTCATTCTTTGGACCCAATGTGCCTCAGAGAGAGCGGTGACAAACACAACCAGTGTCAGGGCAGCCACTAATTAAAAGTGTCCGCTGGGATGCTTGATTTATTCCATTATACCTTCATTAATGATGCATTATTTGAGATATGTGGTCGTTGGAGGAATATGCTTTGTTACGTCCCTTTTGACGTATTGCCGAGATGGCAATTGTACTGAATTGGAACATTTGAGATTCTGGTATTTCAATATCGTATTATTTTGTGGCATATCATGCATCCAATGACACACTATTCTTGTATTTTATTTTTTCCCTAACCATGAAGATTGTTTTTATTGTTATGTTGAGTTGAAAGATTCTCTGAAGTTTTGGCTGGTTCCTCCCCCTCCTCTCCAGCAATTTTTGCTTGCTGGTCCCATAGGGTGATAGGGGTTGTTTTGGTTAGGAGTTACTTTCTTCCTTTTCTTAGCCAGTGTACCAAAAGGAAAGTATCGTACATTTTAATCTGTTCATTACAAAAACATTGCTTAGGCACGCCAAATATGATCCTGATCACTGTCATATGAAGCCGAAATGCGGAAAAGTTCGAACAAAGAAATGAACTCTAAGTCATTAGGAGTGGGCCACAACCAAAAAAATAGAAGTTATTAGGAGTAGTGAGAGATTTAAGCAGTTTGTACCAGGTCTTGTTTTTATTGATCAAGGAAAAAAAAAGAAAAAGAAAAAGAAGAAGGGAAATGAACTCTATATTTGGTAACTTGTATGCTCCATATTCAGCAATCCATCAAGCAGGCAAGAATGAGCTGTGGCCTACGAAAATTGAAGAGTAACTTTACGACCGGTAATTAAAGGTTCCAATCTTCTACCTGTTTATTATTTTCCTTCCCTCGTTGCTAAAAAATGTGGGTTCTTTTTCTAATACACTTGATATTTTGTGATTCAATATAAAAAGGACATAAAAAAAAGGAATTGATTAATTTAATTTTTATATATTATAATTTAAATTAAAATGCTATTTTTGTTAAGAAAAAAGAATATACAAATTCTTGAACTTATATCGTTTTGGAAATTATAATTATAAACTTAATAATTTTACCAATTTGTCCTTAAACTTTTAATGTACTTAACATCAATTCAATTCATCAATTTTAAAAAGTAATATCAATCTAATCTTAAAAAATAGGCATCATTCTCATAATTTGATTATAAAAAATCATTTTAAATTAGCCTCTCAATTTTATTACTTTTACATAGAATGATAATTATGGTGTCACCTTTTATGATTGTACTAAATGTAAATTTTGTTTGAAGATTTGAATGATAATACTTATATTTTTAGAGAATTAAAATAAAGGTTTGCTCTTAAATTTAATTAAATTAATAATTAAAATTGATAACTTTTTTTCTTTTTTTGGTCTAAACCACCAATATCAAAAACTCACTAGACTTTAACTAAGCTTAGCTCAAGTTAGGAGGGGTGAGGCTAAACCTTTTTTAGGGGAGCAACCAACACTTAATAGTTAAATTTATATAGAAAATATATTTCTAATTTTTACTCTTGCCTAAAAATTTAAATAAAAATCAATATATATAAAAGAGGAGACATATATATGCGCAATATACTATCTATTTGTAGTATTTAAACATCTAATTAAATAAAAAATTTATAAGAACTAACCAAGTAAAAAATTTTGGAGGGGCAAAATAAAAAGTATATTTATATGTATACAAAAAATTAAAACATTTGTTTTTTTTAGGGGGGGACCATTCCCCTTGGGTTGAAGGAGGAGTCACCCATGCGAGTCGGGTCAGCTTATTATACGGATAAAATTCTCCCAATGCTAGTTTTTTTTTCATCTATAAGACTCGAACCTAAGATCTTACTTAGGAGAAATAAGTGCTGAACTACTTGGACCAATCAAACATTACTTCAAAATTGATAACACTAATTGTATATTAGAGATCAAAATACTTTGCTGTTTATAGAAAAGTTGACGATCGTGACGGATTGAAGGCCCTTAACATTGAGAGAACTAGCTGAGAGCAAATGCAATCATAAACAAAGGGACTTAACTTATCACAGTTTACAAGATTCCGCAACTAATTATTCCATAGAAAGTCACAAGAATGAGCAAAAATTATAGATTCGGGATTGGTGTTTTGACTAGACTTATACATTGACAAACGCGCTGGGATCCTTGAAAGATTTCAGGATTCTTGTAGGTTTGAAACTTGAATCCAAACAAATACAGACATGATCACAAGTTTAGATAGTTATGTTAAGAACTAAACACTTTTAATGAGGTGTTTATGTATAATTAAATAATTATGTAAAATTTTTTACATTTACAGTGTATTAAAATTAAATTCATGATAACTCAAATTATACATATCAATTCCTATTTTGAAGATAGACAAATTAACAATTGGAATTCATCAATTTAAGTCATTTTCATTGTCTGAGGTGTGGGCACTATGCGCATTGCACAAAAGCAGTTCGTTGCATTCTTCACCTTTTCCAGCATGGGTAATAGTGGATCACCAGATCAAGGAATCTACTAGAATTCCAATTAGTAATTTGTAAACAGCAAAAGTGGCAGACAGACAATCTCAAACCAGCACTTTCTGAAACTGTGAATCCAGTCGGTGATTGCCAAATTAGAATTCATATTCAATAAAAAAAAATAAAATTGAAAGGCAACGAAAAGTTGGAGCTGTATTCTCTGTTTATGTGTGCGCTGAAGGATGGTTTTCGTCAAATCAAACAGAGTTTGGACATAGAGCAAATAGAGCCAAATTCTCACAGAATAATCTATACTGGAGTTGGAGAAATCGAGTAGTTCTTTGGGAAATTGAATCTGAAGTAGATCCCAAAGAAATTCTCACGAATTTTTTTCTGTTGTTCCGTTTTAATATGGCTTGAATGATCCAAGGAACCCCACCTAGGAGAAAGGGTCCAGTTATATTACATTGAGTAGTGTCACTAGTACTGGAAGTAGCAGTAGTAACATAGGGACATCATAAGCAGATAATATTAAAACCTTAGGAACATTTTTATATTAACTTGGTAAACAACGGATATTCCTTTAGCTTCACGTGAAGATAGGCCACAACATTTCTGCTTAATTAACAACGCTTATCGCATAGGGCAAAGGCTAAATTAATTAATTAACCATGATAGCGAGTTTCTGCTCAAATGCTTGATCTTAAAGCCATTGATTGTTGCTCAGATCCAAATCATATTAGTCTAGCGACAATCTTGCTTACCAACAAGGCCGCTATGACCTATATCTGACGGTGATGGTTGGTGCTATGTACTATTTCTTCCTTTTCTTAAATTTCAAATTACTAGAAGTAGATACTACTTGTCTTCTTAGTTTTTAGTTATGATTTCGTGACATGCTAACTCTTGGATTTAAACTACTTAAGTAGAGCCTTTAAGCCAATGTCAATTGGGTTCAATTTTTATCTTCTTTCACAAAAACTTTATTAATTAACATTAAGTAAATCAAGTCATACTTTCTTTCTTTTTTCATACATATTGTAAAACTTAAATTTTAAAATAAATATTTAAAATTTTACAAAAGGTTGGGTGATTGAAAATTTATTTGCAATTCACATTACATTGAGCATGTTATTCACAAATAAATTAGGAATTTTTTTTTTTTTGGCTGTTGAGTTTATATTCAAACTTCCTTTTTAGCCCTTGAAAAATACATTCGTATCAATCAATGAAGTATTGCATATTTGAATATTTGAAAAAAAAAAAATTGTGATCATCACTCAGCCATTAAGATATCAATGCTGCCAGCATGTCGGATTTAAAATGAAAAGGAAAAATATTTTTTTCTTCAAATGAAAAATTGTTTATGCTCAAGTTATTTATATTTTACATACGACGCCATCCGTAATGCACCATGGTAAAGATGGTATACAGTACACTAATTACGTGGCATGATTCAAAAAGCATAGATCTAGATACACCCATAATATATGATAACATGGTAGAACAAGTTCTCCGGTTGCTGAAGCTACCATCTCTCTGAGCACCTCTTTGATGACAGCTACACCGCCATCACCAAAATCGATTCCTCCAAGGTCGTCATCTCCCATTCACTTCTCCTAGCCTTCCATCCCTTGCGCCATCACTCGCCGAAGGAGTAATCGCGTGCAAACTTCCACCAACGAATCGACTCCCTCTACTGTATCAACCATCACCGTCGATAACTCCGATTTTGGCAACTCAATTGCATTCGTGATCTGAGCTCATAATCAAATTGGCCTCCTCCAAGTCATCATCAAGGTTATCAAGGTGCTCAGACTCACCATTGACAGAGCCACCATTGAATTTGAAGGCGACTTTTTCACCAAGAGGTTCTTCGTCACCGATTCCCATGGAAAGAAGATCGAGGACTCCGAGAGCTTGCAGAGAATCAAGCAAGCGCTGGAGGAGGCCATTTGCGGCACTAATGGAATGATTTCGACGACGTCAAGGTTGTTGACGGTGATGACAAGGAGTGACAATAGTGGGAGGAAGACACACGATGGTGAGTGGTGGTGCTTTTTTGGTGGGGGGGTGACGGGTTGAGGACTGTTGTTGAGGATGGAGAAGATATAGTGATTTTATGATATACCACAAGATGTAGGTGTATAGATACATTTGAATATCCAACTCGTCAGATCACATGATGCATGGCACACCATTCTTAACATGGTGCATACTAAAATGCGCCCATACATAATTGTGAATGTCATATAAAATTTTACGAAGTTCTTTAGCCGAGCTTATTATACAAATACTAAGGTGAAAAAGTACAATCAGGTTTCTTTATACCAGTACACTCTAGACCACCAAAATCAAAGTTAAAAGAAATTGGCAACAAATAAAGGACCAACAGTGTACAAACTTTACATGAGTGGAAGCCTTGATTAAAAAACAGCTTCTCAATTAGTATGGAAGCCTCTGTAATTATATAACTTATAATATAAACTAAAATAATGCATATTATTTTCCTGGGGGAGCCTCAGGATCCCAACAAACTAATAAGACACTACATGTACAGTCGATCTGACCCTTGCTGGATAATAAGCCAGGAGAAAACATAAATTCCCCTTCCAAAAATTAATTTTAAAAAAAGTTACCCCAAATAATTAATAAAAATTATAATAAGGAAAGAATGAATATAACGGTCGAATTAGCTTCTGCACATCTTTAGCTTCTTTACAGCTTGGTCAGACTTCTCTGAGCCAGCACCTCTAGTACGCATCATCTTTTGATTGTTAGAAGGAACTTCACCATCCTAGAGCAAAATGATTGACAAATTAGATAATACTCCAAAGTTGTACGATATGGAACTCAAATGTCACGCTAGAATCAAGCTATGTTCATCAGAAAGACCTGGCAAAATGGCAATTAGAGTGTCAATATACCTTAACGCCACACACTGACATTGGCACAGCTGGTCTCATGTTTGCTTGCTTACCAAGTTCAATTTGCACCGAGATGCTAGCCTGTGACAAATCCACTCCGGAACTCTGTAGTGCATGTGTAAGTGTATCCAACAACCTGCCCAAGTACAACAGACTTTCTTTAATATATTAAAATCAAAATGCTCCCAGAAGTCAATTTTGCAATCCTAATTACAAACATTTATCATTTGCAAGCAACGAGGGAGACAATGGGGGTTAACTAGTTCTCTAAGAAAAAGTACTGGACAGAAAAGATTTAGAATTTCACATGATATATTCAAAATTTTTCCAAAGATTGGCTTGGTAGTTTTAAATTCTGGGCAAAAATGAATCTCTTATATTGTAGAATTATCTGTTTGAATGGAACACTACAGCACCACAAACCATCTTAACAGAAGACAATAGGTCTAGTACTAAAAAGATAATAATAAAATGTTATTTTAAGCAGCAAAATGAAATTATGCACTTCTTGCCCCCAGTTATGCAGCATAATAATTGCAAATTTAATCAGAGAAAGGAAGTGAAATAAGCCTAAATTTAGGTTGCAGAACATAATCCAATGACTTTGTGGCTGATCATTTCTTGACTCTCATGCCAGGGTCAACATGCAATTAGGTGATTAAAGAGCATGTCTCTACAATCACCTGTCACATCTCCATTCTCGATTCATGAATGCTGACTTGGAGATGAAACCAAATTTTGTCCAACACAATCCAATAATAGTCAAAAGAATATAAAACTGTTTTTCATTATAGCGGTTTTACACCCTACTCAAATACAGATAATATAAACTCTCACCCTTTTGAGTATACACTTGATATGCTAATGGCACCGCCTTCAATATTGAGCTCTTTCTCTTTCAGCTTTTCACTAGTAGCACTCATAGTCTGACACTCCACTGAAGGTTGATATATGCGATTCTCTGCATCAGATGCCGGTCTATGTGTGAGCTGAGACACTCCACCTGGACTGCCGCTTTGGGTAGGAGCGAAGAAATTTGGCTGAAAAGCCTTGTTTGTTATTCCTGGATGATGATCCATCGCCTTAAAGGTAGTTGCTGTGCTCAAGCCAGATTCTACTTTCTGAGAACTCCCAGTAATTGTTGGGGAGATGGTGATATTTTTCTGATCAATCTTTGAAGCAAACAGCAATGTTGGAGATGGATCTGACCCGCTAGTTGTGCCATGAGGTTCAAAACTTTCTGCTGGCCTGTCATTATTTCTCTGCTTTGAATGAAGAATTGAGAGTCAGTCTTTTGGATGAAATATGAGTCTTTTGGATGAAATATGTGACAATCATTATGGTTACTTCTGAATTTAAAAGCATTTACACTAGCCTATACGATACTAATGAATGTATCCACTGGAACAACAGACAACCACCGTCTTGCTGAGTCTCGTCGAACAAGGAAATAAAAATCAAAAGGCTGAAATAGTAATAGTAGATCTCTCGAAGTAGCTATCTAAAATGAATCCTGCAGCTTATGAGAGCGGTTCATATGTTATTTACCCATGGCATCAATTTTTCTGGCTCGTGGTTCCACCCTTGGAATGAACCTTCATACTTATGCACCTTCTCTTGTAAAAAATGAATATACTCAATGACCTACAAAAAATTCAAATTAAGCATTAATAAGCAATAAGACAAATAAATAAAGCAAAATTTATGTCATATCATATGTATGTACCTCTAACAAAAAGGATGCTTTGTCTCTCTTTTGATCACTGTGTGGAATAAGCTCTCGTAGCATCTGGAATCTGCATTATCAATTCAAATGTTCTATGAGATGATTATAAGCAATACTCAATAGTATCAACCCTGACTCATGATATATCAACTTGGTCCACCCAATAAAAAACAAGGCAACAATGAAAACATGAAATGCCCCGTAAATGAATATATTATGGATCAAAATATGAAAATACTGCAGTGACAAACATGTAACTTGCAAGAAGACAACGTAAACAGAAGAGAAAAAAATATTCCATCATTATGGCACATTAGAAGAATAAATGTCAGCGATTCATCACATTACATAGAAAAGGAGTAAAATTTGTGAGTGCTGGCTGGACTTCAATACAATCACATTTTATAGCATTATAACCATATAATAGAACAAAAGATTATAGTTCCACAACAATATTGAGGTTTTGCGTACTTGTGTAGGTTATAAAAAATAGAAAAGAAATATATGCAATTTCTCTATTGCATAAGTTGATTCGAACAATTAATAAATTAGAAAGTAAGGTGAGAAAGTTTATCTCTAGACATTCACAAGGACCTCTCTCTTTCACTCTCAAATAGTAGTGTCTTAATTCCATGAGTTGATACCCTAACTTCAAACGAGAGTAATCTTCATATCGGATGTAGGCATGAGAAGGAAGAGAGGTACAGAAACAGGACAAATTGTTCTATTTTTTTTATCGGTAAAGGGAAAGCAAACAACGACAAACTTCATCAACAATATGATGAGTGATATCTGTACACTCTTTTCTTAAACACCCACGTAGATGGAGGAGAAAAAAAATGTAAAAGAAAATGAAAAAGGTGAAGAAGGTGATAGAGAGGGAGAGAGAGAACAAACAGAGAGAGGATGCTGGAGGAATCTACACATGGAGGATACAAAAATCATTTCTCTAAATCTAATAGAAAGGGAATTGTTCTACTTAGTGTATTTGTCAACAGGCCCAAAGTTTTTATTCTGGGTGTATTTGTCACTTCTTCTAAAGGCCCAACGTTTTTCTTTTGGGTGCAATTTTTCCTATAACTAAAAACAATGAAAGAAATTATTATTGCACCTAAACCATTAGGACCCACCAATTACACTTACAGTTATAAGGAACCTTTCTTTTGAATTGTTCTAGCTTAAATCAATTTATAACTGAAAAATAAATGGAAGTTCATTTTACGCCTGTATTGCAACTGGAAAGTTCCGCTTCTAGCATCTAGATAAACTTCTGTCAGCAAGATAGGTAATACTTGCCTGTCATTAATTTTGCTCCTTCTCCGCTGCTCTGTTGCGGAATGTTTTGATCTTGGTGTGTTTGGCTTTTGATCAGTACTCTTCCCATCCACTTTCACCCTCAGTTCTGCTGTAAATAATCACTCATGTAAACCCCCTCGTCAGAAAATTTCAAACAAGTCACCTCGAAAGCAAATAATCACTTATGTCAACCCCCTGCTTAGTTATATGCTCCAACCGAACCAAAGTAGATAGATAAATGGAGAATAAAAATGCAGATCTGACCCTTGAACTTTCCTCCTTACTTCCTTTTGATCGTTAACAATTATATTAAAATTAAAAACATCAAATATTCTGAAAACGGAAAAATATAATTGTTACTCAGATTCACCGGAAGGCATCACAAAATTTTAACTAGTTATGGACTGAGACTCTTACGTAAAGTTTCTGAAACTAGTCCAAGCACAGTACTATAAAAATTTAGCCAAGCGGTCTTTTGTTGTCCAAAGAAGAAGGAAAAAAAATGGTTAGCAATTTGTAAAGTTTTAAACCAATTTTACCCAATTAACATAAAAAATTAAAAACTTCATGACATGTTTCTATGTTTTTTTTTTTTTCTTTTTATTTAAATGACAGCACATGGGCAAACGAGCAAACCACTCAACATTACTTTTGTCAGTTTGTGAAAGGTGCTCTCAAAACACTAATTGGGCCAGCTCAAAATATTCCAAAAATTCCCATGAAAGAGGAGGCACGGCATGCTACAGCCATTCTTAACAAATAAATATCTAAGCAGCCTTAGTTCAAGACATACCTCTTTGTGTATTTGAGGATTCTTTCTTAAGAAAAAATGTTTCTTCGTTTTCTAGCTCTTCATCGTGGGCACAATCCTTTGCGGACTGCATCATTTCTATAAAACTCTGGTTCTTCTGCCCAGTTGTCCTGTTGAATCAATTCCAGGAAATCCAGCATAAATATGTAAATAACCCACCTTACAAAGCAACTACTACCCAATGAATAATTTTTCTAAAAAAATAAATTAATAAAGACGCATAAACATGGAACAAGAGGCAGAGAGACAATAGGACTAACTGGGAGGAAGAGCGAGAGTTGAAGCTGTTGTGACGATTGTTAGAAAACGACTGTGGCGTCCACTGCCCTTGCTTTGCAGACTCTGTCTCTGAATGAAGCGCGGCCAAACGTTATTACCATTGCGGATTGATATTTGATATTTAGTTTTACTACTTTACGTAGATGAGTGATATAGTTCGTGTTTGTGGTAATACATCTACCAACCATTAATGTTTACAACATTTAGGTATATGATTTTAACTATATTTTGAATGATAGATATTATCAAGAACTCAAGTCTACGCCACTCTATGATGCTGAAGACTGCCAAGCGGTAAGGTAAAAAAAAAAAAAAAATGAAAGAAAGAAAGAAAGCTGACAAACAGTAAACATGGTTATACCTTATAGTCCTGCATACTACCAAGGGCAAGTTCATATATATATATATATACACATACAAGGTGTAATTAGATTATTACTTTCTCCATCTTCTAGTTGTTTTATGAAGACAAAAATACTATGTGCCAAACAATTACACTTGATTTTTTTTTTTTCAATCCGGATGTACAGTTGAAAAGTTTTATCTCCATTAATACAACTTTGAAATTAAGCTGATTTACCCCCGTTGTATACCAAAATACAGAATTTCAAGTTATGAACAACTAAAATTGATAAGAAATATGTTCATTAGAGATAATAAAGAGAAGAGAAATATTAGGAGAACTCATTTTAGTTGGGATACAATGTTGACTCATTTATCATTCACCATTAAATAATGAATTTTTTTGTTTTAATTTATTTTATCATATAAAATAATGGATAATAAATAAATCAGCATGGTGTCCGAGATAAAATGAATTTCCCTAACAATTCTCTAGAGATAATTATTTCTGAATGTAATTTTATACCTATGGAATCATGTTCTAGAATTGTAGCATGTTAGGACTCAAGCCTATCAAAAAATATTTCAATTTAACAGATTAACTTATTGGATAAAAGAGTATCTCATAGCGTTATTATTACATTAATATCTTTTACTGATCATGATAAGGCATAACATGGCACCAAATATAACAAAAGCATTTTTCATTTGCCTTTTCCAGAAAGTGAAATTGATTACATGAAGAACAGCGTCATTATATTGTGTTAGAAATCAAAGTTTAAAAAAGTTCATAGCAATAATACATAAACACGTTTTGAAAGGTTAGAAGTAATAGTTATTTTTTTAACATTAAAGATGAGTTTGATGTGGGATAAAAATGGGGAACAAACTTTTGTTGATTAACTTAACAAAAATTTCTCCCCCATTTTTTCTTCCATGCCAAACTCACCCTAAAAGTGTAAGCATATAAGCGAGAAACATTTTGATATTAGTACTATACTAATTCAGTGAAAATAATACAAATAACGTACATCTCATTGAATTAATTCATGTTACTATCAACAAAATTTAGAAAGAAAGGTGGTTGGTTGATCCTTGTTTCAACGTAAGTATTATTTCAGGCTTAGGTTCAGGTTCATGCACATGTAAATGGTAGTTATATAGTACAAAAACCCACCCCCAAAAAAGATTCAGGAAATTGATGGCGGTAAATATTTAATGTAAGACACGTACAAAAGAAAGAATTTTATGGTTTACCTCCGAGTATGGGCTTCTCGCCCACATTATTCTCCTTCCCTGTCTTTCCCTTCTTAACCGTAGACTCTTCCCACAAAGTAAAACCACTTGAAGTATAAGAACTGCAGTTGGAGTTGTCATCATTTCTATCCGTACTAGTTGCTTGACGCACAGTGAAAAGGGATGCCTCTGGCTTTGGAACCCTTTGATTATTATTAAAATAAGAAATGTGGCTAATACTGTAAGTCCCAATTCCTCCAGGTAAGAGGTGCTCAACAGAAGGTGGCGGTGCTGGAGGCGGTAGCTTTTGAACCGCCAATGATATTTCATCTGTGGCTTCTTCCTTTGCACTGGCTTTCGTTTCTACCCGCAAGAAATCATGGGTCTTGAGGTAGCTTCCTGTTCACACATGAAGAAGGCAATAAGATGCTGTTCAGGTCATGGGAAGAAAAGGCTATCTCATTCATGCAACTAAAATAAATTTTAAAACAAAAACGCACACGCACGACGCGACTGCTAGAGACAAGAACTAAAGCTTAGATAGGGTTATGAGAAAACCTGATACATCGTTTTCATGTCTAGCTAGGTACTGTGCAGAAAGCAAGACCATCGCTAAGTGCTCCTATTATGGTTTTTTAGGCAAGCAATAGAGCTAGAACGAAGTACCAGTAACTGAGCACAGTTTTTAGCGTCGAGTGTAAAAATAGAAAAATGTAATTTGTGCCATTTTTTAAAATATTTTTAAAGAGATATTATGAGATAATTTTTAAATATTAATTAAGAAAAAAAAGTTAAAATCTGCTTATATTTAAGTGATATCTAAAAGTATTTCCTAAAAGATGTCTATAAAAATGATAAAAATAACATTTTTCATAATAAATATATTAACATTGAGTTTATACTAAAAATTATTAAAATGGCATAGAAAATGAAACAATAATAATATTGCATCACATTTTATTTCGCTGCTTGTACTTCTGATGCAAAATGATGTGTTAATAATTTCATAAATATGTACGTTTTTCGATTCAAGTTAACGTGTACAGTAAAAAGAAATAAATGACACGATTAAAAAAAATAAAAATACCTTTTTATTGTAATATCAGCCCAAAAACTATTATTAAATCCTCACTTATGAAAAACTAACGCCAAACAAACTGGATTATTCGTTTCTAAGCTTTTGGAATGCAAATTAAAAGCAGGAAAAGCTAAATGTGACTCCGTAATGAAAATTTTATTTTGACCTATTGTGCACAAAAAGTATAAATATTTTTTATTGATTTTCATCTGACAACCAACCAAAAAATACTGAAGCCTAGATTTTCTTTCTTCCCCCTAAACAGAAAGAGAGAGAGAGAGAGAGAGAGAGAGAGATCTACGGTGAGACAAAAATGAGAGAAAGCAGAACCTGAGGTCCCGAAGACATTGCAAGCAGCCAGGCTCTTAGAAAATCAAAACTACACACGCATCTCGCGAAAAAAAGACAAACCTTCCGCTATGAGAAAAAAGGAAGTGAGAGAAATATACAGCGCCCAAAGAATGAACATCAAATATATAAAAAATCTCTCATTTTCATTTTCAAAGGTTAAAAGCTCGCGAGCTGGGGGTGGCTGTGAGTTCAGGAACGGAGAAAGAAAAGGCAAACTACACAAACACATTCACAGGAACGCCACTTCCTCCTTAATATGTCCTGATGTGAAACGTCAAATCAGGTGCAAATCCAATTCCGAATTGGGCCCCTTATCTGACGGTGTTAAATACATCGTGACTGAGACACTTTTCCAATCGAACGTAAGAGCCTTCGGATTACAAATACGAAATTAAAACACCATACGAAATTAAAACAGCACATAAATACATGGCCCAGATCCCTTGATTAAATAGCAGTCACGTGCGCGAACAACCATGATGTATATATGACCACTTTCGACAATTATTTTCAAAACAGACCGTGATGAATAATTTATGCGATATTCCACCACCACGATCCCACGTCAAAGAAAAACATGGCGGAAACATAACCGCGAAAAACTAGCAGTAAATCATTTTTTTTTTTGTAATAATTAACCAAAAAAAAAAAAAAGAGGAGTACCTTGAGAAGGTGGCCTTGGATCTTGATGGGCAGTTGAATTACTGTAGAGTGACAGAAAGTCATGCGTAGGTTTCCTTCCTGCTAGTTTTCCGCAGAAAAAAAAAATCACAAAATCTCATACCAAAAAATTCAACGAAATTTAAAAAAAAAAAATAAACAAAAAAGAATGGATCAGTTTCGATCGGGAACTACCTTCAGTTCCAAAGGGCCGCGATTGAGGAAGCTCCATCATCAAAACCAGAATATTACAATTCGGAAAGTCTCTTTGTTCTCCTTTTATTCCTTCCAGGTAATTCAACGGAATTTTGAATTTCGGTCTTCACGAAGCTAAATTCACATAGAATTCAATTCCGTTAGCACGTGAAAAAGGCTGGATTCCACTTGAATTCGTTATTCAGCGCAGGGATTGAGAGCTTGCAGCTTCGATCTCACTATCTCGCGGATAGGAAAATTCTCAGATCCGAATTGAACAGAAAGCGTATTTTCCTTGCTCCTTAATCTCTCCTCCAGAAGATTCAAGTCCACAGTAAGCTGAAGATCGGAGTCGCATTCATTCAATTTTCGTCTCCGAATTACTATTTATCTGAGCTCTCCAAATCCCTAATCACCAATCACAAGTTTACAGGACGACGTGTCGTGTAAATCAAAGGAAACTTGTGTGATTGACAAAGCAATTTGGCTGCAAAATCTTCAATCGCAACGCGTCCTATCAGAGATTTCACGAAATCTGAAATCAGAAACTACACATAATCACAATTCAACTTCCGAAATTTCACTCGTTGGAAAAAAACGCGCACTACCACAATTCAGCTTTTAAAAACCACCATAATTAAGAAAATTCAGGAACGTTAACAACACAAAACAGAAAAAAAAAAATCCAGACGACAAGTTAAAAAAAAAAAATGCATGCGAATTTCCATTAAGAATTACCATAAACAAAATTGTGGAGTCGAACAGTGAGAACTGAGAAACGTAACTTGAAGCAAAGGATGAATTGGACTAGTACCTGAAGTGAAGTCCGCAGAAAAAATGGAATAACCTGAAGAAGAATCTGAGAGCGTCGAAACCAAAGATATCTTTCCTTCTTTCTCTCTTTCTCTGCGGATTCCTTTGTTAGCTCTGAAAACGAGCACTGCGGCGAAAGAGAAGGCTTCGGGTCGGACCCTCCTCTCTCTCTCTCTCTCTCTCTCTCTCTCTCTTTCGCGTCTGTTGAGTTGAGAATTTGAGATGAAAGTTGTTTTTATATATAGTTTCTTGCGCCTTCTGTTCTTTCGCCGTCCATTTTCATCTCCTTCGCTTTTCGTTCGGTTTTCTCTCCGTCAACTTCCAAACTCCGTTTACAAACGTCACTGCGGCGGGTAACGACGTTAAATCCCTACCGAACGGTTTACACTGTGCCAGACGTCGCCGTTTTCGTCAGCAGACGGTTATAAGGACAGGAGGAGGTGACGTACTACTGAATACTCGATTTATTGTTCTTTTTTTAAAAAATTTATAAAGCAGTGTCTATTTTTATATTTTCTAATGTTTGGCAATCCCGAACCCGATATGCATTTTATCCGCCCTTTCTTCTTTTTTTTTTTTTTTATGAACTATGCATTTTATCCCTAGTACTAGTTAATTGTACCCCGAAATTTCTTAAGCCCATAAGATACAGTGCTGATAAATATTCAAATATTTACATAATTGGAATATTTTGTTCAAGATTTTTTAAAAATCTCTTAAAATGAAAATATCTAAATATTCATAAATTTAAACGAAATTTTGTTTGAAATATTACCTATACATTTTGTTTTTAAATTCTTAAACAAAAAAAAAAGGTTTTATTTTCTCTTGCACCTATGGTATAGACGCAAAAATAAATATATAAGGTGAACTTTATTCTTACCTGTTTTTTTTTTTTTTTCGTGTAGAAATCAAGGCTAAAATAACGTAGACCTTGACAGCAATTGACAATTGTTATAACTTCGGGGTAAGGCCTAGTTTTACCATTCACATCACTTTTTCTCATCAATTTCAGTCACTTGCTATTCGTAAAAAAGGGGGCAGTTTCGGCTTCGCAGGGGGAAAAAAGTCACGTGAGGGGAATAGTAACGAGAGCGTTGACATAGGAACTGTACGCAGTTGACGCCATTAGCATGAAATTAAGAAAGGTGATAAATAAGCAGCTGATGATTAGCGCGCAGATCCCTAGCAATATTATCTGAACAAATTACTCTTAACTAAACTCTGCCTTTTTTTAATCCAAAAACGGAATTTCATTTTTCTTGGTTGTTTTTGTTGTTTTTTTTTGGGGGGGGTGGTAAAGGAGGAAATGTCACGTGCTGCGACGCCTCTCGTCTCACTATCCTGAAGTGATCTTTTGAGCTATGCCGGGAAACGCGGAATTTTTTTTTATATCTCTTTTTTAATCTCTTTGCTCTTTACTCTTTACTCTTTATCATGTCATGCCTTCCTCCCCTCTATCCCTCCATGTGCATGGTCCTCAAGATTCTCTCACACTCCTGCCCACACTCATGAACAGTATATCTACTTCCACTAATTGTTGTTTGCGTATATACCTACTCAATAAGATTTAACAAACATGTTGCTTTCAACACTTCAATCTTTTCTTTTTTTTTTGTTACATCAATACTTCAATCCTTATTCTTCATTTTTCATTCTTGATGTTTGCATATATAAGGGTCTGTTATGCATACAGATCTTTTTTTTTCAACCCATTCTACAGATATAGGATTTGATTTTGATAGTAAAGCATTCTTATCCAATCATTTAATTATATATTATTATATTATTAAAAATATTTAATTTTTAATCTCATAAACAATTACTATTCATATTTTTCCCCATTTATTCCTTTTTAATTAGCCTTGCATGTATGATATCGTACTCGGGTAATGGTGAAGGTAAACTAGTTCGGGAAATGAGAACATCGTGATAGTGTCATTGCTATTTGAATTTATCAATGTTAGTCAAGCTTCTCCCCACAAATTAATTTGTTATATTAAATAATTAATCTTGACATTTCGAAGTTTCATTTCTCATATATCTAATTGAATGAAACCGTTATACTTAATCTGATATGCAATATTTAACAGGGAATTTACAAATTTGTCACGTTCTTAAGTTGATTATGTTCACAGGCATGTGAGTTTACAATGTATTGGTCTTCTTTCCACGGGCATGCAGCAGCTTCCCCCTACCTTCTTTGCTTTGTTTGGTTTTATTAATCCTGATTTGTTATTATTACTAACACTCTGAACTAAATAAATTATTATCAATTTACTAATGAAACGATTCTTTAGCACTCCGACAATCATGGCGAGCATTTACACCGTGATGCAAAGATACAATGGGACAGCTTGGCGTGACGATATCCATACATCTTTATCTTTTTTCTTTCTCTTTTGGGAATATATATTTTCACCTATGTTTCTCTCTATTTGTTTATCCATACCATACTAATTAAATAATCTCGTGGAATAGCGAAGGGGACACGTCGATCTCTAATTCTCCATAAACTCTACAAAACACAATCACTTAGATTTGGACACATGGCATTGTTGTTATTATCATTATTATTTTTGGGAAACAACCGTCCGAGACAAACAACTGGGGAAGCTCTTAAAACATATCAAAGTTTGATTTATTAAGAGTTGATTTCGTTGTTCTCGAAATGTACAATTTAGCAAGCATGGATCAATGATCATTAGCAAATATAGGTAGTAACAAATTATGAAAGCTCTATTCTTAAAGTTAGAGATATATAATTAAAAATTTTAAATACGCACGGCAGAGCCATTCACCCGAGCAGTAATAGGAACGAAACTAATAATATTTTATGGCGGCCATATTCTATTCTTTGCTTTTGGGCAGATCTAAATCATAATTTCACTAGAAAGCCAGTGTGCCCCCATGGAACATACCGAACTTCCTTGTTGGCCTGACCGGACACCAAAGAGATCTAGAGCGAGAAAGAAGAAAAGGAATACATCTTCCATGGAGTCATTCACTCCCAATCTCCTAATGAATAAAAGCAAGCGAATCATAAGTGTTTGATTCTGTTTGATTGTTAATATATAAACAGTTTTCACTTAAATTTTTTGATTTAATTTATAGAATTTAATTTAAATACACTAACAGTGTAAAACAGTTTTATACTGTCAACTAATAAAAATTGTGGAAAATACCAACTCATATAATAACCGTCTATTATAATGAGGGACTCATCATGATTTCTCACTTTCCCTTATTTCTATTGGTCGTCAGTATAAAACTATTTTATACTGTCAGTATATACCAATTAAACTCTAATTTATATGTACTATTAGTATAAAAAATTTTACACAGACATTCAATCATGTATTACCATATTAGCAAAAATTTTTAACTCAATCATCTACTATTTTGAAGATCTTACAAATAGTAACATCTATTTGGATGACAATATAAAACTCTTTTTTCTTTTTGGCCCTGATAGAACTACCGATATCCAGACCTTATTACCAGGAACCCCATTAATCCAGCTTGACCCGACCTAATGAAAATCTTTGAAGAGGTAAAGGTCTTCCGACAAAGATTTTTTCTGTTCTCAAAATTCGAATCCGAGACCTCTAGTTAAAAGGTTAACATACCTACCACCTTAACCAATTCCATATTAATAATATAAAATTTTTTTATACTATAAATACATTAAAATTAATCTCTAAATTATTTAAAGCATTTTAACTATAGATTTTCCTAAACACAAAATAAACCAATAAAAATTGAACTGGAAACTACTCCTTAAAAAATAGTCTGATTTTTTTTAAGTGAATATTTTACCATCTTTATAAACTTCGGTTAAGCTTTTCAGAACAAAATAAAAGTGATTTTTTATTAAAAATTATTTTTTATAGAAACTATATATTTCAGTTTCTATTTAAAAATGAAAAAAAATATTTTTAATTTTTAAATAAAAATTGAAATGAGTAATTTTTATAAAATTAAATTTTTAATAGTTAAAAAAATTACTTTAAAAAAAAAGGCTAAAACAAACATAAATAATCTATTTTGCTAACTTCCTCAGTAAAATGCTATTTCAACGTTTTGGCTTAGACCAACAAGATTTTGGTACATTTGGTATAACTTTTACATAGAAAACTTTCAATAAAAATTAAATATTATTCAAGTGGTATTATCTGTATTAATATTATTTTATATATATGTTAACTTTTTTTACATTTTTTAGATACAAGCTGTTTTTTAACATATTATAGTATTATTCAAATAATATTTGTTTTAATGAATGAAGGATGTAACGTGAAAAAGTGATCAGCGGTCGCTTTCGTGACTGTGGATACAGATGGAAGGGGATGGGGGCCACGTGAGTTGACCCCCAACTCACGTGCACAAAAACGAAAGGACTAAATATGCACAGCATAACCCAACCCTAACCAGTAACCTCTTATGTGGTGAGCACTGTACTTGTATAGACCAAGTCACGGGTCCCCCACTTTTTCAGTTTCACTCACATGCCATACCAACGCGGTTCCAAGTCTACATTTATCTCGCAACTCCCGTTGCAAACTAGAGAAAATTACTGCTGCCTCCTGAATTGGAAAATTTAAGATCGCAAGGGGCGAAAGTAGATGCAAATTGCTATTTAAATATATCAAAGTTGAATTGATGAGAAAGTTAAAAAGGTAAGTATTTTTTATATCATTCCATGGATGGGTGTAGTTTGAATATATAAATTAATATTGACATTAGTATCAATTTGTCCATGACCCGCAATTTGTATAGACATCTTTACAAATATATTTAATTAATGTCTCTTTTTTTTTGTTCAATATGCACTATTCTTATTTTTCAGTGAAATATATAGACAAAAATAAAGAAGCTTAGCCAACGTATGGGTGTACAACTAGATCAAAATAATGAGTATAACGGAAGAAATTAGAACAAGGATAAATTACCTGAATAGATTGAAATTAATTATTGGTTATAAAAAATCATACAACCCCATGAAATATTAAAATTTTATTATCAGAAAAAAACATTTTTGTAATTGATATTGTTAACATTGTCAAAATATAACATATTTTCATTTTAGAAGATTGATTTCGTATAAAATTATACAAACAAAACAAAAAAATGCTTGAATGTAAAGAGTTCTCTATTCAGATATTTATATTTTAAATAATCATGAAAATGCTTAAATATTAATTATATGTTACTAGCCGGAATAAGCTGTTGTGAAGTTGTAATAAGGGATTAGGGGTTCTTTTGTGTTGGCTACAAAGCTTAAAGGTAAAATGCTTAAATAGGAAAATGAAAATAAAATGAAAAAAATATATATAAAAGGGTTCGACAGAACACAAATTAATACCAAAACTAAATAAAGCACACATGTAACGACAAAATGTGTGTAATTTACACATCCTTAATTTAGGGTCTATCAGTGTTTAACAGGATAATTTGTAAGTGATCGTAATAATAATATGCACCGAAAAAAAAAAACAAAACAAAACAAATCACAATCATTCAATTTTTTTTCTTCTCCCCCACATTTTGCCATCACATTAAAATTTTGTGTGTCACTAACTTTTCTCTTTATTGTGAGCTAGCACCTTCATAAGTTTGAAGTAAGTTTATCACGCAACATTCTTGCAACATGTCATCATTTTCGAAATAAGTTCTCTATGCGTGATCCATTAAGTCTACCGGTTCTCGTACATGTTAGTTTTAAGGTTTTGTCTCAAATGCATCTTATAAGTATGGTGCATGATGTATCTTGGGGGTGTAAGCTACACTTATATTTAGCTACATTCAAAAAATGTAGTTAAATGGAAATTAGAATATGGATAAATAAGCTGAAGATGTGGCTAAATGAAAATAAAAGTGTGGCCGAAAAAACACCTTATCTCCTTTCTCTCTCCGCTGATTGACTTAATCACCACTATCGGCACTGCCTTCATGTCATCAAGGACCTCGAATTCGAACTCTCTTCACCGTTGGAGCATCACCATTTTGTAACGCTGGGAACGACCACCACCACCCTGACGAACGCTAGCGAGGGGACGCTTCTCCAGCTCCAGCACCCCATTGTTGTCGGCTTCCTTCACCACTGAAGCCTCGAGATCGAAGTGGGCAGAATCGTCACCGCCATCGCCGGATTTCATGTTCGACGACTACAGAATCATGCTGGAGGTGAAGGAGAACATGCCGCCATCGTTGCTTCCTCTCTTTGTACACCTGACTTTTCCCAAAACTAGCCCCCTCTCTTCCATGCTTGGCTTCACCAGCAAGCCCGAGACCAAGCGTGCCTCGTGCAATGTGCTGAAGTAGATGTCGCCGTAGATTCCACCAACGCCGGTGGCGACCATGCTGTTGGAGACAGGAGCGTTAATGGTGGTGGAGTGCGACATAGTGGAAGCGATGGTGCTGGGCAAAAGGTGAAAATAGGGGAGGGGAAAAGAGATATGGTGGGAGAGGGAGCAACTACACCCTGGTTGGTGATGCACCCTACAAAGCAAGCACCCAGTTTTAATGGCTACTAAATCAGGTGTACAATTTGTCCAGATTTATCACTAGTTAGTCACATTAATTTACTGGGCTCTCGCTGCCAACTCACTGTAATTATTTCTGTCTACGTTCATGGCCAAGTGTAGTACAAATTTCATAAACAATTCTTAGCCTATCTAGGGATGAGTCCCATAAAGTCAATATAGTTGACCATGTATATCGAGTACAAGAGATCATGAAACATGAGTTGAGAGGTTTGGAATCCTTGGAAAACCAACTTCATTTGACACGTATGCCAACGAATTCGCTTGTCACGATTAGGGAAAACTGGTTTCACAAGACGACCCGAGACAGTTCATAGCCCTGATAAATTGCATCCAATATGACTTTTTATGCCTCAAAAGTTTGAATCTAGTGTTTTTTTTTATCCCTCCTTTATCTAACGAAGTAATTAAAAAGCTATCTTAGTAAGAAGATAACTATTTATAAATAAAAATGTGCCACGTACGTACAATTAACTTCGAACTCTATAATCCATTTTGTTGAACATAAAAATGATGCAGCCACGAAAAAAGGCCAACTCAATCAAAGCCTAAAACACTAGTAGAAAGACAGTTGAATTTGTTATTTTCCAATAACACCAAGAGAATTGGAAATAATATATTGGTATTGTTACGTCTGATTGATAAAGCAACTTCAAGTTTTATATCCTCCACAGCAAGGACCACATACCACTAAAGGATTCCGGAGGATAAAACTTTGTCGTCTACCTGGTCTTGTTAAAAAGAACGAACTTTTGGCTAATCTCGGAAAATACTGTGTTGGTCTCTTGTATGGTAATATAACATTCCTTAGTTGTAACCCTCGTAGCTAGAGACGCTTAATTACATTCCCAGAACTCTATCAAAAATGGTGTGACTCATAGGTAGTAAACATTTTAAACGCATAAACTTTATAATTTAATGCTCCTTCCATTTCAATTTAGTTGTCCATTTTAAAATTTGGTACATTTTTAAACAAATACTTATGAGTATTCAATTAAATTTTGTGTTGAATGAAATTACTACTTGAAAATTAGCTACAATTGATAGTTGATAGTTAAGAAGTTTCTTTTATATATATATGAGTTTAATTGGTATACATTGACAGTATAAAACTGTCAACCAATAGAAATAGGGGAAAGTAAGAAATCATGGTGGGTCCCTCATTATAATGGATGGTTATTTGAATGAGTTGACACTTTTCATTATTTTTATTGGCTGACAGTGTAAAACTGTTTTATATTATCAGTATATTTAAATTATATATATATATATATATATATATGAGTTTAATTGGTATGCATTGACAGTATAAAACTGTCAACCAATATAAATAGGGAAAAGTAAGAAATCGTGGTGGATCCCTCATTATAATGGATAGTTATTTATATGAGTTGATATTTTTCATTATTTTTATTGACTGACAGTGTAAAACTGTTTTATATTATTAGTACATTTAAATTATATATATATATATATATATATATATATGTAAAAGCTATTAGAAATGGGACAGTAGGGAGATATTTAGGTATTTTGTATGAGATTTTATATTCAAACCATTCAAAGGTTAGTATCACTGATATACAAAAAAAAAACTTATGTAAATCTATATTAAGTTCATAAGAATTGTAAATTTTGTTAGTTAATACTTTAAATTATCAAGTTAGGACTTCGATTATAAAATCTCCTACATGCGATAAAGAGATTTGTAATTTGTATACAGGTTACAAGCAAATATCCATAAAATTAAGCAACTAAATAGCTAACCGCGGTGGTATGATCTCCTATAATCTAATCGGGTAGATTAATTATTGTTCAAACAAAAATGATATATGAATAGTAAATCTTTTTCAAACAGAAAAGAATTTAGAACCCGCTTTAACCTGTGAGGGTAGCTAGCAATGGTAATATTGGGTTGACGTTAGTACATTTCCTACGCTAGCCATATTCAAAGTATAATGTATAATCAAATGGAGTTTTATATCAACAATAGGACTAAAATAAGCAAAGATTCTGATACATAAAGACAGCGTACCAGGTTCATGTACGCAGGTTACAAACGCTGCTTCCTGAACATATAATAATGAAAGAATAGTAGTCTCATTGGATAAATGAATTGCTTCAACACCTCCGCATCGTGCATGATCCATATCACAGAATCACAATTTTTTGATAAATATTATGAAAGTGCTAGCTTAGCTATTCTTTACCAATATAATATCTTTAGAACGTGACGTTCCAGTTCTGTAATGCAATGCACTTTTCAAGTAGTAATTCATTTACTTTTTATATAATATTTTATAAGGAAGATTTCAATCATTAGTTATGCTTTTCATATTCAAGTTCTATTAAATTGCTCAATAATGTGGATGCCCAAAGGTTGAATAAATTTATGGATAGATTTAATTTTGATACATTGATAATCATTCAATTATACATTATTACATCAATATTATCATATCAGTAAATATATATAACTCCCATACCACTACTAAAATCTTACATATAATAGGATTCAATTACATAATATTATAAAACTTATTTATAATGTCAATAGATCAAAATTAAATTCTTTATATATTAGATAGTGCTGATAAAAAAATTGATTTACCCGATAAATAATGAAACATTGTCTCATCGGCTTCGGCACGTATATATATAAAGTAAAAGGTTAGATCATTGTATATTTCCCTTTTAAGCAAAATATGATACAAATAATGTAATATGTGCTATCAAATTAATTTCAAAATGAAACTCGAGAATAGGAACGAGAACTCGAGAAGGAGGGTAGCTAAGCAACAAAAAATTAACAAGGACTAGACCGGAGTGGGAAGCTGAATGTTGCGTGGTAGTTTTATTTTGCATACTCTGAAAAGGGTTTTTACATAGTAGAAAGTGTTTTTTTTTATCATTTTAATTATAAACTTTCTAAAACTGCTTAATCCTTCTTTTGTTTGGAAGAGTGCAAGTTATTATTAATCTTGTCAAAAAAAAAAAAAAAAAAACAACACAGTAGTGTTGTCGATTGTGATAATTTTACCTGTTCGAAACTTGTAGTTAATCACTAAACGTTGATTTCATATATAATGTCAAGTATGTATTTAACAAATTGACCTTTTAAGATTATAACGAAATTTTAAATATTGTATAATGATTATTGACAAAAGAAACAATTCATAACCAATATTTCACATTTTTTGGTAACAAATATTTTATACTTATGCCATGTGCTGGCTAAGGAAGGTGGTGACATTCCTTTGCTAAGGAATCAGTTTAGGGATCAGTTAACAAATCCATTTTAGTTTGGGTGTCGTGTAATTATCAATTCTCGACTCATCACGCTGCACTCTTTTTTTTATCGTCTTTGAACTAGTCATAATCCAAACAGAGACATTCTCGCTAATAATCTAATTGCGAGTCGCGCACACTACACAATTGCAAGATAAAGCACACTTTTGTATTTTGGCCTTCCGTTTATTTTATTTTATCTTTTTAATAAATCACAGCGATGATAGGTACCATTAGTCATTAAAATAATTAGCTGAGAGTTTATGACTAAAGGCAAAAGGAATAGAAAATCCTTTTTGGGTTGCTGTACGTCTTAATTGGAGGGACACGTGTCGGTTCCTCCGTAGATTCCGCATCCCATCACGTGATTAAAAATGTTAGCCTACCTTCTTACTTCACGTGGCCAACTCATCCTACATCGTTACCGGCTCCACCATATTACGTTAATTAACTCAATTCCTTTCATCATCTCTCTCTTATCTTATGTTCATTTCTTTTTCCCTCCTTAATAAATAAAAAACATGAAGAAAGTTATCCCATTAAGTCAAGGTATAACTCTCATAAAAAACTTAAAACCACATTTTCATATTAGTTGCTAACAGAAATCGGTGTTAAATTTTTTAAATTAACACAATTTGATATTATAGCCAACAAGAGAAAAAACACCTTTTTTTTTCTTTGCTTTTTCGTTGAACTGTGGAACAAATGAAAAAAACAGGAAAGAGGGGAGGGGGAGGGGAAGAAACTACGACCTAGGGAAAACAACACCCTCCATATCTGCTCGCAAATACGGCATCATTCCAGCAGGGGGAGACTCCCAAACTTTGTGAGCATCCTCGCCATTAATTAAAGATTAAAAATATTTACAATCTTATTTCATTACATTTTATCTATAAAACTTGAAAGCAGTAAGATATATTTACAGGTTTATTAAGTAAGTGATGATTATATTTTATAAAATAAAAATTAAATACTAAAATGAAGAATCTCCTTTATGTTTATCTAGCAAATTAACCTGCATTTTTGAACTCCTCATGGTACAAATTTTGATTAAATAAAAATATAGTTATTTTGTAAGTTATATATCATAGGTAGTTTTTTTTTGTAACTTTATATGTTAGGTAGCTATTGTAAGGTGAGTGATTACTTTAGTCTACATATGAAGTTTTAAGATTAATTTTTACACACTGATTAGACACATTTCTGAATTTTTATTGATTAAAAATGTAAAATTATTGTACATAGAAATTTGTATGGTGAGTAGTTTTTTTTTTTTGTAATTATTATATGGTGAGTAGTTTTTTTTTCAATAATTTTGACAGAATTATTTGAATCAGAACATACATACTTACTATCTATTACTCAAAATTTATAAGACAAATTATGTATCAATTCATTATTGTTCAACGACTTTGTTGTGATTGATTTTTCCCTGAGAAAAACATAATCTAAAATGTCAGATATATTATATATTACCAAAATATGCACCATGAATTATTATTTTTCGCTAAATTTTATTTATTTGTTTATTTTCACTTTATTTTTAGAATATAAGAAAAGAAAACAAAAGAATGAGGTGATATGACGTAGGAGGATGAATAAGGGGTATGCTAGGCGAAGTTCTGCAGCAAGCCATGTGAATATGGTATGCAATACGGCAAAGGAGGGGAGGGGGTAGCATTTGTTGTTATAAATACGGGAGCATAGTCTGCAGAGCACGTGAGCAAGTAGGTAGTCACGTGCAATCATTCTGTGCCATTGGTGTACCCTCGCGTGCGGTGGGGACCCTTTTTTTTCCCTTCCTTTGTTCCTCTTTCTTTTCTGTTGCGACTTGCGGCCCTCGGCGCCCCTTCACGGCGTCATTCGCTATTAACTGCTGTTACAATCGTTATCTTACCTTACCTGCTCTCGTTTTCCGTTACGACCTTTGCCCTCCGTCTGAGTTTCCCATCCTAACGTTCTTCGCCTCTGAACCTCAATATCCAACCCTTTGTAAAGCGATTATAATTGAATTTATTCAAGTTTAAATATATTTTTAGTTTTTATAAATATTATAAATTTTAATTCTAATTCTTATAAAAAAATTTAATTTTAATCCAAATATTTTAAAAAATATTTGGTTTTAATTCTTAAAAAATTTTAATAATTTGGTTTAAAGAAACTCAAACTAATAATCTAAAGGACTTAAATTAAATTATTATAATTTTTTGGAGACTTAAAACAAACATATTATTTTAGTATAGAGACCAAAAATAAAACAAATTAAAGACAAAAATTTAAATCAAATATTTTTTGAAATATTTGGATCAAAATCATAATTTATTTTTTATAAGGACCAAAACTAGAGTTAGCAATATTTTTAGAGATTAAAATATATTTAAGCCTTCATTTTATCATAATTCTATTTCTATTTGGTTCTCAAAATACAATTACAAATGAGTTTCTAAATTCTATATTTCTATTTATGAGATTTTGGGTGCATTTATTTGTAATTATTTAGGCAAAAAATATCTTTTTTACTGAAAGTAATCATTTTTTATATATTTGAATAATTTTTTAAAAAAAGATCAGAATTTTAAAAAAATTTATTTTTAAATTTTTTGTAAAAACTGAAGAATGACTTTTTAAAAAAAAATTAATTTTTAATTTTTTCAGATATATATAAAAAGTGAGTTTGGATGAGATTTTTTGGGCAAAAAAATCACTTTTTTTATTAAAAAATTACTTTTAACATATTTGGATAGATTTTTAAAAATAATTCGAATATAAAAAATTTTATTTTCAGCATTTTAGTAGAAGTTAAAAAAAATAACATCTAAAAAAATTTATTTTTAGTTTTTTAAGTTGTATAAAAAATTTTAATTTCATAATTATTTTTAAAAAAAATTGAAACAAATACAACTAAATTTAATTTTTATAATTATTTTTTTAAAGGATAAAATAAATGCACCCTTAATTTATTGGCACTTCAAAAATTCTACGTTCAGAATTATATTTAAATTACTTTGATTATGACATTTTTTAAAATGCAAAAATAAAGTACTCTAAATATGCATTCATCAAATTTAGATACATACATCCAATTAATAATTCATAAATAAAAAAAAATCCATACAGTGAATAAAATAAATAACGGTACACCATTTTCTTCAATTCTTTTAATGAGATTATTTGCTTCGATGATTTGATGGCAGCCAAAGTGACTGATCGAACGAAAGAAAAACAAAAAGCCAATATAAACAAGTGGATCACTTGAACAGATAATTATTAGACCAAGACCATAACGAATAAAATAATTAACTAAGAAATTAAAAAAAAAAAAGGGTTGGGATTAATAAGTTGTGGTATTGTCGTGTGGGCAGCTCACCTGATTTTCATATCAAACAGTAAAGTGATTATTAATTAATGCGTGGCGTGTCAAAGGGAAAGGGGGGATGGAAATATGGAATATTAATACTAGTACACTAGTTAAGGGAAAGTGGGAAGGAAAAGGAATGTGTTATGGGCGTGGATTGGGAAATTTGGGATTTTATAGGAAGCTATGATATTAACCAAGTGTACGTGAAAGCACGTGGTAGTAGAAAGGACTTGAAGGTGGATGGGATGGGATGGGATAGTATGGCGGTGCCCTCTCTCTATCTGTGACTCTCTCTGCCTCTGTCGCTTTCTTTCTCGTGACGGTGTCACGTGGGGGTGGGTAAGGGACCCACCAAAATGCAACCATCAAAAAAAGTTTGTTTTAAAAAAATGCAAAAACAAAAGAAAAGGGGGAAGGGAAGGACTTAGTGGGGGCATGTGCTCTCCTTTCCCAACTGACCTGTCGTTTATGGGTCATTCAACTATGAAAGCGATCCACGGCAGAACTGTTCCTTCTTTCACATGACGTGGCTCACTCACGTGCCCCCTCTCCCGTGCTTTATTTATTTATTGTTTTTCCTTACTGTGTTTGTCGTTTACTTACACTTCATGTTGTAGCTCATAGGTGCAGCCCTGGACCCACCTATGGTAGGACAAATGTCTCCATCGACCATGGCACAGATTAGAAACAGCAATTACTCAAATTTAGTTTAGCAACAAGGGCTAATTCACCACAATATCACATATCATAAATCATGATTTGAATTTTAATTGGAAGAATCGCCCGGATTTAAATATTCAAATATGCTCAAACGTGATTGCCTTTAGATGAAAGAATACTCGTGAAAGCAAAAATATAAAATAAAATAAAATAATTCAGCAACACCGGGTGGAGTAGTACTGCTGCCAACCTCATGGGCCTCGCCTCACTCACCAGTCGCAAGTCGCACCCATCCCTTATTCATTCATTTTTCTCTTTGGTACACCATGTTGTGTGGCGTACTATTTGCTATTCTGCATTTCTCTGTTTGTTGAATCAAGGCATGTACAATAAAACCATTTGGTGATGCCTTTTACCTATCCACTCATTCTTACCCTCTCACTCTCCGTGTGATGATATCTATCTATACTTTAAAGGCAAAATGTAGACATACCCGTTAATATAAACTTCTAAATCCGAATAAAGGGTCTTAAATTTCTTTTAAAATGCAAATAAACCTTTTCATTTCTTCCACCAATGAAACAAAATTCTTGTATAACGTATTTATAGATGTTTATTAATACATATAGTAAATTGTCATTTAACCATATCATTTTTTGAATATACGTTTTTATGTTTAATTTAAATTCTACTGTAAAAAATAAATACTGTTGATCGAGAAACTACCACCTATACAAATAAACATATTCAAGTTTATTGTAGCCATTTAAACAAATAATTTTAACTCGCTTTTATTATAAATTTTTGAAATATTAGATTTTAACAATCAGAACGGCGACTTATGATGTCTAATTCTTTTAATAATGTTCTATTACATAATCAAATGATATTATAGGCCTTCCGGGGAAAAAAAATATGAAAATTATAGAATATACATACATCTGCATCGGTTTATTTTGTTTCTTCCAATTTTGTTACTCAGATTTCCTATGAACCTGGGCATCGAATAAGCTCTACATTTTGTTTTACATATGGTCTAATAAGAGCCCAAAAGGCCTAAACAACCAACACGTCGAAATGGGACAACTCTAGGGCCCAAAGAATCTTGTTCCTACAGAAAATCAGACAAAGACTGCAGAGCTAGATGAAAGGACCTGACCTGCCTGTCCAATGAACGGGCCTGCAAGCAACTCTACTTATATATGGAGTACAGAAGCAGTAGTTATAAAATGGAGAACCATTGAACCAACTTCATTACAGAGAATGAGACGACACCGTTGGTGAAACGAACAAATAGGTGAACGGGGTTGCAAGCTTTAGATGATTAATAAAATATATTTACTATTTCGTGTTTTTTTTCTTTAACATTTTTCTTTAAATTTATACATGAATTATTAGCTATGATAATTACAATTTATATTAATATAAAAAAATTATGCTCTTTAGTTCACATCGCATGAATATAATTTAATTTTCACATGAATAATTCGGATTCTACTTATCCAATTTGGGAGTTGCCACGGAATCGTCGGATCAAAAAACAAGCATAAAGATGTGGGATTTACCCCTTTTTTTTCATATTTCAAAACACTGTACTTCGACGTTCTGCAGCAATGCCCTTCGAATTTTTTTCCCACAATTTCATCATCTAGATCCATTTTTTCATATTTGGCAACTTCTTTTGATTACAGAGAGAAGTATTGAAATGCAAAAGAGTAATTCATTCAATCGCTGAATCTGACTTATATACAGAAGACTCTCGGAGTGAGAGAGTGCAACAACTCTAACTAACTAGAGTAAGTAATCTAAACAGAAAATAACTAACTGATAAGTAATTAATCACATGCCAAAAACCTTTTGCTTTTACACAATTTGCTTAGGGATGCTGCCAAAAGCGCCCCCTCCCCCAAAAGTCTAACGTTGTGGACTGTTAATTCTTCAACCCTCTGAAATGACAAGGTGCGCTTGATATATTTTCTGCAGCATGTGGGATGTACCACTTCCACTCCCTGTAGAATGCTACTTCCTGCTGGTTCTTTGGCGAGTCCCTTGCATCTTCTTCGCCTTGTCCATCATTTTCCAAGCCTTCTCGACATCTTTCAAGCCTCTCTCATTCAATCTGTCTCTAGAGGAACCGCTTCGGTCACTGGACTGCTGAATGCTGGGGGAAGCCACAGAATGAGGTTGGTCATCTGATCTGCCACGCGAAACGGAACCAGAATCTCTTCTATGACAACCCACGCTACCAGGTTGAACCGAACTGGAATGGAACTTCATCGAACCACTTCTCAGAGCATTCCAATTATCGCGAAGCGCCTGTATGTTACGCTGCACCTGTTGGACATTTGACAGAGGTCTTTTGCCTCTGTACCTACTCAACCTATCAGCTGAAGGAATAACAGGAGGAGATGACTGGTTTTGTTGCAAAGGACATGCTATTGCCCTTCTCACATTTGGCTCTACATTTTGTAGCTCTGATTCTTCGCCTTCATTGGTCTCCCGGGAAATAGCACAGTCGTAACAAAACCAATCACCTTCCGGAACAGTATAGCCCAGGCCAACACAGTACGTATGAGAAGCAGTATTGCAAAGTTCACAAAGCAGCAGAAGATTTTCATCCGTCACACCATGACAGACACTGCATTTGGCCTCAGCATGAGAATCAGCAGGACCAGTAGTCATATTCCCATAGGGATGATAAACCTACAACATGTAAGGTATCATCATTAACATAAATGCATCCGCAATAAATACTATTAGCCACAGAAATATAGCATTAAACAATAAAGCCTTAAATTAACCTTACCTATGATATATCTTCGGGTAAAATAATAAACAAAGATGAGAGTTGCAAAAGCGAAGAGGGAAAAAGGGACCTGGTCGCGGAGAGGGACCTTAACGTCCCGAGAGAAAGAGAAGACGCCGTGCTTGGGCGGCCTGCGAACGTTCGAGAACCTCTGGCGGCAGATGGGGCATCGGGACTCGTGCTTGGCCCACTCCATGATGCATGCGAAGCAGAAGTGGTGGTTGCAGCAGTCGATCTCGCCGGCGATCGAGGCGCCGCGCTCCGCGTAGCAGATCCCGCAAAATACAGGCTGGTTGTCGTCGCCGACGTCTGCGTTCGACGCTTCGGTTTTAAGGCGTTTGTTTGGGGAAGACTCTGAGCCGCTTCCGCTTGACATTTTCGTTGGGAACTCTCCGATTCCGATTGCGAGCGAAGGAGTTTTGAGGGTTTTGTGAATGTGAGGTGTGGATGAGAATTGGGAACAAGACGATGATGATTTTTTTTTTTTTTTGGCGTTAAGAGACGATGGTGATTAGGCCGTGGGAAGCCACGGCTCAACAAAAACATACCCGAACCCAAGCTGAGTCCAACACAGTAACATTGTAGCCCAATTCATGTTTCAATGGGATCTTTGGCCCAATGCTCATGGACCCAGTTTTCATTCTAGACCCAAAAGATTGCTTCCTGATACATCTATTTTAATTGTTAATTGTGAAAGAGGCGGTAACAGAAATGGTTGACATATTGCCTATGAAAAGCTGCACGATCCAGATGATCAACCCTCCCCCCTTCCCCAAATGTATTTGAGTGTGTAATGACCAAAAAAAAAAAAATTTTAAGTTAATTATACGGACCCAAAGAGAAAGTTAATTATGTAATTTAATAATAACTAAAATAATTATTTACCTCTTAAAGCAAATAATAACATATTAATAAAATAAAAAAAAATAGAAATAATTTTGCAAGAATTGAACTTTAACATCACTTAAGTGTCTATGAATTCTTCACGTGAAACGAAAGATTAAAATCACAACGTTTTTTTTTAAAAAAAAAAAAAGGGAGTGCATGCACGTTGCAATATTAAGATGTATGATATGCATAAATGACGTAAAAGGGATAGAAAAGAAGAGAAAAACAATGCACGTTACATAAATTCTTTCATAAATACCTATTGATGCGTGTATGTTGTAATGTAATTGTTGAATGTTTGAGAATATAGGAGAAACATGTAAAAATACATCTTGTAATATTTGAATGTATTATATGCATGAATAATATGGAAAGTGATTGAGAAGAACAAGAAAAAAAATGTATATAATAATATTTGAATGCATGAGAGTTAAAAGATGTATGGTATATTATAAGAGTTTAATTTATATATACTAATAGTATAAAATATTTTTATAATATCAATTAATAGAAATTTAAAGAGCCAAATTATAATAAATAATTATCCACTACAATAATTACCCACCATAATTTGATAAATTCTTGAATTTTTATTATTTATAGTGTAAAATTATTTTATATTATCAATGCATAAAAATTAAACTTATATTATAAAGATCATTTATGATCTAGTGAAAATCAAGAGGTGCATAACACATCTATTTGAACTTGGAGGTGGGATGAGTGAAAAAAGTGGGATGGATTTGAGTCAATGATTTGAAAAGCTGCCTTTTTTTTTTCTTATATTCATTCGCGTAAAATTATTCAATTATAAGATATTTCTATGTAAACTTGCGAACTAACTAGTTGATAGATAAAATGAAGAGAAAAGATACTTGTACTTCTTTTTTCAACTTGTCAACCTAGACACCATAGATATTCAACGTTGGGAAATTGTATACTAACCAAAGAAATTCTTGCATAGTTATGGAGTATCAGAATAAATATACTCTTGACCACTTATAAAATTATATTTAAACTTTAAATATTAGAAGAATCCACAATTAATTATGAAATGTCATTTTGAAAGTAATCAGAATATATTCAACCCAATGCTCAATAATCACATAAAAATTTCTCTAATAAGAATGACAAGATAGTATAGACCCACTACTGTCTGTCTATTTTCACGTATATGTTTAAAGTTGTATGCACAAATAACAGAACCCTAAAATAAATATTTATTTAGTCATTTAATATATTTTTTAACATTTTAATTTTGATGTTTATTTAATATCATGAAGAACAAAATTGAAGAGAAATGATATTTATATTCATTTTCAAGACTCATTGTAAATTTATAATAAGAATAAAAGATATAAGATAGTCTATCTATTACTTTTTCTTTTTCAACACCCACCAAATTTGTGTTTTTCTCTTTTATTATATACCTACAATGAGCCTAGACTCCATATAATAAGTACACATACCATTTTCCATATTAATATTGCAGCACAATTATCGTTTTGAAGTACACTAATTCACGAATAAAACCTCTGTTTCTTACGTACAAGTATGATACACGTACATATTCTGCACCGTCGTTCTGTAAGAGTCCTAAGAACTACAAAACTGAAAACAAAGGCAAAGCAAATTGTTAAAAATAGCTAAAAATTAATACATTGGATGTAAGCCAAAAATCCGCATCCTTTAAATTAACATATTCCTCAATAAAGGTTAGCGCTGCTTAGTGGATCGCTTCAAAATTGATTCTGCTCTTGCTGTAGCTTCCTCGATCAATCAGTTATTCTTAGGAGGGTGAGGTCTTGGAACGTAATAATCAGCGTTCAAAGGTATGAAGCCATCGGACATGTTGACTTTCGTATAATGGCCACTATTCCTTTTACTGAATTTATGCTTCACACTCAAAGTTCCTTTTACTTCTGCCTGGTTACACTTGCCAAGTATGCAACGGTCTTCTGCCTTGGTGATTGAACCTCTAGACATCATTTTCCTTCCTGGAACGAATCTCATCCTTTGATCCCTCTCACCAACTGCTGGGACACCGTGGTAAATCTGCTGTAGAAAATTGTCACAGGACTCTACTTAAATTAGCCACTTTTGTTTTTTTTGAATTATTTTATAACATGTACATCTCGTGTATAAAATACGTACGGTAGAACAATTATATAATTTCTGCGGGGGCACATAACTTACTTCTACGTTCACTGAACTTCTTGCCGTTTCAAGCATGCTTCCAGCGGCAACCACCAATCTCTTCTTAACTGAAACAATAATAAACATGAATTTTACAAAGGTGAGGAAAATTTTGCAACAAATGAAAAAAGGAAAGAGATTGAAAACTAAACACGAACAACACAACAAAAGAGAGGCTAGGAAATGAAGAACTAGCTAGTGAACCTTCGTGTTGGGTATGTGCGGTGGAGAAGCTTAGAGGTAGTAAAATGAAAATAAGGAGAAAGCTAGTGAACCTTGCCGACACCATCATTGCGATCCGAATAACAATTAAGGGTGTTAAGGGTATGTCGTCGAACAAAAAGAGGAGTGAAATCCTTGCGAAAGAGTGGAGGGTCTTTATTTATGGGGTCCAATTTTCTAGCTAGGTCAAAGCTAGCTAGCTAGCTTGATCTCTAGCCCTTTACGAACAAAGAATGCTTTATTATAATATATTTGTAATAAGGCTTCGGTGGTCGTAGCTTGGGAAAACTAAGCGAGTAAGGACAGCAATGTTCAAAGGTGCATGAAATGAAGAGAGATAACCAAAAGTAACCTGTTTGTTTGTGGGGATGGGATATACAGTATGTATGGCTTCAAATCACAGTGGCAGAAGAAAAAGTTGTATGATCGCGTGAAACGGAAGATACGAGATGTTCAGCGCTTGTCGGCCGTCGATCTCCGGTGTCGAGTAACTCCAGACTCCACTCCCTATGAAATTTCGTATACCTTTTTCGATCTTCGACAAGACTTGGAACATTTTAGTTCATTCAAAGGTTAATGTTAATATATTATAATTATAGGATGCCTTTGTTTGCGGTTATTTGAGCAAAAAAATTATTTTTTATATATTTAAATAATTTGTTAAAAATAATTAAAATATAAAAAAATTATTTTTAAATTTTTCTGTAGAACTTAAAAAGAATAACTTTTTAAAAAAAATTAATTTTTAATTTTTTAGTTATATGTAAAATTTAAGTTTTATAATATTTTTTTATAAATTAAAATAAAGGTACCCTAAGTATCATTATCATTACAACTTGAGCTTTAGTCAATGTGAAAGTTAGCGAAGATAGGAGAACTATTTAATTGGGCTTGCCTTGTGAAATTGTGATGTGTATAAAATATAGTTATAGATTTTGTAGTTATATCTCATTGTTGGACATAAGGTAGTTATATATTTATAGATATATCTCATTCATGGGGTTTAGGTATATATATATAGAGAGAGAGAGAGAGAGAGAGTGGGGGAGGGTGCTTTGAGATGAGAAGTTTGAAACTTTTGATTTGCTCATTATAACTAATCGTCTAATTATATAATAAATATTATTTAGTTTATAGATTTAATTTGAATATACTATCAGTATAAAGTTTTTTATACAGACATCCAATCATATATTGTCATATCAGTAAAAGTTGTTGATATAACCATCCACTACTTAAATGGTCATACAAATGGAAGGTTTTGATTAGATAACAGTGTAAAAAATTTTTATACTGTCAGTATACCCCAATTAAACTTAGTTTATTGTAAAAACTATCTACTATATTTTCCATATTAAAAAAAAACAATATACCATATTATTATAATTTTTTTTAAGGAACGGCATCACAAATTTATTAGTAATGGAAAATTACTATAAAAGTCACTGAATTCTTACTATACATCCAAGTATACATTTCTTGCCATAACTGCCATTGCCAGTAATAAATTTTTAATTACTAATATATTATTTTCTTTTATGTGACTAAGATATTATTGTTATCAAACAAGCGAAGGAAAAATTAGTTGTTAAGCTGTAAAAAGTTCACAGGTTCTATATGGTATAATAAATTGATAATCATGTATTAGTTATAAATGAAATTTTGAGAAATTATACCCTCAGTACTTTAATTGTATGTTTGATCTTAGTAGAAATAAATAAGAACACAATGCATATTTAAGCATTTAATAATTATATACTCAAACATTTTATAATTAAAAATTAATTTTAATATATTATCATTTTATAATATTTTATTACTATCAATCAATCATATCTTCTATTTTCTACCCAAAAAAGAAAAATCATACTTTCTATTTTATATGACTTTTCAAATAATTATAAAAATAGACATTTATACGTTTCAGGTATGCGTGGCGATTGGTAACGGAGAAAACCCATGGGCTTTTTCTCCGTAGAATTCATATATTAACTAATCATGTCGTGACAACCAGCTATATACCTATACAAGTATTTTAATTAACTAAATGTAACGATTAACATAATTTATAAGACATTTAGGTGAGGCGTGCCTCCCATTTTTGTTGCGGTCATAGGTGCCCCTGGCCAGAGTAAAGGGTTCAATTGGGGGTTAAAATAATCAAAGATTCTATGGATGATGGGAAAAAGTCGAAACACAGTGGACTATTTCAATCTCAATTTCAACGCTTGCTGTTTCATAGTTCATTTTTTTTATTTCGTATTTTACACTGGAAACACAGAAACTGACAGGTGACGCGACGAACACGGTAACCGCACATGGGTGAGTATCTATATCATTATATAGATTTAATTTGAATACGTCGTAAGTATAAAATTTTTTTTATATAAATATTTAATTATAAATTATTATATTAATAAAAATTTTTAATATAATTATTTATTATTTAAATAATTATATAAATAAAAAATTTTGATTAAATGATAATATAATAATGCACCTAAATTAAATTTTTATTATATATAAAGAATTTGGGCATTTTAACTTTTTTCATTTTACTTTGAATTTAATTGATATACATTGATAATATAAAATAATTTTATATTATCTATCAATAAAAATAAAAAAAATAAAAAATTATGATGAATCTCTCATTATAATAGTTGGTTATTTTTGTGAGTTAATATTTTATATTATTTTTATTGACTGATAATATAAAATTATTTTATATTATCAGTATATTTAAATTAAATTTTTTTACTTTTTACTATTATTTTTTATGTATTTTTTATTTTTTATTTTTAAATTTTTTTTAAAAAAATTTCTTAACTTTCCTCAATCCCTCTAATTCTATAAGTATTTTAAGAATAGCAAAATTTGGACAAAAGAAAATAATAATTATTTACTTTAATTTGATTTTTTAAAGACAAATTGGAATAAATTTTTAAATCTGTACCTATATATAAAGGGGATATCCCCATATAACTGTTTTTGATCTCTCTTAACTAATTTTTTTTTTTTCATACCCGGAACCACACCTTTATTAATATATATCTATATAATGTATTCTATTTCAACACTCATACTCATGTTAAAAAAAAAAAATCTCATACTCTCCACGTCCAAAAGACACTCATGGCCTCTTCCTTAAACGTGCTTAGAGTAGTTTCTTTTTCAAGTACCCCATATGCCCCCATTCGCACAAAACAAGATGCATATAAAACATATTACGTTTGTTTATATTTTTATTTTATATATATTGATATAAGATTATCAATCAAATTAAATTATTATTAATAAAAGCAACTCAGATCAACAAGACACTTTAACGGGCACAATAGTTCCTGTTAAGTCGCTAGTATATTTAATATTTCTACAATAAGTGTAATAAACTATAAGTAGTTATTTATGATGTATAAGAGTTTTTTTTTTTTTTCAAATTAACCTATACTTTATTAAATTTTTCTTGATATGAAATTCTGGCAGAGAGATCAAATTCTAAAATACTCTTAAAATATCTTTACTATTTCTACAATAAGTGTAACAAATTAAAAATAATTATTTATGATTTATAGGAGTTTGAAAAAAATGAATCTATACCTTATAAGTAATTTCAACAGTAGGATTAATTTCATAGAACAACCCAGTTGCAAAGATTTGTTCTTTCTTCCATGAATTATGTTTCTTTAGATTTGTTCACCCCCATATTCCCACCACCATGCAAATTCCACCAAGTCTTAAAGTGAAGCGCGATCATGTTCACCATCTCTGTGGTAGTGCTTTCAAACTATCCTCAATTTCCCTGACATCGAAACCCACCAAGTCTATGCCTACTATGCTGCAAGGCACTAACTCCAACACTAATGCCCCCATTTCATTCCCTGCGCGTTCTGCATCCGTTGTTCGCGTTCACATTGAAGAGGCTATTGACGGTGGAAGGGAAACAGTTTCAAATGGCTCACGTATTAGAGTTGAGGGGAAACGGTTTAGGTGTGTTTGGCAAAGGAAAGGAAAAGAGAAGAAATGAGCGGAAAGAAGCTGAGAAAAAAGAAAGTGAGTGAACTTTTTATTTCTACAAGCATATTTGGATGAAAGAAAAATGAGATAAAAGAAAATAAAAAAAAATTATTTTTTCTTATTTGTTTTGTGTAAAAAAAAGTGAAAGAAAAGAAAAAGATAATAATATCAAATGATAATTCTACCCTTATATTATTATAAAAAGGTATTTCAACTATAAATATAGAGTTTGGTAAAAAAATTAATGGAAATATAAAAGTTAATATAATTTTGTCATAATTTATCTATCAAAATAATATAAATAAATATAATAAAAATTGACCTCCTATATTTATATAAAAGAATTCATGTCTATATTTTTAACTTATGTTTAATAATTATATTAATTAATATCAAATAAAAAATTTCACTATTTTTAATTTACCAAATTTAGAATAATATCAACCTAAGTCAAACCAATATTAATAAAAATGAATTATCAAAATTATTTAAAATAAAATAATTATTTTAAATTAATCTAATATTTCAAAAATATTACTTAAAAATATGTTTTACCAACTAAACAATACCAAAAATATTATTTAGCGATTATTTAAATTCTTAACACAGCATAAAAGAAACTCAAATGCTTGTTTAAATAAAACGCTGGTAATGAGAAATTTTAAAATTTTACATAGCTTATACTTTGGGTGTTTTTTCTCTATTCATTTTTAATAATATAGTGATGAAGGAATTAAAATTATTTAGATAAAATTTTTACAAGTATTAATTGAAAGAAAAAAAAGGGAGATAAAAAAGGAGAGAAACCACGCAACAGCTTAAATTGTATTACGCACCTTAAGCCCCTTTTTGGACCCCCTTCTTTATCCTTCTTGGTGGATTTTTTTTCACCCACCATCTTATCTCACCTCCCTGTCTCTCTCACAGCATACTACTCCCCCACCAACTACCATTCACACTTCCCCTCTCTCCACCACCCTCACCATTGTAGATCACCCAAAATACCCAAAATAATTAAAAAAAAAATTAGAACATGATGGGACCGGCGTTTCACCACTACAACACCCTGTTATCATCGTGGCACAAACGAGAGTGGTGGTTGGGCTTTTTGAAGACGCATATAGGGAGAGCTAAGGAAGAGAAGAGGGGGTGTGAGAAAGAAAGAGGTTATAGAGGAAGGAGTGGATCAATTTGAAGTAGGCAATATTGGAAAATAAAAAGCCCCCTCCTTCTCCATTGAGTTTCTACTCGATTGGAGGGATTTTTGGTGGACCCAGTTACTATATGACAATGTTTATTATTTCCTCTCTCATTTCTTCCCATATCCAAACAAGGGAAATTAGCTCTTTTCTCCCTATTTCTTTCCCTTCCCTCTTGTTCCTTTCAAAATTCCCTCAACTAAACAAAGTGTAAATGTGGAGCATGGAGTTTTTATAATATTATCTTGTTATTAAAGTTTTTTTTTTTTTGATAGGGTCCCGCTGTTGAAGTTAACTAAAGGTATGAGTACAACAATTTTGAATGTAAATATAAATAAGTAATATGGATAAAATTGGAAAATAGAATTGTGATAAAAAAAATAGTTAAAGTGTCCCAACTCTTTTATATAGTAGTAAAGATAAGACTTTAATTTGAATATATAAATTTTATATTGTCATCCAATCATTTATTGCCATATCAGCAAGTATGGTTGAATCTCTCACTCACTACTGAATAGTCATGTAAATAGAAGGTTTTCATTAAATAACAGTGTAAAAATTTAGAGTTTAGGATTTAGGGTAAAGGTTTTCATTATGATATACTATCAATGTATCGCAATTAAACCCTAAAGATAAGGGAGTTGGACTATTTTAACTATTCTCTTAGTTATATTTCACTTTTCACTATTATTTTTCCCTTTTATATATATCTTTTTATCTTTTTATTTATTTTTAACTTTTCTCAACTTCTCTAATTCTATGAGTATTTTAGGAATAGCAAAATTTGGACAACAAAAAAGCAAAAAATAGTTGTTTACTTTAATTTAATTTTTTAAAAGACAAATTGAAATAAAATTTTTAATTTATAATAAAATAAATCAATCCACTAGTAAATATTAAATGGATGGACTTGGACCATCTTAACTTTTCTTAGTCACATTTTACTTCCCACTATTATTCTTCCTTCTTATATATATCTTTTTTCTTTTTATTTTTCTTAACTTCTCTCAATTTCTCTAATTCTATGAGTATTTTAGGAATAGCAAAATTTGGACACCAAAAAAGAAAAAAAATACTTGTTCACTTTAATTTAATTTTTTAAAGACAAATTGAAATAAATTTTTAAATTTATTATAAAATAAATCAATCCACTAGTAAATATTAAATGGATGTATAATGTGTTTTGGATAATTTAAAAAAATACTTTTTCAGAATAAAAAAATAAAATTACATCAGTCTATATTCATCTTTTATTCTGATTGATAAAATTATAGTTATTTTATTTTATTTTATTATTTTTGGATTAAGATGGATTATGTGACTTGAGTTAAAAAATTGGACTTTTCTTTTCTTCTTTTTCTTCTTTTTTCTTCATTTTTTATTTTTTATTTTTAGTTTTTTTATTTCAAGAATTCAAACAAAGTATGGTATTTACATATATCACTTTATTTCATTCAACAATCACTCTTATTTTCTGTAAAACATTTTGGCAATTTTTTTCTAAATGTATAAGATTATATATAAGCTCCAAAAAGAGTAAAACATTATATTTTCCCTGGTAATGAAGAATATACGCCATTTTCTTTCCTCTTTTGTAGATTGAACTTAATTTGCCACCTTGTCTGGCATTGCAATGTATTCATATATTTGCCCGAACTTCTTGAAATTTATTGACTAAAGAAATCTATCTAATTTTCTTTTAGGATGTGTTTATGAGTAAAAATTTTGGAGAGAAATAAATAGTTGTTTTTCAAAATATTCTTTCCCTTTTAAAATCTCAACGCCCATATATACCCTTACGATTCCGGCTCCTCATATTCTTTGGTTGACATTTTGTTAAAAGTGAATTGATTGAAGAAAATGTACGCTTGAATAAAAAGTGTATAATAATTATTATTTTTGGATTGAATATCGGAGAAATTATAGCTGGGCGAAGAACGTTCTAAAACAATCGCAAATAGTACCCTCTAATGTATGAAAGCATCAATTTATTCAATTAGAAAAATCATTAATGTGGGGAGGACATGAAAGATCTAGGATTAAATATCACTTTATTAATAAACAAATTAATGTTAAAAAACGAAGAGGGCTGCCTTGCAGAATCTAATGAGCATTCATATAGAAAAAGCAAAAGCTTGATCATATATGAGTACTAGTGTAGTTACCTGTACGATGCACTAGAAGATCACAAATTTTGAATATAAGAAGACTCATATAACTTAAATATATGATAGATATATTATTATTTGTATAAAAAATATATACAGTATCATCCATATAATATAAATATTTAGTATTACCTATAAATATAAATATTTAGTATTACCTGCTATTAATTATTTATCAATATAAGTTAATTATAACAATATTGCTTATTTATCTATCCAAGTTATTTTTTTCTTTTTTTGATCAACTACCTATCCAAGTTATATTCCAGAATTTATATACTTCCTTCAAATGTGTTAAAAATGCATATTCCATATATTAATATAAAATATAATGATAAATATAATGTGTATACTTCCTTCATTTGTGCTACATATAAATGCCTATCACATGTTTTAGATTAACATTTATAAAAACACTTTTATATGGCAAAGACTATCAAAAACTTTTCTAATGTGTATATTTCCTTTACTTGGGCCATTTATATGCTTGGAGGTGGATTTTCTAATACTATCAGATTTACTAATCACAACTGCTACACTAATAGTAACTATACTTTTTCAACCACATACACGACTATCAAAGACTTCTAAATTCCAATCTGCATAAGGTCTTATACCTGCCTTGCAACCACCTTGATAGCTAGGATGTAGGCCTTGTTTGGCAAAGTGGCGATCAATATCACCAGGAGATATTCTAATATGCTACAGTCAAATAACATCAATCTAGGTAGCCTTTTACCACATTGCCAATTATTCAACAACAGACTACATTCACCTTTGCTTCATGATGCTTGCCACATACAACCATGGGATTTATCAACTTTTGCAAGAGATCCGAATTGCAATAAGCATTTCAAATAAATAACATAAAACCCTAGTGTAGACACAATAACAACCAAGCATCAAAGAAACTCCAATAGTGAAGAAAAATATCAATAGTATAAAATAACAACTATCCAATCATCAAAATAACATCCTGGAATGGAAAGCAACCATATAATTTGATAACTAAGGATCCATTGTCTTAACTCCATACCAATAACTGAGTATTACAGTAGCTACAAACTCATCATAGGTACAATCCAAGTCAGATTGGCCATTAAATTCCCCAGTGTGCCAATACACATCTACATTATTATCAAAATATATAAAAAAAACTGTAGGCCCTAATCTATAATGCGTGCTAACATCCATTGTACTCATCGAGTATCTTTAACTTTAGTCTCATTCCAGCACTATACACTTTTCTACTAGTCATAATCCTCTCAGTTGTCTAGCATTTTTAATTTTCATTCAATTGAATCATAAAAAAATTCCAATTAACATCTACATTCGAAAAATTTTGTATGATTTTTACATTGAAGAATTTAAAATAGAATTCATTTTATATGAAATGACATAACAACTAAATATGAAGAACAAAAAGAATAAGAAAAACATATTGTGATAAATCCTAATTTTTGAATAGGAAGAATTTTTCTACCAATTTCAACAATTCCTTTGATGTCATGGACATTCCACCTAAATAATCCAATTTTTTATATTTTTCAAATCTAAATAAGTACAAATTATTTTTTCGCCAAATATTATTTATGCATATTCAATTGTACTAAAATCATGAATCTTTTTATTTTTTTATTTTATTTTGGTCCTTTTAGTTGGAAAATTTTTTTTAGATTTCTTTTCTTTATAAGTAAACACATCAATACTCAATCATCGCAAAAGGATGGGAGCTAAAAGTCCATATCAAAAACATACATAACATAAATTATTATAGCATGACACATAAATTATTAATATATCACTTATGAAAATCATCTAAAAAAATCACCTCCTGCTATGGCTTTTAATCATTTACTTCAACATAAGAAGACCATCCTCATGAATCTTTTCCTATGAGCAAATACCACATTGTTTAAGTAACATATTAACCAATGTAGGAACAAATGCAGTTCATATTGAGGAGATGTGTCAAATCTAATCAAGGAAAAGGAAATCCCCTAACCTGATGGACATATAAAGTCGTGTTGAAAAAACTACTCCCAAATAAAACAAATAATTAACTACAACCAAGAACTACGATTTATGCTGCATGATAAAAACATATTCCCAATTAAATTGCCCTACCTGAATAACAAAAATTCTTGTTTAAGTTTGGTCCTCATCACACATATTGCTGAGTTTAGATCATCTACCATAGTATGCCTTACTTCTACCTTTGTAGCAACCAACTGTAACTGAATTGATTTTTGTTGTGATGTTATCCGTTATACTATCAATTCTTTTATAGCTTGCTTTAAGTGAACTTTCACTAATCAAATATAACCACTATTATTATATACTGAATCAAATAAACAAAGCATTGAATAGAAAGAGTAAAAAATAAAGAAGTTATATCAATTCATGTATAAAGAAAGAATGAAGTTACTGCTTTCATTTAGGTACCGAAGAAATAGGTACTAAATATACATTATATCCATTATCCACTATCTTTATCTATTGAAGCAAATCAACTAACCAAATAAGAAATAAATAAGTAAAGAAAATATTTTTTTATTCAAAAATATTAGAGATGATCAATCAATTGAATATAAATATTAAAACAAATTATAATGACTACAGGACCATACTACATTGTAATGGCTAATGGCAAATTAGAACCAAAACATTATCTAAACAAAATTGGAACTATTACCTATAACAGTGTTTCATCTCTAATTGCACCATTGATATCCTGAAAAATTAACTAAATTAATGGAGTTCTTATAATATTCAAACTCTATTTCATAGTAGTAATGACATCTCTATTGTAGGAAAAAAAAATACTTTTGAAAAACCATTGTGCTTACCATAATAGCTCAAGTGTGGCAATTGCTGAAACATAAACTAAAAGTATCAAGATGCCTAGATGATATAGTAGGCTAGTAGGCTAGGAAGAAATGGAAAGGGAAATAGTCAAATAAGGAGTAGCATAATAAAAAAAATTATCAAATACATAATCTTGCAAAAAAATAGGAAACACATTACCAATCCTTGGAATATCACATTTTTATGTAACACATGGAGATAATCATTGCAAAAATTAACAAGTATTTCTGCAAAGTTCTACAAATAAAAGAAGAAATAACACATTACCAAAATATTCAAGATAAATTCATTAATACAATAGACTATGAGTAACAAAATACACACCACATATGGATCAATAAACATCCATAAACCCAAATAGTTAGAGTTGTCATCATGATAGTTCCTGAACAAATGCAAATAAACTATTCCATAAGAAACTCATACGCAATAAAAAAGAACAATAGACAAAACTAAAATAAAAATAAATGAAAAAAATAGAACACATCATCAAGGAATAAAATCATAACAATGATAACCAAATCAAATAATCAAATAAAAAGATATATTTCACAACACCAATATAAACGAAATCATGCACCAATTTCTTATACATTCAACTACATATCAGAATGACACTAATAAATAAAAATAACAAATTGAATCACAAAGAAAATATTGAACAAAGATGAAAAAATATCTTGTACTAAATTCCATAGATTAAAATAATAATCAAAACAAAAATAGAAGAAATTTGCAACAAAAATAAGGAAAATAGTGAAAAAAAGCAAGTATAATTAATGAGATAGAAGCAAACCAAAGAAACATAATCAAGTAATACTTATTAACCAATGAACCCGTTGTAAGAAGGAAAACCGAACCTACACTTTGCAGAAGAAAAAACATAAACTATAGAATAGAAACAATGGCAAGAAGGAGAAGAAAATCAAAGCATTACCAGAAATTCATAAGTTGAAAATATTTATACCAATAATTGAATTGGGATTCACCTTAGACAATAGCAATCTCGTACCACTATAGTACTACCATCTCCACCTCTTTGCCTTGCCTTAACCCAACCATCACCAACCATGCACCACCGTCAAAGCATATCCAAGAGTGATATGTCTATTTGTAGACTAAGCAAATCCAAGAGTAGAAGCACCTAATGAACAACATAAATAAAAAGATTATATTGTGAACAAAAGAAATAAAAATACCAAAAAGAAATTAAGATTCATAAAACTTGACAGAGGCGAGCCATTGCACCTCCTTTATGTCTTCCACCACAATAAACACTTCTGCAGCATCATTGAACTCCATACTGCAATCCCTTTCATCTTGTTGTATACTAGCCTTCCTTGTGCTATACTATTGTCAAGACATCAACTATCCATTCATGCACTATAGTCGAGCTCCATTGTTGCTTCCATCACCAATCATGCTTGCGACACCACCAGACCGTTGATGCATCATCTTCCACCATGAATTAAAACAAAAGAAATAAAAGAAGAGATTGAATAGAAGATAAGAATGAAAAAAGAAATAAAATAGAAATTACTTGAATATTAGGTCACAGATTCATGTTGTGGTTGCACTTCCTCATGCTTCAAAGGTAAATGCTGGAAATAATTTCAATCAAGGTTAGGGTAGATCAGAAGTCGCAAGCAGAAGGAATTCTAATAGATGGACAGAAAAATATTCTATTTTATAGCATTGGATGAAGATATATAGTGGTAACTAGTAAGTCTTCCTTTGTAAGCCTTTTCCTCATCTTTGAATATTTGAAAAACTTATCAAGTAAGCTTTTTCGTTTCCATGTGTTGAATGATGGGATTGGGAACAGTGTTCACTTCATGTGATTGGTCAGTATTGGTGGCAAGTTGTAGATATTTATAGAAGAATACATATCATTGGTCAAGTAAAATGGCAGGTGGGTAAGAGTATTATTGGAAAATATGGAAAGAGAAAGAGAAAGAGGTAGTGATATTGGAAAGTGTGCAAAGAACTAATTTTGATTGGTTCTCATGGATGGCTATTATAAATCTTATTCTGTATGTTTCTTGTTTCAAAGCAATTAAAGGAAAATGAAGAGATGCATTGGTATCATAAATAAAATAAGACCATGCAAGATGGAAAATGGACATAATGATTAGTATGGGTGGAAAGTTATAGATATCTATAGAAGAATACATATCATTGGTCAAGTAAAGTGGCAGGTGGACAGGAGTAATAATTGATGACATGGGAAAAAAGAAATTATCAAAAGAATTAAAAGGTTTTTGAAGAAATTGGAATTAATTGGAAACAATAAATGATAGAAGAAGCCGTTGCCTTGCTTGGTGTGATTGGTCAAATATAGATGTAGGTGATATGAGCATTAATTACTAATAGAGAGAGAGAGAGAGAGAATGATTACTGCATCGGTTATGGAAAAAATCTAATCATGTGGAATAAGAAAGGATCGCAATTAGGAATAGAAAGAATTCAAAGAAGATATGATAACGTGGGTATAATTGGAAAGATTGATAAAAATTTGATCCTCATTAATTGATGAAAGAATAATGGGGCAGGAAGAAAAAAAAAATCACAAACCAAAGATTCTAGAAGGCAAAAAAAAGAAGAAGAAAAACCAACCATGGCCATGCATCCTTCTGCCTATGACCACCTCCTTCAAACCCTTAACACCAAATACAGCAGCAAGCTCATACCATGCCACACTGTCATCTCTATGACCAGCTCCCTACTCGTTGAATATGCAATTCTTACATAATATGTTAAGTGTGGTGATTTAGGGATTTAATTGTATTTGGTTGAGAAAAAATGAATAAAAAATGAAGAGAAAGAATAAGCCTCTAAAAAGCAAGAGACAAAGGAAATTTAAAAAGAAAAATGACAAATGACAAATATAAATCAAGAAGAAGAAAAAAACCTATGAAATTTGGAAGGAGAAAGAAGAATAGGGATAAATAAGAGGAAAATGAAGAGGTGTATAAAAAATTATTCCCAATAAACTTTGAAGAGTCTTCTTTTAGAAATTTTTATCAAATCAATTGTTTTAATTTGGATTGAATTGGATAAATGGATTAGAAAAATGGGATTGGTCAATTTTGACAGCATGTGTTTAGATACCAATGAGTAATCGATGAATTAGTTGAACAAAGTAAATAATTGATTGATTATTTGAGTTTTTAGAATTTAAAAAAAATAAATAAAATTAATTAATCCTAATTAGCTATTCTAGGAGGTGGAATTTTTTGGAGGGAAATAAAATAATGCCTAATTCGCAATACGTTATTGTGAAAGTATACTTTTTAAGCTACTGATTTTAGTTTTTGAGAGAAACTTAGGAAAAAATGAATATGTATTATATTGTTAAAAACTTAGTTGGCGAAAGGTTTTTCTCAAAGCTGTTCACAAACTCTCATGGGGTTCAAACCACACCATACGCTTGTCGCATGTATTTACATATTTTCACATTGACCGTTTTACTTTAATCTTTTTGGCTAGATTTCCTATACACAGAGAGTCAAAAGGTCTGAAAGAACAGCGGGATATTCCATGTTTCTGCTCGAAAAGTGGAATTAAAAACCTTGCCATAAGATGCAAACTGCCACCGCAGCGTTCATTTTCTTCTAGGGCTGTTGTTTCTGTATCCTTTCTACATATATCATATACATATATGTATTGGGAGGATAAAGCTTGTTACACATTATTATTTGTGTACATCTCTCACATCTGAAAATAAACGTGAGAAAATTGGAATATGAGTAGGCAGAAAATGAAATAATATTAGCTGTAATAAGACATTACGTGTGTGTAATTGACATAACGTCTAAGAAAATATTTTCCATATGTTATAAAAATTGAAGATAAGTTCTAGTGAGTCTACTTGATAAATCAATAAGTCATCCTCGTTAATAAGTCATTAACATAGGGTCACTTAATATACAATATTAATTCACGCAAACTATAGCTGGGATTGGGCCAGTAATGATTTGGCCTGGGCTAGTTTTAAAGTTTGTGATAACTGTTAACAAAGGAAAAACTTTAAAATACCAATTTTTAAGTATAAAGGCAATAAATTTATAGTATGTTTCGTTGAATAGGCTAAAAAAAGTAAGCAACTTAACTTTTATAGTTTATTTAATTAGTTTAACTAAACATATACAACTAGGAAAGTAGAAGTAAGTCATTTTATCTTCAATGATGAATTTACTTACAAGTTGTTTTATCCATATTTTTATTTCCGAAAATTATTTTAAGACATTATTATTATGAAAAAAAATATTTTTAATGCATTGTTAGTGAAAATGTTACATAATTATTCAATTATATTTTGCCACATTGTTAAAAATGTTTTGCTCTTACATTAATTACCTTAAATGTCACACAAATAATTAATAATGATTGATTACCAGTGTAAAAAATTGTACACTGATGATTTATTAAAATTAATCTAAAAAAAATTAAACTTACATCTAATAAGTTTGATATGTTATATAATTATTAGATCATTAAATGAGATGTCAATAAGATTAAGTGATAGTTTTTCAAAACTTTTTTTTTAATATATTTTTCCTTTTTTTTAACTCTCCATTTATCTTGAGGCCCTCAGCTGTGAATAGTTTGGATTTATGATGCACAAACACTAACATGGATACAAGACATAACACGACACGGACATAGGGGACATACCAAAGTTTAAAAATTATAGGACACGGATACATACATATATATATATATATATATATATATATATATATATATATATATATATATATATATATATATATATAAAATTAAAAATTTAAAGAAAAAGATTTATTATTATATAATGTTATTTATATAAACTTTCTTTATATCTTATTTTCTTTATTCAATATTAGAAATTTTTTTAAAATTCAAAATAAATTCAAAATTTATGTATTATTTCATTTATCAAATTTTAAATGACCTTATCTATAATATTTTTATGTGTTGGGATCATATACATATGTCATTAGTATATTATGTAAGATCTAATATGAACACATATCTTACATGTAGACACGGTAACCGAATGATGTATCCGTACTTCATAGGATTTGGATGTTAATAAGCAAACCCTTATTTTACTCGACACAAATTACACAATGTATGTTGCTAAATTAGGGTAAAGCATGGGCCAATGGAAAGCCCATTTTATTGTCTGTCTTTCGATCCATTGGAGTAATGTTTCTTGATCCAACAACTAGCAATGGCCCATATTTAGCCTATTTTTTATTTTTTGGGCAGAGAGTAATTGCCAAGGCTGCTTGAGTCCATTGAAAACCAAAAACTTTAAAAATTAAAAATAACCAAATAAACTTTTTTAACGCTGCTTTGTGTTTTCCTGGTTTGTGAAATATCACCTGAAAGGGGAAAAATATCGAAAAAAAAAAAGGAAAACATTTTTCGTAAAATTAAATTTAAGGAAAAGATTCAACTCATTATGGGGTGAAGATATACTTTAGTTATAAGCAAAAAAGTCAACTAATCAATTAAGTCAACTCTTATCTTTTAAAAAGTTACTTTTATTTATATAACCCTATCATATATTTTTTTCCGGGGGCTCTGTCCCAATTTTGAGGCTTGGCCTCATGTCCTGGTTAGTTCTTCTTAGTTGTTATAGTTATTTTATTGTAATAGTGTTATTCGAACATAATTTCGTGGACATTCATTATGTCATTTAGGAAATTATATATAAATAAGTGGATGTTAATTATGTTGCTAGTAAGTTTGTTTATAAGAAAATATAAGAAATTATATGTTTATAATTGAAGCTTTTAGTTATTTTATTAGTAAATTTGTTAGAAAAATAATTTGTTTATTATTAATTTTTTAACCATATTTATTAAAAACGTAACAAAAAAAACCAAAATTCCTAAATGTCTATATATCGATACCAAATATATAAACTGGTGTCTAGAATATATATGAAAAAAAAAATTCTCATCGTATACAGTGGTGGGTTGACCATCTATCAACTATAGTAAATAAATGTTTTAAACATAGCGTAGCTTATTTTTTATATATAAAAAATCTTACTCTAAAATTTTTCTTTTAAAAAACTGGTGGAGAGATTTTCATTTGGTAAATACAGTGAAATCGAACTTTCTAATAAAGATGACAAAAAAACTCACCAAAACTGATATCTACAAGGATTACATACAACGGTGACAAAAATAAGAATGGGAACAAGTTTAGTCTTCACAGGGATGGGGAAAAGTCCCTATTTGATAAATGGGGTGGGTGTGGAGGATGAAGTCCTCATCTCATGTGGATCCATTAAATTCCTATTAATATAAATTTACTTAAATATCTTAGTATATATAAATATATAATTTTATAAAACTCTACTCATGATATTAATGTCTTTATGATTTGGATATTTTTAATTATTTTTAATAAAATTGTATTATATATTTTATTTTTAATTTGGATTATATTGTATTAGATAATATTATAATAAATTATAGATATTTATAAATATTTTATTTAAATTTAAGAATATTTTATTTAAATTTTTTTCTTTTTTAAATTTTTTATATAAACTCATAGGAAATAGGAAATAGAGAATAGAGACTCATAATGGAGATAAAGACAAGAATAAAGGCAAAATTTTAAATGGGAAGAGAGAAGAGAGGTATATCTCCACCATATGGGAACTCATTACCATCCTTACTTTCTAATAAGATGGTTAGTCGACAATCTTAAGGCTCATTTTAGAATATTTATGTTATCATGAAATATAATAAATTTGAATCGAAATTTAGAAAGACAACAAAAATAAAAATTATTAAACTATGGCAACAATATGACGAGTACTTATCGCAGGTTTTTTATTTTATATATAAAAATTATAGGTTAAAATTATGATAATACGAGATAATTTATGAAAATACGAATCTGTGGGAATGATTAACGCATTTTGCCACATTGTATTTAGATTTTATTAATTTTTTAATCAAAATCTACACTTGTCATGGCAAAATTTGAAAGGTAATCGATAGGTCCTTGGGGCACGTGCAGCAATCCAATATGTATATACTGGTCTTCAATTTTAAAAGTCTTCTTGAATCTGCTGTTTTTAAAAAATGATTATATATATTTTCTAAAATATAAGACAGTTTATTTTATAATATATTAATTCATTTGTCATTTATATTAACTTCTGTTTAGTATTTTTTTTATATTTATTATTATATTATTCAGATAATTATTACATTGATAAAAAATTTTAAACAGAATTTATATTTAAATTTAAATAATTGTGTTAAATATAAAAATTAATTAATTTGTTAATTACATTAATAATAGTAAAATTAAATAAATATTTAAGAGTGATAATGTCATCGCTAATATTTTAGAATATAATTTTTAATTAATAAATCAGTATTATTTTTGTTATATTTGCTTTATTAGATTAGATTTTTAATTTGTAAAAATTAAAAATAGAAGTAATAATACTGAACTGTTTATTTTTTTGGGTAAAAATAATTATAGCTGATTTTTTTAATTTAATTATAGCTGCTTTTTATAAACTTATTTTTTGTTTTTAGTCAATAATAGCTAAAGTAAAAACATATCAAACTTTAAATTTAATTAACATACTAAAATTTTAAATTACATTAACTTAAAATGGGTTGATTCAATTTTGATAGTTCGAGTTTTGTTTTTGATATAATGCAAATCAATTTTTATTAAAATTTAAAATATTATGAATTAAAAGTAATTTAACTCATAAAAAGAAAAATGATAAATAAATAAAAATAATAATAAGTGTAAATTGGATGAGAATGATTTCAAAAATTAAAATTGAAATTTGATCTAATACAATCTAATCTAATCCAATCCAATATAATAAATTTTAATCTTAATTAAGGATATTAAGGAAAATAAGACTCATGTGTTCAACCTGCCCCGACCTGTCTCAAACCACAAGTCATGTAGGCCGAGCCGCAATAGGTCAATTTTTTTGGTGAGCTAAAAATGTCATCTTGTCACACTAAAAAGGCAATTTGAGCAGGTCAACCCAATGAGTTAAACCCATTTTGTTATCTCTAATAAATTATTTATCTGGTTAATTAGGTGTATTGATAATCTCTTACTTTATATGATTATGTTAGATTTATTTTATTGCATCTAAATTATTATATATTTTTATTAATATCTCAATGGTTACAAAAATTGGACCATTAGTGGTCCAAACTTTTGCCTAACCATGTTAAATGCTTTCTAAAAAAATACCACTCTTCTGCCACAAATCCAAATGAGTCAAAAATCGTCTCACATTTTGCCACTCCGCAAGTAGAAATATGTCAGATTATTTTTTCTACTTGGTGGCAAATTCTTTAACAAATTTTTCATGTCACATAATTCTACATATTTGAGAACGAAATCTCTAATTTTGACCCCATATTTCCATAATAAAATTTAAAACACAATATTCTTAATCCCATATATAAATAACATAGCCTTTAAAATAATATTTATCCTAATAGGTTGGCTTCGTTATTTATATATGGGATTATAGTATCAATATAACAAGAATATTGTATTTTAAATTTTATTACAAGGAAATGGAGTCAGTGTTAGGAATTTCATCCCGAAAGATGTAGAATTGTGTGATAAAAAAAATTTGTTAAAGAATTTGCCATACAACAAGTAGGAAAGCGAAAAAGGTAATCTAACATATTTCTACTTAGAGAGTGGCGAAATGTGAGATGATGCATTTGGATTTGTAGCGAGGAGTGATAGTCTTTAGGAAGTATTTAACATGGTTAAGCAAAAGTTTGGACCACTGATGATCCAAACTTTTGTAACCATTGTTATATTAATAAAAATAATGTAATGGTTCAAATGTAATAAAATAAAATCTAATATAATCATATAGAGTAAAAAACCATTAATACGCTTTATTAACCAAATAAAATGATTTATTAGAGGTGATAAAATAGGTTTAAAATTCTTTCATACTGATAGTATATAAAATTAAATTTTTAAGATAAATCTATGTAATTAAATATATTTTGTATATATTGTGAAAAAAAAGGATCGAAAGCCAAGGTCATTCACTCATAAATACAATTAGGTGCCTAAATGGAGAATTGAACTCCTTTCACTCGGATCAATATCTTGTTGATAGCCATGATTTATTATTTACATTATATTTGTATAATGTTAATAATTAGTAATAATACATATTTTAAGAGATAATATATAAAAAATATAATTGATTTTAAATAAATGTGAAACTGATTTTAATACTCAACTGATTTTATTGCGTTCATGGTAATAATTATAGTCTTACAATTAAATACATTAACCTTTATTAAAAACACAAAACCAAATAAAAAATTCTCAACTACAAGTGGCGTACTTTAACTTTTGTTTTTTTAAACTAAAACAAGATTTTCTCAAATCACTAAAAACATAAAAATTATTTTTTTTATTGTATAATGCAATTACAATTTTTATGGCATTCTTATGAGATTCCTATGATTATTTCATATATTCCATTACATGTAAGGGAAGATCATGTAATATGCTTAGCCGTCACTGCACATGTGTGCATGGAGGCGGTTGAGTGGCTTGCTTGAGTAAAAGTTATTTATGTAATATAATTTTTTTATTTTATAATTTATTAATTGATTTAATTATATAATTTTGTGACCATCAATTGGTTTAATATATTTAATTAATTAAATTTGATTTAACTGATTTAATAAATGAGCAACTAGTTGAACCAGGGACCTAGTAACCCAGTAATTTGACTAAGTCCATTACCAGGTCAGATTTTATAACTATAGTGAAGAGAAAATGAATGTTTTTTAAATATACCACATTTAAAAGGATTATTAATGCACCTCATATTGTGACCATAACATGAGAAAGGTGCATCAAGCACCATACTTAATAAGATGCGTAGCATTCGCCACCCACACTTCAACTTTTTGGCTGCACATTTCGCCGTGTACTAGAGAGAAATGCTTGCCAATACAGTAGCTCATTGATATCTCAGTTTTTGCTATAGAAGAAGTAGATTTTGTTTAAAAAATTATCAAATACTAAACCTACATAATGTATGACAAAATGTGTTTAACTTTTCCATACATATGTGTTTATACAAATAATCCCATACTATTGTATTTATTATCCATAATTCTCATATAAAAAATAAAAAGCCCTCATAGCGTATACGGAAAAACTTGAAAATAATAATTTCATTTTTTTAGCAAAAGGTAATTCCTTTGATGGCATAAGAATTTGACAGATACACAAAAGGGCGTGTTTGGGTGTGTATTTATATAAAATATAAAATATATATGATATAAAAGGGTGCCGACGGGGGGTCGTCAAAGAACAGATGGAAAAAGTATTAAAGTGCAACAACCATGTGGAAAGCACTTACAGCGTACAAACGACAATCTGAAAATAATAACTCCATGTATCTTTTAGTTGAGCCTTCCTTTAATGGAAGAAGTTAAGGCTACAACATATAAAAGAGATTGCATTCTAGAAAATAGTTTATCACGTTTACTTTATGATAAAGTATAATAAAATTTATGCCGTTTAAATCAAAAAAATAAAATTTATGCCGAGAAAACGAATATAGCAAAAGAATAAAAAAGAAATAAAGTGCAAAGACGATAAAATAATCAATAAGCACTTAATAATGTGCAAGGAAAGAAGCTGAAATATCAATTCCACTATTATTATTATTATTATTTTGCCTGAAGGTGAAAGGCAGTTCTTTGATGAAACAGGCAATTAATGTTATGAAGGAAAAAAATAAAAAAAGAAACAGTCCATCATTCACACGTTTGTTTCGTTTTGTTTTTTTCTCCCAAAGATTTTCAGTATTTCTTCATTCCCCTTAGCTCTTAATGAATTCTTTATTCTTTTAAGAATTAAAGTTTAAAAATTGTTTGATAATTTAAAAAATTAATTTAACATGGTTAAAATATAACTAGCTATGTTAATATGTATTTTAAAAACTAAGCAATGTTTGCTTTGAAACAAACATAAAAATTAGTTTTAAAACATACGTCAATAGAACAAATGATAAGATAATATGATAGAAAAAATGAGATAAGATAAAATTAACTTAAAATTAATTTTTTAGAATTAGTTTTAATATTTAATCTAAAATTGATTTAGGTAAAAACTAATGATAATTTTTTTTATTAACTATCAAATTTTATTTATCTAAAATCTAACTCAGTAGTACTTAGAAATTTAGATTTTAAAATTGGCAAACTGAGTCTTTAACTAAGTTGATGACTGCCCTTCTATGCTATTGAGTTTAGCAAGCATTTATGTACAACGTTTAACATGATTATTACATAAGTTTATTCCACTTTAAAACGCAAAATAATTATGACTGGGGAAAAGAATAAAAAGAGATCCGAGTTACGTGCAATGGTGCATATTAAGCCATAATACAAGTGAGATCATTGGCGTTTAATTAATTGGCTCTCCCCGATGGATGCTATAGTGCCTTTGCATTGTTACGCATTTAATGTATTTTTTGCTTTTAACCATTAGAAAAATGAAATGTATTCTTAGAAAGATATATATTAGAAAAATATGATGTAAGAGACTCCTAATTCATGGACCCATCTTGCTGCCAATGATAGCCATTCTTCTCCCAGCCATGTCCTTCACCACTGCAACCTACCTGATGCCTACCACTATCAAAGCTCATCGCATCCTTAGCCGTTGCTCGCCTCTTCACCTTGTGGTCCTGACTTCACGACGCCATTAGCGCCGCCGCGCAACCTCCATAGTTGTTGGTCTACGTCCATTGCCGCCCCCACCCTTGACCACATTCTTACCGAAGAGGTAGTTGAACGAGAGGTTTAACGTTCTGGTGAAGGACTGAAGCTCGTCGATCTGGTCTGGGATCAAACCTTCTAGAAGGTTCGCGAAGAGGTCCAGCTAGACGAGTCCTTGTAACTCCGGCCACGTAGTCGCCGAAATCTCATTAGAAAAACCTGTTTTGTGCAAGGATGAGGCACTGGAGATCGGAGCAGTCGTGAAGCAAGTTGTGGGTGAAGCCAGAGGTTGTTGTCGGAGAGGTCTAAGTTCTGGAGGTTATGGAGGGATGGTGCTGATTACCAAGGATTCGTCTTGAGAGATTTTTATTGTGCATCATTACTTGTTTAATGTGCACCATATCTATCTCATATACACCATATACAAGCACACAAATCATTTTTTCATCAACTAAAAATAAAAAAATATACTAAATATATAACAATACAAAGGCACTAGAGAATTGGCGTTACCTCTCCAACAATTGTTATTCTAATTTTTTATTTTTATTTTTGAAATTTATTTCGGAGGGTTGGAAACGCCGCAACGTGTGCGTAAAGAGAGCGCGAGACGGCGTTCTTCCTCGTATTCCGGATGCGACAAGAGGCCTTCGAATTTGTAGTTTGCAATAAAAAAAGAGCGAGAAAAAATAGAATCAATAGGGGCATTTCGGTCACTCCACGTCCCCACGCGTTATAGCCTTCTCTTCCAAACCACAACCCAACCCAACCCAACCAACCGCAACCCACAGTTTCCTTCTTCACACCACACACTTGTTTTGTTTTTTCCCCCTTTTCTTCTTCCATCAATGGCAGATGTTACCTACCTCCTCCACCACCACGAACCCGACGATGACCCTCACCAAACCCTAACCCCACCATACTGGTCCCCTCACGAATTCAACTTCTATGCCTCCGATCCCGAATTCCCCCTCCAGCCCGAACAACCCCACCACCCCCACCACCACGATTTTACCGAACCCGGTTCATCATCCTCCATCCTGGACCGGGAGAACCAGGTAAATTTCGTCATGGATCTCTTCCAGCAGCGCGTCGAGCAGTCCCAGGTCATGGGCCATCCCCTAAACGACGCTGTTTTCGCCAACGCCGATTTCGGAATGGACATGGACGCTTTGGGCATCGATTTAGGGTTCCACGCCGACAGGGCCCCCGCCGCGGCCGCCGTCGACGACGACGACGACGATTTCTTCTTCGGAAGGAGGGTTTCGGGATCCGAATCCGGCGAGGCGGCGCCTTTCGAGAACTGCGTCCGCCTCGTCCGGTTCGGATCGGACTCCGACGAGGAGGAAGATAACGGCGTTATCGGAATCTGCGTGCATTCCGACGAGGAATACGAGAACGACGACGTTTCGAGCATCCCTCTGTGCTGGGACTCGCTTCAATTGGAAGATAACAGAGAAAACAACGACGATTTCGAATGGGAGGAGGTTGACGGAAGGGTCGACGAGAGGGAGGTTCTGAGCATGCTCACCGTCGAGGACGATAGATCCGTTTCGGTCTCCGTTTCACCGATCACCGGAGTCGAAGCAGAAGAAGCCGAAGAGGGTGAAGAAGTTAACGTTGTGAGGGTTGGGGGAATGGAGAATTTGGAGTGGGAAGTGTTGTTAAACGCCAACAATTTGGACACACTCGCAAGCCCCGAATTGGATCACGATTCCGAACCCTATTTCGGTGATCACGATGATTATATTTATACCGCAGAGTATGAAATGATGTTTGGCCAATTCGCTGAGAACGATAACCCCTTGATGGGTAGGCCTCCGGCTTCGGCTTCCGTCGTTCGGAGCTTGCCGTCGGTGGTGGTGACCAAGGATGACGTGGAAGGGAACAATGCGCTGTGTGCCGTTTGCAAGGATGAGTTTGGTGTTGGGGAGCATGTAAAGGTGTTGCCTTGTTCCCATCGTTACCATGGTGATTGCATTGTGCCTTGGTTGGGGATTAGGAACACTTGCCCTGTGTGCCGCTACGAGTTCCCCACTGATGATGCTGATTATGAGCGTTGGAAGGCACAGAGATCTGGCCGGAGGGTTTGATGATGATTGATAAATGGGGTCAGATGTGGCTTGAGAGGTTGTTGAACTTTTTAGGTTGTCGAAGGGTATAGAATTTTTTTTTTTTTTTTTGAATTTGCTGTTAATTTTTCTGATTTTGACATGAGATTTGAGTATAAGAATGTTTAATCTTCTAATTGTGCTCTGGATATACATCATAGAAATGAATCAATTTTCGGAAAAGGAAAGTGTGCATTTGTTGTGCTTTCTGAATGTTACTATTCATATTAATTGTTATCGTGTAGAATTGTTCTTCATGTGCATATTGGAACAATGTGAAGTGCAAACAGGTCCCTTTAATATATAACCTGAGTGATTGATAAATTCACTAGTTGCAACCATGATCGTATACCATGGAGGGACTGGGGGAGGCTTGTCTTTTAAAGCTTGCAAACGGGTATTCCATGATCATGATTCAGGACTGAGTTTCACTTTCGCATGTTAATAGAGGCATTGATCAACTTTGCCTTTAGGATGTTTTCAGCTCTCTGCTTTTGTTCTATTGTGTTATTTTATGTTGCCTTGTCTTATCGTCATGTTTCACAAGTCTTCTTTTGTGGTTGAATTGTGTTTTCTGGGACTGTTGCTGTAGTACAAATGTTACTATGTTAGACAACCAGATAGCAGCTATGCGGCACAACGGCATCCTTTTGCAGTTAGTCTAACAGAGGGCGATACAAAGTTACGAACTATCGCTCAGCCACTTGCTGATAAAATTAGCATTGTCTTTATGACTTCATCAATAGTAATTTTTGTTGTGCATAGTCGTATACATTCATTTGTTTGGTGCACTAACCCCTTAATGGAATAATTGGGGAATACGAATATTACATTCTTGTGAGAGTTGCTTGAAATCTAATATTTGTTATGGAAAATGTTATTTTGGTTGGTAGATCATAGAACCGTGGAGATTCATTACTTTCTTAGAGGTGTACCTATACTGCAACGTTAGAGCAGTGGCTTGTATGCGGGCATTTGTGTTTGACTGAGTTATATGTTGTAAGATTCAGTTATGCTTTGCCATTGTGTTCTGCAAATTGTTCTTTTTCAAAAAGCTGTTGCAGCTTTAGGCAGCTTTTTGATGTGTATCTTGCAAATAATGTCGTCCTTGGTGTTAAATTGAGTAAACAGAGAACATATGTAAACCTCACCTTTATTAACACTACCAGAACACTTCCCTGTTCTCTAAGTTTCTGTGATATACATGACTATAGAGTTGCTGCTGGCTGCAGCTACAAAGTGATTGAGTTAATTATTTTCAAGTTCAACTTGACAGTGTTGTGAAATGCTACTGATTTACTGCGGATGAGAATCCTTATCATAGCCATTATTAGACTTTTGATTCGCATTTGTACTATATTTGCAGTGACTGGGGAAGAAAAGACCTTCAAAAGGCAAGTACGTTTTACATACGTATAAACCTCGGCATATTAAATATAATGCGTGTAAGTTAATGTCTCATTGTCATCGCCCACCAGGGTAGTTTATGATGAGAGAGACCTTGGGGATGCCAGAAATGCAAATTATTTCACTTCCTTGCCCCATAGCATCTGGCATGTTACTTAGTTTAGAACGTGAAATTGCCGTGAATAGCGTCTTCATTTTCGGAGTAATATCCATAAATATCAGTAATTCTTACATATCCCATGGGTTAAGTGAATTTTTTTTTTTTTCAGTGTGTTCTTTGGGTTGAATGCTAAAGTTAGCTTGAAATAGATGTATTTATGGCGCATTGTCATTTACTCTTGGGTAGAATTCTATAATTATGACCAGAAATAGAAAGAGAATTGCAGATATGTAGTCACATGGCCAGCATTTTGCTGAATTGGGTATGTGGCTATGCACTTATATGGCTTGGTTTATTCCTCTGGCTCTCATCTAGGTAGGAGAGTCACCGAAATTGCTCCTTTCTACCGTGTTTTTAGGCATACTTTGTCAAAAAGTCTCTAGCAGTGCCTTCCCAGCTATTAAACCACCTCACTTTTTCAGTTTTCTTGTATCTCTATGTCAATTATTACCCGACCATTTGTAGAGCATAGGTTATCTAACCATTATTTGTTATTAATCTTTGATCACACTCGCGTTCTTAACTTTCCTAGTATATAGAACCAAGATGATCTACGGCACTAAACATATCTAAAAATGCATCAGCAAGACTTCAATGCCAAGAAACTCCCTTTATCTACTTCTGCTCTATTTGCATCAAGTATCTCATGTATAAAACCTCTAGGCCTATTACTCCTGCTCTCTATTTCTCTGTATGTGTGTCTCATCCACGTGAAATTGAGACATGGAAGGCAGTGAAGCCGAGCAACTCCATGGAGTACCTTATGTTACCTTACCACAGTATCTCCACTATCCTTCCCCGAACCAGAAACCTATCCTGTCCTCAAGCCTCCTGAGCATGGAAACTGGGGAAGGCCATGCTTTGCCCCATCTGGATCCATCTCATGGTTTACATCATCCTCCATTGTACTACTCCCAACTGCACCTTCCTAGCAATGGCAACAGTCCAATTCAAATCCCACTCCATAAGTCCTCTCCAAACACATCATCCAACAGTAACAACAACAATTCTGATGAAGCAAAGGCTCTCCTTGATGACAGAAAGAAGAAAAGGATGTTCTCCAACAGGGAATCAGCTCGCAGGTCGCGAATGCGAAAGAAGCAACAAATTGAAGTCCTTCAGTATCACGTCGATCATCTGCAGACATTGAACCATCAACTGTCTCAAAAGATCATTTACTTGTTGGAATGCAACCAACAAATCCACCAACAGAATGCTCAACTTAAGGAGAAAGTTTCCTCCCTTCAAGTAGCTCTCTCTGACTTGTTAGTTCCTGTTGGACATCCTGACCAGCCTCAACACATCTCCAATGGCTTCCTAGCCGAGCCTTCAACTCGACCAGTTGCTAGCTCTGGAGCTGGAGCATAACACTTCTGAATAGCAGGTTGTGTGGTTTTCATGGTTTGTGCTCTAAGAACACTTATTTTGTCATTTATATCTATATCTTTGATGATTCATTCTCAGTGCACTATAAGCATTTGAGTGTAGAATCTGATGCATAGACTTTTTAGCCTGAAGCTGTGGTCAGTTTCAGTGATCCAATCCAAGAAATCTAGCTGAGAAGAGAAAACTTTACTTCAAGTATCGGATACTTTATTTGTAGCTCCCTCGTGGATAATGCAATATCAGAGATGTGAGCTATTGAGGTGGTGCATATTGTATAGTAGAATACCAAATTAATAATATTCGTGATCCAGTGGTATGTCCTGTAATATGATCTTGATTATATACTATCGTATGGGATTTTCATATATATTATATAGAATTTCTATAGAATGAATATTCCGGTTCTCTTAGAACCCCTCTCTAATCAAAAGAAGAGAAAAGACAAAAGAGCACTACGTCAACCTGTGAAGTTCATTTTGTCCCCATGGGATGCGAAACCTAAGCTTATGTTTGATACGTAATCTTTACTATTTTCAAATACAAATGGTAACAATTACTATTTTAATGTATTATATATGAAGTCTTAGGTGTTCCTAACCTCAAGCATTAGTTGTGTGCCATCTCAGCTATAACATTTAAAATGTAATTAAATTGAGAGAAAAATAGATCAGAGGTAGTACATATTCAATGGTATAGAGTGAGAGATTCTCTTACTTCGGATGCACATAAGAATCTATCATGTCATACACTTCTATGAGCTAACATTTCCATCACAAGCTATTATGAATTCAGAATGGACCTGTCAAAAAAAAATAATAATAATCGAAATGGATCTCAAATTCAAATTATTATCGATTGCATTTCCCACTTTTACGTCCTTGGTGGTCACTGATCAGCACACTAAATCACATAAAATTAGGAAGCGCAAAACCGCGTTCAGGAATCCTTTTCGGCAGGTAATTGATGGTTCTGTGGCCATAACGACCATGTCATTGTAACAAGTTCCACAAGTTGCTTATAATATAATGTCTCGATTTGCATTAACTTTTGTTTAGTGGTTCTCTAGTTTTGCAATTCGAAGACCAAGAAAATCATAAGAACCTAAGGACAAACTTATAAGCATCCCAGCTTTAAAAGTAAGTGTTCAAGTAACGTTTACAACTTAATGAATGTTTATGTAATATATTAAAATAATTACTATTATTGAAAAGTCAATAATTTGTTTTAAAACTGATTGCTAAAGATATTTTTCAAATACTAAAAGTATAAAGAAATTAATTTTGATATAATATAAAACATTTTGTACTGTCAATCAATTATATTTTATTCTTCTATGCTTCATATGAAGCTGCTGAAAGCAAAAGTTAAAACAGTTTTTAATAATACAACTATACATGATAGATTATCTGAAAAAAATTACAAGATATCATTCAAATAGCAAATGGTCCCACCACCCACCTTTAAAAACTGCCATCGACAAAGGTTTCAGTACTAATCTCCATAATAGTAATATGCGCAAATGCTTGTCTTAAGTTAATGGTTGTCTTAAACTCAAAATCATGACTGTTACAAGATAATATGCATTTTTCTTGTATCTTTATTTATTTCTGGAATCAAATATCTCCATTACATACACAACGCAGACCCCAGTGTGCGGGAGATAGAGAGGAATGCGGTAATCTCGCATGTTTCTCATATTTATACAATGTAGAGGACAAACAGACTGAAAACTTTATTTGGGGGCAGAAAAAAACCTACTACAGAGAACTCAGGTAATCTTTCATCAATGCCAAAATGGAGTTGGCGTTTGGATATTCTTCTAACTGCTGAAACATGATTCCATCCATCCGTGCTTGAACTCCATCAGAAAAAGTCAAGTCCTGTAATAGTTCCTTTAACGTTCTGTCAACTCCAACGAGAGAACTACCTAGAGCACTCAAAATCTCGGGTAGAGAAGGGATGGGTCTTGAGAGCTCCACAACAGTAACCTGGCATGGCTCAGGCAGAATCACCATGTGAAACATGAAATTCTCAAATACAACATTCTCACTGCTAAAACGAAGGTACTCTCAAACCAACCTGTCTGTCTTGAGGTATATTGGCCTTCACTTTAGCTATGGCGATAGCTCGAGAAAGCCCACCTATAGCATCAACCAAACCAAGTGAAACTGCATCCTTCCCAGTCCAAACCCTCCCCTGTGCTACCTCTTCCATCTTTTCTACCTAGTGATAGAATAGTAGCTGTAACTTAGATTAACAAGGAGGATGAACAGAAAGCAGGGCAATTAGCTTATTAGCTTTAAAACATACTGTCATTGATCTGGAAATAGCTGCCTTGTCTCGAAACTGTTTATAAATATGCTGTGCAGACTTGGCAAATAACTCTGCTTCATCTGGCCTGTACTCCAAAAAGGACAGAAAGAAATGATCATATTTATCTGTCATAGAAATCAAATATGAACTAATACAAAACAAAAAGTACCAACCCTGGAAAACTGGAATCAATCAGAAGTGCAAAGGTCATTAAAAGCAATCAGAGCAAAAATGACATAAAAGTCACCATCAGCATTAGTAGAATTATATTCCTACCCCCCAAGCCTTGGCCTGCCCAGGGTGATCATGCAGTATCTAGAGGGAAAAGACAGATTGTTCCGTGTATTTTCCATTTGCCACAATCAGCTTGCAAAGATTAAGGAACTTTTAGGCAGGATCCGAACTACTCTAATGGCAGGGGCGACAGCAACACCCCATAGATTTGGGGAAAAAAATTATACATATTTGGTTATGTGCATAGTTATAATAATATTATAAATTAATCTGTACCCCACAGTCTTTGCTCTGGTTCTGCTAGCTTTAAGGGATACCTTTATCCTATTTCTCACGAATCCTGAAGAGGGCAACCTACAATTGGTACCAGTATCAACTACATAAATTTGGAATCCATAACAGATTTTATCAACTGTCCATCATACTCAACTTCCTGATGGAGGAACTTTCCTAAAACTGGATTCAAAGAAGAGAAAAATTCCACTCAATATACTTAAGCCTGGGAGCAGCTAATGCTACTCATGCTCACCGGCCCCCTCCTCCAAGACAGCTAAAAAAATGACAGGATTTTTAAATAAAAAATCTTGGGGATCAAGAAATGAAAAATGCTGGGCCATCACAACTTAGCATTAAATCCTTTCAAAGCAAATATGCAGTCTCCCCAGACCCGATTGATGATGGAAACCATTTCAGGAAGTTATTGAGTATTTGCTTTTTGTGCAATAATACTTGCATATCAGACTGATGATTGCTCCATACAAGCATGAAGAAGTGACTTTCCACTTTCAATATGTAAATAAAAATCCCACTTTGGTACTATCAACCAATTAGAACTGGACTGGATACTAGTTAGACATAAATATGAAATCTTCCCTGCCCTTCTGAGATAGTGCCCGACAGTTGGAAATAATATGGCATGGTACACTGGTTAAGACACTCTCCAGCTCCACAAGAATCAGTATAACAGAAAATGAACAAATCCTATTACCGAAAAGAACGCTGCTCAGCTGCACGGAGCTCAGCATATCTTCCCCTTGATATGATTTCTTTGTTGAAGCCGATCTTCTCATAAAGTTTTCCCAGGTTAAATTTTGCTACAAAAAGATATATTATACCATCAAATTAACAGATTACAATATCCAAGAACAACATATAAAGCCCATGTTCATAACTTTACATTGTATTGTCATCCCTCGTTAAGTCAGAACTCAAATGATTTCTTTCTTTTTAGCTACAATTTCCTTTGGTTGCATTTAATTACCATTCAAATGATATCTCAAACTGCTATATTTTTTGTCATAAAAAGAAGTTCAAAATGCTACATTACAGTATTGACACAAAACTGATAGTGAAAATGGTAACTATCAAGTATGATGAACAACATCTATTTCATCTTCTACCAATGTGTTACAAGGCAATTTTGCGCATGAAGAGATTCACACCCATACTTAGGATATATTAGTAATTGGCAATATAACATGTCTTTTGAAGGCAAATTTTATCCTAAACCCAAATTTTATCTGCTGTCCATAAATTAATGTGTACCTCTTTTTTCTATTAAAGTTGATTTTTAAGCCAATATAACCAGTCCTGGAGAAATTTCAATAAAAGGAAAAACAGCCACATGACCACAACAATCAGTAAGGAATACTTAGTGATATCTAATGCATCTATCTTAAGCAATTGGAAAATAATAGAGACTGATTTAGCTTGGTGCCTGCACTAAGAGTCTCTTAAATTGAGCAAATACCAACTAGATTTTAATGCAGATATAGATTAGATCATCTGTTTCGAATTGCATATACCAGCTATGTTGGTATGTAATAAATCTATATTTTACTAGTTTCAATTAAATTATCGTCATTGCATGCCCCTTTCCTTTCTCCAACTGAAACACCCAGGCTCACCTAAAACCACTCCAATTGAACCAGTTAAGGTAAGACTTTCTGCAACAATAGCCCCTGCTCCCATTGCCATGTAGTACCCTCCACTTGCTGCAATATCAGACATTGAAGCAATGACTGGTTTTGTGGCAGCAAGAAGCCTGATTTCTCTCCACATCCTGCAGATCATTACACCAAAACATTATCAGCTAAAAAAATGAAAACTCACCAAAATACATAGCATCAAAGTTCCACAACAAATATCACAGATGTATCCCAAATTTAAGTAGAACAATGGCATTGCTTGATCCATATAGCCGATTCCACCAAGTGGGAAAAGGCTTAGTTATTGTTGTTGTTATATTAAAGCTATGTTAACTCCCCTAATCTAAAAGTACCATATGAAAAAAAAAATGCTGAAATTAAGGATAAAAAAATGTGGTACAGGTTCCCACAAAGCATTAATGTCATGGTACAGACCCATCCTACATGTATCCCACCAGCCATTTCTTGAGTTTCATATTAACAGTTCATCTTTTAACAGGGGAATTTACCAGCACTTACAAATCAGAAGCAAGAGCGTCACCTCCAGGACTATCAATTCGGATAATCACAGCCTTATATTTTTTGGATTCTGAGGAGAAAAACAAGGCTCAGTATGACCAGCACAAACTATGGCACAGATTTAATGAGTGAAGTGAATAAACATAATAAATGAACATTGAAAACCAATGTTATCCCTGTGTTATGGTCCGAAATGCAAATAGATCAGTTGGATGTCAACACACAATTTAACAGAACTAACCCCTAGTCTAACAGAATTAACACCCAGCAAATATCCCCCCCCCCTCTCTCCGGGGCGGCCCAAGGGCTACATCCTGGAACACAAGCATGAACATCTCTTCAAGCCATGTGTTTATTTGTTTTCTTAAATTTCCTCTGGTGGATGGGTCTCTATCTGTCAAACTTATACCTCTATTAATATAATCCCTTGGCTGTTCTTGCAGCTTCCCTTCTATAATCTACTTCCTCTTACATTTTTCAAATTTATACCTCAAAGTCTTGGACTCAACCTACTTCCAAAGGCCCCTATTTAGTTGTAAACCTATTATAGTGACAACAGTGACTAATAATTCTACTCAAACAATAACGAAGGCTACAATAATCAACGTGAATAGCCTAATAGCATTCCAATGATTATGTTAATTTCATATAACCTCCTGCTTTGAAATTTAATTTAAATAAGGCAAATTTATAAGATCAAGTGTACCTCTGACTTTGCGAATCTTCTCAATGAACTTCTCTGCAATGATACCTGACGTAGGAACACTTAATGGACTCTCAATACGACGAATGCTCCCTGAGGCTCTGATAACGGCAATCAGTTCTTTGCCACCTGATATTCCAAGAGTCCATTTCCTAACTCCACGGTATTTTCTGTATTAATTGAAGAAACAAAATATCCTCATATGGTTAATACGAGTTATTTGGCAATGTATCTACTCGCAATAAAAGTTTGCTAGGAAACAGAAGCCATAGTAAGTCCCATAAGTTAATAAGAACTGTACTATACATAAAATAAATGCCACAAACACCGCCCTTCGTAGGTGTGAGTATGAATATCCTGTACTTTAATAACTGCCACAATAACTGTACTTTAATACTGTATCTACTTTACATCAGAACTGAATATCCTACTTGTAAGGGTGCAAATTATGAATTCTATTAAATACAAAATATCAACACAAAATAGTATTAAAAAAGTAGACAAGAATTCATAATCATTTTCAAGATCACAGAAAACCCCAAACAGAAATGTTAATATTTCATAGCATTTACATGTGATCTCAGACAAGTAAAAGGTTCTTTCAATCTCCAAGTGCTTTTAAAAATAACCATTGCCAATGTTAAAATATATTTGTTTGAATCAAGAGAATCAGGTACCAACTTATCTTAAGGTCTAATATCACCTTCCCCTTGATGCATAGCAGCATAGAGAAGGAAATCTGCAGATACAGGTTAATCCCCAATCAGGGGGCAACCAGGAAAAATACAAAATGAAGACCAGAAATAATTTTTAAGAAAAGCACAATGAATTTTATGAGATTAAGGATGTGTAGACATTTCTAATACTCTGAAGAAATAAAACATTTAAATAGAAACCATAGTCGATTCTTTGAGGCCTAGAAAAGAATTTTTACCTGTAATCAACCATAGGCAGATTTTTATCTGTTTTCACTCCTAGTCTATCCTTTAACTTGGAAATAACCTGCAAAACATTCAATGTTTCTTATCCTTTTAACCCACTTTGATTGTATCCTTCAAAACGATTTGTTATTAAATATCAACACACATGAATGGAATAGGCTCTGCAAGTTAGTTGATTGAAGAAGCAAATAAAACCAACATTCTTGGCAGCAGCAGCACAAAAACTTTTTTTCAGAATATTTGCATTCGGATTTCTATCCATGGCCAGTCCAAGATGAGATGTCTTACTCTCTCAGTAATCAATATGATTTATATTAATCATGCTGACTTGTGACAGCCTGACACATGTAATTTGTCATATAACACCAGAATACAATTATGTACCTCATCCTCATAGATTATGTTCGATATAAAGCCCTCTTCCTTCAGCCTGTCTACGTGATACACACCTTCGTTTATGAAGTTCTCAATATCTTCTCTTTTCTTTCCTGTATGAAATTTGCAGCCCAGAAGTTAGTTTATTGATCCAAGATTGAACTACAACATCAAATGCAAATGCACCTTTAGCAGAAGAGACTTTATCCAGCCAATTTGTATAGATATTATCAAGCAATGCATTCAGCATCTCATAATTTTCTTCAGACATTGTTCTATGGGTAAGTAGATCTCCTGCTTTGTATTTGCCAATCCTTTCCACTTGCGGTTCAATTCCTAGGTTATCTAAAACACCTGAAAAGAATTAAGGGATGACATAAAATAATATTAGTTTTAGGCTTTAGCATAGTTCCCTACATACATCTACACAAGATGCACTGGAAAGTGCAGAACACTTTTCTAGAACAACCAAAGCATGGTGCAATATATACTAAGCATTAAAATGACATGTGAACAATCAACATGACAGACGTTTTACAACTTAATTTTTATTAATTTATTAGGAAGGCATACCATACAAGCTTTGGCAGAAAAGCATATTATTAACAAACTTCTGTACAAATTTTATATAAAGAAAGACATTATAGTAACTCCAAGAGAAGACTAATTGCATGAAAATAAATGAAAAACAATTTTTCTAAAGAAACTGTTAATTTTGGAACCACCTTACAGGCTGTAACCATGTTTCCAGAAACCCCCCCCCCCCCAAAACACAAAACAAACCCCCCAAAAAAACCCAAAAAAAAAAAAAGAAAAAGAAAAAGAGAGAGATAAAACTATAAAAATTAAAAAAGGAAGTGGTCAAAAAACAAACAATTTATGGACCATTACCAACAGTCAAGCTGTGATTCAAGAAAAATCAACTTACCTCTGAGGAATGGGGCTTGAATGGTCAATCCAAACAAAGAACAATAGGCACTTGGAGGGGCATATATCTCTTCACATGCAGACGCAAGGTAATATTCTTTTTCTCGACATGAAGGGACATACGCCACAACAAATTTCCCTACGAGCATCAACACCTATGAACTATTCAAATCCTTTCATAAATAGCAAAGACCATCAGCACAGGCAAAAATATCAGAGGAACATGAGATATCACCAATCAACATATTTACTCACAAAATTACAATATAATATAAACTTCAGTTGCATTACAGCATCAAAAGTTGACAGGCACATGATCATCAGCCCGATATAAGAAGAGAAAAATATACTGACTTGGGCAAGAGAAGCATAGAAGCATACCACTTGCATGCCACTTTAGCATAGATAAAATTATTTGATTACACATAAGTACAGTAATGTTTCTTGGTAAACTTTACAACGATTCATTTGACCGTAACGTGTAAGACTGTATCAGTGGATGCAACATAAAGAAAATTGTTATTGCTATAATTTTAATATTGCATAGTTTCTACATTCCTGTATAATATAAGAGAAGTGCATGGGAGACCTGATTTTCTGAAATTGAGGATGTGCCTTCGAATTTCATCGAGTTTAGCCCAGCCGCAGTTCAAGGGATCAATATGGAGATAGATGCCGGAGATTCGGGGATCATAGGCTGCTTTGAAGAAATTGTCACAAATCTGAGGCAGAGACAATGCTCGAGAGTACCTACTCTGCAGCTGATCTGTTATCTGCACACGCGCCAATTCAAACAAACAATAACGGAAATTAGTTTTGCACACAGTTAGTTAACGCCGTCACTGAGAGAGAGAGAGAGAGAGAGAGAGAGAGAGAAGGGGGGGAAACCCGGCCGCGCAACTTGACGGACAAGACGGAGCCGTGTTGGACACGCTCCCAAGGTAAGGCAAGTAGCATCTTAAGCTTGACGAGGCGTTTTGTCCATCCAGTAAGTGGCTTGAACTCGAAGTCTGCACTGGGAAAGTCATCACATGCTACGGCGTCGTATTGCTGTTGTTGTTGCTGTTGGATTGAAGAGGAAGATGAAGAATGAAAACGGAGGTGCAAAGGCGCAAGAGGTTGGGGATGAGAGAAAAACGAAACAAGGGAGGAGCGGCACTGGGATTGAAGGGGAGTAGTTGTAGTTGAGGGTGGTAGGGTGTAGGTGAAGCGGTGAATGGCACTGGCGATGGAAGAGTGTGAGTGTGTGTGCCTATGCCTATGCCTGTGCCTGTAAGCGTGTAGAAGCACTTTCTTCCACATTTCTCTCACTCTGTCTTTGTTCCAGTAACTTTACTGCGTCCTTCGAAGGCCATCGCCGATGCCCCTAACCAAATCAGATCAAAAAGTCTTCGACGTCGTCGTTTTACTGCCCTGCCACGCTCGTATTCAATTTCCTCTCCATCTGTCGCGCTCCCTCCATGCCATTTCATCCGAGTCTTTTTCTTTACTAATAAACAAACATTTAAATTAGGGGTGTTTTTTTTTTTATATGGTATTTAGATGGAAGATGTACAAGAATATGGAAATTGGGAGGAATTTACGTGGATATGGGGGTATAATAAAATCGGAATTTCCAATTTCATAAAAGGTGAAATCAGAAATTCGGATTTCAATTAAAATAATATTTTATTTTTTGTCTGTAATGAAGTCGGAAATTCCGATTTCACTATAGATAAAAAATAAAATATTATTTTAATTGAAATCAGAATTTCCGATTTCACCTTTTCTGGAATCGAAAATTTCGATTTTGTTAAATCCCATATTCACGTAAATTTTTTTCAATTCCCATATTTTGGTATATATACCATTCAAATACCATATAAAAAATAAAAACCCTTAAATTAGCGACTACTTCGAAATAATATATATATATATATATATATATATATAGCTTAGAAAATAAGTTATTGATGTAGCTTATCTTATATTTTTTTATTCGAAAATATTGGCTTGAGCTTTTGTTTTCTTTATCTTTCGAGGGTTTTCGAGGGTTTTGCCGATTAAGTTAATATAATGTAAGATAGAATTGATTATATCAAATTGTATAAAAATGAATTAATTTTAACATATGTGTAACAGCATATGGGTGGTGGATTGGCGACGAATAGTGGTAGATGATAGAGGCAGTTCCGACGGTCAAAATAGTCGGCGGTAATCGGCAATGGCTTACGCTATTCAGCAGTGATGGATAGTGGTGACGAATAGTTAATAATAAAGGTTATTAATCCAAGGGTTGTTAATTTCTCACTTTTTCATTTTAGAAATCTTCCTCACTTTATAGGATCTAAATCTGAGAAAAAAAAAAAAGATTGGTGTGAGGTGAAAAAAAGTAATAAAAAAAGATAAAATAGAAAGAGAAAAAATTTGAATAAAATAAAATTAATTTAAAATTAATTTATTTAGAGCTGATTTTAGACCCAAATTAGTTCGAATAAAAATTAGTTTAAAAATATTTAGATAGTTACCAAACAAAGTTTATTAAAAAATCAGGCCCTATTGTACCTAATTATCCAATTTTTATAGTTTGCCAAATACATCTTTAGTAGAGTTGATGAACTCTGATTTTTTTTTTTTAATCAACCAAGATTCAATTTTTGAGTTTTTCTTATACTAATATAATAAAAGTTAGAGTTTAATTATTATATACTGACAATATAATAGAGTTTTACACTGTTATTTAATTAGATGTTTGTATTTGTAAGATTTTTAAAGTAATAGATGGCTGAATCAAATTCTTTTGTTAATATGATAATATATGATTTGATATTTGTGTAAAATTTTTCTACACTTATAATACATATAAATTAAATCCTAAAAATTATATTTATTTTTAATAATTTATCACGGATGTCATACGTTTCCAGAAAATTATGATATATCCTAAATTATGATAGGCCATTAATTATTAAATTTTCACTCTACTATATGTACTGTGTTAGTTTGAATAATTAGATACTTATTTTTAAAATAAAATCGCAAGTTTGAATTATGCAAATAAAACAAACTTTATTAAAAGAACTTTATCCCTCATAATCAATCAATCCAATTTAAATTAAATTAATTAGAGATTAATAAAATTCAAATACTAATAGTTTAAATTTGAAAAGGTTCCAATGTTCTTTGGTCAGGAATTATTCTTTAACTTATATCAATTGCACATCAAGAAGTTATTAGACAAGTGATATGGAACTTGATCCCCTGCAACGAGGAAGAGAACACAAAGTTGGATCCTTGTTCGAAGTCATGCTAATCCTAGTATCCAAAATTTCATTATAGTATTCATATGAGAGCCTAATAATTCAAGAATGGGCATCCTGGAAAGAGTATTCATTATGCAATGTGCTGTACAGGATAGTGAGTAAGGCACGGACACCTAGAAAGATTAGCAGTAATCTGGGAAGCAATCTAGAAACTCAAAATAGACATTTGGTAAGGAAAGGACAAGAAAACACCAGAACAATTAGTGGAACAATCAATGGAATTTCTATGGAGTTTTCAACAAGCAAAGAAAAAGGATGAAATTGATCCACCTTCATAACTTCTCCAATGCAAATGGCAGCGGCATACACCAAGAATGGTGAAAGTGAACATTGATACTGCCATATTTGAACATGAAAACGCCATAGGTTTGGGTGCGATCATAAGGAACAACTTGGGGGATGGTCTGAATGAAGCTGGCACTCAAAATGGGCGTTCAAGCGGTCATTCTGAAAGGTGACTCAAGCTTAGGGACCGAGCAAATGGAGACTAGCACTCTAGATCTATCATACAATGGGAAGCTAGTCCATGAAATTAGTGTATTAGGGCTTGGGTTTGCAAAGTTCAAAGTCCAATATGTTTCTAGAAATTGTAATAAGATAGCAGATTCATTAACCCAAATTTGTTGGGTCTAAAGTATGGGTAGGAGAAGTCCTGAACTGTATTACGGATATTGTAAATATGGATCATTATTTAAATAAAATGAGTTGCTTTAAAAAAAACAAAAAATTCAAGAATGGGCATTGAATTTTCCTCCTCATACGTTGGTACGGAGAGCTCCGTCATAGGCGTATTTAAGGATGTGTTCATTTCAACTTTTTTTTTTTTTAACAAATTTTTTTTTCAATTACTAAAAATTAACTTTTTTATTAAAAAATTGAAGCAAATGTATCCTAGATATGATTATATTAGAAGTGGTTTGGATAAATATTAGTTGTGTTTAAATTAATTTATTTAAAAATTGAGTATAACTGAATAAATATAATTAATTAAATTTCTTCTAAATATAACAAAAACCCATAATTTAATGTTAGCCTTTCTAACTTATACATCACTTTTGTAACAAATTATGTTTTAAAATAATAATTTAATTTTATAATAAATGTAAAAACATAAAAGATTCATGATATTATATTTGGATTTAATTTGTATGAATTGTCAATATAAAAAAGTTTTATATAGATATCCAATATCATGTATTGGTACATCAGCAAAAGTGTTTGATTCAATTATCCACTATTTTAAAAGTCTTACAAATACACGCATTTAATTGGATGACAATGCAATACTTTTTTACACTATTAGTATATAACAATTAAATTCATTATATTTTTCAATTATATTAAAACCTTTTGAAATTTTAAAATCATAGTATCATATTTTATGTATTGAATGATAAAAAAATTTAGTAACTATTAATTAGATGCTAAAAACGTCTACAATATAAAATTTAATCAAATACTCTTATTATTAGTTGAGTTCAATCAAACAAACACCAACATATATACAAAATAAATATAAGTGTTTAAAATAAAAATAAAAATAAAACATATCAGATTAAACAAGATTAAAGTCGCAATAAAATAGAAAGCTATTAATGCAATGGAGGACGCACTACAACATAATTGAGATTTAGTAATAATTAAAAAATATTAAATTATATAAAAGTGTTGATAAAATTCTTTAATAACATAGCCTATATATTATATTTGTAAAAATGTTACCAAAGGTTTAACAACACCTTTTGATAATAAATAATATTACTAAAAGTTAAATACGGTGTAGTGATGGACGGAAGCCAATAAAAGAAAAACTCAATGGAAAACAGATGTAACAAGCTTAGGGGTTGTTTGGTTTGCCTATTTCTTGTTTTCATTTTCAATGAAAATGAAAAATGGCTATGAAAATATGTTTGGTTAAATTTTGTTAAAAATATTTTATGAAAATATTTTTAGAAATCTTTGTGATTTTGAAAACGTCGTTTTCACGTTTTCAAGATTTTGTATACGTTTTCAATATTTTATATACATGTATTGGAAATATTTTCAATCAGAAACGCGGTGGCACAACAGTAAATCCGAGCAAATATTGTCTTTACCACTCTAGTGCGCCGTGTTCGAACCTGCTGGTGGAAACCCCTCTTATTTTTTTTCCCTTTCCAATGCTTCACACCACCTATTTAAAGCTTTAGCGAAAACTCGAAATTGTCCAATCCAAGAATCGAACACGCAACCATCTGCACACTACGAGAAAAATTGCCACTGTGCTGTGCCTCCTGTTAGAGTTTTGGTTGTTTGATTAAATATTTAAATCAATAACTTGTATAGAAACTTGATCTAACGAGTAATTAAAACTTATTATTGGATCATTCCTTTTTACTATTTACAATCATATGAAGAAATTTTTCATATTATCATCTTGCATTTAAGATTTAATGAAAAACATAATTAAATTAAAAACATATCAATCTTTTTTACTATTCATAATCATATGAAGAAAATTTACATATTGTCATCTTGGACAAAGTTTAAGTGTAGATTAAAAAAGTGTTGGTATTAATGCTATTTAAGCAACTCAAATGATACAAGTTAAAACGATAATTGCTATTCAAATATGAGATAATTATTATAGATTATTAATGACTATCACTTTTTGTACTTTGTTGTAGGGTGATGCTTTTTTCTTCTTTTTTTTGTATTTTTTAGTTGGTTAATAAGTTAAAATATAATAAAGACTGTAATTATAGATAGTACAAGTTATTTTGTTCAATTATATCTCTTTTTAATGTGACAATAATTTATTCACAAATCAAATATATTCTAAACATATTTTATCATTACAAGTTTGTAGTTAAAGTTTTAGTAGATGAACAAAATGTGAAAATCAAATATATATAATTCTTATTATTTAATAATAAATATAATTTTATTATCTCAAATTTAATTTTGAAAGTATATTTTGAAAACAAACAAACCAAATATATTTTTATTGTTTTCATTTTTTGAAAACAGAATTTACTTTTATAAACCAAACATATTTCCAAAATTCAAAAAATATGAAAATGAAAATCCTTTTCAAAAAATGAAAACAGAAAATGAAAATAGGAAATATTTTCACAAACCAAACGCACCCTTAACTTTTACCAAGGATGTCCGTGTTTGCAGTAAGTTTAGATCGGTGCTCAAAGCACAAGGGATGTCCCTCTTCCATTTCACGCGGACTCCATTTATTCTTGAAAATTTTCAATGAATTGGAACTGGACATATTTTCTGTCACTGGATTCTTCATCCTTTCATGACACTACAGTCACATTCTCCATTTAGGATGTATTTGTGAGTTTTAATTTTGAAAAGAGAGGAAATAGAAGAGATTTGAAGAGTTAAGTTCTGAAGAATCGTTGTGATGATGACCTCTTCAAAGTGGAGTCCATTAATTTGCAAAGTTAGAAATGTGAACATTTCTCCAACAACCTTTTGTCACAATGTAGAAGCTACAAGTTGCTTCAACCAAAACCTTGGATTAGGGGAAAACAACAAATATATTTCTAATTGTGCTTTTGGTACCCGCTAAGGTCTGTTTAGCTTTTCTCTAGTGCCAAACTAGACACACACTTTGATCTATTGCCCCAAGTTTGGAAATAGGGGCGTTTAAGACTCGGTCTAGCCTAATGAAGCTTATTGGACAGAGTTTGGATTCTAAAATTTGACTTTATAAATTTTTCGGGTTGGATTTGGATTATACATCGAGTTGACTCAACTCGGCCCAAAATTAAATAATTCTTTACAAGTTATATTTTTTAAAGTAATTAGTGATAATTTACAAGATTTCATACTTCAATTAATGCAATTTACATAATTTGATGCTATTTTTATATTAATATAGTTTTGTTTTAAAATACGTATTGTAAAATATCTTTTAAATTTTGTTTCTTATTTTTAAAATTTCATGACTTTACTAGTCCAAATTTTTATATGTTATCTAAAATTAGGGTTGACTTGATATAACCCAATCACTAATCGGGCCATCATCGGATCAAGTTTGGACTCAAAAAATAGTCCAATCAAAAAATTGGGTCAAGTTTGGGTTTGATCTAACTCAGGCCCAATCCTTGTTTTGAACACCCTTAATTGGAAACATTTGCATCCTAGCAGGTAAGTTAGAGAAGACAATAATAAATATTACAAATTATTTGAATGCCGATAACTATTAGCATTTTTTTTTTGTTGGATTTTAAGGAGCTCTTAATAATGTTAGGGGGATGGGGGAAATAATAGGCATACGGGAATCGAACTCTTGACCCAACACTACAATCCTTTGATACAAAGATGAAAAAAGATGTCATTTGAGTTACAGCTCATTGGCAACTATTAGCATGTCTATGTTTGATTAGGCATGAAAATACTCAAAGAGTTTTTTATAAATTTATTTTTAACTAAACTTAAGTTCATAAATTCAAGTTTATTTAAAATAATCAATTATACAAATTTTAATCCAAAACACACAGAATATAGTTCACATAAAAATACAGTGATATGCTTCTTGCACATGGAAAGTGACTTCGTCCTCGAAGCACGTTGATGATTTGTCCCATCTTTTAAATGACACACTAATAGACATTAATGCTTTAACATGTGGTGGAGCTTGAAGAAAAATCTTAGGGGGCAAAGATTTTTAGTATATAAAATATTTAAATACAACTAAATTAAAATTAATGTGTAAAATATATAATGATAATTAAATTAAAATTAACTACACATTACATATTTAAATTTTGAAGTAATTCACTAATACGACAAAATAATTTTAAAGATATGGACTATAAAATATCTTATAGTGCTGCTCTTCGCTCTTTCAATGACTTGAAATAATCAATAATTAAATCAAAATTGAAACTTTCAGCAATTTCTCTTTCAATGTAAATAATCATACTATTTGCAAGAAACTCATCTTCCATTTTATTCCTCAATCTTGTCTTCATTATTTTCATTGCTGAAAATTATCGTTCCGTGGTAGCTGTAGAAATTGGAAGAGTTAAAATAAGACGAATCAACCTATCAATCAAGTAGTAAACTTCTAATTTTTTTGATTTGGTGGTAACGTCATCCATTTGATTTGGTGGATATTGCCAAATCTGAAGCCGTTTTCTTGAATCTCGTTCTAGAGAATTAAGATTGAATTCATTAAATGTGACTTTTTAAATCTTAGAAGGTTGTTTCTCACTTTCTTCATTACTGACTAGAGCAGTAGAACAACCAACAATCTGTGACGATATTGAAGGTATATTTTCCCCCTCTTGTACATTGGCTTTTCTCTTAAAAAATGGATCAATTCTTTGATTTTTCATCATTAGAAACTGGAATTATAGAAACTGCAAAAGAGTAGGATAAAGATTGAAAAAGTCAAAAAGATTATAAGAGATTAAAATGAGGTATCCAATTAAATACTTAAAATAAAAAAATCATTACTTTTTAACATTGATACTCTAAGACATTTTTATGTAGATAAAAGTATAACAAATAATATAATAAAAATTAAATTTTTTTCCCAAAAAAAAATTCTAAAATTTGAAGAAAAATTAAAAGAGCATAAAACAGTAAAACTAATACAAAAAAAAAGAATAGAGTCAGTTATAATATTGTTGTGTTGCCACTTGCTTGTCACCTATACCAAGTATATGATGTACCATGTATGTCGTCCTTCATTTTGTGTTGCAACGATGGATTTGAAGATTTAAAAAAAAAAAAAAGGAAAGGAGAAAACATAAAGAAGCATAAATGGTGGCGTGCCATACGATTTTAGTATTTTTTTTTCAATTGATTTGGGTGGGCAATCCACTATAGTTAACATATGTGATGGTCTATATTAATTCTTATATTTAGTTGTTAGAAAGTTAAAAAGAGCACATACAACCATCTAAGCTATGTAAACCTCCTTAATTATATATCTATTACTAAAAGTTTTATAAAAACTTTTAGGGGGGGGGGGGTCATGGCCCCATTGTCCCTGTGAAGCTCCGCCTCTGGCTTTAACCTGGCAGCAGTTAGCGAAGAGTTCATTCACATGTGATGGATGTCTTTATAACATATCAGCAGAGATCTTGTCAAATTGCCTACTATTATTTGCCCCAACAAACTCCTGTTCCAACATGTAAAGCATTCTGCGTCTTCAAAGCTTAAATCTTTGATTTACATTTACTCCAAGCATGTCCATATTTGAAAAAGAGACCATGTGCCCTCAAGAGAGACAGAGGAAAACATTTTGACTTTAGACTCATTTTATTTTTCTGTCTAGATTAATTTTAATATAATTTTTTAATTAGTCAGTTATATTTAATCTCACTGTCTTATTGGAAGATAGAGTACAAGAAATGCTTGTCCCTAAAAATGTTCTCGGTGTACATGTACTCGTCAGGAATGAGTCTTTCCTTCTTAGGATATTAATTAATTTCTTCTATTCTAGTGGGGTACAGGAACTACGAGACATGGATATCGAATTAAATTTATGACCAATTGTATTCAAACGAAAATAAACCGTTCTTAGTTCAAATTTGATGATTTGGTTTATCACGTCAGTTCAAATAAAACCCTGTTCAGAAATAAATTTAAACCGGATCGATTTCAATAACAGATGCCAAATTAATTAGTTCACCCCCTAGCTCTTGAAGACTATGACAGGCAGTTTTCTTAATTTATTTGGCATGGTATTCAATATTTACACGTATGAATGATTTTTATAAGCATGTTGTAGTGCAACGAAATTATTTATTATAACTGTCAGTGGATGATAGATTAACATATTTTGAATTAAAAATGAGTTACAATTAAAATTTTACTAAAATCGTTTTGAAACAAAACAATTTGGCTTTAAAATTTAATCTAATTTACACGTCCAACATCATAAAGATACTAATGTCCTTATATCACGAGTAAGTGACATAAAATTAAAGTGGGCAATTGCCACATCAAAAAATTAAAAAATAATTCAACAGAGTTGTCATCAATTTTTATTAAGAAAAAAATTAAAAAAATCTTTTAATTTTATAAAACTTGTCTTTTTCAAATAAAATTGAATTTAAATTTTTAATTATGCATAAAAAAAATAAAAACTTAATTTCATTATATTCCTAATACATTTATTTTGTAATAATTATCTTAAAATTTATAATATAATTTGATTAATAACTTTAATAATATTTATTTTTTTCCTTATAAATCATAACAATTTTTTTTAAAAAAAAAAAAGACAAAATTAATCTAACAATTATTTTTTAAAAAAACTAACGTTACAATTATTTATAAGAGTTAAAGATGAAGAAGAAACAAAATTTAAGAAAAGCAAAAGATCAGGCTTTATTTTTTATTATTTATTATTTTAAAAATATATTCGGACAAACTATGGTTTCAGTAATAAGACCGACTAAAAAGAAGGTTTGCACGTATTGAAGCGTATAACATTAACAGATTATTAATAGTCCAATGCTATATCTAATCTAAATAATTCACTTTCAGTTGTTTGCTTATTCTTACATAAGAGACTGTCGTCATACTATACACTGACGATAACCTGAAGAATCACGAAAAGGAAAAAAAGATAATCCGAACGAAAATATGTTCGATATTGTGAATGAGCATTTTCTGAAGAATCTTGGAATCTTGACCTATTAAAGAAGGATGGATAAAGATCTGTCCCTTTCCCAACAAAAATTTCCCTTCTTGAGCTGCTTTCGTGGCTAAATCAACTAATATACCATGAAAATTACTCAAATCACCACTTTTTGTGCCATTCCATGCAATTTGGGATGCTTTAGCTATGCCTCGTTTTAAGAAGATCAAAGCCCTTAACATGAAATTTACAATTAGAGAGAGATAACCCTCAGTCTTTTAATATCTCATTCTCATCTCATATAAAGCTCATACATATATCATAACAAACTAGTGCATATCTGAACAAGATATTTAGGAATTAACCAGACATGCATCCATACTCATTGACTCTTGCATGCTGTTGCTAATATGGTCATGACCCTTTCTTGTTTCAAGTATCACCATTACAACAACACAGGAAACGCAACTCACTACACAGTAATTGCAACTATTATTTACTTGAAATATAAAAACCTAAGCAACAAACAAGTTAACTGCTGAGAAGGGAAATACACATCTATTTCCTTTTTCCCACCCAGTAACTTTTTCTCACCTTGCCAGCGCCATGAACTGGAGCCTTGCCTTTGCCATCCTTGAATACCATCTCTTTCTTTCCCACCCTTTTCCCTTCGATTTGCTTTTCTTTGGTTTTACTGTTCTTTGCTTTCTTGTTTAAGCAAGCCTTGTTGTCATCATATTCCTCTTCAGCAGCTTGCTGGAAATATTTGCCATTACCCCATGGATCAACCCCATGATGACTTGGCCCAGAAGAAGCATCAGAAGCCATAGAATCATCACTTTCATCTTCTGCTGCATCAGCTTGATGAGTACCTTCATTGTTGTACCTGCTATCATCACTGTCTCCATCATCACTATTTCCATCACTATCTATGGGGGACCCAATATACATGGTCCATCCAGATTCACTGCTGTGACATTCTTCCGCGCCTCCTAAGATCTGGGATGGCTCCATTTCCTGAGACCAAGAAGAAGGAGAAGAAGAATGGTGAAACAAAGAAAGTATAAGAAAGGAAACTGTGTATCTCTTAAATAGGAAAAACAACAAGGAAATTGTTCTGGACACCTGAAATCACCACTTATCCCTTCATCTATCTGACCCAAAAACAGGTTTCTATACACAGAACAACACAGATATACACACCTAGATCACAGTACTCTCTCAACTCTCTCAAAAGGCACTTGGAAAAAAAAAAAAAAAAAACTCAGAATCTCCTAAATGACTTGGACAAGTCTCAACACACCACACCACCTGGAAATCTAAATACACATTAATTCTCTGACTTACCCCAGCAGCAGACAGCTAGAAGCTGTCAATGAAAGTGAAATTAATCTTACTAAAAGCATAAATACCCTGAGTTCTCTTGAATTTTTGAAAGGACATAGGGTTGTTCAATTGGCCATTGGGTTTAAATATCTGTCTTTCTTATTAATGACATATGCAGAGAAATAATGATGATTGCATCTTCTCTTATTTAAATGCAGAGGCAGATTGGCACAGGCTACAAAACTGGAGAGAATATAAGACCCATAGTTTAAATAGTACGCAAGAGGACCTCTTCATTACCTGATTTAGCTTTCAAACCTTTAACTTCTTTTGTCCTGTCTCATAAGAAACAAAGAGGCTTTTTTTTTTTTTTTTCCACTTCTGAGGAACTGCAAAAATCCAACTAGAGTTCCAGAATTTAGATTAAGCCTACACCAGAGGAGCTGTATTATGCTGAGAAGCCTGTCTGCTGGTTCATAGCTAGACCTCTCTCCAATTTGCTGGCTTCTGGGGTTGATGGGGGGAACTACCCAAGTTATTATGATCTCATGCCTCAAATTTCTTCTTCCTAAAAACACATAGCCAAATGCAATGAGGATCCTAATTTTGAAAACCGACCATGTGTGAGCTTTTATATGTATAACAGAAGTTGGCTTGTACTATATTGCTATATCTATCTCCTGGGGAGCGCATGGATGTAGGGGGCGGTAACGGGTTGAGTCAACCCATCCAACCACTGTGTTAACCTAATTCAACCCACGAAATATGGGTTGATTTGAATTGATGGGTTGAGCTGAATTGAAATTTCTAATTCATGATATAAGGATTGGCCCGTGAATTTAAAAATTTTCCACCAACACAGTTGAATCTATCCCATTTATGAAAAGTTGATAGAATATCTAATAAATTATTATGATAAAAGTTTAATAGATTATTTGCATAATATTGTATATATTAAAAAAGTTAAAAACAAAATTAATATTAATTTTAATAAATTCATATTGCTTGTTATATTTTTCGATATTATATATATTTTTTGGAAATTATGAAAATTTAAATATTTTTTTAAAAAAACTTTTAGGATATATAAATATTTTTTAAAGTTTATTCATATTAAAATTGTTATATCTATTAAAAGATTTAATTTTTATATTATATATACTCAAATTTATTATATTTAATTATATATTTTGATATATTTTAATAAATATTGTTTTAAAAAAAAATATTGAATCTATGGATTTAATCTGACTAAATCCACTCATCTACTTAGGAGTAATTGAATTGCATTGGGTCGAACCAAATTGAAAAAAAAAAATTGTTCAATCTAATGTAATCTAACTTAACTTAATATTTGAATGAATAAATTAGATAAAAAAATCTTTTAAATTCACCCAATTTAACTCATGTCCACAACAAAGTAAATTGTACAAATGTCCTTCCTATTACGAGAAACCACCACTTACCCCCCCCCCTCCTTCTCTCTTTTCTCTTTCTTTTTCCCTCTTTCCTTCTCTCCCAAAAACCACCCTGCCGGTCCCCGCTTTTTGCTTGTTAACAAAATTGTATTATAGTAATCAGGATATATACATATACATGTATAAAATCCTATTCCTATTATGAGAAGCACACGATAACTTTTCTTGGTCCCTCTTTCCCCACAAAATGATATTATTATAAAAAGCAGGTCATTCTTTATGATTTATATGTACGTTGCAAAGAAAGGATAAGAAATACTGTTAGGTGGTGAAGTAAACAGTGATCAAGTAGATGAGTTTCACTACGGGTCTTTACTAATGAAATGACATTTTTGACATTTGAAACGACCTCTTTGGATTACTATGCAATGTACACGTTTCGTGAATTGCTCTGATACATCGTCGCTTATGTCATACAAATGGAAACCCTTGGTCGAAATATTAATTAGTTCAGATGCCGCCACAGTATGCTTTACATGAATCAAGAACACTTGGCATGCTGCCCCCTACCCCTAAAAGAAGCATGGTTTGCAATAGTATAATTGAGTCCTCTAGGGAGATGGGGCCCCTCTTGATTTGTAAGGGAATGAAACAGAAAGAACTAAAGTCTCAATGCTAGAAGGTTTATGGACATGCCATGCCCCATTATCCTTAAGCTAGACTTTGAGAGTCCCCTGCTTTAAATTCATCCCTATGATTATTCTACGTGCATGTCTTCCAGAGGGCTCCACGTGATAAAGGATTGAAGATTTGGTTCTTTCGAGAATAGATACTGTTTAAAAAATAGAGATCTAGCTTATTAACTTTATGCTCATTATTTCTCGATTTTTTATTCGTGTAACAGTTTGATTCGGTGTTTTTGACTGTCATTCGATCTAGAAAAATAAAACGTGATTCACAACCGACAGTGGCGAAGCCAGCAGCCATGGTTACTGGGACATTATAGATAAAACTTATTTTCCAAATTTATTAAAACAGATAAGATAAAATCTTTGCATTAACATTTTTTCTGAAAAAAAAAGTGTTCACTTCTTAACTTCCTTCAATTCTTAATAACACATTAAAATCTAAAATTTAATTTTGATATATTATCTATATAAAAAAATGATGTATTATCAATATAAAATTTTTTATTTAATTATTCAATTATATATAATTATATTATTTAATATATTTGACTTTTATTATAATTATTTTAAAAATTATAAAAAATATATGATATAATTGATTGTGACAATAAAATATTTTTTACTTACAATATATTAAAATTAATCTCTTATATTTTCTTAACTTGTCTTCCGTTATTGTTATAAATCAATTTTACATATGATCAAAAATATTAATTGATTCCATGATGGTTAAACTAACCTACTCTCGCAGGGGTTGATTAACGCGACTTTATCACTTGTCCTATCATCTCTGGCTTGTTTTTTTTTTTAAATTCATTTACTAGCCTTTTTTTATCCTTATTTTCATTTATTTAAACATAAGGATGGGGTATTGGATTCTGATGTTTTTTGCTCGATCCCTGACTTTTCAGAGAAATATTTTTTATATCATTAACGTGAATAGACATTTTGAATACTCAGAAATAGAAAAAAAAATATAAAAAAATAAAAAAATAAAATAATTAATAAAAAAAATAAAAAAATATTAAAATTTTTTATATATACAAACAACATATCTCAACTTTTTAACTTATCTTAACCCAAGGCCTTACTCTGTTCTGGCAAAACAAACAAGATGACCGTACACAATATCTCCAGTTGGCTTTTGAGGATGCATTTTGTTTCAATTTTTTCAAAAAAGAAGTTATAAAACTTAAAATTTTATATATAATTAAAAAATTAAAAATTATTTTTTTAAATCATTTTTTTAATTTTCATAAAAAGGTTTAAACTAATTTTTTAAAAAATTTTAATTATTTTTTAAAAATTATATAAACATATGAGAAATATGAGAAATAATTTTTGCTGCAAAAATTCACAAACAAATGCACCCTAACTGTTAAGCATTGGAGGCAAAAGTTCAGTGTACTCGGTTAAAACAACAGCAAAATCACGTGCTATAGCATGGAAGATATGGAAAATTTTGAGTGGGGGCGGCATGGCTCCACCATTGACATTGCCAAGAGTTTGAAACTGGATGCAAGTGAGCATTATAGACATATAGAACGGTTTATTTAGAGTAGATAATTAATTTTTTCCCACCAATGTGTACGATATCAAGGTTCTTGAATAACATGAGAAGAAACTACTCTTGATAATATTTAATAATTTAGAAAAAAAAAAAAAAGATTAAGTTTGAGGCTAACTGGCTAAGAACACAGCACGCGGATTATTGGCTAAGTACACAGCACGCGGATTATTTGGCCAAGCTTGACGCCAAGACAAAACAGACGGGAAGCCCTCACCTGGTCTGGGTCATACCGGTATTATAATATTTTTCCACGGGTACTACACCGGTATCACAATTATTGCACCAGTACTTAGGTCATGTGGCGACGAAGTTCTTTAAATGATTTTTTATTTTGTTTTTGTTTTTAAGATTAAATTTTGGGATTTTCTTCAAAAGTGTAGCTTCTTCACTGTCACATTCAATATTTGTTGATAGTTATTTTTTGATTTAAATATGTTTCTAATTTTTATAAATATCGAATATTTTTATTTTAGTTTTTGTAAATTTTATTTTTTATTTTTGGTTTTTTATTTTTTTAATATTATATTTTTAGTCCTAATTTTTTTAAATTTAAATCTAAAAAATTATTTTAAAATATATGTTTAGCTTTTATAAATATTAAAAATTTTGTTTCATTTTTATATATATTTTAATAATTCTCTTTTAGTTCTTATAAGTATCATTATTTAATAGTGCTCTAATAAGAGGGACTAAAAATATAATATTAAAAAAAAAGAACTAAAAACCAAAAAAAAATTTAGAGGAATTAAAATTAAAATGATCTATATTTATAGAGATTAAAAATATATTTAAACTTTATTTTTTTAACAAAGGCATGGGAGGGAGAATGAGAGTTCAGTATAGGATATTACATATTCAATGAGATATGGAGGAGATAATTACTAGATTATAAGTTTAATTTCCTTTAATGATAGTTACTTGTCTTTTACAATTGTGATGCAATAATTTAAAAGCAGTCTTTGAAATGATATTAAATTAACATTTGAAAGTGCCAGGCTAATTATATTAATTAATATTATCCTTATATTTAATATTAATTTGACTTAATTTAAGAGTAAACTATTATTTTGAATTCTTAAAAATTAATTTAATATTGATGTAATCTCTAAAAAATAAGTGAATTTAAATTAATTCTTAAAAGATCTTGGAAAAAATTGACATTAATTTAGTTCTTTAATGATAACAAATAAAATCATTTCAATTCTCAAATAACACAAGCTAATTTAGCCTTTTAATAATAAAAAATTACATTAATTTAATTTCTAATCCTACATTTTATATATAGAAAGATAATCTTAATGTCATTTTTTAATATTGAGAAATTAATTTTATTTGTTTTATATCTTCTAAATTACTGTTAATTTAATTTTTTAAAAGACTAAAATAATGATTTTTCCTTGGCATTGACTAAAATAATAGTTTGTTTTAATTTGTGTATATTTCTATTGGATGAAATTAAAACTTTAATCAATTTATCTTTTCTTAACCTAAACTTATGGTGTTTGAAGTTCGTCAAACTCTAACTGATCTAATTTAAAGTGGGTTATCAACCATTATTAGAATGAAAATTTTTTAATACTAATTTTTTTTTAATTTATAAAACTCAAATTCATTATTTTTTATTTTTTTTATAAGTACAACAGAGAGCCCAAAAGAAGCAAAGAGGAGCTATCTACCAATCACAACAACACATCCAAAACTCCACAAACTAATCAAACATCTAGAAACAAAGAAAACCCTCAACAAAGCAAACCTGCACACCGCCCAATACAATCCTTACAATTAAGCAGGACACTACAAAAAAAAATAAAACACAGGCACATAGAGTTTCAAAAAACGACAACATAGATGACAATAAGATGGATAAGCCAACCAGAGGGCAAGCATGACAACTTCTCATATCACTGATTTACAAACAGGTCGTTGACCTTATGCACATCTTCATCGAAGATCCCATGTATATAACATGAACTAACAATCTGCACAGCATAAACTACAGACAAGAAACAAGCAGACACAGCATCCACACAGCATACAAAACAAACCTTTAATCCTCCATGACATAAACAAAGAATTGAAAGTTTGAAACAGTGCTCTAACTACCAGCTCAAAATAGCGACACCATGTCCAAATCAGACTCCACTGGTTGAGGAGAGAAAAGGAAACCCTGCACACCAACCATGAGTGTAGAAGCCTAATCTCAATTTTATTTGACATACTTCAACATAACCTGGACAGAAATTTTCAAAGCCACCCGATTTTGCAACTTTCAAACTGACCAAATGACAACAAAGAACAAAAAGATCCAGTGTTTCTTCTCATGCCTATATAAAAAAAAAAAAAAAAGGTGCTCCCAACCATGCATCAAAAAAAAAAAGTGGTGAATTCTCTGGTATCTTTGTAAATATGTGCCTCTGGTATTTTTCTGATTTTCTTTTATATATTATTTGTGTGCACCCTTATTCAATATGCTGCAGTAGCACATTTGGTTCGTCCACGCGTCAACAACGTTGGAGTTGCGTGTTCAAATCTTACCTGAGAAAAAAACACAAAAATAGTCTTAACTCTTCTATTTGCCAATTGTTATTTGGTAGTTTTTATTTTATTTTTACTCTACACCTTCTTTTTTATTTTAATGTTAATTTAATTATATTTCATGTAAAACTTTCAAGCTCATATATAAAATAATATAAATAATTCTTAATATGATATGAGATGATAATTACATATACTTATAAAATATTATTGAATACATTTTTATGTATAACTAAATTAAGACGAAGAATGTAATTGTACAAATTAAAAGTATAATTGTGACATCATTATTGTAGAAAATAAATTACTTTTAGAAAAATTTGTATAAATGCATTCCCTATAGCAATACTGATTATGCTATATTGAATTCGAGTAAAAAATTTTATAGACAGATTTTATGGATATGCACTACTTTAATGTTTGATTTTTTTTGTTAAAATATCGGAAGTGGGAAATTAAACAATTTTAATTAAAATTTTACTTAAATATTATAGAAATATATCATATATTAAATGTTAATTTTAATGATTAATATATAAATTTTTTTATTTGATTTCAATACATTGTTAGTAAGATGTTGAATAAAAGGGAGAAGGAGAAAAATAAAATAAATTATGTTAGTTATGTAAAGTGATATTATTACTTATATAAATAAGAGACAAAATTGACATTAAAACAAAAATGATAGCAAATAAAAAAGAAGGTGTAGAGTAAAAATAAAATAAAAACTATCAAATAGTAATTGACAAATAGAAGAAATAAGAATATTTTGTATTTTTTTTTCCCTTTTATTTCTGTTTTCGTCATTTTAAAAAAATGAAAAAAAATGTCAGAGGTTAAAAACTGCAAGTGGAGGATTCGAACTCTCAACTTGGGAGTTATGAGCGCGCAGACCAACCAGATGTGCTACAGCAACACATTTGAATGAGAGTGCACACAAAAAATTATATAAAGGAAAAACAGAAGGGCACCAAAGATACACATTTACAAAGGTACCAGAGTAGTCATAAAAAAAAATCTCGATTTATTGGGACAACACCAAGTAATATTCCACCAAAGATTTTGAATTCCTAAACCGAAAATCGAATTTTTAACTTGAGTTGTGCCTAGATTTATGAGAAGCGCTGGATGAGGTGTGGAAGTTGTCAAATTTCCTGAAAAGGAAGAGCTTTTAAACAGTGTGGGGGTGTTGGAGAGTAAAGATGGTGATGGAGATGGAGATTCTTGTTGTGTTGTCGTGAGGGAGGCTTTGAAGTGAAGATGGAGAACAGAAGAAGGGCTTGCTGCTGCTAGCACTATGGAAACGTGTGCTACAAGGAGGTTCTTGGAGATAAAAAGGGCAATTTGGTGGACAAGGAAGCTGCACAACACTCACAATGTTGTAACTCTTTTAGAGTTCAAACCTGACAAAGATCATAACAACGGCAAAATGGTGGTGTTGATATGCAGAAACATAGTAGCTTGCTCTTCCATATTCTCCGACGAAGAAGCTGGCCTCGCCGGCGGTTGATGATTCCACCATGTAGGATCTAAGTTTTCTGCTTCTAAGTTTCAGATCTGCAATTTTATTTTTAGGATAATCAAAGTTATTAACTTTAAATTAAGTCTTAAATGACAAATTAAGACTAATTTTTTGTGGACTACACGCATTTTCTACTGATTTGATACACCTAAGTATTTTACAACGAAGTTTTTAAGCCAAGTTCACTGAAGAATCTTCCCTTGCATATAATATTGTGATCGTGGTTGATTGACACTTATTTTATTTTTTCAATTACGTAATATCTCATCTCATATTTGAATCTTATAATTATTAACAAAAAATAACATTAAAAAAGTTTTATTTTATATTAAACTGTATTGACTCAAACCTAAATTAATTAAAATCTAATAAATTTTAAATATTAATGATAAAAAAAATAAAAGGGAAGTCTCGAATAAATTAACCCAATCAAATATTGGATATCAATTTATCTTTATAAGACGAGCGTCATAATGGTTTTTAATAAATTATTGGGAGTAACCTAATCATAAAAGATTTGAATAATATAGAGCTTAGAACTAGCAAAAATAATAATTTTTAATATTTGCAATTATTATGTTTTGGTACACGGCAACGTGAACGCTTCTAAGCCCTTTTTGTGGCTTGTGGGGGATATATACGAGGGGGAAGCAAGCCGTGGCAGACCGGATTTGAGGCAGATATGGTGAACGTAGGTACAATCCTCAAATAAATGCAAATAGTACTTGGCATTGCATGTAGACAGTGTGAATATTGACCGAATACACATTGACTTGTTTGGTCAAAAAGATGCACCCCACGACATGGCCAGGCGCAAAGCATATCCTTCAAAGTGATTCGAGACGATTCTCACAATGGACTATGTAAAACCCAAGGGTTCATTTTGGCGTGAATTGCATTTTACGTATTTTAAAATACTAGGGTCAACTGACTGGGAATTGTTGTCGTGTGACAGATAACACAAAGTCGAAGGAAACACACAACGCCAGAAACGATGGCTTGTGCACAAAAGTCATGCAACGTTTTAAACGCTCATTTTAGGCCCGAATCATTTTGGTATCTAAAATTTAGAATTATTTTTTTAATTTCTAAAATTGTAAAATACGAGTTATGTTAATCCCTAAAATTATAAAATATAAGTCTTATTGATCTCTTATTTCATCATTATTATTATATCATCACATTTTTGTTAACATGTACTAAATGATATGGTAGTATTCCATATGATATCTAAGGTGATATTAATAAAGAATAAATTTAAATTAGATCATTAAGATAACATTTCTATTATGATATCACTTGAATAGTTGATTCATGTGGTTTTTTTAGACACATTTTTATAAATTTCAAAAACTAATTTAAACTTATTATTTATTTATATCATCTTAAAGGATATGTGAAACGTCATTATGTCACTTAATGTGACACAAACAAAAACATAATGGCATAATAATGAAAATGGAATTATAGACTAATGTGACTCATATTTTGTAATTTTTAAAGACTAAAAGTTAATTTTTAAATCTCAGAGATCAAAGTGACTCATATATCCAATTTTAAGGATTAAAGTTATACACGCACATTCATATTGAGATTGAATTTTATTTTTATTTAGTCTTTATTTTAATCCTATAAATATATAAATAATATTAATTTAAATTTTAGAAAGAGCTTATATTAATTTAATCTATCAATTATAAAAAGTAAAATTAATTTAGTCCTCTCAAAAAAATTAGTTCATTTATTAAAGCAATTTCAACCACTTCTATGTATATGCTTAACTTTCAGATAATAGAGACAATTGATTAATATCAAACATATTCAACTAATAATATACTTGTATATGATAATTAAAACTTTTTTGATACATACTTTAAATTTACAATTAATTATAAATAATGAAATTAGTTTCATAGTAATTTCAATTATTAGAGCAATTTGATCATAGTCAATAATTAATATGTATTGTAAAGCTTTTGTTGATGCACGTCCATCTATTTTCCAAGAACATTTATATTCATCTTTTCTTAGTCTTTGTGCTAACTTACTCTCATTCATAATTGGATGGGGTGTGTGGACTTCACTTGATTTAGGTCTCACATCCCATCCAATAATAGATATGAGTGAATCGGCATAGAGGCTAAAAAAATATGAATATAAATAATATAACTCATTTTCCAAAATTAAGTTATCTATACATCATATATAATTGATTGGTATTAATCTAAGCATGCTCTAAACACACCAGTCCACTATAGGGGTGTGTATAATAATGACTTAATTTGGACTGAAGCAAGTTTGCCTCAAATACACCCTTACCAACAAAAAATCTATGCTACATTAACAAGTCCCACAAAATATAAAAGTGGCTTGCAAATATAAAGCTACTATATGAGATCATACAAATTCTTCATTTTTTAAAAACTAAAATAGTGCTTTAAATTAGCGGTAAAAACTATCATAAACAAAGTACTAATTGTGGTCTATATGAAATAGGAAAGAGAAAGTAAGGTTAAGCCTGTGGATAAGGCCTTGGCTCAGCTGGTAATTTGTGGATAGGAGTGTTAACGAGGCGAGGCGGGGTGGGGTGGGGGATAGGCCCCTATCCCTGCCCCGTGGATAGATATCTGCCCCCATCCCCACCCTATACCTGCACGGATACCCATGTTTGGAGATCCTCGCGGGTATATGGATACCTGCAAATATTCATGGGTACTCATATTTGCCAAAATTGTCCATATTCACTTCCATTGAACTAAAAAGTAGCACTTATGTTAAATTGTCATGACAACCAAAGCCAACAAAGTTACTCCAAAATTGTGTTGCCAGCTATTTCTTCCACATTTCTTGTTTACTGCAATTCAGTTTATTCAATCCATGCCCACATACAGTTATTTCTGGCTAAAACAATATATACAATAATAAACCAATAAAATTTTTGTTCAAATCCCAACACCAAGATAAAAATAGGCCATAGAGAAAAATGAATAGGTGTCCGAAGTCAAGACCCAGATATATAATCACAATCATCCTTAACAGGTGACTTGAAAAGAAGGTCATTGACCTTATGCAAACAATATTTAATATTGATATTAATGTTCACCTTTTGACAAGGCCATGTAAACCAAAATCATTGGCCATCTAAACGTCAGCAATCAATCATCAAAAATTAGAAAGTAGCAACTGAAGGCGCCATAAAAAATGGTATATTTTTCTTCTATGAAAAAGATATATTTACTTCTGTTGAAGTTTTGAACAATCACAACCTGAAACAAAACTGTAAACTTCATTCTTAGCAGGACTAACAAGTCTAGCATTTAGCCAATAGATGATTCAAAATAGATGTTAAACTTCAACCAAGAGATTTTATAGAATGACATTTCACCTCTAAATTTCAAGAGTAAGGATTAGCATTTGGTGTAATGGCAGAGGGAGTGAGGCTAGGAGTAGTAGATGAATTTCCTCATTGTTGATAGGAATAGAACTTGAATCCATAGACATTCTACAAATCAAATATGTAAAATAATTAGATAAATAGTAGACATGACTTATAATGAACAATGTACAATATACTTCAATATTGGTTTATTAGTAGAGTATGTATTATCCAAACATTTGTAGCAAAATCAAAATTATGCTGGGAAACAAGACCAAATTTTAGCATACGTAGGAATAAGTGTGTTCAATCAAGTAAAATTAATGCCTTCAAAAGAGCAGCCAGAAGCAAAAGAGACTTACAAGTAGTGTAGTTCATGTTAAGGTGGAAATAGTATATGAAAATAATTTTTTTAGGAAGCAAAAGCCAGTTTGATTAGTAGAGAAGAGATATTTCTAGGATGCAAGCTTTTCAATGTTGCGAAGGCCGTATTCACACCTGGCAAAATCAAACATGATTGATACTAAAATCAACAGAGCAAAACCTCTAGCCATTAGTTTCAACTTGTTCTGTAAGACATGTATCTAACTGAGGACCCACAACCTTGCAAAGTACAAAGGGTAAATGTGATTGACTAATTCAATAATTAAGAAAAAAACTAAAGGAGAAGGCAACTTTGAGTTTGTAATTGCATGGATCTAAATTATAAGCGGCTAAGCAAAGGTAGTCTCATTAGCAAAAGCAACTCTGGTGTGTTTTCTGAAATACTAAAAATAACTCTATTAGCAATTTTGCAGCTAGGCTGATAAGATATGTAGTTATTTCTCATATTAAATCTTTTAATTTACTGATCTCATGGTGCCAATGTGCTATTGGTGGGTTTTTGGCAGCATCTTAATTTCTAGGTAGATGTCATGATTGAGTTCTTTTTTTCAGTACAGGTTTTCCTGGATTAATTTGGATGACATTGTAAATTTAATATATGAGGCACTATTAAATCCATCTTACAAAGGTGAAATCTTCACTCCCATGCCTCCAAAGTGAAATTTATCAAAATTCTAAAAAAATTGGAAAAACAAATAATGGATACCGGGGATTGATTAGCATAAACATCTTATAATCTGATTATCCATTTTCCATGTATTACATTAACCTCTAGCAATAATTAAATTATGAACTTTCACATGGCTCTCACATTATCTAAATCACAATGCTTGTATTGAATATAACATGGCAGAGGAACAAATGGGATGGCAGATTTAGGACAGCGGCTCAGTGAGGGACGGCAGACGATCTACGGAGAGTAGAGAAGCACTGATCTGGGCAGCGGACTTAGCAAGGGAGGGACAAACGAAGCAATGGATAGTGGAGCTTAATGAGGGAGGGCCGATGGTTGTGAAGTTGAAGACAAGAAGAGTGTGTATAAAAGTCTAAGAAAAGAAGAGCGTGTTGATTGTTGAATGGCCAAAGGGCAAGGGCCGGGGGCAACTCGTAAAAGTGAAAGAAATGAGAGAAAATAGATCAAAATTAAGGCAGCCAATAGTATTTGTGTAAATAATATATATAAGGGTAGTTTGGTAATTTTATATCAAATACCCGTGGGTATGGAGATCATGATCCCCGCCCCCCACCCCGTTTAATAAATGGGTATCTAAATAATCCACCCCCATTATTTGCGGGGGAAAAATTGTCTCCGCATACCCACCCCATCACAAGTATTACCTCTGGGTACCCACGGGTGTAGGTAAAATTTACATCCCTATTTGTGGAGCCTCATGATTAGAGCTATCAAAATGGGCTTATTCGGATTAGCCTATTCGGGTTGGACCATTTTTAGGTTGGGATTGGTTGGGTTAAGCTAGTTTCGGATTAGTATTTTACTAATCCGGCCCAATCTTATTCGGGTCATGGACAGGATATCGAGTTAGCCTATTAGTTTTTTAAATGCAAAAAATATATTTTGAAATAATTAAAATAATAAATTTTAAAAAAATAATGATCTTATTATTATCTTATGATCTATATAAAAAATTAATGAATAAAAATATGATTTTTTTCTAGTAATTGGATTTAGTAATTTTACTTATTACAAAAGTGAAATGATAATTTTTTATTATTTTTTATTTTTATCAACATATTTTTTTTGTAATTTAAACTTTTTTTAAATAAAAAAATAGGTCAATAAAATCCAAGATCAAGTATTAATAATATATATTTAAAATTAGTTATTTTAAAAAATAAAAAAATATTCAGACCATTGGACTGGCTCGTCCCAAAAGTGGACTGGCTCATTTGAGTTGGACTAAATTGGATTGGATTGAATCAGATTAATTTTATTTTTTTACTCCAATTCTTTTAGCATAATCCATATATTTTTTCATGTTGTTTGAAGTGTCCACCGACCCCAACCCATTTCAATAGCTTTACTAGTGGTGAATGGTCGCGTGTTTGGCCATGGCTCCCACATTCCATCCCCCTCTCCCCCTTACCCCCGCCTCTCACCCCGGAAAAAAGAAAAAGGTTAGGTTAAGCCTCAGAAGCCGACACACGGGCAGAACTAGAACCCACGTCATTCTCATTTTTACCGTGTTTCGTCCTACTGCTTAGCTTCTTCGCAATTTCCTTAAACCAAATCCACTAAGGATTGAAGCGCAACGAGATTGGTGAATAGATGCATGAGGACAAGATTAAGTTCAAACACTATCAACTTCACAAACATAGAATCCCTCCTCTCTGCATCAAACGCCCGTCAATTGACACATGCACATCAACTACAACCAACCCACCATTAAAAAGAAAAAGAGAATTTTTTTTTCCTTTTTTTTTTTTTAAATAGTATATAACCATATTGATCACCGTACATGAATTGCCATTTAAATAAATTCAGATTTTAGTCCATTATATAAGCGTCGAACACAACATTATCTAACGATGGATCCACAGTATTTATAAAGACCAAATATTAATTTGATATTTAGATAATTAAAATTTACACTTATTTATATTATAATCCACTAATATATATATATATATATACACACGTAAAAAAAAAACGATTCCCTCAATTAAAACGTAATCCGGCGTGAGCTAGAAAGCTAGCAACTTCAACCACTCCACAAAAGTACCCTTTGTATCACATATTAAACCATTCCAACCCAATATATACTGTTCAACACCATGTCTTTGATCTCCAACTTCTGCAGTCTCCATCTTTGTGAGTTTCTGTCCCCTTGCTGTTTGAAAGCTTTCTTTCAAATATGAGTCACATTAATGATAAAAACCAAAGTCAAGGTATAGATTTCATTCAGACACGTGTTAGCTCTGACAACACGTCACCTCCCCCTCCTCTTGAGTACTCTCTATTTTGAAAATGTGCCCTATTATTTCTAATGCCGTGTATGTACAATTTGTGATTTCTTTTGTTTGTTTTGTTGGTCTAATACAATTTGTGATGTAGTTTGGACTTCTGCAGTAGCATATGAGTCAAAAGACACTGCACCGGGTCCCAATCCAGTTCCGCCTCCTGCTATCACTCATGAGAACTACTCTGATCAAAATGTTCCTCCAAGCGGAGAAACTAAACTCAAGGGTGATGGGTTCTGGAGAGGATGGTAATATCTCTTCCTCATTCCTTCCTTTTCCAACCTACTTGTTTTTCAATTGAGCAGTGATATTTGCATAAATTAATTACAGCATAAACTCTATTCCAACTCTATCATTGTATTTAAATTCAAGTGGTTTCATTTTCATGTAGAGAACACTAGTTAAACTTTTCACATGTTCAAATTTTAGTTTGAGTTTAAATAAAAAAAAAAAAATCATGGCTAATATTATTTGTTTAATTCAACTGATAAATCTTTTCGCTAATTATTTCTTTACAGCTGTGCTGGAATGTGTTGCTACTGTTGTTTGGACATGTGCTTTTGAGACTTGAGGAAGTCTATACGTGTTGGTACTTGTCGACATGTACTGATCCAGATCCACACCGTACACTTTTTATGTTGATGTCGAGTGAAGTAGGTATATGTGTGTTTATTATTTACGTATGAAACTAAGAGTGCATCTTTTCTATTTTCCCCTTGAAAAAAATTGTTAAATGACTTTTTTATTATTTTACGAGGTTTCTCCATAGCCAATCTTATCACTTGTTCTCCCCTGGGGCATTTAGACTATCACTCATTATAGGTAAGTTTTCGTTGGCTTGAATTTTTAAGATAAAAAGACTATACTATACACTTGTGAAAATGTAAATTAATTACATATATGTCAATTTCATCCATCATGTTAAATAAGAATTTGACTCTTTTTGAGCTATGAGATATATTTTAAAAAATGTGTACAATTTTAATCATTAATGATAAGATTTTTAAAAATTTATTATTATATATGTATGATTTATCATATAAGTATTTATATTTTATAAAATTATAAATTCTTAATTTTTTCTCCAACTAACATAATAATTAAATGCGAGTTTGGAAATCGGAACTATATAGTGTAGGCGTGTCTCCAAACATGGGCCAGTCCGTTGACAACCTTTTCTTTCAGATCTAAATTTAACGATATAGGCCTTTAATTCATGGCCCAGCCAGAACTATGGGTCCAAAGTGCGACCAAAACACCACACAAGAAAAAAGTAAAGAAATAATATTTTTAAATATTGAGTTAAGACACATGTATCTCTCTTTCTTTCAAACGATTAACCTCTCACCAATCAGGGTTTACACAATTGATAAGTAATAGACTAATATCCCACAAGGATGCAAGTTCATTTTCTGCTGTTGATATGAGAATTCCGTTAGTAAATGATTTCATAAGTTTAATATAAATGCTCTCTAAGATCAAGGGTCATACTTTAATTTTGGTGGAATGATTGGCATTGAACTAACCTAAACATTTTGCATAACGTCTCCACAAGAGTCCTAATGATATCCTAGTAGCTTAGGAAGGTCACAACGCATTATCTTCAAGATATAATAGTTCAACAATAATATTATCCCTTACTATACTTTTGTAAAAAGAGATAAATAAAACTCTCTTCTCCCACATATTTTCTTTTTACCCCCAAAATGATACATATAATATAATATAGCATACAAATAATATATTTCTTCTTCTGTTCACATCCTCAATTGTTCCCAACATGTAACCATAACCTTAAAGCAAGGTACAAAGAGTGAATAATAGTGCTTAAAACATTTTGACTATTCAACCGTCCTTAATAGGAAATATTATTTGAACATATAATATTTGGTCATGATATACAAATGTGAATGTGAATGTGAATGAATACCAAGATAAACATGTATCAAGATAAAAATATTGTATATATTTATGTGATAAAATAAAAGTGTTGTATTAGATGTTGAAAAATAATGAATAGGTAACATCACTCACCTTTAATAGCCTTTAATAACTTTTAATATACTTTTCTAATCCATTTATAATAATTCTTTAAAACATAATTAATTTTATAACTATTGATCATTCACATCATGATTGACATTATGGCTTTGGTGGACTGAGTCGATCCTTATTCTCTCTACAAATAAGTAAAAGATTATTTCAAAGTTACTGTTACCTTTGACTTTCGATTTATTTTACTAAACAAGCCTCCGAAACTTTGCAAGGGTTAACAGCTATAACGTTATTTAGCTCATCATTATCTTGAATTTTGTAAGTCTAATTTTTGTCTTCACCTTTCGAGGTAGGAAAAAGTTGAGATAGTAAAGCATATGTAGCTTTAGATTGTGTATAAGTTTTATTAAATGATTTAAGGGTGTAACTCTTCATTTTCTTACTTTAAAATAAACTCATTTTAAAGAAGTTATCAAAGTTTTAGCTATTCGTGACTCTCACAATTTATTAGGCTAACCAACAAATTCAATATATACAATAATAATGTATTATTAATTAATATTAACACAACAAATGAACTTATCATCTTATTAAAAGTATTCAATATAATCTTCTCAGTTTATCAAGCGCTCTGCCTACCCATGCATCGCAATGATCAATATCAGCCCAGATCCATTCTCATCCTACAAATTTTCCCTCAAAAACTTCCAATTTACTAAAGTTAAGCTGCTTGCCTTCGATTATATAATACGTTATACTAATATTTGGTTGGTTTAAAAGATTCCACATTTATTCCTTTTAACTAAAGTCTAGGATTCAAATACTATAAATGGAAAAATGTATTGTTAGAGTTTTATCTTTATAATGGGTCAATCCAGCTCAAGTCAAATTAGTTAGAGTCTAATAAATTTTAGATATTGATAATTTAAACCAAAAAAAAAAAATTATACAATACATAATTGTAAATTGTAATGCATCCTTTGTTATACGATCTAAGAGCTCAAAATTACACATGGAACACAAAATAAAAGAAAAAGGAAAAGAAGAAGAAGAAGAAGAAGAAGAAAGAATAAAAGCAAAGCAACTATAAATAGACAGCTATATACTCTATCTACAACTTAATTCTATCAGAAGACACTGAAGGATGGTGATGATTCACTAGCAGTGTAGTTTATTTGGTGCTACACTCGGTGGGCTTTGCCAAATACCTTGGGTGCTCTTCACCAGCTACGATAACCAAAATGTCAGGCTCACGCTCAACTTCAGTGCTTGTTGCCTCTTTGGACTCGTCGTTTGTGTGACACTCACACAACGACCCTGGTTCAGATCCGCAGCACGGACAACAAACTAGGAAGACCAACGCTAACCCAATGACTCCAAAAATGACTGCAAAGCCACCAAATAGGTATATGACTGGGGAGTTCCAGTTCCACTGAAACGAGACATTGCCACTTGGTGAACTCATACTCATATATCCACCCAACTCAACTAAGCTACCTAGAATTTTTTGTTCTTGATAATTGTAAATGGGTTTTGTTTGCACTTTTATAGGTGGTTATGGGGCCCCGTTATTTATTTTTAGCGACAGGCTGGTTCAGAGATTCTCTTTGTTTTATATATATTACATTCTTTAGAGATTGTTTATGAATATAAATAAACGATGAATCTTTGCGTAAAGAATAAATATGGATACTTTTCTTCATTGCTACAAGTTAGATGATGTCATGTTGGCCTTACTACAAATCCAAGAGACATTGAATCGAACATTTTCACGTCTCAGATAAGGTGATGCAAATCTAAGAATAAACGAGGGGATATTAGAACAACCCCATGTCCAAAAAACAAATTAGAACCCTATTTATTAAGGAAAGAGTAAACTTAATTCAATTTTAAATTACGACGGGCACCAAAATTTGAAATTATGATAAAAATAATGTTACTTGTAAAATCAATGTGCATAAGGCATGTCTGGTTTCCTACGAGCTCCTAAGTTTCAGCTTTAGAACTTGCTGCAATTATATATGTAACTTCATGTGAATTTCGCGGAAAAAAAGGAAAATGAAATGTGAATCAACTTTATATGCAATTATTTATGTACTCTTTTATATCAGTTGTGAATTGCCATTGTAAGTTGTTTAACTAATATAATTTTTTTAAAAGAATATAAGGCCGTGGGAGAAATTCCAAGAACTTAGTGAAGCCATATTCCGAGGTGCCAAAACGAGTAAGTGGGGGACAGTACTGATTCTGTTATTTAGTTCAAATTCTATGAATTAGCAAGAATCATATTTTTTGAAATTTTACCTTGCCTATTAGTATTTGAAATTCCATGCCTTGTGGTCATGTCAGAATTCTATTGACAGGGTGTGCAACCCAAGATTTAGTAAATCAGCTATTGCCCATTCATCATTTTTCTGATTTTGTCCTGAATCCCTTTTTAGATCCTATTCCTCAAATTATTCTAATTTACTTTGGGCTGAGAGGAATACATGCACTGGAGAGGTGAAGAAAAATTGAAATGATCGTATTCTTTTCCCACTTCTAATCTTCCATTCCATTTTAACGTGCTGAAGAACCATGCTACATTCTGTTTTTTTAGATTTACAGTGAATTTATGTATTATATTATATATAATTGAGAGTTAAATCAACAAGAAAATTAAATTACATAAATTACATGATGCAGTACAAATTCTTTATTTGATAACTTTTTTCTATGATACTTAAATTTAAATCACTTTAAAACTTAAAATGTGATCTTTTTTTATTTACATTTTGTTAAACTAATATCTACAGAAGAATCCATAACTAACAAAGCTGATATGTCGATAAAATGCTGATGATGTGGTTAAGTTGACGTAAGGCAAGGCACATATGGATGATGTTTAATTAGCTCGTCAACGTTTTTGCTAAGGCATTGAAAAAAAAAACGCTGGTTTTGTTAAATTTCTCAGTTCGGCATGGACTTAATTTTTATTTTTTTTTTTCCACGTAAATGTTTCAGTGTTGCCATTTAACTTACGATCCATCTACTCATATGCATGTCGAATAGTAAACACAATGATACATTATTGGGGTCACATAGTAATAGGATAGTAGGATTTAACTGTCTATCCAATATTCATTTCAAACTAAACAATGTTTTCTGGAAAGTTTAATTTCATCAATAAACCACAATTTTATTATAATTAAAAATATAAAGTTGAAAAAAAATAGAGAACCAACAATAAGTGAACCGTGCAGGCTGCATCCAAGGCAAATTCAAATCATCATCAATAATAATTTCTTCGAATGAACAGAACCTTGATATAACCGATATCCTCATTACAACGTCAACAAGGAGCAATGGTAGTGTCGTCTCAGATATTGAGAAAATTGCTAGGTATGCGAAATATGAAACAAAGAACACATCAATAAATAAATGATATGCCATTTATGCGCGCATAAATCCTGAGGAAAACACGGAGATTGGTCATTGCATAAATTACAAGAGAAAAAAAATTATGTAGAAATGACAGAAATAATAATAAATACCTAGATTACCACCAAAAACGAAAAAGATACACATAAAACACTGTGAGGCAAGGAACTTGTATAGTTGTATTGCCTTTTGATCCCTTCATATATCACAGGAAAGGCACATGAAAGTTTTAAACGCCTGCAATATGTAACCATGCCTCTACTGTTCTATTCCATAGTAACTCAATTAGAGAACTTTGCAATCAACTTATCAACATGAATAATGATATCATCTATCCGGGGCCGCACGGCAGCCTGGGGCTGAAGCATCCATGATACAAACTGATGAAGAGCTTCTGGATATGAAGGTTTAGGTCCAGTTGGCCATTTGATCTGCGCATTTACAACAGCTAATTGCAAGCTTCCACCAGACTCTCCAAGTGCATATTCAAATGGAGATACCCCATACCTGGAAAATTCAACCAGGTGATAATAAATAAGAGCACTAAAGCTGCTAGGAAATATTTCTTACACAGTTGAACTGCAATACTAGAAAGAGTACTACAAATATACACAACTAATTTGTGTCATAGAAAAAACACCTCTGCCATTGATTTATGTAGAGTGCCAAATCAATGGGGTCAAGGGAACAACCTTAGATAACAAAGCAAAACTAATGTGCATAGCCATTGGATTTCATTTCATGTGGACATGTAAAAAATGTGTTGATGTGAGCATTGCCCCAAATCGATAACCCATATGCAGATGGCTTGCACATGGGTGCATTGTTCATCTGTATTCACCATCGGTTGAGTAGCATTGTTCAAAAACATCAAACTAACTATGGTTATTATGTTGTAAGACAGCACAATTATTAGAAGTTACAAACATAAAACTTAACATAATCACATACAAAAGAAGGATTAAACCTCACATTATTGCATATAATGTGCATCCTAGTGACCAAACATCAGTCCTCTCATCTATATTAGCTTGGCTTGGGCAATCCCACAGCTCAGGAGCTCGGAAAGGGGCAGAGCAATGTTCAGCTGCCCACTCCTACATAGGAAGACAAATAAATGGCAATCAGCAGGTTAGAAAATCCATGCAGATGACTGAAATTAAACTTTGCTCCTCCATATTTGAAAAAACTATTGAAAGCCAAAAAGCTATTTAAAGAATTGGTAGTGCCAAAATGAAAACCCAAGCTAAGCAATTGAGTATTTCAAATGAAATAGAAGCTATTATGTACAGTAACAGATTAAAAAGATTGCAAACTAGCCTGATGATGCATATGAACCTACAACATTAGGCAATACAAATTTCACAAACTACAAAGGGAGCAAAAGCCTCATAAAACATTCTAAAATGTGATAGAAAGGAATGTGCTCCTCTAATGTGTGAAGTGCACTTTAGAGGGCAAAGTGCACAATCTCAACCATTGATAAGAAAATTAATGACGTAGGATTTTATAAAATATAAACACCTATATTGCATATCATACATGTATGTTTGTACTTTGCACTTTTACTCTTTAAAGTGCACCCTGCACTTTAGAGGAGTCAATTCACTTATTTATAAGCATCACAAATCTTGAGCTCAGCAAGGATGACATGCAAACTATAAAGGAAACTACCAATAGTGCAAGAAATGAAGGTGCTAAGACATTTACACAATACACAATTTTTATTTGCAAAACAAAACTTAAAAGAAAAAGAGGGGCGTGTGTTGGTGTTTTTTTTGTTTTTTGTTTTTTTTTTGTTGGGGGGGGGGGGGAACAAAAGAAAACCTGTAACTGAAGTGCCTCTGATCTGGAGCTAATTTGCCTCCTGGCAGGACGAGCACTGCTGAAATCCATCAGTATGGCAAGAGGTGGTTGTCCTTTTCTGTGTGTTATGAGAACATTACCAGGTTTGACATCATTATGAGCATATGGAGGATCTAAACTGTGCATATGCCTGAGTCCTGCACATAGCTGTTGAGTTGATTTTTCAGGGTTAAAAGGGCTTCAGAATACATCAACTACTGTCAGTTTAGAGTACTGGTAAACTCTAAAATATCAAAAAGTAAATTTAAACTAAAAGTTATAGAAATTCTCCTCAGATAGATTGAACATAAAAGAAGCAGACCAGAGATATCCAGATTTATTCTTCTTCAATATGATTCTTAAGACAGCAAATAACATAGGACACAAGAATTGCTAGGTTGATATATAAACGAAATTCATGACAACCAAGAAAGGCTACGACAATATTTATAGATGTCAAACAAGTTATCACATGCTGAAAATCTTGAATTGCAACAGCAATGCTTCAGGCCCCAGGTCCTCTGGTTATAATAAGCAAATTGCAGAATAGAAAGATGGTTCCTTTTACCTGCCAAAAGATTTGAAGAACATCTGAGGTAGAATAGAACTCCTTCTTGGCTTTCATTGTCTTGGCATTGTCTAGCAATGTTCCATCCAAATGAACTGGAAATAACAAGTATGCTTCATGGTTCCAAGATTTTTCTTGGGTAGGCTGCCAACAAAAAAGACATGTTCTACATAAATATAAAAAATACAAGAATTAAAACGGGGAGGAACAAAATAAATCCAAAATAGCGAGAGAAAGGAGGGGGGAAGAAAAGCTGCAGTTCCCACATTAAGAATATTTTCATTCCCATGTAACAGAATAATCACTTACCAGATTGGAACAGTTAAGAAACTACACTAGCAACACCACATCACAAAATTTACACAATTCCCAACCAAGTTCGGAATACCTAGATTTTGTACAGCAACATTAGATAGAGATCCTGGTAAAACAGCACCATTGGTAGTGATATTATGTTTTCAAAAGACACAATACTAGAAGCATTAAGCTTGTTCTTACAGAGCTAATCAAATTACAAAATGTTGAATAATAAACTAGAATCAACTTTGCTGTGATATGCTGGTTCACCCAGTACACATCTCTGTCCCATTACATTGACAAGCTGTAATAGGGCCTTGTTATAATCCCTTCACAATCATATATCTCAATAGATTTTCGTTGAGCCTCAGCAAGAAAAATCGCATATCTATATGGGATCATCACACCCATCCAAGACAGACAAGTGGAACTAAAAAAAAAAAAAAAAAAACCATTTTGGCTGGAATATATGACTAATAAGTGATAAGTCTAGATTATGTGGATATAACATTTCTTTTTCCATTCAAAGTGCATATAGGAAAGATGAACACTTTCAATTTAAATCATTTGAAACGAATTCATCCAAGACGTCTTAGACTGCTGAACGCATTCACTGCCAATCATTTAAGGTATGACTCAAGTGCTCCTTGAAGGTATCACCTTCACTCAAGTGGGGTTGGCTTCTACAGCTTTCACACATAATATTTGGAGATGCAAAACTGCTAAATTCAAAACCCAGATAGCATGTTTTCAACTTCAGGAAGTAGATCCAATTACATAGTCGTAGTTCAGGAACAAATTTTAAGTGAAACTCCTTAACAGATTTTTTTCAGGTTGTGGCATATGTCTCACGTGAATGATCCAACTATTCTCTTATCTTAATAAATGTATATCTCCTGATATGATAAAGAGAGGAATAAGTGTTGGCTGCAATAGCTAGTTACCTTGACAGAAATAATAGCATGATCAAGAAGCGGGAGCAGATTTGGGTGATTGAACAATGACGAAACACGGATCTCCTCCCTGACCAACTCCAGCTGTTCATTGTTCTGAATGAGGACCTTTTTCAAAGCATAAGTTCCATCCTCTGCAGAAAACACATAGCAATGGATTAATTTCGATCCACTGAATCATATGATGCATGCCACCTATTCACAGAATTTTTGAAAAAGTTTACTGAAAGTGTATAGACAGAGCACTTCCTTTATTCCTGATAACCAAATTCAAATTTAAACTCAGAGTTAACAAAACGATAGAAAATTACAAGCCTTATCAACTACCTCGAGAATATCATCACATTTTATCAAATGGACTTTCACAATTGCCGCAACAACAATAGCACCACACGACACAATAGCGGATTTGTTGTATACCCAAAAAAAAAAAAAAATCACTCCACGAAGAAGCCAGAGACTTCATTGCGTTGAAGCGGTAGCATTTTACAAAATTCAAAAAAAAAAAAAAAAAAAAAAAAAGCTCGAATCAGCAATGAACGTCACCAGTCGGACGGTACCGACAAAAAATCGAAATCTCTACGGAGAATAAAACGACGTCGGAGATCAAATAAAAATGCACATCAAAAGGCGATACAACAAAAAAATTATATAGATCACGCAGATCCTTTCAGAAAACGAAACGAGCAAAGCAACGTAACAGCACGATCCAAAGCAATGGCAAGTAAATGAAACTTAATTCTCAGATTTGAATAGAAAAAAAAAGAAAAAGATATGAGAAATGAAGGAAGCGAACGAGAAAGATGAGAGGAGTGTTTGAGCTTTGGGGCGAGGCCACCGGAAGCAGAGTCGGCGAGGACCTCCTTGACGAGGTAGACGTAGGCGAAGCCACCTTCGCCGAGCTGCCTCACAATGCGGAATCGGTTCTCGTTGATCCAAACGTCTCCTCCTCCGTTAACGGAATCGTACAATGCGTTTAAACCAGAAAACGAGCACCCCATTCTCTTCTTCTTCTGCCTCTCTCCCCGTGTTGTTCTTAAGTGTGTAAAAAATAAGGAATTGAAATCAGGTGTCGAAAAGATGAATTTCGAAGACCTGATTTCACGTCAAACTTGAGTAAGGAGAGATTGTATATTTTGTGTGAGTCTCAAGCCTCAACGCCTTCCTTCTCCTTTAATTTATTATTATGAATATGAATTTATTTATAACGAGCTGAGCTCCTTTCTTGGATCGCTCGATTCTCAACCAAACACCTGTTTGTTTCTTTTTTCCTTTCGGGCGCTGCTTCCCGTCCCGTTCATTTTTTAACGTCATGGGTAGATTCACATTCCAGCAAGTCAAACAGTCGTTGAATTTTGTGTACTCTTTAGTGGCCTTGGCCCAACTTTTGTTCGGCCTACACCACCTCATGGATCCAGTCAAGATCAAAATTTAAAATCGTAAATGAAGCCCATGCCTAACGTTACCGGATAAAGGGTGTTTGCAGATCGACTTGATTTGATTTTAAGAAAAAAATCAATCGATCCAAATAATAAATTTTATTTCGATTTGATTTGATTATAATTGAGAAATCAAATCAAACTAAACCCATTTAAATCGGTTTGGATTGGTTTGATTTTTGATTTTTTAATAAAAAGTTTTATAAAGTATAAAAAAAAATTTTATTTTGAGTAAATTAAAAAAATTAATAAATAATTACAAATCTAAAATATTGAGTTAAGATATAATAAAAATATTTGAATAATTCTAATATTACAATATTATATGATATACTTACATGTATATTTATAAAAGCATAAATATGGATAAATAATATATAATATATAATATAACTTATATACATATATAATTATTAATGTGTAATATATTATCGGTTTAGTTCAGTTTGGTTCGGTTTTAGAAATTAAAATCGAAAATCGAACTGAATCGATTGGTTTTTATAAAACAAGAACCAATTAAAATCAATTTATTTCGATTTTAATTGATTTTTGATTTTTTTTTATCGATTTTCAATTTTAATTTGATTTGGATCGATTTTGAACGCTCCTAACGAGATAGCCTCGAGATTTCATGAATATATATTTTTATAAAGAAAAATCACTCTTGGAAAAACAAAAAAGAGAGACTTTGAAGGGAAAAAAGGGTTGAATATGATGTGACTTACAAAACAACAACAATAATAATAAATAATAATAACAACAACTTTATCAACAAAGATTTGTGCCTGATTATCTACTTGTAAACATGATTTTATATAGGGCGCATTCTATGATGTATTTTGCTAGTTAAGGAGCGTGGTGTACCTTACAATCTGATGGTGAGATTGTAAGATATATCGATGCACTAATCACTTATAATGCACTGTAATAATATCTAATTTTAAGAAAATTTAAAAATATAATTAAATATAGTTTAAAAATTAATTATCATACACTGACAGTGTAAAATTATACTGGCAATATAAAATAATTTTATATTATTAGTATAAAATTACACTAATAGAGTAAAGTAAAATTACACAGATAAAATTTTTTTATTACACTGATAATATAAAATTATTTTTTACTGTCAGTATAATTTTACACTATTAATGTATAAAAATTAATTTTTAAAAATTATAAAAATTTTATCAGTATAATTTTATTCTGTCAATATAATTTCATACTATCTATCAGTGCAATATTACACTGCTAGTATAAAATTATTTTATATTATCAATATAATTTTATAATATCAGTGTATAAAAATTAATTTCTAAAATATATTTAATCATATTTTTTTAATTTTTTTAAAATTAATATATTACTATAGTACATTATAAGCAATTGATATATGGATACACCTCACAAATCTTTACCATTGAATGCGTTAGAGTCACAAGGTGCACTAAACACCTTCAATCACAAGTCACACATGTGTTTCTGAGCTCTATATAGACCTAGTGTGAAGGTAAGACCTATAATTTAAGAACAACTCAGCCTGTTCCACCAGTTGGACCGTTTGGTAAATATCAATTCACATTAGTTTTTATACCCCTAAAAAGATTGTAGAATTAAACATGGTGTTTATAATTATTATGATTATGATGTCAATCACGTGTTTACTAAATTCATTTGGGAATTCTATTATACGATAGAGGCATTTTTTCTTCTGGGTTCAACTTTGGAAGCATTTTACCATGTCATCTTTGCACAACTAATGTGACATATGGCATGGTATTAAAAGAAACTTAAATTCTGTAAATATAAAAACTTAAATTTTTATTTAAGATGATTAAGAGAGAGATTTTTCTTTTTGGTTCTTTGGACATTTTAGTTACTAGCATTGGCACCATGCCCATTCAACAATTTGAATTGGACTAATTCTTTAGCATTCTATTTTGTGCTTTCATTGATTGATATCAGGTCATGCCTAAACTGACTTACATACACCTCAATCAATCTACATTAAAGATTAAGGTATTCAGGAGGATATTTCATCTTTTTTTAGTATCATATTGTATCTTTATTTAATGGTTTTGCTTCAACAACATATACTGGCTTTCATGAAATTTACTTATATTTTGATTTTTGAAAAACTGGACAGCAGTTGCGCTTTGATATTAGTAGCTGATGGGAAGACTTGACCTGACAAAAATGGAACATGAAACATCGCATAGAATGGAAAGCAAACCAGGAAATTTTCCGGTTCATTCATTCAAGAGAATAAACCACCATTTTACAATTTAAAACATCAAGTAGGTTTTATTTCAATGATTTTCCATACATTTGCAGACACCTTCACGCAGCTATTGGAGAGCAAACCAAGCATTATAATCAATCATCCGGACATCATACAAACTCCAATGCAACACTCAGACAGTGCTGCTCAAATGGCTGGTTGTTGCTGAGTAATGCAGTGTATATTTCCACCACCTAAAACAATCTCCCTGGCACCCTCAATTGGCACCACCTAGGAAGCAGCAAACATCTCAAAATGTCATTTAGTAACCCAAACATTTCACAGACTACAAGATACAAACCAGTTAGTATTTTGTCGCTATTAACTTTGCCAAATGATGGCTACACGTTTGCCAACTTTAATGAAAACTGTATGTCTGATACATAATTATTCATGCTGATAGGCCGAGTGTGAAAGAGAGTTTGTTTCAGAAAGAATCAATGCAAAAGCCTATCCAAGTCTTCAAATTTTGACAGTTATTGTTGCTATGTCGTAGATGATAGTGGTTACCCATCTTTGTTTTCTTTAACCGGATATTCTTCCAGATGTTTAGGATAAAATATATCATAAATTCATATATTGAATTCAGAATTATTCCTTGATTGATTCACACCAGCTGCAGTAACTATTGCAACTATACTTGTCTTTGAAAGAATACCATTTTGCTGAACGATTCTTCAACTTAAAAGAAGTATTTTAACAATCAGTTTTACTTACTTTGTGATGTGGGAAGGCCTTACATAGGACTCGGACAGCTTCATCATCCCACTTTTTATCTCCAAATTGTGGTACAATGACAGCTTCATTTGCAATGTAAAAGTTTACATAGGAAGCAGCAAGCCTAGTACATGGAAGTCTTTCCTTAGCATCATCATCCTGAAAAATATAGAATTACACCAGAACAGGCATTCAGTGGAAGTTGAGTCAGCGTAGTTGCGTGAATAAATTATCACTCAGAAATGTAATTAAATGCACCACAATCTTGACCACATCAGCCATCAATATCGCTTTCACTTTCTAGGAATTAGCTCTTCCAGATAATTACATCCTAATGAATTAGAAGTGTCTCATTCACTTCTTGGTTGCAAATGGAATTTATGTGGGCCTAATCCTATAGGTGACTATACTGCATTAAGGTAGAGGCAATCATAAGGTTGCCACTTGGACTCTGACCTTTCCATATAAGCAGTGACAAATTTCACTAAAGAAACATTACACACAAATCTTGAGAGATAGTAACCAACCAAAACAGATGTTTCTAAGAGTGTATTTGTGGTGGAAATCAACAAAATGTTAGGTGTACCTGTACAGTTTTCAATGTGTTACCCAATCTAATGAAAAATGTCTCTCAGCATCTTTGCAACCAACATTAAAACTTAGTACTTACCAAAATAGAGGGCTGCAACTTGATATATAGCAAATCAAATTGCCACTAAGAAAAGAATGACCTCAAATATGACATCAACAACTTCTATAACTGGTGACCATACAACAGCGAAGTATGCATTGCATAATTGAAACTTTAAAGAGACAATACAATGATAATTGGGTCCATATTTTCAGAAGTATTTGTGTAAACTTTTAAGTGAAATGAAATAACAATGATAATTGTCTTTCTTCTATAACTTTCAATTATGAAGAAATAATATTTTTAATTGACAAGGAAGGAAATATAAACTTGGATTTTACCTCAACAACCCCATCAGCCTCTTCCTTTGTCATATAGAGTGGACCGGGGATATGGAGTTTAATTATTTCAAATTTTCTACCATTGGCATCAGTTACCCTTGAAAGACAATTATATGCTTCAACAGATCTTTCATACTGAGGATCATTTTCATCATCAGTCCACGACAGCAGAACCACACCAGGCTTTGCAAAACAGCACATATTATCAATATGACCATTTGTATCATCATCTCCTGTACAAAAGCAGCATACTTCTCAACTAGATCTTAGGGAGTAGATAAAATCTAAATACCACTTTGAACCTAAAAAATGTATCACAATATTTCCAGATCATCTGTACAGAAGTGTATAAAATTCCTATCTCAGAAATTGCTTTAAATGTATGGAGATTGGTAGAGTCATTATGAACAAGGCAGACCAATATTGGTGCCCAGTGAAACCTCCCAATTTTTGTCTTAGCTTTCTTCCAAAGGAACATGGAAAGCACTGTATCAACTTTACCTTATTTTGAGTTTCATTTTAAAATGCAGCAAAATAAATATGTGATAATCTATATACACCGATTGTGAAGGTTTGGAGCCATTTATCTACATGCAAAAGCATAGTCAAAAGCACATAAGTTAATTTCCAGACAGAAAGTGCATTCAACACCAGAGAACAGTTAGATTTCACTTATCAAACCTGATAAGTATTGTGAAATGGTTGTACAACTTGTTCTCTAGCTATCTTGCATTCTAAGCTGCATCTTAAAATTGGTCCATTTTTATAACAAATGAGTCAAAGTCTTTTATCATGAATGGAATTGTTCTTATTCAAAAACAAATCCATATCAGACCTAGTACTGCACCTCATGATAAATGGTCTGTATAAAATCTTTAACTACCCCAAATTCAATATCTTGATCAATATAATATCAATTCATAGGAAGATTCTTAGTCTAAAAGATCAGCATCAAGTTTATATACCATACAATCCACGAGGCAACCATATAACCTTCCTGACTCCAAGATATGCCTTAAGTTCATCCTCTATTTGGTTCTTACTCAACTGAGGGTTCCTGTTCTTGTTCAAGAGACACTCTTCAGTGGTAAGACAAGTTCCTGAAGGAAGAAAAAATTGCTGAAGTAAACACAAGAACTTATAAATTTTATAAGCTATTCAGCAAGGAGATCCAAGTATAGAGCAGTATGTTTAAGCACATTTCGTCTGATCTCAGAACAGAATGAAATGAGAGCAATGAAGTAAAATTGAGCATAGGTTCATGAATACAATTAGAAATAAAAAATCATCCTGCTTAGCTAGCACTAATTCCTGAAAGGATCAGCCCTAAAACTAAATATTTAGAGATGTTTTAAGTGCCACATAACAAGCATTAAGTAAGCAGCCATTTTCTACCTTATATCGAAAGCATATATTTCCTCAAACTAGAAAAAACTACCCAACAAATCACTGCACAACTCTTACCTTCTCCATCCACATGTATGCTTCCACCTTCAAGTATCATTGAATTTGAAAATCTAGGAATCCTTTCCATTCCCAAAATCTAGCAAACATATGGTGATAACAAAATCATGTAAACAATTTGCACAGGAAGGCCAAAAAAGAAAAAAAGAAAGTTAAATATTTAACTATACTAACCTTCCTAGCAACAAGGAGGTCCATACTCCAATCTTTATAACATCCATCTTCTACCCCTAAACATTTATAAAATTCCATTAGTTGAACTAACAATAATGAAGACATAACATCAATTAATCACATATACTTCAATCCTTCCTCAAATGACCCATCCAAACAGTCCTTGTTTGAATAAAAGCATCCAAATATCAAAGATATCAGTGCTTACCTCCCCAGCTATTAAAATTCCAGTCAATTCCTGCAATCATGTGCTCTGCCTTACCAGATTCTGTTCTTCTCACAACAAACTATTGAACAAAACACACCATAAAAAGGGAGAAAAAATTGTAAAAAATGAAAAACACAATCTGCATGTTTAGACATCCGAAGATCCATATAGCAGACTTGACCAGAAAACTCATCCATGTATAAGAAGAAAAAACTCACAGTAGGTCCGGTGTCACGAAACCAAGAATCATTCATGCTGATCTCAACGACCCTGATATGTTCAGGTAGCTGACTCCTTGCAGTCTCCCACTAAGATGGTAAGATAATTCAAGTACCAAAGCCCATCATCAGAAACAACAGCATCCACTCCTTAGAGCATAGCAAGAATCATGAATATCTAACAACTTTAACCAACCTGGCTAGAACAAGCACACATGGTTACTTGCTCAAATTTGGAGATTGCACATGCTACCTTGGCAAACACACGTTGGGCATGAACAGCACCGTCTCTCCAATTGTCTGGGCGCTCCTGTCAAAGACCACCAAAACTAGTCATAACAAGCCAAAAGACCACAAAGTCCAACACCAAACACTGTTTTACTAGTTCTGCAAAAAGACATGACATGATTAACAACCATATGCGGTGAGAGATGTGTGAAACCATACTCAAAGTGGTGACCATGAATGAAACCTTGTACTGTATATTTGGTTTGTTTTCTTTAAAAAAGTTAAAGAGAAGAGTAATGGAGTGTGCATGCACTCACAGGCCAACCCATCCAACACTGTGTGTGAGGTTCCCACTCTGCAGGCATGTGAAATCCATGAGCAGCAGGCGAGCCTTGCAGATCCATCACAACAATCTCGCTTCACTCTTCTCTATGTGACTTTGCTCTGTCTGCCCTTCAGATCAAGAAAAAACTGAGACCCAGAATAGCACAACCGACTGGCTTCACAGTCACATCATTTATTTAATTTATCTTATACATATACTACATTAAAACAAAAAAGCGGTAAACATTGAATACAACCGGGTAAAAAACATTTTCCCGTGGGAACGTACAAGCGTGACCTTTTCCTAGCTGTACACAGCACGCTTCCAAAGTATGAAAATCTACGCTCCAAATGTAGGTCCCAACACTTCACACCAGTATACATGATTCAATTATTAATTATTAAATTATATAAATTGAATATCAAGTTAACCATTCATTATTGATAAACTGAGCATAAACTGTTGGTTTTATGACTAATTTTTACACTTTATCAATCAATAAGTAAGTCATAATTCAAAAGTGCATAAAATTGTATAAAAAACTTTGATGTTAAAAGGAAAAAAGTAAGTACATGGCTTTGCTCGTACCCAGATGCCTGGTGTTGCTTGCCAAAGCAGAAGTGGGAATCTGGGACACAGACGGCGATTCGATACTGTGTGTTCAGTTGGGCAGTGGGGCACCTTAGCCGTCTATGTGCAGACGCCAGATACTGTGTGTTCACGCGAAGACGGAAGGTGGGTGTAAGTAGAAGGCGGCATCTGTTTTATGTGGGTCCACATTAGATAATGACAGTGATTGGTTAAGATAAATAATGAATGTAATTTATAGTTAAATTACAATCTGATTAAAAATAGGTTTTTAAAAAAAGTGGGTTAGGGAAAAAGAACTAAAAAAAAATTTTTTGAGGCTCTTCTTCTCAAAGACGCACCGATGGGATGCCATATGTGAGCCAACGATGGTGTCTTGCTCAAAAATCGTGTGCCTGTTGGAAGAATGGGAGTCAGTTTCGTGGATGCATCGTTCGGTTGTGGGTGGAAGATCCGACACTGGTCCCTATCCATGGACGGAGCACGAATCATGATTATCGGATTGGATTAGATAGAGCAAATGGTGGGATGCTGGTGAGATGAGTTATTCATCGTGATGTAGTTATTATTATTATTTTTTTCATTGATTGTTAAGAGTTAAATTTTGTGTTTTATTATATGAAAAGAGAATAGTTGGTTATGGGACGAAAATGCAGTTTTCTGATGTTTTATTGGTGTTGTATATCATTAGGATCGATCTGTAAAAAGGGAGGAGGTAATTAAGAGGAATCAGTCTATCGCTGTTGCATTGAAATTTTGCCGATGAGGGGTGGTGCAGTGGGTCCTGTAAGCAATAATCTATTTATGTATGGATAGATTATCATGAATACATTAATTTTAAGGTTTAGAACTTCATGCATTTCGCATAGCTTAGATAAGAAAGTGTACTGTTCTTCATTGAACTTGAATGAAGAAGATAGTCCTTAAGCAAACACAATATGAGGGATGATGATTTCTCTCTCTTAATCTCTTTTTTAATAGCACAAAAGTGATAAAGACAATATGCTTCTATTGATGGTGGAAAGAAGACCACATTCTTGGTTTATATAGACAATGAAGAGGTGCTTCCATCAGGCATCTCCAATAGTCATACCTTTTAGATTCCGATAGTCATATCTTTACATACTGAATAGTCATGCCTCTATGTTTGAATATGTGTAATTATTTCTAATGATGACTCTTTAATATAACTATTCATAAGATATCTCTTCAATAAGCCAATTAATAGATTTAATATTTATATAATAATTATTAACTATTATATGGGACGCAATTTTTATATTCTTCCACTTGTCCCATATAACAATAATTTGTAGTTTAATAAGGAACATAATGTGCAAATTAACATAATATTAAATCCTCATTATATTGGCTAGAACATAATATCATGACTAAGTAGAAAATTAATGCGAGTCATGGTGGTTGTATGTCACAAGTTTCTCAGCACAGTCCCTTCCATGTACTACAACACTAGCCTTTTTACTTAATATGACCCATAATGAAGAGTATGGTCCAACTTTAATGTCTTTGTTATAAGACCATTATTCCTGCTGTCATTACTCTAATCCAATAATGTATACTAATTAGAAACAAGAAATAAATATCAGAAATAAACTTTATTATTGAGCTCAGAGTGTCAGACTAGTCAAAACAATCATAATTTAATATCATCAATGACGTCCAATAATGCCCATTCTCTCAACATGCTCATAAAATGTCTTGGGCAGCAATCTGTTTGTTAATGAATCTGCAACCATAAGGTTTATGCTAATATGTTCTATTGACACTCTTTGTTTCTGAACTTCTTCTTTAACGGCAAAGTATTTGATCTCCATATGCTTAGCACCCTTAGAATACTTGTCACTTTTAGAAAAGAAGACTGCTATGGAATTGTCACAATAAATTTTTAGCAGCCTCGCTATACTATCAACAGCCCCAAGTCCTGAAATAAAGTTCCGTAGCTATAATCCCTGAATAGTGGCCTCAAAGCATGCCACAAACTCAGTCTCCATGGTGGATGCAGCAATGACAAGCTGCTTTGCACTTTTCCATGAAATTACCCCTCTAGCTAAAAGGAACAAATAACCAAATGTGGATTTCCTTGAGTCAACACATCCGGCAAAGTCTGAATCTGAATATCCAATTGTCTCTAGATTATCAGACTTGCTATAAGTGAGCATGTAGTCTTTCGTTCTTTGCAAATATCTGAGAAATTTCTTTGCAGCCTTCCAGTGATCTAATCCAGGATTACTTTGATACCTACTCAACATACTGACAGCAAAACTAATGTCTATCCTAGTACAAGTTTGTGCATACATTAAGCTCCCAACAATAGATGTATAGGGAATATTTTTCATTTGTTCTTGTTCCAATTCATTCTTTGGACATTGCATAAGACTAAATTTGTCCCCTTTTTGAATTGGAACTATTCTTATTGAACATTTGTCCATCTTAAATTTTTCTAGGAGTTTATTAATATAGGCTTTTGAGACAACCCTGACAATCCTTGTGACCTATCATGAAATATTTCTATTCCAATCACATAGGTTGCTTCTCCTACATCTTTCATTTCAAACTTTTTAGAGAGAAATTTCTTGGTTTCATGTAATAAACCAAAATCATTAATAGCAAGCAAAATATCGTCAACATATAAGACTAGAAAAATAAACTTGCTGCCACTGATTTTCATATATATACACCAATTAATGGCATTTTCCTTACAAAACCAAAAGAGGTTATGGTATCATTGAACTTAAGATACAATTGATGGGAAGCTTGTTTAAGTCCATATATTGACCTTTTAAATTTACATACCATGTGTTCATTGCCTTTAACTGAAAAGCCTTCAGGCTTATTCATATAAACTTCTTCTCCTAAATTCCCATTAAGAAAATCAGTTTTAACATCCATTTGATGTAACTCAAAATCATAATGAGCCACTAAAGCCATAATGATTTTAAGTGAGTCTTTTTTAGATACTGGCGAAAATGTCTCTTTATAATCAGTGCCATCCTTGTGAGTGAAACCTTTTGCAACAAGTCTAGCTTTATATCTTTCAATATTGCCATTTGAGTCTCATTATGTTTTAAAGAGCCATTTACACCCAACATTTTTGCAATCTTTAGGCAATTCAACAAGATCCCAAACTTGGTTAACATCCATAGATTTCAACTCATCTTTCATTGCATTGATCCACTTATCAGAATCATCACATTCAATGGCTTTAGAAAATGAAGCTGGGTCATCATTTATTCCTAAATCAACTTCTGACTCTTGTAAATAAACTACATAAGCATTAGGGATGACTGATTTTCTTTTCCTTTGAGATCTTCTTAATTGTGGCTCATCTATTATAGAGTCACTATTAACATCTTTGTGATGGAGTGTTTGATCATTAATATGTTGTTTTTGGCCATTATTATATTGTGCAATTACTGCAGGAACAACAACTTTAGAAGTCATAGCCAAAGGAATCTCAGCTCTAGCTTCTTGAATGCTAACATTACGCAATTCTTCACTTCCACTACTTTCACCATTTTCAATGAATCTAGCATTTCCAGCTTTAACAACTCGTGTACTATGACTAGGACAATAAAATCTATATCCTTTGGACTTTTCTGTAGATCCAATAAAAAACCACTGGTTGTTCTAAAGTCCAATTTCGTTTCATATGGATTGTGAATTTTTACTTCCACTGGGCAACCCCAAATATGTAAGTGTTTTAAACTAGGTTTCCTTCCAGTCCATAACTCAAAAGGAGTTTTCAAAACTACCTTACTAGGAACCCTGTTTAATAAATACATAACGATTTTTAAAGCATACATCCTCAAAGAAACGGGTAAGAAAGAATGACTTAGCATACTCCTAACCATTTCCATTAAAGTACGATTACGCCTTTCTGTCACACCATTTTGTTCTAGTGTACATGGCATTGTGTATTGAGCATAAATGCCATGCTTTTCAAGGAATTTAGCAAATGGACCAGGATTTTGTCCTGACTCATTATACTTTCCATAATATTCACCACCTCTATCTGATCTAATGATTTTCACCTTTCTTTCTAATTGTCTCTCAACCTCATTAATATATGCCTCAAGGGCATTCACAGATTGATATTTCTCATGTAATAAATAAATATGACCAAAATGTGAAAAATCATCATTAAAGGTGATAAAAGATTTTTCTCCACCAAAAGATGGAACATCAAAAAGACCACATATATCAGTGTGTATAATTTCAAGAAGCTGCATACTTCTTGTGGCTCCTTTTGTAGTGTGTTTTGTTTTATTTTCCTTTAATACAATCAATGCACACCCCAAGATCAGTAAGATCCAAATTTGGAAAGATTTCATTCTTTACTAATCTTTGCATTCTTTCTTTGGATATATGACCCAAGCGTTTATGCCACAAATAAGCAGAATGATTGTCAACTAAATTACGTTTAGTGCCAATATTATGATGCAGGGTCATTAAGGTCTCAATAAAATAATTATCAAGTTTAAACTTGTAAAGACTATCACATAAAGTTCTAGAATCAATATTATTATTATTATTATTCTTCAATAAAGTAAAAAATCCAAAACCAAACTTAAAAGAGAATGCCACTTTATCTAGCTTCGGTAAAGAAACTAAATTGTGAGAAAATGTAGGTACATAAAGGGTTTGAAACAGATCTAGATAATGTCTAGTATCTAAAGACAAACAATAAGTACCAATTCCTTCAACTGGAGCCTTGGGTCTGTCTCCCATGTATACAAATTTCTCACTTGGCTTTATGGTTTGGATCGAAAGGAATCCTTGCATTGTATTGAAAATATGAGTTGTGGAACCAGAATCAATCCACCAAGTATTATAAGGAACTTTAGTAAAATTTGATTCGAAATATACGAAAGCACTTGGCTTACCTTTCTTTTCGAACCATACTTTACGTTTTGGGCAATCTTTCTTATAGTGTCCTATTTTATGACAAAAATGGCAGTTATCTTTCGTATATTCCTTCTTAGGGACTTGAGAAGATTCATTTAGGTTATATAAACTTTTCTTCTTGCCTTTCCCTGGTTTCCTCTTAGAACTACTTCCAGCTTCTTGATGTCTTACAATATGAATTGAATAAGACTGTTGACTCTTTAATCTTGTCTCTTCTTGAACAAGCATACTAGCCAATTCATTAACACTCCATTTGTCCTTAATAGTGTTATAATTCATTTGAAATGGCCCATATTGTTCCGAAGGCAAGGAATTGAATATGAATTATACCAAAAAGTACTCATCTACGGACATCCCCAATGACTTTAATTTTGCTGCTAAGGTTGTCATCTCAAGAACATGCGCATGCATGGTACATGAACTATCAAATTTCATGGTGGTCATTTGACTCATTAATGTACCAACAAGTGACTTGTCAGCAGTTTGTGAATGTTCTTTTACAAATTTCATAAATTCCTTAGCACTCTCCATTTTGGAAAGGGTAGACTTAATATTGTTTGCAACTGTCATTCACATAAATATCAAGCTTAATATGTTCGACCTTTCCCATTTCTTATATAATGACTTTTGTTCAATACTGCTTTCATCTGTAATAGCAATAGGTTTCTGTTCTTGAAAGGCTAAATCAAGATCCAAAACAGTTAACTGAAATTGGACTTGCTCCCACCAAAAAGAGAAATTCATTCCATCGAACAAGGGAAGAGATGAAGCATAGTGAAGTGAAGGAATAGGTACTGCAAATAAAAATCAATCATAACTTAATGCTTTGAAATATAAAGTTTTTCACATAAAAAATTAGATTCAAATAATAGAGACAATCATTAAATACATATCAAAGTTCACCTTTGGGTGATCCTAAGACATGTAAACCAAATTATGCTAACACAATACATTAATCTAGTTATTGAGGTATGCTAATTGAAATTATTTGCTATATTTGGATATGCAAAATAAAACTATTAGACATATCAATTACTAGCAATTATGTTCACTATTGTAAGAACAAATAATCAACTTTTGGGTAATTATGGAATTGTCTCATAACAATGAACTTCAACAACATAATGTCATTTATAAGCATCAAAATCTATGGATAACTAAAAATACTTTTACAATTTAAAATTTATTTTGTTTAAGATTTGGCCACTTTGGTGACTAACAAATCATTCGTCATATAAATTTTAAATTGTAAATAAACATTTAAAATAAACTATAGACATAAATAAATCATCATGAATTTGAAAATTATTAGACAACTTACATGTTTGATTATTTTGGTAATTAACAAATCTCACATGCAATAATTCCAAAATTCAAATAGAATATAATTCATTTAAGAAAAACACAGCACATTCATGATGTCTTAACTTCTCAACTAATATCCAAAAAAATAAAATATTTGAGACTTGTCCTCAAATTTAGTGGATTTTCATAAAGTTTTATATCACACCTTACGCAAAAACAATTTCAAAACTTTGATAAACCACACACATTTCAAAATGAAATATGACTTTCGTGAAGCGGACTACGCCATTTAGTGCGAGATTAGTTTTGCAAATCAATCACATAAGACAAAACCAACCATCATTTCATATTAAGTCATGGCTTTTGTTTGAAACACATATTTGTAAAGGTAAACCCATGTACTGGCATTAACTTCAAACAGTGTTTTTTTTTTTTTTTATGTGTAATTACAAATATTTCTTTGATTTATTTATTCACGGTGGATAGGCATGAAAACGCTGGATAGCATTAAAACGTTAATATTGTTTTTTCTGGGAAAAAAAGGTTATAAAACCATTTCAGTTTGTTAACGTTTCAAAAATAAACACATTATTTACCATTTCAATATACACATTAATTACTGCAATCTATTTTGCATCTATCCATGGAGGCTTTATCAAGTCATTTAGATTTTGCATTCTGATCTATCCATGGAACTAACGGTCCATTCATAAAATGATAAAAGCATTTTATCGTTTGAAATTAAATTGCAAAACCATTTCAATTTATTCAATGTCACTCAGCATCATGGAAAGCGCTTCATGGAAAGCATGCATGCATCAATGGCGTTGCCATATTTGGACGATAAACATGAGGATCTAAGGTCACATTGAATTCAATATAACCATATTCCATCAATTTATGCAGCAATAAAGATGAGATAGAAGAAATTAACCATTCATCAATATTCAATAAAAGGAAAAACATGAGTTCTTAAACCTACTTGCTCTGATACCACATATAAGTAATAATCTATTTATGCATAGATAGATTATTATGAATACATTAATTCTAAGATCTAGAACTTCATGCATTTCACATTGTTTAGATAAGAAAGCGTACCATTCTCTATTGGACTTGAATGAAGAAGATAGTCCTTAAGCAAACACAATATGGAGAATGATAATTTCTCTCTCTTAACCTTTCTTAACAGCACAATAGTAATGTAGACAATATGCTTCTATTGATAGTGGAGAGAGGACCACATCCTTGATTTATATAGACAATAAAAAGGTGCTTCCATCAGGCATCTCTAATATTCATACCTTTTACATTCCGATAGTCATGTCTTTACATATTGAATAGTCATATCTCTATATTTAAATAGGTGTGACCATTCATAATAATGACTCTTTGATATAACTATTCATAAGGATGCTTCTTAAATAAACCAATTAATAGATTTAACATCTATATAATAGTTATTAAACTATTATATGGGACACAATTCTTATAGGTCCTGCAAGGTCTAAGCCGCAAGCAGGAGGGGGTAGGCTTTGGTGAACTCTTTGTTGGTGTCAATTATGGTGTTGACGGTGACATTAGATACCATGGCGCTTTAGCTGTGGCACTGGCTGTAGACTGCAGTGCAGTTCGAATGCTATTGCAGGTTGTGAAGTGAAGGGGAAGTGTAATGAAGGGAGGCGAAGGGAAGGTTGCTGTTGAGTTGGGGGGTGGGCCCGTTTGGATAGGTTTGCCTTGTAAGATTGGGCATAGGAAAGGCTAATGTTATGGAGAGAGTGGCATGTTGGTGTTGGTGTGGCCCAAAGTTGGGGAAAGGCACGTGCAGAAATCGGAGTCCCAAGAGTGACTTGGGGTACGAGACAAATAGACCACTACAAGTAAACTTTCATTTGATTTTGAATGGTATAATTTTTTATGTATTTGGTAAGGAAGTGAAAAGAAAAAAAAAACAAAATTGGAATAATGAATTAAACTAGTTAATGAAAAATAAATTGTTAATAAGTTTTCATGAGGGTAATGTGCAGAACGGCGAAAGTATAAAGTGGCTCCATAATGTTGTTTGTAAAGTAAGTTTAGAAATATTATTCTAAATTGATAATAAATAGAAATATAAAATTGAAATAAATATTTCATTCAATTATTGATAAGATATTCTAAAGAAGTATAAATCAGGTGATGGAAATCTGAAAGCATGTAGTATATGTACTAGAGCCTATGGCTTGTGTTATGAAATATATGTACGAAAAAATAAATGATTGGGTTGAATTAGCTTGGACTTGGTTGGATGAACTGATGGACACAGCCAAGTAAGTATAAATGGAAGAAAGAATAGTAGTCTTAACTGAGAGCTACCGACCAAAAAAAAAAAATTGAAAGCTGGAAAAAGAAAAAAAAACCAAAAAACCAATATTAAATTAGTTCATTTGATTAAAGAGTCTTTAAATTTTTTTAATAAAATGGAGGTTGTGGAGTATTTTGTTAATAACGAAATAATAAAAAATAACAAAAATCTTAAATAAGTTTTTGATCCTAAAAAATATAGTAAATTTCGGTTTTGGTCGTTATAAAATTTTGAATTTTATTTTGTTCTAATCATTTTTTAAATATTCAATTTTGGACCCTTAAAAATATATTTTAAGTACTTACTGCCACTTGAAAATTTTTTATTTTTGATCTTTTATAGATATTTTAATAATTTTTTTATTGTCATGAATATTACCACCTAACAACTGGCCAAATAGAAGAAGGATCGAAATTGAATATTTTAAAAAAAATTTGGATCAAAACCAAACTATAAATTCCACAAGGACCTAAATTAGAATTCACTATAATTATGGTGAGTAAAAACATATTTAAACCATAATAAAATGTCAATTCAAATATCAAACTAAATAGAAATAATTAATTAAAAGTATTTGAAGATAACTGAGTAAATATTGAAAAAAAAAGACTTATTAAGTTTTTAAATAAAAATGATAATAATAATATTTATATTAAACATAACTAATGATACATATTTACACAGAAAGTTCAACGTTGAATATGAATATACATAAATAAAGTAAATATCACTCAGTTGAAAGCGTTGAAGTAAAGAAGTATTGGCAGGACTTGACCTCAATTTTTTGAGGCGGCAACAGTTTAAGATATATCTTCTGTGGAAGGCGGATGTTGTGGAAAAAGTGAGATTTCACTTTTGTTTTAGGCCAAAGTTGGGCAACGACCGAGTAATCTGTTGAGGCGTTAATGCAGATGGACGTGAGACGCAGCATGCTGAGTCAAAAAACAAAAAAGGATGTAGCACATGTCGGAGCCATGAGGCTGAGATGGGTTCGAACAGTAATCGAGAACTATACGTAAATTTATTTTTTCTTTCAGTTTTATAAATTATTATATATTAGTTGCGGTATTTTAAAAAGAAATTAAAATTTAAATAATAATTAAGCAGCTAATATAAAATTAATGGTTAAGAAGTTTTCGTCTGGCTGATGTGCAGAAAGGTGAAAGTCTTTAAGTGGCTGCATACTGTTGTTGATGAGATAAGTTAAGAAATAGTTATTAAAGTTTATGATAAATACAAATAGAAATCTGAAATAAATATTTCAATGAATTATTGATATTAATAGTAATTATAAATCAAGTGCCGTAAATATGAAAGTACACAGTTAATGTATTAGCTGCTTGGTTTTTGGTATTAAATCTACTAATCTAGTGATAGTAATAATTAAGGCTCAAAATAAAGCAAATTATGTCTTATGTCAGCTTGTTATAAATTACAACAAGCTACCATTTTGTAGAAGTTAATATTACAAGAAATATTACAACTTTCTATTTATTAAATGGTGCATGTTCAGGTTGAAATGCAATTTAAAATTTTCACCTAAAGATCCAACATGGTTATAAAAAGAAGAGGACATATATTTAGTGTAGAGCCCATATTTATTGTCCGAGTTCTGTTTGAGTTACAAGTGAATTCGATGTTATGGAGTTCACTCGAAACTCAAAAATATAGGAGATAAACAAAAAGCGAACTCTCTTACGTGCAGCGAACTCGAAACTATAAACCCTAAGTGAACATATGACCTCCTCTTATTACAACCATGTTAGATAGAACCCCGTATTTTTATTTGAGGCACATTAAAATTTTTTAAATTTAGTTAAATAAAATCCAAATATCATTATTTAATTTACATTTAATACAATGCCGTGATTCTCTCCTGTTCTATTATTTCATTTTGACGGAAGCAAAAATTGATTAAATTTCTTTAATGTAATCTTTTTATTAAATAATTTAATTTCTCTTTTTTATGTAGATTCTAGAATACTATTATCCAAAATCACAAATGATATGTGAATAATTACCTATTTTACAAATTTTGAAATTTCATTAACATTAAAAATATTTATTAAGATGTAATTGTTTGAAGTTTAAAAGAAAAAATAAAAAGAAAAAAATGTAATTATTTAGTTCGACTTTTTCAATATTGTTGAAGTTGTATAATATTTCTTATTGATCCTTGTATTCATATAATAATACTTGTTTTTTGAGGGGATCATATAATATTAAATATTGAGTCAGATTAGTATAGATTGGTGACAACAAATATAAAAGAATAATTATCACAATTTACTTCAAATAAATTGATATCATTAGTTAGTGAAGAAAAAAAATGGAAGTGTCATCAATTGATATAAGTAATATAATTATTAAAGGATTATTACCACAACTTACTTTAGTAGCAATTTTATATTTGAAGACAGTGCACAACAAAGTGATATTAACAATTTTTGTAATAATTCTTTTTATATTTGTGTAATATAATTAAAATTTTAATGACATTGTATAAAATTTTTACTATTTTTATGGAATTTAGATTTTAAAATTAAATCAAAATTGATAATTTGTCAAATGCTATTCAAAATAGCATCTTACTTAAAATTATTTAACTATAAAGTTAAAGAAAGGGAAGGTGTAACACTCGTTCATAGTAAAGCTAATGGCACAATCTAACATAGAAATTTTAAAGTTGGACATTAATATAAATAAATATAATAAAGAGTTCATGAGCAGGGTAAATGTCTACTAGCCATATGCTAAACCTTTTTTAAGGTAGATTAAGAAATTATAATTTATTTAAGTACAATAAACAAAGTGTGCGAGAATTGAAATAATATAAAATTTAGTAAAATAAATGGTATAATATCTCAATAAAATTCATCAAAATATAGAATTGTTAATTTTAAATGTTAATTTCTGAAGGGACCAAATCTAAAATCATATTTATTTAATTTCATTTAAACTTTCTTATCATTATCCAAGAGCCTGTCCTTGTTATCATGGTATATTTAGCGCATATAGGTCATGTCCTTTCAAAAGTTACTATAAAGTCATAATAATGTCTATAAGTTAAAATTCATTATATTGTCTATAAATGAAGGTATAAAATTCGAAGTAAAAGTACTGATAATTTAATAGCTCAAACTCGTGTATAATAAATTTGACTTGTGGTTAGATATAATATTTTACTACTAATATTAGTTCTTTAGAGAAATTACCATAAAAATTGGTAACTGAAAATAATGTATCATTATAATCGTAATAATAATAAAGGAATATTAAATAAATTAACTTGACAAAATGAATAAAATAAATAGGAATGATAATGAGCAGTAATATAAATTAACATTAATGAAAATAATTTGGAATAATAAATAGAATATATGACAATAATAAGTAATTAGGAGCAATAATAAAAAGGAATAGTAAATAAAAAAACTTAGAGTGATAAGTAAACTGTAACAAAAGTAATATTGAGCAACTTTAATAAATAAAATAACTTGGAATATAAAATAAACTGCGATTGTTAATTAATAATGAGTAATAAAATAAAATAACCTAAGTTGTAATGAATAAATATAGCTATGGCTTTCTTTCTCTTTTATTTTCCTTTATTCCTTTGTCGCGGCCTTCAATCTCCTATGTTACTCTTTTTTTTTTCTTTCTACATAACGTCAGGTCTCACTGTATTTGTTGTTTTCACTGTGACCTTTTCTCCCCCTTTTCATAGACTTTCTGCAGCCAATGAAAACGTCATTGGTGATGTTTTAAGTTAGTATTTAAGTATTTCTATTTATTTTTTCGTACATTTATTGGTATGAAATGTTTTCTTCCCCTAATGTCTTCTTCACCACATTCTCTTGCTCGAGATCCACATATGCTCGACCATTCGATCCTATACCATTGCTCATGTCATCATCACTATGCTCCAGTTCTAGATCTTTCACAATCGGACAATTCCTCTTCGTGTGTCTCGTCATGTTGCAAGTTGAACAACACTGCTTCTTATAAACATCCTTGCGAGCTTTGGGTGCACCCTTTGTCTTTGCAACCATCAGGTCACCAATGCTTTTGCCATTTGCAGACCCTAGCCCCATCTCGGCTAGACCACATTTACTCTCCAACTTTTTTGAGATTCTGCATATTTCATCCATTGTATGTCGGAAGTAAGGAAACTTTTTAGACCCAAGGAATGACATCCACATATTTACAGCACATAATGCACCATAACGAAGCAAGATAATCTTATCACTATCCTCTTCATCTTTCTTTGTGGCCTTATCAAAGGTTTTGGCATCTTTCAACCATCTTTTCATAATCATCTTCTCTAGCAACTCCAAAATCTGTTCATGCTTCATTACACAAAACATATGATTGCAAGGAATGCCATGACTATTCAATAGCTGACACTGGCATTCAAATTTCTCAACATTGTCATCATATAACACCTTGTACTCACGACCTAGCTTGCCAAACTTGCTCAACTTGTATATCACCATAGTTGAAATGCTCTCATATCCCACACCACATAGTGATGCTACACCTTTATCTCTTTTTTTCACCTCTTTGAATATTTCCCTTGTTCGCAGCCCCCTGTTCAATAGAATCTAATCCAGTTGTCATCATAGGCTCACCAAATATTGAAGTGAATTGGGCAACTAGCTCATTGTTCCTATAGTCTCGCACTGCACACTCAAAGTTTTGAACCAACTTAAGTATGCTATGTCTTGACTTTATAAATCTCTTGATGAAAGAATTAATACCCTCACATTGTGATGTAGTTTTCACTCCAGCACAAAATTTGTCTCGAAGGTAAGCATTTGCCCATGTTTCCTTCCTTCTATACGCTTTCTTCACCCCGATTATTCTCATGGAACTTAAACTTTTCAACCATGTCATGTCAATACTCCTCAAACTCATCACAGTCAAAATTCGCATATATGCATTTCTTAAGGGCCTCATAGAATTCAGAGTCCTTGATGTTCGACGTAGCATTTTTTTGGAGATGCCAAGCACACAGCTGGTGAGCTGCATTTGGGAATACTACCTTAATCGCCTCCTTCATGGCCTCATCACCATCAGTCACCACCATGCTGGGTTATTTATTCATCATCACATCCAAAAATCTCTCCAATAACCATTTATAAGTTTCTGTCCGTTCATCAGCTAGTAGAGCAAATCCAAATATACAAATTTGTCGATGGTGGTTAGTGCCAGAAAATATTACTGATGGCTTATTATACTTATTCTTTTTGTACGTAAAGGCAACTACATTCCCAAAGTACTAGTAGTCAACTCGGCTCAAACCATCTGCCCAAAACAAGTTCCCTAGTTGATCATCATCTGTAGAACTATAGCTTGCAATTGTCAATGGTTTAACATCCGTTTTCCCTTGCAAATAGCTAATAGTTGTAGTGGCAACCCCCCTATTATCTTAGCCCACCGACTTTTGTCAATGTAATTGTACAAGTCCTTTTTCAAAAAGCCTACATTAGCATAACCACCTGCCTAACCAGCCATAAAACCCATGATTTGAGAGGTTGGGATGCCATGTCGATGCATGCTATCAATCTGCGCCCTATCTGCATTTGTCATCCGACAATGATTAGGAATTAGGTGAACAAATTTCTGCGCTGTGAGCTCATGATTATGGGCTTCCACCATCTTGCTGACTTTCCAATATCCCCTACTTTTGTCAAGATAAATTGCCAATTTTGCCATACAATTTGTCCTCATCTCCGGTTTGTGCTCCCTTTTTCTATTAACTCTCATGTAGTGTTTCTTTTCTCTCAATTCTGCTCTATTACAAAAAAATCTTTGCCTTACCAAATTGTCATGCTCATCACGACCCGTATCTCCTTTTCGGACGCCAAATCCAACAAATTTAGTGTACTTTACATACATTTCGTATACCACATCATCACTTTCAAACTCCTTGTTCATAAAGTCATCTGCCATCAACTCCACTATGTTCCTTGGAGTAGTGGCTTCCTCGTTGCTGCTTCTATTCAAATCTTCCAATTCATCTTCACTACTCGACTCACCACTACCATCGTCAACAAATGCCTCCTACTCATCACTTTCCATTTTCTGGTTCAACAAGAAAAAATTATTAATTTTAGCTAAACATGCCCATCTTTATGCAACTGCATCATGCACATATTACCTTGCCTACACTTCCATTTGGTAATGACAAAAATAAATAAATACATAAACAATTATCTTATTTTCTACCCAACAAGCCATGTACCCTACAACTTATAACTTAGATCCATACAGTGAGCTTTGTTCATCACATTAATTCACAAAGGGAACTTTTCAAGGTTAAATTCAATACTTTATTTTCTATCTTTACAATTTCATCCTTTAATATCCCATAATTTATTATGTGTTGCAGTCTGTTTCATTCTTCAATACATAACAATCAATTATTCCAATTCTCTAATATACAAAAATCAATTATGCTTCCTACTTGGCCTCACCTTGTTTCATGTATTCTTTACCCAACTCTGCCTTATAGCCTATTTGCACCCATAAACCATAAATCACAAAAATTGCAAACACATTATTTCATAGCATACACCAAATCCCAAATCTCCAATTTTCTGAACAACTACGTTAATCACATCCACATAAAGATCCCATTTTCAATGTGTAATAACCATATTGGGTGTCATCAAGATTACGTGTTCCTATCGCCATTATAGCTTCACACATAACAAATAGTAGATTGAGATACTCACCACAGCGTCAAGTTAATGAGCAGCGACAGATCCCCAAGTTCGACCTCACGCACCGTTCACTCGCGACACCAACTCTCAAGGCCACCCAGTCCAAATCTCGTGAGATTATTCACGAAATCCATTGCATCTGTTTATCGATGTCGAGAGTGGAGTGGGAGTGACAACCTTCTTCTCGCTTGGTACTACAAACAGGCAAGAACAATCCTTTTTGTAGACATGAGGTAGTAATGGCAAATAAGGAAAGTAAGGAGGGCATGAATTTGGTTTGACGGTATTTACGAGGATTTTGTTGTCTTTTTTTTTTCTAAAAAAAAAAACCCTTTACACAGTATAACTTTTAATTGATTCAAATCTAAACTAGATTCATTACTCACTTAATTTGGATCATACTTAATAAATATGGGTCCCACAAAACATATATCATGTCGTTATTGCAAGCACGTGAAAATCTTCACGTGAAGATGAAAATGCCATGTTCACTTAAGTATGCCCCTAAAAATTAAAGTACCACACCCAAAAAAGAAAAACCTATAAAAAGTATGTAAATAATAAATCATGAAACTTGTTTTAGAATTTATTCTTTATTGGATAAAATGGCTGATGACTTAAAGTCCACTACCAAATAATACAATAATAAGGATAAAGAAAGGTTGGTGCACAATGTCGACGTAGAAAGCTCTCAAAAAAAAAAAAAAAAAAAGAAAGAAAGAAAAGTAAATGTTGATGTAGAAAGGAAGGGTTTTTTACTATTTTAAATTAAAAAATATATTATTTACGTACATACGTTTTTTTAATATTTTTTTACCAAAATATTCTTTTTTTGGATCGTAATAAATTCAATTAATGTTGAATCAAATTTATCATTTGTGCAAATTTATATCATACAAATGGAATTTGATCTATGCTAAATTGAATTCAATACTAGTTATGTGAATAGTATTGAATTCGATCTATCTTAGATTAGATTCGAATTCAATACTATTTATCTTAGATCGAATTCAATATGGCCTAAGGGATTTAGGGTAGTGTTTAGGGTGGATTATAGTATTTTAGGTTTATGGTAGACCTAATATAGTTAAATGACTAAAAAGTATAGTTAATTATCATACAAGTATAGCTAATTGCCATACAAAGTGTTGCAAAGCATCGGGTCCATTATGGACCGTGGTCCATCCTAAAACATGGCAACAATTAGACCTTACCTCCATTAAAGCTATAAGAAAATGGATAAGGACGACATCTAGATAAGTTGTTATGTACATATATATATATATATTCTGTTGCTATGTTTAAAATTAATATTTTTTATATTTATATTGCACTAGTGATAAATTTGATTTAAGTTGGATCAGATTCATCATTATTCACCCGAAAGAAAAAATATAAACCTGTAATATTTCTTAATTAATTACCATTATAATAAATTAACCAAATTAAGTTACTAATTAAATATATTAACTAAATTAACATAATCTAAACTAATTTAGTGGCAACTTAGAAATTTGTTTGGGGTATGTTAACTTAGTTAATGTACTTAAGTAGTAACTTAGTTTGGTTTATTTATTGTAATGGTAATTAATGAAGAAATATCATAGGTTTATACATTTTTTTTCGAGTGAATAATGATAAATATGATCTAATTGAGATCAAATACATTATTGGTGCAATATAAATATAAAAAAATATTAATTTTAGATATAGCGAGAGAATATATATATATATATACACCCAAAATTACATAGATAAAAACAATAAATATAAATTTTTTAAATATTAAATATATGGTTATTAAACCTCTAATAACTGATCTGGATATCGTCCTCATTCACTTTTTTACAATTTTAATAGAGAGTAAAATCTAATTATTGCCATATTTTAGGATGGATCTCAGTTCATAGTGAATTCAGCACTTTGCCACACAAAAAGTCATACTTATTTGATAATTAACTATATTTTTTGATTATTTAACCATATTAGGTCCACCATAAACCTAAAATATTATAACCTATCCTAAACTATACCTTGAACTCCTTTGCCATCTTGAATTTGATTCACGAATAGTATTAAATTCAATTATAGTATTAAATTCATTCCAGAGTAGATTGAATTTAATACTATTCACATGAATGGTATTAAATTTGATTTAGCATAAATCGAATTCCATTCATATGAGATAGATATGCACACTAATAAATTCGATTCAGCCTTAATTGAATTTATTACTGTCCAAAAAAATAGGATATTTTGGTAAAAAAAATTATATATATATTTTCAATTTAAACAATAAAAAACCCTAGAAAGGAATCCTTTAACATTAGTGGCCAATGGGTACCGATGAATGGAGAGTTGGGTCCCGATTCCCTGGTCCCAAGTTCACGGAATCAGTTGCACCGACTCCTGGCAGATATTAGTTAAACTGGAATCTTGAGATTCATAGTAGGAAGATTCTCTATGCCTTTTACGCTAGCGTGTTGGTATACACACTAACTTACCATTGTGCATTTTTAATATTTAAGATCTTAGACATATTTTCAAACATACTTCTACTTTTTAGACGTGTTTATATACAATTATCAATCTTATTTTTAAATAAATATTAAGTTGAATAATATAATTCTTAAATATTTATAAAATTATAACTATTAATTAGTAGGTGAAAACAATACTAAGATAATTGTTATTCTATCTATATATTTCGTATTACTAATTGCCCTTTCTTTTTTATAAAAAAAATAATGATTGAAGAGGACATTTTAAAAATAGAAAAATTAATCACCAAATTTGAATATTATCCTTATATTATCAAGGATATTTTGTCACTCATTTGACAACAAGTATTATATTGAATTTACAGGTGAAAGGTGCAGAATCTTTGAACCACAGGCACACGACACTAGTACGGCGTGAACTATTTATGCATCCACTCCATTAGTTTACAAGTTATTCGATACAATTCAGAGACTAGTCTAAAGTCTAAACACGTGATTATCAAATGAAATTACAAATATAATAATTAAATCAGATGCAAATACACAACTTTGCTTACATACATATCTTCACAGAATTTGAAAGAACGGTAATTGAAGCATTATATCAAACGAAAAATTATAGAATAGTTTTAAATTAATAATCTAATTTTAAATAAATATTCAATATTCATATTTTATGGTGAGCATATTAAATATTTTCTACATCAAACACAAGGCCCGCACAAATAATAATCAATCATCCTTCAATAAATCAATTGAAAAAAAAAATGATAAAACGGAATGCCCAACCTGCATCTTGTGTGATGCTGCTTGTTGGGGTTCGATTCCTCTCTGCTCTCTCTTTGCGCCAAACCCACCTTGTGCCTGCGTTTTGATTGATGCTTCTTATGCATGATCGCAAGACACACAATGCACTTGGCATGGTTCCGAAAGGAAACACGAGAATCCCACACCATTACGCGAGCAAATTAACCTGGTCATGGGTTCGCGTCGCCGAAGAAGTGAAAAATTCTTAAAAGAATAGAGATTAATTGATATGTATTATCGGTATAAAATTTTTTTATATTGATATCTAATTATGGATAAAAGTAGTTAAATCTTATATTTATTACCTCAAAAAAAAAACCATCTTTATGAATATGGTAGCACAAGATTGGATATCGATGTAAAAAAAAATTATACTTATAAAGTATATCAATTAATCTCATATTTAAAAGTATGTTTAAATTAAAATTATATAAACTCTAATATCGTAATGTTGCTTTTTAGAAGTTATTATTTTAGTCTATAAAAAAAAATATTAAACAGACAAGTTGGATCTTTCCAAAAAAAAAAAAACAAAAAGGACATCTTGGATTTAATTTTTTTAAAAATATTTAATTATCTTACAATTTTCATATATATTTTAAATTAATAAAGCTCGTAAATAGATCCTACATCAGCCTACTACCCTACAGTACTGAAACAAAACTCAAGGATTATTTCATTTAAAAAAGCTTTTCCGAACTTTTCAGCAAAGATTCCAAAAGAATAATCAAAACTTGCATTACCCTCACTCATAAAGCACATATTCTTTTCATCCTTCTTTTTTTTAATTTTACGTTATTTGAACTGTATTTTTTTTTTCAGGAGTATTTAAATTGTATTTAAGTGTGTGTTTGGTTTGTATTTGTAAAATTGATTTTGGGTTAAAGTGATTTATGTTTGGTTGTTTGATATCAAAAGTGATTTTGAGAAAATTTATATTGTTTGAATAATACTAACAAAATCACTTTTAAATGTAAAATTATAAAAAGGGGCATAAAATTACAAATAAAAAGATAAAAACAAAGAAACAATAAAGAGATAAAGGACAATTTTATAATTTTATAAGTTAAGAAATACCAATGGAAAAATAGTCACCACAAAAGCATGTCTGAGTTATTTCTATGTGATTGGGATTCTACCACCATAATTGATTTTGGAAAAAAAACAACCAAACATTTTTTCCCCTCAAAATCATGGTTAAGACTGGTTAAACGGAATTTTGGAATGCGCAACCCGCATCCAAACACATGTTAAAGACTAATTTTTTTTGTTAAAAAGCATGGTCATGAGGGTTAGGCAAATTCTATACAAGAGTAGTTTTTTATGATTTAAGGTTTAAATGTCATTTTAGTCCCTATAGTTATACCAAATTTTTGCTTTGATATATATATATATATCCCATAGTTTTCTATCATATGGGTTTTGGTCTCTCAAAATATGGGTTTTGATCTTTTTGAGAGACCAAAACCAAAATAAGTTAAACTAAAGAGATTCATCCTTTATGAAAAATAGGAACTAATCCTTTTGAAAAATAGCAATTATAGGGACTGAAGCTTAAAAAAGATAAAAATTATAAGGAGTAATAATTATTTTCAGAGACCAAAAACCAAAATTTTGACAATATAGAGGCTAAAACCTAAATAAAGATATTATAGAGATAAAAATCAAGATTAGTAAAAACTAAAGGGGCAAAAAATTAATTAAACCAAGATTTAAAGTTGTGTCTTTATTTTATTTAATTAAAGTTGCTTGTTATTTCGACTTAGTTTTTGTTAATGTAATCAATTTATTCTTTTAGGAGTTGCTACTCTAGATCAACTTTATCTAATATGTTAGTTTGAAAAAAGAAGTTTGATTTTGATATATTAATAATGTAAAAAAAATTTATACTATCATTCAATTATATAATATTACATCATCAAACATAATTAACTTTTACGTCTATTATCTCAAAAGTCATACATGTTAGTTCGAATATTAAAGTCGCTATTATAGTACTTTTTCCGGTTTATAATATCTATCACTTTAGGTAAATTTCTTCGATTTAATTTATCTGTTATTCTCATATTTCTATAAAAAATTTATTACAAATTTCTAGTTATACCTTCCACATAATTTTAAACATAATAAATAATAAAATATTAATACAATAAACTAGTTATTAAATAAAAATATTTTAATAAATATCTTTATAATTAATCCTTAATTTTGGATTCCTTAATACCTGTATAAATAATTAAAGTGATAGATATTATAAATCAGAAGGAATAACATCTTTACTTATCTGTCATACTTAACCTACAAGTGAATAAACAATTTCCTAAAAAAAAAAAATCAATTTATTCTTCATCTTTTAATTAGCATATATTCCAGTTTCTATCTAAAGGGAAAGTGAATAAAGTAATAATAATAATAATAATAATAATAATAATAATAATAATAAACTTTAGCAGCCTTCTTCCTTTTTTTTTTTTTTTGGTCGAAGGGGGTGCTGGTCCGGCCCCATCTATGTGTGGGGGAAGGGGAGGGGAGGGTGATGGGGGCTCAGCTCCCAGAGATCAAACACGATCCCTTTTTCCCTCGGGGTACACTTTTGCAAAGGCATACTGTCTTTTGCCTACTGAACCAACCCTTTGCGTGTCTTTAGCAGCCTTCAAATGTGCCTATGTTCCAAGCTGTGGGTTTTAATTTCAATTCGACCCCGCACCCCATAGCACGCTGCTGACTGCTTGGGCTTCATTGAATGTGGTTCCCTCATTTGTGGCCTCGCGGTCCGTTTTGCAAGAAGCTGGGCTGGCCTACAAAGCACATGCCAGTGGTGCTCTCAGTTACAAGCTGGTGGATGGCTGGCGCTTAAAAACAATAATGCTATATATATTGGTTCAGACTCACATTTTAATTGTTTCGACATTATTTGAATACATTTATACTTAGATTTTCACACCTAAGAAAAATATGAGATAGTCCTTTAACATTCTTTTCGTGATACTAATGATGGCGATGGTAGCAATGTGTTTTTTTTTTTTTTTGGAAAATGATATACAGTAAGAAAAATCAAATCTCGACTGATAAGATATTCCATGATTGGTTATAAGTCATATTATTAGATTTTTCTCTCCATCAAATTGTTCATGATTTTTCAGCTTTGTCCCTGCCATGTGTTTCTGGCAGTAAAAATCAGGCAGTGAGTTCAGGCTAAGTAGTACTGCTTTTTTTTATTATTATTATTTTCATTCCTTTGGTAGAAATATCGTATAGCATACTCGTTAAAAAAAAAAAAAAAAAAAAGAAATATCGAATAACGTTATAACGTAGTTACTTGCGTTAAATGGGCCATTTCAAGTTTTGGGCTTGTGTTGCTTTGTATGTTGGGTTCAGCAGATGATTGATTAAGTTTGCCCCAGTCAAATTCTGTTTTCAATTGTTGCATTGCGAAGATCAAAGACCAAAAATGAAAAAAACAAAAAATAAAAGTTGCATTAGGTTGGATGAGACGGTCTGAAACGACTTGAAAGCTGGTTCCCGATTAACAAAATTTGGCTTAAGGGTGTGTTTGAAAAGAGGAAAAATAAAATTTGATTTGATTTATAAATTAAATTTTATATTTGGATATTTTAAAAAAAAGAAATAATTTTATTTGTTAAATTTTATTGATTTAATTATTTTATATTTAAAATTTTATCAAAATTAAAAAGATTTTATAGAAATTAATTTAACTTAAAAATTTAAATATAAATCAAATTAAATTAAATCAAATCAATCTTATTTTTAATTATTCTAAATATAAGATTTAATTTATATATCAAATTAATTCAAATTAATTCCTAATTTTAATTATTCTATACATTACCAATGAGTCGAAATCCAAAATTACTTCTTCATTAATGTTAGCGATTGTGGATGAGGTCTAGCAACAGTGACAAAACAACTTGCCTTGTAATATCACGTAACAGGATCGATCCCCACCCCTCACTCCTTCCCCAAATATTCCCCTGCCCCTTGACCCAAAAAATAGAATGTTAGTGATTAGTCTTTATTGGTGGTAGCAAAACAAAAATTTGATTGGGAAATGATAACATGTTGAAATAAGGTTTAATATTAAATGGGAAGTTGGGGCTATGATCGAAATACTAAACTTATTTAGCTTATAAACAGTTGATAGAATTAACACGCATCAATAAAGGTAGTAATTAATACTAACTAGGAAAGAAGGATAAGCATCATCAAGGAGTTGTTTGAGGAAGGAAATCGTGAGGTATGGAACACACAATTGTGAGAAAGAATAATAATCCAATTTGTTGGCAAGACAATCCAGTTATATTTCTATTTTGCAATTCCTTGCTCAAGAATGAAGATCACGCTCAATAACGATGAAGCAAAAATTCAACACAAGCAATGATATTGCCGAAGACATGAGACAGAAGGGCTATGGATGTGATTGTTGTAACACCACTCCAAACAATAAAACAGACTCAGCCGCCAAGCCAAGAAGCATAAACGGACAAGGTTGTCTTCCTTATCCAATTAAATAGTTTCAAAATAGGATCTCAAAGCTGTAAATTATGTTTCCTTATCAATATTTTGGAGTTAATTAATTACTTTTCTCCCAAACGAATAGACATTGGTTAATTATAAAAAATAATTCAAAATAGTAACACACCAAGTAACTTATCTTTTAATTTATTGGCATAGTTTTTTGTTAATTGACAAGTAAGTTTAAATCAAGTAATTAAAAAACCTCTCTAAATTATGTACCCAAAAAATAATTCTCTAATTTAAGTTCAATGAATTAGTTTTACACCCAATGGATGTAGAAATATTGACAAGAACAATTAAACCATGTATCCTTTTCAGTAGAGAATATAGATGACCTAATTGAGTAAAAACGACATGCATAAAATCATGCCCTCTTCTCTTAAAAAGTTGGAATTCCAATTTTTTTTGAACAAATATTCACCCCTTTTTATTCTTCCACCTATCTCAAATTCAATAATACTTGCATTAAATATCTTAACAAATGATACTAGAACCTCTCTTATTATTTATGTCATTGACAAAATTTCTTGCACAATCTTAGGGCGAATATCCTCTAACCAATCCCCTTTTATCTTGATATCCACTTAATGCTCCTAGGCCCATTTATAAATTTTACAAAAGGGAATGACCAAATTCATCCTCAATCCTCAATACTATTCACACCATTCCTTACTTGAGAGCCCCTTCTTTAGTAGTTTTGTTTTTGGCTCCCTCTCTTCTCTCTCTCTCTCTCTCTCCAAATCAAGCTCCACTGCTCCACCCTTAAACTCTCAAGAGAAAGGGCTAACAATGACTCTCAGTCACCGAATGCCCAACCCCACAAGCTGAGACAATAACAACAATAAAAACTCTTTCAATTAGCATATTAAGCTATGTGTTTATCACAAGACTACTAACTATGAAAGTTGACCATAATCGAAATCATGATACTTAAATCGTTGATGATTACCTAAAAAAAGAAACACTTTAATCACTTATACAATTGCTTTGGTTCTTTATTTTATTTTCAATGCATAAAATAATGCATAAATATACAGTTTAATTCCAATTCATTATTTTTAACACTTTTGTCTTATAATATTGATTTTTTTATAACAAAATTTTAGGTGTTTCGTCGCCAATCATTCCATCAAAATTAAATCACGATCCTCCAATCTTAAGGAGCACTTACCGACTGTGCCAACCTTAGCCTAATAATATAACTTCATATTACTAATAACCTTAATCATAATAATTATTTCATAAATTAAAATTAATAAAACCAGAGTCTAAACTGATAAGCAATGGTGTTGTTTGGTTGCGCCGGCGGGTCGACATGCAAAATCAGGACCACCTGGGACCTCGTGTCGCTCGGATGTTTTGGATTAATCCTATGAAAGCGTTCCACGTGTCTTTTTTATTTTTCGTTAAAATGAAAATATAATCGCAGAGCCCAACAGCTGCCTGCAAATTTTGCTGTAAGTCTGGGTTCCTTCCACAGCCACTCCAAAAGGGTCCAATCAACACAACACAACACAACACACTCTTCAATCTCTCTGTGTTCTCTTACCTTTAAATAGGTTCGAGTTCTCACTTTTTTGGCAGTGGTTCGCAGTAGCTTCTTCCCATTTTATTCACTATCATCATCTGCTTGATAATTTATTTCAATTTGTAAGTTTGTGATGATGGGTTTCAATTTTATGGAAGTGCTCTATCTTTCTGAATTATTCTTAATTTGCAGTCTTACCCAATGCATCGTTTGATTGAAGTCAATTCCTGTAATTTTTTTTTTTCAGTTTTTTTTTGTAACCAAATAATAATAATAATAATAATAATAATAATAATTCTGTAATGATTTTTTTTTTCTTAGATTTTATTTCTTTGTAGGGATTCATAGTCTTGGACCCTAAAAAAGTTCATGATCTTCAGTTATTACTATTTTATTTAGACCGGCATGCAGTGATGCATTCTTATGTCATGTGTCGGTGGGATTTTATTTATTTATTTTTTCTGGCTGCTGTGTGTGACTGTAAAGAAATGCTGTCAAAATGCCAATTAAAGGAAAGTAGCTGCAGCTGCAGGTTTAGTTGGTACTCATAAAGTCCTATATAATCCGTTTCTCAAAATTTAGAAGAATCTGGTGACACCGTTGCTTTGGATTTATCCGAGAGGCGATTTAGATGACATGATCATGCCTTGTGGAACAAATTAGAGCTTCGTGTAGTCATGAATTGAATGGGATAACATCAAATGTGGATGTGAATTTTCATTACTGTTATTAACAGTGGGATGGTGGTAGTTGGTTCCCTTTAATTGTTTTGCTATAATGCAGTAGTTATTTTTTTGACTTACATTCTGTAGGATGAAATTATTGTTAACTTCTTTTATTGGTTCAAAACTTTACTTGTATACAAATGACTACCAAAAAAGTGACCAATAATGATGAGCTGGATTTGCATGCCCGCCCATTTGAATGTGATTATCAACTTATGGTTGATATATCTAGTAAATTTTAAGCTGCAAAGTAGAAATTAAATGATATTAATTTTGTTTCTATAATGTATGTTTTGATATATGATAATGCCACCCCTTGATTCCATTTGCGATTTGTGCAGTTTTAAGTCATTATTTGTCCCGGTTTTGTTCCTGTCTTCTGCTGTTGCATTTTCATTGCTCTCTTCCTTTTTTCTGCAGCATATGGTGTGAACATCCTTGGTTGCCTTAATGGCACAAGATACTGCTTCTGGTGCTGATTCGCCTCGGCGACGTTATGGCCTACTACGAGATCAGGTTCAACTGGTTAAAAGAAAGGATTGTGACCGCTATGAAATTGTTCCAATCCAAGATTCTTTGTCATTTGAGAAAGGATTCTTCATAGTTATTCGTGCATGCCAGTTGTTGGCTCAAAAGAATGATGGGATCATATTAGTAGGAGTTGCAGGTCCCTCTGGAGCAGGGAAAACTGTTTTCACTGAGAAGGTCCACAGTTTTATGCCAAGCTTAGCTGTCATTACAATGGACAATTATAATGATTCTAGTCGAATCATAGATGGCAATTTTGATGGTAAGTTTTCTCTGCATCCACTTACTTTTACATAGTCTATAGGGATTAAGGACAACTATCTTGTTTCATTGAAGGTTTTCTCAGTTTCCTTGATCTTGTTTATTTCTCCTTGTTGTCATTGTTGTTGTTGTGTGCACTGTATTTTTTTGTTCTGATATTGAGCATAGCAACTCTAACTGTTGCTTCTTGTTACTCGTGACTATCTGGCTTTAAACATGTTTTGGCCAAAGTTATTTCTGCTGCTGGGCGCAAAAAACACATGTAAAATAAGGAAAAGAAAAGAAAATAAAATTATGGTTCAACATAAACAACAAAAGGATATAATTTTTATTTCTCTTCATGGTTTTTGCATAACTGCATAGTGGCTATAAGGTTATCATTTCATACCTAATCAGTTTGTACGTGTCCCTTTTTTTAATATTCAATTTTTAAAAGCAAGAGTCAGATGATCACAGTGAATATCTTTTTTGAATTCTCCAAGTCCAGAAAAGCAAGAACAGCATTTTTATATCTCTAGGATAGTATCCACGTTCTCCATGGCCATCCATTTTGTGCTCTTCTGGCAAAAATCCTAAAATCATTTTACTACGCTTATATAGAGCAACTTTCTGATCTTGGATTTATTGATAGGTGTAGAATCTCTAGGTTACCTTATTTTTCTGTGGAAGCCAACATCTACCTTGGACCTATACACTCTATGTAACATTTGCAGGACTAATAGTAAATATTAATCAATTACTGGCTCTTCGCATCGATACACACACACACACACACGCAAATGTAATATACATACTAGGGAATATTGTGGTGATTGGAGGAACAAACATGTCTATATGGTATGCATGAGTTTCCCATAGCATTTAACTTTATCGTACTCTTTTCGTTTCTAATAAATACTTCTACGTGTTTATCATTTTATTCAATTATCAAGAACTAGGAAGGGATGTGATGCAACCCATAGTTCTAATGTCATGATTTTTTGGAACAGACCCTCGGTTGACGGATTATGATACCTTGCTTGAAAATATACGGGGTCTTAAAGCAGGGAAGCCAGTTCAGGCCCCAATATATGATTTCAAGTCTAGTTCTCGCATAGGATACAGGTTGTGTACCTTTCAACTTCCTCTTTTTTAGAATATGCAAAAGGTTGTTTTGTGGCTGTGCTATCTAAGTACTCTACAAATGAGGGAAACCTGAAAAGGGAAAAAATGGTTATCCTATGCCTTCTATTAATCAAGTTGTAATATATTTATGTTTGAAATGCTTTGCCTCCTGAAAATCCTTGTGATTTCTGGTTTTCTGGAATTTTTGGATCTTAATAGTTCATAAACACATGCATAATATCATCCAGCACTATATTGTAGTTTGCTTTATTTCTATACTCTCTCTCCCCCTCCCTCCCTCCCTCTATTCTTATACCCTGAACATGTGTAAATTTGCACTTCTTTTGCATTCACTCTCTCAATATCCAGAGTCAGATATAGACAGACACACAAAGCACATAAATGCACACTTGCATGTCTGTTGTGTGGATAAGGGGTGTACACAATGAAATGTATATGTTTGGATTTGCCTTAGCACTTAAAAATGACGTCATATTATCCTAAACCAAAAGTTATTGCATTTATACTATTATTTTTCTGATTTCATTCGTCCTATTTGCTTACAGGACTGTTGAAGTCCCAAGTTCCCGCATTGTCATCATAGAAGGCATCTATGCCTTAAGTGAAAAATTACGACCTTTGCTTGATCTTCGTGTTTCAGTCACCGGTGGAGTTCACTTTGATCTTGTCAAGCGTGTTTTGCGGGACATTCAACGTGCTGGTCAAGAGCCTGAAGAGATCATTCATCAAATATCTGAAACGGTTTTGCACTGATCCCATGTTAGATTTTTTATTTTTTGTTTTCTTCTCTAGGAGCTTTTGAAAAACATGCATATATAAGAGGTATCTGCTTGAATTTTGGCCTGTTATTTTGTTTGTTTGTAGGTATATCCTATGTATAAAGCTTTTATTGAGCCTGATCTCCAAACAGCACATATAAAAATTATTAACAAGTTTAATCCATTCTCTGGATTCCAGAATCCCACCTACATATTGAAGGTGAAACTATGTTATGTTATCATAGTAAGGTGCTTTGTGTTTTTGAGCATCTTCTTGATGATGCATTATTCTGATTGTTTATACCATTTTAGTCAGCAAAAGCTGTGACAGTAGATCAAATCAAGGCAGTAATTGCCGCTGAGCATACTGAAGCCAGAGAGGAAACATATGACATATATCTTCTACCCCCTGGGGAAGACCCTGAAGCATGTCAATCATACTTGAGGATGAGAAACCGGGATGGAAAGTACAATCTCATGTTTGAGGTTTGGTGATTGAAAAGTTAACCTTTTAGATTATTGTAGTTATATTTGTTGAGAGAATTTCTAACAAGGGATAATTGTTTGTCCAATTTGGTAATATGCAGTTATTAATTTTATTTTACAGCAATGCTTCACTGATAATATATAATGTTCTTGGCCTTATGATTTAAGCTAAAGGGTCTTCTTTGATCAACCTATTAGGAACCAGAGGGCCCAAAACACTGGAGAGATCTGTGCGACTATAGACTTAAAGAGGCACACACCCCTTACTACGTCTTAATCCAAAACCTTAAGACAATAGATTTATGGGTTCATCCATTTATAAAGTCCTTGTTTTCTCCATTCTTTTCCAATATGGGACTTATTTCACCCACGTCTGCTTGGATCTCACACTTGAATTTTCAATGCATGCAGTGGCTGCATTGTTATTATATTTTTTCCCAAAGTTTTCAAGGCTGTCTTTGCTTGGTTAAAACTATCAAAAACCTGCTGTAAAGAAGCCTAACTGCTACCGCTCTCTTGTATAGCTACATCATCGTATTGTTGATAAAGAAGAAGAAGAAGAAGAAGCTGCGGTTGATAAAATTTTCAAAACAGCTGCAACCTACGGCAGCTTCTTTACCTCGCAGATTCAGTCATCATAATGAATGAAACAACTCCAATTGTTTTCTTGCTTTACCAACTATCCTACCTTCCTGAGTCTGAGATTTGCTGAAAATTTTGCATTTAGTAGCAAAATTACAGAAAAACCTCTATAATGATAGAGATTTCTTCTTTTCAGGAATGGGTTACAGATAGTCCATTCATAATATCACCCAGAATAACTTTTGAGGTTAGTGTGCGCCTTCTTGGAGGGTTGATGGCATTGGGGTACACAATTGCAGCTATCCTGAAAAGAAGCAGCCATGTCTTTCATGATGATAAAGTGTCTGTAAAAACTGATTGGCTAGAACAACTTAATCGCCTATATGTCCAGGTATAACAGCATATTATTTCTCTATTGCTAATACAAAATCTTATTCTAGAAGATATTAATTATTACTTATATAATTTGATTGTGTTTAAAAGATTAACTATTATATGTGTCCTATATTAGTTTCTGTAGTTTAGTTATTGTGACGCAAAGGTTTTTAAAAGAGTAAAATGGCATTTTGGTCCTTGAAAATATACCCCAGCCACAATTAATTCCCTGAATTAAATTTATATGTATAATTTAGTCCTTAAATTATTCAAAGTCATTTCATATTAGTCCCTATGAGAGATAATAAAAGGACTAACATGAAACGAGTTTGAATATTATAAAGACTAAATTGTCATATAATTTAAAACCAGGGCTAAGTTGCTAATGAGGTACACTTTTGGGGATCCTGGTTTTAATTCATTTGTATGTCCTTTACTGTTTCCTCTGTCAAAATGCATTGACTATTTTAGAGCCATTCTCATTTCATCATGAAACTCATTCTCTGAATTGAGATGAATAACAATTGGTACGTTGGTCTGTTCCAATTAGCCTGTTGATTATTTGATGTTGGTTAAGTTCTTTTATGTTTCATTGTTGTTTACTGATAAATATCTTTCATCTATCCATGTTTTTTCTTTTCTCATGTGTGTCTTTGGTTGATATTAGATAAGAGTGACCATTATATTAGCACTATAACTCTAGCCTGTGGCCTATACATAGCCCTGTTTGTATGAGCAGTAAAGGTCAAGCTTGGCCACAACTTAGCCCATTTAAATGAACACTTAAATACTGTCTATGTATGTGTGCAATATTATTTATAGATAGGGACGGTGTATGTTGGCCCTGATTCTGAAAACTGAGCTCCAGGTGTATCCCTGTTTGTAAATTGGCTTAAAAGTTCCTTTTTCGGCCATTGGTTACTTATTTCAACCCAAGCACTTGAAATTTGGGCTGGGCTTGGGTGGCCTATGGGGAATCGGCCAAATGTTCACACTTATTCTCTGTGTGTATTTGTTTCTTTTCTTGTCAGTAACTCAAATAGCTGTTTCATTTTGTTTTGAAGGTGCAAGGGAAAGATAGAAACTATGTTAAACTTGTTGCAGAGAAACTGGGGTTGGATGGTTCATATGTTCCTCGCACTTACATTGAACAAATTCAGCTAGAAAAGCTTGTTAATGATGTGATGGTATGATCCCTCCTGCCACTTTTTTCTTGTGCCATGCATATTTGTACACTGATTTGGTCAGACTGCAGGCATTGCCAGAGGATCTTAAGACAAAACTCAGCATTGATGATGATATGGTTTCAAGTCCCAAAGAAGCCCTTTCTAGAGCTTCTGCAGATAGGAGAATGAAGTATCTGAATCGGTAGTTAATAATTTCATCACATATTCTCCTTGCCATGAAGAGAATGTTGATATGTCATCTACTTGCTTGTCATGTTCAGCATAAGAATTTCTGAATCCAGTTGAAATAATGTTGAAGTATGCCTTGTGATGTTTTTCGGATGATTGTCTTCTGCAGTGGTATTTCTCACTCGTTTTCAAATCAGAGGGACAAGCATCTATCTAAGTTGACTAGACTAGCTATAAATAACAGAAGATTTGATGGGAGAGCTCTAGAATCACCTGCACCGATCGCTAACCAAGTAAGATATATATGCCTGCAGAAGTTATGCACTGGCTAGCATTTTGGTCTCCTTATTCATCAATTTATCATTTGTTGTATCTTATTGTGTGGAGCATGGAAAAGTTATATGCTTGTCTGCAGATAGAATTGGAGAAAAAGAAGAGTGATATGCATTTGTACCGCACATTTGCAAGAAGCTTTAGATAGGATGCATGGCATGTTTATATTAAACTTTATTGGACATTACATTTATTTATTTTTGGCATAGAGAAGTTGCAAGATTAACAGCTGTCTTCCATTGTGACTAAAAGGCTTATTTTTCCATTTCGTATTTTCCTATCCGTGTTTACAATAGGACACTGGCATTGTTTGCTTCATGCAACCAGCCCAACTCAGTGGAACAAGACTTGGTTGTTAATTTGCTATCCATATAAATGATTCATCTGCTGATATTTGCTTTTGAGTTGTCCAGGGAGTCATCACTCAGCTTTCGGAACAAATTACCACATTAAATGAAAGAATGGATGAGTTCACCTCCCGTATTGAGGAGCTGAATTCAAAGATTGCAACACGAAAAGCCAGTCAACAGAACATGGCTTTGCAGGCTGAAGCCTGCAATGGCTCAGGTCCTACTTCTCTGTTTGTAACTGGATTGGGCAATGGTTCATTGACTGGATCATTGCTGCCTCATTCTTCATCATCTTCACAATTGGCGAGGGAGCCTCCCCTGATGGAAGAGGTAGGTGATATACCCTTTCATTTTGAACCCACATGACAGTTTATGCATACCATGTCTTGTGAGTGAAGAGATGCATTATAAGAGGGAACCTTAGATGAAAAAAGATAAATTTGTATATTCTGTTGAGCATGATATGGTCTCTTCAAAATGCTTGTAAAAGGGAATGATATTAGGCTTGGATAATAGGATACTGGGGAGGTGATTCTGATAGTTGGTAAACAATTTAAGGACCTTGGGAGCAATAAAACACATTGTGTTATTATTTTTATTTTTTGTTAATAGGTTTTACTTGTTGCACGAGGACAACGCCAAATCATACATCAACTAGACTCTCTGAGCAATCTGTTGCATGAATACTGTGGAGAAAGGTCACGGCTGGGAAAAACAGACCAGACAGGTAGAATTCGAGAAGTTGAATCTGTTGCTATCCCACTGGTTCTGACTTTGGCCGTTGGTGCTGTTGGTGTGTTTTTGTTCAGGTGTATGACATCCCAAAAGTAATATATATATATATATATATACACACTTTGTTGACACTTTATGCTTTATGTGAAAGAAGCCTAATAAGTATATGTCAAATTTATCTGTAAACATAGCCATTTCTGAGGGACTGATTCACAACCTAGTAGCTGCTGACGACCTTAGGGGGCTGATGGTATATTTTGATATTCTGTAAAGACGTAAGATGTGTCAACTGTCAACTGGTATTATTACATGACGCGCCTTTCCTCAATGATACTAGCTTTTGGTATATCTTTCCGGTGGAGTACTGAAATTGCATTCTTCACGAGCTTTTACACTTGGCATTTCGTTTCACGAATTTTGCTGAGTAGGACAATTTGTTGAATAATATTTGTTAATTGTTATCGGTTTTTCTACCAAAAAAGAAATGCCTTTAATTTGGGATTAAAATCCCTTAAAATGAGGATAATTATAAACTAAGAAAGTAAAAAAAACTTTCATCTTTAAATCAATAATTTTTATTATATATAGATTTTATCAAAATAATTTAAAAATAAATAATCCCTTATTTTCTTATTTTATAATTATCTTCACTTTAAAGATTCAAATCCTTTAATTTGACATATAACATTTATTTGGCGAGTACTTTGATTCTTGCTGTCGGCTATATCAGTTAATTTTTCAATGAGCTTGGGTCCATGTGTACTTACGAAAAATGTCCACCATCATGTGTCCACACAAAAAACGAATCCATGATCAGATAAAACTGTTTTTATGTCATTGGCATCCCCATACACTTTCGCTTAAGACTTCAGTCTCAATCTCTTTGCTTATACATCATTATTTTTTTATTTTTCATAAAATAAATTGTGATTAATTATTATATTAACTTTTAGTTGACCATTTTAAGAGATTATTGAAGTATGTTTCACTAGAAAAGAAAACAAAAATTAAGCCATTAGGAATAGTTTAATTGTGAGAAATTGCAATAATATATATAAAATTTTAAGTTCAAATCTTATTGTCATTAATATATTCAAAAAAAAAAAAAAAAGGAAATTTGGACCAAATGCCAGACCGAATTCAACGGCAATAACCATGACTGCAGTGGACCGATTTATATGAAGAAAATAATGCGCCACAATAGAATCCACTCATATATTAAGCCCGATAAAAAACGATGCGACATCAATTAATTTCAAGGTGTTTACCGACATGTTAACCCAGCCGGAACAGAGGGCACAGATACATGTGTGCTGATTTCAAAAAAGTGAAGTTGTAATCTCATTAACTTCCGATACAACTTGATCATAATCTGACTTTAGTTTCTCTTGTTCCCCTTGCTCCAGTTCACCCTTTGCAGGCTTGGTCATCACCAAAACGCAGCAAGTAGGCCTCTTTGTTGCTCCCGCACTTGCAAGGTCCTGGTAAATGATATCAATAATAAAGCATATCAATTTTCATGTACTCCAGTAATTGCAGCTTCTTAAAATACATGAACACAACATCATGGAATAGCAAATCTTTTATTCTAAAAATGTAACAATTTCAGAAAATATCGATGTTTTCTAAGTGACTCTCTCTTTTAAAGTGAAACGGTAACATGTTAACATATGGGGTAGGTTTCAAGAGCAAGAAAGAGTTTTACAATCAGTACTTTTGGAAAAGGGATCTCATTTTAGACTTGCCAATGAGATTCGGATCAGTTGAAATGTGCAGCAGCAACATGTAAGATCCTTTTTGTTCCATAAACTCCATTGTGTTAAAATTAGTTGTCTTCTTATATACAGTTCTTATGGGCTGGATAACACATGAAGAAAAATGACTAGCAAGAAAAATGGAAGGCATGAAAATTCGTGAAATAGATAAACAAGAGGTCTACAATATTACCTACAAGACATAGACATAGAAATATAAGGGAAAGTAGGTTACATACTTCTTTAGAAGGGACATATACATATGGAATGTCAGCTTCTTCACACAAGACAGGAACATGGGTGATGACATCAATCGGTGATATGTTCCCAGCTATAACACACAATCTGCACTCAAAAAGGCAGAAAATTAGGAAACACATTTCTTTTGCGTAGTGAAAAACATAATAGCACATGGGAATTCACAGAACCCCACTGTGTATTTTCATTTGTCCTTTAACAAAGCGGATCAATAAGAACAAGGTTTTTGCATAATTTTTTTTTTTTTTGACAAATGCTCTTTCTTATTAAGAGAACTTTCACATAACAGTATACTAACCCTTTATGACCACGCCTTATGCTTTTGACCACTTCCTTCACTCCTCTCTTTAAGCACTTGTGTTCGGCAGCTGAAAACAAGCACCGTTTAAAACAATAAAGTTACACGATATGCAACACATTGCAAATTCCTACAGAAAAAAAAAAAAATATACGACACGCATCCCGTTCCATTTCCATAACAAAAACAATTTTTTATTTTTCTTCCTTATTTTGACCAAATAAGAAAAGCAAAAAAGGCAGAGAGAGCAGTACCAAACCTAGCTCCAATCTAACAATTTTTCACTCAAAACAAACCCAGTTAACCGAAAAAAAAGACCCTTTCTCTTAACCATTGAGAAAAGAAAAACAACAAAGCATAGCATACCTCTACGAACAAGTTTGAGGGTTCTCTTGCAGAGCTTCTTCCCAGCAAGGGGTTTTGCAATAGGAGCCAGCGCAAGCATCTTCTTTCTCTCCTTCTCCTTCTGCACCGACTTCTCTGCTTCACTGTCACTTCCCATCTCTCTCTCTCTCTCTCTCTGAGTCTGTGCTGCGAAAACAATGGTGGAAGTGACAGAGAAAAACCTCAAACGTTAGGGTTTAATTAGGGTTTGACACTTGACGCAGGAATGTCTACGCGCCGTGGCGCGTGATCATGACCTATGTTTAGTTACTTTGTGTTGGGCCTGCTCGGGTTTTTCCTCAACAAGAAAAGCCTGACCCAGCTCATCTTGGCCTAGAAACATGGGCCCAATGGACCAAGATCAAATTACCCGGCCCATACAAAAACCTAAACGTGAGCGTTTTCGGATTCGTCTACGTCGACGACTGTCGCATCATCGTGCTTGCGGTCACTAACTCCGAGACCAGAAGTAATACAGCACACCATGCCTACCGTGAGTGTGGGGCGGGATCGCCTGTTTGCGGCTCTAGGAAGAACTTACAGTGAGCCTCCATTTCTCAAACACTCTCTAATTCAATTCTCATGCACGCTCACACTTGCTTCTCTATTTTTTTTTTTTTTGGTGGTTGTTCTTTCTTCAGCGCAAGAGGAATTTGAGGACTTGTGCTTCAGCTTTGGAATCGAGCTGGACGACGTCGTAAGCAGCTTCAATCAATCTGGCCTTTTTTATTTTTCTATTTTAATTCCAAAATTAGTGATAATGATGATAATCTGATGAGTACAGTGTGATTGTATCAGACGACAGAGAAGGCAATTGTGAGAAAAGAGAAGCATTTGGAAGCAGAAGAAGAAGAAGCTGATGAGGACGAAGAAGTTATCTACAAAATCGAAGTTCCCGCCAACAGGTATTACCCTCGCCATCGTAACAAAATTCATGTAAAGAAAACAATTTTATTATAAAATTCACCACAAAATTGAAGAGTGTTAATTATAATAGGACTTAATTAATTAATGCAAGGAGTGGTGAATTGGTGATAACTTGCTTTTTTCTTTCTTTTGGGCACAGATATGATTTGCTGTGCCTTGAAGGGCTTGCTCAGGCCCTTAGAGTATTCTGCGAGTCCCAGGAGATCCCCACTTACAGATTGGCTGATGTTAATAAAGATGCAACGCTCAAAATGCATGTGAAGCCTGAGGTAGTTATGTCATGCATGCATCGATCTCTATTCTGAAAAAAAGAAAAATTTTAGCTTGGTCATTTGCTAAGTGGAAAATGTGATGGTTCTTTTGTCTTTTTTAATCGTTGTAGACATCTCTGATTCGTCCATATATTGTGTGTGCCGTATTGAGAGGTATAACTTTTGATAAAGCAAGATACAACAGCTTTATCGATCTCCAAGACAAGCTTCACCAAAACATTTGTAGGTAATGTTGTTTGACTTGCTGCTTTGTTCGTTTTGAGCTGCATACTAGTTGTTTCTTACTTTCTCTATTTTAACCAAAATGTACCTTCGGGTTTGAGTGCTTTCAAATGTGGCCTTTTGTCTCCTTGATGATTTCTTGATAACTTACTTCCGTATGTATTCTGAATATATTAATATCCTCCTTGTTCTTACTGTCTTTACTTTGGTAGCTTTCATATAAAAGTCGGGAATCCTTACTGATTACTTTTGTTTCGCTGTTTATCTTATGTTGTTGTTTTTGGTCTTCTCACCTGACAGCTCCCTTAACTTAAGAATGAATTTAGAGTTACTTTGTTTTCATCTTTCTTTTTTAATTTTCAGGCGAAGAACCCTTGTTGCTATTGGCACTCATGATCTGGATAAATTGGAAGGGCCTTTCACCTATGAGGTCGGTTCCTATTAAAATGTAGACATTGAAAAATTCATTGCATTGTGGATAGACAACTACAGATTCAAGATTTAGAAAGGCATTTGGGTACTATGTTTAAAGCAGCCTCATGCTCCTTAATTAAGAAAGGGAAGTTGTTGCCTGGACACTTTGGTTGTTTGTGATAGGCATCTAGCTCTGGCATGGGCTTTCTTGGAGGGTATTTCTGCCCAAAATTGTGTGTAAATTTATGAAGAAAAACTTTGTAGTGCATTGTGTTTTCTCTCTTTGTGATGTAATGGAACATTATGATTGTTACCTCACCTTTTCTTACATTATAAATGTTTTCAGTGACTTTAGTCATATGTTTTTGCAGGCTTTACCACCTTCAAGTATAAATTTTACGCCACTAAAGCAGGTAATTTTTATTTATGACATTTAGTTTCTTTTTAATCATATGTTTGAAATCAAATGCTGTTACGGCCTCCTATAATGCAAAAGCACCTGATTAATATTTATGCTCACAGATAACATTACTAACTCATCTTTGATTTTTGAGTGCCAACTGCCAAACTAATGTTTGAAGTTCTTTTGGCATGCTAGGAAAGGAGCTTCAGGGCTGATGAACTGTTGGAGTTCTACAAAGTGAGTTTTTGTTTCAATATTTCCTTTATATATATATATATATATATATATATATATCAAAAGATGTTATAAACTTAGCACAAGTAGGTTTATGAGTTATGGGTATTCACTCAACTATGCGTTCATTTCATCCGTGGTTGTCCTTCATCCTATTGAGCATGCTTCCTCCGATATGTCTCTGAATACTTTCTTGGTTTAATGTTTGACAGTCGGATTTGAAACTGAAGAAATTCTTGCATATAATTGAGGACTCCCCTGTTTATCCCGTTATATATGACTGTAAGAGGTATTATTTCCCATAGGATCATGATATTTAAGTTTACGAAGATTTGAAATCTTTTAGCTCTTATTTGGGTTACACCGTTACAGAGCCTTGTCAAAGTTGCTCTATTTTCACTCTATCAGCATATTTATAATTATAAAGACTTGAAATATTTTAGCTCTCATTTGCCTGTGATATGCTGTTGCAGTATTGCAGAGCTCTGTATGTAGAGTGTATTTTTCACATATTAATTCATGTAATTTTTTTAAATTTAAGTTTAACAATTATAATTAGAATTAGAATTAAGTTATAGATGCATATTATAATAGGATGGGGGAGGATATTAATATTAAATTAAAATAATGATGACCACACCAAAAAAAATAATAATAAAATAAAATATTGATGAAATTTTTGACGAATGGTATAAGTTTTTTTGGTGTGGAAATGCTTTTTATAACTTTAATTTATATTGGACTAGAGTAGGATAAGGATTTATGGATAATTTTTTAAATATATCTGTGTGGAGAAAAAAAAGTGTTAGTCAGAAAAGTTTAAGATGATAAAAAGGATCCTGACATGATAATTGAGAATATTACATTTTTTAATGAGATCAATCTGTCTTTTCCCCCTATCAATGGAAACTGCAACAATTTTATATTTAGAATTATATTTGATACACTGATGGTGTGAGAAATGTTTATGCCATATGTCTCAAAGTTATAAGTAGAATTAAAATAAAGAAACACTAACTTTGACAACCTTTCTAAAATTTCTAATTTAATTTTGAATCTTTCTTAGAACTCTTAAAATTAACTTTTAACTATAGTATTAAAATTAATAAATTAAAAGCTTCCAATAGGTCACATGGGATTTTCTCTGTTTTGGTCTTACATGGTATTAGAGGATTGGGATGGTGGTTCACTTTGGTTGATGGTCTCAGATGACCTAGCCTATTTGCTATTCTTTGGGAGGAGCTGTGTTTTTGTGTATGGTTTTGTGCTCCTTGCTGGTGTTTATGTGGGGTGATTTCAATGCTGTGAGATCTCCTGGTGAAAAATAAGGAGGTGATCGGGTTACTTCGTCTATGTGGGGCTTGGATGCTTTTATATGGGAATGTGACCTGATAGGTTACCTTTTATATAATGCCTAGTTTGGGTGGTGAACCAGCTGGAGGATGGAGCCGGTTTAGCTCATTGTTGTTTGTTTTAGTTAGGAGGATTCCTCACCCTCCATTAGCTGTACTTTCTTTCCTTTCTTTGTAATAAAATGTTTCTATCTAAAAAACGACAATCTATTAGTTGAAATTGTAATTTATAATAATTAAACTATGGCTGATTTTTTTTTTTTTTTTCACATCGAAGTTAGAGCATAAAACATACTCATATTGTATGTAATGCAAAGGTAAAGTAAGTTTTTTCAACAAAATAATTTTAAAAGTGGACAGAGTGTAGACTAGTTATTTACAATATCAAATTTTAACTCATGAGATAGACACACACACATTCATACTAGACATTGTATGGATGCTCGAACTGAAAAGAACTATTATGTTTTCTTCAGTGAGATGCTTTCCCACTAATTGTTAGGTTAAACTTGTAGAAATGCTTTCAATGATTGCTCCTGCTCTATTTTCTCTAAAATGCTCCTATTGTGAACAACAACCTCATGGCACTTGACCTTTTATTGGCTCATGTGTACTTCCAACATGCTGTTGCTGAATTCAAATTTTGATATACTATAATATTTTGACAGAACTGTTTTATCTTTACCCCCAATTATCAATGGTGCACATTCAGCCATCACTCTGGAGACAAAGAATGTATTTATTGAATGTACTGCTACTGATCTGACAAAGGCAAAGATTGTTTTAAATACAATGGTGGGGAAGTGAATTTCTTCATATGTTATTCTATTTGCATTTTGTAGGTGTTACAATTGTTTAGTTGATGACAGACTATTCTATGTTTTCTTAGGTAACAGCCTTCTCGGAATATTGTGAAAATAAGTTTGTTATTGAACCAGTTGAAGTGATTTCTTCTGATGGAAAGTCACACATATACCCTGATTTATCCATCTACAATATGGAAGTTTCTCTATCTTACATTACTGGATTGATTGGGGTATCTTTGGAGGCAGAAGAGGTAATTATTTCCCGTAACTTGCTAATGTAATATGTATGGAGAATTTTGGTGCCTCATATTGAGTGCTTTGTTCCTGCATTTGCAAATTGAATATCAATAACTCTGTTTTGCTCTCTATTAACATTTTTGTTATTTCATTTCAAAAGTACATGTGATGATTCTACTACTTGATTTTGTAGGTTTTCTTATACTTCTTTTATTGTGATGATTCTGAATGACTTTAATTTTGGGTTCCTAATTAGTGAGTGCTAGAGCATTATTTTTGTTTTCTTTTTGGTTTAGCACACATTTATGTCTGCTGGAGCATCACATTTGCTAGTTTAATCTTTTGATGTTTCATACTAGACATTGACGTTTAAATTATTTTTTTTTTAGAAAAAAGATATCGATCTGCTCCTATTATTTCCAGATTTTAATTTACAGTTTGAAAATTTGTGCCATGTCAATCTATTTTTAGGACTTAAATTCTGTACGTGTTGAAACAATCAAGAAATTTTATCTTTAGGATTTGTATATATTACAGCGTGAATGGTGACTGTGTTTTCTTTTATGCATGCATTTAACTTCTGTGGTTGAGTTCTTCAGTTGTTCATGTCATGACTTCCTTCAATTTCTATTTAGTTATTCTTTATATGAGTGCATTGTCTCTAATGCAAGATTCAATGATTCTGTTAGCAATTGAAATGAATGATGTTAGACTTATCATTCTTGTTTCATAACCTTCCCCCATTTCTTCAGGTCACTAAGCTCTTAAATCAGATGCAATTGCATGCCAAACAGTCTGCATCTGACAATAAGCAGTGTAACTTTGTTGTATCTGTACCCCCTACTAGAAGTGATGTTCTCCACCCATGTGATGTTATGGAGGTATTGGTGGTGATAGGTTTGATCTTTTCTGAATGCATATTGGATCTATTTGCATGTATATTTTACTGACAAGGCATGTCTTTGTTTCTTTTTTGTTTTTGTTTCTTCCTCGTATAGGATGTTGCAATTGCTTACGGATTCAATGCTGTTAAGGATAAAGGGATAGTGGATAATAAGGGCTCAAAGAGATTGGCTGCTTCCTTGACACTACTTCCTCTGAATGAGCTCAGTGATCTTATCAGAAAAGAGGTATAGGGAAAATAACAGATCATTTTAACTCCTGTGGTTGTATCAGGTTTCTGCTTCATGCTTTTATTTTTCTTGAAATATGCCAATCATTTTATCTCGTTAAAATCAATGCAACATAATAAATGACTAAAGTACTGCATATTCTTCATGAAAGTTATGTTAATTATTTAAAGTGCCTAGTTATCTAAATCCTTTTATTCCTAATCTTCTTTCCAGGTGGCACTGATTGGCTTCACGGAGGTCTTGACATTTATACTTTGCTCTAGAAAGGAAAACTTTGCCATGCTAAACCGCAAAGATGATAAATCAAAAGCAGTTATCATTGGAAACCCTAGGTCTTCAGACTTTGAGGTTCACGCAATTTATCTTTCTTATTCAATGACAGTGTCTTTATTAAGGTTTATAACAGACAGTTTATCTAACTGTAATGGCATGCCTCAATCTTCATGATTTAAATGGTCCTTTTTTAATATGGGTCTTTTTTCATATTTCTTGTAAGAAGTTGGTATTCTTTCCTGTCTACTTTTCAACTTATTGCACGAACTACTTATAGTTTTTTGGAGCGTTCTACAATGGTCTGCTCCAAGTTATGGACCTTGATGGTGCCATTGATCTAATGGTAGATGAAAGGGGTGTATTGATACACCCTTTTTTATGTGATATATTGTAGTATTTTTCAGGATCATACAGATAAAAATTAATCAATTCATAAAGTGACTAGATTTTTATTTCTGTAACATTCAAAAATACCAAATTTTATCTTTGTGATACCTAAAGGCTTTAGTTAATTTCAAGATCTCGTAAAAACTGACTAAATTTTATCTGTATAATATTTTTTGTAATTATAAAGTGATTAGATTTTTATTTTTATAACACTCAAAAATATCAAATTTTATTTGTGTGATATCTAAAGGCTTTCAGTTAATTTCTGGATCTCATAGAAAGTGATCGAATTTTATCTGTGTAATAGTTTTTCATTTCAAAAATAAGGAAAAAAATATAATACACTATATAAAAAAAGGTGTATGAATACACCTCTTTAATCTACCATTAGATTTCTAGGACCATGATGGTCCTGGGTTTCAGCGGCACCATTTAAGTCTTACCCATAGTTTTTTACTGTTTCATATATGTAACTCTTCTCATTGTGTTTGTTTCTATTATTTTTACTTCTTTTGCTTGTGTCTGATTGGTTGAGTTGTTCATTCTTTTTTTAATGATCTTTGTCTGATATATATGCTTATATTTGGTAGGTTGGAAAAGGAATTTGTACGTAGAAACACTAATCATGCTAAGTTTTATCTTAGAAATAATGTCATGGAATGCGCGACAGGATGGCTGTGCTGCTGCATCCAGCCTGCCCATCAACAACTAAGTTAGTCAAAGCTTGCGGATCCTTTTTTCTCATTGTGATGGACTGTTTTGCCTCGCATTGAATGGCTGTCTGAAGTTGCACAATCCCGACTAGATCAATCACATGAATTTTGTCTGCAATCTGCCCATTAGTAGTAGATTTGCTTGGGGATAAACTTTTAAGTTAAACTAGTTGCATACTTGTGCGGGTAGAATTGTGTAATACTGTTATATGTTGAGTTGGTGTTTTGCTGGGTTCAATCTGTTGATGACGATTCTCACCTTCTCTTCCCTCACTTTTTGTCAGAACCCAACATGCACCCAAGGCTATATCTGTTGATCTGTTCCTTTGCTTTTAGTCTTATATTTCTTTTAAAAAAAAAATTCCAAGCATCTGGTTGGATGTTTGTATTCATTAGAGTAATATATTTGTCTTCCCCCAAGATAAAAATGGTGTATGGATTCTCTCTCTCTCTCTCTTTTTTGCTTTAATTCAAATAATCTAACTTAGTAACATATATTCAGGCTGTACGGACTAGTCTTATGCCTGGCATCTTGAAAACTGTTGCTCACAATAAGGATCATCCAAAGCCCATAAAGGTATTATTTAAGTTCTTCCCTTGTTTGATCTTTGTATCGTCAGCATTTATGGTAATAATATTTTCTATGGTGAAAGTGTAGTCCTCAGATGAAAATTCAGTGCTAGCAATGGTCAACTATGTGGAAACTTTAATTTTTGTTATATCCTTTCAAGTTATGACTGTACCTCTGCATCTTACATTTCTATCCATCATTTTTCATTATTGATTTTCTCTGTTCTAAGTTGTAAGAATACACTCCTATCTTAAATTTTTTTGTTCAGATTTTTGAAGTGGGGGATGTAGCAATTTTGGATGACAAAAATGATGTTGGCGCCAAAAATCTTCGCCAACTTGCTGCACTATACTGTGGTGCTAATGCAGGATTTGAGGTACACTAAGCAACAACCTCATCGCACTACATTTGGTTCTTTGCTCTCTAAAAATGAGTTCTTGAACATACAATATTTGATGTATCATTATCTCCACTTGGTTAATTGGAGATATGGATAAGACAACATTACATTGTTTTCTTAGAAGAGCTTGGAATTTAAAGTTTATATTTGTAAAAACAGTTTGATATCTAAAGTAAAAATCACTGCCCCTCATATTTTATCCGACGGTATGCAGATAGTTCATGGCTTGGTGGACAGAGTTATGGAAAAGAATGGGATTCCATTTGTCTCACCTGGTGATAAATCGGGTTATTTTATCGAGCAGTCAGATGTAAGTGTAATAGTTTATACTGCATACGTATTCTGTGAATGTGTATGTGTTTTGTCCTTTTTTCGTTTAAGGAAAATTTATTCTGCTTCTGCTTCCTTGTTTATGAATTCAACTGCTTATTGAAGGAGCCTGAGTTTCTTGCTGGTAGACAAGCTAGAATCATTTACAAGGGAAAGCACTTTGGCACTTTTGGCATTGTTCATCCGGAGGTACTTGTGATCACTAAAATTATGCCATCTTAATTTAAATATTGCCAGCTGTTGGTACATAACTTTGTATTCCTGTGTTTTTCATTTTGGTAATTGTATATATTTTTTGCAGTTCAACCATATCTAATAAAGGTATCTTTGGATGGGTTGAAATTATTACAAAAGAAGCATTTGCAGAATGTAGGCTTAAGTATTCCATATTTTTGAAAAATTGTACCTCACTGGGAATAAATGTATGCGTTGTTTTCTTCCACTTTTTTCGCATCATGCAATCTGTATTTATGCTTTCAAACTGAAGTACAAAGGTACATGTATTTTGGAGTAATTACATACCTTTAAAACTAATAATTTTACTTTTTATGGATTCTTTCAGGTATTAAACAACTTCGACATTCCTGATCCCTGCTCCTATGTCGAACTTAATATTGAAAGTCTTTTATAAAGATTATTTTCGGCAAATGTAAGTGTCTTCATCCTAAACTATTTCCCCTTATCTGTCTATGATGATGCAGCTCATGACCCATTGCCATTAGGTCACTCTTCTGTGTCTTTCTCCCCCTTTCCTTCAACTATTATACCATCTCCTTCCCTTGGTATTTTTGGTTAGGCGGATATTGACTTCTTTATAGGTAAGGTGCCATTTCCCCACCTTGCTCTTTTGAATGTATTGTTTCTTCAAGCTGGGAATCAATAAGCTCAACTGCTTCAGTGACTATTCAACTGCTCACACTTGCTGGAGAACGGACTGTGACTTATTTGCCCTGGATTAAGGGCGTTTTTTGATTATACAGTTGTATCATTTTCGTAAGTTTCTCCGTTTATGTTTAACATTAGAAGCTATGAAGTACCTTATAGGGATAATTTCTACTATGAATTATACAGCTATTGTTGAAAAGGATGGTGGCGGCCTAGAGGCCAGGACAGGATTTTGATACGTTTGAAGTTTTTGTTAATACAACAGAAGAGTTGTCACGTGCTACATCTCTATCATTTAGTCTGTGGTCAAAATCGGATTTTGATTTGACTACAAAAGTTCTCTCTTTTCGCTTCTCTGTGTTTGAACCTTGCTTCATGTGGCCAAGGCTGCTTCCAAAAGTCCAATCTTTTGAGGATTTCTGCAACGTGAAAAAATTATGGTTCATTATTGCATTCATAAAATATTATAATGTCAAATCTTTGGGGAACTCAAGTGTTATAATATCAAATTTCTAGGAGACTCAAGTGTTATAACTGATTTTTTAAAAATTAAAGTGTTTAAATACAAATATTTTAGGGACCAAAGTGTAGTTTTGCTCAAAAAAAAAAAAAACAATTACATAATATGTCAAACTTATTAAATGATATAATAATCTATTATTAAATGTAATAAAAAAAATTTATGTTGAAAGTGTATATGTATATTCGAAAACATATAGTTCTAATTTTCCAAGTCTTTTAATAAAAAAACCCTACCTAGAAATCAAATTAATCTACCAATGGAGGTTTGGTCTTGTAATAAGGTGGCTAGTCCACAAATGTTGCGAATCATGGTTTAAATCTTAATTCGGAGAGTTGTCCATATTTAAATGTTTCATAATATTTGAATATGATTGTCTCATCTCTAATATGTGAATACCTATAGAAAACCAATAAGAAACCAAATTAATCTTAATTTTATAATTTTTCCTAAAATAATTTTACTTATAATTTAAATTATTGAGTGCGTTTGTTTATACTTATATTGTAAGAAAACCTATTTTTTAAAAATAATATTTCTTAAATATTTTTTGAGTGAAGCTCACTAGTTCACCGAACCTTATTATTACCTGTGATTAATCCAGCTTGATCAATAAAGGTCCTAAAAAGAGTTTTAGGTCTTTTAACAAGGATTTTTTTTTTTATTTTCAGGTCTCGAACCCAAGACATCTAATTAAGAGATCTAACCATTTAACCTCTTTGACTAAATCCACGTTAATTACTTCTTAAATATTTGTAAACTGTTTTAATAAGATTCTTTTGAAAAAAAAAAAATTGCCCTCGCCCCGGCAATATATGGGCATCTATGGGGTTCAGGAGTGAGGGATTCTTGAACTCAAGATGCTGTTATTTGGGCTAAATCTAATCCGCAAGGTCCACAGGGCGTGAAATTCCTTGTCATTATGTGGTGGCTGTGGAGATGGCGTAATTTAACTAATGAACATTGGAAGATGTTAGTACGAGAATTCTCACTTCACATACTGACATTAGCAGGGTCTTTGGCGGAGAATTGAACCGGCAGAATCGTACATCAAGAGAGATAAAATGCTTGAAGCTGTGGCCCAACCCACCTGCGGAGGTTATGGCTAGACTTATTGCTGATAGCATGGGAATTGTTACTGTTATGCACTAGTTTCTTGGTTGTTCGTTGTTGTTTTCTTTCCAATTCACCAAATAATAATAATAATAACAATAATTAATTTTTCTATTTTTTCTAGAAGCATGTAGGAGTAGATTAAATTGATTCTAGAAAATTAATCTTGAAATCACTTTTAAAAAAATATCCACAAAATCCAATATTTTGTTCTAAAGATGGTGGAGGGTCTATGCATGCTTTCACGCATTTACGACGAAGATATTTGTTCATGTTATGGTGTGCGAGTTTGCACCTAGCGGGCCGAAGGGGAATTTTCACGAGTCACGACTCACGAGAGAAAGCTCCTTGAGGGGCAAGTTTCAAGGTTGCATTGCCGCAACATAACTGCAAAAGCTTTTTGCACTTATACTCAGTTACTGCCTCTACGGCTTCCCAAGATTATGGCTTCACATCGCACATTTTGTACTACTTTGTTCATAACTCGATCCATATTCTCGTAACAAATTATGAACGTTTCTTACAGGGAACTCTTGCTTCCGTGCGTGTTCTTTTCACGAGGCTGTCAAGCCCATATTCTTCCTCTGGATGTTTCACCTAGTAAAGGAGACTACTGCCTGCATGCCATGCCTATAAATATTACTTGCTGATTTCTTAGGCTTCATCATTTAGAAGTAACATCAAAGGTTATTAACTTATATCATGTTGAACATTACTATGAAGATGGCTGTCTTTGCAGTTTTGATCTTCCTCTTCATGTGCTCCCCATCAGCAGCTATATTACTCAACAGACTCTGGCTACCGTCACCACTGACTGGCCCGGAGTCCCTGGCGTTTGACCAAAACGGTGAAGGGCCTTATGTTGGGGGTTCTGATGGAAGAATTTTCAAATATGCAAGACCAAATGTTGGTTTCATAGAATTTGCTTACACTTCCCCAATCAGGTAAGTGTGAACTATGAAATATAAATCATAAGATGGGTGATCAGTTTATCTATTTTTTTTATTTATGAAATATTATTTGTACCATTTTTTAAGATATCATTCTTAAAGGGATACTCTTAAATGTTCTTTAAACATTAATTGATGACGAGTTTTAACTTTTTTTTTTAACCTATATTTAAAAGACAATTCATAGTATCCCTTCAAAAAATGCCTAAAAAATGGTACAGGCATCGTTACTCTTTTTGTTCAGTTTAGGCATGCTTAAAGCTTTCACTTGTGTATCCGTTTGTTGGTCCAGGAACAAGACAACATGTGATGGCCTTGCTGACTTCTCAACACTTCAAGAAACATGCGGGAGGCCTTTGGGGCTGCGTTTCAATCATCAGACAGGTGAACTGTATGTCGCTGATGCCTATTTTGGGCTGGTGAAGGTTGGTCCCAATGGAGGGGCTCCAACCCAACTTGTTGGAGCTGTACAAGGCAGGCCTCTTCGCTTTGCGGACGGTGTGGATGTAGACCCTGACACTGGAATGGTTTATTTTACGGAGGCCAGCGCTACTTACCAAATCAGGTAATTAGTTCATTCCTTAGGAAGCGAATACTTTAAAATAGTCGTGTAAATACTAAATTAAAGATTAGCCTCCTAATTACTTGACGAGGAAAGATGTTTTAGAACTATCCAAAGTATTATATGCACCTGCCTGTTTTGGCTCTTTCCTGTAAATAATTAGGGGGATCATTATTAAGTTTGATGATTTTGGAGGATTTACCATAGGGGTGCGCACGGGTCGGGTTGGATCGGGTTTAGGGGAAAAAAATACCCAAACCAATCGAATATAGTCGGATCGGGTCGGGTCGGATTTTAGCTTTTTGCTAACTCAACCAACCCAACTCGAACATTTTCGGGTTGGATCGGGTCGGGTATAAGAGTAGACCGCCATTTTTTTTTTGATAAAAAATATATTAAAACACCCAATTTTGTGATATTTTGAAACCTTTAAATTGTGTTTTTAAAATTTGAATATAATCAAATATATTTTTTAAAAAATTACATATATAATTGATAATTCCATAATTATAATCATGAATATATTATATATTATACATTATACAATATCAATCATCAATAAATTTAATTACACTAATATATTAACAGAATCTAAAAGTCAATATTTATAATTATAATTTTGTATATTAATATATAAGTGAATGAGTCATTATTTATAATTAAAAAAAAAAGTAGGGTTCGAGTCGGGTCGGGTCCGGTCAGATGTGGGTTTAATTTTAAACCCGTTAAAACCAATATTGGGACGGTCAATCGGATTTTCTGGAATTAGGCCGATTTCCAACCCGAACCGACTTTTTGCATCTGGTCGGTCGGTCTTGGGTTCATGGGTCGGCCGTCTGCACACCCCTAATTTACCATTTATCATATTGAAAATATGGACAATGTAGCACATTCTAGTCTAGGACAGTAGTAATTTGGCACTTAATTTTTGCAGAGATCAGGCGGCACTGCTAAGCAGCAGAGATAACTCCGGAAGCCTATTAAGATATGATCCAAGCACCAACCAAACCACAGTGTTGCTCAGGGGTCTTGCTTTTGCAGCTGGGGTGGCAGTAAGCAGAGATGGCTCATTTGTCCTTGTCAGTGAATTCTTGTTAAACAGAATTCAGAGATTCTGGCTCAGAGGGCCAAGAGCAAATACATCAGAAATATTCTTGCTACTTGCTGGAAGACCAGATAACATCAAGAGGAATCGCCAGGGCCAATTTTGGGTGGCAGTGAACAGTTTTTTAGGACCACCTCCACCCCCAAGACCTCCTATCTGGCCTACAGGGGTCAGAGTCAATGAGTTCGGAATAGTTTTACAGGTCGTGTCTCTTGCCGAGGAGTATGGTACAGAACCAGTTAGCGAAGTTCGAGAGTTTAATGGGACACTCTATGCAGGTTCCCTGCGTGATTCTTATGTTAGCGTTTTTACGCCCTAATTTTTCCGTCACTGCTGCGTTTGTGAGGTTATGAAAAATATGAGGGTAACTCTAATATAAATAAAGAAATTATTGACCAATCCATGCAGTAGCACCGAAAAACCTCCTTGCTCTTCTTATCGTCACTTGTAGACATACAAAATAACGTATAATTTGATGCAGTTCTGATTATTACGAGGCTATAACCTTAACCGTGAAACTGGGGGATTGGGAGCGCATAACACATCCCCATTAACCTCATTCCAATGAAAAAGGAGAAAGATTATACCATTTAATAGAGCAGTACGCAACGGCTAATTTTCTGCAATAATCTAATTTTCATCATACACTTATTTAGATACCAACATTTTCAAATATATAGACACTTTCTATGGGTCACGCAACTTCAGCTTTGAATTGCATTTATAAGCTAATCTTAAGTATCATCGAATTTGCCCACAATGGTCTTGGTTGCAAAGGTACATGCCAACTAATCATCACAAAGAAAGACTAGATTGAAGAAAAATACACAAATTCACTTACTCTTCATAATACTTAAAAATTCTTGAAGATCATCCAATTTCATATTTGAGAGACCTGCAAACAGGAATTAACAAGCTAAGAAATCTGAAGTTCAACCTGCCTAAAAGCAAGTTGCAGTGCAAAAGCAATGAATGATATTTTGGTCACCTTTGGCAGGATTAATAGAAGATAGATCCAGTTCTGTGCTGTAAATCTTTTTTGTTTTCATTTGTTCAGACTCTTCAATCGAGCTGCTGTCTAGCTTCTTCATCTTCATTCCAAGTTCAGATGCAGTTTTCACAATCTCTATAGCAAACAATAATCTATTTAAAGATCAATCAACTTAGAAATTTCCACACTTAATATCAGTTCAAACTTTGACAATAATGTCAACCATAAAATAGAAATTTCTTCCTGCTTACTTTCACATGATAATAAAAATTATCATCATTATCGCCATCATGCAGAAAAAAGTTGTCGGCAATATTTGGTCAGCTTCTCACTTAGGGCCATGGGCTTAACATCCTAAACCATGATACCTATAATGGTGCAGCCCCATAATGCTAGATGGGGTTTTGAGAAACTATAAGGAAATAAAGTTGGAACCTTGCTATCAACTATAGCTTTTAGTCTAGTGATAATTACCGCATCTCACAAACTTTTAAAACACTAATATGCAAGATATATATAAAGAATAAACCACAAAGAATCAAAAACAGGTTTTGTCCTGAATGTGCAATATTTGACTGACCCTTTTTTGTTTGGTTTATTTTTTTTTTGTGTTTTTCTGTTTGTGGTGGTGATTGTTGTGGGGGACACAAAAGGAAATGCCCTTTGCATAATAAAAGAAATATGCAGGTATTAGTACATACAGATACAGGTATAACATGAAGTATCCTCTGCTTAATTAAAATGGAAAACATACATTTTGTATCACAATTAGTGGTACAGGATAGTACTTGCTAAAGATCCAAACATGAATATAAAGATGAAGAGAAGCTCTTTCATCACCCTGAAACAACTCATGCAAAGAGTTCTGCTCGTATAATTGTACTGCCTCATTGATATACCGAGCATTGACAGTAGACTGCATTTCTAATGCTTGAATTTCTTGATTCAACATTTCAGACTCCTTCCCAACCTGACAGTATAATTAGTATCAATATAAATTGAATGAGAAACAAAAGAAGTAGAACTATGCAAGAGAAAGATTCTATCAATCAGCATTTTTTATTACCTCAGTTAGTCTTTTTCTCAAGGAATCTAACTGAGCATCAATATCTGGATCAAAAGGAGCATCTGGACTGAGGCCATTCTCAGTTGATTCATCCTGGGGATACATTTTCTACCAAGGTTAGATAATTAATTCACAAAATAAAAATCCATCTCAAGGAAGGAGTATTTCTCAACTAGTACATATATACACTTGTATTAAAGTGCATATACATAGCAGGTGCAAAGAATTAATAAAATTTATGTCAAAGGCAACACGAATTAGTACAGGACAATTTTCTCATGCCTTATGATATTTTCCTATTAATAATTCCTTTTGGGCATAGATGTCTGGTTTTCTGCTATTCGTTTTTTAATACTATCCTCGATAATATTGAGCTAACAACCAAAGACTGCATAAGCATAGCAAAACCATGGTGGTCATTTGTCCCGGCATTGCACAATGCAGCCAGTAGTCTGCCACTCAATGTGAGGACAATCAATAGATGTAATAAGACATAAGTTACTATTCCAATTTCCAAGTCTAAGTCTCTAATTTCTCCCAGAAATATTCAAGTTCAACTTAAAGTCAAATAATTCATGAGCATAAGACATTAACACCATAGTTAAGAACCAATTCCAACAGAGAGAGTACATACAGTGCTTGGCATACGAAAACCTTGGGGAACAGCAAAACAGTGATGAAGGCAGTATTTTTCCCAAATAGCCAACCGCTTGTCCAAAACAGATTGAATCTTCTGCCGAATGCAATCAAGACCCTTTCACAATAACCAATTACGTACACCACTTAGCATAAATCTTAAATTATAAGGCATCATAGTTTCAACTTCCCCAATCACAACAATGATTACCCTAGTTCATAAAAATTTCGTTCAGTTCAGTCCCAAAAAAGGAAGATATATATATAAAAAAAAAAAGAGAGAGTAACCTTTTTCAGATCTTGGGACCTTTGTGTGGAACCTTCACAGTTCAGCTTGATCGATGCGTCTCTGAAATCATAGAATTTCCACAACCATTAATAATAATAATAATATATTAGGGATCGGGACAAAAAAAAAATGGCGAAGGGTGGTGTGTGGATGTTACTTACTGGTAGAAGAAATCGAAAGCTTCGTCGACGACATCGTCAACGGTGTTGAGAACTTCGTTGATGAAGAGCTGCGGATTCAGATTCAGCGATTCGAAGACGCCCTCGCTCTCACTGCCTTCCATCCTTCGCGACTCAACGCAAAAATGGAGGATTTTCCCGCCAAGTTGGACCCTGCTCTCTGTTTGCCTTTCAAGTATTTTTCAACAACAGAGAATAGAGATAACGCTGCACACGCGTCGGGTCGGGTTCACGCAAAAAAAGCCAAACTAATTAGTTAAAGTCGGGTTATGTTGGGTCGAATAGGCAACCCGAACCAACTCAGTTGGAGATTAGATTGAATCATGTATTTCGGGGTGTGATATATATATATATATGGTTTAATTTATATTTATTGACCATACAAAATTATCCGATCTAATATGTTTAATTTATATATATTGACAGTATAAAATTATCCAATCATATATTTTCATATAAGCAATAGAACTCTAACAATGAAAGAGTAATTGACAGAGAGGTATTAACATTCCTATAACGTAAAAAAAAAAAAGGTACATTGAAATGAAGCTAATCAGAAAATACATAATATCACTGAGTTTGAAGTATTTAAAAGTAAAATTGATTTTATTTGATTTAAATTGATTTACTTCAATTTATGTTGTCAACAAAAGATATTTCAATTTATAAACTAAACTTTCTTTGTGGAAACTATTATAAAACATGGGATATCAATTAATTTAGAAGTAAAATCCAAGTTTTGATCTCATTGAAAAAGAATAGATTTTATTTTATTTTCTTAAGTAGGTTCTTTCAGCAATGATAAAATAGTAAATAGTTCGTTATTTAAGATTAAAATATATAACAAACTTTGTTGGTGTTATTTTGGTGATTAGTTATCTGTCATTTATTAAATTTCTTATACCAACATGTATTATATATTCTTTGTTTAACGACTCTTTAAATTATTGAAATCTTTTTAGTAGCCTTATCTGAATTATCCTATTTGCATTATCTATGATTATTTATTGTTTGTTATTCATATGTACTGGTTTTTCCATTCAAATACCTAACTTATCTTATTATTTATTATCTATTACTTACTATCAATAGAAGGAAATTTGATCTCTTTAACCAAGAAACTTTCGAATAATTGCTCTCCTGTTTTGCAAAAGATTTCAAGAAATCTGATGACATCGTTATCATTAATTATTATCATATCAGTTAAAGCGATACAATCTTTAACTACTTGAAGTCTCACCGCCTAATCAATAAAAATGGAAACAACCCCCTATATATAAACACATCAAACTCTTATGGCCAAACCACACACTTCATTATCTCGAGTTTCCGAATTCTCAGATTCCAGTTGTTATAGATGAGAAAAAAGAGACGGCACACATATAATAATGGATCCTCCTCTACTACTGCCATAAAATCACTTCCAAAAGACTTGTTAGTGGAGGTGGTTGCAAGTGTTGCCTCTCATTCTTTCACTGACCTTCACAACGTGAAGCTGTGTTGCAAAGATTTTCTTGATGCTACAAAAGATAACTACGTCTTTCAACAGGTTTCTTTGGACAAGTTCCCATTAATCCAATGGTTTCCTAATGAGAAAGAATCATCATTCTTGAAGCGCTGCAGGGAAAGTCAAAACTTGGAGAGCTTGTATAGAGAAGGGTTGCGAGAATGCTTAGGGAATGGAAATATTGACGGTCTTGAGAGCTTGAATATGGCTGCTCAAAAGGGTCACAAGGAGGCAAAATATGTGTATGGTATGATCTTACTGTGCTCCCAAGATGAGGAGTTGATAAAACAAGGACTCAAGCATATGCGTTTCTTGAGGAAGTCCAAGTGTGTTATAAGAACCAGGAACAAGGTGGAACAATTGGCACGATTCATGTGGATAAATAATAGAAAGCTGGTAGCCAATCAAAAGCCTCTATGTCCCTTCAAGGGCACATGCAAAGGGTGGAGTGTAAAAAGAGGTCGATGGTTATTACTAGATGATGAAGACGACGACAGTAATGACGTGAACTCGTGTGAATATTGTAGATGGGATCACGAGTTAAAGTTTTTTAGTTGGTTGTTCAATGTTCGTTAGTTCTAATTTTTTAATCTTTACACTGTAGTTAGTATACGTGAATGAGTTTTATTGTAAACACATGTTTGAATTAGAGTTTGTAAATAGGGATTTGAATCAAGTTGATTCTTCTGTAAAATTGATTTTGATCAAAAGTGAATTAATATCAACGTAATTTATATTTAAAAATTTTTATATTATAAATGAGTTCATGAGTTAAGTTTTTTCACAGCCAATATAATGTTAATTTCTCTTAGTTTTAATTTCTATAAATTGTAGGTGATATCCATGAACAAGGTATTATAAAAGGATAATGCAAAGGATAATGCTTGTGAGTCAAATTTTTTGCCTAACTTTATTTGTTAGAATGAAGCGAATTACATGTTAACTCTTAAATGAATAAGTAGGTTATATTACTTTATTTTATTCAACAATCACCTTTGTATTCTATAAAAAACTCTTGACAATAAATTCCAACAAAATAGCATTACTATAGTTTAGGATTTTATGACTTTTGTGTGTCATGTTACGAAATTAATTTTGTAACATTTAGCATTTTGCTTATAAAAATAGTATCGCTTTTGAAAGTACCAATTGATAGAATTGAAGAAATTAATTGGCAAAATCTAGATAATCTTCTATTTTTATCCTTAATAGGACTCTCAATCTTATTACACAAATAATCTTTTAATAAGTTATTTGGGACTCTAAGTCCTATTTATACAAGTAATTAATTAATAGTAACTATCTAACCAGTTTCTTAACTAATAGTGATTATTCAATTAAATTATCAATAAGAAGTTATACCCATGTGCATTATTAATGGAAGGATCCATTCCCCTGTTATGTTTATAATTTAAAATGAATAGTATGTAATTTTTATTTATTCTAAATTATAATAATTTAGTCATTTTAAAATGTAATAATAAAAAAGTAAAAGAATAAATTTATGTTTTTAATTCTAAAAACATTCAAAGAAAACAATTTAACTATTTTAAAGATAAATACAACCATTTAATATTCAATAGAATTACAATTATTTTCAAGTACTTATTAATTTTTCACTATATAATTATAATTTTATTTTAAACATATCTTTTAATTTTATTTATTTTTTACTTTTATAAAACTATAAATTATAAAAATGAATTGATTATTGATTATTGATTTGTTAGTATACTATTAAAGGAGTTTGTCACTTTAAAATATATTTTTTATTTTAAAAATTATTGTTATTAATTAATTATTTAAAAGTCTAAGAATAAATATAAAACAACACAAATGAGAAAATGGCATTGTATAATAGTTAAGTATTTTTATAACAATGGTTATTTTCATAAGCTCAGTTCTTTAATCACTTATGAAATCACTTCTATTTAATACTCAGAGTTTAATAGTTACGTCATCTTTTAAAAAAGTTGCTTCACTACCTCAATGTGTGTTGTCCAATCCTTGGTTGATTTAAATAGTTTGCCACTTGTTTCCCTTAAGTAATTAAAATATCAAATTCGAGTCTTGTGGATTGATAAAAAATTAATACTAGGAGAACTTTACTTCTATAATGGGTTGTGCCGACTTGAGTTGGATTAGTTAAAATTTAATAAATTTTAAATACTAAAAATTTAGGGGGAAAAAAAGCTCAAAATGTGTTAAGACCTAAAATTTTAATTAAATAATAATAAAAATATAGAGTTATGTTACTTATACATGTAATTTTGACATACGTATTGACAACTCTTGAAAAATAAAGTGAAAAAGCTCTTTGACATCTTTTTTTATTCTTTTTGTTTCAAATAGAGAATTAAGGTTGGATATAAAATTTTCTTTAAAATGATAATTTTAAGAATTTAAAATAATTTTATACTGTTAACCAATAAAATAAGGCAACTCATACAAATAATCATCGATTACAATGAAGGACCTACCATTATTTTTCACTTTCTAGCATTTTTATTGGCTGATAGTGTAAAATTATTTTATACTATCAGTATATCCCAATTAAACCTTACCTAGAATTTAAAATAAATGTATTGACAGTGTAAAATAATTTTATACTATTAACTAATAGAAATGCTAAAAAATATTAACTCATATAAATAATCACCCGTTATAATGGGAAATCCACCATGATTTCTCACTTTCTAGCATTTCTATTGATTGACAACGTAAAATTATTTTACACTGTCAGTACATCCCAATTGAACCCTTATACCTATTAACATTGCAAGTAAATTTGAGTAGAGAGGTACCTGATTGTATTGTGAAGCTTTTAGTTTAGATGCTTGAGTTGAATAAATTTGAAATTTTTATTGAAAAAAAAATTGCAAGTAAATTTCATTTAGAGGGACATTTATTACAATCTATTTTAAGAATTGATTTAAAGTACTATTATAAATTAGGATTCTTTATTTTTTGATTTGAACATAATTTAAAGAGGTGAAGTCCTCTTAAAATTTATGTCTCAATTATGGTTAGATAAAATTTTCTTTAAAATGATAATTTTAAAAATTTTATTCCATTTATTCCATTTAGAGCAGCAGCCTATTTTCACTCTGATGAACCACTTTGAAATTAATCTTAAAACTGCTATGAGGCATGCGTGCTTAAGTAAATTGTGCAAACAGCAGGTCTTAACGTCAAAAGCATCAAGGAAACAAAAGAAAAAGGGGAAGGGGAAAAAATGAACATATGAAGCCCGTTGCTTCTCGTTCCTGAATAACCGTCCCTCTATGGTAGTGGACCAGACCAGGGAAGACCCATACACTGTAACCGGTCATCGCTGACGTGGCTCAACCACAATTCGCCAACTCCAACACTCCCTCCTCTGTCTCCAACACCCACGACCCACTCCCACCCCATTCAAATCGATCAAACTCCCACACCAACCGTTTTCGGTTCCTCCACACTTATAAAACACTCTCTCACTCACCCACACATACGTTTCACACACCAAATCCTAGGTTTCTCTTTCACATTCCAACACACTACACACACAAAACATGATGTTCCGCATAAGCAACACCGTGGTGGGTGGCCTCAACATACTGTCCCTCCTGCTGGGCCTCTCCGCCGTGGGCGCCTCCGCCTACATCCACATCCACGGCGGTGACGCCGCCACCGACTGCCAGAAGGTGATGCAGTACCCTCTCCTCATCGGCGGCGTCTTCGTGGTCCTCGTTTCCACGCTTGGAATCGTGGGGTCCCTGTGCCGCGTCAACGTGGCGCTCTACATGTACCTCATGGTGACGTTCTTGCTGATCCTGGGGATGGCGCTGTTCACCGTGTTCGCGCTGTTCGTGACCAACAGGAAGGTGGGGCAGCAGGTTTCGGGAAAGGGGTACGGCGAGTACAGGGTCGCGGATTTCTCGCACTGGTTGCAGCATTATGTTGTGAATGATGAGAACTGGGACGAGGTTAAGAGTTGTTTGATGGATGCTCGCGTTTGTCATGACCTTGCCGTCGACGGTGGCCGGAACAACGACGACTCTCTGGTTTTCAAGCACTTGTCCACCACGCAGGTTGTGTATATCATCGCTTCTTTTTAGTAACTTCCACCCCTTGAATATTAAATTTGATATCGCAGTCACTCCTGAGGGTCATGTTATCACGCGTAAAAATAAAATTAATGCACAAGTTAATAACGAAATATCCTTAGACAACCTTATATACTATTTAGTGTCCAACACTTCAATTTTGTGGTCAATCCTTTTTTGACGTAAAGATTTTCTTTGTTTATAACCTGATACTCTTATGTTAGTTATCTCTTTAGCAGTTATATCTTTGAAAAATATTGTTAACTAAAACCAGATATCATCACTAGATATGCTTGTGAGAGTATGTATGAGATAAATACTCCGCCATATTTTTCTGTTTGATCGAATAAATACTTCACTATATTAATGTTTCGTAATCGCGCATAATAATTAGTTTGGGAAGAAACTATACAAAGTTGTTACATGCAATGAGGTGAGAATCGCATTTGCATGTATTCTAATTCCTACTCCTATATGAACGTTGCAATTAGTTCATGGCTAATTTGGTTGATTCATTTTTCAGTCAGGGTGCTGCAAGCCCCCCGCGAACTGTGGATTCAAAATGAAGAACGCTACGTTCTGGGAAGTGCCAAAGACGGGCCTAGCGGCCAATAATTCGGACTGCACCACATGGAGTAATAGGGAGGACAAACTGTGTTATGATTGCAATGCATGCAAAGGAGGAGTGCTTGCCAACATAAGGAACCAGTGGAGACATCTCACCATATTCAATGCTATTGTACTTGTACTCGTCACCGCCATATATGTCTTGGGATGCTACGCAGTCAGGAACAACCGATCGGAATCGCGGAGCAAGAACCACAGACACCCTTGATATATATATATAAACTAGCTTGTCTTAAATTTGTTAGGGACTGTTATGTTTTTTAAGTGTAATCATCTTTAGGCTTCATGTTCGGATTTGTGTATGTCCTTGTGCTTCTGTATGTTGGATTCATTTTCTCTAATCTTTTTTAATTTTGATACCGAAAAACAATTTTCGGTAGCATTTAGCTTTCATATTTGTCAGAAAATTTGTTTTGCGTTTCTTGAATTTATTGGGCAAGTTCCAATCATCTCTGATAATGTTAAATGTTGCTGTTTCAAATCAACATGCTGGCCACGTAAACTCATCAACGGCCGTATAGGAGTGTTGTATTGCTTGCTCCAACAGAGGGATCTTTTGCGGCGGAGGAAGGGGTTTCAAGTCACATCCTGCCAATGTAAAACCATCTCGACATTCCTACGTGCAACATCATAGTAATCCTTTATTAATAATAAATACATCAAACTAATGTTTTAATGTGAAATGTGCGTCCTTAAATTATGAATTTAATTTGTATACACTAGGAATGGCAAAAATATCCATTAAAGTGGGTATCCGCAAAGATTACTCCCAAAGAAGATGGAAACAGGGATAGATTTGATCTCCACTTTGAGATGACGATGTCCTGCTTAACTAATGGGTAGAGGCGGGGGTGGGTGTGACTAGAGAGTCCTCACCCCATAAAGAATTTTGTGAAGCTTCCTACTTAAATATAAAATTACACAATATATATATATATATATATATATAATTTTACTACTTATGTTTCTTTTTGACTTGCACACTTATTAGGAAATTTACTAATTGAGTTTGGAATTTGCATATTTGAATTTGTAATTTGAATATTTGTAATTTGTGATTTGAATATTTTTATTCTCTTGTAATGAATTTGCAATTATGTATTTTATTTTTAATTTAAATTGTATTATGTTATATTAGATAATAATATGAATTATAAATATTTGTGGATGTTTATTTAAACTTAAAAATATTTTCTCTATATTTTTATCTTTTTTTAGATTTTTTAGATTTTTTTTATAGAAACCCGCAGATATCCGCAGGGATTCAAACCATCACGGGGAACGGGTACCCACGATGGGATGGGGACAGGGACAGAGGACAAAATCCTAAGCAGAGATAGGCATAGATACCTGTTGCCATCCCTAGTATACGCTGATAATGTGAAATAACTTTACACTGTTAACTAATAAAAAAGCAAAAAATTACTAAATCATACTAAATAACTATCCACTATGATAAAAAAATCTAACATCATTTAATACTTCTTTATATTTTTATTAGTTAATAGTATAAAATTATTTCACACTATCAATATATATAAATTAAACTTTTAAATTATTCATTAAAATAACATCTTTTATAACCTTATAATGAATAAAATTGGAAACAAATTATTCTAAGAAGACTCGATTAACCCGCATTAACACCTAAAATTTTCATTTTTATTGGTTACAACGGGGGCCATTCCCCCTAGGAAGCTCTCGCTCGATTTCTAATCCAATCCATCCTTCAGAGTTCGAGACGGATTAACACGTAATCTTGGCTCATTGCTTTGGACGCTACACTTGCCTAATTCTTTCATTTTTTGGGGTGAATAAAATAACCGCTTATTCAGTTATTCTTGTAAGGGATAGCTTTCCTCAAGCAATTTTCTAGCATAGCTTAGCTGCAGCAATAGCTCCAACATGCAAATCTCGAGTACAACCGGAAATGTCACCCAAGTTGCGCCTAAAAAAGGTGATCAAAGCTAAAAAAATATGATCACAGCTAAAAGAAAGCAGTCTCTAACAGGCAAAGGTTGTCTTTTGATCCACTAAGTAGCTTAGAATATACTATGCTCTCAAAATTGATATCAAAAACAAAATCTGATTCCAAAATATACCGCACCCGAAAGTTACGCACAGAATCGGTGCTTAGTAATATCTATGCTTACAACTCAGCTCACTCAAAAAGTTTAGTTTGATCAGCCAGCAACTCATTAAGAGTACAGGACACTGAATGAAACTATGCAAGAACAATTGTCACTTCACTTGAGAAAAGTACAAGCAAGGAACAAGAACAAATAAACAAACAATGACGTTAAGAGTTCAAGTGTCCAAGTTGGGCGCAGCAACATAGATGGAATGTTGGGTACCACCAATGAACCAGAAACCCATCCACCGACTAGAGCTCCAAACCTATAATTGTGCAATAAGACAATGTAGATGGTGAATAAACAGAAAGGAAAAACATAAGTTGATGCAAGTTCTGCCACTTACCCAATAATGCACGCTCTACCCAAGCTCTTTGTCTTTTCATTGAGAAAATATATGCAAGCAGCCAAAGAGATTGCCACCTGCAACAAAAGAATGATTCTGTCAACATGCAATTATGCATGCACACACAGTGGAAGCAAGAAGTCGGGGGTACAGAAAAGAGAGACAAAGAAAGCAAGGACAACTATTTTAATAGCGTCCTTTGATGTCACCGCAAGAATACATGAACCTTAAAATAGTTAGAACAACCTAATAAGCCTTCATACGGTGGTGAACTAATGGGGGGAAAAAGCAGGCATGTATCAATAAAGGTAAAATTGACATTTTATCCGGAGGATTGATAGATTTGAAAATGTGTACAGCCATGCTGCAAATGGAGATTGAAATTCTGCTTGATGGTTGAAATGTTAAACACAACAACCTGAAAGTCTCGTAGTTACAAAACATGACCAGTGCAATGGCTGATCTAAGATTTCTGTACAGCCTTCAATGATAGTCAAAGACAGCAAATAGTCATGGAAGTAAGAGCATATCTAGAAATTGGTAGTTGACTTAACCATGCAGTCGGCAGTCCAAATACTTTTCTAAAGAACGAGGCATAGTTATGATTTCCGATTTTTTTTCTTTTTGGAAAATAAAATACAGGTTTACTTAAAATATAATTATTTGATTATACACCACTCAGAAATTCAAAGCAAACCTGAAAAGCAGGTCCAGTTTCAGCAGAATTCATAATACTCCAACCACCCATGAAGGCAAAGAGAAACAATCTTCTGAGGATAACTTCAGTTGGCGGAAGCTCAACAAAGTTGAGCAAGTTCTTAACCCATGGTGGGGACTCCTCTACTTTCTTTTTCAACCTGCTTTTCAAGTTAATTTTTGTTTTCTTCCTCTGTCTGAAACTAGCCATCAATATTTTTTCAAAAGCAGCTTCTATTGATTCTTCACTCTCCTCATGTCCAACGTATTGTTGCAACAGAAAATTTCTTGATCCCCAAATTTCTTCTTCAGAAGCATCTTGGCTAATACCAAGTCGTCGGTAAGGATCCCAAACAGGAATTCGAGGGAATTTTTGGACATTACCTGTAGAGAGTATATGTATATGAATACATAAATCAAGTAATTTAATACATAAGGTGGAAAAGAAAAGACAGAGAAACATAGCAAAGTAGCACAAATGCAGACTTTATAAGCTCATATAACAGCTATCAGGCAATGGCTAATGATCCAAAAGTTACCAAAAAGCTACAAGGAGAGGAAATAGAACTAGTAAAGGAGACACTGTACACTGGATGAAATACTGGAGTTGAAGTTCAGTTATTAGGTGCAAGTGATTATTTCTCAAGAAATATAAAGTAATGACATCAATCTACTCAAGCATGGCTGCTCCAATTCTCACCCCTATGCCCATCTAAACAAGAAGATCAAGCTCTTACTTATTAGAGTGGCAGCGGGCTCCCAACCACTGCCACATTCACGTAGAATGAAACTGCAACACCAATATTTTGGGTGATCATTTTTTAGCTGCCACTTTTTTGATTCCCCTTCTTGTTTTAGCTCAATCCTTTCCTTAGGGATGATGCCAGCATTTGTTTCTAGAAGTGCTGTCCTGCTTAGCTTGAGCTTTTGCCACTTCAAGCACCTCCACACCTAAATCAAACCTAAAGGCATACCGATTAAAACTCTCCTATGCCTCAGTATGCAGTGCATTCTGCCAGAATATATATGAAATGGCTAAAGCAATAATGATGAATGTCCTAAAAAGGATGGCCTCTAGGAAACTGAATTTCCAATATATTTGAATAATTGATAAATTGAAAATAGTTGAGGGCTAATCGTTATACCCTAATGGGATAGGAGGAAGGGGAAGCAGAGGGTGACTTGTCATGGGAGGTCCTTCAAGTAGGAATATAATCCATCCCAACCAAATCAAAGCAAAGCTTACTACTTATTAACGCATTACTTCACCAATATTATCCAATTCTTCACAAATTAAACATGTCTACATCTACATAGGATTATGCACAATTAATCTGTCGTTAGTGTTGATAATTTTCTCAGGCAAGTACATATGCACATATCCACATGAATTCAAATTCGATGTTAATAAGCAATAAGGTGATACCTCCATAGGGTGACTCGACAGCGCATCTAGTGCGAGTTGGAACATAGCAAAACTTTTTCAGCCTCCCCGCATTTCCTCGGAGGGACCTGAATAAAGCCAAAATCAAGGAAAAATTATTAAAAAAAAAAAATCCTCCAATTGATGAATCCAAAACCATCACAAGTTTTTTCCCTTTCTTTTCAACCTTCTGACTAAGGAGGTTATATACTAAATTCAAAAATTTAATAACCAAATTATCAATAGTGCGAATGAAAATTAAAGGGAAACAGCTAAAAGCGTCGAAGCAAACAAGACAGTAACACAAGCATAGAGAGAGAGAGAGAGAGAGAGGGTACAATTTATTGCCGAGGAAGGGAGTGGAGAGGTGAGAAGGCGAAAGCGAAAGAGAGAGCATGGTTGCTGTTGTTATTGTAACTAACAATTATAATTAAAAGGAACAAAGAGGAGATGAATGAGCTAATTGTAATTGGATAGCATGGTGGGTTGGGGTTTGGGTTTGGGTTTGGTTCCACCAACACCAGTGTGTTGGGTTGGGTGGGTGGAGGAGGAGGAGGAAGAGAAAGAGGAAGAACGATAGCAGATGATTTAGTGTACTTTAGTGAAAACCCACTTCTTGCTAGGGTACGCACTGGGCGCATACCACAATTTATTTCTTTTCCCTGTTCATTAATAGAATAGTTTTTTTTTATATGTTGATAATTATTTTCGAGAATAATATTAATTAATTTGTATCTTCCTGAAATATGTTTCTAATTAGAATTAAATGCCTGTATATCCTCTTAAAATATTGTTTATTAATAAATTTATAATGAAATATTTTAATATTCACCTAATTACTGAAATAGTAAGCACTGAAACAATAATAAAATGAGTTTAATTGGTATATATTGAAAATATAAAATAATTTTACACTGTCAATCAATAGAAATAAGGGAAAGTAAAAAATCATGGTGGGTCTCTTATTATAATATGTAATTATTTATATGAGTTGGCACTTTTTACTATTTTTATTAGTTGATAGTGTAAAACTATTTTACATTAATTTATACTATTAATGTATTTAAATTAAATTCTAATAAAATTATTCAATGTCTTAAACTTTTAAAAGTTAAAAAGTATTTAATATTTACAATTTTAAGTAAAAAAGAGGAGTTAGAATTACTTTTTAAGACAGTATATAAGGTTACTCACTAAGATAAGATTTATTGTTACATGCTCTTATCCAAAGGAACTAATTTTCTTTATATATTATATTAGTATAGATAATATAGTATTTTTATGACGTATTTATAAAAATAAAATAAAATAAAATAAAATTAAACTAAAAACTCTTGAAAGTAGTGTTTAGTTTTTTTTTTAGATTTAATTTATATATACTATCAGTGTAAAAATATTTTACACAAACATTCAATAATATATTATCATATCAATAAAAGTATTTAACTCAACTATCCATTATCTCAAAGTTTTATAAACACAAGTATGTGATTGAATGACAATATAAAACTCTTTTATATTATCAGTGCATATCAAATAAACTTTTTTTATATTTTTATTTTTATTTTTATTTGATATACTTTTTCATTAATAATAATAAAGTAAAAATAATGTAAAATTTTATAATTATTAATAAAAATATGTTAAAAAAAAGAAAACGTCTCTTAACTTTTCTAGTTTTCAAATAGATAAACTTTTAACAATTTCATTATATTGTTTATAAAATATATAATATATTAATATAATTAAAAAACCAAATACTATTATAAATTTATAATTATATAAATAAAAAATAAATACACATGCGTAATAAGTCAACTTGACATTGTTAAAGGCTTCGTCGAATACTATAGAAGTCCGATATCATCCAACATATCAAATGGACATAAGAGGTTATATGCTTTTCACCATTTCATCTAAGCACTTTGAACTACATAACCACATAGATAATTTCTTCATTTTTTATGCGTAAATAATTTAATTAACGCATCAAAATGGTCTTACACATTATGCTTCTTATACGTCCCGTTGCCTCCACATGATTTGATACTTAGATATTCAAGTGAACAAAGATAGATCAGCGACCCTCTCCCGTCACCATTGTCTTTCTCACATATCATCTTAGTGAGTAGCTTTTTCACTCCTGTTTAGGTTAGCTATCCCAACAGCTCTTACAATCTTACTCGGACTTCATTGGCAGTTGGTACACATCTATGCTTTGCGGATGCCAACAATATTTGATTGAATGAGGAACCAACCATTATAACGTATACTACATTTTAGCATTCTCCTCATTCATTGCAACTCACTGGAAGTAGCCACTCAAAAAAGATTTTGACATTGATGAAATTATGGGCAAATAATCAAACAAATAACTTGGAGGACTTAAGCATGCACAAGAGGGAAGATTTCTATTTGCAAGAGTTCAGTGCAAACAATAAGAGAATCAATCAGCTCCAGGAAGAAGTTTCCCACTAGATTGGCTGGTTGTACCAAAACCTCTAACAGCCGCAGGGATGACTCTGGATGGTGACAGCACCTCAGCAAATGAAAAATTATATGAATCTGTTCCTAATCTACTCTGTAACCACCCTTTGTTTCCAGAGAATCCATCAGCAACAATCCAAGTGTTCTTAAAACCGAGGCTGGTTAATGCTCTTGCAACTATTTTGGCTGAGTCCGAGTACCTAATAGTATCCAAACCAAAGGTTAACATTATGATGTAACTCAAAGTAGAACCCATTTTAAGTCCACAAAGAGAAAATGATAAAAGGGACTTAAAATGATTTTTTAAGTAAGATAGACTTGGAAGGAAACCCACGAGTCCATGATCACAACGTTGGAGCCTTTGCTGATTTTCTTGAGATATGAAATCTTCAAAGCTGCTATTTCAGCCTCCACTTTCTTCACATTCCTCACCAGTCCTCTGAGCTTGCTTGGCAGTTCTTCCAAACTGAGTTAAAGAAACAAGTGAGAGTAGGCGTGTGTCCAAGTTGACAATGTGATGATAAAAATTTAGTCATGATAGAGTTTTGATGCCTTGTTTTTGATAAGTGGTAAATCTGCAACTAATCACATAAAGCATAGAAACTGAAGCTGTAGTATCACTTACGGAATGGCAATCATCCTGTTTTTAGCACTAGAGGGAAGGCGAGGGACACCGGCCTTGTCCTTTTCCTTCTCTGATCTAATATCAATCATAAAGTAGTTTTGTGTGGAGATCAGATCAAGGGTTTGAGCAGGAGTAAGCTCACCTACAAAGCAGTAGAGGAAGAGCATTAGTGTTAAAAGAAAGTACTGTTAAATATAAGTTACTCCATAATGTGGCTGTGGAGATTGGAAATTCATTAATGCAATGGTTTTGTGTAACCTTAAAGTTATGAAGTAGTTTGCACCAGAACAGGTCAAAGGTACCTTTGTAACCACGAAAGTTGAAGGAGATGGCAGACCAGATAGGAGGAAGCAGGAGGTATGCAATAAATAGTGCTCCAGCTGTTCCAGCAATCACAGTAGGATCTGAAGAGGATATGGTTTCAAAAGTTGCTGAAGCTATTGGCTTGGCATCTTCAATCACCTTGGTTGTTTGTTGTGCAGTGTCTACAACTGTCTGAAATCAAAGAGAATATCCAGATCAGGTTGATAAACTTGGTTCTTCAATATCAAGCAAGTTACTAAAATGGTGCAAACTTCTTGAAAGCTGAAATAGAAATTCTCTTATTGAGTATGTTAACCTGAGGAATTTCAATACGATCTATTTCCATAAAGTCTCCATTGGGAGTCATATAGCTCCATCTAGTTGAATATTCGAAAAGAAAGATTCTAAAAGAACTTGTCTAGTTTAAGGGAAAAATATCAATTCTAATGTCTTCAAAGACATTTAGCAGTCTCAAGTCTAAAGGTTGAACAATGGCTCAATAAGATGTTAATATCATTTATCCACACCTAGGGTGTGGTTGGTACAGCTGAAAGTAGAACATTGGGAAATGGGTCAACGGAAAACTTTGTTTCACATTTGCTTGGTACATAAAATTTCACGGACCATTGGGAATGAGACGCACCATATTTTCATTTTTCACCCCCTCACAAAGTACCAATGAGTTACCCTTTCCATCATCACTACTCCCCTCTCTTAATTAACCTTATTTCTGAGCAAACTGAGAAACTACCAAATGAAGTTCATGCTTTTATAATCTTTTCGTCCTTCATAAAGTGTATGTAGTTTCCATCCGCGAGTGATCACATGCCAAAGCCAGAGGTCCAGAGATATAAAATGGAATGTTTTAAGTTTCAACATTCCTAAATCCAGCACATTATTGCTCAAATTGGAACCAAAATCAGCATTGCAAAATCTTACATCCCGCCAAATATTAACCAACAAAGCTAATAGTAAATGTCACTAATCGTGATAAATACCAAAATGAGCAAACCTTAGCAGCAGTGATAACTGGTTCAGTGTCAACACCAGAGCTTTGAAGTGCTTCTTGGGCCTTCTTGGAAGCCTCCGAGATGGCCGGGGAAGCGATTTTCTGGGCCTCTTCCCCAGCCTGCTTCACAATTGGCAACGCCGTTTCGATGACAGGCTTCAAAGCATTCCCTACAATCTCAAGAACACGCTGCGCCGTGTCCAGAAAACTCGAACCCACCTCCTGAACCTGATCGATCGTTTTCTCCACCTACAAAAATTCACAAACAAAAAGACCACACAAAAATAAAAATGAAGAAATTTTAGTTACTGGGCTATGCATGAAGTTGAAGAAACTAGTTGAAAGTAGACAACTTTTATGATATGATATGAGTTTTTTTTTTTCTCCCAATTTTGAAATGCAAAAGGAGTTGCCTACTTCGGTGAGGGAAGAGACAATCTGGTCCTTGGAGATGCTAAGTGCAGCTTTGGCTTCATGGGGAGGTGCAAAGACAGCGAGAAGTGAAATGGTGGTTGAGGTTGGGAGTGATATGTGGGAGCGTTTCAATTGAGGCTTGGAGAAGGCGTTGACTGTGTGAGGAGCAGAAGTGGAAGGAGATGGAGTTGGAAGAGAAGGTCTTAGAGTTGCTGAAGCCATGGCAGTAATCTCCATTGCTGTTGTTGCAGCTTGTTGCTACTCTCTCTCTCTCTCTCTCTCTCAAATGGAGGAGGAGTAAGAGTGGCTTTGATGAGTGGGGTTGTTTGTGTGATCAGAGATGTGTGGTCAGAACAAAAAGGGGTTCTTCACTTGTTGGCCCATGGTGTCCACCTATGCACCATCTTTGTTTCAGGCTCAAACACTATCGCCAATCCACGTGGCATATCTCTCTTTGGTGGAAAAAGAGAAATTCCAACATCAACTTGGCGTGGACAATGCCATTAGGAGTCTGCAATCTGTGTGTGTGATTATTGTTCACCTTACTTTTTGCAAGACATGGAGTCACCCATTGGCACTGCTCTTAACGCAATTGTGCTCTTGGCTTTAAGTAAGAGCTCACTTTTGTTACTTTGCTTTTCTTAGTGTTAACCCTAATGGAGTTTAAGAAATTAACCTAGATGCATTAGGGGTTAGCATAACGATGGCATGTCATATGGGTAAATGCAAATCTTTTGGTTCCTTCATGAATAGTCTGCCTTTGATGAGAAACAAAATTAATAGGTCCAAAATAACGCAAACACAATCTAACCAAAAAAACAATTTAAAGGCCGAAAACACTTCTTTTTTTTTTTTTGCCGCGCCCCGCCTCCACCGCGAGGGGGAACAAGGTGGATTTTACCTTGATTCAGAGAAGTTTGGACCATGTGATAGTCATTATTTTAAAATTAGAAAATTAAACCCACAGCCTAGTTATTGAGACTATTAGAGATAATTAGAGTTGATTGCAGATGTTGAATTAAAATGCTCTTACATGTTAACATTTAGTTTTATCCATTTCTTACGATATATTCTTTTCGACGTGTATTTCATACATTATATCCATCTTAGTGAAAGAATATGAAATATCATTAGCTAGGCTTATATACAAGAATTATCACTACACATTCCTTTCACCAATTTTTACTATCTTTATTAATAGAATTTTGCCCAGTTATACATCAAATGTGCCAACAAATTCAAAATAGAGGCAACACCTGATCATTGTATATGGCCAATTTAAAATTGTGTCACTCGCACTGGATTTAATAATGTATCCTTATGTTAATTTGACTATGACTAAACATAAATATAATATTATCTTCCTCTTATGATTTTTTTTTTTTGAAAAATCACAATAAACTTTTTCTCCATTTGTATTTTTTTATTAGTTATTTTTTTGATAATATTTCTTTTTTTTTTTTGTCAGGTTGTGGTAATATTTCATCAACTTGTAATTATGCAAGATAAGATCGTGCCACTTTAACCTAGCATATCTAATTCCTAAAAGTAACACAAATTATACCCATGAAATTAATTTTCTAATTTTAAAAAAGTGACCATCACATGCTCCAAACTTCCATGACAGCGTAAAATCCACCATCAAACAATACATAGCTTATTTGTTTAATATTGGTGGTCAATACCACGTTCGACTAAAGAAGTTGTAGGAGTAGTTTTTTTGTCAACAAAAACATATAGGGCTCTTTCACAAAATTTGCATTGGGGGTGAGCAAAATCTAAACTAAACGGGCCAACAATCCTCCGAAAGAAGTGTGAAATCTAGTGACTTACAACAGAAAATGTGGACTCAAGAGTTAGCCCATTTGGGCACGGAAGGGGTACTTATCTTCTTAAATGATCCATGTAACCTAGTGATTTGCAGGGCGCTGGAACTCCCATCTGTGAAGCACGGGTACGTGCTTTTGTAAAAAGTACCCCTACTTGGTATATTCTGGGTATGGGTATACATTGGGTATGTCGGGATACACTTGAATATGTATCCAACAAAAAAGGTTTTTAGAAAAAAAATTGGGTACGATTTTGTTATGACTTGGGTACGAATTTAAATCAAACTATATCGTTTTGCCACTTTTTTTCTTTTTTTTTTTTCAGAAAGACAAAGAAAGGGATGACTCCTTCTCTCATTTTTGACTATTTTGTTTTTTTTTTTTTTGTTCTATATGCCGTGCTGGAACTGATCTATTGGAATTATTCCTGAAATACATAGTGAGTGATTAAATTTTTTTTTATGCTCTAATTTTAGTTCTTTATAATGAGTGAAATTATTTTTTTCACTGATGATGGAAAAGGAAATGATGAGATTGAGACTGTGAAAGTTTGATTGTTAATTATGTTTAAATGATTGTTATGTATTTATTTTGAACACTATTTTAAATATTATAATTTTTTATTTTGTGATATAATATTGAATAATTTTGACTTATTTTATATTGAAGTTGATGTATTTTCTTATTTATAATATGAAATTTTAGTTTTTATTTTATGAAATTTATGAAATTTTTACATTTTTAAATATTATATATTGACGTACCCATATCCCAATTTTTACAAAATTTTCGCACTCGCACTCCATATCCAGATCAAGTTACTGCATCGATATCTGTATCCATGCAACATAGACTTCCAATTTTTTTCTTACATTGCTAATTTCTTCGTTTGCTTTGTCTTTTTTATTTGCACCTGTTTGTGTTCTCTTTTTCTAGAAGATTACCACCATGATACTAAAATTGTCAAACTTAAGGTTGTCTTTCTTTTTCGCTTGCTATGATACAAGAATGGCCTAAAGTAGCTTATCCGCCATGGACTCAGGGTGCGGGCTATGTTCGAAGTAACCAACAAATGTGTTTTGCCTCTCTCACGGCTCTAGATAAAGCGAACTCTACTAGTATTTTGTCACCCAAAAAAGGGGTTTACGGTTTCCACCCACCCACCAACCGCATCCTGGTTTGGATTGATGCATTCTGCACTATAGGGCTTTTAGTGTGTTAATCTCCATTCTACTGGTTTGGATTAGACTCCAAATATCAATAATATTTAAAATATTAATGTGTTGATCTCCATTAACCACAACTAATTGACATGTTTCATCCATCTAATTAGCACAATAGTCAAATCTTGGCTCTATATGCAATTCCAAAATTTTAATTCCAGACATTTTTGGGCTAAATTTATGATTCAAAGCCATTTCAAAAGCATCCAATCTCAGCCATTCATTATTTATTGTATGATATGGATTCAAGGACCATGTGAATTGTTAATATACACGATCCATTGTAAAATTGGCCTTTTCGGAGACAAAAGCCAACGTGGGGTTGAGTTATAATTTTAAAAATTGAAATTTTTTCACAAAATAGCCTATGATTAACTTTAACTCCCTTGCCTTGCTAGACATCATTAACATTAGAATATTTCACCGATCCTTTGCCATTGTTAACTCTTTTCCTTTCCCGACAAAGCAAACTAAAACTAAGTCCTCTAGATCACCGGAAAGCAAGCTTTTTTTTTTAAGAATGTTTGGTGAATTTATTTTATATATAATATTATATCGACTCATATCGTATCGATCATTAGATGGGGCGTATAAACTGGACTCACACCCCATCCAATAGTATATACGATATGAATCAGCATGATATCCAATAAAAAATGAATTCATCTATCATAACTTCTTTTTTATATAGCAAAAATAAATCGAACAAAAAGTAAATCTTTGCATCACTAAGAAGATCAAGACAATAGCCATTAAACCCATCTCTTCCTCCCCTTACAGAGCCATCACCCAAGCTCAAACCAAACTAGAAAACCCACCATCTTGAAACAGTAACACAAAGGAATGCCATACAAAAAAGAATTTATGATAAAACAAGAAACAAAATTAGAATCATTAACCCCTGCACAAAATTGAAGCCCTATCACCATCTTCTTTATTCAAGAACCCATTTTTTTAGTCATTTAAAAAAGAAAAGAAAAAATAACCCAGAGTAAACCATTGCCTCACCACCTCAGAGTTGCACCCACAATAAGCAAACCACCATCTTAGCTACCTCAAACCTGTACCAAGCAAGCATGACTGCTGTGCCTCTATTTCATCACCCAATTGCAACGATCATGTGACTCCACAGTTGTGGCCCAGCCTCTGCTGCAATGACCACCATGAAGTGTGGCACCTCTGGGTGTACTAGTCTTGCGTTCTGCCACATCTCAACAATGCCGAAGCACCAACATCTACATCGCTGCAAATTTGCCACCATCAAGCTCACTTCACTGTCAGCGTGCCTTTGACCGCCTAAGTCGACGCCACTGCACTGAGTCTTTCCCCCTTTTCTCATGGTTGCGCCACCCCACCTATCGCCTGATGCCATTCTTGCTTTTAATCTCGAAGAAGGCAAGGTTTAGATGAATTAAGTGTTTTAGATAATTGATCCTTGACACTTCTAATTAATTATGGGTCATAATGCAGTTTAACAATTTTAAATCTTAACTTTATATGGGTTACAAATTGCATTTTAAAGAGCCTTCACACCGTATCATTTTAGATACACAATCAAGTTTTAAAGGCTAAGATTCAATGACCAAATTGGTCACAAACTCACAAGGCCCACGACAAAACTTGCCTTCCTAAAATTGACCGTTGACCAAAATGGTCACAAACTCTACTTAGCCCACCATAGAATTCGCCTTATTTCTATTCCATTCTTTGCTTATTGTAATGGTACCTCATATATATATTTGGTCATTATGGCACCTTGTTTAGTAGGGGTTTGGGTCTTGTACTCTTGTTGACCCCTTTTATCCCAAGAAAAAAAATATTTAAATATATTCCATTTTAATGATTAATACAACTTAGCAACATACTTCAAATACATATTTTGAGGATGGCATCATTCCTCATGCACCTTGCTAAATTGAGTGTTTGATGTATGTTATCATGTGATGGTTATAGTGTGAGAGTCTAATGATAGTCCCCAACTGTAGTCCTCAACTGTAGTGCACTTTAAAAACTCTAATTTTCTCTCTTCTTACACCACTCCATTGTCTCCAACTCCACCATCCCTATGCTACTCACACCTGGCACCACTCACGAGCATTGCATAGCCCCAATAATCCTTATTTGTCTCTGTGTGAGCTTGCCTCTATTCGCTTGCTGGCATCAAGCTTCGAGCCCAGATCGGTGGCTTTCTCGAGGCATTTTGAGGCGAGGTCAAACTTGCAGAGGAGGTGATGTGTGGCTGAGGCTCAGGCTAGCTGTGCGAAAGGAAACAAGGGGCAGGGCACTGCGGGTGTTAAGGACAAGGGTGGTCGACGCTCAATAACGGTGCCGCTGTGTTGGGAGCGAAGCTTCGACAGTAACGCAGCGGCACTATGGATGGCAAGTTGGTGGTGGAATAGCGATGCGCTCTTAGGGCGATGGCATGGACTGACGGTGGCAGCTTCGTTGAGGCACTGTTGTAGGCTTGTAGGGTTTGGTGAAGCTTTGCGGTTGTTGCATAAGGGAAGGCAGCGGTCGAGCTTTGTGGTGCTGAGCAACCAGACAAACCAATGAGAAACCGAGTTGCACTAGCGTCGGAGGTGGGGTTGGGCACTGGCGGTGGTGGAGGAAGAAGGAGGAGGCGAGGGGTAATGATGAGCAACAAGATTGGGGACGGGGTAAGAAAGTAAAGAATTTTATGGTGTATTGCACCCTAATGGATGTATTGATACACCTTCCATTCAGATTTAAACTGCAGGATGCACCATGTGCTGAGTACTAGTGATAAGGCAATGTCATGCTTCAAGTATTAGTGATAATGGTGACCCTGTAGTGCTCCAATATTTTTATAGTTTGCAACCATACACGAAACATTTATCATAGGTTATTGTGTGACATAGTATTCAAAGTCTCATTAACCAATATAATTATTAAAGCTTGACTGTGAATAAGTTACAAAAGTATGAGAAGAAAGGATCAATAAAAAAAAAAGAATTATACGAAGTCAGAAAAGGTTAAGATCGAATAGAAAGATGATATATGAGAGAGAGAGATTGGGGGAACACAAAATCATCCTTTTGTGCGGAAAATTTTCACTTGGGAAGCAATGGATCAAGGCCCAACGATGGTGCACTTCAGAGGGACAAGCTTTGAATGTAACTGCTAACCTCATTTGTTGTCATTTGTGCATCATCTTGATGGTAAAACCACAATAAATTGTAAATATCCTTCAATTTTATCTTTCATTTTTTTTTTCATGAGAATTTTGTCTTTGATATTTAAAACATAATGATTTAGCCTTAAAATTACATTTCGTCGATCAATTTAATCTCTAGCAAAAGGTTAGTTCAATAAGACTAATTTGACTCATTTTGCTATTTTCAGGGATTATTTTTAGGCGAGTTCTCTGGTGCCTTCCTATATTTTCACATTTGGTGCCAATTGTGGTGTGGAGCAAAAAAAAGAGTAACACATGCAATTCTTTGTATAGTTCATTTTTTTTTTCCTAAAGGAGTGTTTCACCATTGAAAAAAAAATTGGGTCCATCATGGACCTATCCCTTCTCCACCATCCGTTCAATCTCCAATCCCTCCTGCTACCACCAACCACTGTATTAGAGTTGTACTATTCACTCTCATTCTAACACCACCGTAAAGCCACCAAACAGCATCCTCTACCAACCCGAATGAGATGCTGTTGTCACACCTCTTCATAGGGTGCTTTGTTTTTGCTACTCTATTTCTAAAACTTAACGAATATATTTAGATCAAGATATATCTAGTGTTTTGAAGGGAAAAAATTTTTTTGGGTCCTAAGTAAGATAAAAATTGAAGCAGTGTAACAAGCATAAATTTGATTCATAAACCATGATAGTTTTTGCTTTGTTTGCTGCAAAGATTCTCTCAAGTAGGCTCGCAAACACAGTAGATTCACAAACACAATGGATATATTTTCAAATCAATTAATAAAACTATAAACAATATTATTGTGAGAAAATATTTTTTCTCAATATGATAAAATGGAAATTGTACAGCATAGAGAATGGATCTTTCATGTTGATCTACAAACCTCCATGTTGATCCACTGTACAGCCATGGTGGAAATGGGAACAAGAGGGAGGGGAGTATTTGAGGAGAATGAAGATAATGTCTGTTTGATAAAGTTGATGGTCCATCATGGACCCAAAAGTTTTCTTCCTATCATAAAATCAGCTTTTTTTAAAGTTAACCATTAATTATTACAGTAAGTTTTAATATCGTAGCTAGTAGTTCAAGTAACGCGAATCCCATAACGCACATGTCATCTTTTCATTTATTAGGCAAAACATTGGCACCCAATGTATAAATATAGGAAGATACCAAAAAACTCATCTTATTTTTATTTAGGATGTATTTGGTATGAGGATAAAAAAAAAATGAAAATTTCATGAAATAAGTTTATATATATTTTTACTCATGGATCTATTCTATAAAATTTTGATCTTATTTTTATTCTAATATCAAACATATCCTTGATGTGATAAATTTTAAGACTAATTTTAAATTAATGAAATTTGTATTAGGAATTATTTTGAACTATCTGTAATTTCAAGCACGGGCTTAAATTGACGGAAAGTAACTTTAGGGACTGACTTATTACTTTTAACATTTCAGGATGAAATTAAGCAATGCTTACAAACTTCTGGGATTAAATTGAAGCTGTACACTGAATTGTTCTATATCACTGCCACTGTCCATGAAGCCAACTTAGTTCAATTGTTTATTTGGTTTAAAATATTTAATATTAATTATTCATCATAACCTCATATTTAATATTATGTTAAACCTAGATTCATTATTTTTGTAGATTATTTAATGGTAAAAAATTAAATTAAATTAAACTCATTTATAAGATTCTTTTAAAATATAATTTTGAATAAAGTTGGATATGCAATTCTTAAATTTGTAGGCATATTTAGTTATATTATTATGGAAATATGGCTTAAGTGCCTGTCAAACCGTTAGTATTATATTACATAATATAAACAAACTATTTCATATTCTTTTTAGTAATTTGTCAAACAAAAATAATTTTTATTTTATATAATCCAAAGAGAATATATAATTTTAAAATTAATTTTAAGTTAATATATCTAAATATAAATTAATTTTCATATAATCGATTATAAGAAAAATTGCTTATATAAATAATTAATTATTAAAATAATCTCATAGCTTTCTCAAGTACACTCGTACTCTCTTTTCTGAGGATTCTACCATCTTTTCACACTACCCCAATTTTTTCAATAATGCATTTGTTCCTAATCCTATTATGCTTTGTGTGTTTACTCATCTAATGCCACATTCCAATAATCTTTGTAGCACTCTTTATTTTCTTGTAATAAATTTTGAATCATAAAATATTTCACCTTCTTATGTATTATTAATTTAATAGTCAGCTTATTTTTAGATTTAATTAATTTTACAATTATCATTTAAATTAATTTATAATATCACATTATGATGATAAGGTCAGTGCACTAATTTTTAGTTATGACAAAGGGACTCAGAATATGCCATTCTTATTTTCGGTTGTATTTTCAATTGCACTGAGACAACCTCCCACGACTAGCTCTCACAACAGTGCACACAATAGAATACGCACGCAATTGGGCTTGCTCAGATGCAGATGGGAAAATTATCTGCATATGAAGATGCTATGTATATCAAATGATTATATGATATGTGTAGATAATGGGGTCCACATAACAGGAAGGTCAACTTGCTCTAACGTGAAGATTCTGATTTGAGAGAACACTAAACTAATGGTTTAGGAAGTGTTTATGCTGGACATGCATAAAAAGATCCAATCATAAACTTCTACCTCTTATTGTTCCATCTTAAAATGAAATAATTTAAAATTAATATATTTATAATGCAAGAGTCAACACAACAAGGACCATTCCTGGTCTTTCCATGTAGATACTAGCATAAAAGAACCCATTAGTTCATGTTCCCCAAAGACGAAGGAACCCAGGCATCTCAGGCAACCGACTTTTGCCACCCCTCCCCTCCCCTCCCTTAGCCACCATCCATCACCCTTGCGACGGTGACTGCAACTATAGCACAACGTGGGCACCACCTTCATCTTCCCCAACCACCACAAACCGCCGCTGCATCTTCCTCCACATCCGCGACCCATCCACCACTACTCGCAGATGTTGTGATTGACTGGGTATCTAACTTTCGGGCTGTTGTTGTTGGCGTTGTGGCCTAAAGTGGTGGTGGGTATCTATTCTCTGAAGTCCGATCTGCATTTCTAGAACTACATTTTTTACTTCCCCCAATATACCCGTGGTGGATTTGATGGCGCTGTAGCTGCCGAGGACGTAGCTGCGGGTGTTGGGGATGCCGTCGTCGGAGGTGAAGGGCTGTTGCCATGAGAAGGGTCCACAGCTGCAGATGGGCGAAGAACAGGGCTAGCAAATTTTTTTTTCTTTTTGTAATACAATTTTTTTCTTTTGATTAAGCAATGTAATATTTTTTTATCACTTTTAGTGTTAACTCAAATCACATAATTAGATTAAATCACAAGTTGACCTTTCTATTATATGGACCCCATATATAGACTTATTATCTACACATGTCATATAATCATTTGATACAAATAACATCTTCATATACGGATAATTTTTCCATCTGCATCTGAGCAATGCGGATAAAAAATAGAAATGATTTGTTAGTTTTCTTTTTCGTCGTTGTGATTGCATGTGGCAAGCTTTGTTGAAGACAAGGTGAAAAGGCATGCTATTAGATAAAGACGAGGACCTTCAAGAGTGAGGCAATACTCCATTTGGTATTTTCTGATAAGCTGAAATCGTAAAGAAAATAGTAATATTTTCTATTTCGTTTTTTGTCAATCCCAATTCTTTGACTGAAAATCAGGTTTTGAGAAGGATAACAATCATGAATTAATATTGCCCCTTCGATTTGGTATTGTTATAAATTATTATTGTAATTGTTATGAATTTGCACTGATTTTTTTTTTTATATATTGGTGATAATAAGATTTAAATTTAAGACCTTATATTAACTATCTTATCATTAGATCAATCCTAATGACTTATAAATTTATATAGACTTAATTAAGCGTTTAGGTGTACCTTTTTCAATTTTTTGTCTTAAATATAGCCAAGCCAAATTATGAGAACTAGCTTAGTGATAGGTACAACATTATAATGACATACGTTCACCAAAATAATAATAATAAAATAAATTATGATGATAGACTGATACTATTATTATTTTATGAATACTTATAACATAGATAGTTAAAATGCTTATCTATAATTTTTTCAAAAAAATATTGTTGTAGTTAACAAATATGAATTTAAATTAAGTTTTAACCTGAAATACTTTAAAAATTACCATTCACAGTATTGTATTATCATTTTTTTCAGGTATTGTGAAGGTATAAATTTAATTTATTTAAAACTCTTATTTAATACATATAATTACTATATTATAAACTACCAATAATTTTTTGTATTCTTTACACTTATTGTAAGAACACAAAAAAAATTTTAGGAATATAGTTGAAATAATGATTTAATATGAATAATAACTTTATATATGTTATGAGACAATGTTCTCTGCCACCTATACTTGCTGAAGTCCGAGATGCAGTTCCTAACATGATCTCATGTTAATAAGGCAGGACGTGTTGACCAAAAAAATAAATAGCAGGACGTGAGATACAGACTGCTCCATCATCATATTCATATAATTTTCTTCTTGCATGATCTCCCATACACACATTGTGAGATTCAATTGCGTTTTATCGTCAATCATTCGATTAAAACCTTGATAAATTGTAAATATCATTCAACTTCATCTTTAATATTTAAAACATAATGATTTAGTCCTTGAAATTATATTTTGTTAATTAATTAGTCTCTGACAAAAAGTTAGTTTAATAGGACTAATTTGACTTATTTTACTATTTTTAGGGATTAAGATAAATTTTAAAGACTAATTTAAATTAATAAAATTTGTATTATGAACTACTTTGAACTATTTCTAATTTTAAGCATTAATTTAATTAATAGAATGTAACTTTAAGGATTAAATTATTACATTTTACATGTTAGGACGAAATTAAATAATGTTTACAATTTATGGGATTAAATTGAAACTATACACTGAATTATTCTATATCACTGCCATTGTCCATGAAGCCATCTTACTTCCATTATTTAGTTGGTTTAAAATATTTAATATTAATTATTCATCATAATCTTATATTTAAGATTATTTTAAAATCAGATTCATTATTTTTGGTAGATTATTTAATGGTAAAAGCTTAAATTAAACTTATTTATAAAATTCTTTTAAAATGTAAATTTGAATAAAGTTGGATATGCAATTCTTAAATTTATAGGCATATTTAGTTATATTATTACCTAAAAAATAAAAAATGCAGCTTAAGTGCCTATTAAGGTGCTAGTATTATATAATATAAATAAATTATTTTGTACTATTTTTAATAATTTGTCATACAAAAATAATTCTTTTATATAATTCAAACAAAACACACAATTTTAAAATTAATTTTTTAAGTTAACACATCCAAAAATAAATTAATTTTCACATAATTATTTATAAAAAAATTATTTATATAAATAATTGATTATTAAAATAATCTCAAAACTTTCCCAAATACATTCATACTCTCATTATTGGGGATTCTACCATATTTTCATGCTACTCCAACTTTTTCTCTAATACATTTATTCTTAATTCTATCCTATCCCGTGCATGTCTATTCATTTAAAACAACATCCTAATAATCTTTGTGACACTGTTCTCATGACAAAGGGACTCCGAGGAGGTTTGTTATTTGTACATACTAAAATCTCCAACACCACAACACTTTTTTTTAGCTTTTTTTTTTCTCTATCAATCATTTCACTTTTTTCACTTTCTTTTACAATTTTTTTTTCTCTTTTCTATCTCTGGGTGTAAAGTGTCTACCTAACCCAATGATACAAAAAATATTTGTCGACTCCGAGCATGCCATTTTTGTTTTCGCTTTTCGGTTGTATTTGAAGTTGCGCGCCTCCCACCACTAGCTCTACGTTTTGGTCAGTAGGGAGCAACACCCATAACAGCACACAACAACAGAATACGCACGCAATAAGTGATAATGATGATTGCAATCGCGGATGAAAAAATAGAAATGATTTGTTAGTTTTCTTTTTGATCATCGCTGTGATATCGTGTCGTAGAACGAGATTTGTTCAAGGCATGCTATTATAGACGAGAACCTTCTTAAGAGTGAGGCAATACTCCCATTTGCCTTCTTGCTAGGAAATCTTCTTTCTCATAGTTTCAAGAGCGAGTTGCTAAATAATCGATTTGTCTCTGATTTTAGAGATTGAGTACTTAAAGCAGGTTCTTGGCGGAGAAGGAAACGAATTAGCTGATCGTGAGTTTGAAGCAAAGATGGCTGATCATAGCTTCACTGACGTTATACTTTCTTGGACCCTCGAAGATATTTTGAACGAAGATCTCCACAAGCACCAGGTTAGGAATTGATGTTCGTTAGTGGTTCTTGGTTTTCTGTATGAGTGAAAGCATTTTGGCAACTCTCCGAAGGTGGTTCTTCATGCATTGTATTGACATGGGGATCTCCTGTGTGGAAGAGTGTCGTGCATTGTAGTTGACGAGAGATAGACATATCTTTTGGTTTTAAGCTAAAGCCTCAAGAATGAAGATATTTTTTGTTGTTTATTTTTTGACTTAAATTTTCATCAAACTTGTTTAATTTTTAACAGCACTGTACAGGTAAGAAGCATTGATCTGTCGTTCGACTCGGTTGAGCACTATTTTGAGTCTTTCAAGTTCCCCTTGCTGGAAGAAACTCGAGCACAACTATGCTCAAGCATAAAGAGTATACCCAGAGCACCTTTTGCACAAGTGATATCTCTTGAGGAGGCCGAATCAAATGCAAAGAAAGTTAAAACTGAGAGTTGGAAAAACATGTTCTCTGGTCATGAAGAAGAGCCATATACAAGAGGAGGAGAGCCTGTTTTTGTGTTGGCAGATTTTAAACCTGAAACTGTAAATAATTTACAAACGGTGGGAAGGATGTGGATTTTTGTATTGTCAGCTGGGAACCCAGAGGAGGAGATTGAGTATGATACTACAAGGATGTCGACTTTTAAAGCCATTGCATCTAGAGACATTGACCTCAATGAAACAGGGCAGAAATCATTGTATATGGTTTTTCTGACAAATATAACCCCTAGCAGAAAAAAATGGGACACACTGCACATATCAGGAAATTTGAAGTTAATCGAGAAAATTTTACGTGCCCCTGATGGTGATATGGTAAGAAATTTAATTTTATGTCATGGCTTGCGTTCAGTGTTTTGAGGGTATGTAAATGTTTACTATTATAGGCATGCACTGTAATAAAATGGCAAGTTGTTGCCATCAAACACTGATATCGTGTAATACCAAAGGATAGCACTGTAATAATGTTAATTTTATTTTAATATTCAGTGTTGATGGTTTATAACAGTTATTTGTATCAGGAAAATAGTTGGATTCTGTTCCGCAATTTATGTATAGAAGATCCACACCAGCTATCTTAATTGTTTGTTGAATTGGAAACGACATTTTCTTGCTACTTGTAATGGAGGCTATGTGAATTATGAAACACTTACTTTATTATTGAACTGTTGTTACAACTGATGCATGTTTGCTGGGGAACAGGTTGAGAAAAGTTGTGAGTACTGCTCTCAGCAGACTGATGCTCTAAGGGATGACACATCATATGGAAGGTTATCGTCTGAATTGAATGAGTCCCAAATAAGGCAATTTGGGCATGCCTTTCTTCGCTTCACTGCGGCCACGAGTCTACTGTGGATCTCATTTGGGGTCCACCAGGAACTGGAAAAACCAAAACTTTGGGCACACTGGTTTTTGCTCTACTGAAATTGGACCGTAGGATTCTTGTTTGTGCCCCCACAAATGTTGCCATTGAAGAATTGGCTTCACATTTCTTGAGCATGATGAGAGAATCACTTGATACTGCATTGGGAGGCATCCTCTTATTTGGGCATCATGAGCGGCTCAAAGTGGGAACAAACATTGAAGACATATATTTAGATTATCGTGTCAAGCAGCTGAAAATGTGCTTTACACCAATTACTGGTCGGAAATATTGTTTTGCTTCAGTGATTGATCTTCTTGAAAAGTTTGTTTCCCTTTATCATCATACAGTCATGGAAAACAAGTTGAGAAAGGATCAAGAACAAATTGATGGTTCAGGTTATAGTAAGGGGATGCGCAAATCATTTCTTGAGTTTGTGAGACAAAAAGTTTCTTTCTATAGCATCGCCGCTCAGAAACTGTATATCTGTCTTTTGCACTCATATAGCCAGAAGTTACATTTTGGAGCATAACTTTAAAAATTTGTTCTGCCTTATCAGTTGTTTGATTCCTTTCAAGCTTTGTTGTTTGAAAGTAATATCCTTTCTGAAGTATTGGAAAAGCCTTTTTCTCCTCCAGAAAGGCGAGAACATTCTTCTGAATCATTTGAGGGTGCTGAATACTTATTGTACGATAAAAGAAAACACTACCTGACTTCTTTAAGAACCCTTGGAGATCCACTTGGTGAACTCAACCTGCAAAATACCATAAACAAAGAATCAATTAGAGAGTTCTGTTTACAAACATCTTCATTAATATTTACCACTGCTTCTAGTTCCTTTAAGCTGCATTCTGTTACAAAGAAGTAGCTAAACATTTTGGTCATTGATGAAGCTGCACAGTTAAAGGAATGTGAATCAATCATACCTTTACTACTTCCAGACATAAACCATGCCATTCTGGCTGGAGATGAATGGCAGCTACCAGCAATGGTAGAAAGCAATGTATGTACATGCTCTTTTCATACATATTCTAAAAATGTTTTGATTTGCTTATTGTAAACTAAACTTCCTAGATCCCATCACCTTAAGCCTAGATAATTTTCCATAGCCAATTAATACTTATGCTTGTCCTTGTTTTGTCTAAGGTTTCTCGTATAGTTGGTTTCGGAAGAAGTTTATTTCAGAGACTGAGCTCATTAGGTCATTCAAATCACTTCCTCAATATACAGTATAGGATGCATCCTAATATCAGCTCCTTTCCAAATTCACACTTCTATTTGAGCCAAATTCTCGATGCTCCACATGCTAAGAGAAACAACTATGCAATGCAATATCTCCAGGGGCAAATGTTTGGCGTGTGTTCCTTTATAAATGTCGTTGGTGGCAGAGAAGAGTTTGATGATGCTGGACAAAGCCGTAGAAACATGGTTGAAGTGGCCGTTGTGATGAAAATATTAAAAAACTGTTAAACAGGTTTGTATATTTTTTCGAATTCTCAATTTTAATCTCTTATATCATTTTATTTTCTTATTTTTGCTGCCCATTCTATTAGTGTTTGCAAAACCTCATAATTTAGATTTCTATGCAATAAAAATGAGCCTTAGATGACTAGAAGTGTCCATCACCATTTTGAAGATATAGGATCTTTTGTAGATTAATTACTCTGCCTTTTTCCTTGCAATGGAGTGTACTGGCTAGGGGAGAAAATATTCCTTGATTTTAATAAATGGTTATACAAGTTAATGTACGTCAGTAAAAAACATTTGTAGTACTAATAGTAGTGCCAATTACATATTTATAATGTGATTAATTAGGTTAGTTGAAAAAATAATACATTTGTGATTAATTAACAAAGTTTGAAAGGACAGAAAAGTGCATGATAAGATGTGAAATCTAGAAAATATTTTGAATGACTTTTTTTTTCTTTGAAAAAAGTTTACTTTCTTAACGTGCACATATATTATCTGAATTTCGAAATATAACTGATGGTTTTGGGTAGCATGGCTTCACTCAAAGGAGAACCTCAACATTGGTACAGTGTCTCCGTATCCTACCCAAGTTGTTGCGATTCAAGAGAAACTAGGACAGAAGTATGATAGGCATGATGGATTTGATGTGCATGTGAAATCAATTGATGGTTTCCAAGGTGGAGAACATGATATTATTATATTGTCAACTGCAAGAACTAATGACAAAACTTCACTTGAGTTCTTTTCTGATCCTCAAAGAACATGAGGGGGAAAAAAAAGACCTAGCTTTGCTACCTATCTGCTCAAATCTCTACAACCTACATGCATCTGTTGCATGAACAATAAGTTGAAGAAGAATAAGAAGGAGAAGGCAATGAAGAAGAAAAGAGAGAGTAATCACTAATGAAAGTAAAGCCAACAGATAGCATAAACAAAAGAGAGATGGGATGAAAGAGAAACATACAATGGAAGTAGAGAAACAAAGAAAAAAAATTGAGATTCTCTGCCCAGCTTCTTGACCATACCCTTGGCTGCTCTATACGATGCTCCTATGTGTACAATAGAAAACACGAAATGGCAACAGTAAAGTTCGCATCGTAGCTTGAAAACAACATAGACAAATTAATCAATGCCTCAATCACAAAAGGATTGGTCTTATTATAACAAACAGAACAATAAACAAATAGAAAAAAAAAAAAAAGAAATAGCAGTTTGAGAGATTTGAGCTTGTCTAAGATGGGGTCAAAGCCACCGGTGAAGTCTCATACCCCATGACTGCTGATGGCTTGGCAAAGTGAGTGCTGGAAGTCATCAAACATCAAATTTCATTGAATAATAAGAAGAGAAACCAACAATAACCGTTGGGTAAAAGAAGAAACCGGGGAATCATGTGTTTTTTGTTTTGGACTTGTGGGTCCTCCATTGAAAATTGAAAATTGAAAATTAAAAATAAAAAATAGATAAAAAATGCAATAAAAACTCAACAATGAAATGACCATTTTGTTATACAAATGGGCTGGAAAAAATGGGATGGACATGCACTTTGTTTTTATAATAAGAGATAATCAGCAACTGTCAAAGAAATGCGAATAAAAGGAGAAGGCCTCAAACTCTGTTCATCTACAATTGTACCCAAGCACATCTTCGGAAGTCACTCTACAAAACCATATTCACACTGTCACAAACATTTGAAGCAAAATAATGATGCAGATAGGTTTATATTCTTTAATAGCTATGCAAATTTGCTTATACGTGACAACTTTTTATCATTCACCCACACATTTTGTCAAAACAGGAAAAAAAAATAAAAAAAGAGTTTTTTAATAAAAAACATATTTAGAAAAATAATGAAGTTAATCGTTTTTTTAAGGGGGGGTGGGGGAGAACTGAATGAAGCTAATATCTTTTGAAAAAAGAAAAAAATTATCATCCTATATAATGAGGTTAGTCACGACTAAGTAAGTATACAATATTAATTTGTTTTGCGACAGTAAGATGTGGCTAAAGATATATAGCGTTTATTATTTTAAACAGCTAGCACAAAATCAAAATCTATGAGGTCAGAATTTTACAAAAGAAAAAATTAATTAAAAGAATTTTGTACCATTATTTACTCACATGCTTTCATTTATAAGACTTTTAAAATAGTTGATAGTTAAATCAAATACTTTTATTAATATGATAATATATAATTAAATATCTATATTAATTTTTTTATGCTAACAATGCATAAAAATTAAATACTAAAATTTAATAGTATAAGATTTTTTTTGATGAATTAATAGTATAAGATTTTACAATATAATTTCTGATAACATAAATTATATTATTATACCAATTTTTTTATCCTATTACCTGCTAGATAAGAGACTAATTTCTTAAAGTATGGTCTGAAATTTATATAAAAACCCCTCTCTGCAGTATTTTTTTTCATTTACATAACTTTTGATATCGAATCCAAGATAATATACTTAAGAGATCCGATTCTCTTCCACTCAAACAAACACTTTAATAATATTATACTGAAACTTTAATACTATACAACCTCGTATAATATAATGTATTATATAATATAATATTATTCTTACCTCGATCTTCTTAACTTCAATACTATACATTTACTTTGCTTGTTAACTCGATTTTCTTACCTCTTCTCCAGTGATTCAGTAATTGAGAACTACATTCCAATTATTGGTGAACTCTCTAAGCAAATTCTGTCAAAAAAGATGAAAATTGGAGCACATATTGAATAAGTTGTTTTTGCTTCACAAGAATACCACTGTTGAGTGTGAAGTGAAGCAAAACAAATCCAAGAAAAAGATGGGTGGAAAGAAAAAGGGCAGGAAGTGAAAAGTGATAACACATTCATTGTTCGAGCAATCACCAAATCAATTGAGGGAAATATATAAAAGTATATAATTGAATAATTTTGTCTCACACTCCCAACCCGAGACGTGTGAATTTTGTGGGAAGCCATTGTGATCCTTTATCCTTGGTTCTACACGATGCTGGATTTATAGAAGTTTTTATCATTGAACTTGCAATTCTTGTCGGTGATAGTTTTGGTATGTACTACTGTATCGTTTTGATTGTGATACATTTGAGAATCACACATTGCGGAATTGGGATTATTAAGCAAGGCTTCACATGCAAGGTGGGTCCCGATCACAGGGCACTGCTTGGAGAATGAGAATGAGAAATGTATAATTTACTGGTGTATGCCAAATGGAGATTTGGCTATTTCCCTGAAGAGAATAACTGGTTCAAATGGTTAATGAAAGTCCCTGGATTGGATCATGAGATTGAAAATTGCTTTAGGAGCTGCTTAAGGCCTAGCTTACCCGCACGAGTGCATCCCTCCGCCCTCCCCTTGTTCGCAGAAGAGATTAGTCACACACCACCTCATAGTCTTGGGTTGACAAAGAATATTTAATTTGAGTAGTAGTTAAGTTTTCATACCTTTCATTTGTCGAAATTAATACTTCAAAAAATCATAAGTGACATAATGCTAACCATACCAGATTTAGTTTATGGATGGTAAACTTTCATACGAAGGAATTGTAATTTTACATAATCTAACTTTAGTCCGGCTCAATCCACTATAAAGAGAACTTTTCTAATATTGGTTTTATGTATTCATAAAACTTAAATGTAAAATATTGCTTAAAGAATATAGTATTAAGAGCATATGTTTGCTCAAATTTTTTTTGGATAAAAAATTATTTTTATTAAAAAAAATTACTTTTGATATATTTGAATAAATTTTTAAAATAATTAAAATTTTAAAAAATTTATTTTTAATTTTTTCAGCTAGATAAAAAATTTTAATTTTATAATCATTATATCTAAAAATTGAAATAAATACATTCTTAAACCACTTAAATTAATTAAGTATTTATTTATAATATTGTTAGCTTTATTAAGATATTAATACAAAATTAAATGAGAAAAAAGACTTTTAACATTATTAATATTAGCAGCTTGACATACACTGTCCTACCAGTGTAGCAACATTTTTTATTTTCTAGACATTAATATAAGGGATTAATTTTTATATAGTGATAATGTTAAAAATAAATAAATTATATGAAGAATCAATAGAATTGAAAAAAATGATAAATTATAGCGGGGTAATTAACATTAAAGGAAGCTAATGGGCTAGGCCACAAACTTTTCAAGTTACATGCACTTAGCTAGGCCTCTGTAGACCTAAAAAGCAAAAGCTAGCTGTAAACCAGGTCTACCCCTAGCGCAGGAGACCACGAGCTGTGCGTGCGCAACCCCACCACGCATTTTCACCTCCGTTCTTGACGACACCCAATAACATTTTCAGTGGCCAGACTTCACACTCGTCACTCTATTTGACCAATTTTATCTCCCTCTGAGTCTCTAGATTTTGTTTTACTATGCTCCTTCCAAGGGCAAAATTTCCAGCATATTACCACAATATATAATTTAGTTCGTTGCATTTTTTACTTTGTATGGCACAAGAACATGAAAAGTTAAGAGTGATGAGCGATGAGTGTGTGGTGCTCCTGCTTGCACTGCGTGGTGGTCCATGCTTGACAACTCGTGACAAATGCTAGGCGATTAGACTAGGTTATCTGTCAAGGGAGCACTTGCTTAGTTCTATTCAACGTCGTTTTGTGCTGGAAGTTCTCTCACACATTGATGGAGCATGACGCATCTTCAAACAATTGGGAATTACCAAACAAAAGGAAATATCATCCATGGCTAATATACACTGCTAAGCAATGCCTGATCAATAAAATGATCAGGCAACAATTCAACTGAAAAATGCTTTAACAAAGAACTGTTAGAAGTACTGTTGAGATTTGCCCCAAATTCCAATTTGACTAGGTTTCCTAGTTGGTGGACTCTCTTACTTTTCTTGTGCGGAACTGTGATTAAGACTTTGTACAGCAAGGATTTAGGTACTTCTCATTTGTATTATTCTTTTTTAAGCTAGGACCTAGGATGCAGGTTATTCACATAGGAATTTTGGGATTTTGGTATTGGACACTTTTTGTGCATAAAGATATGCCCTTGTAACCATATTTTATGTTGTAGAGTATGAATCATATTCCTGAAGATCATGTCACAGCTATGCCCCGGCAAAGATCATAGCCTTAAGAAAACAAAGACAAAGCAGACTTACTTGTTTGGATTGAAGCTTGCCACCAACCATTTTATTTCTATCCAGATTGGCATCCTTTGTGGCGTCTGTATTCATTATCTTTGTTTTATGTAAATTATATCTCAAATATATAAGAGCATGGTAATTTTTTCAGGATATGCCATTAATTTCAATAAAATTCTTGCTAGTCTATCAACCAGAATCTAAACAAAAACCTACAATATTTCACCTATAAAACAGGAATGGCATAAAGTTTTAAGGGAATATAAGCAGAGCATAAGATAATCCAACAAGAAAGTTACTCACTGCTTCAGCTGAGAGTTTGCAGCGATCCAGAACTGAGTCTTTTTTTTTAACATAATAATAGCAATAATAATAATAATAATAACAATTCACAAGAGCATACTTGGAGGAACTAAAATGCTAACAAAGACACCCATTATGTGACAAATGTCCAAGATTTGTTTTTAATTTCAGTATGAAGTTAAAAGAAACATGTGGGTTCTGTTTGTTTTCGGCCTTTTGAGGTGTGAATTTTGTTTGTAGGCTGTTGGAGCTTTGCATGTAAGAGTACTTATTAAGCATACAGTTGATTTTCAATTATATTAATCAGAATAATAGCAGCTTACATCAGCTCATTCTTTTGGACTTATCTTCACCAACTTGAACCATGACCTCATAGGAGGAGATCGCCTTCTAGTATGTAACAGGTGTCAAAGCACCATATAGCCCAGCATTTTTGTATCCATGTTATTAGTCACGTATGGACCAAATATTGCATTGATACACAACTTTATACGTGCACTGTGTCTTCAACTAATAAATGGTGCCCCCCTTCATTATACAGGCTGTTAGATTAATTAAAAATATGGTAGTACATAGACGTTGGCTCATCTGATCAACTTTTCACTTAAATCATATTAATAAATCATCCATAAAACATTCTTATAAGCACTTGATACAAGTACTTGTTTGTTGGGGGGGGGGAGAGGAAGGCAAAGTAGGTAGGAGGAGTACATAGAGAGACTTTTCTTCTTATTTTTGGGTTGCCTTTGCAGACAATAAATAACCTTTATCCAAACCATCAAAGTCTACATTTTGGGGGGAGAAGGGTGAGTGGAACAGTATAGTTAGATGAGAAATTCAATGTTATTAGAGTAAGAAAAAAGTTTAAGATATGTTTCATTTAATATTTAATACTTAAACTTTTTGAGTAGTTATTATTCTTTTAAAACGTCAAATATTGAATAGTTCAGAATATAAACTTTTAGATACTTTAAAAATACTTAAGAATGCCTCATATTAGAATGCAAACCAACTAGTCTTTGTAATCATGTAAGTAGTTTCTTTATAAAAAATAATCAAAAATAAAAATCCAAATTAAAATGACCAGATTTTTAACTCAAAATAACTTGGGTAAATGAAACCACAATACATTATTAGTACAGGTCTATAGGATAATAATTATTATGGTTTCCAAAATCATTCAAAACACTTTCTCTAAAGTAGAAAGTGTTGCCAACTTTGTCTCTTCTAATGTTTGTCTTCAATCATAAGGCTTGATTATACTGTCAAGCAAGTGCTGTTTATACCCATACTCCATAAGCCTCGTTCTACCTGATAAATTAATAAGATATATATACTATATATACTATTCAGCCATGCCTCTCAAAACCCAAAATTTAGATATGTTGGTCACAATTTAAAAGAATATTACTGTAGGAGTGTTCCAAACTCTCACATAAAAAATTCCTTTCTGTTAAGATTCTACACTTTTATTCATCTATAATTTTTTGAGGAAAGAAACAAACCCAAATCTGACAAACACAGCATGCCATTACCGCATCATCAACCCCGTTGTTACATCAAATTTAAGGCTTTATAGTGATCAAATTCTTTTCATCTATGCTAAAAACCAACCCTTCCTCGTACACTCATGGAAAGCCTAGGCACCTCTCACCAATCTCAGGACCAAAACAAGGATCTTTCTTTTGTGCCTCTTCAAATAGACAAGTCCTATGAGAATAGAGAGGGGAGTACTAGTACTAGTATCATGAAGATTCCAAAAATAGCAAAAAAGAGTGACAAAAAGTTTCTTGGGGTTAGACAAAGGCCTTCAGGTAGATGGATTGCTGAGATCAAGGACTCATCATCACAGAAACTGAGGCTGTGGTTGGGAACTTTTGATAGAGCAGAAGAGGCAGCACTGGCTTATGACTGTGCTGCAAGGCTCCTTAGAGGAAGAAATGCCAAAACAAACTTTCCAAGCCGTGGAATCATGAACACTCATGAGGAAAACTGCAGCATTTTGGGGAAGAATCCCAGGGCTTACCAGCTCCTTAAGCATGCAGTGATGAAGAACCGTGCAGTTTCCTCAATCATGCCTTGGAAAAACCAGATCATGAGGGACGAGTTTGACACGCTTGTTGAGGAAACTATACTTTGCTCCATCCCTGAACAAGGTTCTGGGTGCAGTGGAGTTTCATTTGGAAGTTGTAAGGTCTATTCTTCTGTTATTGTAGCTCCTTCTTTCAGTGCTTCTCATTGTCAAACTGGAGAAGATCATGAAGGAACCTCCTAAGCATATATAATATTATGTCTTATTGTAGCTTCTATCATGTTATGTGTGATCTTCCTTCAACCCTACATATTGTTCCACAAAAAGAAGTTTGTTTGCAGGACTGAAAAGCAGATATCTAACGCCTGCTATCTTTTATACATATCCTTATCTGATATCTGCTGCATGCATGCTGCCACCAGATGATGATTTACTCCCTATATGTATTTTTTCAATCTTTTTATGGGCGGGTGAAACATTTACACTTCTCATTAATTGATTTCATGTCCTGTATGGATTACTATTACTGTAAGGTTTGTCAAACTCATATCTCTCTCTTTAATTAGTCACCTATTATTTGGACCTTTGGAGACGTAGTGTTCTAATATAGTTTTCCTTTACATATATAACTCTTCTGAGTTAGCGAATACTAGATAGAGTGGTGATGGGCATTCCTAAAAGATAAAAGAAATGGAATGAAATACAGAATTAATAAAAAGATGATGTAAAACGAAACCCAAGGGCATAAAGCATGTGCAATAGAATTTGCATTGCAAGCCACAAACCATAGAGTTTGGTTATAAGATGTGGCTATAAAATACAAAAATGTTTTCTTTACTCAATTTTTGGACTCATTTTAAGGGATAAACTAAGTTGTCCCTTAATCATTGGTTAGAAGAAAAAGTGGAATTCACTCCCACTTAATAGGTAAAAAACACTTTAATATGTTCTTTAAAATGAGTTATAAAATTGAATACAAATAATATTACTTCATATATTATTTATATGATTTTTTACTTTAACCAAAATTATGTATATGTACTTAAACTTGAATTATACTTTTATACTTAGTATAACTTGTTATTAATTCAATTAATAAATAATTAATTTCAAATACAATATAATTGTTTACCGAACTGCTTATAAATCAATTAAATTGCTACTTTTTTCATACATTACAATGAACTACTAAATTCATTGCATTTAGATTTAATAGCTAATAATAGTTATACTGGTACCACTCACCGTATGATATACTGACGAAATCAGACGAGATCATTAAGCGGGGATGTCACTACAAAGATCATTTCGTAAGTTTTACACTTCAAAGATATGCCAACTTGATTCCGATCGAAACAAATAATCATCTCTGTAGAACTCATTGAAATTGTGATCAAGATATTGGCATTGAAAATTTTCTCGCATTCTATTAAAGAAATAAACAGAAAATTATTTACTAATATTTGGTTGATTTAAGTGGCTTGACATTTATTTTCTTTAAACAAAATCTTAAGTTTAAGCATTTTATAAATAAAGAAAAGGTAAGGTTATGAGAGTTTTACCTATAATGGCCTGACTCAGTGGCTCTAATCAGATTAATTCCAGTCCGATAAATTCTAAATATTACACTTTAGATCAAAAATAGAAAATTATTTGCATTATGTTAATTTCATTCCTTTATGTAAGTTAATAGTTGGGAAAGACTTTCTCTTTTTTCATGTAACCTAGGCAACTTCGATAACTCATGTTAGAGAGATATATAATCTTATAAAATTAAAATTATTCTTGAATCTTTCTAGAGAAGCTTAATTTTTATGAAAGTTATTCTGTGGAGTATGATCCTAAGAAAATACTCCAGTTTTTTCCTCCCTAATCGCAGATCCGATAGAACATTGAGAATGCTGATGCTCCGCTCCATAAAAACGTATAATCAGCACTCTTCACCAATAACTTGTTTAAACATTCTGATGGAGGGGGACAAGATAGGCATAAATTAGCCGAATACCTTTTGGTCCAAATAGCATTGATCGTTCCTTTTTGTGCATGCTTTATTTTGATTCCCACTAAACAGATAAGACATAACTAGATAAGCTGTTTGCTACACTAAATCACAAAATGCAACTATTAATTAATTTCTTTGGATACCACTGCACATAAGTTACAAGTTTTCCTCATAGTTGCCATTTCATAAACGACAAAGGGCCATTGTCATAGGTTTGGCATCCTACAATGGTCATTTTCTTTGATAGCCACGCTACACCTACAGCAGCCACCACAACTACAGATCCTTATCACCTTAAAACCTGAATCCTTGCTACTTTCATCCTCATAATCAATACGTTGGAGTTATTGCCCCAACATAGCAGACACGATTAGCATGCGCCAAGCCACGGCCATCATGATGATGACGATGTACATATCAGGGCCTATTACCATAACGCTACTAATTATCTTCTCAATAAATTATTGTAAACCGAAGCCCCTGATAAAGACACCAAGAGTGTATTAGTAATGGGAGATTTAGTAGTTTTCTAATATGCTTGATAATATAAATCCAAATTTTAACGTCATCACAATTATAAAAAAGCCTTATACAAATATTGTTTCCTTCACCAATCAGAATTGACTCACCAGTAGCCCTGTGCTCGAAACAAATGCACGCTTCGTTTGCTCGTAACAAATTATGCACTGCTAAATATGTTCTTTACACATTTAAAAAAAAAAACTTTAATACACTTACCGATAAATTATCTTCATCGGCAGTTTTTTATTATTTTACAAACAAAAAAGATTCTTCTGTGTTATTATTTCTCGCGAGTTGAATTAGCTCAATGAATCCAATCAATCAATTAAATCCACAAATTTTCTTTAATAGTTCATTTGTAATGCCAATATAAACCTCCATTCAAATTAACAACCAAGCTTTAACATGGGAAAGTACATCCTGTAACTTTTTAATTGTTTTTTTATTCCAGTTTCTAAAGACAGATCAATACTCACGCAATCCATATGCATGAACCAGAAAAGGAACCCATCAGGAGTTATTATCAGGTTGTTATCAGATTGAAAAGCATGACTTAACATTATTCCGAATTTGGCAACAGAGTCGCTAGAGAGAGTAAATATGAATATAGAATGTAAAATAGAGCACGATATAATTTTGGATCAAAGAATAAGAAACAAGGAATATATTATCAGAATATCCTTGGAACGATTACGCTTCCCTACATTTACCCTACTTACTAACATGTACTGAGAGTCCCTAAAATCAAAATTTTGGCTCCGCGTGTACCTAAAAAGGAGTTGGGCTCAGCAAAATGATCCCAATTGCTTGATTGATCCCTGCGTTGTTTCGATTCCATTAAGATTGTACACAGGAATTTGATACCATATCAAACATCAGCAAGATGAATCGCTTGCAAGTAGGACACCCTTTAAGAATACCTTTATTGACTCTCATGGAGCCAAGACCTAGATACATAACAATTAGATAATGTGCAGTGCAAACCCACCACTTGGAAACGTATATATCAAAGATACCTTTACCGTTATAGGGAAGAAACAGGCAGGTACCTTTACACATATCGGGATGAAAATGACATTTAGAACAACGCAGTCCCTACTCTCTTGAGCTTCTTCAAGAAGCTTCACTCCAAAATAAATAACTATGAAATTTCTAAAAGAATGAATGCAGACGTTTCTTCTGCTTCGTTCCATTCCATAGCATGTCAAACCATTATTTAAGGCATCGGAATAAACGGCAAGGAGACTGCATAACCATTCTAAGTATCCGATCCACACATTCCAATCGACCAATACAGAACTCCTTTCAGAGTGAACAGTAGTACAGTGCGAATTAGGCACAGGGAACATTAGCATCTATCAGAATAAACTACAGTTACGGTTCATTCACATATTTTAGCACCATAAGTTACGCCATAAGAACTAAGGACTGAAATTTTACGAGTACACGAAAATCCACCCCTTCGATTGTAATACCACCAAAATGATGTGCAGCTAATTCCACAAGGTAAAATATATATATATTACTTCTTCACAAAAACAAAATTAAAAACATGTAAAAAAGCATACTAAATTTTTCTATAGAAAGGAAGACCTTGCAAACAAGCAAAGGCCCCAGACATATTCCAATTGGGTGCAAATAGGTAGGTATAAATAGGTAGGCATAGAAGGAAAAAATGAACATGGCCATAAAAAACATAATCTGCGCCTGCAAGGACACTTAGACTCGCCACCAAGACTTAGTTTAGGCTTGTTAATCTAAAGAAGCAAGATCGGCCATGGAAAGAATACTGAAAGGAAAAATATAGGAAAAAAACTATTTAAAGTGAGTATCTCTCTGAAGTAAGAACACTAGGTAACTCTTAGGTGCTTTCTTAGTATGATCCATCCACCATTTGACAATCCAGTTTTGTGAATAAAAAGGTAATGGATCGTTACAGAAATAGGGGCTTCGAACAAAATTAATGTACCAAACAGTGAATGGATCAATGAATGAATGGACTGGACCAAGAAAAACCTCTTACTCCAAGACCAGCTAAGAATTTCTCTGGAAAAATATTCTCGAAAATAACAGGATTGATATTAGATCTATTTTGCCTGGATAACATCATCTCAAATTGAAATATCCGCAGCTGCAACACCGCGGAAGGTGAAATTCATTCGTCGAGTTCACTAGCAATACGCATCACAAATCTACCATGAAGAGCAACTGAAGTGATGGAAAATGATCACACAATCAGTCAATCACAAGTAAGCTACGACCAGAAGCATCTAGATTTAATCACCATCTAAATTAAACTACTCTATCGCCGTCAGTGAGAGGAACTGAGATTTGTCCATTGCACAAGGGAAAAGAAACAGTAACAGATTTCAAAGAAATGTTGATTAATACACGAATTCCTCAATGCTATGCGGAGAAGATATGCACAGTATGTATAACATTACTATTAGTTCGTCAATCGCAAAAAGCAGAATCCAGAAAATAAATCTCGCTATATGAAAACCAGAGAAAACCAAACAAAAAATACAAAAATAAAAAGAGATTAAGAAAAAGAAGAGTAAAAGGCAAAGTGAGCGCTGGATGCAGAGGTTTATCGACCGATTCTTGCTTTGTGTTTCTTCCACAGCCAAATTCAGGAAGAGATCGATGAACCGCTGCCTCCAGTGACTTCACCTCAGCTCCATACTATCACAATTACAATACAACCTCAAAATTCAAATTCAAAAAATAAAAAATAAAAAATCCTTACAAACACAGCCTTCTATCTCTCTTTTTTTTATCTTTTAAATTTTTGTTTTCTGTCGAGAAATTGGACACAGAAAAACAGAGAACAGGAAACAGAGTCCTGTGATGTGGAGAACGCAGATCTGAATGTAAATGGAAGAGAGATGCAGTTCTCTCTTCAATCCACAATCGACGCTTATAAGGAAAAAAAACTGAATAACATCAACATAAGCAATATATAGTAATAAAAAAGAAATAAACTGATAAAGAGAGAAAATAGAGAGAGAAAGTCTAGGAGGGAATATAAGTATCGAGTGTATATGTGATGTGAACCAGGAATCTGAAGAGTGAGTGAGTCACCATTGCCGCAACTATCTATCATTTCTCTCTCTCTCTCTCTTTCTCTTTCTCTTTCTCTTTCTCTGGTGTGAATCACGCACACAAACAGATCCACAGTAACCTTTTCAAGGGCAAACCCAACCATTCTGCATTTTTGTTTTGTTTTTATCTTAGGATCAAAATTACTATTCCGCCCCCTACCTGCCATGCACAAATCGTGGCATTCGTTGCGCTGGACCAATCACAATTCCCAATTCTCAACAGTAAATTGGGAAAACGTATCTGCACACAACACGTTTTATTTTTGAGATTCATTTATATTTAGATATATTAATTTAAATATATAATAAATTATTTAAATAAAAAAATAAATTAAAAATAATAATAATAATATAAAAAATTTATATTATTATTATTTTTATTTTTTTATTTATATAATTTTTAATATAATAAATAATTAAACTAAATACTTTTACTTATCGATCTAGCATGTGTGGATAGAATTAGATTCAGCGTATGTGCACTTCCTTGTAACTCATGATATGCCTAGAAGTCTTATTCATACTCCTTTGATTAGTGTCACCAGTATTATCTTAAATAAGATTGGAATGTAGAATTGAGGCTAATAGCTGTGCAGACAGATCGACTAAATTAGGATATAGTCTCTCTCTAGAAATTTCTTTCTTTGATAAATTGCCAAGGTGTATAAAGTTAGGGTTCAGAGCAGATTGTACTGGGCATAGTAGCCCTTAGATGGTTCATGTGTCATTTTTTTTTCCTGGTTCAAGTCCTGTTGTTAATAAAAAAATATTTTTATTAATATAATAATATAGAATTAAATATTTATATAAATTTTTTTAATGTATCAGAATTAAATTTTATAAAAAATAATTTGTATTTATCAATTGTGTAAAATAATTTTATATCATTAGTCAATAAAAATTCATAAAAATAACATATTTGGTAGATAATTATCATAGTAAGCAGCAATCACTATGATTTGGCATTTTTCCAAATTTCTATTAATTGATAATATAAAATTATTTATATTATTAGTGTATAAAAATTAAATTTTAAAAAAATCAAGATACAAAAAAATAAAGAATTTAATTTTAATATATTATCAGTATTAAAAAATTTTATATAAGCATCTAATCATGTATTATACATTAGTAAAATTATTTGATTTAATCATCTATTATCTTAAAAATCTTACAAATAGAAATATGCGATTGGATAAAAGTATAATTTTTTTTTTTTACATTGCCAATGTGTCAAAGTTAATCTCTTTTTGATAGTGGTACTGGTATTATTTTTAGCGATTAATTTTGATATACTATCAATGTAAAAGAGTTTTATATTGTCATCCAATTAGATATTTTCATTTGTAAAAATTATATGGTAATGAATGATCAAGTCAAAGACTTTTACTTATATAATAATATATAATTAAATATTTGTGTAAAATTTTTTATATTAATAGTATATCAAAATTAAGTTCTTATCTTTAATAATTAATAGATAATTTTTTATAAGTTTAATTGTTATACATTGAAAATGTAAAAGAGTTTTACATTATCATCTAATCAAATACTTGTATTTGTAATACTTTTAAGTTAATAAGTGGTTGAATCAAATACTTTATTAATGTGAAAATGCATGATTGGATCTCTATATGATTGAATGTCTATGTAATTTTTTTTATGCTGACAATATATATAAATTAAATCCACTTTTAATTATATGTTTCTTTATCCATGACAAAGTTATATATTTCTTTATGTTAAGGAATTAATTTTCATCCACTCACAATGTAAAATACAAGCACGGTCAATCAATGAAATATATTATTCATTTGTTAATAGTATAAAAATATTTTATATTGTCGGTTTATAAAAATTAAATTATTAAGTTAAAGTATTATTAAAAAATGTCTTAAAGTGTTTTTTTTTTAAATTTATATCAAAAGTTTAATATTTTAAATAATTAATATATTTAAAAATTTTGTTTATCATGTATTTTTTAAATTTTAGAAATATTTGTGAAGAAAATATATAAAGGATTTAATTTATATACATTGATAATGTAAAAATATTTTACATATATATCCAATTATATATTGTCACATCAACAAAAATTTTGGACTTAACCACCTACTACTTTAAAATTCTTACAAATACAAATATTTTGATTGGGTGACAATTAGTGCATAATAATTAAACTCATATTTAAAATTTAAATTTTGAACATTATTTTTGTATTTACGTGTTAAATATATAAATCATATGAATAAATATTATGTGTTAAAAAAATTCAACATCTTTTTGAAAACATACATACAAACATAATCATTAAATGAAGCACTAAACAATGATCCACATCAACCAAAAAAAAAAAAAAAACTAAATATCAACATATGGCAGAAAATAAGTCACTAATTACTCTAAAATAGTAGCCCTAAAGAAAAATAGAATACTGAAGAAACCACCGTACATAAATCATTCAAAGAATGCATTGTATTTTAAAAAGAACATGATTTAAAATGCGAGGAAATATCAATATGCATAAAAGACAAAGGTGTGTCTGCAATTTTAAAAAGACTTTGTTGAAAGAGAGAAAAAATATATTAAAATATATGATTGATTTTGGTTTCTTAATAGTATGCCTTTTCCTAGATTAATCTCATTCAGTGTGTTATATATATATATGTTGGAATAAATTAGAAATTCCCATAAAGAAGTTGTAAAATAATATCTAATATATATGTGTTAATAGTGTAAATTTTTTTTATACTATCATCTAATCAAATGTTGCCATAACAGCAAATATGATTAAGTCTTATACTCACTACTTGAATGATCATACACATAAAAGAATATAATTGATTTACTATATAAAATTTTTTATAATATCAATATATATAAATTAAACTAAAAAAAGAGTATCAATAATTTTAAAAGATCTTTAAAAACTTAAGAGAAAATTTATTAAAATATAACAATGGCTATATTGTAAAAAAACAAAACAGAGTTAAAATGGGCTAACCCGCCCTATTTAATTAGCTCTGAAAGTTAAATGAGCCAGATTACACGTAGTAAATATTAAGGGTTGACATTATGTAGACTAGTCCATTTAACTCCTTTTAAAAAAAAAAATTCAAAATCAAAATTTCCGTTGACAAAAAAAAATCAAAATTTCTAAATATTATTACACCTCTAAAAATAACTTAATTTTAAACTTCGAATTCAACATATTATATATTAGACTACATAAAACGAAAACAAGCTAAACATCAAAATTCAAATAAAAAGTTCGAGTGTGATAGTTTTAACACATTACACAATAGAACTTAAGTCCTAACTTTTCTTGAAGTTCAAGTTCAACATATTATAAATCAAATTACACAAATTTTACAAACTAGGTATCAAAATTCGAATTTAAAGTAAGTGTCAAATTCAACATATTATATAATCAAACTTAAATCCTAATTTTTTAAAACAAAAAAAATGGATAAATAGACTAGATTGTTTACTGGGTAGAATGACCTAATTAATCTGCAAAATAATCGAGTTGAGTTAAAAATAAATTAATTTATACGGATCAATAATTTTTTTAAGCTTAATTCACTCAATTTTAGTAGATAAACAAATCAATCCAGTGGATTTAATTAACCCGTTTTACTGGTCTTGTATGTAAGCAACTCTTTAACGTGAGCCATCAAGCCTTTTTTGGTCATCAACCTATCGTATCATACAAGTTAGCCTGTAAAGATAGGCCTGGGCTAGTTCTTTGGTTTTTAAGTTAAGACATGTTGAACGAGTATTTTTAAAAATGAGACACTTATGTTGGAATTAAAATTATAATTAGCCCGAATCAAATAAAACTGGCTCAATTCTTTTGAACACATCACAATTCGGAATTCATTCAACCGATGTGTTTAACTCAAAAGAAGAAAAATGAAAAAGAGATGGTTACCCATTTCACATCTCTGTGTAATTAGCTTCCATCTGAAAAAATAAAATAAAATTGCATTATAACTATATATGCTCAACTAAAATGTCCAAAACAGAGGACCACATGCGAGGGCTATTTCATGGATGGAGGAAACAGCTCACTTGTCAGTTGTTAGTTGTTAGTTGTCCTGCATCATACAAAACAGCAACAATTTGAAAAATGGATCTCACGCGATGGGTTTCGTTACATAGGAATGGGATGGAAAGGCAATGGGTGGAGTGGAATAAATCATCCCTTCTTCATGCTTGATGTTTTATAAGTTTAACGAAGGATAATAAGGGAAATATACGACAATCCTTCCTTGTTCTCTCAACGAACCGTATGCCATTGCTTATGAAAACTTCTGACGAAAAACAATTTCATATTCGCTACCTTGCTTATTGAGGTATATATTTCAGTCCCTGTTAAGGAATCTGATTAGAGGCAATCAACCACCGCTAGCAACGTGGGGTTGCTTCAAAGTCAACATTTATTTATTTAGATAACGGCATAAAGACTTAAAAGAGGGAAAGATCACCTCACTTTCACATGCATGGGGATGTGGGAGTGGCTCAGTTTGAAGTTTGAAGTTCAAACCGCGGTATCAAAGCCCTTTACGATGAAAGGTGAGAAGCCCACTTTTGGCTGAGCCAATGTGCAATGCACAACGAAGGCACGCATGCATGAAAAACCATCAGCAACAGTGCAAAGCAAACCATATACAAAAGAAAAAAGTTATCGGACTTAAATTTTTGTAAATTAATCAATTACCGATAATTTATGTATAAATAAGTGACAATTTATATATATATATATAATTGTGAAATTGGGTAGCAATATTTTTATTTATCATTACATTCGTCCGATTATTTAATTATATAAATTATAAAAAATTATGTTGAAATAAGATGACTTTATATAAAAGAGAGTGTCAGCATCCTTTATGCCTTTCCACGTTGTTTTCCACTCATTTCAAGCTCTCACACCCCGCTAAGGAAGCTGAACATCTTAACCAGCAGCCATACCCCTTTATATAAACACCTCTAACATTGTTGTTTTAGCATACATTACTTAAACTCTGCCATCTTAATTATATACTAATAAGTTAATTAATGCAATGGCAACAGTAGCACCGTCTTCAATTCTAGAGCCAGAGCAACAAGAAGCAGGTCCAGGGGAGACCCTCACACAATCTGAGTATTCAAGCTCAAGTAGTGCATGGCGGTCCTCTGGTTCTATTGGCCCATTCTTTGCTGTGATCTCTGTGCTTGCGGTCCTGGCTGTCCTTTCCTGCTATTTGGGTCGCAGGTTGAATGGGAGGCCACCAACCCCTTTGGAGAATATCACAGGGAGGGGCTGCTTTGGATGGGTAAAGCGCATGTGCAGGGAGAAGATTATGGTTTGTAGCAAAGAGAAAAGTGAGCGTAAGGTCAATGATGGTGAGGTTGCTCAGCAGAATGTGACCCATGTTTGATATATGTGTTGCTAATGGTAACCACTCTGCCTTTGTTGGAATCTGTCTAGCTAGTCCACATTCTAGGCAATTTCGATTCAACCGTATGTATATGTCTGCTATATTAATGATTGTAAATTGCAAGACAAAAATTCAAATAAACATTGATTTTTTTTGTTTTTTTGGGGGTGTGTTGTGTGTGGGGGATGTTATTAGCACTCATTATTTGTTTAGAAGAAGACCACTATGCTTAACCGTTAGCTCAAGAATGTTTCATATCTGACTTTCTTAACTCTAATTGCATTTGTGTACTTCTGTTGTTGAAGAATTCTTAAAGCAACAAAGCTACATATTAATAGTCAGCATATTCGGAAAAAAAAAAAAATAGTGGTTCGGTGGAATAAGTCGTATGAATTATTTATTAATCTGTTTATTCTGTCAAATAAGTCGCGGCAAAAATTCTTCTAATTGTAAGAACATTGTCTAGTAGAGTATGATTGAGTGAGTAATTCCAATACCAACAGTAATGGCTAAATACTTCCAGTAAATAGTCCAAAGAATTTCCCTTTCCTAAATTTCTTTCCCTCTCCTGAAGGTGATGGCTGAGAACAAGACATAAACATGGCTTTCTCGCAAAAACAATAATTGAAATTAACATTTGCTATATCTAGACTACTTGGTGATTTTGAAAAAGAACATCAATACTCTCAGACATCTGTCTTCGTACATTACGTATACCTTCCTACAATAATCAAAGTATGGAGACAAATTCAACTCTTCTTCTGTCAATGAATGGTCTGTTTTCTACCCAAAAAATAAAATAAAATAAAAGGGAGTGTGAAGACAAAACCACCTCAACTTAGCTGTTGCATACGGCCTGTTGAGAGGAAGCATCACATGGATGATGATTAAGTGTTATGAGTTGTGTCACTTCCATATTATGTACTATTCACTATTCAGTACTATTCATTCATTACTCGGTCAACCCTGGACGCAAAAATCTAATTAGAAGGTACATGGCACACTCTTCTCAACCTTTTATTATATGTGATGCTACATATTCATCCTAGCTCTAGTTATCACTCTGTCTCCAGTTGCCACGACCCAACACATTGTAATTTCTTATTAGGACACCATGGGCGGTAGAAATCTATCACTATGGTAAGAAATCTTTATAAAATCATTTCTTACTTTAATATTGCCTTCTCCTTTTTCTATGAGCAAACAAGAAAGGTTCCATCACTAACATTGATAATTACCCTTTTAAAAGTTTGTAAAATGAAAATTACGAGGACACCAATCACCATGATTAAATTAATACTAAGAATCTATGACCAGTTAAGACAACAATGCCTGAGTTTCCTTCCTAGAAGTCACATGCAAGCCTTTGCTGACCCTACAGACTATTATATAGCTATTAACTATATAATCTCAGCTTGATGAATTGGTCACCGACGCGTTTTCTGTTCCCACAATTCACCCCTCAAAACAAAAGGAACAAACTGCATCTCACATCCCCTCATATCAAAATAAACCACACCTCCTCCTCCTCCTCCCTTCACCTCTTCTCTTCCCAACATATATGTAGTTATTTTGCAGTGACACATATATTTTGTGCACATATATTGTTGTAATACTTGGTTTACTTTGTTCCTCACATTGATATACTAATATGTCAAAGGTTCAAGTTCATCAACTCAATCAGTTAAGGGAGATTTTTGCACGGTTCGACATGGACTCAGATGGCAGCCTAACCATGTTGGAGCTAGCAGCACTCCTAAGATCACTGGGGCTCAAGCCCTCAGGTGACCAAGTCCAAGTCCTATTAGCCAAAATGGACTCAAACGGCAATGGCTCCGTGGAGTTTGATGAATTGGTCAAAGCCATAATGCCTGACATGGATGCTCAAGTATTGCTGAACCAGGAACAGCTACTAGGGATGTTCAAGTGCTTTGACCGTGATGGCAATGGTTATATATCAGCTGCGGAGCTAGCTGGTGCAATGGCCAAGATGGGTCAGCCCCTCACGTACCGTGAGCTTACTGAGATGATCAAAGAAGCTGACACTGATGGTGATGGTGTCATCAGCTTCAATGAGTTTGCCACTATAATGGCTCGGTCTGCATCTGACTTCTTAGGCGTTGTGGTGACAAGAGGCTGAATGCAGAAAACACATGTTCAATAGACTAACTTGTAGATTGTTGAGTTTTTTCAAATTTCCTTGTTTTGTTGGATATGTAGCATGTACTATAATGATTTTTTTTTTGTTTTATGTAGTTTTTTTAATTGAATGATGGAATCAAATAAGGGTACTTTGGTTTGTCCTACAATGTGTGGAGAACTCATCCATAACTTTATGGAGAACCATTTTTTTTTTTTTTTTTTTTTGTGGACCTGTGGTTGGCGGAGGAGGAATTTCTGAAGAGTAATTGCTATTAACCCCCCAAATCTCAATTTGGTCTTTTGGTTTCGAAGAAGAGTTTGCGTATCTCTCTTTGATTTGTTGAAAGAAGAAAATTGTGATTGCACATTTGGTCCTTGTATTTTTACTTTTTCAGTATAAAACTTAATGGCATATGAATCCTATCTTACATGACAATCAATCCTTGATGTTTACCCTTCATGAGAAACTGGAAGTTTGATCTTGAACTAATGTACTCATGTTCCAGAATACACAATAAGAAGTCAAAACTATTTGAATTAATCGAGATGAGTGCTTTGTCAAATACTTATATGCATGTTCCAGAAAGGCAACTCTAAGAAAATTATAAGAAGAAAAAAATTTAGTCAACGCATTGAGAAAGCCTTGTTTCAGCTTTTAGACTGGTTGTATTGAATGAGTCTTCCAGCTAACAAAACAAAATGCCTATTCAGAAGTGGACAACAGTGTCACAACTTGACAGCTTATGTTACTGTTAGATCACAATCAAAGTTGGTCCAACGGTCCCATCCCAGCCTCACAAAGGCTGATGGCAATGTGATATGACATTCTGCTAAATCCGCAGCTTGTACTAATCCTATTGTTTATTGGTTGTGCTAGTTACACAGATTGGATTTTTCACTGGTTTTTTGGGAGCTCTTGTTTTCTCTCTATCTTGGTCGGTACTTAGTACTTTGTAAGCTTAAATTTGAAATATTATGTCTGCATAGACTTTATCTATGTAAATAATTTTTTGTTTCATTGTTTATTATTATTCTCATATGGCCATGGCCTTACTATGACGTAGATGAGACCTCGTTTCAAGTTCTTACCACAATTTGTACCCTTTTTTAAGCCAGAAAATCCTCTGTGCCTTGGAACACACGAGCAGTCTGTTAACCTACTTTAGCCTATGATGTCAAAGCAAACAGATGCAGAAAATTATGAAGTTCGAAGGAACTTTAGATTTTAAATTGACTCTTTTAAGTGTACAAAATCACTAGCCGGGCTCAAATGGCACTAGACTTGCACGCATAAAAGAATGAATCAACATAAACATATTATTGTTCTATCCTACAATGAATCATATACTGCCATAATTGTTTACCATAACCTTCTTTCTGATCATGAAGCAGCCATCTCATAATCTTCTGAACAAAATCCAAGGTAAAGGGCTCTAGTCACGTCCTAAGGAAGACGCTATCTCTACCTTAAATATGTACAATTGGAAGAAGGTTGTATAACCTATGGAAAAATTTACAACTATGTTCTGATTGAAGAATTTTACAAAACAAGAAGGGGAAAAAAAAAAGTGCTTATGGTCGTAAGTTTTCAGCCCTCCCTTCAATATGAAAAGATGCTTCCAAACGTCTGGATGCTTCGAATCGTTTGGACGCTTCCAAACGAGCTGTGAATCCGACTGTGTTGTGTCTTATTGATCTCTGTCTCACCATATTACAGTATTCTGGATCATTTGTTTGCCCATCCTTTCTTATCCACTGTATCATCTGATGGAACATGGGGAAGAAACGCATTTGGATGGAAGCGTAGGCGAAATATGGAAGGAGGGCAGCAACAAGAACAAGCAAAGTGACGAGCCAGTAAGATGGGGCTGGTGCTAAAGCTTCAATGAAGACCTTATAGGCAGTGGTTGAGATAGTGGGATCAATGGCTCCATATGCCAGAAGGAATATGTACCACAATGCAATGCTTCCCCAGATGAATATATGTTGTATGTAAGTGAAGTAACTGATAGATAGTGCCATTTGGCAATTCACCACCCACACTACACAAGTGTACATGGTGGCACCAAAGACTTCCATCTCAACAACTTCACCACCTTTGCGGAATGCCTGGTGCTGCATGGCGCGAATGCAAAAGAAGAATATAATGGCAGCACTCGCAACCCCATTGAGCGCCCAGCCAATGATTCGTTTCCAGCTAAACAGGATATTTTGCACACCTTCTTGATACAATAATGGAAACTGAAAAATGAACACAAACGGAAGATGTTATGAGATGAAAACAATGATGGGGTCTATCACTGAGGAAACAAAATTCCAGACTGAATGGCATCACAAAGCCACTGAGTTTGAAGGGCTACCTTGAGGCATATTTTCGAAGAGACATCCTGGTCAAACACTCCCAAAGCAATCACAGGAAGCGAAGTGAAGAATACATTATAAAACGACATGAACCAGTCATTGTATGCAGCTTGTCCTGAGAATGAGGCATACATCTCAAAGAAGAATAGAGTGAAGCCGAAGGCAATATTCTTGTAAAAGAAGTAGCAGATCTGCCAAACAAAAAGTGAAGTTTGTCAAAAACCAAGAAAAGTTTTACTAATCTTAGTTGATATAAAATTTTACAATAAGGGACAGATCGGTATAAAATCTATATCAAATAAAGAATCTCATAACATATTATATAATATACTTGAAAACAAGACAAGATTGTTACCATGGATGAGATCCTTCTGTAACACCAATGTCCATGCACAAGAAGTAGGCGCTCCAGAAATCGAAATTGGCCAATTGCAATATCACTTGACATAACCGCCTGCAAGTTTTAGAGAAGAAAAGGAGAAATTAGAATTCAAGAGACAAAAATAATATTAAAAAAACAAAAAGGTTCAGGGTCAAAGGATATTGCAAATTTACCTGCATTCCTTCAACACCACTGATACCAATCCCAATGTCTGCTTCTTGAAGCATCCCAACATCATTCGCTCCATCTCCAATTGCTAGAGTTGTACTTCCAGTTTTATTCTTAACCAGTCTTGTAACCTGCATTATTATAATAGAAATTCCTTTAAGAGACTGAGCATGTTGAAATCACCAAAGGAAGAGACTATGATTTACCCTTTTTCAGCATATTATTTTACAGTAAAAGTCTATTTGCCAAATTGGCCATCATAAACTTCCAAGATTGAAAAAAAGTTGCATTAATTTTATTTCAAGTAAGCCAGTTGGTGTAACTATATCATCATCATCATAATAATAATAAATAACTAATACAAAAAAATCTTGTGCAACTTCAACTTATATATGAAGAAAGAAAGGTGCGAATACAGAGATGGATTATACAGTAACAAGGAAAACTTACAAGTGCTTTCTGCTTGGGAGATGAACGACAGCATATAACAGATGCACAGCCAACGGCAAGTTCAAGAAACAAGTCCTTGACATCATCTTCTAATGCATAAGCAAGAGACTTCCCATCAATAATCAGAGCTAGAGCCTCGGAGTTTTCATCTGATGTAGAAAGTAATGTCTTTCCTTCGTTTATTTGACGAAGAACACTTGCCTTCATTGCCTAAAGAATCAATATGATTCCATCAAAATCATAAACTACCTCATTGCCTGAAGTGCATTGGAATAAAAAACTACTATATTGTGTGACAACATGCTATTGAGCTCCATTGCAATATAGATCACAAAAACTAAGCCTAGAAATGATAAAGTATGCAGTCTTACAGTAAGGGTTCAAGTTAATTGGAAGCGAGGCCCATCAACACTTACTAAGCTATAAAAACACCAAGAAAACCCAATCTCTCTCTCTCTCTCTCTCTCTCTCTCATGTGATCTAATTAATATTTAATATGTGTTGTGCATGGCTAAAGAACTGCTACATATTCTGCTTTGCAAGTGCTTGTAGTACTGGTGTAAAATGACTACCTATAGATTTTACAATCATCTCATGACACGCAAAAGGACCACCTGTACCAACATTAATACCTATTGACAGAAATTACAGGTCAAAGTTAAGGCTTACCGCTTCAGCAACAGACTTGTCCTCCATTTTATCCAGTGATTTGGTTTCAGGGGTGTCTGAGTTAATTATTATTTGTGTCATCCCTTGTCTGAGTAAACTACAAGCAAATCTGCAGTCACAGAGAAATTACCAAATTAGTGACATGATATTATTTGTACATATGATTTCAAAAATTTATAGATAATCTTTGAAATTACCCAATATTGATTGCTGTCTCCATTTTATCACCAGTCAAAACCCATAGCTTAATCCCAGCCTGTGCTAGTTTGTCAATGCACTCAGGAACCTGGACAACATGAATTGATTCATAAGTACACAAGAACAACATACAGAACTGTTACACAAATTCTTATGATAGAATAGGACGAGGCAACAATTACTTGAAATGAAAAAAAAGAGAGAAGGTACTAGCTCTGGTAATTAGTCAAATGTTTTCAATTATTTAATTGTTCTGATCACATAATTGTAATAGGTACTATTAACACTCTGGCATAAAAAGAGTGCAAGCCCTTGTTTCCCTCTACTCTCAGAAAGAAAAACATATTTATAACTTACCCCATCTTGAAGTTTGTCTTCAACAGCAGTGGCACCAAGAAGAATTAAATCCTTCTCAATATTTTGTACTATTTCCTCTACTATTTGCTCCTGATCTGCACTCACTAAGTTCTTGGCCTCTGTGAATTCTATATTAAATTGATTGTACTCTTCCTCGTCAAGTTCACGATATGCAAGTATTAAGGTCCTCAAACCAGAATCAGCATATTCACTAATGTGTTGCTTAGTCTTCTCTTCAAACTCCCTTTCATTCTTTGCAAGTCGTTCAAACATGACACTGTTTATGAAAGCCATAACAAAAAGCAAATTAATATTTTGAACTTCTAAAACAAATTGAAATGATGTTCACATAGTGTATTTAAGACAGCCAAGCTCTACATTCATATGTACATAAGAAACCAGTTCAAGGGACTTTGTAGACCATGGCTAGATATTAAGATGCACTAACAATCCTTAATTTTGATTGTAAAGGCATCTTAGAAGATAATGTGAAAAACAACTGTTGTTTGCTTCACAGAGGAAACTGCACATATCAAATACACGCAGCAGGATTTGGGAAAAAAGTAGTTAGCAATGACATCCTGTCTATATTCTCTTTAATTTGTAAGTTTTAAAAATAAAGCACAAGATTACAAACCTGTCAGCGCCTTTGCTAAGTAGTAGTAGTTTCCCCTCCTCATCTCTTACAATTACAGACATCCGCTTTCTTGCACTACTAAACTCTAATATGTTTAAAAGTTTGTAGGACCTGCAAAAGTGAAATAATATGCTGCTTTTAATACATAACTCTTGTTTCCATTGCATATATATATATATATATATATATATATATATATATATATATATATATATGAGGCATAGATTATTAAGCCTTCATATCCAAGAACAAGAACAATAACCTGACCTTCCAGTTTTCTTGCCTGATGTGGGATCAAATTCACGCAGTGAAATAGTTGTGTGTGTCCTTTCATAGAACTCAAACCCGAGTTCTCTGGCTGCAATCACAAAAGCAGCCTCATCTGGTGATTCAGCTTCATATGAAACCTTACCAGTTTCTTCATCAACCTCAGGTATTGCAGTATGGCATACAGCCAACAACCTTAGGAAGTTCTGGATTACATTGGCATTGGGTTCGTTGACCCAATTTCCATTCATGATCCTTTCATCTGTAAAGTTAAACCCTTTAATGGATGGCTTTGCAACATTGTTGCCTTCTCCTTTCAACTTTTGTCCAAATGGTGATTCTTTTCTCTTAGATAGAGCTCTCTCAACTTCTGTAACACCACGTCCATAAGCAACCCCAGCAATAGAACACTTGATAAATTCCATAGAATTGCAAGTCAAAGTTCCTGTTTTATCCGAAAGTATGGTATCAACCTGACCAAGTTCCTCGTTCAAATTTGATGTGCGAGCATGTGCCGGCCTGTCAGTTTCCTCATAATACATGTGCGCATCCTGGTTGATGAAAATGCTTTGAAGAACTTTCACAATTTCGATCGAGACATACAAGGAAATCGGAATCAAGTAACCGTACAACATAAGTGCCGTCAAGAAATGCAGGATTGCAGCAAGTGCTGGTCTATGTGGGTCATAGTAAACTTTGGTATCATCTGGTCTAAGGTACCATCTCTTCATTCTTCCATCTTCAATGTCCTCCCTTGTCCAAATCCCAAAGAATATGGACCCAATAAAAGAAAGCAAAATTAAGAGAAAGAACAGGCAGTAGATAATCTTATCCATCCTTCTCTCAATTTTGCTTCTCTTGGATGGTGGTTCTGTTGAATTCTGCATAACCTTTGTATCATGACCAGTAAAGATTACCACACCATAGATAAAATCTGTGTTCCTCAGCTTTGAGTCCCTAAGCAGTAGCTGCTGAGGTGCAAGAGGATATTGTTGATCCTCATACTCCATACTGCCTACAAACGTGTACAAATTTGCATTCGGATCTTCGCATTTGATGATGGCCTTGAAACTTTGAAAGGTTGAGTCTTCTTGCAACTTTGAAGTTCCTTCCAGTGCTTGCTTCAGTTTAAGATTTGTTTCTCCATCAAGATTCATGGTCTCAACATAGCAAATAGCGTCTTCGTAACTTGATGAAAGTAAGATGAGATCAGCAGGAAAGAATTCATCTTTTTCCACCTTCACTATATCTCCAACTCTCAAATCTCTCCATTTAGAAATGTCAAAAACACCACCTCCACGGTGTACTTTGACCTTCCTGTTATTCATCTCAATATCCTGATAAAATTATAAAACAATATTATTGATCTAGTAATAATCAAGAGTAGCATAAAAAGCAAACCTAGTAAGGGGGTCTTCAGGAATGAGCAAAGTTTACTAACACTAACACAACACTACTACCTATTTCTCAAATATTTTCAGCACATGCTAAGATTATAGAAGGTATCTGAGCAATGTGGGCATTCCTAACATAACTAACTAAAGGCATGAGTTTAGTGCTGGAACCAATTTGCCTCTTATAGTTCCCTTACCGCAGCAACCCTCATCAGTAATTACCAAACCAATTAGAAAAAGTTATATTCAATATATCTGTAAAGCAATAATTTACCATTGTTCTAGGCTACTGAAAATGCAATGAATATACTAAAATGTCCAGCAAAAATGGCCATGTTGCATAACTATCTATCACAAATATGCAATTTGCATAATCCAAGGGAAGATAACACCACATCAACCAGACATTAAGGATATAGTCATCACAGAACATTACCTGCTGTTTCCGCCTCCAATCCTCAATGAACTCTTTGGCCATTGTAGCAGCAACCACAACCAGTAGGGGAATAACATTGCTGATGGCTGAGTAAGGAGCAACCGGGAAGAAAGACAAAATTGCAACCACAAGGAAGTAAAAATTTGCAGCCCTCCTGAATTGCTCGAACAAGGACTTGGGGAGGAACGTGGCCACTGTGTACTTAGTAGTTCTGACATAATTGTCACCATAATTCACAAGACTGGCCTCAACACGTTCTGGGTCATTGCAATACACTTTCCTTGAGAAACCAGGGCCTCCTATAAGTGAATGCTCATCTTTCATCGAAGCCTTCCCACGAGAGAATGCATGGATTCTGCTGAAGTGGTGCCTCCTCCTTCTTCCCCCAGCCATTTTCTACAAACTTATATGATTGAGCTTCCAAGTAAGCTCCAATGACTCTATGATCCTCAAAAACCAGATTTGGCACCGACCGTTTTGTTATGGCTTCAGAATCTAGATATTCAGTCCAAAATAACTCAAACAAGGAAAGAGCTTATAATGAACCAATGGAATGAAAGTATAGAACAAACGGAAAAAAAAACAACCAAACCAAGTTCTTTACAAAAGGAAGTGATTATAGAGGGTGAGAAAATATTGAACTCTTGAACCAAAAAATGAAGTTTTCTGTACGAGAGTGATAGACCCCAGAAATGAAAAAAGACACCTTATAAATGGGAACAAGAGAATATATGATATATCCCTACACAGGGCTGAAAGGTATAACTTGTCAATGAAACGGCATAGAAACACGGCAACCTATGGCCATGTCTTTGATTGTGTTAGAAGTTGAGATATGATGACTGGCACCCCAGTTTGACCAGTCGTGGCAAACAAGAATGGACTTTTCCAACTTGCACATGGGAAATGGATGTTTCTCTTTGCCTTTCCAAAACTTGGGTTCAAAGACTCTATTAAAGTGCTAATCCAAAAAAGTTGTTTTGCCTAGTCCTATAGTATTTTCTTTTGCAATGGGAAGCATGAAAGACGGTATAGTATGAATGAGATGAAAAGGATAAAAATGGACCACTTTGTTACAAAACCAAATTCAATATGTCGTTGTCAACTAGAAGTGGACACAGCTTCGTGGCAACTCTCGATAGTTTATGAAACCCAAATTAAAAACCAACTATTAAGATAAATATTGTAGGCGAATTAATGAGCCTGCAGGTGAAAATTATATAGGCTTCTAGAAAGTCTGGTGTCTAGAAACCAAGACTGACACAGGCGTCCGTTATACATGAAGAAATATTTATTTTGATTTTAATTTTTTAAAAAAATTTTAGTTGTATCTCTTTGTTAGAATTTTTAATTGTATTTATACATGAACAGAATCTTCTCAAATTCATTTTATTTGTTGAATTGGAAGAATTAATATTTTTGTCTTTGTTATTTAAGTTATTTAATAACATATTTAAGTAAAGATGATAAAGTAAACTATTAATACGTTACCAATGTAATGCATCCTTAATGTCTTGCGCATATAAAATTTAATTTGTGGTATTTTGTTTTAATAAGTTTCTAAACATAAAAATTAGTTTCTAAATCAAATTAAATTAATTCCTTTTAATTTTTTTGATGGCTATAGTTAGAACTTTCTAGAATATTAGTATAATCTAAAAAAGAATAGTTCCTTTCTTATTTTACTATATTTTTTCTTTTTCTATTTATTTTATTTAACTTGTTATCTGTTTTAAATTTTAACGTACATATCCATTCCATCAAAATTAGATTTGCTGAAAAAGCCGAGTAAATAGAAGTCAGGAAAAAAGATTAAAGTGTTTAATTTTCACGGTGGCTGCTGCTGAAAGAATACCAGAAATTGATGCAGTTGGTGAGTTGCCGAGAGAGAAAAGGAAGGTGTAAATCCGAAGATAACAAAAGTCTACGATGTGACGTAGTTAGGAGAATAAGTTAAGGATGCGTAGGGAAGGGTCCGGCCAAAGATGGATATTTTCCCGAATTCGGGAGTATCATATAGTTATATTTTTAGATTAATTATATAAATATATTTTATATAAAATTTATTATTAATATAAAATTTTATAAAAATATATTTATATAATTAATCTAAAAATATAATTATATGATATTTTGAAATTATATAAGAATTTCTTCCGACAAAGGGCCGGTTCTTCACATGCTCTTATTATTATTCTATAATTAACAGCGATAATTTTTCTTGATAAAAAAATGTCGATGATTTTTCTGCCTTAATTAATAGTCACTTGGATCCTGCTTGGCATCATATTTAATGCGCGAGGTATTAAGATTTATTATTTCGTTTGAAGGTCTATCACAGAATATCATTTAAGAATTGATATGTTTTTTAAAAAATTAAATTATATTCGTCGGAAAAAAAAAATAGCTATAGTGCTTTGTAACTTATAAAGGGAAAAAATAAATTCTTAAAAGTGTTAAGTATTATATACACATAATTTTAAAATTTTTCGAAGTTTTTTCAAGATGATGACATCGAAGTTTTTTACCATTAATTTAATCCAAATAATGTAAATTCTCTAACTAATTAGTGCAAAATGGCCAAACCACACTGGTCCGTGCCACAGTTTTTGACATATCTCGGAAAAGCATTAAAATTAACAAGAAGCGTGCGATGTATTTTGAAATAGAACAGCATTATATAAGAATTCCTTAATAAAAAATCCCTGAAACTATTTGATAGAAAGAATGAAATATCAAATATCAAGGCTGTTGTCAGCTGTGACTTCAGCTAAACATTATTGTTTGGCAATGTCAAATCTCGTTAGGGTAATGAGAACCGTTTTTTTTTTTTAAAGTTAATTATGATATAATATGAAAATCAGAAATTGCCTGCGCATTTTCTCTCTTTGTATTGCATAGCATGCACTAGAATCTATAAAGTTGAAACTTGATAGGGCCATGAACAACCATCGAGTTTGATTATACAATTAAATGAAAGAAGTCTATAGATTGTTTAATTTTTTTTTTTAAAAAAAAGGAAAAAAAAAAAAAGAAGAAGAAGAAGTCCATCGATTGTATTATATTGACTAGTGACTTTGTCACTTTCAACCCTTACGAAAAGATAATAGATCCATTTTACGCGGAAGGTTAGGGGCAGGAATTGTGTATAATCTATGAATTAAAGCCTCGGACTCTGAGGGTATCTTATTCTTTAGTTATTTTTGTGGTATGCCGATCTGAAATTTCGGTCGTCAATTTTCAACGAGCCATTGGAAGTTAGAAGCGGTCACCCTAGCAAAATGGGTGGATTTATTGAAAGAGAAAATTAAAGAGAGTTGTTATGTTATTCTATTGTGTTAACTTATCAAATATTCACCTACAAGAGTTTTGACATAATAATAGAGATACATTATAATATTAAAGAAGATTGTAGTTGGATTCTTGAAAAATATATCAATTAAAAAAGTAAATCTGACTATATTTAACAGAAATTAGTCTCATTCTTTAATAATAGAGAAGAGATACCCTTAAAAAAATTATCAAATATAACAAGTATTTGAAAGTTTATTAAACATAACTAATAGTCTATGAATATTTGACAGACTAATCGCAGGTTTAACAATTGTCATGATAAAAAACACATGGATAGGAGAGTAATTTCCACTATAGCAAAGACAAATGAATGGCTTAGAGTGACAGGTCTGACATTCGAGTTAGAGGCTCCCTTTAATTTGAGACTTGGGTTGATTAATGCTAATTATAAACTGATCCAATATTAATTAACAAGTGGATGAGCTCAGGGTTTTGCTTAAATTAGTGTGATGCCACCCAAAAGAGACGGAGAGATAGAGAAACGAGAGATTCCTAGATACACCATCATGCCTGACTTGCATAAAACTATTAAATGTGTGTAAAGTTTGTTATATGAGTTATCATTATTTTTTATTATTCATTTTAAATACATATTAACAATGATTAATATTAAAATTGACAGAGATAGTGCACCATGGTTAAAAATATTATCATGTAATTTGGTGGACTTAACACTATAAAAAATCATTCAATGGCAAGAAAATCTTGATTGCATTTGTTTATTATTGTTATTTTCTTTTGTAAGAGAAGTATCTTTTGTAAATTTTTTCTTTTTTTTGGAAAGAAGTGCTCTTTAGATAAAACTTTTATCTCTTAAGTTTGTATAATTTAATTACAAATTTCTATTAAAAAAGAATATAAAAGAATTATTAAAAAAAGGTTAAAAGCCATTTCTATTCCTATTTTTATTTTAAAATTACTTTTTTGAAAAACTTATCTACACACTACTTCATGGATATGTTAATATCCGTGAATGCTTTTCTCGTGAAATATCCTCTTGAACTCTATTTAAAGTTCAAACCCTAAAAATGCATTTTTCTTTATCCTGTGGAGGACCTATTATGTGCAATAAGTGACTGTTAGCCATATAAAGAGATTAATAATATATGTCTATAGTTTATCAAAAAAAAATTATGTCTATACATATTAGGGTTTAGGGTTTTAAAATTTAATTATAATTAATTCTACCTATTTCTTTTGCAGCTGTATACTTCAATTTTACAATCTGACTTTAAAGTGAAGCTACACATTACTCCTAGAATTTTCAATTGCTTGTTTAGTTTTAAAATTGTGGGATTTATGTGCTGTTCTCTTTTTTTTTTTAAAAAAAGAAAAAAAATTCTCTTTCATATATTTGCCTTTGCAATAATTGCACGGAATAATCCAAATCACAAACATTAGGTTTCACTAGTATGAGATTCTGCTCTGTGAGACGTGACGTCTGTCTTGCCATTGATCCTGTGTCTCAACTCTCAACTCTCAAGTTAGTTCGAGGATTCAATCATTGTTCGATTTTTTATTTGTGGGGTACAACCATTGTTCGAACTTAATTTCTTGCCAAACATGGTGCAAACCCTAGGTGATTATTGTCTCATATTTTTTTTATAAATTTTTTATCAGGAGATAATCGTACTTCCATTTTTTATTCTTAGATGAGACAGTTGATTAATTTTTAACAAGAACACGAGTTATTTTTATAGTTAAGATAGCGTTGTTATTAATTTTCCTCTTAAAAGGAAAAGCTATTTACATCAACATGTTCTTGTGCGGAACAGTCAAGAACCCAAATGACAGCCACAAAATTATCGATGTGAAATGAATACCAGACATTGGGTTGGTGTGCATAAAAGGAATGAAATAAGCTTCCAATCGATTCTCGATTAGGTGATGTGTCCCTTAACAAATTGAGATCCATTATTTTAACCATTTTATATCATATGACATCCAATACCAAGAGATGAAAAGGCATAAGTTCTACTATCATCATTCCTTTTCTTTCTTTTCTCTCTCCACTCTTCTTCCCTTTTTGTCTTTAAAAATGTCGATGGACATCCTTTTTCAAAGGTCAAAATTTCATTCCCCTAACAAATTCATGCACATTATTCAATTGTACAACTCTTACTATAACAGCCTTTGTTTCCATCGACAAAAAAATAAAACAGCCTTTTTTTTAAATATTTATAGTAAATAAAAGAAGGGTTTAATTTATATGTAATAAATTTTTTTTATATTATCATCTATTTATATATTATTATATAAGTAATTATATATAACTTTTATCTCTATTACTTTAAAGATTATGAAACTAGCATAATATGATTGAATGACGATATAAAATAGTTTTACACTGTGAATATATATAAATTAACTCCATAAAAAAAAAAGAGAGGAGAGATAAAAAGAGACGCTATCGCATAATTTTTTTTTTAAAAAAAGAAAAAACATTGAATAATACGAATTTTTTTCACACGAGTAGGTGATGAATGATTTGATTTTAGTTTAAAACGATTCTCTCTTGTGCTTTTCTCTTTCACGATATCACTTTTACTTTTCTTTCATTTTAGTTTTTCGTTTAACTGTACAGTTGATATTCACCTCCTTCCAAATTATCGAATCTCGAAAACATTTTTTTTTAACAATAAACGTTTCAAGGGACAAATATTTACTTAAAGAAGAGATAAAGATATTATGATATTGTGTTTCTTATGCTTATTCTTTGTTTTTTTTTTTTTTCAAAAACATGAACAATTAATTTAATTGGTTGGTAAACGTCTGTTAAAAAATTTGAATAAATTATAATTTCCACAAATTAATATTTTAAATAAATAGTATTATCTTATTTAAAAAATAATTTTTTAACCAACAAAATATTGGTCCAAATAAAAGGAGTCGAGTCCATTAAGTATATGGTCCAGGTTTGATCTTATTCACTTGGTAGCATGTACTTCACTCAATCACGTTCAGTTTCTCCGCGGATCAGAACCCTCCGTAAATAATCATTTCTAGTTGGCCGGCTCTCAACAAAAATACTGTTTGTAATGAGTATAAATTCTTGGAAGAGTCACATATCAAAAACTAGCTATTAAAATTAGAGAGCTCAAATCCCTTATAAAACCTTTATTTCAAGGTAATTTTTCTAATATGGAACTCGTTACACTCACGTAATAGGTGAGTTGATACTCTATAAACCCTCAAAAAAAAAAAAAATCTTCTAATTGAGGAGTAGTCAAATTTGAGATGCTGCATATTTTGAACCGGCATCAAAGATGAGAAATGCCTCTTGAACCGCAAGCGAATACATAATTATTTCTTTTTCCAGTATCTTTACATAGATATGTAAGACTAGGTTTTTTCTAATATATAAAATAATACGGTTAGATCACGTTCATAAATAATTCATTCAAGAATTCTTCCATAAAATTATAGTTGATTTAACATTTATGCAATCCTTTGTGGTTGTAGGCATTACCTAATTATTTTAATTCAAGGTTATGTTATTCTTTTTTTTTTTTTTTAAGGATATATCAATAGTAAACTAGCAATAAGATTCGAACTTCTGATTTCATATATATTATCCAAATATCTTTGACCTAATATATACTACTTAAATGCCTTACTAAATTATTTCTAGTAGCTTCAAGATTAAGTTATTTGAACATAATTGTGAGACATTAATTTTGGACATAATATGATATTTATGACTAAAAAATATTCAATTTTTTAATTAATATGATATTTAAAAACATTCATATTCATGTTTATAATTCATAGGTCATCACTTTGAATGTCGTTTATATATTTTGACTTAAACCACCTGTATTTAGGCTTCATTGAATTCCAATTAATCAGATTTAAGTTGGTCTAATTTTTTATATTCATAAAACTTGGATAAGGGATTTTAGTTAATCAAAACAGTGTAAATCACTTGACTGTATATAACTTATAAATACATAAGCTGGCACCTAAATGACTAATTCTATTATTTTATGAATTTATTTTAAATGAACTGACAGTATAAAACAGTTTTATACTATCAGCTAATAGAAATAATAGAAAGTGCCAACTCATACAAATAACTATTCATTATAACGAGAGATCCACCATTATTTTTCACTTTTCCCTATTTCTATTAGTTGACAGTCAATACATACTAATTAAACTCTTTTTTTTTATAGCAAATATGATATCTGACCCATAGTTGTCTGACCAAGCTTTTAATGACGAAACTATTGTAATGTTAGCTTAAAATTTTAAATTAATTAAATCGCAACAGCTTTTCAAAATTGAAGAGAGATTTCTGCAGTTTTAAAATAAAAAAGAGTATAAATAAACAAAATTTAAGAAAAACTGATGTACTTATCTTTTCTCTATATTATTTACGAGTGAATGTCGATATTTTTGTATATGTGTTTTAAGTTATAGTGAATTTTAGACAACGACATATCGGTAATTTTATGCGTAATTTATGAAGAGAATTAGAGAAGTGTTCGTTATATGACCACTTGCTAGAAATTCTGGGTGTCTACCATTTCGAAGTTTCAGTGGCAAAAAGAGAGTCAGAAATTGGAAGCCGTGTTTGGCAACATTGGCATGTGAGAGTACGTATATTCTGTGCTCACAGACAAATTTAGTTCAGCGAATTGAATTGCATAAGGAACTTGATAGTGAGTGACATTAACATTACATTGCTCCACTGTTCCACGTTTATCCACGTTGATAATTGGCCATTGACACAGGTAGCCAAGAGAGAGACACATAGGTAGAACAACGTCACATATGACTCCGAACACAGTACATTACTACCAACCGAATTTATAATCGAGTTCCAAGCCATGACCATGATGACATCCCCAACCACCCTTTCCCAAGTAATTAACGTTACGTCACAGAATTGGGGAATATGGAAATAAGGCCAACCTTCATTTGATGCGTTACTGCATAGCAGTACTAATGGTATACCCCATTTTCCTGATTTGGTTTAAGCATGACTTGAATTTATGAACCTTCTAGATGGCGCTGTCTTATTTCCCCCACACATGCCATGTTATGCAGTTCTGGTGCATTTAAAGATCGCATATTTTGTTACCAACAAAAGCAAAAAAACAAAAAAAACCCATAATTTGCAGAGAATGAGGTGTTATTGCTTTCTATGCTTTAACACCAAGAGTAATGAGAATTATGCAGGGCATGCAAAATTTGCAATCTAATGCTTGGAAATTATTTTGAGGTGAAAATGACATTGGGCTTCAAATGAACTAAAAGCATGATATTACTATATTGGGCTGACAATATTGAAGAACTTTTTTTGTTACTTTTATTTATTTTAGTTAGTTCGGTTTATTGTTTTGTTCTTATTGAGTCATATCTATTAACAAAAGTCCAAATATCATATGTGTTAATTTTATAATTTTTATTGAGAAACAATATCTTAATATATCTCTATAAATTTACTTTAACGAGAATAATCAAACTATAAGATTCTAATTTTAAAATTGAATATTTAAGATTAATTCTTATCAATGGTAATTATCTAAACAAAATTAGAAAAGATTACTTTCGGCGGTAATAATTAACAAAACCTATTATTCCACCAAAAAAAAAAAAAAAAACAAAACCTATTATTTACATGTATGCCCGAAAGAGAGCTATAATAATTTTAACTATTTTATGTATTTTGAAATTCTTTTGAAATCAGTTCTATGAAATAAAATCTGTCCATTTGGACCTCTCTATCTTTGAAATTATTGCACCAGTTACTGACCAATTGGCACATGATTATGAAGATTGATCGTAATTATGAAACTAAATTGCAAGGCACTAATGCTGGTAAATTTCAAGAGCAGAGAGTAAACTAATTTTGTTTTGGCCTCCGCGAAGTCGCAAAAACAGATTTTAGCCGCCTTCGGCTGCAAGCGCGCGCAGATAGGCATCATGACACGTCTCATAAGGAAAATTTTAGTTAGCATACTCCGATGTTTGTCGGAGGCGTCACCTGCAGACCTGCAAGTGCAAGGAAGCATGTTGGAAACATGGTCCCTAAGGATTTTTTTTTTTTTATATAAAAAAAAAAACCACTGACGTATTTAAGAATATTTAACATATTTTCAGTTAACAGTATTTTTACTAATGAAAATAAAAAGTGATTGAAAGAAAATATCTGCCTCAAAACTTGCAAAGCGAAAATTCTGTTATTTTTATTTTTAAGAGCCACCATGGAAGGTATTGCGAGTTTATGTATTCGCTTTCAAATCAAGACCTTGGGACTAAGGACCACCTCAGCTCCATAACTACGTCACAGTACAAATAATCAGGTAACTAAATTGCACTTCCTTCCATTAAGCACTAAACAGCATTCCTTCAGACTGGTGAAAAATACAACCTATTACAAAGGAAGCCTGAGTTTTGCTCAAAGCAAGCATGAAATCCGTAGGCTGCACCACTGCATCACAACAAAGCTTTGGACACCTTTTAATACAGCATTGACATGCTCTACCATAGTTGCAAAAAAAGTTCTTGACAACAAAGAATATGCACTAGCTCATTCCCTCCTCTTTTTCTCCTTTCTGGAATGTGCATTGTCCTTCTCCGTGCTATAATGAGACGATCTACTTGCAGATTCATGCCTTCTGTGCTTGTGATGTTTTGAGTGTTTTCTACTTCCACTGCTTTTTTCTCGAGAAGGCCCTTTCTTTCTCTCTTTTGACCTTGAACTGTGTCGATCTCTTTCATCATCACCGGATGAATCACTTCCTGCATCAAGCCTCCTACGTCGATGATGCCTGGAGCGTTTTCTGCTCCCTTCCTCTTCTGATGAAGAACTGCTGCTATAGTCTCGGTGGTGCATTGAAGGTGTTTTAATTTTCCTGTGCTCTTCATGTTTTTCCCTATTAAACTTATCAGAGTGCTTTGTGTTCCTTTCCTCTTCTGATGAAGAACCGCTGCTATCACCTTGGCTGCAGGTCAAAGGTGCTTTAATTTTCATGTCATCTTTACAACTCTCCCCATTAGACTTTCTAGATTTACTGTCATAGATACTAGTTTCCTTGGTTTTGATACTACCAATCTTGGGCATATTTGCATAAATGGCATCACCTTTTGAGGGTCCACCCTCGTGAACAGTGTCTCGATCAGATGGCAAACCATGATTTAGTGACATCTTACTGTTGTTTTCACCCTTGAGGATGTCGGTTCTCGCATGTTCATTGACACTTTCTTCCTGAGGAGCAACATTCCTGGATTTTTGTGTGGTGTAAGGCATATCAGGAGGAACCTCAAGCCCCAGTTCTTTACCCAACGATTCCAGGAAGTCACCAGCAATCAAACGGCTCAATGCTGTATTGGCTACTTCAGCTTTCTTTTCTTGATTCTCCACTTTCTTAAAATTAGGGTCTTCCCCTTCATCATCCGAATCATCAGAGAAAATAGCCTGCAAATGTATGAATTTGTTAAAGGTACCTGTAGCTTGCCAGTGAAACATCATATAAGATAAGAAAGGCATCACATACATGTAAAAGATAAGCTTTGGCCAGGACAAAAGAAAGAAATGGTTTCACATGAAACCATTAACCGGAAGTTAGATGATCGGATAGGTTGGAAATAGGGTGTTACCTTGTATAGGTCAACTGGCCTTTCGATGTTTTCAACTTCCACATCCCCTTCAATTTCATTTTCAGCAGCACTTTGAGTTATGTCTTGATCAGCAGATTGTTGCACAGGGGAGATGTTTTTCTTTGCAGTAACAGGCTCTTCTACTTTGGTACCTTTGACTGAGTCTGACGTGAAAATCAATGAATCCATCTTGCTCCTAATCCGTGGAGCAGGCGCTGGCTACAAAAGAGCAAAGAATATGTCTAATCTTGAAACATTCTTTGGGAGTTCAGAACTCGAAATAAAACAAGAAAATCTATACAAGAATAACTTTAAACACGGTACCTTCCCCATATAAGGATCAATGAGATCAAAGCGTTTACAGAGAAGTGGTGAAGGACGCCATTGAAACTCTTCCCTCTTCGGGTACATCTTCTTCCCCGTCAAATCTTCAGTTTGCATATCTTTCTTTGGCTGTTTGCACACGGTATATCAAATCACTTAAGCGGAAACTAGGGGGAACGAAATCAAACAACATCACCTTAGTCATACCTCTACTGCACCAGAAGTAAACTGCATAAGACCACCTGCGACAAAATCCATGGAAGATGGAATGACAAGCTTGCTTCCCTTTCCCTGCTTTCCCTTTTCTATTGCCTCAGCTGCAGCCTCAAAATCTAACCTCTCTCGAGCACGAGCAACTTCTGACATATCAGTAGCCAGGCTTGAACTTGTAGATCGCAATCCCCCTCTATACTTTTCCTTGAGAAACTGCTCAAATCTTTCTTGCTTTGCAGGATCATCTTTGAAAGGCTTATCAACATCTGGTAACTCACTCTGGTTCAAAAAATGAGGAAATAAATATGAGTAAATATCCATGTCTTTTTGGAGTTATACCAAAAGTTTTACAACCTGGAGATGGAACAGGAGTCTATCCATGAGGAAGAGGACAAAATCACATCATAGATTCTAGTGGAATTCACACAGAAGACCAGCATAACCACTAGCCTAATGGCATCGGCAGTGACCATTGTGCTAATAGCGTGATCAGAAGGTTCAATTATTTGAGACCCTTACTGTTAAGACTCCAACAAAAGAAATTTCCCCCCAAAATAAATAAATAAATCATGTCAAAGGAATTGTTTGAGTTGAAGGCACCTGGTCGACCAACCAAACTACTAGAAGCAAAATTGAGATATTCTCTAATAATCTGATTTGGAGTTTAAAGCAGAAAGATTATGCTACTTACAAATGATGCAGACTTCGTAAATGTATCTGTAAGATTATATTGGAGATGAACATCAGTAGAAGCAACAGAAGAGGATGAATCTTGGGAGCTTCTTTCTAGAGGTTTTTCCCCTAAGATCTGGCCTCGGCTCTCAGCTGTCAGCCTATGCGCATCAGAAGGCACTTTTCCATCCAAAAGCCGCTTAGTTTGGGCATTGCATTTCTGTTGCGCCTCCCACAGTTTCCTCGCATAATAATCATGGCCAATACCACCAGAAAGGAAACTAAACAATGGATTTGACTGATTCTTTTCTCTAGATAGATCCTCATATAATTTACCACATCTAGCAACCAGATTTGCAACCCCCTCAATCAATATTTTTAAATTGCTGTCCTCAGGAGGCACAACTTCAGGTGGAGGGACATCATAGTTCTTGCGGTTAATCTCAAGAGGCCCAGAAAATGCATGGCGGGGAACAAAATCCTTGGGAATCGGAGGAGCCTCAAATCTAAAATGCAATTTATACAGCCATTGTTAATAGTAGAATCATATATAAATACAAAGACAAGGGGGGAAAAAAAGATAGGCAAAAATTGACCTCATAGCCCAAAAAAGTGTTAAAATAATTAAGATATTAGATCTCTAGATCTCAAGCATTACTATTAACTTTAAATCAGTGCTATTAGAGATGTGAAACAATAAAAGATATAATAAAGAATTCAAAAAGTAATAAACATATCAGTATAATAGTTTAGCAATAAACTGCTTCAGTAACCTTTCCATTTGATAGTCAGACTTGGATGCAACTCTAAAGCCAGGCAGATTATCCTGGTCCTTCTGATCCTTCTTTTTCTGATTTTCCAAGCTCAACTTTGAAGGTTCTTCAACTTCTTGAACATAAGTATCTTCAAATTCATAACCTAAAAATATGCATTTAAGTTATATCAAGTTTATCTTTTGCCTGTTTCCTTCATATTTTCATATGAAAATATTTTATGCACCTCAAACTTAATATGAAAAGCTAAAAGCCTTCACCATTATCTAAAACATGGAAAGCCAAAGCACATTAGAATAGGCTTTTCCTACTTTGCAATGGCATCCTTCTTTTAGTCAGAAGGCAGCACGAACTCTAGGAAAAAGAGGCAATGCTATGTTAAATCATTTCCAACTTTAGCATGAAAGAGTAGAAACTAACCAGTGGCATAGACATCCTCATCCTCAGCATCAAGTTCCTCAAGTGCTCCAATGCCAAAACCAGGGGCAGCCTTTCCTGCTGATGAATTTTGAAGCTGAGAGTTTAATTAAATCAACTTAGAGCAAGATATTGTGACAACAAATTATAGAAATCAGTAAATGGAAAATTAGATCACGGATTACCATATATTAAGTTTTAAGTATCTTACACTTTAAACCAAAAAGACTATCCCTTGTGGAAAAGTTTTTGCTATACCCAGGTCCCCCCTTGCTGGATAGACATGATCTTTTTTTCTCTGGAAGCAAGGATAGAGTACAGTTAAATGTCAATTTCCAGCAACCACATAAGCAGGTGAAACATATAGAAAAAGAAAAAACAAACCTCTAAACTCGGGAGCATGCTTATAAGGATCAAAACCTAAACCATACAGGTCTTGCTTTGGGTTGAGTACATAAACCTGAAGAAAAGATAGATGTAAGACATATGCTAATTATCAATATAAATTATCATACAAGAAATTTATAAATCATATATATATGACTAGTAAGGAAAAATTTCTCACTGGTGTGCTCTTAGAAGACTGAACATCATCATTCACAGACTGCTCGAGGAAACTTTCAATGTCACCCTTGATCAGCTCAGACTCGGTAGTTTTCACTTTAGGATCATCTGAAGAAAATGCTAAAAATGCTCTCCGAGCCTGTCTTCTGGCATCTGCACAGACAGTACAACTCCGTTAACTGAGAAAACATTGCAGCCTAGTTATTTAGACAGAACTCAGACAATAGCATAGATATAAAAGAAAATTGTAAATTAGAATAAAGTGCTTAAAAATGAAGAATAAATAGCTCATATAACCCAGGCATATCTCTCCTACTATCCTCTCCATCTCATTCCATCAATCTCTCCTGTACACCATCACCAGCACAAACCTCAAGGGCATGCTGCCACTCCCCTGTCCCCTCCCCCTTCTCCTCCTCCTCCTCCCATTGCCATAAAGGAAAATTTATCCCTAGAGAAGTTAACATCTACACCTGATGCATGCCACTTACACATACATGACAACTTTGGCATACTGATATGACGATAGATAGACAGAGAAGGAAGGAATTCACTAGAAAATATAGTGCAGGCTCTAAATTTTTTTCACTTCTGTTTTATAATTAGAACATGCACTTCATACTTTATATGCCCCTTTGGGCATAGGTTGCGACAAAATATTTGAAGCTCGATAAAGGTCTTCATTTTACAGCTATGTACTCTCTGATAATTAATTATTCATAAACCAAAAAAGTTTAACGATAAGGTATAATTATAAAGCTAGGGAATCAAAATCGAGGTCTATGTGGACAAAATCTCAAAAACATTGCACTATAGGAGGAAAAGGATGAAGGGAAGAAAGGGAATAACAACAAAGAACCAAAAAGATGAATGTGGAACACTTTTTTTTTGGTCAAAGAATGTGGATCTGTTAAACATGATAGTGCCTATTTGGATTGTAGTTTACATCCACCAGAAGACCTTCTAGGAGAAGGAAAATGACTTTGTACAGTAAATGGTAATGTTTGGTTTAACTTCTTCCAAAAGGTCTTCTGGAAGAAGTATCTTTGAGATTACTTTTCATTCTAGAAAAAGACCTTTTAAAAAGGAATCTTATTATTACTCTCACATCAACAACCAAAAGTAATTTTACTTTATCCTATCCAAACAAAACTCATTCTCCTAAACTTACTTTTGACATATTCAAACCAAACAAAAATCATTGTTTTAAAAGTAATTCTTCTAAAAGGCCTTCTTTTAAAAGGCTTTTTTTCAAAATATCTTTTCCCAAAAGTTACACCAAATGGATCATAATTCAGTTAGCAACTCTAAAAGCTCAGCCAAAGAGCCATGGTATTAAATGAGGGAAACACCAGGCCCAATCCACAAAGGGGGAAAATTACTAATACTAGACGAAAGAAAAGAATAATATAGTAAAAGGACAAGATGTATCATAAAGAATAAAATGTAAATTAAAAAAGCATCAACGCCAGAGTGCATTCCCATCCTATATAAATCAATATACATCATTATTTGGATTAGATCAATCTAAAGATTATAGTAAAAGAAAGATGAACATCCGAATTTAAAACATGAAAATCATGAAACAATTAATTTAGATATATATTCCCATTTCTGATATTACATATTTACATGCATTAAAATCATTACAATTTTCACCTAAACTACTTGCCTTTTCAAAATTCCAACGAATTTATATACTTCATATGTGCTGAAAAGTGAAAACATACACATAAAAAGCTAAATCACAAATACTTATTAAATCTTAGAAGATTAGAAATATATCAAAGTTAATATCAAATGCAATTAACGAGCAGAAGGAAGGAAAATGAATTTTGATCCAAGTCCAGCAGCACATGCATCTGAAACTACTACGTGATCCAGCAATTTTACTCAGAAGTAAGAATAGCAACCTGATTTCCACAATCAACATTGATAATTTAAAAAAAGGGCTAAAAGTCTAACTACAAGAGTACCCTTCCATGCAATCAAATTTATGTTTAATGAGTTAGCACCAGAAGGCTAGCTAGATATACAAGCAAGGTTGTCAGGATCGAGTTTTGCCTTGAGGATCCTTGCGATCCTACGCTCACGAGAAGCGATGGCGTGCTCGATCTGGTCTTGACGCGCAAGTGTAGGAGCATGGCCAGGAGGCGTTGGTGCAAGGGCGTAGGATCGCAAGGATCGTGCGATCCTCACGACTTCGCCGCTCCAACCCGACCCACTTGGAGACAAAACCCACTCTATCCCTCTCGCGAACACTCTCTCTCTCACTCTCATCGAGCTCTGTCTCTCTCACCCTCTGCCCTTCTCACATCGAACTCACGTTCGATCTCACAGCGTCGCCCGGTCTACGCCTTTCTCTCTCTCCCACTTTCTCCGCAGCGTCCACATTCCACAGCGCCTCCTCCAGCCACCTCATCCCTACCGATCTCGTTCGTCCCCATCCGCATCTGCCTTCACCTCGTGATTGCTAACTTGACGCTTGGGGTGCTCTTAAACCCATTATTTGGTTGGGTGCTCTTGACCACTGGCGGTTGGCCCATTTGCTAGTTGGGTGCTCTTCGGCTTCAGCTTCTTTGGTTGGGTCTTTGGTTGGTTGCTCTTATTCTGGTTGGGTGGTCTTGAGTGGGTGGGTGTGTCTTCACCTCTTCGGACCGGTGGTGCGTTGCACATCTTCTTTCCTCTTTGGGCCCGGTGGAGTGCGGTGGCCCTGCTTCTTCAGGTCTTACGCTTTTGGTGAGTGGTAGTGTGTGCCTGTGTGGTTTTGTTGATTTTCTGTTTGAGAAAAAATGTCATCAAGTGGTGGAGCTAATGAAGGTAATAGTAGGCATGGAAATTGAGTCTGGAGTGCAGGAGTGTGGTGTGAGTGGAAGTGGAAGTAGAAAAATTAGTAAGAATGCTCCTGGAAATAAGAGTGATGTTGCTTGAGTCATGGGACTTGTGTTGATGGAAATGCAAGAAAAATAAAATGCAATTCTTTGTGAGAAGGTGATAGCTGGGGTGTTTATAGATTGAAGCATCATTTGTTTGGAACACAAAAGATGTTGGAGCTTGTAAGGCAGTTCCTGAAGAGGTGAAGAAACAAATGCGGGATATTGTTGTTGGTTTGCAACAAAATTTGATTAAAAAAACAAGAGATGTCGAAGAAGGAGGAGCAACCAATGATGATGGTGATGATTGTTCTATTGGTGAAAAAAGGAAAGGGAAGGAAGTGGAGACATCTAGTAATCTTTTCAAAAGAAAGGGCATTAGCACTCAAAGCACCATCAATAGCATATTTAAGAAGAATTTGAGGGAAGAAGCATGCCAAGAAATTGCTTCTTTCTTCTACAACAATGCCATTCCTTTTAATGTGGCAAAGAGTGAAGAATACATTAGAATGTTTGAAAAGGTTGCCAGGCATGGTTTAGGATTCAAGCCTCCTTCTTACCATGAATTAAGAGTTAAATACTTGAAGCAAAAGGTAGATATTATTATGGAATCATTGGAGGAACATAAAGCTTATTGGAAAAAGCAGGATGCACTATTATATGGTGATGGTTGAATGGATAAGAGGGGCGAACTATATTAAATTTCTTGGTGAATAGCCCTAAAGGAATTTGTTTTTAAAGTCTATTGATGCTCTCATATTTCCAAAGCGCCGATAGGATATTTAAGATGATAGATGATGTTGTTGAAGAGGTTGGTGAAGAGAATGTAGTCCGAGGTTGTCACGGATAATGCGACTAACTATAAAGGCTGCTTTGGAGAGATGTTGATGGAAAAAGGAAGAAACTTTATTGGACACCTTGTCTTTGCTCATTGCATTGACTTAATGTTGGAGGATTTTGAAAAAGAAGTTGGAGCTTCACAAGGAGACAATTTCTAAGGGCAGAAAATTACAACTTATATCTATTCAAGAAGTCTTCTCATTTCCTTATTGCAACATCACACCAAAGGAAAAGATTTGGTGAGGCCAAGGGCATGACTTCGTTTTGCTACATCTTACCTCACATTCGGTTGTGTCTATGAGAAGAAGGGTGCATTGTTGTGAATGTTTACTTCTGATGAATGGGAATCAAGCAAGTTTGTGAAGACAAAGGATGGGAAGTTCATTGAAAATGTTGTTTTTGGATAGGATATTTTGGAGAGACATTGTTATTTGCTTGAGGGTGCTTATCCTCTTCTCTCCATGTGCTTCGTTTAGTTGATTAGGAAGAGAAGCCAGCCATGGGGGTATATCTATGAGGAAATGGATGGAGCTAAGGAAAAATACAGAAGGCCTTTCAAGGTGTCCAAAGAAGAGTGAGATATTTAATATTCAAGTTAAGTTTAAATTGGAATATTTTGGTGTTTGTGTAGTAGCTAATCTTAGTTTCCTATTCTTTAGTTATATGCCTTTGTGGGAGATTATTGATGAAAGATGGGACAATCAACTCCATAGGCCCTTGCATGCTCAGGCTACTACTTGAATCCTCAGTTGCACTATAGTCACGGATTTAAGATTGATTATGAAGTTAAGAAAGGACTTAATGATTGTATGGAAAGAATTGTGGGAGATAAGGAGGAAATAACCAAAATTGATGCTCAACTTGAAGATTTCAAGAAGCGAGATCAAATTTTTTGGTAGAGAAGTAGCTAAGGCTGCCCTTAAAACCAAAACTCCAGCACAATGGTGGGATTCTTATGGGGATGAGCATCGAGGCTCCAAAGATTTGCTATTAGTGTGTTGAGCTTGACATGTAGCTCATCGGGATGTGGCGTGGCGGAGTGCATTTGAGATGGTAAATTCTAAATTTACATTTCAATTTTAGATTTAGTTGCCAATTCATATATGTTAATTGATTTAATATTTGTTTAGGTCCACACAAAGAGAGAAACCGTTTGAAACAAAAGACAATGAATGATGTAGTGTTTGTGATGGCTAATTCTAGATTGACCAAGAAGAAGCAATCTAGAAAACACATTAGTATAATCTCGATGATTTGGATTACGATGAAGAATGGATTGTGGGAAAAATAATGATGAGTTTGAAGGTTTAGAAGATTTGGAAATTCACGATGATCTTGACTTGCTCCTCAAGAAGGTGGTGGTGAGTTGGCGGTCCTTCAGATGATTTAGAAATTCACGCCATTGATGATGATGATTTTGATGAACTTCAAAGAGATGGCAATGAAGATGGAGAGATCCTATTGAAGATGATGAATATGATGATCATGGCCTTAATGATTTGCTTTAGATGTCATTCTAGTTCTAGTAGTTGGGTTGTTTTTAATGTTTTAATATTAAGTGATGTCAAAAACTTGTGGGTTGTTGTAGCTTTTATGCTTTCAATTATGAATTATGACATATGCACTTGATATAGTTATGTGTAGTTATGTGATCTTTAAATTTGAAGTTGTGATTTGTGACTTTGTTTACTTATTTGTGTTATGTTATATGCATATATACATAATTTTCTATTCTGGTAGGATCTTACGTTCCGTGCTACGATCCTACGTTTTACGCTCTTATATCCCTCTCCCGTTCCTACGTAGGATCTCGCTCCTAACAACCTTGTATACAAGGGAATGCAACCAAAAAAAGAAAAAATCACAAAAATGGCAATGGGATGCCATACCATAGAGTGCATCAGCATGTGAATCCTTAATTGAGCGACCATGTCTCCATCCCATCTTCAAGAGTAGTTTTACCCCTAAAAAACAACATGAAGGAGATAAGAGATAGATCTTTTTAAGCTAGATTCTATTCAAATTATGTGGAACAGACCAACAGACTCTGTGGCTGGTTGAACTATTTCATCCGGAGCAGGTCCAGGAATAATGGATGGCCTACAATGAGAAAGGCAATATAAACAAGCTAAGTTGCAGAAACAAAAACAAAAAATTAAAAAAGGAAACATATGAAGTCATTGTGTTTTGCTTTCTAAAGAAAAAAAATCAATAACAAAATTTGATTCCCAAAGTATAGAATGATAGCTCAGTTATTATAAGCATCCATCTGATTGATGCAATGTAGAACAAAGAGAGAGTATTTTCATTAAAGGACGGTAAAATCAGCCTACTTCAAGGAGTCAAAGACAAAAACATTGAAATTTCACGAGTTTAAATTCTTTAAACTCTGAAGATAGGCCACTGCATCAAATTCTCACGCGAACAGAAGTTACCACAAAGAGGGAAAAGAATTTTAAGCTTTAATTTTTCTGGAAACACGAAAAATGATAAGTAAGCCTAGCATTTGAGTTACACTTCTAACCACCATTCCAATTAAACGCCCAACAATTTATCCAAAGAGAGCTAACATGCCTTATTTCTTTTCACTCATTATTTTCTATACTTTGACTGAGGAACAGAGAAGAGTACTATAGAAAGACAACATCAACAAAAGAGAACCAGAGGGGGGGGGGGGGACAAAAAAGAAATCAACACATCAAAGCTCTCCAACCTGTTGGATATTTACAAGAAGAATTCCCCCATAAAACATTACCATGGGTGACCAAACACCAGAAAGATCCGAATGGTAGTCCATGGCTCACACATAATTTTTGTAATGCACGAGAAACAACTAGCATAAAAGATGCCACTAACAATTGTGATGCATAGTAAAAGTTGGCGTGTAAAAACTACTGATTATACTACACACGCTAAAGTTCCAAAAAGAAGTAAGAACATTTAAACTTCAACTTGTTTTGTATGATATTACTATGGATAAAGAAATTTTAAAAGAAAAGCCAGAACAGATGCAACTTGATGTATTTTTTATAAAGAATTTGATTGACATAGACACATCATACAACCATCATAGCAATTACAGAAACAAAAAGCACCTCTGCTTCTGTTCCTTCTCAGCTTGTTTGCGAGCAATTTCAGCAGCAGTGAAACCAAATGTGTCAAACTGTGAAGATGTCCCCAAAAACCGACCTTCCAATTCCTATAATATATGCAAAGGGTAAGGGAGAACACCAGGAATGAAAAATAAAAAATCTACTAACAGATATTGAAGCCTCAAACACCATATCAAATAAGCAACCTACTTAGTTGACTTCATTCACATCATTGGCATGTTACAGCTGGGTTAATGAAGTTGTCACCATTTTTCAAAACATAGTTTTAGTTCAAGAATCCTTTAGACAAGCATAAAAGTGTATGGCCGAGTCCTAAAAGTATTATAATATTAAATGTGAAATAAATGCACCTCCCTTATCATTCTGAAATATTACAAACGTCTATACTGCCATGGTATCACTTCTCTACATACACCCATGCTGCCTCAGAAATGAACTTACAATAGGAGGACATTGAAACATATACACAGAAATATGTTGAAAATAATAAACATGCACTTATACTGGCACAGTATTACTCAACATACAGCTTTCTCATCTTCATCTAGAAAATTCAATATGTTCTGCTCTTTGAATTCAGCTCTATTCTTCCTGGATGATCTGAAAGACTGAGGAGCCCACCCTGCACAATCATTCATAAAGTTACCACCCTTAATCCACCTGCAAAAATTCAAATCCATAACAGAAGCAGCATAAGCCTATTAATAAACTTATACCTTCCTTTGAGCCCACTGTATTATAGTAACCGGCAGAAAAACCTCCTGTAAATGCTCCATGGAATCTTCTCCGCCCTTCATCATCTGTAACCTGAAGATGACGACATGAAAATAGTAGTGAGTTCAAGCATATAACGCACACACACGCGCCACGCTCACCACCCTGCTTCGCATATACTGAAGTAGCCCACTAACACTTCCTTGAATTGGGTCAAACACAAATCACTAGTTGATATTTGAATTTCCGGGAGGGGAAGGGGAAACAAAAAAAAAAAAAAAAAGGCACTATACAACCAAAACTACCGTTCACCAAACAACTGCTATGATGCATATGGTACTCTTCAAAGTTCAAACTAACAAACCAGTAGTTTTTTTTTTTTTTTCCCTTCCTTTTCTTGGATGCATAATTAATAGTAATAAACCTATATTGAACCGATGAAGAATAGTGAACTCCTCAACGAGCCTGCAATAGAATTCAGCCAATTCAATCTGATCCTTGATACAGTACAATTAACTTGAAGTTAAATTCCACATTACAACAATAAACCAACCCAAGCACATTCTTTTTTCTCCATATTCATTCTATATTTTCAACAATTTCTAGAAAACCCTACCATCCAAAATTGAGGAATAGAAATTGGTGTTGAGGTGCCACCTCTCAATCTGATAAGGGTATAACAGAAATTTCTCAAAAACAGTGTAAATAGTAAAGGGATCACCACCTCTTGCTTCCAAGCAGGGAGGGTTCGGAGGTGACCGGAGGACTCGGCAATGGCCTTCTTTTTACGGCTACTCAGCTCTTCCTCGCGCTCTATCGGCGTTCCGTAGAACACAAAATCCTCTTCGTCCGAATCCATTTTTATAGATTGTTACGGGCTTAATCAAAAGGTGTTAATTAAGATTGAACGCCAAACAAGGAATTAGGGCTTTATCAGATGCTGGTGTTCTTCTTCTTCGGGTTTCTGTGCTGGGGCAAAAACCAACCAATTGATTTTGATTTGCAGAGCGAGGACAGTGCAGAATTGGGAGGAAGGTGAGAAGTGATAGAGTCACGTCACGAGCACCGAAGTCGCTGAATGCCTTCATTTCGTTCGTTGGATGAGCTACGTACAAATGGGCTATGGGCTTTTTTATGGGGTCGAAACTATGGGCTATGGGCTTTTATGGGGAGTTGAACCCAGTCTGGCCCGGACTGATTTGGAATGTAAAATCTATTTTTTTTGTTTTAATATAACCATTTTTAATTCATGAAATATTCGAATTTAACGAGTTAAGTTTAATTTATATAGCCACGATTTAAAAATATATATTTTAATTGAAAGATATTAATAATAGAAATAATATATATATAGCCACGATTTAAAAATATATATTTTAATTGAAAGATATTAATAATAGAAATAATATATATTAAATTAGTTTATAAATTAATAAGTTACATAGAAAAAATTTTAACTTTAACTGAATTAAAAAATAAGTTAAAATTTTCCGTTCAATTTAGTTTATTAGCTCATGAACTTAATTTATTAAGCTACATCTACCATGTCCCTCTATCATACTAGGGTTTGAGTTGCTATGAAACTTTTTGTGTTAAGAATAACATCATAATCTGGCAACCAAAACTAATGAGGGCTATACGCATTATAATAAAACTTGCATTATTATTATTGTTGTTGTTGTTGTAACGGCTGCTGCCGCTGCTCCTATCGTTGTTGTTGTTATTATTATTATTATTATTATTATTATTATTATAAAACACGCACTTGTTATTTCGCGTAGTGAAGAATAGTTGTCGTTAATCCCCTTGTAAACAAAAACAAAATAATAGGTCAATTCAAAACTGCACGATAACTTCTATGTGAAGTATCTGAGGAAAGTTCCAAATTAGATGACCCAAAATGCCATATTCTAGGCCTAGGTAGCTTTGGTAGCATATTTTTATTGTAATGTTGTGAGGGGTGTATATATATATATATATATTTACTTAATTGGTGGTTCAATGGAAGACTATTCAAATCATCATGTCCTAGCTATACAAGACAATGAATAGTTAAAAAGTGACTGAAAAAATTGGTATTAGAAATTCTGTTGGCCTAGGTATAGGATGGCAGTTAGGCTATCTCTTTCGTTGTTCCCCCTTTTTTTTTTTTTTTGGTGATTTAGGAGAGGGCGATTTGGGGGGAAAGGGAATGGAGTGAGATTCAAATCCCTTTCACTTTATTTGGATATAAAGAGAAAATGGGAGAAAAGAAGATAGAAAGAAAGAAAATAAAGAGAAGAGAAAATAAAGAGAAAAGTATATTTTCTCTTCTATTGTTTGGATAGGAAGAAAATAGGAGAGAAAATAAGAAGAAAGAAAATGAAAAATATGTAAAATAACATATATATCTTTATTATATAATAAAATATAAATATATTATTTTTACTTAAATTTTAAACTATTTTTGTAAATTACATTATCAAATAATTTTATAATAAATATTAATTAAAAATTAATTTACTAATATCAAAATTTGATTTGAAAATATTTTTAAATAAAAATGTCATTTTTAATCAAATACAGTGTTTTATTTTGATTAGATAAGGAACTGATTTTTTTTTTTAAAAAAAAAAGAAGAAGTTAATTTAATCATGGTCATAAAAAATATAGTAAAAACTTGATATTGTCAAATATAACGCTGTTAGTATTCAGTGAGTTTTGGCATAGTGATATGTTGGTAATTAAATTCTTTTATTTTTATTTTTTTGAGATTAGATTCCCAAGTAGGGTTGTAATGGTCATTTGGCTAATTTACTCCTTTATTACGTAGTTTTCTTCGCATCAATGAGATGAAAATATACTGGTGGGCTCCACACATGATTTTCTTCTTTCTCCTCATTTTCATTTGTAAACCAATCGAGGGAAAACAGCATAATCATCCCCTTTTCTTTCCATCATTTATCTTTCCTTCCAAAATTAGTCGATCCAAACGATGGGTTTGTGTGATATTATAGATCTTCACTTTTAACCATTGTGCTCTAGGAAACTCCAGGTATTAGATTGGCTTTGTAAGCTTTGAGTCCGAGACTATCTTTTACAAGGAAACTCTAGGTCTTGATTCCTTGATAAGCAAGACATGACAGAGCAGCTATTATGCTCCGATAATAGGTTATTCATAAAGGATATACAATATATTTGTTTTAATTTTTTAAAAAAGTAATTTTAAAATTTAAATTTTATATATAATTAAAAAAGTTAAAAATTAATTTTGTTTACAAATTATTCTTTTTATCTTCTATAAAAAAATTAAAAATAGATTTTTTCAACAAAAAAAGTGATTTTTTATCAATAAAATCTCAAATAAACACACCCATAATAATTGAAGGGTTGATTGATATTAGATGTATTATAATAATAATAATAATAATAATAATAATAATAATAATAATAATAATAAAGCTGTATCAAATTAAAATTAAATCATTGTTGAAATTTAAAAATATGGACATGTCATTGGTAAAAAAATTTGAGTTTAGGTTTTTATTGATTGTTAGGTATTTTGGTTTTATAAAAACAAATTGAATGGATGGCTTAATATTTCTTTGGAGATCCATATTGTTAGTAGGGATGTCAAAAAAACCCACCTCGCAGATACCCGTGGATAATACCCTCAATAAGACAGGTATATGGGGAAGATTTTACTCTAGCAAATAATGGGGATCAGGATTTTAAATACTCACAGGTATCCGATATAAAATTATTATTTTATCTTTAAGTTATTAACTTAGTTAACCTAATATTGTTGTTATTATTTAAATTGATTGGACTAAGGTATAAATTTGGAAGTTAAATTTATTTGTACTTATTATGTATTGGATTAATAGTTGGATTACTATTATGTGTTTATTTTTATTTTAAGTAATTTTAGTTATTGGAATTTAGATTGTGGAATTAGATTATTGTGCTTATTTTATGTGTTTATTTATTTATTTTAAATATCTTAAGTTGTTAGAATTTTGATTGTAGAATTTGATTACTATTTATGCTTATTTTAAGTATTTTATGATATTAGACTTTTATATTTAATTTAATTTTATAAAATTTTTAACATTCTAATATGTATTTATGGATATCCATGAATACCCATAAATATGCGGGAAAGTAAAAAATAGATACCTGTACGGATATGGGGCTGAGGGTGGGGGTTATCCCTCACCCCCGACCCCGCCCCATTGACATCTCTAATTATTAAGGTAAAATGCACCTCACCTTCTTGTATTTTTGTGAATATAGACTTTATTCCCTATATTTTAAAAGCATATATCCCGACTCCTTGCTTTTTATTAAACGTGCACTTTGACCCTTCTATCAAATTTTTCATCCATATGCACCATTAGTGATCATGTGACTTACACATGTCTCATTTATTGACAAAATTGCTCTTTCCTTTCTTCTCTCTCTTTTGGCCCTTTATGAACTGGTTTATTATTCTTCTTTTCTTATATTCTAGTAGCCATTGATGCATGCAATGTACTTCATCTATTAATTAAGTTGGATATCATTAGAAGAACCTCACTTCTACATGCATTAATTTTCGTTTATGGTTCTTGTACTCGTGTTTTACTTTGCTTTTATTTTACTTTTCATTGAACTCAGAATTGAGTACCACCAACTAATATCTCAGCACCAAGTCAATTGCCAAACCCAAACAACCCATCCATTTGGGTCATTGAGTGAATTGAGCAATCCACACCTCAATCAAACTCTGAATTCGCGTAGTGGGACGCCAATTCTGTTGTGCTTGCAAACTAATTAAGCCATCAGGCCTAGAAATTGATTACGTCGTTCCTCCCACATGCCCATCCTTCCTTTGGTCCCCAAGTGCTCTTGGTTTTACCCCTCTTGCTCCAACAAAGGCAACAAAAACACTATTTGGGAATGAGTTAGGGCTAGAAATTGGGAAGAATAGAGTGACCATTTCCCCATGGCTTCTTCTTCCTCAAGACCCACCATGACCCTCCGGCGAAGGACCCATGCTCCCAAACTTGCACACCCCCTCGTTGTCATCCTCCTCTTGCCTCGATGGTGGCTATGACGTCATCTGTGAGCGATGTGGCTTCAGCAAGTTCTCCCGTCGAGTTGCTCTTCTACGACAAATGCGATTGAGGTACCACCGCTTTTACCTCAAACCCATCTTTCCTTTGGTCCCTAAGAGCTCATGGTTTTGTCTCTCTTGCTCCAACAAAGGCAACAAAATACATAGTTTGGGAATGAGTTATAGTTTGGGAATGAGTTAGGTTTTGAGTTAAGGTTAGAAAGTGGGAATAACGGAATGTATAGGATTGAGAAGAAATAGGTGAGGTTAAAGAAGAGAAGAAACGGCAATTTTGTCAATAAAATGGGTCATGTGCAAGTCACGTGATCACTAACTATGCATATGGATGGAAAACTGGACAAAAGGACCAAAGTACATGTTTGATAAAAAGCAGAGAGTTGGGATGTACGTTTTTAAAATATAGGGGATAAAATGCACATTCGTTAAAATACAAGAGGATAAAAGTGCATTTTGCCCATATTATTATTAGTTGATTCATTATAAATTTGGGATTCATCATATGTTATTGGATTTGAACTAAATGCTCACTGTTCCATTAATATGGCCTCTAAGGAGAAGAAGTAGGATTTCTTGTGCATGACGTATACGAATTTTTACATATTTTCTTTTACAACATCACAAATGGTGCTCCTCGATATTATAAATCGACGAAGTATGCAATGGGTGTTCTTTTTTTTTTTTTAGATCAAGGGAGGGGTTTTAGGGGTGGGGGAAAGGTCTCAGAGTCAAAGCTATGACCCTAGTAATATGGTTCTTTGAGACGACAATATTAACCACTTTACCTCATGCCCAACCACTATTTTGTTAGTGCTCTAAATGCCTATTATAGATCCACTAATTCCTAATAGAAAGTTAAACAAAGAAAACTTGTCATGTTTTTTCGTAGTTAAAAGGGGGTTTAATAGATGAAGCCCATGTTTGGGTCTATCATTGACCTATTTGTTGTCAACTGTTGAATTAAAAAAATTTAAATAAATGGGTGATATTAATAGCCAATCAATATGACTAATAATTTTAAAAGATAAGATTACCATTCTCCCTGCCCATACCTTCTTCCCTACCCCACAAGCCCTCCCTTTGCCCTTATTTGAGACTTAATTCTTTTTTTAAAAAAAAAGAAAAGAGTAAAATATGAAATAGTTGTTTTTAAGTTACAAAGTTTTACTTCTCAAATGTTAACTCGATTCTAGAGATATAAAATTTAGCTAGTTGAGAAAAAATATATATGTACACATATGCCTTAAATATTATCTTCCTTCTTATCTTCCTTAGGGATTTGATGAGGTAACATTGGAGAATATATAAATTAACATGTAGGATAAAAATCTTATATTTGAATAACACTCTAGATCAAGATATATAAATTTGAAACATTAATCAAAGCAATAGTGCGTAACTTTATAAAATACGTATTATACATCACATGTGTAAGTATTTTTTCTCATATGTGGATTAATCAAAGCAATTTTGGATTAATTCACCTTAAGAGTTGAGAAAAAATATGTACACATATCTGACATCATGAATGAGATATTCTTCTTTATCTCTCTTAAAAATTTGATGGGTCAATATAAGACAACATTTGCACTAAAAATGTCTGGTCTGATCCACATACACATGCAGACACACAGATGGAGTAAACAAAGCCTAATTTTCAATGATCCATTTGATCATAATATATGGTAATGGACCACAAAACACATTATATTACCATTTAACTAGTTTTAAAAATAAATCAATAGAAATTCAATAAATTTATAACATTCTCTCACTTAAACAATATTGATTTAATTTAAATCAAATTCTGAAAAAAAAAAAAACTCTTGTTTCTTTTATTAAAATAAATAAATATTTTAACTAAACAGGTTTAAGATAAAACAACTCTTAAATTGAATAATTGTGACCAAAAATATAACCTGACATAAATATGATCAGATAATTCAATAAATATTAAACTGCAATCTTAGAGAAGTAAACAAAACGACCTCAAATATTTTTGAGAAAAACTTTATTTTGTTAACACTATAGGTACGCAGTGTTATGAAAGGCCTCTAATCTGTACTGCTACAGTTAGGTGCTAACTGCTAACCTTATCCAAAGAATCAGTCTCAATCCGTTGTGTTTACTTGAATTGCTCAAACCTTTATCCAGCACACCGCATGAACGCACAAGCAACCAGGAAAAAAAAGTGGTTGGCTTCTCTTGAAGTTACTTGAATTGCTCAAACTTTTCTGTGGCACATAGCATGAACTCGTCTTTTTGGTCAATTCATCGAACAACATAAAATGATTTTGAAGTAATTAGATTATGCATCCTCACTCCCTTCCGTGTGTACATTTGACGCGCCTTGCTCTCTTATAATTATGCGAAAATCATATGGTTATGGTTACTTCGTCCCTAGCATCTTTTTCCCCTATTTCGTCACTAATGTTTTAGATATTGTTATTAAAATATTTGAAGACTTTTGTTTGAATAATTAAGAATTTTAGTTATATTATTAATTATTAATTAGTTTACTTAAAAAAATAAAAAATTATATTTCAATAGTTATAGATTTTAGTTATCTTATTTATTAGTTATGTGTTAATCATATTTACAACATTAACTAAAACGAATTGTTATTTTCAATTATTTACATATTAATTTCTAATACCTAAGATAGTGTTTAAATCATAAATTAAAAAAAAAAACATTTTTCTATTTGGCTCTAAAATATAGACCTATTAAATTGACCAATACTTCTGTAACATGTTTACAATTTTTCATTAAATTAAATTAACACACAATACGTAGGTGGTTGTATGTCACCCGGAGGATTGTTTGCTGATGGTGGACTACTTTTCTTGTGTTTGATTGAAAAGAAAAAGGTTTAGCAAAAGGAGACGTGAGATTATGTCATGGCGTACGAGAATACATCTAATGTAAGTCAAGCCATGTATCATGCTACTGATAGATTAGCCGATCTAATTAAGGGTGCATTTGGGTAAAATTATTATTATTTTTTATTAAAAATCATTTTGACATATTTAAATAAAATTTTAAAAATAATTAAAATCTTTAAAAAGTTATTTTCAATTTTTTAATAAAAATTGAAAAGAATAATTTTTAAAAAAAATTTATTTACATCATTTTTTATTATTTAAAAACTTTTAATTTCATAATTTTTTTTAAGTTGAAGCAAATATACCGTATTGCGAGAATTAGGTTTGGAGTGATTAAATTACAAACTGCATCATGAATGTATTGCGTGTAGATTATACTTCTTGAATAAATCTATTTTCACATAAAAAAATTAATTGTACATATTTTTTCAGGACATACCTTCATACATTTACAAAACTAAATTCACAATAAGAAAATACCACTCCAAATTTTTATTCTAATAGATATTAAATAAAACTAGTGGATTGATAGGCATGTAAATATTTTTTATTTTTAGAGCAAATTTTAAAATAAATTTTTATTTATTTATTTGAAAAATAAATTAAAATTAAGAGAGGATAAAAAATTAATGATTTGTAGTAGTTAATGGATAATTTTAAAATATATATAATGGAAGTTAATTCATTAACGAGTATTTTTTTTTATAGTTTTATCTATTTTTTAATTTATATTTAGTTGATTATGCATAAATATTAATTTAATATATTTATGGAACTCAAAATTTATTTTAATTTAATTTAAAAAGATCAAAAGACAGTTATTAAAAAAAATTCTGTTTATATTATATATATAGATGTATAAATTAATAAGAATTAAGTCTATTAAAAAGAATTAATTCTCTATAATATAATAAATTATAATTTAAATTTTAATTAAAAGATATATTTATATTTAATATTCAATTATATCCCAGATAAAATTTGGGTGAGAAAAAAGAATTAAAGAATACTTTGGTCAGCGGATTAAATGCAGATTATTATTTGTTTTTGGACAAATAATGTAAAAATGAAAAAAGAAAAAAATGAAGAAGAAGATGACAGAAAGTTTCAATATGCAGCTCCGGAAATACCGCGGGACGCGCGGGAGGGGAGCGCGTGGGAGAGGGTAAGGTCAACGCGCTTTGGGGGGTAGTGTGGGTTGCCCTAATCGCATGCGAGCGAGAACTGGTTCTCTTATCCTGTGAAACCACCTTCATAAATTCATATCATCGCCCTTCAGCCATGTCCTCCGTCCCCCTCCCCCTTCTTATCTTCATCTTCATCTTCCTGCAACTCCGATCGTCGATCGGTTGACTCACTCGCTTGCGCGTCCTTGTCAGATTCCCTTTCGATTCGACCCGGCAAATCGGTGAGTTCGCTCTTCCTTCTTCTCTTTCTTTATGCATCGTTTTCTTTCAGATCTACCATTCCCCTCCCTTTTTGTTCGTATATTTGTGCCTTAACTATTTTTTTTTCCTTTCGTTCGATTTAAGGTTGAACGATGGAGCCTATGGACATCGTTGGCAAATCAAAGGAAGATGCGTCGCTTCCTAAAGGTTTTTTTTTTTTTTTAAATTTTTATTGTTATTTTTAATTTTTAATTTTTTTTTTATCTGGTGGTGAATTTTTTATTTGATTGCATAGATAGTGAATTTCATATTTGTATGGAGTTCGTTGGAATCAATTTATTACCCGCTCTGATGAATTTTGGTTCTCTCTGATAATTGCTTTGATAATTAGGGTTACGATGAGGATAATTGAAAAAAAAAATCGTGCTTGAAATACGTTAGGTTTTTCTGTTTGACTTCTTAGCAGCTAGCACTAATCTCTAATGACAACTTTTACTCTTTTTTTTATTATTCTTTATTTTTAAAGTTGCTCCTCTGGGGTAGATCATATCATCGTTAATGCAGATTGCAGAAGCTTTGTCTTTTGATGACTAGAATCAGCATGCCATATATGGCAAGACATAGATATGTTACTTAGCTTCAGGGACTTTTTACTGCTCGCTATTTTCGCCCATTGATAATTAACGATTTTAAAGCACAATTTTCTCATTTTTATGTAATAAAATTTTTTTTATGGTTTTCTGGTTGCTTTTGATACGGTTTTTATTTGTTGTTCATTAGACCCTGGTTGTCACTGTTCTTGTGGATAGGTTTAATTGAGAAAATTTTGCTAACCAATAGTCAAAACTGGTATCTGGTTCCAGTTTTGATGGCACTTGACACACGATGTTTCTCTTTATTGTTATTGCATCATGGTTTTTGTTGCATACTGAAGCTATGATTTCTTTCCAGCAACAATGACAAAAATTATTAAAGAGATGTTGCCCCCAGATGTACGTGTTGCAAGAGATGCTCAAGATCTATTGATTGAGTGTTGTGTAGGTAAGAATTTCTTAACCTTTGGTGATTTTATTACTACTATGTTGTTTTAAACTTATTGGCTTAATTCCTTTAGTTTAAGGGCTTTTCTATGCATGGTCTAAACTCTATGGCGTGTATCTTGTGTCAATGACACATGATTCCGGTGTCTTGCATAGGGCTAGCTTTGTTTAAATACAACGAATAACCCCCCAACTGTATCATATCATTTGGGCTGTAAATTATGTAGAATCTACAGTTTAATATCTGAACACGTGATAAACACTTTCTTTTTTGATGTCTATTCTTATGTCTGTACGAGTGATAATAACATTGTTTGCTTTTGTATCTCTATATTATGGGCATGCAAAAAATTTGTTGCATTTTTTAAATTGTCTGCGACAGTTTATGCTTCTATTATTGTAGCTGTTTCCTGCTTCATATTCTTAATTTACTCAACTTAATAAGATTTGTTGGTTGATCTAATATTGTTGTAGAGTTTATAAACCTCGTTTCATCAGAGTCCAATGAAGTCTGTAGCAGAGAGGAAAAACGGACTATTGCACCTGAACATGTACTGAAAGCTTTAGAGGTATTCATCCATCCATCCATTGTATCTCTAAGTTCTGCATGTGAATCCAGTCCAATGTATATTTGGTGTTCATCTGGCACCGTGCAATCATCTTGGGTGGGCGTATGTTTGGCTGTTGAATATTATATTGGACAAGGGTTCTTAATGATGCAGTTTAAGGAAGCTGTGTTGAAATGATTAAGATTGTTTATTAATTAATAATTAATTATTAATCGTAGCAATTTCCTCTGTCCTCTTTATAGAAACTGATGTGGAAGAAGGTGATTTTGCTTCATTGTCAAAATTGAAACAGCAGTTAATTCATTGCATTCTTATTCTGTAGTGAGAATTGAGTGCTAACATCTAAAACCTGAAATTGAAATACTTATTAAATGATATCTCTTGCTTCCAGGCAATAAAATGTGTCAACTCATAGCATATTACCTCAACCTGAAGCCAATTTGGTTTCCTTCTAACCATTGATTATTGACATAACAATAAAAATATGTTGCCTACTGTCTATGGTACCTGTATGTTTTAGGCCTGCCTTAAAAGAATTCATTTCATTTGCAATTAATTATGTTCAATTCTAAAGAAGTTCTGAACTGAACACAGCATAGGTCTATTTTCTTATTATGGGTATTTGTGGTTGAGATTGTCAAGAATGGGGAAATTGGATGTTTGAACATGCCTGATATGATGTTTGTTTATTGATTTGCCCATTTTTTAAATCAGGTTCTAGGATTTGGTGAGTACATTGAAGAAGTCTATGCAGCATACGAACAGCACAAGCTGGAGACCATGGTAATTTTTAATATTTATGCCCCATGTGCATGTTCAATGCTTGAGTCGTATAATGCAGTTAGCATAATCACTATTACCCCACCCCACCTTCCCCAGAATTTCTTTATGGGTGAACACTTACACACAAAAGGGGAAAAATATGAAAATGTGGAGTGCTCCCCTTGATGAACCAGTTTTAGTTGTTTGTCTCACTGTATGAGCAATCTTGATGGAAATTGGCTTTATACCAAAAATATCTTGATGGAAGTTGCATTTCTGTTTTCCGACGGGGGGTCGGATGAAAGATGGAATGTCTTGAGGTAGCATCTGCAGGCCTCATTGATGGTCCTTTAAAGAATCTTCCAAATTAGTCAGGATTCCTGTCTATCCTCTTTGGTAGGGAGACCTGTGAAAATGGCATCCCGTAACCCTGTCAGTATATACCCTGGCAAGGTTCTAATGGGCTGGTAATCTGATTATGATTCCTGCCCCTTTTCTTCTCCACTGGGTGTTTTTGGCATGCTGCTTGAGAGCATGTCCTGTGGCGTGTTTGACTTATAAAATGGAAATTTCAGATAGTTTTAGTTGTCCCAGTCCTACTCCTGTTCTTGTGGAGTTTTTTGATATTCCATTAAACTGAAGTAAATAATTGGGTGTTCTGTGGTTATGACGTAAGAATGATGAATTGTGGTCTGGCAAGAATTCATCCATCTTGTTTAATATTGAGTTGATGAATGGTCTAGATTTCATTACATCAGCACGCATTGTGGCCATTCAGTAGTGGGAGGGCTTGTAATATTGAGCAAGTAGATTGGAAAATGAATTTTGAATCAGTTAAGTGCTGTTGTATGTGAAGTTACTTTGGAAAGAGAAACTATTTTCTGATTGATATTGTTATCTTCCAGCAGGACTCTTTAAAAGGTGGTAAGTGGAGCAATGGAGCTGAGATGACCGAGGAAGAAGCATTAGCAGAGCAGCAACGGATGTTTGCAGAGGCGCGTGCTAGGATGAACGGTGGGGCTATTTCTAACAAGCAGCCAGATGCTGACCAAAGTTTAGATAGCTAACTTTAGGACCTTTTTTTCTTGAAGCATGGGCAAGCACCTCTGACATCTGTCTGTGCTTCTAATTAGCTCTATTGTGTACAAAAGCCACTCACTAGTTTGCTGGCATATGTGGATGTGTTCTCCATTTGTATTCTATCTTATGAATCCATATTTGTAAGTCAATGTAATTAGTGAGAGTTCGTGAAAACCCTCCACTATTTAGAGTTACGTGTAAGTATTTAATTTACATTTTGTGTCTTTTATATACTAACAGCTCTTAGCTTGATTCTGACAGTAGCTACTACATTAGATTGTAACAAGTTATTCAGTATGTGGGAGCAATGGTGTTTCTGTCTATTTCTGTTACATTGATAAATATGCGAAATCTTAAAACAGCACGAGATGCAGTTGAACGATTGAATCGTAACTTAAGCTACCATGTAGTCCTGTCTGCAGCCGTTTCAGGGAAATTGATTCCATAGATAAATGTGTTGTTGGATAACGTTTTCAAATTATCGTGCCGTTCGTAGGGATGGAAAAAAATTTCGTCAAAGTTAGTTAGTATCTATGCGGATTATTTGTGATGAGGATGAGGATGAGGATGGAGATAAGTTTAATCTTTATGGCAATGGGGGAAGTTTCTATTTAATAAATGGGATAGGTGTAGGTTCTGATGGTTAAATTTTTATTAGTGTGAATTTATTTAAATATTTATGTATATATAAATATATAATAAAAAAATTAGTTTTGATATTAATATTTTTATGATTAGGATATTTTTTAGAGTTTAATTTAAGTATATTAATAGTATAAATTTTTTATATTATTATTTAATTAAAATTTTTTATTTGTATGATTATTTAAGTAGTGTTGATATAATAATTTATGATTGGATGTTTGTATAAAATTTGTATATTAAAAGAATATTAATTAAACCTTATTTTTAATTTTTTTTATATTTTATTTTTGATTTAGATTATGTTGAATTAAATAATGTTATAATAAATTATAAATATTTATAAATATTTTATTTAATTTTTTATATAAATTCATAAATATTTGTAAGAATTTAAATTCTCAAAAAAGTAAGGAATAAAAACTCACAACGGAAATTAAAATGGAGAGCAAAATTCTGAATCGGGATTGGAGAGAGAGGAAATGTCCCCACCCCATCGATATCCACTGCTATCCATGCTCCCTACTCCTCGAAAACAGAATCGTAATTCTGGTAATCACAAGTCTAAATGAGTTCTCGAAAGATTGTTTTGGGTTTAAATGTCTAATTTTCTTGACAGCGTAGTAGGGTTGAGTACTAGTGGGGCCAACATACAATAAGGTGTCAGTTCGTAGATACGTGTAATGTAGCCTTTGTAGCCAACATGAGCCATGAGAATTCAGTAATCCCCTTAAGATGATGTCACCATGGTGCACCTTTGCACTAGAAGACATGGATGCAGCAGAAGAGTGTGCTCCTCCTAAGAGCCATGTCGAGTTTCAACAGTGATGGCTTTGTGCCTTGTTTGTTTTCACTTTAAAATTTTCTTTTTCCTTTTTTAACCGTTTCGGGGCATCAAGTCAAAAGAGTTTAGTCAAGCACAATCCCCCTCCTTCTCTCTCTCTCTCTCTCTGCCCCACCAGAAAGTGAAGTAACAAACACATTGTCTCCTTAGATTCTTTTCTTTTCTATTTGAAACGCACTCTATCCCACTCTCTCTCCGCCTGATTTCCCATATCAGCTAGTGGGACTGCCTATGTTTCTTTTGTCAGGATTCCCTTGCACTCACTATATCAAGGAGAGGACATGGCTACAATTACAAAGAACCAAAAATTAATTAAGCACAAAAGCCCCAACATCTCTATCTCCAATAGTATAAAGAAGAAAACCAGACTCATTTTCCCTCTGTCTCACTGTCTCTCTCTACCTTCTCTGCTTTTAAAGCTTTGTTCCTCCCTTCACTAATGAAGACACTAGTCATGGACACAACAACAACAACAACAACCTCAAACTTAACAACCCCCTCTCAAGACATGTCCTCCAAGAGGCACTTCCACTGGACAAACAAGGTTGGAAATGAAGAAGAAGAAGGTGACGTAGTTCTTCCCACCTCCCAAACAATGTCCAAAATCATAGAGGAGGAGACAAAAGCAACAAAAGAAGAACAAGGTGACAAGGTTGTTCCAGGAACAACATCAACAACCGCAGCAACAGTAGCTACTTCACAAGCCGCTGCAAGGAGGAAGCTTCAGGCTGTGGCAATCTCCAAGCTTCGTTCTGTTCTCACTGTGTTTGGCAAGAGCCGTTCCAACCTACCCTTTGGCCTTGGCCCTCGTGTGGTTGGAACCCTCTTCGGATACCGTCGTGGCCATGTCCACTTCGCGTTCCAGAAGGACCCCACTTCCCAACCCGCGTTCCTCATCGAGCTTGCAACTCCAATAAGCGGTTTGGTTCGTGAAATGGCTTCTGGGTTGGTGAGAATCGCTTTGGAGTGTGACAAGGAGAAGGAAGGGGAGAAGAAGCACGTGAGGCTGCTTCAGGAGCCTATTTGGAGGACATATTGCAACGGGAAAAAGTGTGGCTTTGCCACAAGAAGAGAGTGTGGACCAAAGGACTGGGATATACTGAAAGCTGTGGAGCCAATCTCAATGGGTGCAGGTGTTTTGCCAGTGGGTAGCAACAGTGGAGGAGGTAGTGAAGCTGGTTCTGATGGTGAAGTCATGTACATGAGGGCAAGGTTTGAGAGGATTGTTGGGTCCAGAGACTCTGAGGCTTTCTACATGATGAATCCTGACAACAATGGAGCACCTGAGCTCAGTATTTATTTGCTTAGAGTCTAGCAGTGTCAATGGAAGTTCTGTTTGTTCAATTATACTTAGTTTCCCTCTTTTTTTTTTTCCTTTGTAGTTTTTGTTCTTTGTGGATTCTGGGAACAGTAGGTTATTTATTCCTATACTACTTTGTTTAGCGCTTCAAGCATGGAAATGGAGGCCTAGTCCTCTGCAAGGTTGTTCCTTTTTTTGTTTTTGTCCCTTCTTCTTCATGGAGATGGAGGAAGTGGGGTTTCTGTTTTTTTGGTAGAATAGGCGGGTAAAGGCAAAGAGGAGGGGGAAAATGGTGGGCAACCAATAGGCAATACTTTACAGCATGATGGTGGGGTGGGTCATGAAAGGTGTATATGTATAGTTTTCTTTTCCAATCCTTTAATTAGTGATATGAGACCGGAGGTTAATGCTAATCATGATTGTCTTTTGCATTTTTATTTGGTTTTGATTACCTTTAGTGGCAATTTCATCATTGCCATCTTGTTTGTTTATTCCAATTGGTGAAATTTGCCTTCTTTGCACTGTACTCCCCCACGCCCTCTTTTTCCATTTTTCCCCTTATATGCTTAATCTTATTTGCTAGCTGATTCAATTCATTCATTATAATTAGAAGTGCTGCTTGCACTTCTGAATATTTAAGGGTCCATGCCTTATGTTCCAATTATGAGGGTTTATGTTGGGACTCCATCTCTCTTCACAGACCATCACTGCACTTGTGGTCTAGCTCATTACTACAAACTAATAATATTTCATAATATCTTCTGCTTACTTTGGTTTGGATTCTGTTATATCAGTTTTGTTCTTACATATTCTTCTGCAAATGATACTTTGTTTGCTTTTGGGAAGGGGAAGATTGCCAGATGAGAATCTCCTCCCCCCCTTCCACCTGTCCTTTTGTGTGTCTATTGGATTATAACTTCATTATTATTTGGTTTGAGTGCCCTTTCATTTGTTCTGTTTCCTTCCATGCCCTTCTTCCCTTGTTTAGCTTGGATCCTTTGCCAGCATGTTCCTTCAATCCAACAAAATTTCAGTATTTGGTCCAAAAAGTTAAGATTGTTCCAATCATTGCTTTTTTGCACAATTTAGTTTGTGAAGTGATCCCGAATAATTTTATTTTTTTTTGGTTAATGCCTAATCATAGAAGTCATAAAAAGCAATGTAAAAAAGAAAAAGAAAATCCGTAGTCAGTTACTAACAATCTGACAACAGACTTCATCTTTCCCCCCCTTTTCCTTTGTTTATACACTCAGCCATTAGCTTTTCCTCTTGTTGACTGCTTTTCTTATGTTTGGCCTAATTCAAATTTGTAACATTCTCACCAGCTATATGACTCATTGTAATTTGTGCTGCCTGAGTCTTAAAGTGTAGACTATATAGCCCACCACCTAGAACATATGTGACCACAACCATATTATTTAATCACCAAAAAGAAAATCCTTCACCTGGATAATTTGATCATAATAGTGATCACCCTTTTTACCTTTCCCCTCTCCTAGTTTTCAGGCTTTAACAATTTCCTACTATTTCCTGTAACTTACCAGAGAAAAGAGTGGAGATGAGGATATGTGGCTTACAGCTTGAAGAAAATCAATCTGTTAAGACGCCTTTCACCGAAACCGAAGTTGTTGTTTTTAAAATACAAATTTTATCATCTAGTCATCATTCTTCAAAAGATATTAAAGCTAATTGCTTCACATAAAGTTTAGCTACTGATTTATATCATTATTGCTCTAATTAGTGCACCAAAACCCCCCCAATCCCCACTGAAAAACAAAACAAATAACAAAGTGATAGAAGAAGAAATTAGAACAATTCATTAAGGTTGTCGGTGGTGCATCACTACATCTTCACATGTCATTGCAAAGTCCATCTTATCCGAGCTTTTACATATTTAATTGTTGGGTTTATGTGGTCCTTACTTGTCAACCAGCTACAAGCTTGATGACTAACTAAATTTATTTCAACAAAAAGAGACCAATTAAAGTATGTATGATCCACCCTGATGGGTGAGAAGGGTGGGACTGCGTGCAAATCAAGTTATAATTGTAGAAGCACCTCAGGTTGATGTCATACAGTCAAAGTTTATTGTGTGTTTTCTTTTTTACACCAGGTTTGAACTTTGATTGACTAAGGTAGGGGATGCTCATGCAGATAAGCTAAGGCTCACAGGTTGCATACATTAAAAATAATGGTTCCAAAGCACCACCGCCTATCTTCCTATGGGACAGCAGCTGTTTTGGGGTCTACTTGAATGGCAGTTGATTTCATAAAAAGATTCCAACTGTGAATGAAATGTAGGCTCAGAAAATTTCACAGCACACCTTGGCTGGACCCAGGAAAATTCGTTTGGATGATTTTGTTCTGCACAGAAAATTAGAAATGAATGAGCATCACTGTCCAGTGTAATGTTGTGATTAGTTTCTTTGGTCTTTTGGCAAGAGTTTTCTTATCTTGGATACACTTACAATTAAGAGATATTCCAACAACTAGAGATCTTTCCAACCTATAGATGCATGAAATTTCATTGAGATGTGTAATTACTTTTATTTAACAAGTAATTGAAAAAAAAAATCTAAAGAGAAAATACTCGCGCTTAAGTTCATAGTTACACTATCTTTGTCAGATTTCTCACAGGTATCTTTCATTAGAGGTAGTCCTACTCATAAGAGTTTAATGCCATACTAATCATATCACAGCTGTAAATTCCTATATCACACATTAATAATATGATAATCACACATTTCAATAGCACGGATGTTAATCCATGCATCATTTCTAACCTCATGTTCGTGTGTCTTTATCTTAAAAACATAAAATAAAAATATAGCATGTGAATTATTTTTCTGGTAACCATACATTTAGAAGTTACTTTGATCAATGCTATCTAAATAACAATCATGATGCTAAAATTATTTTTCATTAAAAAGGTCCCAAAGAATTTTTTTTTTTTTTTGTATATCTTTCAAACGTGAATTATGTCACTACAAATTATTTTTATCTAAAATTAAGTTAATCCAAAATCATTTCTCCAAACTCTAATTCAATCGCACACTAATACAACTTGCCGGCAACTCTAGAACCCTGTGGATACCAGCACAATGAGCTAGAGCTTATCGATAATATTATGAAAGACATGCCTTCAGAACTTACATATTGCTCGAATTTCAAACTGCAACTAACCGCTCCGAAAAATTTTTATGAAAATAACAAAAACGATCATCCAAATGTTAAATGGCCAAAATTTTAGGGGAACAATAACAAAAAAGTGAACATCCAAAGGTGCAATTTGCTCCCATTGGCATTTATTTATTCATAAAGTCTGCTGTTTTTGGGGTAATTAATTTCGTGCAAGAAAACCTCACTTAGATGTGCCAATGTAACGTATTATTGTATATTAATCCTCTCATATTAACTTTTGATTTTCGAGGTCTCTTTAACTCTTTGTTTTTTTATATTTTTTATTAAAAGAAAATAATTCTTAAATAAATAATAAAATTATACAAATAAATAAAAATATTTTTTATTCAAAATATTTAATAACAAATAAATATTTTTAACAAATAATATTTCGTATAAAAATAGCTATTCAAAAGAATATAAAAGATTTAAATAATAATTAATCATTAAAATATATAAAAAGTAAACAACTAATATTTAATATAAATAAATATATATATATATATATATATATATATATATATATATATATATATATAAAAGCAATATTAAAATAATAATAAATAACAAATAAATATTTTAATTATAAGTTTTATTTTTAAATTGAATTTTAAATCATTAATAAAATATAATTTTATTCTTTTTATATATTATGAAAAAGTACATTAAAAAAATATTAAAATGTATAAGAGAAAGAGGATACTATATATTTGTTGATTTTTATATTTTATTAAAATGAAAAATAGTAATTAAAAATATTGAAATAAATAATAAATAAAATTTAATATAAATTTCAATTTTAAATAATAAAAATAATTTTGATAATAATTATAATCATAAGTTGATATTCAAGAAAAATATTTATTATTGTTAACTATTAACTTTTTATTATATTATATTTTACCTCATACATTACAATATATATAAAATGTAATATCTTAAAGAATGTTATACCAAATATTATATCATATTAAAATCTTTATACTATTAGGTTTTATATTATCAAGCTTTATGGGCTGTAAAAAAAAGTGCAACTCCTTATATATAGCTTAGTAGTCATAATCATAACTTAGGAGTGTACTGCCATTTTGATAGAGTAGTTACGACTTGTTTTCTGTATTTTCCTAACCGATTCCCTGTAACAATCAGTCAATCACCAACCCGATCGCTATTAAATTTGCAAGTGTATCTGCCACAAATTCAAATGTTGATTATCCAACTTCTGTTATCATTATGCATTATTTTCAAGGATGATTGGATGTTTAAGTCCCCATCATGGATACAACATATAATGGTCACCAAAACATCCACGTTGCTTCTACAATAATTAAAACAAGTGTATTAATTAATCTTGTCATACTCAGCCAACCTTGTCGAAACTCAAATCAAATATGAAAAGAATGAGTTCTAAAATTGACCTAAACAGAAGTACATGGCAATATCAAGCCTAACACAAATTCATTCAAGGAACACCACTGGTTTTTAAAAAAACTATTAAAAGTATAGGTTTATCTAGGTTGAAGAAACAATGAATGTAAGTATAATAATATAGATTTTGGAGTTTTCTCCAAGAGCTTTTGATAGCCTAAAATTAGTGAAAATGGTACACAGTTAAGGGAGTTGGTGAATGAAGAAGCATGGGAAGGACACACACTTGGGGTCTGCAGCTGACAGCACTAAAATCCTTATTCCTTTGAGCAGAGACATAAAAGATGGCCATAAAGGAGGAGCATATCAAGCTTGCAGTGATCTTTCTATAACACTGAGCTTCCCTGTGTTCTAGCAACTTCTCGTCCACTCCTTTGTAAAGCACTTTAAATATTGGCTTTTTGACGAGCAAAACCAGGCTGTATAATGTAATCAAAGATGCACAAGCATCAACAATACAAACAAGAAAAATGGATAAGTTGGCTACATTGGTTATATAAAAAGGGTAAGGACTAAGGAGGAAAGAATCACCATACCTGAAGAAGCATGGATGGAGGAGGTGCAGTAGTAGGTTCAGGAATGACATGGCTTCTAGTTTTTCTGCCATTTAGTGTAGCAACTGATGGGCTGTTAGTTGTGGTTATGTCCCAAAAGCTTCGTTTCTTGGCAGTTGGGGCTGGTGATCGAAACCGATGACTTGGACTCTTCAACTCACCATTGTTTGGCTCCTTTGACCTTAGGCTAGCCCTGGTCACCACTCTTTTCCCCACTTCTTCTACTGCTGCTGCTGCTGCTTGATTTCCACCCTTTTGCGATAGCTCGCGAATAAGATCATCTTTTTGCTTTAGGTGCAAGCTATGATCTTTCTTCATTCTCTCTATCTCTGCCTCTAGTGCTTTCACAGTCCGGTTAAGTGTTCTGACAGCTAGCTCAGCTCCCTTCTTCTTGTTGGACTCTGGAGTGAAACAGGTTCCAGCCAGGAAAGAGGATCTAGTCCTTCGTTTTTCAATTGGCTGCGCAGATGTTGGAGGAGTGGAAAGAGCTGTAGCTGAAGGTGGTGTTGGGGAGGAATGTGCAGCCAAGGAGTGTGCTTGGAGAGTCAACAGCTTCTGTTGCTGTCGTGCTAGCTGCATCCTTAATTCACGATTCTCCTTTTGCAGCTCAAGTACCAGCTTGGCCTGGTCAGTTTCTGTCTCAGGCACTGGCAATGGATCCTCATTTGCATCACTTACCTGTATCCACACATGTAACAGATTACCTTAGTCAATATCATCACAAGAATATGATTAGTTTATGATGACACATATTTGGTGAGACTAGCTTGAAATGGTAAGAGGATTCAACCTTTGCCCGAATCTCCTTGGCTCTATCAGCCCAGTGAACGGTGTTCTGTGTTTCACCAAATGAGAGATTACTTGGGCTTATGTTTGCAATCATGACAGTGTTACAAGTTCCTCCTAATGAGTCCTTAAGGAGTTGAGTGAGTTTTGAATTTCGATATGGTATGTGTTTCTTGCCTTCCACAAGAGCATTTATGCAGCTACTTAGTGCAAGGAGAGACCGGTTTATGTTGGCACCTTCAAGAGATCTAAGTGTTCTTTGATCCGTGGCAAGAGCTCTCTCTGACCCTGCAAGATCAATTAGTGAGAGCTTGCCCACACGGTTAACAATATTCATTGCAGCATCTCTAACTCGGTATTCAATCACAACCTGGATGTAACAAAATAAAATGGATTTTGTTAGTAAGAAGAACATGTCACAATCACAAGAGTCAATTGATCGTGCATTTTTCCTCAAAAAGCTTTATGTTACCTGCAAAATTGCATGGGAACGTGAGGATGTTTCATTTGCACGAGTTGGTTCAGTGGTTCTATTCTGATTTCCTTGTTGAAGCAATGCCATCACCTGAAACAACCATAGAAAGAAAAAAAACCGGCCCCGGCCGGGGGGGGGAGGGATGCTCAATAAGGTTCAAATTCAAAACACCTGTTTAAACTTAGAATTTACTGAAAGGGTTCAGAATATTACTTCATCTGTAGAATAAGCTCTATATTGTGTAAGACCTGCCGCTACAATCCCCTATAACATAGTTCGACAATTTATCATCAGATATCATTCAATTGTAGAAATTCAAATATAAGGTCAGTGCATTCTTAACATGCTTATCAAAAGTTTGTCATATATTAGCCAAATTAAACCGTATCCTGAATTACATGATATCATCATAATCATTGTTGCACAGGTAACAAGCAATACCATAAACAATGGCATTAATTAAACACATCAGCACTGCTTGGAGGACATACAATCACATATCACAAAAACTCCATAACAACTTTCAGCACACAGTAACTATAAACTTCCAGTAATGTTTTGTTAAATAAGAAGTTACTATCTTGCAAGGTAAGGAAGTGAACCTGTTTATCTTCTCTAAGAACAAGAGGCCTTCCAGGGGAAAGCAAATCCCTGACTGTTTCATTGTAAACCTCGAGATAGGACAGATGAACCACATGGTTCCCATCACAACTTCTCTGCCTGATTTTAGTGAAGAGGTCCTTGATTGCCAAAACCATCACCCCTGGATTCTCTACTGTGCCAAGCATTGTGTAAGTTTTCCCAGCTCCTGTGGCACCGTAACAGAAGACTGACCCATTCCTCCCTTGCAGAACTGCTTCCACAAGTTCTGAGGTCCTGAAAAATGTAACGTCAATGCAAACCCCCTCCATCAAATACAAATTACTGCTAGACCAATAAGATTCTTGAATGCATGCTGGATAATATTAAGCATGGAATTGTATAGGCACACTCATCTACAATGTTTTGAAGCAATTCATATATAGAATCAAAGTTAAGGACACGCCATATGATAGGTCATCCTGCAAAAGTTTCTATAGTGCCAGCTATTTAGGTTTTCCATAGCTAGGCCTCAGTTTCTTTTTAAAGTTTTTTTCCCCCCAAAAAGCTGCATCAAGAAATATTTAATTATAAACTGTTTTGAATTCAAAATAGGCTAATCCGAACACACAATTAGTTTCCAAGTAAAGACTAAAGTAGAAGCAACATCCCAAATGGTGAACTTTGATGGTAGTATCAATGTAACAATCTTAAGGCAAGAACATTTGCTTAAACCTACAACTCTTTCCTCTATGGTACTCACAGCAATGAAGGGATTAACATTAATAAATGAAAATGCAGCACCTGTCAAAACAATAAGCTGGAAAAATACAATGAAGTCAAAAACAAAACAGACACACAACACCACATCAGAAAAATTCAACTTTCGAAAATGGCAACTACAGCAACTCTTACCATAAAACCATTGATTCCAATTCAATAGCACAAAACATCAAATTAATGAAATTCCATACCAAAAAAAGAGACTCACGTAGTGGAATAAACTTCTTGCTGAGTAGCCGAATCCGGAAACGCAGCATCAAAGGTGAAATGCCTTCCCCGGATCCTATTGAGCCTGAGATAATCGTTCTCGTTTGCAAACTCCGTGAGATAAACGTCACGTCGATTCACGATCCTCACACAGCACCTCGAACCAGCTTCCTTCTCCTTCTTGTTCATAGGCCTTAACCTGACAAACACAAGGATCCTGCTCCCACCCTTCCTACCCTGCTTCTCCGAAACCCCCTCCACCACTCTCTCCTCCGCCACCAACGGCGGCGCCACCGCCCCCATCGACAGCTTCCGAGCCACGCTGTTCGAACCCGAATCTGAACCCGAACCTGAAACCGTTGTTGTTGTTGTTGAGGCCTTTCTTTGGCACGAAAACCCGACAATTCGATCAGCACCAACAACAACCATGTTTTCCTTTGAATCATCGTCATCATGGCGTGGTGGTTGAGGCAACACGAACGTTCTTGTAACGGCCGAATTCGGAAAGTTGTGCATTTTGTTCTCTCTCATGATCACGCTCTCTGTTTTCCTCTGTTCCTTTTCTTTGTTCTGTTCTTGGGGCCTCAAAGATGGGTTCTTGAGAGCTTGAGATGCTTGCTTCTGCTGCTCGTACAAGAGTGTGAGTGCTCTGAGCTTCTCCTTGAGGCCGTGGTGAGGGTTCCTCAGCCGCTGCATTGGCCGGTCCGGTTCGTCCTGAACCGGGTTCGGCGTCATCTGAGACCGTGTTGAAACCGGCATTTTTTTCTTGTTGAGATTGTTCACTTGTTGCTATGTAGACATGCCCAGAAGATTCTGCGATCGACCCAGATGATGGAACGGGTCGGTGAACCTTAAAGTTGGAAACTTTACGGGGAAGAACGCGAGGGTGAAGCTGAAGCTGAACACTGTGCAGCTAGCTGAAGAAGAAGAAGAAGAAGAAAGAGTAGACGAACACTGTGTGTGACTCTGTGACTCTGTGATTTGGAATTTGATTTGCGTGAATCTGAGACGTTGGTTTAGGAAGGAAATCGACGACTACTAGTTAGTGACTCGGTATTTTGAAGGTGGGTGATATTGGAACTTAGGTTTTTGCTAGTTGCACACCTTGGTCTTTGGGTTGTGTTACTAGAACTGGTTGACTTTTTACCAGTTTAGGAGTGGAAGTAGTGAAAAGTTGGAGTGGGTGTTTAGATCTGAAATTTGAATGGTTTTGTTATGTAACGGTCAAAATGCCAGCACCCAAAAAGGCCAAAACGGTTACCTATTGAGTTGTGTGGTGGTCCAGTTTGGATATTTCCTAATGCACGGGAATCTCATCTTTAGCATAAATGAGGAATTTAATATAGATAGCTAACCTATGTTTCTTCTTATTTTTTTAATACGGAAGATATGATAGAATAACGTGAGTAAATAAGGAGTGTGTTACATGGTAGAGCTTAGGTGCACGATAAGAGGAATCAATGAATCATGCAGGCAAGACATAAATAGTTCTTTATGTTGATCACCTGCACTGCTTCTAGACCTGAACTTTGCAAATTGAACTCATGACTTGTGTGTGCCAAGAAAACATGATTTGCCTAATTAATTGGTTTAGCCACACTCGCACCAAACTTGGTGAAAAGTCAGCCTCTGAGCACTAGACCATGAATCAAGACTAATTAATGGTAGCATATTCAGCCCATTTTTTGCCCATGTGGCCCATCTTCGGAAAAATCATGATATGGTACCATAGTTCTTTCACAAATTTGTCCTGTTTTATTCTCGTTTTTGTTTGTAACTTTATCCTCTGAACAAGGAAGCTAATTACATTATGATATTTCTCTCTTTCTCTCTCTTCCCATCATAAACTTATTTTATTGCACCTTATTGAGTTTATCAAAGGTGTCATTGAACTTCGAAGCAAAGCAACTCACGTGATTACATTATTAATTAAAAATCTTACCCTGAAGAGTGCGGGAAATTCTAATTGTTTCCACATAAATCCACCGGTAATGATCCTTCTGGAAGGGAAGAAAAAAAATCTTTCAGGAAAGAATTTGTCGGGGAGTACATTTTCAAAATTTGTTTTAAATTGAGGGAAGAGGCATCATGGAATATTAGCTATGTATACTAATTGCAAAATCATAATTCATAAAATGAATTACACGACACTTGAATGCTACCATATGTTAACTGAGTGAGAAGCGAGAGATAATAATAAACAATCATGCCCTATAAAAATAATAATTGTGCAGATATGATATAATTTTGTTGTTATGCATTTTTTGTTACGAATAAGTAATCTCACTATTTTTGTGGAACGTATTGATCCATTGAATAATGATTACTTAAATGTATTATTTTCACATCCATCGATTGGTTATCTGGTGGACCTTCGTTACCAAACAAATGCTTTAGAGGCTAATTCTGTTTGTGTTTCCTTTCGGCTTCTGAGAAAAAAACATTGATGAAATGCAATGGGCCAACAATGTTGTTGACTGCGATGCTATTGCTGCTAATGTGAAGTGAGTGGAATATAATTAAGCGCAGTGGTTATTATGAAGATTGTGACCAAATTCAGCTTATTGCCTTTGAGGTGATGACATGAACTAGTGCAACTAGATTATGAGAATTTTCGTGTGCACATAATGGGGTATAAATCTTCATCATTATGTTTCCTTTTTATTGTTTTTCCCCTCGTTGCTCTAGTTTTCTGCTATATAATGTCCCCTTCCTGTCCTTGTAATGAGTATCAATAATTAAAGATGAACTGACTGTTAACAAATGTCCTGCCGCGTACTATTTTCTTTTTCATAATTAAAAAAAATAGATCTTATCCGCTATTTTATAGTTGCATTTATGCATTTTAAATTTCATTCTGAAAATAATAATAAGAGAGCTTTAAAAAAATAAAAAGGTAAGCATTAATAACCATCGGATTTGAACTTACGGTATATATGGGCTCCTCACAAAAAGATTACTTCTAATGACTTTTTTCCTTTGGTTGAGGGAGAAGGAGAGGTGGGGGGGATCGAGATAAGATTCGGCGTGCCCTTCAACGAGACACCATCATCAGACCACTGTGACTTGGGCCTCAAGTGCCAGTTTTTTGAGGCCTTTTTGTGCGACTTAATTTTGGTTCTTTTTCTTGTTGGGTCATAGAAAAAAGCATTTATTTATAGGCCCAATACTGGAATTTAGTCCTAGCGTAGCCCAACTGAGAATCCAAGTATATAACCCTTGAGAGTTTTTTGTCCCAAAAAAAAGGCATGGCCAACTTGTCAAATAGTCCATATCTTCATCCAATTCCCTTGATCCCATGTGAATCCAACAAATCAGATCCCCCACAAAAAAAATGTCAACTAAAAACTTGACCAAAAACAAATGGGTAAAAAAAAAAAAAAACAAAAACCCGCCACGCACGTACCCCAAAAAAACCTGCGACTAGGGTTTAACGCGATAGAGAAGAAGAAGAAGCGAAGTAGGTAAAGTGACTCTGAGCTTCTGCAAGAACCAGGAGCAGAAGACAAGCTTCAAGTCTCAACCATGTTCGTGAATGAAACCAAAAAGATGAAGAAGAAGAAGAAGAAGCACGACAAAAAAAGACCTCGGAATTCCGAAACAGAGGACCAATCAGCTGAACCCCAACAATTGCATTCAGACTCCGTGGAAAACAATGAGAATAAGAAGAAGAAGTTGAAGAGCGTGGAAGAAGAAAGCGAAGTTGAGAACAAGGGTGAAAACGAAGAAGAGGAAGAAGAGAGGAGGGTGAAGAAGAAGAGGAACAAGGGTGGTGGTGGTTCTGGAATAATGAGCAACGAGTCATTCTCTTCTCTGGGGTTGTCCGAACCAACTTCCAAGGCCATTGCGGACATGGGGTTCGAGTCCATGACTCAGATTCAAGCGAGGGCCATCCCACCGCTTCTCGTAGGAAAAGATGTTCTTGGTGCCGCAAGAACTGGTTCTGGAAAAACCCTTGCTTTTTTGATCCCTGCGGTGGAGCTCTTGTACAATGTTCAATTCACCCCTCGTAATGGTGCTGGTGTTGTTGTCATATGCCCTACCAGAGAGCTTGCAATTCAGGTGGGGGTGTGAAAATTGTGTTATTTGTCGCTATTTTTTATTTTGGTTTTTGTTTTGTGGTTGTGTGGATTTGTTTGTTTGTTTGTTTGTTTGTTTTAGACTCATGTTGTGGCCAAGGAACTTCTCAAGTATCATTCGCAGACTCTTGGATTGATTATTGGTGGCGCGGCTAGGAAAGTTGAAGCTGAACGCATTGCTAAAGGGTTGAATCTGTTGGTAGCAACACCTGGTCGTCTTTTGGATCATCTTCAGAATACAAAAGGGTTCATATATAAAAACTTGAAGGTAAATTGTGGGTCGCTCATACTATTGTTTGTGTTTCTTTCCTTTTGTTTTTTTTTTTGTTGTTGAACTCGTTATGGTATGGACATATTTTTCTACTTATACTGACCAACAATGGCAATGCTAGTATGGTAGTGTATGTTTATCATGTCTTTAGGTGATTGTAATGATTTTTGAGTGTAATATGCCCATTAGTAATCTGAGCATTTGTGGTTTACTAATTCATGGCCTGTATAAGGGTCATCTATACAAAATACACATTTGGTTGAAGTCCTTGCCATACAAGGTTTTCAATTGGAAGTTTTTTCATCATGTATTTTTGTTTATATTTTGTGTTTGCATACCTTCCAATAGTGTCTGTAAGTCTTCACTTTTGCTGGTAGCTCTTGCCACCTGCTCAGTCTCATCTGGTGTTCTTTCTGAGGAAACCAGAAAGTCTCATCTGGTGTTCTTTCTGAGGAAACCAGAAAAAAACCAAAAGGAAAGTAAAGCCAACTTGGTTTCAGACTTGAATGACTATTTAGTGCTGAAATGTTATGATAAACTCTGGTGTTGGAGGCTTTTGTGTTTTATTGTTTTGGACTTAAGGCTCTTGAACTTAGGGTCATTCATTCAGATATCTGGAATATTAGTAGATGCTTGCGTCTGTAAGTGCAGATTGTGGCTCTTCTCTTACTCTGGACTCCTGCATCATTTGGCAGTGCCTCATGATTGATGAAGCTGACAGGATATTGGAAGCTAACTTTGAGGAGGAAATGAAGCAGATTATTAAGATCCTTCCGAAGGTACTGCAATTTGTTTCTCTTTTCTCTTTCCCCCTTTCTGATCATGCATGATGTTATGAATCTTGAAATTGCTTTGTGTCCACCCTATTTTCCACATGTGGATTGGATTACTGACCGGAAAACATCTAACAAAAGAAGACTTCAGCAACTAAAATTTATCAGTATTGCTATAGTCTATTCTTTATGACATTACTGTTGAGGGAAAAAAATAAAAATAAAATTATGAATTCTGCATAAGAGTCTGTCGACGCTGAATGTCAGCAGCTGCTTGTGGTTAACTTGTACGTTTCCAAGAAATACTGGTTTTCTTCCTGAACAAATAAATTGTAATTTTTTCTGATTGTTATATGTGGTTGAGTACCAGCACCTCTTGTAAAGGTTCTACATATGTTTGGTCATCTAGCTTCAATGTTTTAAATACGGGTTAAGGTTTTTAGCTGAGATATGGCTGCTATAATTCCCATTTAGTTTTGCTTGTATCTATTGATGCTTATTAAAGGTAGCTTCTATACATTTATATGTAGTATGTGGTTCTAATATATCCGTGGCTATGGCTAATTGATCTTTTCTCATTGAACAGAATAGGCAAACAGCACTATTTTCAGCTACACAAACGAAGAAGGTTCGTTCTTCATTTTCCATACTCCATCGTGTTCTTTCCTAGAAACAAAATTCTAATTCCAGAGGTTTTTTGCAATCCACTTTCAATTCTTAATAGTTTTCATGTAGTAGAGGTTGATACTTGATAATACATGGTATACTTGAAAGTGAGAATATGGTTCTTTCTTCATATTTTTTCCCACATATAAATGCTGAATTTTTGTTCAATATACTAGAATCTGACACTTGATAATATGTGCTGTGTACTTGAAAGTGCAATAGTAGGGAGAAGGAAAGCATATTGATTGCTTATTGTTTTGGCTCTGAATAATATTTTCCTCCTAAACTACAGGTTGAGGATCTTGCACGCTTGTCATTTCAGACACCTCCTGTTTATATTGATGTAGATGATGGGAGAACCAAGGTGATGTCTCCCCACTTTATTGTAGTCTTTGAACTTTGTTCATCAGCATTATCATAGCACCTAACAAGATCCTCATCCATGTAGGTCACAAATGAAGGATTGCTGCAGGGTTATGTTGTTGTTCCCTGTGCCAAGCGATTTATTGTTCTCTATTCCTTCTTGAAGAGACATCAGTCAAAAAAAGTGATGGTCTTTTTCTCTTCATGCAACTCTGTCAAATTCCATGCAGACATTCTTAATCTCATCCATTTGAATTGCTCAAGTATTCATGGAAAACAAAAGCAGCAGACCCGCACAACTACCTTCTTTGACTTCTGCAAAGCAGAAAGGGGAATCTTGCTCTGTACTGATGTTGCTGCTCGTGGACTTGACATACCTGCTGTGGTATATTCATTTTTCTTATCAACTTACTTCAATATTTCTGAATGGAAAAAATATGATTCACTTGTATGAGACTTTTAAGGTTTCCCCCAACCCTTAATATTTTGCTACCTTTTTTTGTGTGTAGGACTGGATTGTGCAGTATGATCCACCAGATGAACCAAAGGTGATTCCTTTTCTTTTATTGACTGGTCAATATCCCTTTTTGTTTGTTTCATAGCATTCTTGTATGCCGATGTACAATATAACATATGTTTTATACTGCTACTAGGAATATATCCATAGGGTTGGTAGAACAGCTCGTGGGGAAGGTGGAAGAGGAAATGCTTTGCTTTTCCTGATTCCTGAAGAATTACAATTTCTTCGCTATCTAAAGGTCAGTTTCTCTCTCTCTCTCTCTCTCTCTCTCCTTATAACAGAATGGGATAGTAAGCAAGCTGATGCTGAATTACAATTTAGGAGTTTCTAGTGTATGCATTTACTTTATATGAGAAAGTAGGGTTCCAAAATAAATTACTTGAGGAAACCTTGTACTATGATGCCTAGAATTAATATAATCTGGAGGCAGTGGTTGCTAGTTCCCCCATGACTCCACCCTGTTTTTATGAAAAATTATTCTTTGCTTATCTCAAACTTACTCTCAATCTCAGGCAGCTAAGGTTCCTGTGAAAGAGTATGCCTATGATGAAAAGAAGGTGGTGAATGTACAGTCTCACCTGGTATACATTCCTTGTTCCACATGTTTCAATTAAAATTTTGTTTTAGTAAGCAACTGCAGCTTATATGGCAAAGCGCCATCTGTACTGTGCAGGAGAATTTGGTAGTCAACAATTTCTTTTTGAACAAGATGGCTAAAGAAGCTTATAGATCATATCTATTAGCATACAATTCACATTCTATGAAGGATATATTCAATGTTCACCGCCTGGATTTGCAGGTGCAGCTTTCACCTTATTTTTTTGTTTATGATTATTTTCATGATTTCTAGAACTATATGAATGTCTATGTGTACGAGATACAGTAACTAAGTTGATCTAGGTAAGTTTGTGTGTACATATACACTAATTCCATGCCTGTCATTTTAAATCATCTCCCACTATGAGTTCTTATCTTTTCCTTTCATTTGGTTCAAAAATTTCAGTATAGGGGCAAATTGAAATGGTTCATCAACAAGAATAAATTACTGGAATAAGAATAATCAAAGTGGCAACATAAAGGTTAAAGAAGGATTTTTGTGTTTGTGTTCCTTTTTAAAGCCTTAAAGGGATATGACGTTAGACATTTGCAGGTGAAGTCCATCAAATGCTATAGACTCTGATAGGATAGATATGGGTAGTTGCGAAATTTTTCATTCTGCAATGTTATTGGTAGCCTTTCCTTGTTTCCCTTAATAATTAAACATACATACAAGGGGAAGGGGAAGTGCAGTCTTGAGACAATTATTTCATGTTGTCTTGTGCATACTCTTGTGCATTGAATGGTAGTATGGTAATGGAAATAATCATAGATCTACTAAGATGAGTTAGTGGTAGATAAACATCACACTTGTTAGACTTATTTTCAAATTATTTGAATGGTAAATCATGTTGAATATATATTGCATACAATATCATAATACCAATTGCTGTACTTGGGCAGGCCGTTGCTGCTTCTTTCTGTTTTTCAAACCCGCCAAATGTGAGTCTGAACATAAACAGCAGTAAGCAAAGGAAGAAAATGCGTAAAGTTGATGGAAGTAGACATGGATTCAGCGACAGCAATCCTTATGGAAAGAGAGGTGCTGATGATAAGCGGCAATTTGTGAGGCATTAGTGGCAGCTGATGCACCACTGCTTTGTATAATAGTTGCTGTTTCTTCCCATCTCCCTCCCACACCCACAAAAAGTTTTGGTAGGACCCCCCAAGTTTATATTATTATCAGATGAATTTTGTAACTTAGTCAAAGAACATTAGATTATTCAAGGCATCAGAATTTTTTCTTCAATTCATCAACTGTAATATTCGACATGACATTGGTTTCCCATCATGTTTCATCATCAACTTTCATAAGTAGCTTATGAAAAGCAACAGCAATACTATACCGAGTCAAACTGATCAATTTTTTGGCATATTATACGTGTGTTTTCTTGATACATTTATTTCGCTGAAGTGAAAGGAAAATCTTGGTTATAGATATATAATTTTAAGTCCTTTCCGCCAAATTGTCACAGTCGTACTGGTTTATTTGATTTTAAACTGATGTGTAAAAATAATTCATCATGCATAGTTATATTATTAAAAATTTTTAAGTTTCTTTTATTTTTTTGGTTTGAAAAATATTTAATTTTTATAATAATTACTTAAAAATTTTACATAATACAATATTATATTATAATTTTTTTTTACATTCATTCAATCATATATTATGATTTTTGCTTTTATTACCTTAAAAGTCATGTATATATAAGTATATGATATGATTAGAATGTATAAGTATATGATATGATTAGAGGTAGTGTAAAATGTATTAAAATTAATTTCAAATATTATTGATTGATGGTATTAAATTCTTACATTGACGGAAAAGAATGTTTTTTTTTTCTTTAAAAAAAATAATCTAAGATTTTTTATTTATAAAATTTTTTATAGTACTATCCACTTCTTATCTAAAAATGAATTGGAAGAGAACTCACTTTGGAGTTTGGACCTGTTAGCTGTGTATTTTTCTTTGGCAGTAAGTTTGGAATTAGTTCCATACGAGTGTCTGATTAGACATGAATCTTCTAAAGACCGCAGAAGATGGTTATTGATTTTAGGCTTAAATATATTTTTAGGCTTTAAAAATATTGTGAATTTTGATTTTAATTCTTGTAAAAAATAAATTTTGGTTTAGATTCAAACATTTTTAAAAGCATTTAGTTTAAACCCCTACTATTATTTTGTTTTGTTTTTGGTCTATTTATCAAAGTAATATGTTTGTTTCAAATTCCTAAAAAATTTTGATAATTTGGTTTAAATCTTTTAGAATATTAGTTTTAGCTTCTTGAAACCAAATTATGATAATATTTCAAGGACTAAAACCAAATATTTTGAAAATGTTTTTTTAAAAAATGTTTGAACTTAAACCCAAAAAAATAAAATTTATAGGAACCAAAATCAAAATTCATAATATTTATAAGGATAAAAAATATATATTAAACCTTGATTCTACTACAAAATCAGGGATTATGATATCGGTATCAGCTTTCATTAAATTCGGGATAATTACTTCATAATATCATCAATTCATTATTAGAAATAACATCATGTTCAAGAAAGAAAAATCAAAAAGAACATCTCATAATCACACATACACACACACACATATATTAAACAATTAATTCTCTAATAGCGGTTCAAATTATACGCTTTATTATGATGTGCACCCCAAGATCTTAAAAAAAACTACATATCGTGAAATGCAATGCCTACAAACGTAAATCAGGATGACTCCTGGCAAAAGTCACTACCCTAAAGAAATGATGTCTTGATGACATTAACGAGTAATGGAGTCCAATCCCTCCAACCCTATTATGACCAAAACAACAACTAACCCGATAAACTCCAATAAAAAAGGCACCTAGAAACACATAAACCTAAGGTCCAATGACACAAAAATTAATCAAGCATAAAGGAGGCCGAAGAATGACAGAACAAAAAGAGCCGAGGTTGTCATGCTCATAGGATTTATTTCAGCAGCTCCACCTTTGGAATTAGAATGTGGTTGAGTTGCATTGACATCCTCAAATTGGGGTGCGGGTGCTAGCTGTGCATGCACGTCCAAGACCTTGATGATCATCTTCTGCCCTCTGGCACAGTGGCCACTAACCCCACTTATGAAGTAGAACATGCCGGGGCGGTCAAATTTGAATACTGTGTCACCGTTGTTTGAGAAGAAGAGTGGACGAGAGGATCTGCAATTTTCATACTCCTCTTTAGTCACCACCAGAACCGAGTCTTTCTCGTACTTGAAACCTGTACATACAAACAATCCAACACCAAAAAATAAATATCAAAAATAAAATAGACTTCGTTTTATATGCTTCTCTCTACATGTTGGAATCTACAAAAGAAGAATATGGCTATTATGATCTAATGACATATTTATGTCTTCAAAAAATTATCAATCATTCATTTTCTTAACAACTATTGAAAGGATTATGATCTTCTCATATTTGTTTTAATAGTGATCATGTTATGTTAATAGAGATAAAATACAAGAACTTTAAATTGGGCTCCACAAATTTTAAGAGGGCTTCCCCTTTTTAAATTGTTTGTCGTTATTTCTTTTAATATAATATGATTATATTCAAAATAAATATAAGAGGGTCCTAATCTCTATTAACATTATGCACATTATAGACTAGAGTGCAATACTTTAAAAAAGTCAAATTTATAAGATTTAATGTTTCTTCCTACACATGGTTTTTTGTTCTAATAAACTACTCTTCTCACTTTATATGATCTATTATTTTTTTAATTTTATGTAACAAAAAAATTATTTTTAGAATGTCATATCCTCAATTAAACTAAAGAAGAAAAAAAGAAATAAACGATAATAAAAAATAAGTAAAATAATAATTTAATTTTCAGCACTAGTTTCCCACTAACTAGTGATTATAATTTTACACTTTTTATATTGTTTTCCTATGCATTCAAAATCATAGTTAGTCATACTTACTGAAAGTCTCATATTCAAACCAATCCTCATAAGTCATAACATAAACTATTTTATATCTTAATAATCTATTTTCCTCATAACATCTATTAATTTCATGTGAGATAGATAAGTTTATATAAAAATAAGTAAAAAAAAAAAAAAGATGAATTGATAATCAGGTTAAGTGAATCAGCTACTTATATATAAAGGTTCTTAAGTTTGTAAGAAATGATACTTACGAACAGTGTCACCGACTTTGAATCTGTTTTGGGATGCCCACTGATTGTACATCTGATCGTTGTCCCCTGACTTGGGGACAACCCACCCACCATGACCCCCAACTTCAAACTCGGTACAATTGACAAGCCACATATGGGAGCCACAAAAAATAATCAAGCAAAGGAAAAGTGGGTATGAGCCTTTGAAGAGAGTGGCCATATTTGGATTTTTGGACTTCTAGGGAGCTCCTGTGTGTGTTTTGAGAGATGGGGTTGTTTACACTGGACTTAATAAGAGACTGAAATTTGAAAATGAGGTTTGTTAGAGAGGAATCAGGAGCACATTTTGGAGGTCGTGGGCTTTTTGCTACGGGTATTGGTTAAAGAAAATTCCAAAATAGTCTTTGAATTGGTCCAACTGTTTTTCAAGGCTGAGGCTGTTGAGTGAAATTAGCTGACAAAGCAGTGAAATCTGAGGGTTCACATTCGCTCTAATTAATAAATTAATTCTAGAAGTCACTTAAAATTAATCCATGTGCTATAATCAGCTGGTTCATTTGATTTGACTCTACATCCATGAATATATAGAAATGTGAACATTTAATTAACAAAACATTGAAGACTGCATGATTAACTTTAGATCATATATACGTACAAGTCAGAACTTAGATAGGAGTACTATTAACTATTAAGCATATTCGGTTGATGAGTAATTGACATATTTTGTTCTTTGCTAGCTTTTTTTTCAAGAGAGGCCTTTGTCTCAATCCTCGCTTTTTGGGACTATGGGAGCCACATTCCAGAATAAGACAAGAAGTAATAATTTGCAATTGCATGAATGGATGTTGCACCACTGGTCAGCATCTTTACAATATATATTGACTAAATTAAACATGTGGATGATGTGCTTCATCATTAAACAAAATCCGAAACAACCTTTCGGTGATCATCAAATAACAGTATCTACTATCTATAATTAAGCTTTGGCAGGTTAATCCATTATTATATTTGCAACATGCATGTTTGTTTCTCCTCTGGTCCTGACAACCGCATCATCTTTTTCATTTTCACGTGTTTTCCAACAGTGCAAAAAAATATTGTGTTCACTTTACCTAAACAAGAGTGTTCAAATAAAATTCTGTGTGCTGAGATAAAAAGGGGGTGGGGGGTTCCAAACTTCAATGTGCCAGGGAAGTCAGAGGAAGTGTACACATATGCTAATTAAAGAGAAATGCATGTACATTTTTTGGCATCATACTGAATGCATCAGAAATCATAAATTAGTCTAGGCATGGATGACATAGTTAGAATGAAGAGTTAATGTGGTTACTCTCTAGAGTAATACATGTGGTGGTATCAGACATCTCTGAAATGAGCTAAAATGAAATATTCCACAGTAAGACATTAAGAACTCCATTTACACTAAAAATCCACCAAAGCCCATTAAAGACACAGCTTGAGCTTCCCAAAGACGTTGCCACAAAGGAATCCTCATAATTCCCTTCATTCATCACAAAATTCTTCACAGTTGAAACCCTCTTAGATTTGGTAATTTCCTGTACACAAGGTTTTACACCATAAGGCATTGGGGTTGCTGGTTTGGTAATGTAGCAGAGATTTGCATTATTCCAAGCAGAAAAACGCCTTCCCATTTTCCCATAAAACTTTTCTGAAAATTCAAGTCTCCCTGTCAAATTATTTCCATTAACATGAAGAGCTTCAAGACATGGCAGATTTTCCAGACTCTTAGAGAGACTTCCATAAAGGTTATTGTTACTGAGGTCCAGAAACCTTAGCCTTTTCATTTCTGCCATGGACTCAGGCACACTCCCTTCCAAACCAATGTTAGAAAGGTCCAAGGTTTCTATGTTTTGGAAACTTTCCCACTTAGTTCCCAGGAGATCACCCCCTATTGGGTTGTTGGACAAGACCAAATCCTTTAAGGAAACAAGTTCCTTGATTGTCCCAGTCAAACCACCTCTTAGTTTGTTATGACTCACATCAAGCAATGTGAGATTTTTCAGCCTTCCCAACTCCCTTGGCAGCTCCCCCTCTAAGATATTGTTGCTCAAATCAAGCTTTAGAAGTGAACCACAAAATCCAGCTTGTGATGGCAATGCTCCTGATAGATTGTTCCTGCTTGCATCAAATATTAAAAGCTCAGAAAACCCTCCATAAGTGTTTGGAACCTCACCAACCAAATTGTTTCCAGCAAGGACTAGTTGCCTCAACTTGACCAAATTGCCAATACTTGGTGGTAGTTCACCTGTGAGCCCATTTTCTAGAAGTACAAGAGATTGAAGCCTCCTGAGGGTGCCAATTGTGGATGGAATGGTCCCAACAAGACCAGGGTTTGATCTAAGTATCAAAGATTCCAAACAGTGTGAGAACTTCTCCCAGTTTGAAGTGGGGAGTTTAACTGGGTTTTTGCTAGGAGAAAGGAAGCAACTGGATATTGAGAGGACTTTTAGGTGCTTGAGCTTGAATAGTTGTTCTGGGAACTGTGCATCATGGCTGCAGATGATAGAGTTGTCAAAAACTGGTCCAAGGTTTACAGCAGTTACATACCAGAAGCCATCATCATATAGTTCACAGGAAACTCCCTGCACATCATCCAAAATACAAAAGACTAAAGTTTGTCATAGTGAATAAAATTACAAGGAATGCAATCATAGCATCAAATGTAACGGTTTAGCATTACACTATAGAGTTAAGATTGAAAACTTCTAGTACTGTTCCATTAAAGTTTGTACTGAAATGGAAAGAAAACAACAGCAAAAAACATTGTCTTTCTGATCTTTTTTTCCTTTGCAAGTTCACAATTTCAAACCTGTATGGGAGTCCAGCCACAAGGATCTGGATAAAGGTCTGAACCGTTCCACCACTTTCCTACAAACCCTTGAATCACAGAGTAGATGACTTGTTGCTCTTTCTTCTCCATTGGTGACACTGACAATGGAGAGTCTTGGCACTCACAAAGCCAAAACAACATGAGGAAGACAAAACAAAGAACATGTAGACATTTCCTTGATAAAATCCTTATAGCCATTCTTAAGTATCAGTCAATCAATCAAGCCAGGAAGTTTTGCTGAGGAAATTGTGAACTTTCCAGGATCAGAATAAGCTAAAAAAACTCATGGTCATGGTCGTGGTCATGGTCATGGTCAATGAAGGGCAATATGGGCTTGACCAAAGGGTTGTACTAGCTATGACATGCAACAAGAAAAAAAAAAGGGTCAATAATAGAGTACTGACTTTTCTTGAAGAGATAAAATACTCCTGGCCTCAGAAAACGTTCCTTGTGCCAAGAGTGAAAAGGGATGAAGTATCCAAAACAAGCCTAGTAACCATCTGTTAGTAACACTTCTCAAGAAAGAAAAGGAAGCAACAGCCACTAGCAAAACTGGTCTGAAAATGTGAGTATAAAATGGAAAAAAAGATGCATGGCTAGAGGAAGCAATTAATTAATAGGGTTGTGGCAAAGAAGTTCAGCTGTTCAGGCTAGTGCATATGCATGTGCTTTATTCAGTTATTCTTGGTCAACTAGTTTATTGACGATAATAATTTCCATTATTTCCACATGCATGGTAATGGTTTGAATGGGAGAGGGCCTTAAATGAATGAGGAAGAAGCAGAGGAAGATTGATCTAATTATTAAAGCGCTAAAGACTGAGCACATAACTTTAAAAACTTAAAAATAGATAAAAGTAATTATTAATCCTATAAATAACCATACTAATTAATTTAGATCGAATATGACTTGAAGTGGTTCAATTATCTACACTAATTATAATTATTTTGATATAGATTTCATTAGTCAGTATAATCCAATCCAATGAACAGTGGATAAATAAAACAAAGCAACAGTCAATCAAAGGACGAATAGAAGAAAGGAAGGACAAGCATTCCAGATTCAGCACCCCATTTTTCAACTTCAATATTAGTTTTTTAGAATTTTTTTTATTGAAAGTTGGCCAGACTCATAACAGCGTCTTTCGCATTCATAAAACAAGTGATGCAGTCAAAAGAACTTTATGAAACTTTTTTTTTTCAGTGATTGTGCATACAAAATAAAACTTCTCAAATAAATGTGAGAGGTGCCATATGATCAAATGATTGTATTAAGTAGTAGATTTAACGTTGTATTACTGAAGCAATGAAATCAAACAGTGGAGGTTAAATGATTGTATCGGTAGATCTAACGTTGCATTATCATTTTGCAAGGGGCATATATACATAAAGAGGAAAAGAAAAATGAAATCAAATGGTCACAAGCATCGCTCGGGTTTAGAAGATACAAACTGCAGTATACAGAATCTGAAACAATTATATTGTGAGTGGGGTACGGTTAGAGCTAGGGGGACCGTATAATTTGTGTTCTGGAGCACTCACATGCTGATATGAAATACATGGAGGATATATATCATTTATTCCAAATTACTGTGATCTTCTATTATTGAAGTGCCATTGTTGTCCTCAACCATCTTAAAAGTTACTAAGTCTGCAATTCAATTATTTATGTAAATTATTCAATTAGGTACACTTAGATTTCAGAAATATATATATATATATATATTATTGGTGAGAGGTTTTCAAAGCGTTTTGCACGAACAAATTTGTTACAGTGTACACCGTACAAACCATATTGACAGTAACCAGACAAATTGACATACTAGTTTTCAAAACCTAGACAACAGTGAAAGAAACCACACCCGCGAATGGGCCAAATAGAACAGATATAGATTGGTGTCTTTGCTCAAGTTAATTTTGTTTGTAAGGGGATAGCCACACACATTTTTTCACTTTGCACCTCTCAAACATGATCTCTTTTTATATGATATAGACTAGATTTGTCTCCAACCTTATGTCGATCACTCGATTGTCAGTTACATAGACATTTTTCTAGACAGGAGTGTGACTAGACAATTTACATATTATCATATACTATAAAGTATTTGAAAACAATCCAAGGGGAAAATTAAGGCCAATATCTAGAAAGGGAACAACAAGGAAATACATAACCCAGATTCCGTGGGCATGAAGAGTAAATATAGAGCCATGAAGGCAATTATGCTAATACTAATGCACCAAATCTCGTTACAACTTCCAACTAGGCCTCTAGAGAAGTTATATTATTGTAATTCTTTTATTATTGACAGCAATAATGGCTCAATTTCAATTGATGCTGATACAATGCCTCTTTTATAGAAAGAGAGCGATGAATCAAAGGGTTGCTGGAACAGTTGACCTTTAGGAAGTACGACGAGCAATAAAATAAAATGGTTATGGCCTATGCTATGGGAGTGTTATTGTTACTTACACATTCAAGTTAGGAGTTTGGAGGTAGGACCACCCTAGGGGTAGGACAAGGCTAAAAGGCAGAAGAGGTTGCACTCTCCACTAAGCCCACAACACTGACTCACTGAGTGCTACTATTACTGCATGCAGCTGCTGGCCAGCTCACAGTCACCGTCCAATTAAGTGCTTTTCAATCTCCGTTTGTCTAACGCCGATGTCCTCTCTTCCCTTATCAATTGATTCAATTTTCTCTTCTCACTTCTCAGTACTCTTCCATATCCTTTTCCCATCCATAACCATAACCCTTCTTGCTCTCCTACTGATGTGTCTCAGTTTTTTGTCCAAGCCCATCTTATCACTCACATAGGGAAAATTTTCATATCTATGCCTTGATGTATGCCACAAATTAAGAGCGGATGCCACTCTCCCCTTTTATAAATACCATAATAGGAGGAGAGGGTTAAGTATCATGTGATATGTGGAGTTTCTTTCTGATCAGCATTACAACTTATTATGGAGAAGATTGAACTTCGAACCTATTATTCTGTTTTTTTTTTGGGATTAAAATGCAAATTAGTCCTTTCAAAAACAGGTTAATTGCATGATTTTTTTCTTCAAAATTTAGCACCTCAATTATTTAATCTTATCAAATTATGGAGAGTAATGTAAATTTAATCCTTAGTGTTTGTGAAGAAAACTTTATATAAGGAGTGAATATACACAGTTTGATAACTTTAATGGGTCAATCTATTGAATTTTGAACATAAAATTGCAACATAACATACAGTTAGGGATCCTTTACATTTCTGCCTTTTTTTTTTTTTACTATTTATGGTTTTTAAAAGTGACGATTGCTTTTGTCATGTTATATGCAACTTTTTTAGTATGAATTTAGGATTCAATTTTGATTTATTGACAGTGTATCAATATTAATATTTTAATTTTATCAGGGTTAGCATTTGTGTTTACCTAAGAGAATTGAATTTTATTTTCTTTGTATGCCTAACCGGAGTCCTGTTCTTGAAAATGATAATCTTATTAAGAAGTATCCGAAAGAAATATTTTGAAAAATTTTCTTTGTGCACATTTTTAGTCAGAAAGGGATCTCTTTTTTTCTTACCACTTATAATATTTATTTATTATGTTACCAAATTTCTTTGATTAGAAAAATATTAAAAAAGTAAACGCGTTGTTAACATAGAAATAAATACAAATACAATAATGAACAACAAATGTTGCAAAAGTAAACCCCCAAATTTAAAACCTTTATTTATTTATTTATTTATTTTTTGTCTACCCAAGTTCAAACCTTGAATAATGTGAAAGTTCCGGTCATATTGTACCTGAAGCAAACTTTTGTACAACATACCTTAAAAATAAAAAGTGTGGCACTCATCTTGGAGTATGTTGATCAATAGATTATTTTAGAAAAATAATCATTTTTTTATAAGTTATCCCAAAAAGTTTTTAACTACAATTATTTTAAATTTAAAATAAGTTAATCTAAAAAAACATTTAATGGGATGGCCTCAACTGAATAATGCTTCAAAGTCGTCCCAGGCAGTTGCTTTGGGCCTAGTATATTTGTTCTTTGTTACTGTCATACAACAGCAAAATGAACTTAAAAATATTGCAAATGTAATAAACAAGCCCAACCCAACCCGATATTTTTATGCAACATGGAAGCAGCCCAATTCACGAAAACTTGGGCCGACAGGAATCGGTGAACCAAAACTACAGTTTTTACATCTCCAAACAGGGCCTTAAAACATGACCGAAATTAAAAAAAAAAAAGTCCTAAAAAATTGAGGAGGGGTCTGGAACTCGATCATCCTTGTCGCCACCACCACCACCACCACCGTGGCCGCTACGTTTATTTTATAGGCGAAAACGCAAAATCAACACGTTCATGAGAAGCTGTTTGAGCTCCTTTCGCTTCTTAAACCTATTATTTTGGTGAATAGAATAAATTTTACGACGCAAGCATGGCGCAAGATTCCGAGAAGAGGTTCCATTCCATCATGGACAAGCTCTTCCACGCTCCCAAATCCACATCACTTTCTTCACCTTCCAGGTTCTTCTCCTTTTCTTCTTCTTCGTTTATATTATTTTTAGGCACAAAACTTTCGATGTTGTTTTCCGATTGTTAACCTCATAAAATGCTGGATAATGTCACAGATGGATTCTAAATTAGTTTTTCTAAATTTTGAAATATATATTTTTAATTATTTGAAAACATTGCACAACTGCAGATTGCTAAATTGCATTTTGTAGTGTTATATTGCTAGTTTTGTTCAGCATATTCTTAAGTATTAGCGCTATGTTTTTGCTACAAAGTTAGATTTAAACCTTTTGGCGTGTGTCCTTATTTGTTTGGGGGCTTTAATTCCTTGTTTTTGGTTTTTAATTTTGTGATTTTTTGTGCCTGATTTTGTGGGAACTAGGGATTAATGATGTGTTTATGTTTGCAGTTCATCTGGTGTGCAACTATCAGGTAGTAAGAAACGTCCTTACTCAACTGCATTGGGGGCAATGGAACTGAATCTGAGAGGGGATGTTGCTGAGGGATCGCATTCCTCGTCTGCTGCTTCAGGAACAACCGAAGGAGTGCTTTGCCGGCCGTGGGATCGTGGTGACTTTATGAGAAGATTAGCCACATTCAAATCTATATCATGGTTTGCTAAACCCAAGGTTGTTTTTAGCTATCCATCCTCTGTCTGTTTGGTTTTCTTGTTTAGCAAACCAATTCTTTTTTTTTAATATAAGATTTCAAGCTTGATGTATACCTGCATTTTTTAGAGTCATGGTGATGGAATGCTTATAGTCGGTGTGTTACATGTGTCTGCCAATATATGCTTTGGGAACATGGAAGATTACATTTTTGATATGGCTCCGGGTACGGGTGAGATAAGAGCACTAAAAGTTATGGTGACAAGCTTTAAGGTGTTTTCACAATTTCTGAGCTGTCTGTTTATGTGCTTGGATGCTTGGGTAATGTGAAGTAGACCATTTAGCATTTTCTGTGAACACTGAACGAAAACTCAAAGCAGTGTGCTGATATGAAGGAGTTGATACTAAGCTAGTAATACTGATTTTATTTTATTTTATTTATTTTAATTTTTTTTACAATCCATTAAATATGAATATAGCTTGGAGAAATAACTATTGAGAAGGAAAGAATTTAGAATCTAGTGGCCTAGTGCTTTATTGAGCAAATTGCATATTGGAGCTGAGCTTGAGCTATCCTCCACTAGTTTAGGAAAAGGCAATGCTGTTTGAGATAGTGTAGTTTTGAACTTTTTCTGGATTTCGGCTTAGCTATTTGCTTTCATATAAGAATGTTGAGGGTTCTATTGAAGTAGAAATTTGTCCTTCTTTGACAATATTTGGTGAAGAAAAACATATTTTCAAAAGTCAGTTTCATCATGGCGTATCATCTCCTTCACTAAAGAAAGACTCTTGCCTCATGCTTCCTGACTTCCCTTTGTCAAGCCTCAATTTGGATGTATCATTAATAACATTTGCTCTACAGCTAACATCCTTTTGTCATCCTCCCCAGTCCTCCTCCTGCCGCAATTTTATGGCTTATCTTTTGACTTCTGATATTTACAGGTAGTGAGTGCTGTAAATTGTGCTAGAAGAGGTTGGGTCAATGTGGATATTGACACTATAGCCTGTGAAGCATGCGGGGCACGTCTGCTTTTTTCAACACCGGCATCTTGGAATCAGCAGCAGGGTATGTCATTGTTCTCAGTTATTATATAATTCACAACAACATTCAATTCTATGAATTTCTAACTAGAATTTCTTTTATTCAGTGGAGAAGGCAGCCTTGGTCTTTAGCTTAAAGTTGGATAATGGACATAAATTACTTTGTCCATGGATCGACAATGCCTGCAGTGAAACACTGACACGATTTCCTCCTACAACTCCTCCAGTGTTAGTTGACAATTTCAGAGAACGTTGTTCTGCTCTCTTGCAACTCTCAGCTCTTCCACGTATTTCATCTTCAGCTATAGAGTACCTGCAAAGCCCACTACTGGAAGACTTTCTTGGACAATCTTTGTTGCTGGAGTGTGGAAATGGATCTGTCGGAAATTCTGAGATAGAAAATGCTAGTGGTCAAGAGGAACTGAAATTGTATTATCAGGTGACAACGGGTTTTTTAAAAAGTTTCAATTCTCCCCCTTTTTTTTTGTATAGACAAAAAATTCTTCAATTTGTTGTTTATGATCTGGTATCTGTGTGTAGTTCTTGTTTAGTCATTTGATTCTTAGTACTCCTGAATAAACATGATACTCCTTACCAGCTAGAATTTGTCTGTTTTACCTTTCTATGTTTTCTTACAGGCTTATTTCAGTTCAATAAAATTCTTGGGAGATGCTTAATGTCTTTTTGGCTTAGGCAGTACTCTGTTGATTGATGATTGTGTAAAGCAAACCTGGCTTGATCTACTATTCATTTCATTTGCAACCGAGTTAGGTGCTTTGATTGATCATGAAAGAAGTGGAAAGTAGGCTGATATTCATAGTTGTCTTCTATATATCTTGTAGTTCATTTTTTTAAGCAGAAATACTGGGTTAATTGTGTGTTTTAGTCACTAAATGGCTAACTGCATTCGATGGATGATCTTTATTTATATTAACAAACTTCAATTATCTCTCTTGAAACCTTATATATATTAGGACTTGTTTCATTCCTCTCCTTTTAAATGACATTTAGTGGTGTTTATAAATTTTGCAGGCCCAAAAGCTTATAAGTTTATGCGGTTGGAATCTTTGCTCTCTACCTTACATAGTTGATAGCAAGGATATAACAGAACAGACTGTTAAAAATACAACTATTCTGGACCGTTCCTGGGTAGCTGATGATGACCAAAATTTGGAAACAGATGAAAATTCCAAGGATTCTAATGGAGAACAACTAGATCCCAATTCTGCAGTTTTAGATTGTACCCTATGTGGAGCCACTGTTGGATTGTGGGCATTCTGTACAGTTCCTCGGCCTGTGGAATCACTCAGATTAGTGGGATATGCAGAAGCGAATGGTGAAAATGATTCTGTGACCCAAAATAGGCAGGATCAGGGCATAAATAATTCTGTGTCTGACATTGCAACTTCTTCAAAGGATATTTCTTCTAGTCTAAATATGACAATTGCAGGGGGTCCTCCCCCAACAAAGCAAAACTTTAAAGCCATAATATCTCTTCCTGTTATTGGCCAGAATTTAAGGGCTCGTCTTTCTTATGATTCTGATTTCAGAGATCATGTTTTTGTTGGTGGAGTTGGTATTCAGTCAGATTCACGTAAGAAGATCAGGATTCAGGAGAAACCTGATAACACAGTTGATGCTACTAATGGACAACTTGTTCCCGTGTCATCTGAAATTAGGGAAATTTCACATTGTGAAGCTGGTTCTCAAGCTAGCATTCATGATACAGTTGTGGATAATGTTTTAGAGGGCACCCATCATGCAGGACTACCTTCCAGTCTTAAGGATAAGATGCCTGTACACACACAGGCTGATGGATTGAACAGTTCGGCTGCAGGAGACCCTAATAGCTCGCAGGTTAGAGATTTTTTTTATTTGTCAAATGGACAGTTTATTATTGTTCTAGTAGAGAAAATTACTATCTAGAGATTATTGCATCTTGTAATCACAATTTGTAACAAACTGAGGAAAGTATGGCAAAAGATAGAATTTCTTTGCTTGATCATAAGCACTCTTAATATGAAATATTGTTTGGAAGCGATGTTAACTGTAATATTGCTGTGCAGAAAGAATTCCCAGAAGGTGAAGCTCTTTCTGTTTCACAGAAGACTGTGGGTGGAGTAGTCAATAGCCTTACAAATTATGGTGTCAAAGACAGAGTGGAAAATCCCGTTAACAGTGAAGATCAGCATTGTAGTTTAGGTGAGTCCTTTTTTTCCCCCCTGATAGTTCCTTGATAAATCATTACCATTGAATGTGAGTTAGAGTGTGACGAACACTCTGATTGGCAGTTGCATCATTGTCTGTGTTGGCATGACAATGTTTAGTTCACTTTTCATCATGAGTTACATTAAAAGATAAGTGAAATTTTTAACAATCATCTTCGCTTTTGTTTTACAGGAAGAGATGTGAGACCAATACTGTCTGATAAAGTGATGGAATTTGATCCAATCAGGCATCACAGACACTTCTGCCCTTGGATTGCATCAATAGATGATGGGGAGCCTGGGTGGAAACAAACATTATCTGCTTTGTATCATCAGAAAAATCATTTGCCTCATTCACCAAATAGATCTCCAACATCTATGACCATTGTTAAGGTATTTATTACAAATCTTACTGCTCCTCTATAATCATTGGATGGGCATGGGCTATTATATACCGCATTAAATTGGGGGATGGCAACATCATGGACTAGAGTGCTTGGCATGATCCTACCTTAATTTCATTAGAATATAATGCAATAGCTTTGACAAACCTGTGATTGGTACTTGAACGAAAACCAACGACTGAAATATAAGGGTTTGAATTGTATAAGAAGAAGCCAAGGTTAACCTGAGCATCTTTTGTATATCTATGCAAAGTGACAATAAATGATGCTGATACTGGTGATAAAAAGCACAGAATGCATGAGAGTTTGATAAATTTTAATATTTCATTTTGTCTCAACATTATTATGTGACATGTTTGCCAATATTGGTGGAAGTAGCGTCGAACTGGTTGTTTCATGGTCTTGAACACCTGTACATGTCCTTTTGCTTGTGGAATTGTCACATGAGTAATCATTATCTTACCATATATACTGTGTGTATGCAGGTGGATGACCCAGTCGGTTCGGTTAGAAAGCTTTTCATGTCTCCATCTACTAGAAGAATGAAACTCACTCAAATTTCAAGCCAAAATACAGAGCATAGGTAGCCTGGGCCCAGGGGGTAAAGAGGGGTCCCGATTCAGGGATACTCCCTCTTTTCTCACCCTAAAATATTGTGTAATTACTTGTCATTTTTGTTGGCATGTTTTTTCCATTTAAAAACCTTGTAATTGTTGTCTCAAAAGTTCAATATTTTTTAAATATATCTGGTTCAACCCCCCTCCTAACCTAAGAAACTTGTTTGTTGCACCTTGATTCTTGTGATTCACGATTACCTGGCCTATTGAAACTGAGCTGTAATATTTTTATTTTTTCTCCTCATTTGTTATATTATGGCAGACACTACATAAGCTCGGATGATAAATGAGATTGTCATTGAATGTGATATGTTCTTGTAAACTGTGAATCAAGTAGAGAAGGGAGTGAATACAATTTTGTGCTACGCCAATACACCACAGTTTGTGACGATGACTTTTGAATAAGGGCGGTTGAATCCTCTTTCTGCTACAACTGCCCTCTTGTCTCCTATTAGCTTCGCCACCCTGTGATATCAGTATAACATATTAGTAATTTATCACTGACTTTGTAGAAGTTGACACATTATCATAGACGTACGTTAAAGCTAACGTGCCTCAATATCTCATTAACTATTTCAGACTTGGCATGTTAGGACATTTTAGTAAGATCTCTGGAATGATTAAACTGGCAAAATAGTTGCTGTTTGACTCACCTAAAATAAGGAGAGCCCGTATTCTCCTGTACAGTTTTGACCTGACCAATCCTCTGCACAACCTCCATGCCTCCCACTATTCTCCCAATTACCAGAGTCGATGCATCCAACTCTGGTGAATCCTTTGTGGCAAGGACAAACTCTGTCCCATTAGGATCAGTTCCAACTTCTTCTTGATCAATCTGAAGTTTCCCATTTTTCGCAACCAGCTTCAACTTTGGAGGCGGTTTTGAAGGGTCTCTCACTATGATGCCAACACTTCCAGCCACATTCTTAGTCCCAGGGCATCTCTCATACTCCCCCTCCCATTCCTCAACAAGAGTGTCAGCTTCCAAATTGCTCCCTGTCCCTTTTGCAAGCTCAGCATCCACCCCATAGGATCTAAGGCCACCATGTTGCACATAATTGGGCATGATTTTCACAAACTCTTTTCTTCTGTAGCTGATACCCGCAGCTCCACTTACAATCTTGCTGAACCTATCAACCCCTACAGGGACATTATCTCCATAGAGCCCTATGGTAATGCGACCAACAGGTTCACCATCAATGGATATGTCAAAGAACACTTGTTTGGTTGGTTTTCTTTCAGTGCAGCTAGGAGTGGTAGTCAAATTCTCTCCTCGTTGATCACTGTTGCTTGTGTTGGTAACATCTTCTTCTGCTCTTGCTTTGGATCCATCCACAGCCTGAGCACCCAGAAGAAGTAGCAAGCAAGAGTTGCTGCAGATTGTGAGCTCTCTACGTGATAACATGCATTGCTTTTTGAGTGCTGGAAAAGATGGTGAAGTGGGTAGTAGCTGGAATGGCAAAGGTGCTGGTGCTGAGGTACGAGTTGTCGGAGGGTTGAATGGTTGTGGGGGAGATGGTAATGTTCTCGGGCTTTGTAGCATTTCTCTGTTGTTGCTTTTGGCACTGCTTAGGAATTGGTTTGTGTTAGTGTCTGCATCAGCTGTTCCCTGTTGTGGCAGGGGATATTGTGGGATTTAGAAAAGAAACTAAAGAAAGGAGAAACAATAGATAGAGTGATGGGCACTGAGGAGATTTCGTGGATAAGAAATATGGAAACGGCTTTGTTTTTATGGCAGCCATTTGCTTCTTCCACATGAGTTGTTTGTACACAACTTTATGTGGGTCCCTTTACATATTGAGAAAGAAATATGCGTTAAGACTTGAGAGCCTAAGAGGTAACAAATTTTGCACAATCAGGGTGGAGTTGGATAGTGGGTTAGGTTGTGGGTTCAAAATTTTTCCACTCACAGAACCCAACCCAACCCATTTATGAGAAGTTGATAGAGTATATGATGAATTATTGCAATAAAAATCTATTAGATTATTTGGATAATGCTAAATATTTTGAAAAGATTGAAACTGAAGTTAATATTTTTAGAGCTTATATATATTTTGTTGAAAACTATTAAGACTTAAATATACTTTTTTGAAAGCTTATAAAACTTATAAATATTTTCTTAAATTTATTTATATTGAGATTGTTATACTTATTAAAAGATTTGATATGTATGTTACATTTTATGTTATATGTGTCTAGATTTATCATATTTGATTACATATTTTAATATATTTTAATAGATAATTTTTATTTTAAAATGTATATCGGACCCACGAGTAGAGTCGACTAGTTGAATGGAAAAATTTACTTAACCCAATCCAATTCAATCCAATCCACTATTTGGATAAATAAATTGGGTCGAAAAAGTTCTTCAAACACACCAAACCCGACCCATGTCCACCCTTAATCATGGTTAATAGTAGAAAATACATTTTACAAAACTTCATACAAGCATACCTGGCAGATATTCATATGAAAACAGTTTTTTAACTTTAATCTCACTCATTGCCATTAACAAAAACAAAAACTTCAATGTCGCTCATATTTTTACTCACCCGCAATTGGTTATCAACTCTTTCATAACTTTCTGGACAAAAAGCATACTAATAGTAGGGCTATTAACAAAATATTTTTACTTTTACTTTTAAGAAATTACTTTCATTTCAAGTTGAGATGATAGTTACATAAACTGGCAATTTTAAGATTGAAACTCTTAATATTATAGATAAATTTTGTTTAGGGTCGCAATCCATTTTCACTTTTGATAGTAAGATATTTTAGATTTAATAAATATATTTTAAATCCTCATAAATATGCATCATTTTAATTATGGTTTCTTTTTTTATTATTATTAGATTTTTTTGTCCTTGCTGTTAAGATCTTGTATTAATAGATGATATTTATAAGGTTCAAAAAATGATTTAAAAAATAATTATAATGATCATAAACAAAATTTCTAATATTTTAAGAGCAAATGCATATTTGAAGTATTTATAAAGACCAAAATTTACAATGACGGAGATTAAAAATAAAAAAAAAGAAACCAAAATCAAAATTACTTATATTTATAGAAACTAAAAATATATTTAAGTTTATATTTTATATTGATAATATGTCAAAATTAATTTGAAAAAAAATATTAATATGCCAAAAAATTTGTCGATATTTTAGTTTTACATTTACCACCACGCATAGCTGTCGCTTTGGCCGAGTGGTTAAGGCGTGTGCCTGCTAAGTACATGGGGTTTCCCCGCGAGAGTTCGAATCTCTCAGGCGACGGGATATTTTGTCTCATCTTGCATCTTTTCCTTACCAAATCGCAAAACCCATTTGTTAGGGTTTAGGTTAGGTTTCGCTTCCAAATCGTTAGGGTTTAAGACCCAACAAAAATTCACGCACAATAACACTCTGCACCAAAAATGTCGAGCTCCATCGGTTTCAGCACGCTTTCAAGGAAGCTCTATCGCTCTCTTCTCTCCACCCCTCACAACCCATATCGCCACCTCCTCCCACTTCACTTCTCCACCACCAACCCCCTTTCTGACTCGGACGAGTCACCCCTTCTCGACTCACCACTCCCACCCGATTCCACTCAGCAGCAGCAGCAGCAGCAGCAAAGGGTCTTCGATCGACCCCTCGAGAATGGCCTTGACGTAGGCATTTACAGGGTACTCAAAATCCAATTCTAAGTGTTATTAGGTTATTTGAATCCCTAATCATTCAGTTAAATGATTTAATTAACCATTTTGATTGATTGATTGATTGATTGATTGAGTGAGTGAGTGAGTGAGTGAGTGAGTGAGATTTGTTGTTTACAGGCTATATTGGTGGGCGAAGCGGGGCAGAAGCCATTGCAGAAGAAGCTGAAGAGCGGGACGGTGGTGACTCTGCTGTCACTGGGGACTGGAGGGATCCGCAACAATCGGAGGCCGCTCGATAACGAGAGCCCCTCTGACTACGCCAATCGCTGCGCCGTTCAGTGGCACCGCGTTTGTATATATCCCCAGAGGCTTGGAACTCTCGCCATGAAACACGTTCTCCCCGGGTCAGTTCCCTCTCTATTCAACCATATAACCGCTATAGCATTGTAATTAACAATGTTGATGTTGCTCATAATGTGTTTGTATTGATGAATTGTTTGTTTGTTTGTTTGTTTGTTGTTTATAGTTCGATCTTATATGTGGAGGGAAACCTAGAGACCAAAGTTTTCTCTGATCCAGTCACTGGTCTTGTCCGTCGAGTTAGAGAAGTTGCTATTCGTCGAAATGGTAAATTTCTTGTTAGATTCATACTGGTTGATGTCTTTTAAGTAATTCTGCTGTTTGTTGCCAAATTGATTCCTTATTTAATTGCTTCTCTGCCTTTGAATTTAAAAATTAAGTCTGTAGACCTTCGTTGTTTATAGTAATGGATTTGCATTCTGGAATGCTTGCATCCAATATGCTGGTTGGAAATTAGTGACATTTAGGTAGCTAGAACTTGGAAGGTCAAGATTCATATGCATGTGTATTTATTTTGATAAAGCAAAGCCTAATCATTTACTGGAAGGAGGCTAGAATGCTGTTGTTGATGTGGCTCTGAAGACTAGCATTCTTTATACCGTGCCTTGTGTCACTTAGTCGGTTCATTATGGCTTTCTGACATCAGCTGAAACAGAAGAGGTCTTGGAATGATTTCAATGCTGCTTATGGTTTTTTTTTTTTTTTTTTTTTATTTGAACTAGCTAATTGGAACCAAAACTCCAACCCTATGACTATGCAGAAGGTTTTCATTTATTGTCTCTGTTACAATGTTATCTCTCGCACACTAGCACACAGCCCCCCTGCTACCGCGCTAACACTTTCTGTATGTTATTAGAGATTAGAGACGTTATGTTCAGATTTGAGAAGAGCATTAGAAATCCTTCTCAAAATTTGCAACTGAAAAGAAAGGGGTAATAAAGTACAGTATCCTTATTTGTTAGATGATAGAAAATGGGTGGAAAATATAAAGGTTAAAATTAGGGACAGAATCGAAGCGTTTTGAATTTCAGTTTTTCACCCCTTGGTCCTTGGTAGAGGGTAGAATTTAGAAATTTGAAAATGGGTGGAAAATCATTTTTAGCTTCCTTTCATGCTATGCTGGGAGAAGCCATATGTTTTCAGCTTGAAGTGAAAGCGAGTTGCATTCAACTTTCAACTGTTCTTCATTTTGGTTCTACTGAGCAAGTGTATATTCATTCTAGATTTTCCTCCTCCCCATTGTCCATCTGCATATTTCAGCTCAGCAATGCACCCTTAGAAATGTTGAGATTGTTAATGATGGATCCAGGAGATATCTGGATAGAGATGTGTTATATTAAACATGGTATTATGATGACAAATTTTATGCTTGGTGCATTTCTTCCAAGAGCTGAAATCATTGATGTGTGGATTGAAAAGACTTTCTTGAAGAACACCTTATTTATAGCTGATTCTAATCAACAGCAATCACTTTCTACATGTTATTTTCACTTAAACTGATTTTCTGCTTGCTTTCTGGTTCCTTTTAAGCTTGCTCTTTTACTTTTTTTTTTTAAAAAAAAGAAGAAATATTAATTTTTAGCCATGGTTGATATGCACTTGATATCCGGCATGGTATGTCTCACTTTTTTTGCATTGATTATCAAAGACTAAATGTTTTGGATAGCTTATGATTAAAATAATATTTGACATACAGAAGATTGCTTGAGAATTAATATCTTTAGTTCTTTACCAATGTGCTTGACGCCATATGACTTCCTGTGCTCCCCAGGTCGCATTGTATTTTTAAGTCGAGGTGGAGATGCTGATCAACAGACACAACAATATGAACCGAGAGCTGTTGGTTATTACTAACGTAGATGCTCGAAGTGGGAACAACATGGAATTCAATTGACAATGGAGAATTTTCGGGTTTGTAATTATATTCTGATTTTTAGCGCGAAGATGGAATTGTTACATTGACATTTGTCATGATGAAAATCTTCTTGATTTGAGTGGTACTGTACTTACTCTCTGCAATCTACGGAATTTAGAGCTCAACCTTTTGTATGGTGGTAGCAAACTTGTTATAGTGCAATTGTTTCAGTTTATCTTTGGCTTTGAATTGGAGGAATGATTCTTTGTATGCTCTTCAATTCAAGCGGCGATAATCAACAAAAGGAAATCCTAAACCGCGGAAGTCATTAGCCAATGCTGTGGACATGGAATTTAAATATATTGATTACTAGAGTTCTTTTCATTTTTCGCTCTGATATATTGATTAGTAGACTTGATTAAAAGATGCTTTGAAACTTTACGAATCTTATCTCGTGCACAGGTATATCCGGATAGAGGCAAGTAAAAGAGATTCATTTTGTCAGCTAGTGCGTTTTCTTTTTCCATTGTTGTTACCATATTAATTGTCACATAAAAAATAGTAAATTATTGAAAGCATTCGTGATCGTGTATAAATGTAATAGCATTAATCAAATAGACTCTTGTTTGTCGGATATGGGATCGGTTTAACATTAATTAACGTTCTCGTTGACATCACCTTTATTAATTAGTAATAATCGTGACTTCATGGAAGATGAATACGACTGCAACACAAGCATTCTCAATGCCGTGTGCCAAACAAATATATGTCGCATCTTCGTATTATATTTTGATAATGAGCTTATGCTTGATATGTTATACTAATTAAAAGCATTATTTACAATTAAAATCTACCTAATTCCACTCCCTATTATTAGCATATATTTTTATGCGGAAGGTGAAAATAGAAAAATTCAGATGAACGTGGCTTTTATTCGACGTGGTTGAACGTCAAATTTAAAATGGATAATGAATCACCTAAGCGTACTATGAAGCATCCAGCAAAGTTCTTTCCGTCCGAATGTCTATATGCCCATAATATTATTTGGAAATGTTATTTGTATATATGTTGTAAATATTTCTTTCAACGTCTAGAGGTCGATGTAAATAATGGGGAATTTTAGTTACATTGTTGATAAATATGATAAGATAATTGCTAATATGTTAAAAAAAAATTTAATCATATCCACTAGCTAAAATTCACAATTATTAACACATAATTCTCCATATTTTCTTACATATCCACCACTTACATAATTAAAATTCTTACTTATTTACGCATAATATTCATCTCTAAAAAAAGTAATAATAATAATATTCATATAATTTTATACATGTCATAGGTACCCTTATCATCCTCCATTTTCTTTCTTCTTCTGTTTTTTTTTTTTTTTTCTATTATAAATATTTTAAAATATATAACATGTCTCTTTAATTAATACAGCAACCACTTTGTCCTATGTGCTTGTGCCTTGTGTTGTGGGCTAATATTTTTGGAGTCAATCAACATTGTAATAAATGCCATAATATTGGACAGAACATAAACCTTGTTTCTTGCAGAAAGAGAAACTTCTGCCTTGGTTAATGTCTTAATGGTATGAATAAATAAAAGCCAGAGAAGAAGGAAAAAGAGAGAGGTCGAGAGAGAGAATGGACGTGAGGAACATTGTGGTGGTGGTGGAAGACGTAGATGCAGCTCGAACCGCACTTCAATGGGCACTTCACAACATCATTCGCTATGGTGACATAATCACCCTCCTCCATGTCTACCCTCTCACAAGATCCAAAAGCAAATCCAAAGCTCGTCTTCTTAGACTCAAGGGCTTCCAGTTAGCCCTTTCCTTTCAAGACATCTGCAGCAACTTCTCCAACGTAAGCCTTTTTTACTTTTTCTTCTTTGGTTTCTGAACTTGTGTTCATCATTTGTTACTGTCTTTGAATTAGTTTGACTTATTATTTTGGTTGTTCAAATTAATGGTTATGTGCTATAATCTTATAGGATTGTGTTACAGACAAAGGTTGAGATTGTTGTCACCGAAGAGGACCGTGAAGGGATGAAGATTGTGGCCACGGTGCGAGAGGTTGGAGCCTCAATGCTTGTGGTTGGACTCCATGATCATTGTTTTCTTTACAAGTAAGTCCAATGTCTCAAAATGTTTCAGGTTTGACGTTTGAGATCAATTTCATGGGTCATATTGGAATTATTAGTATTGCATACAAATACAGTAGTTAGGGTGGGTGATGATGATGATGATGACCCTCTCTGAATATATGGGTCCTCCACATTCAAGTTGTATTTATCTGTCGTTATTGTCTTCTTGGCGTGCTTGGATGTTGATGAACGACACATCAAATTCAAGGTACATTTGAGTTTGGTTTGGGAGAAAGAGAAAGGTAACGCTCTGGCTAAGGATAGGTTTGATTAGAGGATAAAAATAAGAAAAAATTTTGCATGGTCGTGAAACCAAATATATTCTAAAAAAATATATTTTTTTGTATAAAAATTTTAAATTATATATAAATTTTTATTTTCGATTAGAATTTTTTATAAGATTGGTATTAGAGTTCACCTATCTAATCAATAATAAAAATATGCATATAATCAGATTATATAAAAAAAAATTTCCAAAGGATTCATTATTGGCTGGTTAACTTATACCTGAAATGTATTGGGAGTTTCACTATTTAATTGTTCATCCATTAACTCTTAGGAACAGGATTCTCGAATCACTCTTTATTTTTTATCCTTCCTGTCTTCGATTTGACTGCAACATGGGTTTGTGGGACCTTGGTGAATTATCTATTTTGTATTCTGCTCCTTAAACTTGGAAAAGGACCATGGCCGTTTTATTGGCATTGTCAGTGACACCCAGAAATTGGTCACGGAAAACCCTGGCACTTGCACGTGCCTTCTTAATGGTGACAGAAAGAAGAGCCAAAAGGCATTTGGGCTCCACTTTTGAATTGGCTATGCCATAATAGAAAAGCCCAAGTTGAAGTTGCATTCCGAAAAGATTATTCTCTAGCCATGCAATTATCTTATTTTATCTATCCCCTAAATTATGCTTTAGCGGAGCCATCAAGCTCCAACACTAATGCTACCCATATAGAGCAAAAATGAACTCTAAGCAGGGTCGATACTCAAAATTGCCTTAGATAATTGATGTGGTGGCTCCACCAAATAGTCACAGAATCTTTCAACTACATTTGACTCATCCATTCATTATAGTCTGTGTCTCAATCAGATACCTAATGCATTGAATTTTGTGTGCTTTTATTTTTTCTGTTTCCGGTGTAACTTTGTATTCATGTAGATATTACTTGATCTCACAACTCAAAGCACTGTTTTTTATTTTATTTTATTTTTTCATATCTTGCATAGATTGGCAATGGCCCATAACAGTATATCCAGCTACTTCAACTGCAGAGTGCTTGCCATCAAGCAGCCTCCTTTGTCCCCACTGAGTCCCATGGTTTCTCCAATAGGAGTCCTAGACAGTTCAACTAACATGGACTTCTCACAGATTGACATGACTAGATTACAGTAAGTTCCCTGAAAATCTATCTCTTCATTTCTATTTCAACATGTTAGATTAATTACTTGTCCACCACTCAAAATCAGGGAAATATAACTAAGAGTTCACCTGCCCACTATCCTTTCCATATGCTGTTTACGTGTGAATTATACATTTAGTGCTTCTCTGTTCGTTTTTCATCAAAAAGGCTTCCTTATGAAAAAGCCGGAGAGCCGGAATTTTTTTGCCGTACTTAAGTTGTCAAAATGATATAATATGTTATTAATTCTTAGATGAATAAATGAATCTTATTATTTTATTTCATCTAACATTTTTCATGATTTTTATCACAAATTCAGATAAAATTATCTTAGCTGAGTAATATTTCTCTTATTTATAAAACCTATTGAGTTGCTATAATATAATAAAGCAATTACAAGCATACTGTTTTCTAGTAACATTTTTAGAAATGCTACGCAGAGTTCCAGTTACCCCTCCACCAAAAGTAAAATACCGGATTTGTCCTGACCCGGCTGCAATTATTTGGAGATTAAGGAGGTCAAGGAGAAGGTGAAAGTAGGATGGTCAACGCCTCCAGCTCCCCTCGAAGCTGACTTAGTCAATTTGTTTCAGAAATATTTATTTTAATTAAAAAGGTCCCACAGACAATTTGGGCCTTGAGCTAATCATCTTTCTTTTTCTTTTGTTTTTAAAACTTCTTATTTTATGTTCACCAGCCATAGATACATACACGCGAAGAATGCAATTAGCACTGCATAGTTTGGTTGTTTGAATTGAAAATTTTCTAATTGTATAAGGGATCACTATCAGCTAAAATCGTACATAATTGAAGAGTGGAGATTATATTTTTCTTCTTTCTGTATAACTATTTTCCTTATCTTTCCTAATGCTGCCGCCTATATACACTGCTCTTCCGCTTTTATATATATTTTTTAAGAGTATATGTAACTTTTGAAATAATTATTATGATATTCAAATAATTTTAATGATATGTCAATATATAATTAATTGATGGTATAAAAAAATTCTACATTAATAATACGTTAAAAATAAATTTATATTAAATGCAAAATGATAAAAGTTGTGAAGGGTTATTTTAATATATTAGTAGAAAGATTGACCAATTACCATAGTAGAAAACGGATATAAGTAAAGTATTTAGGTTTCACCCCCTAAAACTACTAGCCTGTTATATTATAGAGGTTTTCATATTATACAAATATATGCGGTAATTAATGGCCAATAAATAGAGGTAGAGAAAAATCAAGAAAGATTATAGATGAAAATTATTAAGAAAGACCTAAACTCTAAGGGCTTATCTATAAATATAATTTACGATAAAATGCAACAATGTTATTTGATCTTTGTAACTAATCTCAACTAGTGGGAAAAAAAATAGTAGTTGTTCAAAATATATATGACAAATCACACTTTAAAATCCTTTGAAAAAAAGTACACTTTCTCTTCAATATTTGTCTATCCAAACACTTCTGTAGGTTCATCTCTTGCAAAATATTCTCTATTGTGTAAGAGAAAATGAGTAAACTATCAAATTCATCTTTAAAATTGGCAATCAACTACAAATTTATATCTACCATTTTGAAACCTTTTCCAAGGTTCTTAAAGTTGCCAAAAGTCGGTTAAATTAGTTGTTGGGAGGGACTAACTTAACCAATTTTTGTCAACTTCAGAAATCTCAAGAGGGTTTCCAAACAACAGGGACGAATTTATAGTCGATTGCTAATTTTAGGAATGAAAAGAATGATTTTTTTTCTTTTTTTGGTCATAACACACTCACACACACTAAGGGAGGGGGAAGAGTTGATTCTCTTGATCGAACACGAGTGTAGCTACTGGTAGAGGCAAATAATTGCCACTCAAGCTAAGGAGCCACCGAAAAATAATGGTTTAATGATAAAACTGAAGTGATGAGATGAGGGAAGTGGGTCTGAAAAATCAAAGGTGGTGGGCTATACTGGGCCGAGGAAGAAGCAATGAAGCAAGCAAAAGGCCCAAAATTTTTGAAAGTGAAGCCGACTAATTGAAGTGGACAACGTTGGGCTTAGGTGAAAGCAGCTAGCTAGTGTGAAACTTACATGAATGGCTGATTCACAAGTCACGAGTCACAAGCAAAACTCCACTGATGTAGAAGCAAGCCACTGGGTCGAGCCAAAGTGAGTGACTAGCTGGAGAGACTTTACCCTCTTTCCTTTCTTGTGTTGCGTTGTGTTGTGTTGTGTTGTGTTGTGTTTGTTCTCTTTCTTGAGAATAATGAATTTGTTGAGCGAAGCCGTCCAAACGGCGATGCCAGCAAAAGAGACCAGATCTGCAGCTACACGGCTCTAACAACAAAACTCAAACCTCTCTCTCTCTTTTCCTCTCTCGGCTCAGATCCCACGCCGATCTTCATCAGCTTCCATCCATCTCCCTCCTTTTTTTTTTTTTCTTTTCTCTCTCTTTCTCTCTCTTCCTCTTTCTCTGTCTTTGATCACAACACTCACAATTCTGCTCCAAAAATTGAATTTTGAGACTTGGGTTCTCATGAATTCCCCCTCTCGGCTATACCCAATTCTCTGTTTACGTTTTCATGCTAGTTTACTTGTTTATTTTTGTTTTTGAAATACTTAAAGAACAAAAAAAAGAAAAAAAAGCTCATTTCTTTTTTTCCCTTATGAATTGTTGTGGACTGTTCAGACAGGTGACAGTTGGTGGTAGTTAGATGGACTGGGGTGTTAATAACCACTACAGAACTTACAAAGGTAGCAGCTACCTTACTTGCTTCCTAGCACTGATGCAGTATGCTTGTCGTCTTTCACATTCTCTTTGCAAAGTTGTGTAGAAGTATGTTTGGGATTTTAGCTTCCTGTATTGCTTGGTCGTGGTTCTAAAATGGGCTTTCTTTAGTTCAAATAGTTGTTGTTATTTGTTGCATTTGTGGTTAAGAAATTTACTTGCACTGTCTGGACCTCGATCACGTGGTGTGGTGAATATATTTGTGAACAGATCAATCAAATGAAGTCTGTGAACTATATAGTTTCGAGAGTGATTCAACATACCTTGCTATGTGAAATCACAGAAAGAGACGTGGTATTCACCATTTTTAAATGTTACATAATCTTTAAAATTGACCTTTCTTATTTGCCCTTTTTGTTGGCTTTCTCAAATTCTTGCAGCGTACATTTTTCTGTGACTCTAAATTCCTTTTTTCTTTTTTTCCCCACTCATTTGAGTAGACGATCATAAATCAATGATGGATGTGGCACTCATTCCAAACATGGATCCAGTTAATATTGGCCTGGGTTGTTCAGATAAGCCAATTCCTGTTAATTCACTGAAGCCAAGAAAGAAAACAATGACATCAGTTTATTTGAAGTTCTTTGAGACAGCTGCTGATGGGAAAACTCGGAAATGCAAGTTTTGTGGACAAAGCTATTCTATTGCAACTGCCACAGGTAGTTGTCTGCACCACCCTTTTGCTATTGATTATTTACCTTCGAGGCCTTTCCTATCTGATAGGACGTATATATCCTTTCATCACTTCGGTTTATCAGAATACATTCTAGCCCATTACTTTGAAACCTCAGAAATGCTTATGCAACTTTGTTGTCTAAAGATTTCAAGCTTTTAACATCTCATGAAGTTAATAGTTTCCATATTTGCCCTTTTATTTGCTTATTTCAGTATACCTTTGAAGCTAGATAATTTTAATTTGTAGCATCCTTGGTTATGAAGATTTTTTCCTGGCAAATGTGCTTGCATGTGTACATTCACTAAAGTTCCTTTGTTCATGATTCATGCAGGCAATTTGGGAAGACATCTTGCTAATCGCCATCCAGGTTACGATAAATCAGGGGGGGATGTTGTCAACAATTCGGCAGCCCGGCCCGCTGCTGTGGTCAAGAAATCTCAGCCTCAAGGAAAAGCAAACCAGGTGGATTATGATCATCTAAACTGGTTGCTGATCAGGTGGCTTGTTTTAGCTTCTCTCCCTCCTTCGACTCTGGAAGAGAAGTGGCTTGTAAATTCCTACAAGTTTCTAAATCCGTCTATACAGCTCTGGCCAGGTGACAAGTATAGAACTGTACTGGATGAAGTTTATAGAAGCATGAGGGAAGATGTGAGAGCATTGTTAGAGCAGGTTTCATCCAAGTTCTCGATCACACTTGATTTCTGGACTTCCTTTGAACAGATCTTCTATATGAGTGTAAAATGTCACTGGATTGACGAAAACTGGCGCTTCCAGAAAGTGCTTCTGGATATCTGTCGCATACCCTATCCATGTGGGGATGCAGAGATCTATCGCTCCCTCATTAGAGTTCTTAAATCGTACAATATTGAAAACAGAATCCTTTCCTGTACCCATGATAATAGTCCAAGTGCCATGCATGCCTGCCATACATTGAAAGAGGGCTTGGATGGTCAGAAAATAGGGCCGTTCTGTTATATTCCCTGTGCTGCTCGAACTTTGAACTTGATAATAGATGATGGATTGAGATCTGCAAAACAAGTAATTTCTAAGATCCGCGAGTTTGTAATAGAGTTAAATGCCTCATCAGTGATCTCTGAGGATTTTATTCAACTATCTACAGTTTATCAAGAAGTTACTTGGAAATTTCCCCTTGACGTTTCACTGAGGTGGAGTGGAAACTACCAGATGCTTGATCTTGTTCACAAGGTACCTCGTTATATTTTTACAATTGCTTTAAAAGAACATAACAATCTTGATCTTGTTAGGATATTTTACAATTTCCTCTTTAAAAGATATCTTCTGATGTATGCCTTCAAAATTTGAAGTCATGGAATAGTGTAAAACAATATATATATTTTTATGTTGCAGGCAGGTAAATCAATGGATGCTGTTATTCGTAAAAACGAGGAAATGCTAGGTAGTAGGATGCTGCTTGGCTCTTCCGACAAAAGTGTGGTTAACGTCATGCATCAATATCTTGAACCCTTCTACAAGACCACAAACGACATATGCACGACTAAGGTGCCAACGGTTGGGCTTGTCCTTTTCTTCATGGATCACATATCGGAAACAATTGCTAGCTGCAGAGAATCACGTCACAGCCCAGAATGGCTAAAAAGTGCTGCAGAAGAAATGGATAAGAAAGCCAGAAGTTATATTAATCAGGTTTGCAACATATTTACATATATGACAGCAATTCTAGATCCTAGAATCAAGGGAGAGCTGATACCAGAGAGTTTAACCTCAGAAAATTTTCTGGATGAAGCAAGAACCCATTTTATGAGAAACTATTCTACCAGCCATTTCCCATCCATGAGTTCTGGTTACAATGCTCAAGAAATTGAAGACGGAGGAAGCGTCTCGTTTGCGGAGGAAATAGCTCGCAAGAAACGGCGGACAAGCATGAGCTCTGCCACTGATGAGCTTACACAGTACTTGTCAGAGGCTCCAGCCCCAATACCAACAGATGTTCTAGAGTGGTGGAAGGTCAATAGTACACGCTATCCGCGGCTATCTGTGATGGCTAGAGATTTCCTGGCTGTGCAGGCAACTTCAATTGTGCCTGAAGAACTTTTCTGTGGCAAGGGTGATGAGATTGACAAGCAAAGGTTCTGTATGCCACATGGTAGCACACAACCTATTCTGTGTATCAAGTCATGGATTCAGGTTGGCATCAAGTTTAAGTTCAAGTCAACTGAGATAGATTATGAGAGGTTGATGGAACTTGCAGCAGCAGCTGCTGCAACAGATAACAGCCCTGCTAGTTCTGACAAGAAGCAAAAATAATGATAGAAGATGGTGGCCCAAAAGAGTGGTAGATCACTTAATTAACAGGCAACATCACTGTCACTTCCAGATTATATCTTGATTTGGCACTGAAAAGAGTGTTTTGAAAACTTACTGCTGTATGTATTAATGTAATGTATTATGCTGTACAGCTCTGAATTCTGGACATTACTAACCTAGAGAAAAATCAAATATGCTCCTTGATGATGGAATTCTCCCTCTATGACTGCGTTCTGCATCCATTGTTTGACACCCTAGACACTGGTGTCTACGTTTTGTACCATACGTATAGAGAAGAGTGAACATTTAGAATCTGCGTCCTTTTCATTATTATTATTATTATTATTGTGCAAGAATTGAGGAGACAACAAAAATAATTTTGATGCAACTGATTAATGCGATATAACCAGAAAAAGATTTCAGAATTTTTTACCAAAAAAAATTTTGATTATCAAATGAAATAAAATAAGATAATTTACTTATTCATTAAAAAATCAATAAGCATGTCATGTTATTTTTGTAAATAAATTCTAGTTCTACAATTTTTCATACTTATTAAGAAAGTAAAAAACCGTCTTCATAGGTTTGGGGCATCCAATTGATTTGGGACCTTGATAAGCCCTTCAAGTGCGAAGAATTTTTCTCAACTGCGGTATCTGCCAATAAATACAGCGTGATCCAATGGGTGAGTTGTACACTGGTTTTATCACCCAGTGTACATCGAATGTCCAATGACCTAGAATCCCGTTATTCTTTGACAGCAAATGTTATTACAAGTTACTGGCAACTTTCTGGACCGCTCCCTAAACTTGTAGACGACTTTAAAGAGTATAAATAATTATATTCCAAGCTAACTATTAAAAGAAAATGCATCTCCAGAATCGCTGGGAGTGGAAAGCCTAAAAAAATTCACTTTGCAAACTAAGTATATAGAAAAATTGCATTTATAAAAATCAATTGCAGGCTTGTTGGTGCCACTTGCTGACTGACTTCTCTATATCTCTACATCAACAAATGCTCTCGTCCATACTCACGTACTATAACAGGGACGCTTGTAGGAGGGAGCTGCAACACCAACATGAAGGGTAAATTGAAGATTGTTAAAGCAAGAATTAAAAGAGTAAGGGGCAAAATGGGAGATCCCAAAATTAGCCTCATCCAAGGAGATGAAAATAAAAGGATATTTTGAAGAGTTAATCAAAGTTCAATTCATGAATCACATAAAACAAAAAGCTCGTTAGCAGAATAATAATGAAGAAAAGGTTATAATAACAGAAGCAAGTAGTTAGCATTTCTTAATAGTAATGGGAGTTCCTTGATGGGTTTTATAGGCGTCACTCTTGCACATAAGAGTAGACAAATTCAGTTTCCAAACAGACCTTATACCCAGCATTGTTCTGTGTCTAATCCCCACAACAAAGCTTACAGACAGAAGGCCCAGAAAATATAAACAGAATTGTGAAAATTCAACCAAGATTACAGAAAACAAGCTAAACTGGGTTTTACCAAACTTAAATATGGCTAGCACTTAAAAAACAGCAAGACTATATTACATGAATAGTTATTTCCGAATGAACTCACGAATGCATCATCCATTAATCCATTATTAATTAAAAAGAAAGAAAAAAAAAATTGTAAAATGGCAAGCACTTCTTTTCTTTCATGTACAGTATCACGAATTTCACTTCGTGATGTTTATCCCTTATCCTTTGAAAAATAGGCATACAAAAAGAGTAAACAAAATCTTGTGGACTAAGTGATGACCGATGAGGACTGTAACTTTAAAGTGTACCGCTAATCAACTTACTATGCCATAATCTGTAACAATTGCCGAGACATAATCCGAAGGAGTGGCATCATACCTGTCAGTGAAAATAAAATCAGTGCTAACCTTTTCATCTATCAAGGGGAGGAAGTGTTCACACAAATGAAATATCTTAAGCTTACATCAAATTCAAAAGGCGCAAATTGTCTTTACTGGTCCAATTGTCGAGATAATTGACATCCATTCTTCCAGGAACCCTGGCAACAGCATCTGCATCACCTGCAAGCAATTTGAAGTCTCTCGTAATACAGCTTAGGGTATGCATTAAGATCATGCTTGGTAGAGCTGGAAATCAATAGAACTGCAATGAAGATGCTCCTTTTTTATTCATAATAATACTTGATACTAATTTAAATAAATTCCATCCTAGTCCTTCCTCTTGATACATATCAAAGATTACACTGGAGTGAAAATGTAACACTAACAAACTGATGTAACCAAATTACCTAGTTCATTGAAACATATCGAATCCAGTTGCACCCTTTCATGAAATTTATATGCTTCACAACAGATCAATACAGGAACATGAAATGCATGAGCCACCATTGCAACACATGAAGTGCCAACCCTTGAATACACAGTCCCGTTAGACAATACTGCAGAAGCTCCAAGAAAAACCCGTGTGACCTCATGCATGATATAAGAAACAGCGTTTATATGAGTATATGTACAACTCAGGCCCCTAGCCACCAGCCTACGAAGTAAGGCCTGACCTTCAAGCTTTGGATGCGAGTCTACCACCACAACATGGAACTGTTTCCCAAGATCATGAGCATATAAAAGAATCATCTCAACAACACTTGATAACCCATATGTAAGAAGAACATCCCCATCCTTAACCTTTGAAGAAACATGTCCAACAATCACCTTATCAGCAAGAATTATTTTTTCATTAATGAACCGGTCAATATCCGAACGAAGAGAAGCTTTTGCCTCAGACTCAGAATGACTTAAAGGCAAATTGGCTATGCGACTCTTAACAAACCTAATTGCATTTCCCATGCTCATAGAAAGTGGTCTACATTCAGTCAAAAATGAAACATAACTACTGATTTTTGAAGTCAAATCCCTAACAAGGACTTTTTCAGGTGGTGTACTGTAGTCTCCAATGGCTTCTTGAAATGCTCTTAGCATTGCAATACAACGAGCATTACCCCCTGATATATCTCCTGCCAAATAACTCAATCCAACCTGAAAATAAAATAAGCCACTGAGCACCACATCGAAATTGCCAACTTTCTTAAGCTTATTTGCATGCATACAACTAGCACTTAAAGTGATGAACTCTGTATGCAGTTCAAAGTTTCAAAAGTAATTCCATGTCAAATCCATACACATGGACTTACACATACTAATGAGTTAATGCAGTATCAAAACCAATGGCTTCAGTATATAAGCTAGGAAAAATGAACTATTAAATTGAAAACTAGAGGCTGTGGCATGTAAGCAGGCATCACAATTTCCCACCTTTGGCATGGGATGAGCTGACAAGGAAATATATAGGTGATCCAGGTTCTTGTTCAAAAGAACGAAGTGTGAATACTCAGACTGATATTATTGATAGCACACCATGCATAATATTTACATTGATGAACATGACCATTTAATGCATGCAAACATAAGGCAAACAGTTAAAGCTAACATATTGGATATTATCAAGGTCTCTGAAAATATATTTTAAGGCATTATAAAATAAAAAGTAGGGCGATAATAATGAGAATTGAGAAACAACTAGAACAATATCAAAGGGACTGGAGATTCAATATGAAACGAGAATAATTAATTTAAGGAAAAAAAATGCAAAGATATGCAAGCACAGATAATGAATTCTGAAAACAAAAAGAATAATTTATTTACAATGTTACGATCATTTTCAGATCACATATCTAACTGACTTGGTCTACAAATAAGTGCTGTGTGCACTAATTTGAACCAAACTTACAAATTTTCACAAGAGTACCTTGTACACGGCAGGATGCACTGAATCAATGTGGAAAAACTGTGGTTCAAGATTAGGAAGCTGAGTCCCTCGTTCATATTGAGGCAAATGCAGAAACAATTCAACTCTGTTTCTAGATTCAGTTTGATTGACTACTGCACGCTTTTTAGCCTTTTCCACTCGGTTTTTGTCATCAAATTGCATTCGTGGAGGAGGAGCATCTTTTTTCTTATCCTTATCCGAAGGTTTATCTCCTGCTTTCTTGTCTGCAGCCGCTGAAGATGCAAAGGGAGGACCCTCTTTCTTTTGTGAAGACTGCTTTGTACTTTTACCCGGGGCTGCCCTTCCAGATTCAGGAACTGCTTTATTTCCCTGAGCTGGATACAGAACAACAATTAAAAGCATAAGCACAGACTACAGGAACCATACAAGGTGCATCTGAGTATACTGAATTCCTGAATGGCATTTGAACTATTTGACACCTTAAGGACCATCTACTAGATCTATATTTCATTGAATTTCATCAATGTTGTCAGCAAAATAAAAGAACCGAGGAAAAAGAATATAGTGCAGCTAAAATATATGCAAACCATAAAGCACCCAAAAAATTGTGAAAGTAACTAAACAATGAACCACCATTGATTACATAATCCATGACTATGATCTAAAATTCAGACAAGAAAACAAGAACAGTCCAGTATAACACGCTAGAATTCATAATTCAAATAAACCTCAATATACGAAATCAAACAACAACACATAGGCATCTGAATTCTGAACAATTCATGAAATACTGAAAGCGATAAAGTCAACAAATTTAGTCGCGATGAGAAAAAAATCCAAAGGGAGAGAAAATAAATTTTAATCAGTGGTGAAACAACCTTTAGAAGCAGCTTTAGCAGCTCGTTGGGCCTCCTGCAAGGCTCGTCTCTCAGCTTTTGTAGTTTTAGCTTTCAGCGGCTTTGAACTTGATTGCACTGCATCCTCTTCCCTCTTTTCTAATATGCCAAAGAAACAAAGCCATGCAAATAACACACTCATGAATCATGCATGAGCACAGTGAATACACTATTAACAATTGTAATAAATAAATAAATCAATGTTTACCAGTGGCAGTAGTGGAAAGTTTTGAATTTTGGGGAGGGTTAGGGGCAATGGAAGGCTCTTCCGATTCCGAGGGATTTGGATTGCAGCTCCCAAGTGACACGTGGTCACCGGGAGGATGCGACTCCGAGACCGGCACCGGCACGGCGGCGGTACTGCCGGGAAGATGACGTGGCAGCGGTATCATGACCGGAGAAAGGGAATTGGAAGAAGAAGAGTCGTCAAAGGGCGTGGGATTGGGAGGGAAGAAACCGACGCGCCGGACTTTGGGGTCGATGACGGTCCGGGAGGCGCGTCGCGCGTCCATGACAGCAATGTGTGAGTGAGTGCGTTTCAGTTAACAATGGATTTGTGATCAAAGGTGGGGAATTAGGGTTTCATGATTTGGGAGCATTCTCAGTTTCAGGAGTAAGCGTCATAACAACGTTGTGTTGTGTTGTGTTCTGCACTGTTCGGTTATTTCCAGCTTTCCGTTTTTAGTTTTTCGCTGATCGGGGCGGGAATCGGGAATTTATTTATTTATTTATTATTATTATTATTAGTATTAGTATAATTCTTATATTCTGATATATTATTTTTTATTTATATATTTATTTATGTTTCAGATTTCATAAATAATCGAGGTTTTATGTTGGTAAGCTTAATTTGTATGTACTGACCAATCATATATTTGTATTTATAAGATATTTAAAATAATGTATCATTGAATCAAATATTTTTATTAATGTAACAATATATGATTAAATATTTGTATAATTTTTTTTATACTAATAATGCATATAAATTAAATCTTATGTTATTTCCCACAAAAAGGACTATGAGATTTTATGAATCAATCATGATAGGTTGATAAAAGCAAGCATGATAAAGAAACATGCATGTATCATTGCAAATATTAAGTGTAAATAAATTGAGTTTAATTTTAAGAGATTAATTTTAATGTATTATCAGTATAAAAATATTTTATATTATTATCTAATTTTATGTTTCTATTTGCAAGATCTTTAAAATAGTGGATGGTTGAATCAAATACTTTTATTAATGTGGTAATATATAATTAGATATTTATATTAATAGTGCATTTAAATTAAATTCTAATTTTAATGTATTAGTCACTTCCAAAAAATTTAATGTATTAATAGCATAAAACAATTACACTATTATTCAAAGAAATTAACATTTTATGTATTATTGAACTCATTAAATAATAAAATTAATTTTTATATATTATTAAAAATATATTTTTTATATTATCAATTAAGAATATATTATTATATTATATGTATAACTTATGAAGAAATTATAATATGAGTTAATTTTTCTTTTTAACATGATAAAATAAGAAATTTCATTGAGCTTATACATAAAATTTTACCTCTTATTTTTATCCAAATACCAAACACACCTTAAAGATAAAATTATTATTCTATCCCTTTTGTCTTATTGTTTATATCAGGAATAAAAAAGAGGAAATATCTTTTTTAGCTTTAATATTTTGAAATTTATATCAGTTTGATCTAAAAAAGAAATTGACATCAATTTAGTCTTCATATTTTAAATTTTGATATCAATTTTATCATTTTATCAAATAGTTAATGACTTTTTATCTTTAATATCATATGTGACTTCTAAACTTCATTTATGACAATTTGAGTGTCAACGAACAAGGGATCAAGGTTTTTGTTTGCATTGATATTTAAGGATTTAAATTATAAAATTTTAATTTTTAATTTATTTATTTTTTAATATTTTTATTATTTTTAAATTAATAAGAAAGTGGAAAATGCCTCACCTCAATAGTTAAAGAAGACAAATACGTAACAAAGTATTGCACTAATTTGTCCCCTAGATAAATCATAATGAAAGTTATTTATGATTTGATGGAATGATGAAATTGATATTAAAAATTTTTGTTTAGAACCAAACTAATGTTAGGTGCATTTTTTGGTGAAGTGCTTTGCAGTGAAGTTTTAAATCGACCAATGGTAACGTTATATGTGGAGACTGGGGGGGTGTTTTAGTTGGTCAAACTTAATTAAGAGAGGTATAAGATGTTAACATAACTCACCGTTTAGGATTAGTGTTAAACCAAGGTTAGTACTGAAACCAATAATGGTGAATAGTGTTAAAGCAAACCCTCTGAGCAGCCCATTTTTGATGCCCCACTTTCCCCCTCCACTTCTCCCTTGCCACCGCTGCCACATCTCCTCTGCTGCACCCTTGCTTCGCTTGGCTAGTAGCACTCTATTGTTGCCATGGACCCCTCTTCACACTCCTCCTCCGACCACCGCCGTAGAAGAACTCGTTGCTGCTTTCCATGGTGTCACCTGCACGATGGAACATGATGGGACATGTGGACTGCACGGCATCCCCGACGAAGAAGCCCTCGATCTTGAACAAGTCAGAGCTTGCATCGCTCGTCGTTGCCACCTTGTCACTATCGATGCCACTGTCTCGCCACCATGGGCACCACTGCCCCTCATTGTTCAGCATCACCACATTGAAGAATGAAAGACAATAGCAAGTTTGTGTGCAAAACTTGTGTAGATCTTTACAAGTTTTGTTATTGAAAAAAGAGAGAAAGAGAACTTGTGAGATTTGATTTCCATTCATGAATCTTTTTCCATTTTCTTTTGGTAACTTCTCAAATGAAAAATTTTTTTTGTGCAAAACTTCACAGATCTGTACAAAGCTTTGTTATTGAAAAAAGAAAGAAAGAGAATTTGTGAGATTGCATATCAAGAGTTTTGATATTCATTCATGATTTTTTTTTCTTTTATGTTTTGTACATTCACAAATAGTTTTTTTTGTTTGTGCAAAACTTCTCAAATAGTTTCAGAAGTTGAGATTCGTTTGTAAAGCTTTATTAAATCATACGATCGTTGGTATAACTTCACATGATCCTATGAAACTAGGAGTAATAAAGATGGCTCATAATGGGTCAAACTTCTCTGAAATTTCTCACTTGGACGAAGGGGACCAAAATGGTGAGGGGAGGGGTAGACGAAAGTGCCAACAATGGCATTCCAACAGTGGGCGATGGTGGCTGCAACGACAGTGTTATCCTAGGTGGAGGTAGGAGGAAGAAGGAGAGAAATAAGGGAATTTTTTTTTAATATAAGATTTCAAACTTAATTGAGATAGTGCTTTTTGCTAAAATCATTTATAATATCTTAATAAAGTTTGACTCACCACTATCTCCACTTTCCACATATTAGGTTATCATTGGACAACCTCGACACTTCACAATAAAGCAAACAACTTATGCTTTACCAAGGCCCCAAATGTTTAACTACAAAATATTGGAAAAAAATTATTTACTTTATATATATATATATATATATATTGGTTTTAGTTAATGACTTAATACTTGTTCATTTCACTAAGTAGATGGTTCGATTAAATAACCAAAGAAAAATGTATTTGATTCAACTTATTTTGATAAAAAAAAATAATTTTTAATTAAAAAATAATTCATATAAAAAAAATTTTAATTATTAAAAATCACTTTTTATTAGAAAAAAAAATGCTGAACTAATCGCACCCTAAATAACACCATTTCTGATTCTTGAATAGCCCAGAATACAACTGATCCTTTGGCAAAATGAAACAAAGAAAAAGTCCTAGTCTGATGCAGCGATCAGATCAACCTTCCCCTCCACGTACACCGCCTGCATGTCACCAAAATAGCACCTTTCCCCTCACACTTGTCCCTTTTCCACGCTCTCCTCTTTTAACACTCCTCTTCCTGCTTTATCACTTTCCCCTTTCACACACACACACACGAGACCCCACCCTTCTTCACACACACACACACACACACACACACCCTCTCTACCATGGCTGAAAGACCCACAACCACAATCTCAACAACAACACCACCACCACCATCCTCGGCATTCCTTCGGAGATTCCAAGACCATGCCCCAAACTCAACCCAGCTCGCAGGCCTCTTGACCCTTCTCGTAACCGGAGCAATCTTGCTCCTCCTCACGGGCCTAACCGTCGCGGCAACCGTTGTGGCCATGATCTTCTTCTCGCCCTTGATCATCGTATCGAGCCCTATATGGGTCCCAGCTGGCACCCTTCTGTTCCTCGTAACCGCAGGGTTCTTGTCCATGTGCGGATTCGGCGTTGTTATCGTGGCTGCGATTTCATGGATGTACCGGTACTTCAGGGGGATGCACCCGCCCGGTTCGGACCGGGTCGACTACGCTCGGAGCCGGATCTACGACACAGCAAGCCACGTTAAAGACTATGCTAGGGAATACGGTGGGTATTTGCAGAGTAAGGTGAAGGATGCGGCACCCGGTGCTTGATTTGATTCAGTGAGGACCCGAACCGATGCGGGTTTGGATCGGGTTTCGTGGATCGAGTTATGTTGAACCGGTTTGTAATTTTGAGGGTGTTATATCAATATGGTGTATAACTGTAGAAGTTCCCTTCAGCTGTTATATTTATTCTTTTGTGTGTTAGTGTGTCTATGTGTGAGTGTTCCTTCCACTGCTTTAGACATGCTTTTGTACTTTGATTCTGACCTGAGAACCACGAATATAATTTCTTTTGGTATTATCATCATCGTTATGGTATGGTATGTTTTGGGAATTACAAGCACTGTGTAGATAGGGTGGTATTTTCTGACGTTCATCCTGGTACTGTGACCAGAATGAACCGCTGTAGAGTTTTAGGGGTGTAACTACAAGCTAATGTCCCAAAATAGCATATAATACCAAGTTTTTCAGAATTTTTTTCACATCATTATTGGAAATATTGTTGGATTCCTTTCCGTGTATCATGTGATTGGGTTTCTTGAATATCATGGGAATGGGTGAGGAACAAATAAAAAAAAAATTAAAAGAAAAAAAATTGTCAGCTAGTCCTTAATAAGGTATTAGTTTTGATACTTTTATGTAAAAGAGTTTTTTTATTGTTATTTAATTATATGTTATTATATGAGAATTAAATTTTTTTGTTTGTGTGATATAATATATAAGTAGATGATTGGATATTATTATAAAAATACGTTAAAATTAATTTTTTTTAATATGCGAGTATTATGGCGTTTGATATTCACTTGCAACTGAGGTGTTTAAATAATACATTTCTTTGAGGTGTTTACACTCCATCATTTTAAGTTTATGTGCAAGTATTAAGAAATTTAAAATTAATTTTTGGTTATAAGTTTGGTTTTTAAAAGATTTTTATTTTAATATTTTACCCTCTAAAAAATTAAATATATACTTTAGTCTATTAGTTTTTTTATTTGGTAATTTTGCCTTTCATTGTATGTTTTATTAAAATACGATATTTGAATTATTTTCAGGTCAAATATAACGTGATATTCAACAGATAAAAATTAACGAATAGAGTAAAGTTTTATAAGATATTTTAACTTTAGAGAATAAAAATGCTGGTAAATTTTATTTGAGAAATTAATATGTTAATTAAATCCTTATTCTTTTAGGAATCAACGTGTATATTATTTCTATATAATATGTTTATCCAAATGTTCTTATTTATATTTTTAATATCTAATTAAATTTATTGTTAATATCACATTTACATTAAACTATAGAAGATGAGTAAAATTTGAAAAAAAAAATAGTAATAAATTCTATATTAAAATATGAGAATGAAAAATAAAGTGAAAAAAAAATCAAAGTGACAGATACATTTCTAATTTTTTATATAAAAACGACATTTTACATAATAAATCTTAACTTTAATTAATTTATGTAAATTCACAGTTATAACGAGAGTTATTATGAGGATCAATCATATTTTTCATTCTTGAATAATGCATAAGAAAAAAACGTGTTTGTTAAAGAGGTGAATTCGATGATATATATATTTTGTGCTGCGCTAAAATTGATTCAATTAAACAATTTTGATTAAATACGTTCATTTTATATGTGAAAATTATATTTTCGATAATCTCGAGATTTCAAACAACTAACATCTATTAAAGTGTATTTTGGGGTATATGGTCCATTAATTTCTATGAATTTGACCCTTTTAAATTAATATTATTTAAAGTACATAATTTTAATTGTTAATAATATTTAACTTCAATTAATTTTAAGTTTTTGGTTTTTTATTAACAATTAATATTATAAATTTTAATGTTTAAAATATATTTCTAATGTAGAGGAGTTAAATCCACTTTAAAAGAGTTAAAATTAAATTTAATTCCCCAATAATGTTTTCGTTTGAGTGGAACGGATTCAAGTCTCTTAGGCATATAATTAGGGCCTCTATTAAGGTGTTTAACTGTATTTCAAAATATTAGTCTCTTAATTGTTAGGTGAAGAGATACTATTAAAAAATAATTTTTTTAAGAATTTAATTTAAATACACTAACAGTTAATAAAAATAGTAGAAAGTATCAACTCATACAAATAGCTATCAATTATAATGAGAGATCCATCATGATTTCTTACTTTCCAGTATTTTTATTAGTTAACGGTGTAAAACTATTTTACACTGTCAGTATATATCAATTAAACTCTAATTTTAATAGAAATGTGAGTAGAGGTAATTAATACATTTTTAGAGGAACTAAATCTACTTTGAAAAGGTTAAATCTAATTTTAAACCACACGTGAATAGAGAGACAGTTTAAAGAGGTGAAATCCACTTAAACGAGCCAAATATAAATTTAGTGTATGTTTGTTTGAAATTATTTTGGTAAAAAAATTTTTTTTATCAAAAAAATTAATTTTTGTATGTTTGGATAATTTTTTAAAAATAATCAAAATATTAAAAAAATTTGTTTTCAATTTTTTTGCAAAAATTAAAAAGAATAATTTCTAAAAAAAATTAATTTTAAATATTTTTAGCTATATATAAAATTTAAAGTTTAAAATTACCTTTTTCAAAATATTGAAACAAACGCACTTTAACTGATACATAAATAGAATAGAGTTGAACCTTGATAGTACCACATTTCTAAGTCAAGCGAATATACAGAAGTTTGGGTGAAAGTGTCTTGTTTTTCTTTAAAAAGAAATAAATATTACTTATAATATCTGTAAGTCTAATTATTTTAAGAAAAAATGTTAGCAATTTCCACTAGAAATAATAAAGAATATAAATAAGGGATAAATATTTATATTTTTTTAAATTTTTTTTAGGATAAATTATTACCACTGATTTTAATCTTTTCAATTAGTATTTGAAACTTTTTTTAATTAGTCATTAATGGATTTTTCAGTAAAAATTTATTGAATCACTAATAATAAAGATATACATATTTACACTCGTATAACATTTAATATACTTACGCTCCTCAATATCTTTCTATAAAATATAATTTATATTTATCAAATAGTTAAATATTATCTATTATATTGATTATTTGTATTAAATTTCAAAAAATTAGATATTAATAAAAATTTGATCAAATAGTTCACATTTTAATATATCAATGAAGTATTTATAATGTTGATTTTGATATATATACAAAAAATGTATGAAATAATTTTGAATTAAGGTGAAATATTATATGCATAATTTATAACATATGAATTTTCAAGTCAATAATAAATTTTTTAAAAAATTTCTCTAATAAAAAGTTATTTAGTGACATAAGAGTTGATTTAACTTATACTTATATAAGTTTGTCCCTTCCCTTAATAATAATAGTTTCTCTTCTCTAAACCTTCATTTCAGGGCATATTTGTAATTCACTTAATTAGATGATGATATTTATGATATGTTAAAAAAAAATACTAAAACGCATGAAAATCTTTCAAAATATTTGTAATTCACTTCACTAGATGATGATATTTATGATATATTAGAAAAATACTAAAACACCCTAAAATCTTTCCAAATTTTTCGTGCCTGACTTATGTGGCATTAACATGTCAAGCTTTTTCTTTTTTTTTTTTCATGAAAGATACAACTAGAAATTTGACAGAATTTAATTATCATAATTGTGTGATATAATTACTAATCTTTATATAAATAAGCGTGTTGTACTAATTCGTTTCATTTTAAAATCACCATAATTTCTGTTAAAAATTCTAGTTATATTTTTCAAATACGTAGCATTGCTATATTTTCACTCTCAAAATTTCATCCTCTCGTTGTGAGCATTTGTACCAACAACCTGGATACCATTTCAATGGCGCACACCTTATAGCGGAAGAGTTAGTAAAGCATGATCGTCAAGCAGCTCTTTTGCTCTAATTAAAGCAACACCGCCAAACCCTTACTTTTTGCTTTCAATAACAACTCATCCCCACTTAGCATCAACGACACTTGAAAAACTCAATCTCTTCTCATATAACTGTATACTTTTTTTTTTTCTTTTTGACACAATACTAGGATTCATCCTATCCCTCCAATTTGAGACTTCTTTTTGTCCATACTTATTCACCTAAATTTAATCGATATAACAACTTGTAGAATCAAATGCTTATTAAGCCAAAAATTATAACTATTAGTTAGAGCGCAATTAGATATTATTGAGTGTCATTATCTAATTTGACTTAGAGCCCACTTGGGCTTGCTAAGACATGATGTTGGTCCATAGCCAACAATCTGTACCCCCAACACTTGTATTCCGACTTGATCTAACTAATTGTATACTCAAACACTTACCATTAAGATACAAGCTATAGCTATTAGTCAAAACTTAACTTTTATTACATATTTAAATCCATTGGTCATTGTTAAGGATTATAGTCTGATTTGACTCTAGCCCTATTTAGATCTTGCTAATGCATAATGCTGACCCATAGCCAATATAACTCATCTTTACCTTATTCCAGATACATCACCACCTAAACTACAGTAAAAGTGGCTTTGTTGCAAGTATTTGTAACACCCCCGTGACTTTCCTATGGTTTGAATCGAATTTTATTCTTTGAGAAAATGAATTAGAGCAATGTCCAGGAAAAAGAAAGAGAGCTAAAAGATGCAAAGCTTGCATGAGATATGTGAAGTTAGAACAGCAAACCATTACTTCTCGCTGGTGATTTCACTAATTGATACAGAAATATCTTCAATTTGTTAAAACAACTATTAATTACGCACAATAATACTTAAAAGCTTAAATGACTACCACATCAGCGAGGCAATTTGAATTCTGTCAAGTAAGTCAGGCTGAGTAGCAACAGTCGTTATATTATATACGAGTTTCGGAGTTTTGAATATGGACCTTGAATACCGAAAATTAAATAGCCTCCATCTTTCTCGTACTAGTAGAGGAGAAGGAAGTCGTTCTCTGACTACTTCATTGTTCAAAGATATTGTGATGTAAACGAGTTTCTATATGCTGAACGGGTCAGATCAAACTTTTCTTCGTTGTTGATTAAAGGCCCATGTCAACTAAGCATATAAGTCGAAGTCAAACATATAGTTCTATATTTGACCTGAATCATTAACATAAAAAGCTTCCATCTCCCAATTCATTTTGGGTCCTTGACCGAGTCTCCCGAGTTCAATCTTGTCGATGAAATTGAACGACGTATTCTCTTTTCCGTTTTTCTTTTGGAAAAAGAAAAATAAATCTTCGTATTATCTTATGTCTAATTAATGCATAGAGTCTCGCAAATTTTGTGACTCAAACATAAGTTCATTTCGATGACGTAACGATAACAAAAATTAGACATAAAAACTCCGGCAAAGATAAAAAGAAATAAATCTTTAAGAGTTTGGCTTTGTAGGCTTCAAAACATAACATGGACATGGAGCAAAGAAAGATTTGTTTTCTTGATTCACTTTAGAATATAAAATGTTTTTTATCTTTATGATTATTCACATGATTCATTGAGTTGGGAAATTTTAATCCTAAAATAAGGTTAAATTAATATGCATGTCCCTATACTTTTAGCATATTTTTAAATAGGTCCTTCCACTTTAAAATTTTTTAATTAAATCCTTATATTTTAAAAATATTGTAATTGAGTCGCTATCGTGAGTTGATAATCTACTCTTTGTCACACTATACATAAATGACTATTAACCATGCTCAGATGTTGATAATTTAATGAGTTAGACAAAAAAGAAAAGAAAGGACATAACATGAATCAAAACTAAAGATCATAGTTTTTTAAAATTATTTTTAGAGCATGAATGAAAAGAGAATTAGGAAAAAAATTATTATATGCAAAAATTAGACAAGGTGCATGTTTAGGTAACTTGATTATAATCTAAAAGTAGTCCTTTTTTTTTTAAATAAAAGCTGTTTTGAAATAAGGTGTTATGTTTGGCTAAAAAGAAATAAATAGATTATAAGCAAAAATTATAATTTAAAGATAAAAAATAATTTATAATAACAAACAACATTTTGAAACTTTTGACCGTAAACAAAATACACTCCTTTAAAACAGCTTTTAAGTTATGCATCTAAACATAAATTATTTTTAAGTTAATACATCCAAGCAAAATTTGATTTTTACATGATTGATTAAAAAATAATTATATTTATAATCTATTATTAAAATAATTTTATCCTCACAACTTTCCCAAATAAATACAAGATCATTGACATTAAATAACTTAATTGAAAGCCTATCCAGCATACGTAGTGTAACAGAACATGGTTGATAGTCACATATGTATGGTATAACAGAGAATGAATAATCAACTCATAATAGAGACTCAATTAAAAAGTTTGTAAAGTATAAGAACTTATTTAAAAACTTTTAAAATATAAAACCTATTTAAAAATATGCTAAAATTATAAAGACTCGCAAATTAATTAACCTTAAAATAATGAAACCTCTTCCTTCTAATTTAGTTGTTGTTGTCATTATTGTATTTTTATTATTGTATTTTGTTGAAATTTGTGGTATGTTTTAATATAAAACCTCCTCCCTCTAACTTGTCTAACTAAAATAACTAATATCCTAAGTATATCATTTCAATTCAATTCACAACACTATTAAGTGAAGTTCACAGGAAAGCTAGGTTAAAAAAAAAAATGAAGTTCTTCATTCTCTCTTAGAACAAGAAAATAAATAAAAAAACAATATTTGTGAGTAGCAGAATGTCATGCAATCGACCGAGGAGCACTTTGCCAACTTACGAATCTTCCTTTCAACTTTTTTAGGTTTAAAATTAAGAGACTCTGTCCCATTGTAGGAGAATCAAATTCGGATTGGACCTAATCAAATAATTTTTATATTCCTTTCCATTGTCTTACTTGTACCGAACCGCTTCCTGAATTCATAGATAGAGCAACCAAATCTATTAATAAATCATAAAATGTATCATTTGAAACCACTCCTTTGAAGACTTGTACATATATTCCATTTTATCATCATTAGAGTGTAATTGTTCATCTTTAAGTATTTGAGCCCGTTGTTTCACTTAAAAGATAATATCTTTAACTTTTCCAAAGCAGCAGTAATTGACAAGGACAAGGGAGAGGAGAAAAGAAGAGAGAGAAGGGGGGGGGGGTGTTCCCCCTAATTATATACCGTTCTCAATAAGGAATTGCGTGGAAACATTCTCTACTTGTTTTTTAACCTCGTTCCCACAAGTTTGTGTCACCTCTCCATGATTGAATCATGTAAAATGACCACCACATTTAGTGGACACTGGAAAGCAAATTTATCCAAGATGCAAGTGAACACAAACACGACTCAGTAGTGGGCACAGAATCTGAACATACAAACGTCAAAAATCAAAGTCGTCTCTCATATATGCGCACTAGATGGCACCTACCACTTAATCCTTGCTTTATTAAAACGGCAAAAATGAAACATTCCTGAAACTACAAGAGAAAAACAAATTAAAAGACACGTACAAAAAAAAACAAAAAGAACAACAAAGATAAAATTAAATGAAAAAAAAAGAACCTAGTCATATTTCTACACAACCAGCATGAATTCATTCATTGAACTAACTAAATCGTCACCACCAGAGGCTCACAATTTTCATCACAAACTCTATACAAAAAACAAGTCCCTCTTCAACAACAAAACAACTAACACCACTAAATAATTAACTACAAATTAAAGAAAAAAGTAAAAATTAAGAGAGACTTTCATTCCAATATTCCACTTTCCAAAGTATGTGTGTTTTGCGCTAATTAATCTCTATTATTGGCTTCTTCTCCCAAATCCAAATGAAACGAATTATCTTCTTCTTCTTCTTGTTCTTGTTCTTCAGTTGAGAACGAATTCAGTGAATTTGTTGCTGTCTAGGGCGAGTGAGATAACCGGGCAAGGGGCTGGCGCGTGGGGACCTGAGAGGGACCTCACTCACCTGCTTGCCGTTGATGTCATAGTAAATCGCGCCGGAGAAATCCAACGGCTCACACTTCCCGCCCATTAGTATCTCCTTCTGCCACACGCCTCCGTCACCCCAACCCTCCTCCGCCGCCGCCGCCGCCTCATCCTCCTTCTTCTTGTTGTGACCGAACGGCAATAACGCCTTGCTGCTTATGTTGTTGAGGAGCTTCTTCGGCGTGGCGAGCGGCGACTTAGGTGGCGCCGTTCTGAGCTCGATTTTCCGGTGGTCGTCGTCGTTGTCGTCCTTGACCACCGTTTTCGGCTTCCCGGCAAGGCGGCTGGCTCGCTTGGCGAGGAGAGCGAAGACCGCCGTTATGGTTACGAGGAAGCTCTTGTTGGCTTGGCGCTTCGGGGACTCCGAGGATGCAACGTGAACCATGGCGTTCTTCTCTCTCTTGCTTGCTCTGCGATGTTGTTGGGTGGTTGAGTGCTGTGTTGTGTTGTCTTGGTTTTATTGTTTGAAAGTTTGAAATGGTAGGATGGTTTATATAGCTGTGGAAGAGTGGAGAGTCCACGGTTCTTTGGCTTGACTCGATCTTATAGTTTTTTTTTTTTTTTTTTTTTTTTTTTGTGCCTCTCCAAATAAAAGGAAAACTATGATTAATTAGTTAGAGAATTTTGCTAGAGAAACCATAGTGTGTGGCACAATTCATGCATCGGGACACATCACAGACTGATTGATAGTATTTTTCTAAAAATAAATCGTAACCAAATTAGAGGCTTTTCCTTTTATTATTGATGATGCATTTTTATTTATTTTTTAATCCAAATACACAGTATTTCAAATTTATTAAATTCTAATTAATTTCGTTATATCAAATCGGTTCATTAAAAATATAAAATCCTCTTAGCACTAATTTTTTTATTTACAATCCCTAAATTCTAAATTGTATTTAAAAATAACAAATGTTGAATCAGTTAAAGCTGAAATTAGTATATTTGCATTTATTTTGTATACAAGACATTTTAATTTTGTTATGGAAATCAATTAACCTAATTAATATTCTAATATATGAACTCTCCAAATAGAGAATATAATTTCTTGACAATTTTTTTTTGTTTGGGAAAGAATTTCTGACTATTTGACCAACTATATTGAATTATATGTCTTACCATACATGCAAGAATATAAAAATTTAATGGCTGCTTTTTAGTATACAATTAGAAGTTGAAAAAAAAAAAGATTTTGAAGCACATTTTATAATAGTGAGATCATTTTTTTCTTTTTTGGGTATACTAGAGCTAGGTGCAAGTACTTTACAAGTTTGTTTGCAAATATAGTGAGATATATATTATTTATGAAAAATATAGGCAGATTGGTTTTCCTTTCTTGATACAGTAACTTTAGACCTCTAAGCATTGTACCAAAAAAAAAAAAAAACTTTAGACCCACTAAGCAAGTTTTCACAAGCTGATTATACTTTATATTCATCATTATACGAAACTTAATCTGATATATAAATTAGCATGGATGGTGATTTGGTGAATATCAAATTATGATTTCCACTTGTCTTGATCCCAGCCATAATGTGTGCAGCCAAAATACCAAATTGGACGCTTTTCCTTTTATTATCGTTGTATTTGTATTTATTTTTTAATCTAAATTACTGGTATTTAAAATTTATTAAACTACTATTAATTTTGCTAGAGTCACAAGTTCGTTATAAGTGTAAAACTCTTTTAAGGTTTGTTTGGTATAGAAATAAAAATGGGGATAAACTTTTATAGATGAATTTCATGAGGGTATAAATTACATATAAAGCTCTTTTATAAAAGTTTATTTTTCATTTCTACCATCATACCGAACGCACTCTTAGCGTTAATTTTTCCTAGTTATAATACTCAAATTTAAAATTTTATTTAAGAAGAACAATGTCAAACCAATTAAAGTTAGCATATTTACATTTATTATGCGCACAAAAAAACTTAATTTTGTTATGGAAATCAATTAACCCACTTTGTATTGTAATATAAATTATCCAAACAGAGAATATAATTTCTTGACAATTTTTTTGGATTATATGTCTTACCACACATGCAAGAATATAAAATGTTTAATGGCTGCTTTTTTGGGTGCATAATGGCTGCTTTTTGTATACAATTAGAAGTAGGGGGAAAAGGAAATGATTTTAACACAAATTCTAAAACGGTGAGATCTTTTTTTTTTTTGGGTATACTAGAGCTAGGTGCATTGGTGCAAGTTACAAGTTTGTTTGCAAATATAAGAAGGTATATTATTCATGAAAAATATAAGTTGATAGGTTTTACTTCCTTGATAAAGTAACTTTAGTCCTCTAAGCAAGTTTTCACAAGTTGATTAAACTTTTTAATGATTATAACAGTGAAACTTCATCTGATACATATAAATTTAACATATGGATGATGAATTGGTGGACATTAAATCATGATTTCCACCTGTCTTGATCCCAGCCATAATGTGTGCAGCCAAAACAACAAGTGGTTCAGTTCAGTCAACGGCGGTGGCACTGCCGCCGTGCCGTCGACTTAGGATATTTATATTTTAATGTTAAGATTACAATTATCGGATATATGCCAAGGCCAGGTCTTGCTTTCTTTTGAAAACATCTCGAGTTAGTGGGCAAAGTGGGAACTTGCGTGGGCCTAGTTTAGGACCCATCATCATTTTCACAAAAGCAAATATCATGCGTTTCTCATTTCAACTGGTCCCACCAATTTGCGTGACAAACTTTTCGCATTAATTTTCCATCTTATTTCATTTGTTGGAGAAATAAAATCTGTCTGCTTGATTGCAGTAACTAATAATTGTTTAATCTAATGGCTTGGAACTGCGCTTGCATGTTTTCAACTTGCATGACATCTTTTCGATAGCAATTGGCGACATCACACATTATATCACTTTCTATATTTCTTTATTCATAAGGCAATAAACTAAATTATTTTAATAATGCTAATCATGAGTTGGTGATGAAGATATTATGACGCCACTCCCCACAATTCCAATGTACTAAATCGGATTAGGCCACAAAACGAAACGAGAATCATAGCCTCACGTTTGGAGAAAACAATTTGTGATTGTATTTAATTTGATTACTAATTTGATGCCATATCCTACGAACGGAAGGAATGAAAAAGATAACGGGAAACAATTAGTTCAATTCCTTGGTACTTTCTGTTATGGATAAAGGACAATGGTGAACTGAACTGAACTTATTTAGTAAGGTATTGATTACTAGGTGGTAGGTTACCTTCCATTTTTATATGTGTGCATTTGCAACGATTACTAGATGAGATTGATTAGGTCAAGTTCTAGTATGTGGTACTCTTTGTCTGATTGTCCACAACAACTACGTTCTGTGCCATACGAGTTTCAACTCTTGCCAAATTAATTAGAAGATAATAATATTTGAAGGAAGAAAAAAAGAAGCTCATTGCACGTGCTAAGATCAATTCTATGCCCTGGGTTCTCTGACCCACCCTTTTAGTGATTCCAAGGGGGGCATCTTCCTTTAGATGTTTTATAGGGATCGTTTGAATTCAGCATGCAATTACGACTACCATCTTTTTTCCTTTTATTATAGGTACATGTCATAATCATCTCATCAGTTGTGACCGACATGGTCTTCTTAGCATTAGCTTATTAGAAGGATGGGCAGGAATCATGGGATTGAAGCTAAACCAATCACCGTAAGTGGGGAAAGCACTTAATGATAATAGTTTCAATTTAATGATAATAATGCAAAGTATATTTTTTGGTTTCCAAGAGTGTCCTCCTCTCTATTACTAAAAAAGGAGATTAATCTCTTTCGAACATAATTAGACTTGTTCTCCTAATTAAAGTTCTCTCTAGGAATTGAATCAAGATTATTCTTAAAGTTGTAGCATGTTTCTACCACTACATCAACTTTCTTGTTGGTTGAGTACTAAGTATATGCTATAGTCTTAAATTTTACTTAATAAAATGAAAGTAAAATAAATGACACAAACGTTTAAGGAAGGGTACCAAATCTTTATGGGAATTGTTTGATCCAATCCAAACACTCAAACAATTTTTTTAGATTTTTTTTTTTTCCCTTATGGGTGAACTGGATTTCTTTATTTTATATAACAAATAATTCATTATATTAGCTTTTCTTTTTGGTTAGAAAGGTCAACCAAGTGCTAACACAATCAACAGCTCTAAAGCCGTGATCATGGATTGGACCAAGTTTGCCTCGAAATAAATTCAAAGGGCGGGGAGCAATATAGGCCATGATCAAGACAGACTTTTGTTTATGTTTAACTGAAGTTAAGCCCAACTTAAAACTTAACCGGTCTCAATCTCTCGACGGCGTCCCTACAGTGAAACATTAATTGACGCCCATGCTATAAAAACGAGCGATTGGAATTGGACCTAGCGCGCGCGAGGCGCAGCACGAATGGCAACGACATGAGCCTCGGTAGTACAGTGCACGCGGGACAGTTAAGAGCCACGAGTTCGACTCTGGGGTCAGAGAGACCCCGCCCCCCCCCCCCCCAAAAAACAAAAAATAACACAACAAAAACTGACCAAAAAAAGAATTGGATCTAGCAGCAGTTGTGACATTAGTTTAGCAGTAGACCTGTTTGTCTCTTATTAACTGGACTTGTATTGCCATATCAAGGCGGCTCAAGATATTTAATGACCTAAAACAATGTTGTGAAATACAATTTTTTCATATATGTTTGAACATGATATTCTTATTTAATATCAGTTTAATTTAATTCATAAATAATTTTATATTTCAATAAACAGATGATTAATCTATTATACCTTTTATGAGACATTGTTAATCTTCGGTGAAAATAAATTATTTTGGAGTGAAAAAAATTGCTTCATCTATTGCGAAGATAAAGTAGGATTAAGAAATGAATTATATAAATTTAAAATTGTTTTCATACAAAAAAAAAGAATTAATAAGATAAATATTTATTTAACTAAAAATTTGTAATGATCTTGAGAAGTAAGAGATAGTAAATATTTGAGTAAAACTTAAATCGATATTCGAAAGAATTGTGAAATATCAATTTGGTTATCAAAATATTTGTAATATCAATTTTATCATCAAAAGATTAACCTTCAAGTTTGTCCAAATTTTAGCCTTCATGAAGAAATGTTAACTGATGTATTATCATGTTGTGTGATAATATGTCATGTTATCTATTGAGATAAACCCCACATTAGTCCTAAAAAAAGTTGCAAGACATCAAATTGATCCTTAAATGTTTAATTTTCATTTCTTCTTAGGACCAAATTAATATTCTACAATTCTTTCAAGAACCAACTTGGGGTTCATTTTAGCAAATAACATAATATATCATCATATAACATGACACATCAAATATTAGTTAGCGGTTTCTTCACAAAGGTTAAAATTTGGACTAACTTGAAATAAAAATTAATCTTTTAAGGATCAAATTAATATCTCACAACCCTTTCGATGACCAATTTAAAGTTTTACTCTAGATATTTTGGAGGAACTTTTATTCAAAAGGTGATAGAATTAGTGTTGGGATAAAATTTAATTGACACTCCGACAAAACATCGAGAAAAGGTAAAGGTCTGGACATCAAGCTTAATCAAGTATTGAAGGTGTCGAAACAAGTCATTGAGCAATAAGTTGAAGCAATTCAAGGTAGGCCAAGGTTGAATACAAGAAACGTTTGAGAAAAATACGGAACATGGAGCAGCAAAGGGTTCCACACGCTATTCTCAAACAAGGATTTGGAGAACATGGGTGAATGAAAGTGGTTTGATTATGAGGATGAAGAACATGGGGTTAATGGGCTTAGTTTTTAGGGAACTTTTTTGTCTACAAATAGGAGAGTTAGATGTAGTGGAGGAAATGGACTTTAGATACTTGAAACACCTTAAAATTCTGACAAAATGTTCACTGTTACATTGCAGAATATGTAGAAACTCAAATAATTGTTCTTCTCATTTGTATCTTCTTTAGCCATTTGATCCCGTTTTCTTTATTTGATATTAACAATTTTTTGTTTGTGAATATTCAATTTTGCATTTATTTACTTTATTGTTTTTATTGTACTTTGTTTCAATTCTGCTTGCTAGTCATCAATTGACATTTTTAAAATTCTAAAAATCCATTAGAGGAATCATATCCGCTCTTCGAATTGAGATTCGTAAAGTAAATTGATAATTGTCAATTTATTTGTTTTGTCAACAAAAAATCGAGTAAACAATTAGCTACAATTGCCACTAGAATTAAGAAGGAAACTTTTCACGTTGATTGTGTTCTTGTCATTATGCATGTCATTGTACCAAAATCAACTATGACTATGTTATTATTGTTAAGTGATTCCACTGAACTGATTAACATTGATTGACTATTGGGTATATTTTGATAAGTTAGGACATTAACAGCGAAACACGTCTTTGAAGTAATGATAATCTCATAGATAAAAAAATTCATTTCAAAAGTTTACTTATGAATTAAAAATACAACATTTATATTTGTTCTATATATTGCCTTTTTAATTATTTCTCTTTTCAATTCTCAATTTTTTTATGAACCCAAATGTGATAAAAATATAACCATGGGGAATAGCTGCCCTTGTAAATTCATCTTTGAGGAAAGTGCTAAGTTGTAAAACCTGTTGAAAATCGAGTAATTACGTTTTCTTAAATATAAAGTATACCCATCGGAAGTACTCAATTTTTTTGGGCATCTTTTTTTTTTTTTGTTTTGGGCAGGGGGGTTTGGTCTTGTGAAATTCAGTTTTATTTTTTGTGTGGTCCCGAAGTAATTGAGTGTTTGAATTTAGATCCTTTTAAAGTTAGGCCTATTAAAACCCAAGTTGGATCCAAAGGATTCCACATTTTTTTTAATAGAATATATTAATAGCATCATTATACGCGACAAAAATAAATGATTACAGGATAAAGTTAGGGCCTATATGTTAAAACGGGCCTGGATGAAGTGATGAACACATAAAACCTTCCAAACTTCGACCAAAAACGAAAAAAGCATCCAAAACTTTGACTAAAAGTCCTCTCCGGCACAACAGTGTACAGCCGTTCATAGAAACCCCTAAAAGTATGTTTACGAGAGAATGTTTTGACAGGAAAAAGAAAGGAAGATTTTTCATTTTAAGAAAAGATGTTTTAATTTAAAATTATTAAAATAAAAGTAATAAAATAATAAATTATCATAAAACCTGCTTATCATCGTATTTTTAGTTTTATAAAAATTATATAAATTCATAAATTTAAAAATAAAAAAAATGTCTTTCTCGAAAATCTCCATCTAAATCTACCCTAAAGCATATGAGACATGAGGCATAGTGGTAGATGTGCAGCCTTGTAATCTCGCATTCTATGTTCGATCCCCCTCCCTTACTAAGAAAGTTGCAACAGACACTTAGAGAGTGATAGTGATGAAAATCCAACATTCTTGGTAACCACTTGTTTACTTGAAATTCTAACTCAATAATTCATGAAAAAAAATTAAGGAACCAATAAACTCACACAGTTGCGCTGCTTCAAATTTCCATTGGGTGGGCTTCATTCAAATTTTAGGTGCTTGTTAACACAAATGAAGCTTGATTGTTTTCATATTGTTCTCTTTACTTTCTTTATATTGTTTTCATTCTCTGTGATTCAAATACAGTGCAAGAAAAAAAAAACATGATCCATCAGCAAAGTGGAGAGTCCACTTTCTTTTAACCATGTCAAAGTCAACTTAATAGCTGAGCAATAGTTCCACGCACGATCAAAGGCAAAGCATATGAACAAAATAAATTGAAAGCTTAGAGAGGGCATATAAGTAAGAAAAAGGAAGAGTGAGAAGGGTCCCCAGCGACAAGGCCACCATATTACCCACTCCACCAAACAGAACAAAAAAAGGCAAAATTTCACAATCGCTTCAAAATGAGTTAGTGCTCATCGGATGCCTCAACTCCACCGAGCTTTAAAGCTAACATTGAATCGTGAGAAGGGAAAATAATGAAGTAGTTAAAAGACTTCATCAAACTAATACCCACCCATGTTGAAATCGGAAGGCACAAAATAGAAAATTAGGAAGTGATCGAATGTGACCCTATGGCAAAAAATGGTTTGAATTTGATGGTAAAGTGTTCCTTGAAACAAGCTTCCAGGCCCAAATCAAAGCAGTATTTACTAAGAAAAAGAAAAAAGCGACAATTACAGCAAAGACCCACGTGAGCATCTATGTGCAGCATGTGTCATGGGTGCTTCTTTCATCCACCCATGTTATTTTAAAGTCAACCCTTTTCTAGCAATGTCCTCCTTGAACAATCACACATATTTTTCAAAGCCCCTTATTGTCACAACTAATCCCAATATTAAAATGCATGTCCATTTCAGATACCTTGTTAATTTCTTCTTCCCTGATGTGCCGTGCCGTTGCAACCGCTACGGATCAAATAAAATATTGCAATTTTATTAATCAATTTGCATAGCATTTAAGCATCTCATTCCTAATAATGGATGCATATAAGCAAATTGTGTAGGCCATATTTGCCGTGTCTGATTAAAACCAAACTATATATATAATTCGATCCACATTATTAGAAGTTAATTTATTCGTATTGGAATAAATTCTAAATTAAAACCACAATATATATATATATATATATATATATATATATATATATATATAATTTGTCAGTTTGTGGAGAGAGGATAATCATATATAACAATTCTTTACTAGACTGGACAAATTTCTTCTTTGATATCAATACATAAAATTACATTATCATGATGAAGAATAAAAAAGAAAAAAGAAAAAGAAAACAAAAATTATGTGAACCTCTTTAATGGTGCAATGGGTTTGGACCCGTTGGAACAAGGCGTTTATCAACACCATACCGTGGATCAATCTCGGTTTCCTTTGGCTCCGGATGCACTGGGGGCATGTGACTTTGGTGGTGATGATGCCGGTGATGGTGTCGGTGGTGGTGGTGGTGGTGGTGGTGGAGAAATGGGGTGAAGTCAAATCCAGTGGTTGCTAAGATTTTCCTATGGCCAGACGCATATAAGCGCTGTAGCTGGTTGTTGCCTATGATGGTGTCACCATTATTATTGGACTTGAAACCAAACCACCCAAGAAAGAGTATCAAAAGCAAGGAAAGCCAAAGAATGAAGCTAAGTACATGTTGGAATCTGATGATCATGGCCATGATGAGTGAGATGATAAAGAACAAAGGGATTGGAGAGATTGCATGGAAAGAGAGAGGGTTTTTGTTGGAATAAGGACAATTTGATGACAAACCAATAACGGGGTTTTAGAGGAAGAGGAAGAAGTAGAAGGGAAACTTTTGAAGCTTTGACAGCTTGAAGGTGCTAGGCATGCATAAGAAATGCTGCTACCGAAGTTTGACATGGGAGAGTGCTTGCTTCCATGAGACTTTAGCTTATAAATTATATATATGTTATATAATTAATTGGAGAGGTAGAGTGTGAGAGAAAGAGATCAAGGGGACGAGGAGGGTTGAGTTAATTTGGAAGGTCCAGTAGATGCGGAGAGGAGGCAGAATTGTCGAGCATTCTTCTTCCAATGAAGCTTCCTTTGCGTTAAAGGAACATATGGTCATTAAGAGCAGATTGTCAAACCTTGAATTATATATTGCTACTACCACTAGACCAGGACAAGGAAATTAAGAAGTAGGGTACTTAGGTACGGGTATAAATATATGAAATATGATATGTGTGGACGAGTGGGTATCTATCCAGCAAAATAGTTGATTAAAGGGATAAGTAGGCAATTAAATTATTTATTAGATAAAAAAAATTAAATGACATTGTGGAAGGAAATTCCAATTTTGTTTTGTTCCTAATACACAAGCATATTCTCTTATTTAAGATCAGGTATGTAGTGTTATCAAGTGAATATGAAGCTCTATGACCGCTTTAAATAACATGTACCATAGTCTTTTATATCCTTAAAAAATAGAGATGGAGAGAGTGGAAGGACGTCTTGAAAAGTTACTTTTGTCTAGTAGAATTTGGTGGGTTCTTAAATTGACAAAACCATGAGTTCTAAGCTTCTAAACGCTCATCAATGAAAAACAACGACACCTCCATTGGATACTAGTGTTCAAGAAAAGTGAAGCAAACGAAAATTATGAAAATAAAAAGGAAACATAACATTGTAAGTGCAAAAATGTATTCATTTAATTTGATTTCTTTTTTTTTTTCCCGTTTTCTTGGGTTAAATTTCCATTCTTTGAAGATATCTTTCGTGTAAACGCACGTTATGGCAGCGTGCTGTATAGTAGTCGGCAGAAAGAGAGAAAAGAGTGATGAGATCATTTTGACTACGATATTTTAAGGATTGACCGACATTTGATTTAAAATAAAGGGGGAAAAAAAAAGACCTGCAAGGTTTACTGTTTTTTTTCCCGTCTTTTATTCTTCTATTTTACGCATATACATTACATTGCTGCTATTGACCTTCAGTTCAACTTCAGCACCATCGAGCTGGCATTAAATACCCAGATCCGCTTCACCAATAGTTTTATGTTAAAATTAATTATCATAATAATGTAAACTATATTGTGCCCATCCACACGTCTATACTCTAGATTATATATATTCGTTGGAACACGCTAAAGTTGCATAGGAAAGCAGAAAACACTTCCTTGAATTGCACTCTTCCATCAGTCCTCTTTCAAATATATTGCTTATTTTGATTTACGTGTACAAATAATTTGATGAAATGCTCACATCCCATGTATCCCTTCAGAAGGTATAGCCGCATGGGGCATGTGGGTCTTAGAATTTTTCTACCTTTGTCAGAGGATTGAGCAACGGAAACATGTTGCCTCCGTGGAATACATATATATTGACCAAAATTGTTACACCTTGCATTATTGAATGCATGAAAATTTGCATGTTGCTATTTTGTTTTTCTGATTGAGCATCTTGCTGTTATTTTATTTCTTAGAGAAAAACAACGTTCTCGCACTTAAATGCATCACTATTTTTCTCTTGAATGATCACGCACCGACAATTACGACCTTTCACAAATTAGTTACTACTAATAATTTTTTTCTGAATACATTAGCATTTTAAACAAATTTATAAAAATTTTAAAATGTTTCCCATGAATACATTATTGACCCTAATTTTGTGGGATATCAAATTTGACTTTAATTGAAGATGCAAGGCAAGAATGAACTAACTGCCCATCTCTCAAACCTTTCGTATATATCCTCGGGAAATGGGCAACTTGGATGGCTTTGGCAAAATGAAGGCTTTGTCGGGAACAGCAGAGAGAGGCAGATATGGCTCACCATTTTCTTCATTGGTGTGCCCAAACACCACAGGTAAAACGTTGGGATGGCCCACTAATCACAAATCTATGTATCCATTGGTAAACAGTAATGTGATCACAATGAAATGGTTGTTTTTTTTTTTTTTTTCCTTTGGTACAACACAATGAAATGAAGTTAGCTAGAAGCACTATTCTTGGGCACCCATGACATGCAAAGTTTCAAAGTAGAGTTGTTGGTCATCAAATATATGATGAAAACCGATGAGTACCAACTACTTTAAAGTCAACTCCCCACCAAGACTCCTCTCTAAACCCACGGACACGTCACCACAGCAACAAGCCCAAGCTGCAACATGCACAAGCCATAATATAATATGAACAGTTAACTACGGTCTTTTGGTACATAATTTGAAGCAGCATGATTATAATATGAGGCCCCTGCTGTTGCAGATCACAAATAAGCCATTACATCATACTGACCTGATTTTTTTTTTTTTTTTAACATCAACCTTCTTCCCAGTCAATGTCGTCATCATCGTCATCATCTGCTGGAGCTTCATCAGCTTGAACATTCAGATTCAAATCATTGACCTTGTAATTTCCATTTCCATTGCCTTTAACAATGCACCCAGAGCACAAATAAGCGGACACAAATAACATTATCAACCAAAGGAAAGCAACATATAATGAAGAGGGAATAGAGGAAACGAAGTTACAAACTTAAAAAGGAAAATTCGGGAGACCTGTATATTAAACATAAACATACAAAGAATTTTTATTAAATTTTTAGTACTTCTGGTGATAGTTGATTTGGGAGAAAAAAAATAGGTCAGATCAATAATAAACAAGCTCCTACTCAATATCAACATCACTATAAAAAAAAAAAAAAAAAACCTCATTGCTCAGTCCTTGTAATTGTCACATTTGTGGCACCTAATAATCTTAAAATTACATATGTAATAAAGCTCTACAAATGGATCCGGGGAGATAATCATGCATACTAAGAATATAATATCAATTAGCTAAGACAAAAAATGCAAGCAATAATATAATCAAAGTCAGAAGCAATCACATAAATGCTTAAAATATTAGTAATCATTTTATTTAATTATTTTTAGAGGGGAGAGCGAACATTACACATATATTTGCAAAGATTAGCGGTCATATATGCCAGTATGCAGGATTTAAACATTAAGGATCCAAAATTTAGTCTAATCATATTAAAAATGCAAAAACATACCTCCAGTTGAAGCCTCCTCCCACTCAGTACCATCATCATCCTCATCTTCCTCACGTTTTGATTTGACGCCAACCTGACGGTTGGGAGTACTGCTAGAAGGATCAACTGCCGTGGGTGCATTTGACAATTCTTGTTTTTTTTGCAATTCTTGTTGTTGCTGAAGTAAAGCAGCATAATAAGCCTTAATATACTCATCCTGTAAAAATACACAAGAAAGCAGAGATCTTTAGTGAATTCAGACATTCGAATGCCTTTGGAAGGCAAGGGCAACAAACTAAAGCAAAACGAATCAAAACATAAAGAAAATAACAGTTCATATTATTTTACGAGCCTGTATATTTTTATTATCATCTTGCTCAATTGTTGACTTCTTGTCATCTGTGTACTGTGTTGCTGTGGAAGTTGAAGTCCCATCCATCTTTGTTTCCTGCTTCACCTCTCCACGCTGTTCCTTTGTAAGAACCATCCCTGATCTGATCATCCATGGTGGCAAAACCTTTAAAGATGTACTTTCGGTTTCAGACTTAACACCCTCTCCTTTGCCTTCAGTCCCATTGAAGTCAACTACAACCTGTCCGAATCCATCAATAGAGTACTTAGCATTTACAGCTTTTATGGAAGATATGCTCAATGCCCAAATCAAAGGCTGCATAAAAAATTCATGATGATATAACTTGAGAGCAACCCAGGCATCGTCATTCATATTCAATTATTATCCATTCACTTGTCACTTATTTCAGGAAAGAAAAGGTTAAAACTGGTTTAACTAGGGGCGCAAAACAGTAAATAGGGAAAGGAAAAAACAGACATGGAACCAAGATATTCAAGCAAGTTGGCAAGCATGTTCACGATACACTGGAAAATTTAAGTCAGGCCAATTTGACTTAGACATGCTATAGTATGTCTGCTCTATATAAGTCATTCCGTTAGAGCACATAATACTTCTAAAAAAGGACATATCAGTTCAAAAAACTATCATATTACATTAAAAAATAACCCTTTTTGAATAAAATAAGCCATCTCCAGAGAAATATATTCTTCGTTGATAATATATAATTATAAGTATTTGAACTTTTATTATTAGATACATCTATTTGGCAAAAAATCTCCTAACAATGAATTTTGCATGCTTTTCTACTGTGTATATAAATCATCAACACACACAATTCAGTGATAGAAATTCTACCTATTAATTGTTTTGATAAAAATCAAGCAATAGTCAAAATACCAAACCATACAATCTTCCTCGTCAACAAATTTTAAAATAACCCATAATGACTCTGCTTAGGAGCATAATTCATGAATTTGGATGAAAGAGTAGGACTCTTGATACTTCTGGTGACTATTCATGTATTTATTTTTACCCACCCACTCCTTAGATACACATAAATTACTCTTTAATAAGATCCTTTGAAAATCTAAAGCTCCATCCAAGTCCACAATCAAGTCTCTCTTTGGACAGTAGTTTCTATAACAACAAATATTATAATGTGTATGATGTGTTTGATCTCTGAAACAGCTACTCATTTGTTTGTTTGTACATTGCTCAACACGTCCATATAAAGCAGATTATTTGGTATGTTCGGTGAACATTGGATGTACCCCTCACTTCAAACAGTTTCTTTTGATTAACTTTAAAGTCTTTAGCAAGACTAAGAAGGGAGTTTTGTGGTGGTGGTGAGCTATCCTTGCTATACAACAATGTATATTTGGTTTACACACAATGCTTGTACAACAGCTATAACAACTAAGCTTCCCACTAAGTGGGGTTGGCTACATGAATCGGACAACTAAGCCTTTACGCACAATGCTTGTACTTTCAAGAATTCTCCTTAGGCCCAGATCTGATTTGGTACAAGATATTTTTATGGCCTCACTTAGGTGTTGGCAAATGGCTTCACTTAAGGAAGCTTTCCAGCAGATGAGCAAATACACTGAAAACCTTTATTCTGTACATCCTTGTTTGCTTTCTCTTTGTTTCTTCTATGTCCTTGTCAAGTACAGTATCCTTTCTGCCTCTATTTTTCTTTCATTCTTCCACGAGTATTTCTTATTTTACCCATAGAAATTGCAATGTTATGAAAAATAACCGAAAGATTCATATTCATCAAAGTGATACATAAGCTAACACAAGCAGCCATAATAATTATCAGCATTATTCATTTATTTTTTTGGATACAATGTATTGACACTATTTGATCACTGAGTGAAAAGAAACATTATATTGTTCAAACTAAAATTAGGAGATTTTTTAATTTTAATAGAAGATATTTTATTGAGAGTGAGCCTTGGCACAATGGTAAGGTTGCTGCTTTGTGACCGAGAGGTCACCGGTTTAAATCCTAGAGATAGCCTCTCTACTTGTGGCGATAAGATTGTGTATATTTACCCTTCCTAGACCTCATGCACTAGGCTGCCTTTTAGAAGACAATATTTTATTAGATAATAAAGATGGAATGCACAAGTAAGAGCGAAAGATATCCACCCAAAAAAAAAAAAAAAAGAGAAGAAGAAGAAGAAGAAGAATGAAAAACAGAAGATAAAGAATGCAGTGCATCATTGCTACCCAGTATCTCTGCATGCGAGAAATGATAGCTCCAACAAAACAGGAGGATGTTACCTTAGTATCTCCACTGTAAGGGATTGATGCTCCATTATATCCCAGCTGAGAAAGTCTAGAATCAGCAGCATTGATATCTCCGTTGGCTGCACGGCCAGCAGCACTAGCTCGAGCTTCCCATGCTTGAAGGCTGCCAAATTCTGGAACAGGCAAGTCTTTTACCCGACTGAGTTGGTCCATTAATGGCTTAAGCTGTACCTGCACTTACACAAGTGCAATAGTCATCACATGCAAATTAAATTGTGAGCCATTAGCAACAATAAATAAAGGCTATGTAGGATCTAACAAATATCATGAAATTCAAATGAGATCAAACCTATAAACATGGTTGTCAAAATTGTGATTAGACTCATAAACTGGACCAAGTTTACATGTCTACTCAGTACGCATACCAACAAAATCTGATTAAAATATATTCTCAGATGGAATAAAACTATTGGTCAAAACTCATAAGGTCATTGACCTCCATTACACTTGCAAATCTGTCAAGTTTAGCTACAAAGACTGTTGTAGGCCATTTCTAAAGTGGGCTATAAATTGTGCCAACAAACCCCAGCTGTCCACTAAATTTAGGGCACCATAACAATGTGTTCAGGTTTGAACTGGCACCAATTTCATTTCTCTGATCCTCTCCCAATTAGGAATGGAACAGCACAGTAGAATGGAAAACAGGGATGCTGCCTCCTGGTTTATTCTTTTATCATGGTCTTCTCCTACTTTGTTGTAGTTAGAAATTTCCCATTTGGAACTACTATGAGAGTTTCTTACAGCAGGCAAAAGGGGCTCTCGTATAACTACCTGACTATGCAGCGGCAAGGAAATGGGAGGGAGGAGAGCATTCTGTTATTGGAGAGGGATAAGTTTACTCAGGAAGGGGGAGAGAAGAGGGTAAGCAATAATTGAGTGCTAGAAGTGATAATCAAACTAATTGATATGGTTAGAATATCAAACTAATTGATGCTCAGGCAACTGTATCCAATAGATCTAATGGTTTCATTGAATTGATAGCAGCATAAACACAAAGGGGACATCTCTAAATCATTCTCCTCAAAGATCACAACTTGAAATTATTAGAAAATGAAACTGATTGGCACACAAGCAACTTCATGGATTATAAATTCTAATGGTTTCACTGAAGTTCCTCTCAGGTTGTAATCGATAAATGCAAGACCCAGCTCCATGAAACATAATAAAACAATCATTACTTGCTAGAAAACTACATTTTTTAAAATGTTTCTCATTTCTAGCAAACAACAGTGATAATCATCATCAAGAATGACAAATCTAAATGAAATGATCCATCATATGAAGCCAAAAATAGAATTGAACAGCATAAAAAAATTATATAAGAACCTCCATCTTCTGAAGCATGTCCTTTAACTTTTCACGTCGTCGTCTTCTTGCATTATCATCTCCATCTCCTCCTTCTTGAGCAGCTATCTTGTCACTTTCAACCTCAAGTTTTCCGTTACAACTTTCACAATGGAAGTCCTCATCTTCAAAAGATATTAACCGCAGTGCATCCAGAGCATTGTATCTAACATAATTCGAATCCCCAAGTATTATGGAATGAAAATACATCAATTTGAATAACCATGACAACTTACAATATTGAAATTACAATGAATTACTGAAACCTTTTCCCACAAGTTGGACATATATATTCCTGAAGTGTGTTTTTGTTCTCCAATTCATCTTTCAGCTTATGCTTCATGCGATGCAGTCTGTACCTAACCACATCATATATCTGCAATGAAATTCCACATAAGAGTTTCAATATATGGAGGAGCCAGAATTTCGTTTTACTGATTTAAAAAGTTCCCCAGAAAACAGGCAAAATAACATTGACTTTCCCTTCTCTATGCAATAAAACATTCAAATATCATTGGTAAAGCTACATTTGTAGAAGAATCAGTGAGAAGAGATGGACCTGCGCATAATCTAGACAACAATAAGAGTGTGTGTGCAGCTTGACCTTTTCTTCTCCCTCTTTTCCTGTCTGTTGACCATCAGCTGTAGCAGCTACAGCAGCACTATACATTTTTGCACCTTTTGCTGTCTGTGGTAAAATCAGACAATATGTAACAGATGAAGAAAACATGTACATGACTATACATATTTACCTACGGTTCTCAAGCATGAAAATCTAAATATGACGAATGATAATTAAAAAAAAGTACACATCACCAGATGAAAATTATACATCAGAACCACAAAATAACTAGTTATGCAACACTTAAATTTAAAATTAAAATAGAATAAAGAAACTTTACGTCATAGAGACAACAAAATGAAAAGTTCTCTACTAAAATAATAATATTAACAGAGCATACCTATTCTTCATTCTTCAAGATCTAGAAAATGCTATTATAAAAATAAAAAAGTAGAAAGATGCCACCATATTTAGTAGAAGCACAGAAACTATCATGGTAAAAGAAAAAACACTATCACACGATCCAAACAAAAAGTAAAAGTGAGTGTATAAGGACTTACAATTCAAGGATAAGAAATTAAACAGAAAAACATCTTTGACATTTTACAAGGGCAGTGGAAGTGTAGGACAGAAGAATTCAAGTCCTTGCATTCGTAGCTTCTAGCCACAGCGAAGAATTGAGAGAAAGAGGGAATGGACAAGTAACAACCACAATAGTCATTTCACACATAGGCAAGATTTAGTGGGCATTTATGCAAACAGAAAATCTTGCTATAATGAAATTGAAAAGCTACAGCATGGTGACAACTGACAAGTACCTTAATTCTTGATAATGTAAGCAATAACAATTATATCTTTCTTTAATATCAGTAAAATTTGAAAGGTGGGTAAAATTTGTTGCTTGTGATCAACAGGCAAGTTAACAGACTGAACAGAACCACAAAAGAAAATAAGACCCTTTTACAACATCTTTTGAACATCAAGATTATGCCAAATTTCAAATCACAAATGTAAAGATATAAGCTAACTATATCAGAATGCCTTTGCAAAAGCTTAAATGCTCGGGTGGTGTGGGCTCCACATTAACAACAGGAATAAATAAACACCATCTTTTCATTAAATTTTAAAGTGATAAATAGAAAACATAAGAAGACGATCATGATGAAGAAGAGAGAGTTTCGTATTGTCATAAAATTAAACATCCCCTTTTATTTCTCTCATTTCATAGTGTGATGCTGTAGCTTCCAATTTATATGAATTACACTCATAAATCATCCATTGAATTGCTAACTGAAAGAACGGTAGAGCATCAGTCATTGACAACTAACTGTCTGACTCCATCAGCCTGTTAAACTCATTCCAATTTCAGAAAGGGCAATGCTCAGCTACGCATGGGCTCACTAATACAACCAAGCTATGTATAGATGACAGAACATGTCCATTTGATTGGCTAATGCCCATAAGCCAAGACCAATTCATAAAATGCTGGAATGTAAGTAATGCATGGACAAAACCAAAATAGTTACCTCTCTCCTATGATCTCGGGTAATGATCTTTTCTTCTTCAAAGAACCGCAGGATTCGACGAAGCTGCTTTGAATGCAACTTGAGGTCCTTTGCCAAGTCTTCTTCTCTAACCCATTGTCGTCTGGATAAAATCCACAGTAGTAGGCCAATTCAATGAAAACCAAAACAAAATAAATAAACGCACCTTCCACTTTTCAACTACACACATAACATATTTGGTTTCCATTTGGAACCCCAACACCATGGTTTCGGGTTTTCAAACTGGAAACCAAACATGCTATAGTCAAGTTCAACCAATATCATTTTTTGCATTTCTTCACCACACCCATTTCAGGCTCAAAATCAAATCCACCACGAAACTTAACTACCCCAGTTTCACTGTGCACAAATCCAGGCAAATTAACAGCACAAATAGCTCCACTAGCTCAATTTCACTTTAAAAATTCATATTATTTTAGTTCCCCTTTTGTTTTCACTCCTTTTTTAATTGTATATAATGTTAATATTTACTACTTTCAACAGAATAACACAGAGGCACGTCTTCAATAGCTGATAAACAAAGAAGCAGAGAGGGTCGAACCTCGTGAGGGCATCGAGGACCACTACAGCGATTCCTCTGTTGTCACTCCTTCCCGTTTTGGGCTGATTATCACCTTTGCTCGTTAGATCATCGTAGAAAGCCCTTGCAGCTAGTTTAACAAGCCTACACCAAATTCACTCACTAAATTAAAACCAAGTAAACATTTTTTTTTAATGTTGAATTACAGTTCTAGAATTGCCTTTTATTTTTTCTGGGGGCGAAGAGGGGGGGGGGGGGAGGGTTAAGAACAAGTATGATGCACATGAAGTAGAGAAAGGACCCCGTACTTGTTGTAGTGATCGACCATCGAATCGAATGAATGAGGTTTAGGGTCCTAACAGAGTTTAGGGTTGTAGGGTTGCCGTCGTTGCTGTGGGTTCATTCGATGGAGTGAATCAGAGAGGGAGGATGTCTCGCTTGAGATGTTCGACAAGATGCATTTGTAAACTCGGCCTTTTATACCATGGTAATGTTATTTGTACATTACATTGGCACGATACGGTATCGAGATACTCCTAGTTGGTCTGAAATAGAAGTACATTAATACGGCGTTTCATAAATATTATGAAATATGGATTCTACTTAATCTATATTCAAGATGGGGATATATTAGTGCCGTGTCTTATAAATATTATATATAAATAATATTTTTAATAAATTTAATTTATATATATATTAATAATATAAATTTTTTTATATTATTAATTAATAAAAATATAAAAAAAATATTAAATTATATTAAATAATTATTTATTATGATAAAAAATTTATCATAGTTTAATATTTTCTTAGATTCTTATTAATTGATAATATAAAAAAATTTATATTATTAATATATATAAATTAATTTCTTTTTAATAAATGGCTAGTATTTTATGTCTGTACAATGTATAAGATTTTAAAACTTAAAATTAATGTGTATAAATTTTTAAGAATATGAGTTTGAGGCATATTTTATTTTTTTAAACTTTTTTTTTTTTGTTATTTAAAGCATTTTTATCCCGAACGCTAGCGCAATTAAGAGAGCTTCCAAATAATTGCTTTCTCCAAAAATTTGCTTAAGTTTATTAAAATCAAACAAACATATATAAATCATAAAATCTAGAATTTAATTTTGAATATATTCTCACAATATTTAAGGGGAATTCAATAATTGAAATTAAAAACTTATATGTTTTCCCACTTTTTTCCCCCACCTTTTCTGTGTTTTTAAATATCCTAATATTATATTCTTAAAACTAAATTGAAATATATCTATAATATTTATTCATAAATTCTTATATAAGAATTCAATATAACCTCATCCTCATAATATATATATGAAAAAATTGAATTTTTTAACCTAACTTCAATGTAAATATTTGTTATATAAAATTTCAATCCTATATATCACAATATAAATAATCCTCAATATTAGTAAATATAATATTTCTGGATATGTTGATAACTTGATCTAAAATATTGGTATCTTATTTACAAAATATTAGTAACTGATTAGTAATACTGATAATTTTTTCATTTGGCTCCATTTTCAACCAAATGCTTCTGTTCCTGGGTTTGAGAAAGCAAATCTAGTACTACTATATATGTTATTAGTTTAGCCCAAATTGTTGGCACTATGTTCACAATATATTGGTAATTGACTAGAAATTTTGATTACATTTTAGTTAGCTTAATTTTAAATCATATGCTATTATTTGTGGATTTGAAAATTTTAATAATTACTCCTAATAACATAGATTTGAAGAAGAAAGCAACTCTAGTATCCCTAGATATATTGGTAACTTAACCCAAATTATTAGTATCATATTTATAATATATTGGCAACAAACTGATGATGTTCGTAAATTTTTAGTTAGCTTCATTTTCAATCATATACTCTTATTTGTGAATTTGAAAATTTTAATAATTCTTTTTAAAAAAATATAAATTTGAAGGACAAAACAACTCTAGTATTTCTAAATATGTTGATAACTTGACCCAAATTATTGGTATCTTGTTCATAACATGTTGGCAACTGTCTAGCAAGGTTCGTACCTTTTCAATTGATCTAATTTTCATTCAAATACCTTTGTTTGTGGGTTTGAGAACTTCAATTATCCCTAACAATAACAAAGATTTGAACAATAAAATAAATCTAGTACTCTTGAATATGTTGGTAACTTGCCCTAAATTGTTGGTACCATATTTATAACATGTTGATAACTGACTAGCAAAATTCGTAACTTTTACAGTTGGCTTCATTTACAACCAAATACACTTGTTTATAGGTTTGAAAACTTGAATAATTCCTTAGAAAACGTAGATTTGAAGAAGAAAACAAATATGGTATTCCTGAATATGTTGGTAACTACACTTAAATTATTGATACTTTGTTTACAATATATTGGTAGCTGACTGGTAATGTTGGTAACTTTTTAGAGGGTCTAATTTTCAGCCAAATGCACTTGTTTGTGGGTTTGAGAAATTTAATAATTTCTCCTAATAACATAATTTTGAAGAAGAAAGCAAATATAGTATTTTTGGATCTATTGGTAGCTTAGCCCAAATTGTTGGTACCTTGTTTATAATATATTGGTAATTGAATGACAATGTTAATAACTTTTTAGTTGGCATAATTTTCAATTATATACTCTTGTTTGTGAGTTTGAGAACTTTAATAATTTCTCCCAATAACATAGATTTGAAGAAGTAAGCAAATATAATATTTTTGGATATGCTATTAGCATAGCTCAAATTGTTGGTACCATGTTCAAAATATGTTGGTTATTGACCGACAAAGTTGATAACTTTTTTGTTGGCTTAATTTTCAATTATATGCTCTTGATTGTGGGTTTGAGAACTTTAATAATTCCTCTAAATAATATAGATTTGAAGAAGAAAGCAAAGCTAATATTTCTAGATATGTTGGTAACTTGGCCCAAAATGTTAGTGCCTTATTTATAATATGTCGGTAACTAACTAACAATGTTGGTAACTTTTTCATTTGTCTTCATTTTCAACTAGATACTTTTGTTTGTAAGTTTTAGAATTTTAATAATTCTTCCCAATAATATAGATTTGAAGAAGCAATCAAATATAGTATGTCTGGATAAGTTGATAATTTGGTCCAAAATATTGATACTTTATTTACAATATGTTGGTAACTGAATGGCAATGCTGGTAACTTTTTTGTTTGGCTTCACTTACAACCAAATATTTTTGTTTGTGGGTATGAGAAAACAAATCTAGTATTCATGGATATATTATTAGCTTAGCGTAAATTGTTGGCACCTTGTTCATGATATGCTGGTAATTGACAGACAATATTAATAACTTTTTAGTTGGCCTGATTTTTATATGCTCTTATTTGTGGGTTTGAGAATTTTAATAATTGTCCCATATACAAAAAAATTGAAGAGCAAAGCAACTCTAGTATTCCAGAGTATGTTGGTAACCTGGCCTAAATTGTTGGTACTTTATTTGTAACATATTGGTAATTGACTAGCAAAGTTAGTATCTTTTCAATTAGCCTAATTTTCAACCAAATGCCCTGTTTGTGGGTTTGCAAACTTTAATTATTCTTTCTAATAACAAAGATTTGAAGAAAAAATTAAATCTAGTATTGTTGGATATATTGGTAACTTACACCAAATTGTTGATACTATGTTTATAATATGTTAGTAACTAACAGGTAATATTCGTAACTTTTACAGTTGGCTTTATTTTCAACCAAACACGCTTGTTAATAAGTTTGAGAACTTTAGTAATTCCTCCAAAAACATAGATTTGAATAATAAAGCAAATATGGTATTCTTGGATACGTTGGTAACCAAGCTTAAATTATTGGCATTTTATTCACAATGTATTGGCAAATGATTGACAATGTTGGAAACTATTTAATTGGCCTAATTTTCAGCCAAATGCTCTTATTTACGGGTTTGAGAACTTTAATACCACATGATAACATAGATTTGAAGAAGAAATCAAGTCTAGTGTTTCAGAAGATGTTGTTAGCTTAGCAAAATATTGTTGATACCTTGTTCATAATATGTTGGTAACTTTTTAGCTGACATAATTTTCAATTATAAGCTAATATTTGTGGGATTAAAAACTTTAATAATTCCTCCCAATAACATAGATTTGAAGAAGAAAGTAAATTTAATATTCCTATATGTGTTGTTAGTGTAACCCAAATTGTTGGTACTATGTTCACAATATATTGGTTATTGATAGGCAATGTTGCTCCTGTTTATGAGTTTGAGAATTTTAATAATTCCTCTCAATACAATGGATTTGAAGAAGAAAGCAATTTCAGTATTCCTAGATACATTGGTAACTTTGCCCAAATTGTTGGTATCATGTTTACAATATGTTGGTAACAAAATGACAATGCTAGTAAATTTTTAATTAGTTTCATTTTCAATCATATGCTCTTGTTTGTAGGTTTGAGAAATTTAATAATTGCTCTAAAAAATATAGATTTGAAAAATAAAGCAACTCTAGTATTCTTAAATATTTTGATAACCTGGACCAAATTGTTGGTACCATGTTCATATAATGTTGGTAACTGATTGCAATTTTGGTACCATTTTAAGTGGCCTAATTTTCAACCAAATGCCCTTATTTGTGGGTTTGACAACTTTAATTAATCCTCCTAATAACAAAGATTTGAAGAAAAAAATAAATCTAGTATTCTGAGATATGTTGGTAACTTGACTCAATTTGTTGGTGTCTTGTAATTAGCTTCATTTTCAATCATATGCTTTTATTTGTAGCTTTGAGAAATTTAATAATTCCTCTAAAAAATATAGATTTGAAGATTAAAGCAACTCTAGTCTTCTTAAATATTTTGACAACCTAGACCAAATTGTTGGTACTTTGTTCATAATATGCTGGTAACTGATTGCAATTTTGGTACCATTTTAATTGGCCTAATTTTCAACCAAAAGCCCTTGTTTGTGGGTTGACAATTTTAATTAATCCTCCTAATAACAAAGATTTGAAGAAGAAATCAAATCTAGTATTTCTGGATATGTTAGTAACTTGGCCCAATTTGTTGGTATCTTGTTTATAATATGTCGGTAACTGACTAGTAATATTGGTAACATTTTCATTTGGCTTCATTTTCAACCACATACTCTTGTTTGTAGGTTTGAGAATTTTAATAATTCTTTTCAATAACATAAATTTGAAGAAGAAAGCAAATTTAGTATTTTCGGATAAGTTGGTAATTTAGCCCAAAATGTTAGTATCTTATTTACAATATGTTGGTAACTGAATGGCAATATTAGTAACTTTTTTGTTTGGTTTCATTTTTAACCAAATGCTCTTGTTTGTGGATTTGAGAAAACAAATCAAATATTCGTGGATATATTGTTATTTTAGCGTAAAATGTTGTTACCATATTCATGATATGTTGGTAAGTTATTGACAATGTTAGTAACTTTTTAGTTGGCCTAATTTTCAATCATATACTCTGATTTGTGGGTTTGAGAACTTTAATAATTCCTCCCAAATACATAAATTTGAATAACAAATCAACCATAGTATTCCGAAATATGTTGGTAATCCGGCCCAAATTTTGGTATCTTATTCTTATTCATAGCATATTGGTAACTGATAGGTAATATTAGTACCTTTTCAATTGGCCTAATTTTCAACCAAATACCCTTGTTTGTAGGTTTGAGAACGTTAATTATTCCTTCCAATAACAAAGATTTGAAGGAGAAATCAAATCTAGTATTTTAGGATATGTTAGAAACTTGCCTCAAATTATTAGTACCATGTTTATAATATGATAGTAATTGACCGACAAATGTTCATAACTTTTACAGTTGGCTTTATTTTCAACCAAATGCATTTGTTTATAGGTTTGAAAACTTTAACAATTCCTTCAAAAACATAGATTTGAAAAAGAAAACAAATCTAATATTCTTGGATATATTGGTAACCAGGCTTAAATTATTGATACTTTGTTCACAATATATTGGTAACTAATTGACTGGCAATATTTGTAACTTTTTCAATTAGCCTAATTTTCAACCAAATGTTCTTATTTGTAGGTTGAGAACTTTAATACTGCTTGATAACATATTTGAAGAAGAGAGCAAAGCTAATATTCTTGGATATATTGTTAGCTTAGCCCAATTGTTGGTACCTTGTTCATAATATGTTGGTAACTGAATACAATATTGGTAACTTTTGGTTGGCATAATTTTCATTCATAGGTTGTTATTTGTGGGTTTGAGAACTTTAATAATTCCCGCAGTAACGTAGATTTGAAAAAGAAAGCAAATCTAGTACTGTTGTGTAATGCGTAGGTCGAGAGTCATACGAATCGTGACACTTTGTCCTGTCAGATCCTGCGAAAGCTCTAAGTCTGGACCCTATACCCCATTACCAACATATCCTGCAATTCTAAGTTTGCTTTGTTCTTCAAATCTTTATTTTTGGAGGTATTATTAAAATTTCCAAACTCACAAACAAAAGCATTTGTTTGAAAATAAAGCCAACTAAAAAAGTTATCAACATTACATTTTAGTTACCAACTAATTGTGTTAAAGGTACCAACAATTTAGGCCTAGTTACTAACATATTCAGAAATACTAGATTTGCTTTGTATTTCAAATCTATATTTTTGAATGATTTATAAAAATTTTCAAATGCACAAATCAAAACGTTTGGTTGAATATAAAGCCAACCCAAAAAGTGACCAAAACTGCCAGTCAGTTGTCAAAATTTTGTGATCAAGGTACTAACAATTTGGGCAGAGTTACCAGCATATCCTGCAATTCTAAATTTACTTTATTCTTCAAATTTTTGTTTTGGAGGTATTATTAAAATTCTCAAACTCACAAATAAGAGCGTTTGTTTGAAAATAAAGTCAACTTAAAAAGTTACCAAATTGCATATCAGTTACCAACAAATTGTGTTAAAGGTACCAACAACTTAGGCCTAGTTACTAACATATTTAGGAATATTAGATTTGTTTTGTGTAACATCCTCCCGAATTACAGTACTATACTTAAGTCAGAGTACCACACTCAGGAGTTGTTACTGTTACCTAAGCGGACCTTAACTGACAGCAACTTTAGTCGTCTTTGCAACTTCTGGAATCATCTGGAGATAACACAGAAATAGGAGTGAGAATTTAAAATTCTCAGTAGGATTAGTTAACTATTATACATAATGTTATTATTATCATCTCCAGTTGCTTCGATTTATTATGAAAAAGGTGATCATATTATACAAACTGTTTAATTTTATAGTTCGAAAACAAACTGTTCGAAATAAGGTTCATTTTATTCATACACTTGTCATTTAGGTGAGCCAATACAAAGTCAATTCATGAATTATACTATGAATAATAATCAAAATGTATTAAAATACAATAGCACCATTATACTGAAAACATAAAATCTGTACATACTTTTACTTATACTTGAATTTATGCGGATACACAAAATTTTCTTTTCTTCATTTATCTTTCTTTACTTGTTACATATATTCCAGAGTATGATCGCCATATCATACTCCTTAGGAACATGCTCTTCGTGTCACGTCCAAAAGTATGATCGTCATGTCATACTCCATCGGGATGTGATCGCCATATCACATTCCTTAGGGTGTGGGATCATTATGCCATATTCTAGAGTATGATCGCCATGTTATAACCTATCAGAGCGTAATCGCCATGTCACGTTCCTTAGAAATATGGGACCTTCATCATATCCTTTAACTGCCTTCACAGAGAGGAACGCAATTAACTGCCTCCAAGTGAAAGTATCCACATTTAATATGTTCATGTCCTTTCGTTCCTATACATAATCATGCATAGGCATGTTGAATGTACTCATACATATGCTTCATCATTTACTTTCATATATCCTTGCATATAGAATTTCATGTTTGTAACAGAAACTATCATAATTTCATAAAATTTTGCCGAAAATTTGGCAGCATAAAGGGACGTATTCACTTCCCCATGAATAGTGCTAGATCCCCAGAAAATTTTAATTAAACAGCAAACCTAATATGGAGCATCACATCTTCAATAGCTATCACACACAACAAAGTCTTATGAGCAGAGTTTAGGTAATTAGGTGCAAGTTTTACAATCTTAAGTCTTAATCTATCTTGCAAGCTCTTAACTTTTATTGATGTTCCCGAGTTTGAGCTTAGGACCGACTTCCGAGGTTGAATTGGGTCCGAGTTCTGAGATTATATAAGTTCCGACTTTCGGGGTCATGTAGTGTTTTGGTTCCCGATTTCCAGGGTTATGTAATGCTTTGACTCCCGACTTCCGGGATTTCGGGTGTAAGGTTTCATATTCTGGTACCAACTTCCAAGTTTACGTTGAAGGACCTAGACTTCCAGGTTTAAGTATTTTAGGTCTTATATTCTTATCCCTGACTTTCGATTTCAAAGTGTTTTATGTGCTTGTGATTTCGATTTCCGACTTTAATCCATAATTGGTCTTCTAAGACTCTTATGAATGTTTCCTAAGTCTTGCATTCCGACATTAACCATACCCAGCCTTCACTAATTTCTGAGTTACGATATTAACTATGTCCAACTAATTTCTTATTTGTTAAGTCCCGAGTTCAGCATTTAGTATACCGGGTCTAGCTCTTTGTTTACTATTTTCCGAGGTCCGAGTTCCAATATTAACTAAACTTGATCTAGTATTCATACATGTCTATAACTAGAATTATACTCTTACAAGAGAAAATTAAATCAAAAATAGAAATTTAGGTGAAATCATACAAAATTTATATCACTGTAAACCTAACGGAGCAAGCTTTCAAATGAAATAAGTTGCATATTATTTGGATGAGTATAATTCGAGTTATAAGTCCCGAAACTTGACCTTCCTGCACTACCCTGTTTTGGCCCGGTTTGGACATAAGGCAATTTTCTCGAGCCACTAGGAGCAAACGGGACCTTATCTAACTCTGAAATTTTTATGGGATATTCTCCTATATGTAAGCTTTCTAACAAAGTTAGTTTCATTCAATTTCAAGTCGTATAGGGCAAGTTTTGCCCTGAATAACCCAGTCTGCCCAGAATCAAACTCAAAAACCTAGGTCAAACTTCCAAAATTCATATATCTCTTAATACTAACCCAATGGCCTTATATGATATATGTATAAAAAGCCCTGAATGTCTAATTTCATATAAAAATAGTTTCATCAAATTTAAACTGAGGTAGGCAGAGTCATACACTCTGCCGTATGGACTGCCGAGGGATTTTGGTTTTTCAGCCCCTCACATCTTCCTACTTTTACCCTTCCTTACTTCCTAATCTATTTAATCATCAAGAACAACCAACAAAACAACCAAAGATCATCATATTCATTCAATCATCATATCAAGAAGTGAGAAAATAAAGCCCCAAATCAGCCACACATAACCAAAAGAACAAGAATAAGGTTGAATCTCTACCTTCTTGTATGTTATCTTCTTAGATTTTGGAGTTTGGTGGGTGGAATCTTGTTAAGACTTGAAGATTGTTATAGTAAATTGAGAGGAGAAGAGAAGAAGAAGGCTGGAAGGGAAGAAGGAGGCACAATTCAACATGAAAATAAGGAGAGGAAATCTGATTCAAGTATCAAGAGGGTAGTTGGCTAGGTGGGTTGTGATTGCATGATGCTTTGTGACCAATTTTTCAGCCAAGTCTCCCTCTCTTTGTGGCCTTTGTGGCGCCACCAAAGTAGGAGTATTCAGCCACTTGATGTAGGGTTATTGAGTGTAAAATCTTATTGGTTCGGTTCCGACAGTTTAAAATACCATAATCTTACCGATTTCCTGTAAATCGGTAAATTAGTTTAAGAAAATTTCTATGGAATCTTCTATACTCCTAACCTAATTCTCTCATATCTAAACTCAATTAATTGCTAGTCAATTGATCCTAAATAAATATTTAGCCGAATTTTAATTAACTTCAATTATTTAATAAAAACTAAACAATTAAGCAAAAAATGACAAAAATTCCGGTGGATGTTACATTTTGTACTTCAAATCAATATTTTTGTAAGATTTATAAAAATTTTCAAATGCACAAATCAGAGCAAGAATGATGGTGGATTTTCGAGTTCTTCCTCCTCCAAGTTCCAAGCTCATCCATGGTGGAGGTAGAAAGAGAAAAAGGCGGATTTGAGAATGATTTGTGGTAGATTGAAATGTTTAATTGGTGTTTTGAAGTGGGCTTAGTGAAAAGTTTTGATATAGAGGGATAGGGTGAGGAAGAAAGTAAGTTTAGAGAGAAGGAAGAGAGTTTGGAAGGGGTAGAGAGAGAAAGAAAATGCAGAAATTAGGGGGAGGATTGCGTTTCGGCTTATATATTGACCTGTGGTAATTGATTACCATAGACCCAGAACTCGTAATCGATTACCATACCTCCAAAAAAATTTTAACTCATGGACATACAAAGAGCACTGTAATCGATTACAGGTCCTACGTAATTAATTACCAACTTAAAAAACATGGTTCCCTTCTTCTACAGGCCTTTCCCAAGTCCAGGATATTGCACATACTTATTTAAAGTTAATGTCCTCTTTAACTTTACTCTCCATTAACTTTAAAACATAAATATAAATAAAAGAATACCCCCCATTTAGATTCAATAAAAATATCTAAAAATTCAAAATCCTTAAGAATCAGAATCCAACTTTTGGGTTTTAGTACAATTTTTCAAAAATTTGCGTTTTTATAAACTTGAGAGTAAAAAACAAAGAGGTTATCTATTCCCTAAAATTCATTAAAAATAATCATTTAACTCAACAACATTTAAGGAATTATTACCGGGATTTTTGATCTTAAGAAAATATTTCAATCTTATATCCCCCTAAGGAGGCATAAGGTTTAGAGTCAGAATTTCTCATATTCCAGTATCGACAAGTAACCACAACTCATGCTGGGGTTTGTATTCAAATCCAACTCAAAAAGTTACAAACATTGCATGTCAGTTACCAATAAATTGGGATAAAAGTACTAACAATAAAGGCCAAGTTACTGGCATATCTAGGAATACTAGATTTGCTTTGTATTTCAAATCTATATTTTTGTAGGATTCATAAAAATTTTCAAATGCACAAATAAGAGCGTTTGGTTAAAAATGAAGTCAACCCGAAAAGTTACCAATAATGACATTCAGTTGCCAATATTAGTGTTCTTAGATATATTAGTAACTAGGCCGAAATTGTTAGTATCTTTATCATATTTTGTTAGTATCTTTACCATAAATTATGATAAAGATACTAACAATTTCGGCCTAGTTACTAATATATCTAAGAACACTAAATTTGCTTTGTACTTCAAATCTATGTTTTAGTATGATTTATAAAAATTTTCAAATGCTCAAATAAGAGTGTTTGGTTGAAAATGAAGTCAACCCAAAAAGTTACCAATATTGCCAGTCAGTTGCCAACATTTTATGATAAAGGTACGAATAATTTTGGCCGAGTTACCAATATATCCTGCAATTCTAAATTTGCTTTGTTATTCAAATCTTTATTATTGTAGTTATTATTAAAATTCTTAAACTCACAAACAAGAACGTTAGGTTGAAAATGAAGCGAACTCAAAAAGTTACCAATATTGCATGCTAGTTACCAACAAATTGTGGTAAAGATACTAACAATTTAGGCCTAGTTACTAATATATCCAGGAATATAAAATTTGCTTTATACTTCAAACCTATGTTTTTGTAGGATTTATACAAATTTTCAAATACACAAATAAGAGCATTTGGTTGAAAATGAAGCTAACCCAAAAAGTTATCAACACTGCCAGTCAGTTGTTAACATTTTGTGATAAAGGTACTAACAATTTGGGCTGAGTTGCCAACATATCTTGCAATTCTAAATTTGCTTTGTTCTTTAAATCTTTGATTTTGGAGGTCTTATTAAAATTCTCAAACTCTCAAACAAGAGCATTAAGTTGAAAATGAAACCAACTCAAAAAGTTACCAACATTACATGTTAGTTACTAATAAATTGTGATAAAGGTACTAACAATTTAGGCCTAATTACTAACATATCAAGGAATGCAAAATTTGTTTTCTACTTTAAATCTATATTTTTGTAGGATTTATAAAAATTTTTAAATGCACAAACAAGAGCGTTTAGTTGAAAATGAAGCCAACCCAAAAAGTTACCAATATTGCCAGCTAGTGGCCAACATTTGTGATCAAGGTACCAATAATTTGGGTTATATTACCAACAAATCCTGCAATGCTAAATTTGCTTTGTTCTTCAAATTTTTATTTTTGGAGGTATTATTAAAATTCTCAAACTCAGAAATAAGAGCATTTGGTTGAAATAAAGTCAACTTAAAAAGTTATCAACATTACGTGTTAGTTACCAACAAATTGTGATAAATGTATTAACAATTTCAGCCTAGTTATTAACATATCCAAGAATACTAAATTTACTTTGTGATTCAAATCTATCTTTTTGTCGGATTTATAAAATTTTTCAAATGCATAAGCAAGAGCATGTGGTTGAAAAGGAAGGCAACCCAAAATGTTATCAATACTGCCAATTAATTGCCAACATTTCGTGATCAAGGTACCAACAATTTGGGCCGAGTTACCAACATATATTACAATTCTAAATTTGCTTTATTCTTCAAATCTTTGTTTTTGGAGTTATTATTAAAATTCTCAAACTCATAAACAAGAGCGTTAGGTTGAAAATGAAGCCAACTCAAAAAGTTATTAACATTGCATGTCAGTTTCCAACAAACTGTGTTACAAGTACCAACATTTTAGGCCAAGTCATTAACATATCCGGAATACTAGATTTGCTTTGTACTTTAAATCTATGTTTTTATAGGATTTATAAAAATTTTCAAATGCATAAACAAGAGCGTTTGGTTGAAAAAGAAGCTAACCCAAAAAGTTACCAACACTGCTAGTCAATTGCTAATGTAACATCTAAAAAATCTTATCGTTTTTAACTAAATTGTTGGATTTTTATCGAATAAGTGACATTAATTAGAAATCGATTAAGTATTTATTTAAGGTCAATTAAGTATGAATTAAAGAGATTAGGCTTAAGATTAATTTGAATAGCAATATAGAAAGCTTCACAAAATTTATCATAACCGTTTTGCCGATTTGAAGAAAATCGGTAGAGATTCAATATTTTAAACTGTTAAAATCGAATTAATAAAATTACACACCCTAAACCCTATATTTAATGGCTGAATACTCAGCCACATAACCACTTAAATGGTGGTGCAAAACAGCGACAAAATGAAGAAGGTTGGCTGAATTTCAGCCACTAACTCTCATCCAATTAGAATTAAGTTTGCCAACCATCTCATTAAACTTTTGGTGAGCCTCTTTCCTTTTTTTTTTCGAGCAAAATTCGGCCTCTTCTTTCTCTTTTGCAGTCTCCTCCATCTTTTCTCTCTTTAACACATCTCATTTCACCTTGTCATTGAGGTTTAATATTCTACTTCTTCAAGACTTCTTCTTACTAGTTACTCCACTAGATCAAGGTAAGATCCTCTTGATTTGATTATTGTTCTTATCTTGGTGGTTGTGGCTGATCTTTTCTTTTTATGAAGGTGATATGGTATGATGCTTATTAGGTTATTTAAGGATGATTTGGTATGGTTTTGTTTGGTTAACTTGAAACTTAAATGATAATTACTAGAAAGAACCAAAATAGAACTAGGTTTCCTCAAAATTCATATGGCGTCAGTACTTGTGCACTGTATGGACTCGCCTATAGACTTCAAACTAAGATGAAACTATTTTTAGATGATACTAGATTTCTAGGGCTTTCCATACATATAAATTATAAAGTCATTGGGTTAGTATTGAGGGAGATATGAACTTTGAAAATTTGCCCTAGGTTTTTGGATTTGATTCTAAACAAGGGAGGTTGTTTAGGGAAAAACTTGCCCTATACAACTTAGAATGGAGTACAACAAAATTTAGTAGAAAGATAAAACATAGGAGAACATGCTATAAAAACTTTATGGTCAAATTCGTTTTCTATAATTCCCAATAAATTATTGAAGTTGCCCTTTGTTCTGTTGAAACAGAGATAGGGCAATTTGAGTCTATTAATTTTGTGAGCTCATAACTTGAGTTCTCCTTAGTCAAACGAAGTGAAACTTTTTGGATATGAAAATTTGATCAATAATCTTTAAATTGACATAGGTTTGGTAATAATCCAAGTAAGTTTATATTTTTAGTGAATTTTTACTTTTGAGTGTACAATTCTAACTAGCTACAAGGCAGGCAGAGATAGAACTCTAATAACTTGAGCTACACTTATCAAAATCAAATGGGACTAAAGAGGTTAGAAAATAGACACATAATACTCCAACATATCCAAAATTTAGGTCCAAAGGAGTTAAATAGAAATTATTGCTTAATTTCAAAAATCGGGTAGAAATGAACAATATAAGTAGAAACTCATACTTAGGTATAAATATTGAGTCTTTGGCAATGTTATTGAATAATTTTGAGAAATGAATGTGCTATTGTGGTTTCTTTGAATAATTGTTGGCCGTCTGAGTACTGGCACTATTCATGGGAAAGCGGACGCAATCTATCATATTGCCGAAATTTTAGCAAAGATTATATATAGATTATGAGACACACATTGATACATATGCATACTTGCATGAAACTTATAAGAATTTGGTTATGAGAAAAGTTCCATAATATTTGGGCCAGCCACAGGTTAAAGTTAAGGAGAATAGATTGGCGGAAAGGTTGGGGAAAGTAAACCCAACATTCTTGCATAGGAACGAGCTCGATCCTAAGAAGCAGATAATTACCGAGGAGTTATACGGCTAAAAACTCCCAAGGGACCAAGTGTGAAAAAATGTAAATCATATGAGTTAAAGAATCACTAAAGCTAAGTGCATTTCACTTCCATTCATGTTTTCACATGGTTCTATTTATTAATCCTGAGCTAAATGCATCGTTATCTGTATATCTCTTGTGCTTATATTCTTATTTATATTTTGGTAGTACACAAATCCTGTTAGAAATATGTATCTATTTCTACTTCTTATTAATTAGAGTAAAAATAAGTCTTGCTTCAGGTTATGCCTTATCTTAACTTTAATTGAATATAATATCATAGCTATGTTACACTTGTTTTTAATTTAAATAAAAGCCGAAGCAACTGAGGATGATGGCGACGTCAGCGTAGTATAGTTTAGAATCCTACTGAGAATTTCATCAAATTCTCATGCTATTGTATATTTCCGCCTCATTCTCAAACCATGAACTCGGAGGCGACCTTCACCCTCTTCGTCCAGCTACCTGATCTCCAGACACACTATGACCCCCTGCTTGATTCTATATACGTAGCCGTTACCTGTCATTTTCGCCTATATATGTTCTCTTATAAGGACTTTGCTGTTCCTCTCCACCACCCGATATTTGATCCATCCACACCTTACATAGCCATCCCCCTGCACATGACTTAGCCAACTCCAGCACCAACACCAGCACCCTCGCCAGCACCTGCTTCACCACCACCATAGGTATTACTTGTTATCTCATCCGACAGCGATCCATCCTAGGAGAGGGCTTCCTCACCTTCTTCTTCTAGTTCAGACGGTGACAGCTATGCCCCGCCCAGCCCTAGCATGGCCAATGAATTCTTTTCTTCGGAGTTCGGCTAGACGGGATCCATCTATCAGCAGATACACATGTACAGTGTGACCCCTCTTATTTTACGGCGATGAGACTTAGGCCACAGATCTAGGTTTCTTTTGGAATATGTAGGTCTACACTTTATGAGTATGGGCCGATTCATTTTGTGTAATTGCCCAACATTATTGTATCTACAGTGTTTATGTAGCTACGACTTTAAACTCAACACTTATGTACATATGCTAATGAAGGTTCCATGAATGTATGATACTATTTTCTATCTGACTTATCTATTTTCTATTAGTACACTGCACCTCACTGAATGTGTTTATAGCATTTGCGAATAGCAGCAAGAAAATAGTAATAAATAAATTAACTATATATACACATATATAGTTAAAGATTTTGACATCGAAATGGTGTAATGTCAATGAATTAAGATTTATATATTCAAGAAATAATCACAAGTAATAGATTGTCGGGTAAAATATTATGACTTAAGCATAATATTATATTAGGTAGGGTGTTATAAAACTGGTCCGAGTCATACTGAGTTTGACCGAGTTTGACAGTTCAAATGCAGATTCGGTCCAAATAGAAAACCGACCAGACAAGAGACCGATTTTCGGTCAAATCGGCTTGTCCGGTCCGATTTTAACAACATTAACTGATAGTATACTTTTTGCTAATAAAATTTAAGGAAAATATCAAATTTTGATGAGTAACTATGTACCATGATAATTATTCATCATAATTTTTTATTTTTCTTAAATTATTTTACATTGTGCATAGAAATTAATCTCAAGAGTTTGATTGTTATGTACTGATAATGTAAAAGAGTTTTACACTGTCATTGAATCAAATACTTATATTTACAAAACTTTTAAAATAATATTTGATTAAGTCAAATGCTTTTGCTAATATTACAATATTTGATTAGATATCTATATAAATTTTTTTTATACGTTCATATAAATTAAATCCTTAATCTCAAAGTATATATTGAAGAAATTTCTCATTATTTAACAATTTAAATATGATATTGCATAATATAAAATAATTTTATACTCATACACTTGTTACTATCTTTTGTTGAATAAAACAACAAGGCAGAAGATCACAAAAGAATATACAACATTTTTTAGCAAAGTCAATTAATTAAAACACAGAATTTGTTTCTCGGTAAGTATCATGAATCTCTAACCGGTCAATCTGCCACTCTGCTTCATATTAGCATACAATATTCTTTTTCAACTATTAATTTAATTTTGTTATCAACAGTTACGATCTTTCATTTATTAATTTCGTTTTAATCACATTCCCATCAAAAAGAAAAAAAAATCGTTTTAAACACTAAAATACTTAACCCACCTAATGGTGATGTTGGCAACATAAACAAGAATCCACTGCCCGTTGATTTAAAAAGGAAATTGACAAATATAAGTAGGACATCGCCTTAAAAAATAAACACAAGAGATGGTAAGTAATTTTAACCTATTAAAAGTAGGATGTGAGTTCAATCTTTTCCTGAAAAAACTCTTATAAATAAAATACTACACAATCTTTATACTCTCAAATAAAATACTAGTTAATTTTATGGATAATTCAAATGACTCGTGTATGTATTAAGACCTCATGGTCTACAAAATAAAACGTACGTAGAGCACATAGGCACAGGACGACAACAATGGGACGCCCATATCGCTACCCACCCCCTCTTAAGGGCGTGACCCAGTCTCGCTGTGCCAAGCGACTCTCTCTATATAAATAACGCATCACCCAGCTTGTTCTGAACCAGACTCGCGCACATATCACGACACAACACAGCGCACAGAGAAGCAGCACCCTCTCTCGATTCGCGCTCTGTCCCTCTCTTTCTTTCACACACTCTTGTTCCCTGTTCAACAGTTCTCATGGCGAAGCCTCGCAAGCCAAAGAACGAGGACCCCAAGCCCGAGAATTCCGGTGCCCTAGTTCACCACCAGAAGCTCTGTCTCTCCATCGACATACACAAACGCCGTCTCTACGGGTTCGTTCCTTCTTCTCTATCACATTTCCCCCTCTCCACTACGAATTGCACTGTAGTTGTGGTTCTAGATTAGGTTTTTTTTTATCGTGCCTAGTTTGCGTTGAAGTTAGATTGGAGATTATTTGATCGAAATCGAGGGATTTTTTTTTCTTTTATTTTGTTGTTGTTTTTGAGTTGCAGTTATACTGAATTGGAGATTGCGGTGCCAGAAATTGGGATCGTTGGCCTGCACGCCGAGAATTTGGGGATTGACAGTGTTTCGGTCGACGGCGAGCCCACGGAGTTCGAGTACTACCCGCACCAGCACCAGCAGCAGGTGGAGGAGGACGACAGGAGGTGGAGCTCCGTGGATTCGCCGAGCTCGGCCGCAGACGCCGCCGGCGTGGTGTACTTGTCAGCTCTGGAGAAGGAGCTGGTGCCGAATTTGCTCATTAACTGCTGCAAGCCTGTGAAGGCCGAGAGTGAGCAGCTTGAACAGCCCGTTTCTGAGAATGGGTTTCATTCGTCTGCTGAGCCTAAGCAGGTTATAGTTGCTGTCTGTGCACCCGGATGCTGAAAAATTTGAGAGTTTAGTGAAACTTACACTGTAAATGTTTTGTAGTTTCGAGTTACCTAATAGACGTATACTGGATTTTATGATATGTGCTTGCCACTTGTAGGGTTCATTATGAACCCAAGTACATAGTAATACAACTCAATTTTTTAAAGTTGTCTACTGTATTGTATGTATCGATGTATTTATAATGGGTCCCTGACTCCCCATGGCTGATTTTGTATTAGATTTCCTCCTTATTTTGCATTTTTGTTATACTTGTATGCACTTTCCGCATACTCATTGCGAAAGAAATCAGCTATTGTTTTTAACTGGGGGGATTTAGTGGGATAGCATTGTGTTGTCAACTGATATGGTGGTAAAATGTGGGAAATGAGTTGTCATGGTGAGGTTTACTATTTGTGTTTTCTCATGTAGGTTGATGTTGGGTGCAGAATGTGAGAGTTGTTCGTATTGACTATTGGATAGAGAAGGCAGAGACAGGGATCCACTTCAAAGATAACGTTCTTCATACTGATAACCAGATAAGGAGAGCAAGGTGTTGGTTCCCTTGTATAGATGACAATTCACAGCGATGCTGGTATGAACTGTTTAACATTTCCACATTTGTGTGTGTGTGTGAACCTGGTGCATGCCTAGCTTTTATGAAGATAATAGGGCAATGCATACCGATTTCAGTTACTTTTCGAGCTTTCAAGTCTTTATTTATTTATTTCTTTCTTTTTTTATGTTCAGCTATGACCTGGAGTTCACTGTAGCACACAATCTTGTGGCTGTCAGTACTGGAAGCTTGCTATATCAGGTAGTAATGAATGATATTGATGTTCTGGGATTTTAGTTCTGAAAGCATGTGGTATACTGATTTTAACAAGTTGATAATATTTAAGAATGTTCTTGTGTTGACAAGTGTTTGTAACTTACTGTCAACTGTCAAGTCATATTGGTAATTGTGATATTTTTCATTTCCAACAACTGGACAATTTGAGCATGGTTAATTTCGATTTGTCTATAGTATAATCTGAAGGTATTAGAAAGAACTTAAATTTTAATACCTTATCTATTGATATGGTTTATGATGGGATGCAATGACGTTATTTGATTCATGTAGCCAACCCATCTCGTGGGAAAATGTTTAGTTGTTTTTGCTGTAGTCTTCATTGAAAGAATCTAGGATTTTGTCTACTATGCTGATAGTAAGTAGAACTTCTGAAAACTGGAGAGCACTAATTTGTAAAATGGGATAAACTAATACATGTAAAAGTAATTGATTACCATTAAAAATGTTGGCAATTGTGATATTTTTTAATTCCAACAACTGGACAATTTGAGTATGGTTAATTTCAGTTTGTCTACAGTATAATCTGAGGGTATTAAAAGGCCTTAAATTTTAATGGCTTATCTATTGATATTGTTTATGATGGGACGCAATGATGTTATTTGATTCATTTAGCCAACCCACCTCTTGGGAAAAAGTTTAGTTGTTTTAGTTGTAGTCTTAATTGAAAGAATCTAGGATTTTGTCTACTATGCTGATACTAAGTAGAACTTTTGGAAACTGGAGAGCATTAATTTTGTAAAATGGAATAAACTAAAAGCATACATGTAAAAGTAATTGGTTGCCATTAAAAATATTGGAACTATTTCTTCCATTCATGTGGTGATTAGTGGTTACACTCTTTTGCGGCCTAATAGTATTGAATCCTGGGATGTCTGGTAGAACAGTGAAATATGATATCATGACTTTGTTTTGTATACTGAATATTGTGGTTTTCCAGCCCTTGCAATATTTGTTCACTAGACCCTTGAAATAGCTTTAAGAAGGAATGTCATATGGATTGATATCTGCTGTTTCTTTATGCAATGTTATTGGATATTGTGGATTGCGCCCTGTGTAAAACATCTGAGGATTGAGCTGAAGGCAATTTTTTAATTTTCTCCTCTTCCTCTTTGGATTGGATTGAGTGCAACCTTCCTCCTTCCTTTTGTTTTTCTTCTTTCTCGTTTTCTTTTTCTGTTGGGATAATATGTTCTGTCCCAAAAACACCCTTATCTCAACTCTTTTAACTGTCATCATAATACAACTCTGCCATGCTATGGGCTGGATTTCAATTTGTGGCTGCTGCATGATTTGCAAGGGGTTGCCCTTAGTCAGCCATATATGGCTATCACTCTCAACTAGTTGATACAACTCCGCAGTGCTGGTGGTGCATGAATTGCGGTGATAGCTTAGTTGGGAGAGCGTCAGATTGAAGATCTGAAGGTCGCATGTTCAATCCATGCTCACCGCATGCATCTCTAGGGTCAAGGATTTATTTAGCTGTGGTTCCTGTCCATGGGACTTAGCTTGTATAGTTGCATAATTTTGCTCTTTGTTATGAAGATTACATTTAGCTTTCACAATATTATGAAGCAGCTGACACTTTGTCTTTAACTTCTATGCAACAAAAGAGAAGGGGAAAAGAAGAATGTCTTTCGACTATGGTGGAAAAGAAAATTATGACTATTGATATTTTTCTTTGGTTGATGCTATTCACTTCAATATAAACTTTGTATAATGCCCTGTTTTCTAATCTTTTCTGTTTTAGATGATTTCTTATTCTCTGCCTTGATGTAATTCACCTCTATTTTTGTTAATAATATTTCTTTCTCTATACAAAAATTTTATCTTTGTATTTTATATGTCTTGCAGAGTTAAATTTGTATATCTTTGAATCTCCTTTCTTTTTCAGGTATTAAGCAAGGACAATCCTCCTCGGAAAACATATGTATATAAATTGGATGTTCCAGTTGCTGCAAGGTGGATATCTTTGGCTGTTGGTCCGTTTGAAATTCTTCCTGATCACCAATTTGGTGTCGTATCACATATGTGTTTGCTACCTAATCTGTCAAAGATGAGGAATACAGTGGAATTTTTTAATAGTGCCTTCAGGTTTGATATGTGATACTTGTGATTTTGCTTGCTCAAAATATGTTGCTTTTCAAATTTGTATAATGATTGGATATTTTAATTTTTATTGGTGAGCAGCTGCTATAAGGATTATCTTTCTGTAGACTTCCCATTTGACTCTTATAAGCAAGTTTTCATAGAGCCAGAGATGGCAGTGTCTTCATTGAGTTTAGGAGCATCTATGAGTATATTTAGTTCTCAAGTTTTGTTTGATGAGAAGGTTATTGACCAGGTCAGCTTACTCTCTAAATTCTTGTATTCCATTTTCTATATTTTTTAATCAGATTCTTTTTGAGTGAACATTGAACTGTTTTTCTTTCACATGGGAATTTTCTGCTTATCATTTTGCTGTTTTGCCTGTTTGTTGATCAGCATTAGTGTTTGTTCACTTTGTTGCGACAGACTATTGATACAAGGATAAAACTTGCATATGCTCTTGCAAGACAATGGTTTGGTGTATATATCACCCCTGAGGCACCAGATGATGGTAACTTACCAAAGGATATTGTCCTATTGCTTGTTTAGTTTCTGATTCTTTGTAGATTTTGTAGAAAACCTGTTTCCTCTAACATAATTTCTGAATGCTTGTTTTCAGAGTGGCTCTTGGATGGGCTTGCTGGTTTCTTGACAGATTTTTTTATTAAGAAACATTTGGGAAATAATGAGGCACGGTACCGGAGATACAAGGTTTGTGTTCATTGTTGTGATAGTCTGATCTATACGAAGGTTAATTCACCTAGCATTAGGCTGTTACAATTAATGATAACATGCACTTTATGGTTGTCTCAAAATGTTTATGGCATAACATTGCTACCTTGGTGTGGACACTTTTGAGTGTTCATATATGTCTTATATATAATCTTGTTCTTGGTTGCTTTTACTGGGGTTTTGAAGGTGCTGGTTTATTTAAATTATTATTATGTATCAAGCAGGCTTAGTGCTTTTTTTCCCCCTTCTTCTCTCTCTCTCTCTCTCTCTCTCTGCTCTGCAGGTTTGTTTTATTAATTTTGTTATTGTACAACTACTTAATTTCAAATGCCTGATGAATTCTGCTTTTTGTGCTTGGATTTTCTTCTCCTATTTGGACATATCATGACTGTAGCAAACTTTAATTGGATTTTGTTATAATTTATTGTGTTTTTGTTTTTTGATTGCTGTGGTTAAACTTTGTTTAGTTAATATCATTCTAAGTAATAAGCTGCTGAACTTTACTTTTTCTGTGTTGAAAATGTGAAGTAGATACTATGCTAATTACATTTTTTAATATGCTAATGTATAAATCTGCAGGCAAATTGTGCTGTTTGTAAAGTTGATAATAGTGGAGCGACAGCTTTGAGCTGTTCAGCTTCTTGTAAGGATTTATATGGAACGCATTGTATTGGTTTGTATGGAAAAATAAGATCATGGAAGGCTGTAAGTTTTTCTTTTCCTCTTATATCTTTTTCCCCCTTTTAATCATATAGCATTACTCCAATACAGCAATGTGTTATATTGTTTACTATTGAATTACATCATTCGTATTTTTTTTACCATTCTTTGTTCAGGTGGCTGTTCTTCAGATGTTGGAAAAGCAGATGGGTCCTGAATCTTTCCGTAGAGTGAGATTCCTCGGCATTTGCACAATTCGCGCTTCTGATAATTTTAGATAGAGTGACTTACTGGACATGTCTTAACCATAGTAGTCAATCCAAGATAGTGGCATGGAGCAGCTATACCCAATAACACTATAGTCAATCCCTATGTGGGGAGGGTTTTACTCAATGCCTTCCTGGCCTGAAGGGGAATGGGATGGGAGAAGCCCGTGCTCACCCGCGGCATATGTCTGTCACCGCCCCTAACCTTAATATGAAGAACTTTTACAGGAAAAATGATGTGTGGATATGTGTAGTCAAATACTTAAACAAATGACAAAGAATAGTTGTGGAATCTTGTGAGCTTGTCTTGATGCATATATCCTGAAGTTTACATATTAATTAGGCTAGGTGGTGGTACCCATTGAAACCTTTTAAGTGCTTTCCTTGCATTTCTCACCATTTCCCATTATTCCTAATCTGCCATGATCCATTTACTGTGTTGTTTTTGTTTTATTTTTCGGTACTGATCACCTATTAAGTTTTTGCTTTCTTTTGGAGGCTATGTGCTTGAATGAGGGTTTTTGGTGACTAATTGTTATTGTTTCTGTTTGTTTTCAATGTGCAGATTTTGCAAACAATAGTTTCTCGTGCACAAGATAAAACACGTTCCGTGAAAACTCTTAGTACTAAGGAGGTAATCTGCTTCTGGTACATGAACTCTCAAATGAAAAAATCCTTTCTATATTTAGATTCATTACGGAGGAGTTTATTTACAGAAAATGAGTTCTAGTTTATTTTCAGCTCTTATGTTTTATCTATGCATGATAGGTGTAATTTTTCAAGGATTCCTTTTTAATACTGCTCGGAAATTATATTACTATTATGACCATTTCTGTAGGGCTAATCTATGTATAGCTACATAAGTGTGGATTTAGCATAGATATGGAACATAAAGATTTAAACTTTCTGTGGGGTACCAAGGTGATGCAAATGGAAAAGCAGGGGCTGTAACACAAGACAATTGAGGGATAAGAGTATCAAAGTTGGAACTTTGAACAGTGGAATAAGGGTCCTAGGGTTTAGAAAACTATAGTTTTGTAATTCATCAGATTTCAGTTAAAGTCCTTTGCTAAGCATAAGTGTATATACATAAAGGATAAAATTGTAAATACATCTTGTTACTAATTTTATTTCAAGGAAAGTCCTTTGCTAAGGATAAAATTGTAAATACATATCTCATTAAATAAAATTGTAAATACATCTTGTAACTAATTTAAAAAATTGAAAGTAAAAAAAATAGAACAAATAAATTTCCTAATGTTCGGTACCATAGATTATCGCCTGTCTTATAGCTGTGGGGTGAAGTTTTCCTTTGAGTTCGATAAGCACTTAGCAATCATAAATTAGGCCTGAAGAATTTCACTATTTAATACACCTAGCTTGATGTTGTATGTGACTTCCGTACCAGTTTTCCAATCGCTTTGTAAGATGGATCAGTGGAACCTAAACTGTGCAAGAGTTAGTATTTTGAGATTATCAATTTTCACCTAATTCACGTAATACTAAACCTTCATTCCATGTGCTTCATTCTATGCCTAATTAACTGAAAACCATGTGATTGCAAAAGCTTTTCTCTACAACTCCAGTTTAGAATCGACTTATCAACTTTAAGACTATATTATATGCAAAAAGCATTCATTGTGGCATTAGCTCTTGGATGTGCACAATTAGCAGGTCCAAGAAAAAGGTAAAAGGGAATGAACTAAGTCGAACATTGGTGAAAAGTCATTGTTGCAGGAAAATCTGGGAATTGCAGTTAGTTCGAACACCTGCCGTTGCTTAATCATCCACCTCCTTTACTATTTATCGTTTTGCTCTATCATAGGATTTTTCTAACAAAAGACTGCAAAACAAAAAAAGGAATTGAGATGGGCAAGCTAATTGATGAAGTTACCTTAAACTTGCTTTCAGAAAGGAAGATAGGATAAACTTCAGAAATATATAGTTATAATCTCACTAAAGCTTAATGTCTTATTTTGGTAATATTTACTTAAGCATCTTGACGGTTTTATGGTCTAATATAATGTGGACCTGATAGTTGAATTTCATCTACTGTTACATTTTAATATGCAGTTTCGACATTTTGCCAATAAGGTTGGAAATCTTGAACGTCCATTTCTTAAAGATTTCTTCCCTCGGTGGGTCGGTTCATGTGGATGTCCTGTTTTAAGGTTTAAAATAATTATCCGCTTGTTACTTCTGATTTCATTTTTGGAATGCTTTGCTCTATTCATGTTATGATGTGTTACTTTTTGCTTCTGCTAAGGATGGGGTTTTCCTATAACAAAAGGAAGAATATTGTTGAACTGGCTGTGTTGCGGGGATGCACAGCATCAGAGACTTCAAGTACGTCTGTTCTTGATATTAATCCAGATACTGAAAATAGAGATGGTGATACTGGATGGCCTGGGATGATGAGTATCAGGGTATATGAACTTGATGGTATGTATGACCATCCAATTCTACCGATGGCTGGAGAAGCATGGCAACTATTGGAAATACAATGCCACTCAAGGCTTGCTGCTAGACGTTTTCAGAAGCCTAAGAAAGGTTTAAAACTTGATGGCTCTGATGATAATGGTGATGTGCCTTCCATGGATATGCGATCCAGGTATATCGGTTTCCTATCAACTTCGTTGACTTGTTGTTATTTAGATTCTGACATTTTTCTCTGATGTAGCAGTACAGAGTCCCCTTTATTATGGATCAGAGCAGACCCTGACATGGAGTACCTTGCCGAGGTTCATTTTAATCAGCCAGTTCAGATGTGGGTAAGGATGAGATTGTGGAGTAACACAACCAGTTGATTCTTCAAAGTTATTTTAGTGGATTAACGGTTAAAATATTTCACTGCTTTAGTATTGTTATCATATTGTGTTTTGCTAGCCTATGAGCATCATTGCATATGCTCAATTATTCATTTATTTGTCCTCATTTTTGGGTTCATGTGAACAATCATTGTACTTACCTTGCTTGTAGTTCTTTTTATATCTTTGTTGTCTTGTATTCAAATGGATGTCCTAATACTTTCCTTGTCTGGTCTGTAGCATTGGTGGAGTTTGATTATTTAATATGATGTTGAGGTTTCATCCAATACTGTCATAAATTTGATCAATAATACCAAACTTAAACAGCAATGGTAATAATTGCTGGTTGAGCTAAGGGATTATGTTAGAAATGTTGTGGGCTTAAAGAATGACTTATGTTATTTGTATTATCCACACTTGCTTTGCTACTGTATGACTGGTGTTTTATCAAGAGGTCCTGTCTTTTTTTTATTATTATATTTCATCTGTTGTAATTGGGTATATTTATTGATTGAAGATAGTTGATATGTTCTTCAGATTAATCAATTAGAGAAGGACAAAGATGTTATTGCTCAGGCGCAAGCAATTGCAACCCTAGAGGCATTGCCGCAGCTATCATTTTCTGTTGTAAATGCCCTAAACAATTTTCTCACCGACTCCAAGGTCTTGATTCCTTCTTTAGTGTACAGTATTTTCAATAATTGCTTTAGCCTCTTAAGTTAACCTCTGGAGTTTTCTGGTTCTAACTCAAGGCTTTCTGGAGAGTACGGATCGAAGCAGCATTTGCATTGGCAAGTTCAGCATCTGAGGTATTTAAATGCTAAGTTACCTATTGCATTATGAATTTTTGAAAATTGTTTGCAAATATTAAATTCATAGGCAGGGTGTGAATCAAGTAGGCCATCCTTAATTTAATGGTATTTCAGTGTTGTCAGATCTTGCTTTGATGTAATTATTGGCTTCTGATAACTTGGCAAGCACTATTATAAATGTTTGTACCTAGGAAAAAATTATTCATTTTCTTATTTCAATTTTCTCCCCACATTCGTTGCAATGTTTAACTCCAAAAGGAAGTTTTGTGTTATGTAAGTATGCCCTGTAGAACACCTGGCTGCATTTAGGACTTGAAATCCATTTAAGAGTTAGCCAAGTTCATGAGTCAGTATGGTGCCAAATATCGAGTAATTGTTGCATTAGTATCAGTAAAGCTTATGTGTTAAACTTGTATTCCTAATACCAATTCAAATTACTGTTGAAACTTGATGAGAAATGCTGATGCTTGTTTTTTTACATGATGGCTTGATAGCAAATTTTGACTTCATTTCATTGGCTAGCAGGAAACTGATTTTGCTGGCCTGCTTCATTTGGTTAAATTTTATAAGAGTCGAAGGTTTGACTCTGACATTGGACTCCCAAAGTATGACTCCTAAAATTATTGTTTCAATTTCTCTCATTTAAATGTGACAATATAAAGTGACAATTTTTTGTGTGTACTGCTCTTTCCAGGCCAAATGATTTTCATGATTTCGCTGAGTATTTTGTTCTTGAGGTAATGCAAGGAGGTAGGATGTGTATGAAGCTATGCCTGCTGTGTTGTGATTGAAATATGTTTGTGATTGTACGTGTTCTTAACATTTTCTTAATTTTTCTTTGGAGAGCCATCATACGTAGTTTCCTTTTCTTTTTTTTTGGGTTGAAAATAAATTTTTTATTTACTAGCATTTTATGCAAATGATGTGTGCAATGCTTTTATTTGTATTTGTCAATATCTACCTTTGTGAACTATTGCATTAAGCTTGCCCTGTTATGGATTTCCATGATAGTGTACTGTGCACATGTCAGTTGCCTGTTTATTATTTGCATCATTTTCTTCTTTTATGGAGTATTAATACTGATAAAAAATCAAATTTCAAGAGGATATTGGTTTAAGGGTATGTTGTGGGTGTAAAAGGTGAGCCTGCAAGTGTAATCAAGTTGGAGAGACATATTTCTTCTTTCTTTCCATCAGTAATAGTCACAGTTGCAATTCCCCTTTCTTCTACAATCATTTTTGCAACTTATACCAAATAGACGACATAGGCTTCAGCCTCACTACGTTGTTTGTTTGTAGTTTTGTATAGTTTACTAATACCATCATTCTATATAGTTATAGATGTGAAGGGAGAAATCCAAAAACAGATCTTGTGCGATGAAAATTCTCCATGAAGGTTAAATAACAACCTGAATTAGCAGCAGTTGCTTTTTCAAATTTCTTGTAAACAATAAATAGAAAGGGTCATTCTTTGTTTGAATGTGATGCAGAATGACTACTGTTCTTTCTCTACATCCTTGACATCCCTACTCCATGGTAAAACCTAAATCAATATGTTTTGGGGGGAAAAAATGAACAAGTGGAGGATTCCATTATTTGTATAGTAGATTGAGATTTGAGTATTGTTTTGATTTTTTAGTTGAATAAAAGTTGAGGCTTGAAGCTGAAGGATGAGATAAAGACAATGTGAGGAGTATCTTGACTAAGAGGAAGGGGCATTATGGGTGAGATAAGGGAGGAGTTGATGTGTTTAAGGATAGAAAACAAAGGAGAGAATGTCCCTAGTCTCAAAATGTTGAAATCCATATATTTATCTACTTATCTGCTTACCATTTTTTGATTGTTGGACCTGGGTTTCATCTCTACAAAGCCTACAACTCTGTTGATGTCCGGAACCCCATGGCATTCTTGTTGAACATCATGGTTGAGAATAGCCATTTTAACTATTTTACACTTGTTGATTTCCAATGCTTAATGTCTCTGTGGTAGTTTCATTTCTTTTTGAGAATTGTAGAACATAAATCTGAGTTATCTGTACTTCTTTTGGTCAATGATTTTGTGTGTTCCACAACTGGGTATTGAATGTGAATTTGTTTTAAATCTCCTTGCATCATCTGTAATGTTTGTCGATCCAATAATAATTCTTAAGTGTCTTGTATATTCTGCTTCCCTGCTAGATAATAAACTATTGTTTCATGTTGTTTTTTACATCTTGCAACTATTTCTTTATTTAATAATTGGCTATTGTAGGCCATTCCACATGCCATTGCTATGGTCAGAGCTGCCGACAAGAAAAGCCCAAGGGAGGCTATCGAATTTGTTTTACAGCTATTGAAGGTTATTGCTCACTTTCTCTTCCTTGTGTTATTTAACTTATATGACAGGACAATCAAAGATTACATCCATGAAATGGAATTCAGCCCGAAGATGTAAATAGAATTCCTTTTAAATGAACTGAATTCATGTATTAAGTTATCTCAATGAATAATTTTGGTAGAAATTCAATTGAAATAAAATTAATTATTTGTTCTGTGTTGCCTAACAAATGGATTTGGTACTTGGCCAGTTTGGTCGCTCGGTATCTATATTGGTTCAATTTCATATTTGTTCGGTAAGATAGTCTTCATTTCATTTTTAAAGATGCCAACAATTCTAATCAGAGAGACTGGGAGTTTATTTGAAATGAACTGAATTTTCAAATCCATTGGGGATCAAATTGAGTATTGGCAGTGGATATGATGTACTTGCCTCTCTGCAGGTATAGAGGTGGCCATGAATCATGTGGCTTTTCCAGACATTGATTCCTGAACCCTGACTCCAAAGATACTAACTGATTGAGTTTCTAACTAGATTTGCTCATGCTGGCCACTTCTATTTTTGCATTTTATCTAACTTCTGCTAATTCTACCTGTTCTTTGCTCCTTTATGCTGTTGTTATATCTTAGTTCTATTGCCATACATAATCATTGTTCTTTGGTTTCATTATGCATTGTTGCGGCAGTGAGATTGCTATCTTTTTGAGAAGTTTGCTTCTTGCTTTTGGCTATATAACAGTTATACAGCTTTGTGGCTCATGTCATTTTTGCCCTATTTTTAACAGTACAATGACAACAATGGGAACCCGTACTCAGATGTCTTCTGGCTTGCTGCGTTGGTCCAGTCGGTTGGCGAGCTTGAGTTTGGGCAACAGGTTCATGGACTATCATGATTACTTGCCTGGATTAATATACTGATCTGAGCTTGACGTGTGTCAAGTTTGATACTTTCAATAATCACAAACCTAAGTACATGAATAAATAACTAAAATAACAAATGTAACTAAAATAACAAATGTTGAATTTAAAGGATTCGGTTGATAATTTGTTGGTGACAAATTCGATTGAGAGTTGTGCAATACCTATTCCTTTAACACCATGCATAGGTTGATTGACTTGTAGGCTATTTTTTTTATGAGCTGTTATTTGTATTTATCATTGATCATTGATATGGTTCTCACTTTCTTTATCATAATGTTTGTAAACATTAGTCTACTTGATTATAACAATTAGGATTCTTTTCTGACTTGCTGGTGACAGAGTATACTCCTATTGTCATCCCTCCTTAAGCGCATTGATCGGCTTTTGCAATTTGATAGGTGGAATGACACATCTCTTACGAAGTATGTTGGATTTATCAATTTTACTTGTAAGGATATTTTACATTTCTGAAAATATCTTGTGCCAGTCTCATGCCAAGCTACAATGGAATCTTGACTATCAGTTGTATCCGGACATTGACTCAGATTGCTCTAAAACTTTCGGGATTCATTCCTCTTGTAAGTGTTTTCTTATTCTGCTTCAAACTGCTGTTCAAAGGTGGACATGAAAATATCTAATGCTTGAGCATTCTACAGGACCGTGTGTATGAACTTGTAAAGCCTTTTAGGGATCTAAAGGCAATGTGGCAAGTTCGAATTGAAGCAAGCAGGGCGCTTCTTGATCTTGAATTCCACTGCAAGGGCATTGATGCAGCATTACTTTTATTTATCAAATATGTTCAGGAGGAACCTTCCTTAAGAGGTTGTAAATCCTTTGCCTAAGAGAGAATCTATGGTTTTGTTTGGCAAACTAGAAATTGGTTCAGAAAAATCCATCTAAAGTTGCATATTTGGTTTGTTAAAATTTGGTTTTGGATGGGTTCAATATTAAAACTTCTTCTTGTTTCAATCTTGATGTACTTTTAAGTTTCATACAAGGTAAAAACGTGAAAAGGGGGAGAAATATAAACTAGTTAGCTTAACTCCCAACTTTAATTGTATTTCTTTGAACTAGTTTTTACTTAGAAATTAATCAATTAAGAACTAGTTGTTCAACTTGTGAGCAACTATATACAGAGTTTTATTATTTGATCCTGTGACTCCTAATTTTCCTAATTTTCTGGTTTTTCAAGGTTGGCAAATATCTCCTATATCTTCTTCATGAACCATTTTTCCTGTGTTTCTGTATACTGTTTCTTTCATTATATTCAGTTTCCTCTAAATTATGTGTAGGAAAATTTACTCTCCTTGATTTCAGGGCAGTTAAAACTGGCCACCCATGTTATGAGGCTATGTCAGATGAGAGATGGATCAAGTTCAAATGACGAAATTTCAAGCCAAACTCTTGTCTCGTTGCTTTGTTTATTCGAAGGCCGTTTGGCATTTAATAATGTTTTTCTCCGTCACTACTTGTTCTGCATATTACAAATACTCGCAAGAAGGTAGAAATATGTCTATTATATGCTCCTTCTAGAAATGAAAAGCTAACTTGCTGATTATCTAACTAATCTGTCTCGTGAATATTACATATACTTGCTTAAAACAAAAGTGATTATGTGTGCTTTTGTGTTCACCAATTTTTTCATTTGGCCTCTTCCAGAAAAGAATTTGTTGGTACTTTTTTTTTTGGTTGCCTTAGGCCCCCTTCCTTCTTCCTTTTTTTTTTTTTTTTTTGGCATTCTTAGTTACCTTGATGATATATACTTGGTCCATTCATTCAAGTAATTCATTGGATTCAATGGAATTTGAATGTTGTAGAACATTTCTTTCAGCTGTTTTTTGTTGGTAACAGTTATTGAGTCTAATTTCAACCGAAACGGCTTTTATTCTACAACGCATTTTTTTTTGGTGGTACTTTTTAACGGGGTCTTTTAGGGCAACGATACTCATTACTTGGTTCTTTTTTCGTTGTCCATTTCTGTGTTTATGAATATTTAGATGTTGATAACTTAGTTTAATTGGCCTTCATTATATTCTGAAGTTTTTTAATTGTATATATATTTTTTAAAAAAACTGAGTATGAATTTAATCTATGCCTTTCTGCAGACCTCCAACACTGCATGGTGTTCCCAGAGAAAATAGAACATTGCGTATGAATCTTACAGATGCTTGCAACTATCAGAGGAACATATTTGGTCTTGATTCAGATAGTAAACCTGTGGAATTGCCAAGCTCTACCCAAAATCTTACACAAGATTTGGCCATGACCGAGGGTTTGAGGGATGCACATGATGAAGTTCCTAAGGATGCACTTCATGAAGCTCCCAAAGAAGTGCATGTTGAAGTGCCAAAGGAACCTCCCATTGAGGCTCCCAAAGAGGTACTTACAGAATTTCCCCAGGAACCACTGATGGAAGCTCGCAACGAAGTTTCCAAAGAAGCTGATACTGTATCCAATAGCCATGAACGGAAGAGGATTAAAATCAGGGTTAAACAATCCTCTGCTGCCAGTCGAGCTGATACTGATAATCAAATGGTCGAACGATCTTTAGGTGGTCGTAATGAAATGGATCATGGGGCTAGCAGTTCAGTTTCTGTAGATGCACCCCAGAGGAATTTTGCAGAGACTCTCAGCATTGGTAATCACAATATTGAAGAAGTTAATTCTTGGCATGATCGTGGTTCGCGCATGACTGCCAGCATTGGGAGTGCAAAGTTTCTGAGTGATGGTGATGAATTGGTTAAAGAACTTCAATGCACTGCTGATTCAAGTGTAGTATATTCACAACCTCTGCCAGAGGATCCATCATCATCTAGCATTATCCAGGACAACAATATAGATGCCGATGCACGACGATATGCCAGCCTCCAAACTCTTTCAGTTGCAAGACATGATCCTGACGGAGAATCATTGAGTAAAGAAATTTCTGGTCGTGGGAAAGAAAAGCACAAAAGCAAGGAAAAGAAACGGAAGCGGGATGATCATAAAGGACACTGTGACGACCCAGAATATCTAGAGAGAAAACGATTGAAGAAAGAGAAAAAACGCAAGGAAAAAGAATTGGCAAAACTGCGGAGTGATGAAGCAAAAAGATCCTCTGTAGACTTGTCAAGTAAGAAAGAGGAACCTGAAGTGGACGTTGCAAGACAAACGAAAGCTGTTGAACCCAGCGGATATAATTCTAGAGTAGATGTCAGGAGGGTCGATTCCAAACCCGAGGCATCAGAAGGTACATCTGGTGCACCAAAATTTCGAATTAAATTTAAAAACCAAATGCTCAGCAAGTCATAGAGAATAAAATTTGTCCCTTTATTTGTAGATGTTGGAATGAAAATCACGACGCCCTTCATATTTTCTGGGTCTTCTTTTTTAATTTTTTTAAAAATATACGGCGTAGTGGTAGACAATTTAGGCACTCAATTATTGATTCAATGAGCTTAATTTGTTAGTAGTTCTTTCGTCTTGTTTTAGTGATTTTTTTTACATGGTTGCAATTACAATCATACGGTAATTTGGAGTGTTATCAACGGATTAGATCAGGCTTTCTTCATAGCCGCTAATGGACTTGTAAGTGGAGCGTATTCCCGCTAGGCTGCATGGGATACCGTTGTAAATTTGTGATTTAGGCTTCAGTTGTAAAATTGTTGTATTGTTCTCTAAACTATTGGTTTAGTACCGCTAGATTCATCAGGACATTTTTTCTTTCTTCTTTTTGGCATTTCATTACTATGACACTTTCCTCTAATGATCTTTGTACGGTAAAGTGTTTCAAGCGTGGATAACCAAATTTGCAGTTTTCTACGTCGGTTACATGATATGTCAAACATATTGGCTCTGGGATTTTTTCCAAGGAGTAGTATCGAAATTGAATTTAGACATATAATTTGTTTTATGTTTAAAAATTTTTCAGATGGAAATAATCAGAGGTTTTGTTTATTAAGAAATACTTCTGAGTTTTCATTTTTCTCCGCCTGCTTAACCGATAATTGTCACTTTACAAACTTTTCTCGGAAGAAATTCTTAAATGCTCTTGCTTCCGCATCCAAGGATTTCTCTGTTGCTTGGACGGGCTCAAATTTGCAAACGCGTTGTTAGTATCTGTCATCAAGTTTACGGAGCATCAACCACGTGCACTAAAGTGTTTATGAAAGAATTGATGATTTCCAATAAGTTTTAAAGGAACATTGTGTGTTTAAATACCGGAATTTGCATGCGAAAATTTGATGTCGATAGTGGTAAGTTGGAGAAGACAACCAAATTGAGCACATTTTGTAATATTGTTCGGGAACAATTTAACTGAAATATCGAGCTTCCTCTGTATGCTAAGAGACCAGAAACGTTTTGCATTCTCAATCACAACTTGCAGCTTCATGTGACAATATGAATTTTGGTAATCTTAATTAATTATTAGCTTCCAACTGGGGGCGACGATTAGTTGTACATGTTTAGAGAACAGATAAATAAGGTTACTAGTACCTATGACAACATTCCTATGCAGGGTTGAGATCCCTTGATCCAATTTTTGTAGCTCGAATCGAAGAGTCTAGATCAATATTTTTCTCTCTATATTTTTTGGGAAGGACGAAACTTGAGTTCACATATTTAAATCAAGTGATAATATGTATATGTTTTTCAAATTAACGATAAGTTAATTTCGTTAAAATATTTTGTCAGGTTAAGGAAATTTCGCATATTATTACTTGATTTATAAAAAATAAATGATAAAACTATAAGATGCAAGACCTTAGCAAAATTTTGTGCTTTTGAGACTATAGAAATGGCGAGATACGTGGGAGGTGAAAATAAGTTTTTGACCTAGCTAGCTAGTTTTTTTCCCACATGAAGAGCAAAGGGCTGTCCTTGCCTCGTTAATACTTTTTTAGTCTTTTGCTACGAGGCTAGCAGTGCAGGGTTCTGCTGCTGCTGCCGCTGATTATGATATGTTATTATGAGTTCAACCTCGAAGATCATCATATCTGGCAGCTGAGTCATGGAGATGTTGGATTCAGGGTCGTTGTTCTTATCATAAAAATGGACAAAATTAAATTCTGATTACATGAGGAGCCGCTTTCTGTGCATGACAATGATGACTAACTCACACGATTCACGAATCATAATCTGGCAGTGTTTAGCATCTGCTTATTACAATTTACGTAATTTTCTCATTATTTTTCTTCTTTATTTTATTTTTTCTTTCAACTCATTTCTGAAAAAGGGCTTTAGCCATGTGTTCTTTATAGCGCATTTGGTGGTAAAGCGCTGTTGCTTAAAGATAACACGACCGGATAGGTTTGTACTAACCATATAGCTAAGCCTAAGAGGTAAGTAAGAGGCTGTCTCAGCTACTAGGCTCCTAGACTATTTGCTTTCGTTTGCATTGATATGGTTGGTTTTCTGGGGAGATCCTACTCTCTCTACTCCACACGATTTGGTTTATTTAAACCAATCCAAAAGGTCAAAAAGAACGGCAGTACTGGTGCTCTCCTTCCTGTACTTGCTACTAGTGGGGGCCACACTAGCCTCATAATATGCTCGATTTAATTTTTGTAACTCCAAAATTATAATTTTTGAGTAAAAATTATGAGATAAATTATTTTGTTTAAATTATAATTGTTTTATTTAAATTTCTAATATTTAAAATTTGTTAAACTTTAATTAATTTAATTTAAATTACATCGACTTATTATAAAATAAAATTTTTTTAATATTAACTTTTTTTATTTATAAATTTAAATATTAAATCACTTAAATCAATTTATCATTGTGCTTAAATTATAATTTTAGACCTCATAAAAACTAAATCAAACATGCTATTAAAAGTTAAAAGGTTATAAGTTATAACAAATGAAATGCCTCTACCAAAATTATAATTTGAGAGTAAACAAACATGCTAGAAATGTTCTTCATTATACAAAATCAAGAGTCAGGAATATGGTTTTGATTCTTGTCGTTGGAAAAGGTCCAAAAGGATCAAGTACATAAGGAAAAAATTAAACAACAAAAGAACAATAGTCTATGATATTACTCAAATTGGTGCCAGTGAGTGACTAGATCAGCTAAAAAGGCCATGCAATGTAGTTTTGGGCAGAAAGAGCTTGTATGGGGTAAAGTAATATTATTATAGTATCAAGTTTATCATAAATTTTATATGGGGCAAAATTTTAATCATTCATAATATAATTAATAATTATAATATATAGATATTATAAAAATTATATATTAATATATTGTCATGTTAGATTTATTATAAATTTGAATTTATATTGTTATTTTTTAATTATATATACATCATCAGCTAAATATAGGATACTGTTACTGAGCTTAGAATTAAAGGCTGCGTTGAAAGGGATTGCTCTAAGGGGGCATAGGGGCCATGATCCCCTAACAGTGTACGTAAGTAAGCCACAACGCTCAGCCCGAAAAGCAGAGATGCAAGACACAACTATCAACAGTACTCACAGGTGGCCTAGAGTCTTAGCAATAGATGTTCGAACGTACCCCGGATGCGAATATGGAAGGTCTCAAGGGAATAAACTAATACAATAAATGATTGTTTACCATATCGAGCTTAGGTTTTCCTTGTTATTTGTTACTTTTGGTTAGATATATAGATATTGATTCTCTCATACCTGAATTCGTGTCAGTATTTGATTGAAAAGATCCCTTTCTCGCTCTTGTGCATTTTCGGTATTATCACAAGAAAAACGTCATTTCGCAATTAGATAAAATTCAACCAGAAATAAAAGAAGAAGAAGAAGAAAATCTTCTAATTATTTAGGGTATAATTTATGCCAGAGTAAAGAAAGCTTAATAGTAGGAACTAAGGAATGACCTGGTGATAGGGGTTCTCCATCATAATATAATAAATTAAGATTTAAATTTTAATTAAAAAAGTTATTTATATTTAAATAATCCAAAATGCTTTAAATAGAATTACTTGTGATAAGAGAATATCTATAAAAAAAATCAAGAAAAAAAAAAACCTAACAGTAATGTTTTTCTACCAGATAGAAAAAATTTCATGTATGGTGCGTATTAATCTTATGGCAAATAATGATTCTACATTTGATTTTGTTCATAATTATACGTAAACAAGAACTATTATACTTAGGAAAATATATGGAAAGAAAAAAGAAACTCTCTCCAGTGATACTTCCTACATAGTTCAAATTTGTATGTGATAATTTTTATGTCATCAAATCCGTATTTATACAAATTGAACATTTTTCAGTCAACCCAGTAATGCATTTCATCACTTAAGCCAATTCTGATATTAATTTTAATTAATAATTTGATCGATAAATTTATTAATTATACAATCAAATAGTTACTTAATAGAAATGTGTAGAGATAACTTGAAAAAAAAAAAGAAGTAAATAAATAAATAAAAACGTTATTCACCCAAACTTGAAAGATCAAATAATATGCTTTCGCCAATTCGCGATCGAGCATAAGTAGGTTTTTGAGGGTTTTAAACCCTTGGTATTTTTTTATTTTAAAACGCAAGTGACATTTCCTTTCATGTCCTACTTAACGATGGTCAGAAGAGCCAATGGCATAACAATTCGGCAATATCCAGAGAGTAGACTAGGCCTGTTGCTCTCCCTTTTCCTCAAGAGGGAAAGTTGTTCGTATGCTACGTATGCACAATTTTTATTCTCTGATTATAATTAGTCCCCTCCAAAATTTTGTTTTCGTCACTTATACAAAAGCGAGAAATATTGGGAGATAGGTGAATAGTACTAAGGATTTTCGGCATAATACGGAACCCGGATCCTAAAAAATTAAAATAATAACTGCGACGGGTATAGTGGATTTAACTGATGCATGGCGCCAAGTAATTAAACTATGTGTATCTTTAAATGCTTTATAATTGGAAAAATTTTAATTTAAAGGTTGAGGTCATTTAAGAAAAAAAGTATTGTTGAGCATAATCATCCTTCTCTATTTAAGTAGATGATTAATCGATATAAAAACCCATACACACCAATATACTACATAATCACAATTAATAAGATGAAGTCGAAGGACTCTCTCTCTCTCTCTCTCTCTCTCTCTCCACAGCACAGTGTTAGTAGTAGTAGTAGTATTAGTAGAGAGGTTGCTGTTGTAGTCTCTCGTTTTCGTGACAAGGGCCATTAATATTTGATAAATTAATCAATGTTCAGTCTCCCTACTTGCTACTCACCAGGCCATATCTCAGCTCTGAAAAACCCTGCCATAGTTATTAGTTTGCTACGCATATATAGCACAGCCTATATACAGGCACATGCACTATGTTGTGTGTCTATTTATGACAAGAACAACTATCAGTTTCCATGATCATCACTGAAAATGCAATCTTCCTTTTGCAGATTTGTTCCCTTTCAATCTCCCTTAATACAACCTCAAAACCCATCGCTTACCTCTTCAACTGATCATGTCGACCATTTTCTCTTGGGTGCTTCTTTTTTTGGCAGAGGAAAATGTTCAGAGGCTCTCTAGAACTCAGGTCAGTTTTTGACTCTTTAATTTCACTAATTTATTCATCTCCAAATTACGAAAGAAAAATGGTTTTTTGAATAACAATATCCATTTGCACTATTATTTGCGTGGCAGGTCTTCAGAGAGCAAAATATTGTTAATACCAAGTAGTTGTTGGAAATTAAGAGCTTCAAGCTTACACCTCCTTTCTCCAAGGTAATTTGGGATTGCATTGAGTTCCTTTTCTTTTCTTTTCTTTTTTCGTATTCATGGTTATTTCTCTGTATATTGGAGAGATAGAGTAGAAGTTGCTTGCTAGTTGAATCGGGGAACTTTTCTTTTCTTTCTTTCTTTCTTTAACCTTTTTTTAAAATGAGTGCTTTGCTACGATCTTTATATGTCATTGAGAATTAATGGAAAAGGTTGAATGACGGTAGCAACACTTATATGTTTGATAAGATAATCACTAATGTTATTAGCACATAATATTTTTGGAATATTGTGTTTATTATTCTCATCTATTATTAAAAGAGATATAAGATTCAAATTAAATAGATTTACATTTCCTCCAATAATAAATAGAAGTATATTAATACAATGTTTCATAAATATTATATGCATTTGATGCTGTGATAATTTATACAAGATTGGATTGGTCAACACATCCTAAGAATTAAAAAGTGGAATATACTGTATATCTTCCCTGCATATATTCTGTCTCTACAACTCTTACCATTACTTATGTATTGAAGTATGAGCCGAAAAAAATAATGTTCAAATAACTTTTTCCTTTGAGATATCAAGTGTCCTAGGATTTTCCAAGAAATATCATTTTTTTTCGATAACCCACTCTCTACTCAGAAGGAAATGAAAGAACGGAATATCCCTTATATTATTTTATAACTTGCATATATATACCACATTTTTACAGTTATATCAATTGCCCTTTATTCCAATGATAAAATAAAAAGAATATTATAATACTTTAATATTTTAATGATTAAAATAAATACTATAATTAATCTTTTAAATTTATACGTATTCTAAAAGTTTTGGCCGGCATTATAATTTCATAATGTAAAATAATTATTATGAGAATAACTGTCGATTAACTATAATTTTTGAGTCATATTATTTGGGCAGACTTTTATATGTGTCAAATAATTTATAGTGATTGATATGCAAATAAGTGGAAAATCTATTTACATAATTGAGAAATTGAGTGAGTGTAATGATAAATAATAATATTATTACTTAATTCTTTAGTTATGTATATAAATTTATTATTTATTTATAAATAAATCACTTTAAATCAATTGACATATATAAAAATATATCCAAATAATATATTTCCTAATTTTTGGGTAAAAAAAATGCGTAACTCAAAAACTATTAAACTAATATCTCGAGGCTTTAGAATTCAAAGCAATCCAATCTTACCAAACTAAGTCTTGCTTGTCAATAAAAGTACACCTTGCTGTTTAGACTTAGACCATTTTCTTTATGCCTAAACACAAACATTTTCTTTATGCCTAAACACAAAGACTAGTCGTACATATGAAGGAGGTAGGAAAACATGCTTCTATATGTTGGTGAACAGATGGGAACTAAACTTTTTCTTAACCGAAACAATGGTTTAAAGAATATAAACTGAGTTTAATTTTATTTTAAGATGTTTAAAATTAGGTTAAATTACATTTCAATAATTTTAAGTATCAAATTATAGTTTAAGTAAAAGTAAAATAAGTTACTTTTTCTTAGGACTAAACTATAGGATAGTTTATAAACTATAAACTGTACACATACACCCTTACAGTACACTATTACATAGGGGTTGTACAGAGACAAAAGAGGGAGAGAGACGTATAATTGAGTGGAATAATAATTTAATCTCATGTTTTAGTACTTTGTATGGACAAGAACTGAATGAAGCCTCAAACACATATAATAAAATTTAATCAATAAAAATAAGAATGAAAAAATAATTTGTAGCATTTTAGTTTAAATAATCAAAATTGTTTAGATGAAATGAAATGTGTAGGATCCTTTTTATGAAAGAATACATTCCTATAATTCAGGAGATACTCATTCATCTAAGAATTATTTTTTCTCATCACCTAATCCAATATAAAAATATGATTTATTATGTTTTCCTTTTTTTTTTCACCGTACTTTGTGCTCTATAACTAAATAACCCCACAATTTTTTTTTTCAAAAATACCCTCACCAGTTGGATCCGTACCTGATATGGAGGAGCAAGTGACCCCAAAGCTTTTTTTCTTTATGCAGATTTTCTCTCAATTCTTGATTAATTTTTTTTAGGTGAGTATTTTAGGGAAGAATACTCCTTCCGTCTTCTGAATGGAAAATATTGTTTCCTGGTTCATACATAGACCTCCATATATGAAGAAAAAGATTTGCGTTTTCAGCTGTTAATGAAAGGCTGAACGCTTTAAACGGAGTTTGTCCGCAGGGCCCAATTATAGCATGCTCCCTATCAAAACTGGTGAATTTAGTTAGATATTGTTAGAGATATCTGATTTATTAGATATTTAGATATGTATCATTATAATCAAAATTTATAATTATATAGTCATATTAAATAAAACTTTTAAGTTCGTGTGGCTTTAATCATACCAATTAATGTAATGTGGCAAGAATGGAACGAGTGCTAAACTGTTCTCTCTTTTTTGTTCCGCTTCTGTAATCCTTTGGTCGTTACACTTATCCTGGGACAAATTTCTTTTTTGCATAAAAAAAATCACCGTTTTGAGAAGATTCATGTGTGGCCAATTCCATTCGTCAATCATAGTGGATATAAAAAATCATCAATTGCATGGCCATTTTAGTGATTGTTTTTTAATGACAGCTGTTAATGAGATACTATTCTGTGGCTATTCTTGTTTAATTTGTATTCTTATATTTGAATTCGGAAATGAACACGTACGGTGCAGGTTCAGGATGTTGAATTCTATCCGCCTCCAGCTTATGCATCATGGGGTTACTTGTAGGGTTTTGATTGATCACAGAAATTAAGGTGAGTGCATGTTTATAGCAAATGGAATATTGCTGAAATGATAATAGAGGGTTCATTAATTAATGTGAAATGGATGATGCAGCATTTCATTATTTTCTTCTCCATGTCCTCTAAAGTGCCTATTTTGCTCTGCTTAGTTACTGACAAGTTTAATTTATGCCATTGTGACGAAAAACTGAATGTTCTGCTTACAGTTTTACACAGATAATCCTATATTTCTTCACCTTATGTCCAATTAGTATGTATTATTCTTCTCAATGAAAATAATGGCATGATCCTTGTATATAATTCTGTCACCAAGAAAGGAATCGATCGATTTTTATTTTGTCAACTTTTGGTCAAATTCACCAAGCTTGAAGTCAAGTAATTGATTAGGTCTAGCACTTTTCACTGTTAACGGGGAGAGTTCGGGCTAAAATTGTAATCAAATTTTCATCATATTTTTGTAAAACATGAGCCTTAAACGAAGCTGCTACTGCTACCTAATCTTCCTCAGCCCTTTGGCCCTCGTGTAGTACTACTAGCTAGCTATGAATTGATTTTTCGTCCCACAAATTGTTTAGTAGATAAGTAATATACAACCGTGGGAAACGACATAAGAGCAGGAATCACTTGATCTCCCTTCAAATATAAGCCGTTACATCTAGGAGCATGAATAATTCTTACATTTAACCTTATTTTATGCTTAAATTTAATTATTATTATTTTTATTTAGAAGACGATAAAGTGCGTGCTTAACAAGGTTAGCCATGTTTCATGGTTTCTAGTTGTGTGGAGCAGAAGTGTTTCTTGCTTTCCATTATGCAGTAGTCTATGGTTAACAAGTTTAGCCCTTTTTTTTTTTTTTTGGGTTAATGGTTACAAGGCCACAGAAATTAGTAGTCTATGGTTTATTACGTCATTTATAAATTGAGTGCCAAGTAGAATGTGACCATAAAACTGCTATAAGCAGTTTCTTCCAATTGATTCATATAGTATTTGGTCTGTTCAAGCAATTGCCTGTGTCCGGGGTCAGATTAGAGTCCATTATGCATAATCTTCCTGTCCATTCCCCATTTATTAGGAGATTAATTAAGTACCAAATTTTTTGTGATTTAACCTTAAAAAGTTGACAAAGTTAAAATTATTGTGCGTCTAATCACATGTCATATACTAATTTGTCTTAACCACTGAACATCCCTTGGACCTACAAGCTTTAACAAATTTTTATCCACTCCAGCCACTTTGTTATGCCTAATTATCTTTTAATTTTTATTTTTCCTTTACAACTTTTAATTTTAACTCCATATCTTTTTTCCACATCTAAAACCTTTCTTTTCCTGGTCTACCACATCTGAAGGTTGAGGTGATACATTTTCACTTTCTATCCCTTAAATTTTTCTCTCTGAATTCTCAACTACTAATCATTAAATTTTCACACGCTGAGGAAAAGGAACTCACGTATGCATAGTGTAAGCTTATAACTTGTAAGTGTACATATCCTTCAAAAAAAAAAAAAAAAAAAGAAAAGAAAACTTCGAGGCCTACATGTAATAAGTGCTTATGAAAAACAAACCCCTACGTGTCTGCACGAGAAAAATATTTCTAACAAAAGTCACAGAGAGAAAAAAAAATAAAACAAATAAAAGAGAATAATGAGAACATTATCATTTTAGTCACTGATATTTTATTTTAGCTAAGTTACTCACTAATATTGTATTCTCAAAAATTAAATTAGTCCCTAAAGTATATTCTAATTTGTCAAATTAGTCCATGATACAGATGTAGGTATTGATTTGATTGATGAATTACAATAATACCGTGGACTAAAATAGTGATTTTTAACTATTAAGAACTATTTTGACTGATGCTTATAATTTTAGGGATCAATTCGAGAGTTTATTCAAAGATTTTCTTTGATAATTGATTCTTCCTCTAATTTATTATTTTTTTATTTTTAAATTTATTCTCAAGTTATAAATATTTTAAATTTGTCCTTTAATTAATAAAAATTGAATATATTTATCCTTCATAAATGATATTAGTTGCATTGATGAAAAAATTCTATTCGACATAAGAGTTAGTAAAAATAATATAAATAAAATCTTATATAAAAAATTATATTCTCAAATCTATATTTTAATGCAACAAATAATATTTGTAAAGAAATTATGATGAGAATAAATGTGTTCAATTTTTAAAAATTAGATAACAAATGTAGAATATTTATTACTTAAAAGACGAATTTGAAATGTCAAATACTTACAGGATGAATTTAAAAATAGAATATAAATTAAAAGACAAATTAATTATTTTTGCCATTTTCCTATTTATACAATAACATTCCATTTCTTTGTTGAGAGCAATACAATTATTTCTTTATTAACATCCAGCATCACGCCCATGTCTTAAAACAAACGACCATCAAAAGGTAGATATGGGGAGTATCCACTTTCAATATTGTCGAAAATTTAATTTTGATAAATTATCAATATATAAACTATATACATAATTATCAAATCATATATTATTATATTAATAAATATTTAATTTTTATAATTATTATTTCAAAAGTCACATATAAAAGAGTATATAATTAGATGATAATATAAATTTTTTTTATCTTAACATGTCTGTTAATATTATTATTTTCTGAAAAATGCAGAGAGAATGAGTTAAATGCAGAAAAAGTTTGAGAAATGTAAATAAAGTGTAAAGACTATAATATATTTAGTTTTATTATCTGAGAGTTTTCTTTAAATAATAAACAATAGTTAGTAATAAAATGATATATTTGTTTTAACATCAACTTTTAAAATTTGTTGGGATTATTCTATCTTAATTAAAGATCTTGAATTTAAACTCTAAGTAAAGAGTTACGTAAAATCTTAAAAGAGAAAGTTTTGCTACTCAAGCGATTTTATCCAATTTGAGTGAAATTATTTTTAATAGAAGAATACATGTATTTTCAATATATATATATATATAGTGCTTACTTTGATACAACTACCAAAGAGTTACAGCCTCTAATAAAAAAGTTAAGATATTGCTTAGATATCAAAAGTTATAACATTAGAGCATAAACTAAGTTTTACTGCATGCTTTTCAACTAATGTTGAAACAAATATTTATCACGTTGTAACTTTTTTATTTAAAAATTATAAAATTTTTATCCCAAACTATAATTTTTGAAAAATATTGTTGCAAATTATTATCATCATTATTTTTAGTGGCACTATCAAAAGAGAGCGACTGGTTTAAAACCTAGTACTTGAGATGAAAATTATAATTTTAACGTAATTTAAAAATTGGGCTGGTGCTTTCGAGTTTTTGGTCAGGTCAAAATTGAACGGTTCTTTTCTTTTTGTGAGTAATCACTCCCCCCCCCCCCCCAAAAAAAATAAAAATAAAAAAAGAAACAAACCACAACAAATAAAAAAATAGTAATAGATTCCTCTATTTAATTGTGCAGTCAAGGTTGAGAGCTTATTTACTAGACATTAGACGGGTTTGTCTATGGTGCATCTTATAAAGTGAGGTGCATCACACATCTTGTATGATTGATGGTCAGATGTGAGGGTGTATCAATATATCTTATGAAATTAATGGTCAGATATAAAGATATATTGGTGTATCCTCATATCTGACCATCAATCATATAAGATGCGTGATGCACCTCTCAAATGAGATGCATCATAGCATTCGCCGACATAGACAAGGACAGAAATCATAGTACTATTGCAAGAATCTGTAGTATCCCCTTTGTGCCTGCATGTCAATTATGAGGGTTTAGTTTTATTTTTTGGAGAAAATTATTGAAAGAAGATTTTAAAAAAAAATTTAGAGGAATTATTTTTAAAAAATTTAATTTTATTTGATTTAAATATATTAAAAATAAATTTTAAAAGATAATTTTTATTTAAATAAAATAAAATAAAATTATTTTTAATTATTAATGTGAGAATAATAATAAAAATTTTTAAAAAAATATTTTTTAAAATAAAAAATAATCTTAAAGATATTTTTTTAAAAAAAATTAAAATTTTTAAAAATTTTATAAAAAAAATATTTATATATTTAAATATATTAATTATTATATATTTTTATTTTTATTCTAATAAAAAATCTTCTAAATATGTTCTTTTTCTTTTTAACTAATATGGAATTGGCATCTAAGACTAAGAACAAAAACCAGAAGCGACAGAGCAGGCTAAGGATTGAGGGTTATATAGATAAGGGATATGTATTTATACTCATTTTGAAAATTTAATATGGATACAAAATGAGAAAAAAAATATAAGATAATAAGTTTATTTTTTTGTTAACACCTACTATCATTTTTTTTTCTCATTTTATATCGTACAATAAGTCCCAACATAGGTATAAATAACAATATTTTCTATAGATAATCATCAGAAGAAAAAGACAAAAAAGGGTACTTGTATTGGTGCCGTTATTTTCTTGCCCTAACAATAATAAGGGGAAATTATACTTTATTTTTGAATTGTAAACTATGTGAATTTTAGTTTTTAAATTTTAAAAATATATAAATCTCTTAAATTTGTATGAATATATAATTTAGTTAAAATAAATATATTATTTTTTTATTTTTTTAATATAAAATTTGATATCTCAAATTTTATTAAATAGATGATATTTTTATTAATAATTAACAAATAAAATTAATAAAATGATCAATTTATATATTAAAAAAAATTTTAAAAATTAATTTACACATTTTCAAAATTTGAAAGTTAAAATATACCTAACTTATAATCAAGAATGTAAAATACAATTGTCCCTAATAATAATAATAATAATAATAATAATAATCCTTCGAGCCCGTTGCCCCATCTCAAAAAGAGAGGAATCATTTTCCATCAATTGGCTCTTTGCTATCTGAGATCAGCTGCCAGCCCTCATTTGGTGTTTTCCACTTGTGCAACGGTCCAATCAATCAAAGACAAGCCACTTCGCATCATCATCCATGGCCATTAGGGTTTCTCAGGCCTGATGCACGCACTGTTCTTCCTCCTCTACCTCCTACCTAGGGCTTCGTGGAGGTGGTGGTGGTGGTACGCGTCAGAACTCTGTAGATCAAACCCCCTCTCTACCTCACCATATTTAGGATTTGCTACTATATCAGATTTCTGGATCCGGGTATTCATTCTTTTAATTTGGTTCTTGATCTGTTCTTTATTTCTTTCTTTCTTCTCAGTACTTAGAGAAATCCCAAAAGGGTTTTCTGGTTAAGGGTCTGTCCGTCTGAGATAAATGCGTCCACTGAAAGTGATGAAACTTCGCAGCTCATTAGCTCAAGGCAAGGTTGTAATGCACGACAATAATATCTTTTTGAATTTATTAATAGGGTTCGGATTTCTAGTATATCTGGGACGGGGGTTTTCAGTTTCTGGAATCTTTCATATTCTTCTTCTTCTTCTTCTTCTTCTTCTTCTTCTTCTATAGTTAAACAATAGCTGGATTGGATCTGAGCATCTTATCACTGCTGTGGCGGAAAGGCTATGGATCTAACAGTAAAGCTACTATATAAGTGGAAGGCCTGCAGTAACTCTGTGCTAGGGCATCCTGCAAGATTCCTTTCTCTCTTTCTTGTTTAATGTCTTCTTGCCTTCCTTTCTTTTTCATTTTTCCTCTTAATTTTTAATTTTTAATTTTTTAAAATGCTTTCCTTAGTTTGTGAATTTCATCGCATGATAATTTATGGACATATAGCAACGTTGATGGCTTTGATCAACTGGTTTGGTTTGCATCATATCCTATGGGCCGGGTTTCTGGATTTGATCCTGGTTTTAGGGTACATGTGGTTCTCTAGGCATTTTTTGAGATGCTTATCTTCTGGTACCTTTTCTTTTCTTTTTTTTGTTTAAAAAAAAAAATTTATGTGGGATATCTTCTGGTACTGGTACCTTTGCATTGTTTTCCCATGGGATCCATGAATGAGATGGGGGCACGAACAGGAAATCATATGAAAACACGGTAGCCGGATTAGGGCTTGAAAATTTTCTCTTTTAACTACTTGCTTTAATCTAGAGCCTGAGTTCTCTGCAGCAGCGAATCCTGAGAGTGAGAGCGTAGAGAATGAAAGGAACCTGGGATAATTCCAATTTAGTCCATTAAAAAAAATGTTTTTCCCTCCGTTCATGATGTTTACTGAATTTTTTTCTTACCCGTTGTACCTGCCGTAAAGTTACTAAAAGTTTTCCAGCAGTGTTCTTTTTTATTATCCAGACTTTTTTTTATTTTTTCAAAGTTTAGAGAGTAAAGACAATATAGCGTTATATTGAACAATAATGAAATATAGGTTTTTGTTCAGTCTTATTGTTCAATCGTTATGCAAGTTGCGTTTGCTATTTTTTTTAAATTAAATTTGAATATATTGATCATATAAAATAATTTTATATTATTAATTAATAAAAATAATAAAAAATATTAATTTATATAAATAATTATTTATTATAATAAAAAATTTATTATATTTTTATTTTTATTAATTAATCATATAAAATTATTTTATATTATTAATATATATCAATTAAATTAAAAAAAAAAGTATAAACATCCCCATTTTTTTTATTAGGAAAGTTTAGTGCTTCTTTTAAGATTTTATAATTCACAAGCTTTAAACAAATTAAAAAATCACCTAAAATTTAAAACTAAATATACAAGTATACGCTGGAGTATGTTTTTAATTGAAAATTTTTTATTCAACATGTATTCGGATATGTTATTTGTTAATGTCAAAAATTTTAATATTTTAACATATTTTTTTAATTTTTTTCTTTTTATCAATTTTTTTATTTTTTTAATATTTTTTTTCATTTTTATTTCTGAGTGTCTAACATATTTACCTATTTTAGTGATAAAAAAAATATTTTTCACATGTATTTAAAGTGAAGTTAAATTTTTCGCTAAACTAGGAAGTTTACCCAAAAAAATATTCCGTCATCAAACTGAACGAATAATTGAAACTTTTTGGATTCCTTCTTTCTGGTTGGAATAAGCCAAGCCGCGCCAGTTGAGTGACGCTGCAGTGGAGGATTCTGAACCAAAACAGTAATCCCTAGCCTTTTTCTGTCTTATGTTCTCTTCTATTAATCGGCAAAAAGACTGCTAGTATGCAAATTATGTTGATTCTTTTTATCCTTTGTTGACTGTTGCTTTTGACCGCAAGACATGGAATATATATTAAGTAAAGAACAGCCATAGGAACAAATTGTGAATGTATAAACGCCCTGCAATTATTGTGGCTCCAACACTTGCGGAAGGATTTAAGCCTTCTATGAGCGGCATAATGTGGTAGATCGGTTAGAAGCATTGATATTCTAAGTCTAATGATCATTTTTCTATCCAAAGAGGAAGTAAAAGAAAAGCAAAACCAACCTTTTCATTAATTGCTCTGCAAAGATGAAATGACTAGAGGCCACTTTCAGTCATTACGTGTGACATCAAACTTCCAAATACTTTGAACTTATGCGCATGCGAGAGTTAAACTAATAAGAGGGGCGGGGAGGGATGTGAGAACAATTTTATAACTAATAGATTGAATTAATTTAAGAGTATTTTATTTTTAATTTAACAACTTATAATCTTGTGATATCACTTCTTATGTATTAATTGAATGACTATAATCTCATATTTTAAACAAAGTACACAACAATTTGTCAAGGGGAGAGAAGAACTAAACCTCTCTCCTGTGATACTGAATATCTTTTTGTTTGACAAAGTAGACTGTGCATTTCTTCTGTTATATGTTATACTTTTACATTTGTTTCTTTATTTGGAAAAAAAATATTTACATTTTATTATTTTAGTCAATAGGTATAATTTATTTAAAAAAAGGTGTCAAATATGAAGCGCTAACAAAAATAAGTTACGTTATATATTAAAATAAAACATAAGGATAATAAAATATCCCAAACGTACATCCCGTTGAAAAGCTCAACCAAGTACTACACCGAATAATTGATTAACTAAACATATTCTTAAATTAGAACCATGTTACTGTTTAGACAGCAACCATATCTGACCGTTGATACAGACACATTATTTCATATCTTTACGTTTTTCATTATTTGATTATATTTAATTTTAAATAAAACCTTTTTTTAATGGAAATATTTATCAATAAAGTTAATCTATATCTAATATAAGTTTTAAAATAATTATTACAAAATTTAAATAATTTTAAAAATATAATAATATACTTGATAGATAATGATTAAAATACTTATACCCTAATTGTATATTAAAGTTAAGGTATTGACGTGATATTTCACTTTAATTAAGGGTGTATTTGATGTGCTATATTCGGTAGGATAAGGTAAATTAATATTATATATTATAATTTTATCTATTATTTGGTATATATAATATATTATATGAATTTATTTATCATATTTCTATTATATATGAAAATAATAAATAATTTAATCAAGTTTAAGTAGATTATGTTAGACTTAATTAACTTTTGATCATTCATTATTGTTTATATATTTTATTAAAATGGAAATAATTATTAGACAAATAATAAAAACTACATAAATAAAAATAATACTGTTTAATAATAATAAATATTTTAAAAAATAATATTTAATATAAGATAGTATTCAAACTAATATAAAATATAAAATATAAATAATAATCGATTATTATAACATATAAATAATAATAAATGGCATTTAATATAAATTTAATTATATATAATAAAAATAATTATATATGATATATAACTCAATTAAGTATTGGAGTATAAGATTAGGCCTGATTGAATTTTAATGTATGAAACTCTCTTTCTTTTCTTTTTCTATCTCTCTAATTTTTTATATTTACAAAAAATAAAACATAATTATCAAAAGTATATAAATAAATAATGACTAACTTTCAATATAAATTATATTTTTATGTAACACAACCAAAATGTAATTAAAATAATCATAATTAAAATAATAAATATTTTAACAATTATATTAATTTTTAAATTTTTAATTAAATAATTAATAAACATTATACTTTATTATAATCTCTTTTTTTTTGTTATATTTTATATAATATAATACTTTATACAGTAACATATCAAACACTAAACAATATTAATAATCGGTCTTATATTACCTGACTTTATCCTATCAAACTTTATCCTACCAGACGAATCAACGGTCCCTAAACAAAAGTATATTGTGTAAGTTTGATTATTTTAAATGGAAATATAAGTAGATATTGTTATAGCTTCCTGCACATTTTACTCCTTGTTTCTCAAGGCAAATATGTAAGGGGGGAGAAATTTTTTAGCTTAAAGAACTAGACAAGCTTTCTTCTTCTACTCATCATCTTCAACAGATGTATTTCTTTCTCACTAATTAACACGAGACCTCATCCCCAGAAAAATAAAAAAGCCATGCAGCTGGTCAAGGGGAAAAAAAAAGGACAGTCGGGAAGTAAAAATTAAACTATGAAAAGATATTTTTGACTATACACACAACTATGAAATAGCTAGTTTATACAATCAACTTTGGTGAGGAGTTTTCATCTCTGACATAGAAGTGTTTTCTCAGTAGACCTGTTTATGTTACAGACTTGGAAGACACGTTCAGAGCAGCCCAGCATATAGACGTAACTGTCTCTTACAATCAATAAATATATATGTTGAACAAAAAAAAAGCAATAATAAGCATGAAATTGTCTTTTGCCCTTATATAGCAGAATGTTCAGTGATAATACGAAACAGGCACTTAGAATTACTAACTAAATACCCTACATTCTGCCATAAGTTAGGTATAAGCTTGAGGTCGAAGTATCACATTTGAGCATAAGACGCGTAGTCGAAGGTCAAGTAGCACTAAATCACTTTTAAAATTGTTTAATTTAGAAATTAAATTACATCCTTAAGACACTTTTTCTAAATTTTTATGCTAGTCTTTTCTTTTGGACTAGATCTTAACCCTCTTTTTCACAATTTTTAAATTATAAGGAATGTGTAAGTTTGCTTCATTAAGATATTGAGAGACTAAAAGGAACACATGTAAGTTTGAGTATTGTCTATGAAAATTTAAGGGAGAAAAATGATCCATTAAATCTAAAGGATATGTCTTGCAAACCAAGTCAAGCAGGCTTAGCTCATCTAGCTGATACACATTTTGGTGTAACTGAAGAGGAGAAGAGGGTAGTTAGCTTGCTGATTGAACCTCTGATCATCACACGCGAATCATCTTTTCCCCTTACTGTAAGTTGACATACCAAGCTAATAACTCTAATCTAATATTGCTTTATAATGTTGCTATAAATACACATATTTTTATAGCTATTGGAATTGTTTTGTATTCCTCCAAGCCTTCTGATTTTACTGTCCATGTCATTGTGTCGAAACTTGATTTTTATGTATTAATATTTTAGTCTCAATTAACTTCGCTTTACATGGGTAGTTTCTCGTCTTTGGCTCCCTTAAATATGTGTTATAATTAAGTTAAATAATTTGTATGCTGATTATTCAAATCGATTAGTCAATTTAAAATTGTCTTGGGAGTGGATAGATATAGTGGATCACCCAAGTGTCTATTCAGTCACATCTATAAAGATAAGTAGAACTCGCACATTGGAATCCACTTAGGAATAAGCTACTCACAAACAAGAAACATACATACATCTGAGAAGTAACCCTAACCCTTTTCCAAGTGATGATTGGACTTTGAAAATAAAAAACAACCACAAGATGAACATGACAAGTAGCATCAGCAACACTATAGTGGATATGACGGCAATAGCGGCATAAATTGAAAACCTCTCCATGCCAAAGCTAAAATTTGAAAGCTCGTATAGTTAATGCATATTCAATTCTTAATTAAAAACATCGCTGAGAGACTATGGTAATTATGATCTTAATGAATTTTGTACCATGTTACTGAATAAATATGTAGGGTCAGAGCAGAAACAAGAAAGCGGTAACATTTTATAGAGATGACATACAACCATTTACGAAATATTGTTTGCCATATTCTAGCAGATGGAAGATACCTTACCACATTACATGACAAAAGGAAAGTAAAGAAATACATGCTTGTATTTTATTCTGCTGACACATACAAAAGATGATATGGGTGCAACAAGTGATGATCATATAGATTAGATGTGATTGTTGTAGGCCTCCCAGGGTTTTCCCAAGGACTGAAATTCTGCAAATTGATGCTGCAAACAATTTAATCAGAAATGTTACCGGTGCACATACAAGAATATATGCATGATTTTCAGCAACACAAAACATACTAATTGCAAACTAGACCAAGCATATGTTATAGTCATGTACTTAATTAATTTGAAAGTGAACTATATAAGTGTCACTAATTTGGTCTTACTTCTTGAAGGATTCCGGAGTTATTCAGAGAATTGAAAAACATGGTTGGGCTCCATTTGCTCATAATCACAAGAGAATCTTCATGCGCCATATCCTCCACAGAACCCAAATGCTGATCCTTGGACTGAGAACTTCGTTCTTCAGCCTCAGCCAGCACATCCAAGGAAGAAGGATTCACACTTTGGCTCTGGTGTGTACCTGCAGATTCCTCCACGGTCTCAAAGGGGTTCCATGATCCCAAACGGCTCAGGCTAATGTTTGTTGCCTCGTTGTTGCATTGCTTACCCTTTGATTCATCAACAAGCCTCCGAGTCCTCATCTTCTCCCTTGTCCTTTCCCTTGCCCTTTCCCTTGCCTTTTCCCTTGATTCCCTACCGATAGGATTGAATGCACTCTTTCGAGAAGCCTTATTATTAGTTCTTCTCTTCACTATTGGGGTTGGTGCTGGTTCCCCATCTTGTCCTTGATTTCCACTCACTGCAACCTCGTCCAAGCTTGACACCCCTTCACATTCCGAAGTTGAAGATGCACTCTTGGCACCAAAACTGCTGCAACTTGGGTGATTCTTCTCCCTTGCAAGTTGCTTGATCTCAACTTTTGCTTGGTTCAGCAACCACTCCACGGTTTTGCTTGCTTTGTCGAAGCCTAGCATGTCTTGAAGGCCAAAGAACCTTTTAGCAACTTCGAGGGACAATCTCATTCTACGATCCCTTAGCCCCCTTGCTGTGTTGATCTTGCTGTGGCGGTCCCTCTTGCTGGATCTTCTTCTTATTGGGATCTGCTCATGAGTTGTTGTGGCGCCTTGTCCTGATGATGGTTTACAAGGAACCTTGCTGGTTGTGATTGAAACCTCCATGTTTACACCAGCCTCGTGATCAGGTGCGAGAGATTGATGATGGTGGAGAAGGAGGTCATCATGGTGTTGTTGAAGGAAAATCTCGTTGTCTTCAAAAGGAGAATAAGGGAATTGAAAAAAGGACAAAGGAGGAGGAAGGGCACAATTGGCTTCTTCTTCTTTTGAAGATGGGTTGCTTTCAGTGGGAAAAGGCCTAGAGCAAAATGGTTGGATAGGGTAGGAGATTAGGTCATTGCCGTTGAAGGAGCTGTTTGAGGAATACATATCTGTGAGCTTGAGATTGCACCCAAAAAATAAAATAACCCTAGCCTTGGAGGTGGTGATGGTTGGGACTACCAAAGCTTGAGAACGACATGTTCACTCTCTTCCCTCCTCCAACAAGAACAAACGGCTATTCCATCCTTTTCAGCTCATTTAAGTTAATTTTCCTGTTCCCTGCAATCAAAAGGAAGACATAATTTGAGAAAGACCACCGTGTCTCACTGTTCTTTTTTCTTTACCTATAGAGGGTGAGTGAGTGAATGAGTGAGCGGGACACACATGGCTATATTGATATGATTCAACCGTATGTATGTTGTGTGTTCGTGTGTGTGTGTGTGTGTGTGTGTGTGTGAGAGTGTGATTGTATTGTATTGTACAATAGGCTTCCTCGAGCAAGTACTACAGTATGAGAATGACAGCACAGAGACAATGATACCTTACAGGCATGAGGGTTGAATTATGAGCTTGAGATAGATAGTAAAGATAATGCAAGAGATAAAGACCCCCAACAAGAGCAATTTATTGTAGGAGACAAGGAGCATCCCTTTTCTCAATCGTTTCTTTTGAGCAAAAAGTTGTGAGCTCTTTAGAATGACATAATGTGAGAAGTGAGTGGATGGAAAAAGCTTTGAACTTGTGCCACTTCACGTGGTGCGCACAGGTGTGTGTGTGTGTGCGAGTTGACAGAGAACTAAAACCAACTTCCTCATCACACCCCCTTCACCCCCACGCCTCTTCCCCCAGACAGCTTTAATTTGCTAGTCTACCAGGCTTCCCATTGACCTTGCATGGACTAAGTTCATGTTCATCTATCCTCTTGTCCCACACAAATCAGTGGTGCGTAGTAGGAGAGTGGGATGTCACATGCCATGACTTTTTATGGGAAGATTCACTCAACGCAAATTATTTCATTTCTTAATATACTATTATTCCCTTTGTCATCTTTAGTCATAAGATAGATTCTTCTACGGATATAAATTTAGCATCTTATAATTAGCACACTTATACAATAAATTTATTATTGCTATTTTTATTTATAATATATTTATTTATTTTTAAATTTTATCAATTTTATTATAAATATGTCAAAATATGAGATATTAAATTTATTAAAAAAATAGTTAGAGGTATAATTTTCATTCACTATTCCTAAACCTCCACGTGGCTATCTCTAACCGTCCAAAAGATGAGATTGGTGGAAAGAAAAAAGTACAATTATTTCCACCCAAAGAGGGGCTTGCAGTGCGAGGCTCGCAACATTGGTAGCCAATGCTGCCCTTTGACTGGGGTTGCCCAGGACGTCACTTTCACCAAAAAGAGATGCGCCATCACTCACTCGCTCACTCATTACTCTCTCTATTCGCCCTTGAGGTAGATGTCTATGTTATCCATCAGAGTCATTGTTTGAGAATGTTTTTGTTGGCTCCCCCTTCCCATGCGTGCTGCATGCTTATCGGTTTTGCTTTCTTTGATATTTATAGTATAGCTGAATAGGCTCTACCTCTTTCTTCCTTCTTTTCTCTGTCTACTATGATTATCTCTGAGGAAGAAAGAAAGAAAAGAAAGGAAGCTAGATAGAGAGATAAATAAATAGAATTGGTATAGTGCAGATGTGCACTTGTGTGCTTGTACTTGCCACTGGCATATGTAGAGTAGAGTATACGACCCTCTTATTCCAAGCCCTAACCAATTGCAACTTGCCAATATAGTTCCAAACCCCCCCCCCCCCCCATGATCTCAAATATGTAGTCAAAATGGGAATAGTCCATCCACGCTTGAAAGCACTCTAGTACAGCCAAAAAAAATAAATAAATTCTATTTTCTGTCAATCTTTCCATTTATACATGCCGTCCTCTCCACTTATTTATCTCCATTCCTTTCTCTCTCTCTTTCTTTCTATAGCTATAGCAGTCTCGATGGAGACCACTTAATTTAGACTGGCATAATTACGAGGACCACACGATATATATGGCAAAGCAAAGGGGTTGTTCTGGGGTTGCTTTCAAGCAGGAGATAACTATGACAACAAAGCAGTGGTGAATATGTTGGTGTAGGACATACACACACATATGTGAGAGTAGCTAGTGCTTGATTGTGAGACCACAATAAATTCCTCTATTCAAAGTCACGGTTAAATCTTTAAGAAGCCTTAGTTTCTATATATATATATATATATATATTATTCCCGGCCTGTACCAGAAATGGAAAAGGGTAAAGAAAGCATTTGTGGTTGAAATTGCAAAGCTTCCAACTCACCATTTTAAGATTTTACTGTTCCTTACAGCAGAAACGCACGCGTTTGTGGGTTATAGGGGATGAACCATTTGCAAGCGAAAAAAGCAGCCGTGGTGTTTTGTACAACAATATATGTATAGTTTAATGAATAGTAATGTACACTCTTCAGACATTTTTTTTTTGAGAAATATTATTTATATATTCATATTACACGTCCGTAGAGATACTATATGATTGGAAGATAGGAAATAAAAGAAAAAATTTGAAAAAAAAATTGAAATAATTTTTACATATAAAAGTGAGGGTGTATGGTATGTCAACAAAAATAATATTAAAATAATATTCTTCTCTTTTTTTTTTTTTCTAATTTGCCTATCTTTATGCATACTAAAACAAAAATATTGATAATTTATTTATTTATTTATTTATTTTATATATTTAAGTGATTTGATACCTCCCTTTTTAAATAAAATCTTAAATTTAAATTTTATAGATAAAAAAATTAATGCTAAAATAACATCATCCCTATATATAGTAAACCTGACCGAGAATTGGTAGAATCTGATATGACACAGATAATGCTTTAAAAGAAAAATAAAAAAGCCATGACGTTGATATTGAATTCTTAGTTGTCCTTTTTTCTTTATAAATATTATCTGTTTCCTTTGATGCTGAAATTAGTTTTGTGCTAACTTTTCAGGAATTCACAGCAGATTCTGGTGGGCAACAAGCCCATAATGCTTTTTCTCATCATGTTGAAAATATCTATGGCTCATTGATTTCCAACCAGGCATATATGTACATGATATATCTGCCAGGGACCATCCTATGGTATATGTGGGCCATAAGAAAGGACACAGCTAGTCATTAGGGCATTACATTAAGTTACACAACACAAGGTATTCTGTAAACTATACATACAGGAGAGGAAGCTAGCAACTGTGGTGTCTAAACAAATTTTTTCGTTGGAGTATTCCCTTGGCTTTTCCCTCAACATTAGAGAAATTGACAATGTTGTTTATGTTCTGTGAAGTAGCTAGGTAACAAGATAAGGAATTGTTTGGCTCATCATTTGGAATTTTTTGCCCTTAAGCTGTATCTATTATTGAAGTAGCTTTTGGCAGAAAAGGCATAACCATCTTCGTCCATTACGACAGGAACTTGTCTGCTTATACCTGGGAGATTAATTAATTAATAGCATGATCTTCAAGCATTGAATCATCTTTTTCTAGCTATGATTTGATTAGATGGCCCCAAAGTTTTTTTCACACCTTAAGCTACCTTCTCAAATCAAATTAATTGATAGGCCCCGATGATTTGATGACTAAAACTACACTGCAACCAATAAGAGCTGCTCAATTGATAAAGATCAAATAATATTGACAAAGAAGTCTTGGTTCTCTAGTGACATATCCTAATCTTGAAGTCTAGCAGTCATCCCTCTCCTAAACCTTAATTTTTGCACCAACTGAGGGGAAAAAAAAAACAAGTTAAGCTGCAACTGCAAATAAGTGTTTGATATACATAGGATACTGTCAAGGGCATGTAAGGTAACTTATATAGTTTGTTAAAGGAAAAACCTTTTAGTGTCACAAATGTTATCCATGAAGTTCCAAAAATAAGCTTTGTAGCCACGGTGCTGATTTTGTTTGCCCCATCGTGCCCACACCAAGCTCTCCAAAGTAGCATTTGGTAGGAGAGTTTTAATTGTCTTTTATTTTTATTTATTTATTTATTTGGGATGCAGGAGTTTTTAAAGTTTAACTACCCTTCAAGTATGGTATGGAATGATAAGTTCGGATATGGATACAGGTCTGGCTCAACTTAATTATTTGGTTGCTTAAGACCAAATTATAAAATGAATAAAAGTATATGTGATAAAAACGGTAAAACTGGTACAGGGTTATATCATGACTCATGAGTAAAACTAACTATCGACTAATTAATTAATAACTGGCTTTTAACTAACTTAACTAACTCCAAATAATAAGAGGGAGCATGTTACAATTTGAAGGATTTAATTTTGGTATACTGATAATATAAAAAAAATTTATATAATTATGCAACCATAAATTTTCATATTATTAAAAATATTTAACTCTTTTAATAATTATTTCAAAATTAATATATGTGATGATATCTAAATGATTAATAATGTAAAATATTTTATACTCACAGTGCATAAAATTAATATCAAAATTGAAAGCAAAACTAGTTTTAAAAGAAAATTTGACTGTTAAGAAATTATAAAGTGCTCAACATAAATGGAAAAAAAAAGTTACTCAAATAAACATATGATAAAAGTTTTGAAATGATAATTTTTAAGTAATAAATTAATGAAATTTAAAAAAAAATACAAAAATTTAGTTAGGCATCCAAACAAAAGAGTAAGTGATGTGTGATCTTTCTATATATTTTGTTAATAATAATAATAATAAATAATAATAATAGTAGTAGTAGGACAATTCAATATCTAAGTAATATATTTATTATTAACATATATATTATTGGGTTATATAAATTTTAATTAATATGACATAAAAAAAAAAAATTGAGACCTAGTAAAAGGAGGCCTAAAGCAGGTGCTTTAGTGGCCTCCTTCAACCAGCACTTATATGGCGGAAATTTTCCCAACAGCATTTTGTTATCTAGGAATCTTAAGTTCGTTCCGCTCGGATCAATATACATAAATATTTTGGTGGAAGAATACTTTGAAAGTAATAATATAGGATCATACCCCATTCGGTATATTAAATTTTATTGCTACAATGTCAGACTAAAGACCTGATACAAAGAATAAGTAATTAAGATGATAGACAAATGTTACTTATTAAGCTTGCACATTCATACAAAATGAATCTGAATTTTTCCTATTACTTAGGAAATAAGATAATCATACTACGAGAGAGAGTCATGAACATACGAACAAATGTAGGTCATACTAATTGTCAATATGTATTTCTCTTACATAACATAACTCCGACATATTTTATATATATATATAGTAAATGAGAATGTGAGATGATATTAGTGTTGTTTTATTTGGGGTAAGCAGGCGTATGATATATATATATCTAAACTGATAACGAATTCATTTTAAAAATGTTAAGTGTCACAAAAGGATGATTAATTATAAAAAGCAAATAGCAAAAATAAAATTTTACTGCTTAATTTATTTGCTTATTTATTTATTTTAGTACTTGTAACTTTTAAGTTGATATGTGAAATACATAATTTTAAATAGGAAAATTGATTTGTGTTAATTGATTACTAGTGATTTATGTATAAATAAGTAAATATATATATATATATATATATATATATATATATATATATATATATATATATATATATATATAAAATTGAAAAATTAGGTGGTGAGTATAATGGTAACTCCAATTATGTATATGAATTTCCTACTTATTTATATACGAATCTAATAGTTGATTGACAAACAAAAATATATATCCAAATAACAAGACTTTTTAAAAAAAGAGAATCACGCATTTTTAAATTTTATCTTTTTATTTGTTCCATAACTCACATTTTGTCAATTAAAATAAATGTATTTAAAAAAATTAAAACAATTATCGATTACATGTATATTATCTTTTAAATAACAAAACGTGAATAACAGAAAATAAATAGAATTTAAAAATAGGTAATTTGCGTCCACTTTAAGCCCCTCCTTAAAGTTGATCTGTCAAGTGAAATGAAATGTACTGAGAGATTAGTGAACAATAAGAACATATACTATCAACTATACAGAAGGAGTATCCTAAATAAACTTTAAACAAGTAAATTGCAAGTATCCTACTTAACAATGGTCCATCCTTTTTTTGTCCTTTTTCCTCAAAGATGTTGATTAATGACCTATTTATTTTATTCTACACTTTTGTTAAACTCAAGTATACATCCTTAGCAAACGGATACTTCGTTTGTCCACCACAAAAAGGTTAAAACAACATAGTGTAAATCGATAAAGAACCCATCTGCTTTTTTGACATGACTTGTTGGTTTTTAACTTTTTGGTTGTCTTGTATATAATGATTAAGAGACTCAACTGCTCAAAAAAAAAATTGTTAAGAAATAAGATTGTATTAGGGAATTGTTTTCAAAATCATTGTATCAGAGGAACTTGATAGACTGTCTGTTAGCTGCATTGGATCCCTAAGCTTATGTTAGGCTGCATTCTACTTCTGCTTCCCAGAATTCTAATTCACTGTGACCTACAAAATAATTCGAGGCTGGGAGCTCCCTTTTGTACTAATAAAACTTCTACACTGATCAACATTTTTTATGGGACGTGCACTTTAATATAGAGACAGATTTTGATATCTACAATTTTTATTTATTTTAATTTTAATTCTTATATTTTTTATTCTAAACATGCATCCTCGTGTTTTTTTATTTATTTAAGTTTTAATTTTTATTATTATGATATTCGTCATTATGTTTTTCATTTATTTATATTTCAATATTTTCTAATTTATACTCAGTAAGATGTTAGTTTTCATTTTTTATATAAAAGATTAGTACATATTATTAGAGTTTACATTATTTAAGAATATAGTCAAAATAGCTATTATAAAATTATTTATGTGCCTTTTCTTAATAGCTAAAATTTTTGGAAAAAATGATTAATAATATGGTAATAGAGCTTTTATAACCAAGAGGTCTAAAATTCGATATTTATTTGCCTTTTTTTTTTTAAAGTTAAATTTTAGCACAATATAAGGTGTGATTGTGTAAAGTCAGCATTTCAAACCCTAAGAGACTCTTGCATGAGGCAGCATGTTATAATATAAAATTATTCATATGCTTTTATTCAATAGCTTAAATTTTTAAGAGAGATGACTCATAACAAACTATCTCACCATAAACTAACTTTTAGGGTTGAGTTAGATTTACGTAATATTAAAACATATAATTTTTATTTATAAAGTAAAAAAAAATTAAAAAATCAAAACGCAAATGAATGAAAGTATACGGGAATGAAAAATCTTATTTTTTGATCTATTAGGATGCATCTTGGTCTGCTAAAAACTCAACTCTTACTAATAACAAAAATCTTATTTAAATCATCTTGTATATGCGTTCAAAATATCTGCAAAAATGGTAAAGGTTCATCATATATATATATATATATGCGCAGCAAATGTTGACAATTCATCTTCTTTCCACCGTTGTGACTGTTGTTATAGTATCAGTTCTTTACCTCTTTATTTATGAGGGCAATTATTTGTACACATGAGTGGTCGGCACCTTCATATTTGTATTCTTTTTTAGTTTGAGCCACCAGTTCTTTACCTCTTTATTGAAATTCGCATTAACCTAATCGAATCTATATGATCCAATAGACCTAGCTAGATAACCCGGTCGATCCAGATGCCAACTCAATTTAGGTTGATTTAATTTTCTTTTTCATAAAAAGTTTATTACAATAATTTTGTATTATTTTCTTAAACATTATATATTTTACATGAGAAGATTGTTTTTCTACTTTTTAAAATCTGTAAACTACATGTCCTTAATTTTCCTTAACTCAACCATCAAAAAAAAAAAAAAAGTGTCCTCAATTTGTCTTTGGTCATTCTTCTAACACTCTTGTAGATGTAAAGCCTCGATGATGGAACTTGCTCTCATACATCGTTGGAAAATATGTTAAAGTCCATTTAGGCCGAGTCTAGCTCTAGTCATTCATATTTTACAATTATTCCGGACAAAGTTTTAGGAGTCCTAACGGGCAAATATTAGGCTTAATAGATCATTTTCTAAGTTACAAGTAGGCTAATTAAACTTTTTTAGTATAAAAGTATTGAAATTAAGCTTGGAAGATGTCTCTCCTCACCAATCTCTAAGAATTTTATAATGGACCGGTTGAGGGCTTTAGATTAAACGGTCAGCTAAGTTATACAGCCTTCTAAATGTACCAACTGCATAATGAAAGAGCCAACCAAACAGTAAAGGCACTGGCCAATTTTATTTTATTTTTCGGTCAGGGGTAGGGGTTAGGGATAGGAGGAGGGTGGGCGTTGGAGCCCAGGGTCGAACTTTTGACCATGCACTTACGAGGCTCTTCATATAATAACCGAGCCAAGGCCTCACCTGTCAACTGTGCACGGGCCAATATTTAAAGGAGGGAAACGGTTACAACTGAAAAATGATTTCATGGCCTTTCGGCCGATCAGCCCAAAAGCATGTGTGTGGTTTGATAATATATCTAGTAACTTTTATGATTTTAGGAATCCTTAGCTTATTTACATAAATTATAGATTAGGAAAAAAAATTCCAAATTAAAAATCCTAGTAGCCTGATAGTTTCTTTCCATTCAGAGGGGAAAAAAATCAGATGACCATTCAAAAGGCTTAGCTCTAGATATTTTTTAAATTAAAATAAGCGTAAACGTAAATATGCAGGGAAGAATATGGTGCTTCTTAAGGAACCTCCTACCGAGCTAGCAATTTTATTTTTGCTGCTGGTGAGGCTTTAGGAACATTCATAAGAGACTACTGCCTTTTTTCTGTTTCCTTTATTATTATGATTATTTTTATTATAATATTGTTTTCCCTGGTACCCCAAAAAAAAAAGAAAAAACGTAAATATGTAGCAAACTAATAATATATGAAAAAAATTATGGATTATATTTGTTATTAATAAATATATCTACCAAATTATATATTAAATAAAATGTGCTAGAATGCGTAATAAACTATCAAAGAAGTTCATTTATATGTTTGTATCGTGAAGGATTACTGTGTATCCATCTTTTAAACGTCTAATATAAATTAGAACGTATTGATAATTTTTCGTGCTGTCTTTCCTGTCAAGGGCACTGTCGCGCTAAATGGTATTTTGCAATATGTTCTAAAAGAAATCTGTCTTTTCATGTCCCATGCTAAAGGGTGTTGTCATTCCTCTTGTTATTTTCTGCTTGGTCTGCTACGCAGGCAAATTACTGATTTACAGCACTGTAAATCACTGGTCATTTTCATGACTAATGCCACCTCATCATTCACCCAAAAATGATTAGTTATAGTGAAAATGAATTATGATTCCAGTCAGATTTTACTTATCATCATTTATATGAATTCAAATTAAAAAAGCGAAAAAACTATTTTAACATTCATGGATTTCACACATTGAAACATAAATAGGAAAGGGGTGGTGCATCTGTATAGCGTGTCACTATGAGCAAGCAAATTAATCATCAATTGATTGTTAACTAATCATGACCCAGCTTAGAAGATTGCCTTCGATTGATAAAATACTTGGGTAGCTTTCATGGGGTTTGGTTCCTTTATTTTTCTTTGTTTAGTTTGTTTTCTATTACCTTTTTAATTGATATATTTTTATGAATAATTTTAAAAATATTATTTTTAATTTTATTTCTTATTTCTAAAATTTTATAAAAGAAATAATGAAAAAAAAATATTATTTATTTTCACAAAATTAAAAAATACAAATAATACTTTTTTTATAATTATCAATAAAAAATCAACTAAAAATGAAAATAAAAATTGAACCAAACATTCTCTTAATTTGTATCAAACTAGAGTGGCACCTTTTCAATGATCCCTAACTTAGTACATACGTGGATATTAACACTTAATTTTTTTTTTTAGACAAAAATTTAAGCTAAAAGGATATCGCTCCAGCCCAAGATAGGGAAAGCTTCCGAGATTAAAAAATACTTATAAAAGAATTTATATTTAAACTTAAAGATTATGCTAGTAAGTGTTCTAATTAAGCGCACTATTAAAAAAAGATATTTAATAAACACTCCTTAATATTTAAAGAAGTAAGTATCAAATATTTTTAATAATCTGTGATAGATGCTTTTTATGTTATCAAAGCCCTTGTAGTTAACCTATATTTGCAAGGCCAATGAGTAATGAATTTTGATTATATTTTTACATACTCAAGTCAATGAACACAAAAATGTTATATTCTCTTAATAGCCCTCTTAATTACTAAATAAGAGAAGTATTAAATGTTTTTTATATTTACAAGATAATAAATGTATTTACCTTGTATTTAATATTTTATTTATTAAGATATTTAAGGATGATATAACCAAACTTCAATCAAAATATTCTATCAAAGTCAAGTCTTTCACTCTCTTAATTCGTCTCATTATTCTTATCTTAAATTTGAAGTAACATGTAACTTTTTGTGGGGTTAACACGGTTGTCCAAAGCAAGAAAATAAGGGTGTGTTTGTGAATAAATATTTTGAAGGAAAAAGGAAGGGAAGAAAATAATTTGAAAAATAAAATGAATTCATAATTATTCTTTAAACTTTTTTCTTCCTTCCCTTCTCTTCCCTTGTAAAACCTTCACTCACAAATATTTAGGAGCCATACTAAATCATTCTCATTTAAGCTTACATGCACACAATTAATATCATATATATTGCATATGATATCATACAGATGATGCTACATCCATTAAATTTCTATCAAGCATTGATTTTGCTTGTGAATGGTGACTGCCATTCTAATTAATGGGAATGATCTAGTAATTAACAACAAATTTCTTTATGAACAGGGGGAAAAAAGAGAGGAGCCAGCAGCACATCAAGCTAGAAGTGCTGAGTTACTGTGTTAGCATCATTCACCAGGGTCACAAACAGAAACCATCAAAATGCTCATATGAGAAGGCGGTTCAGGCCTAGGGCCCTATATATATATATATATATTCTTGGAAATATCTACTACTGTTTGAAATCAGTATGCCATAAATATGGTGCACTGTTGTAAATGCTCGTACACAAAGAAATGAATGCAAGGTTCATCATTCACGTGTCCGGCGTGGACAAAGAGAATAGGTTAGAGGTGGGGACGACTAAGGTAAATTACCTTACAACGTGCGTAAAAGGCGTTTATTTACGACATCTCGATTTGATATTTAAGAGTCTAAAGAGATTAGCTTTATCTAATGTCAATTTATACATCATTAATTAATTATATAATATCGTATATATGATTTTGAAAATAATTATTATATGAATCAAAATCTTTCAATGATATAAGTAATATACCAACAAAGTATCGGTTTGAATGGAAAGGAGTTAACTCTCTTAAATATATGATTCTAGATACAATTCTAAATTTTGTATGTATAAAAAAAAATATTATTAAAAAAATTTTCCACTTAATCAGTTGATTATATTTTAGAAAATTAATATCTCACCTATCAATTATTGAAGAAAAATTATGAGAAAAAAAAGATATAAATAATATATGATTAATTTTAATTTAAAATTTTTTTTCGTTAACAATGCATTAAAATCAATATTCAAATAAACAAAGTTCAATGAGAATAAAGTAGAGAGAAATGATTCTGTCCACTTGAATTTTTAATGGACTTGCATAATTAATAAAATCTGAGCACATTTGAAGGTTGTAATGTTTTATGACTCCTCCGGGAGAAAAGGATAAATTTTTTCGTAAAGTAGAACATCTTAATTCTAACGTGCCACTGGTTGCACTAGTGTAAAGGGAGAGGCCGCAATCAATAGCAAAATCTCAGTTTTTTTTTTTTTTTGGCATGTGTAATTAGAAACTAGACATTATTTTTGACATGGAGTGAAAGATTATTTTGATTCTTGAAGTTGTTTGTGTACTTTATTTTATTTCTTGAAGTTAAAAAATTAATAATTTAATTCTTAGAATTACAAAAAAAAATAAATTTAAATTAACCGTTTTGATAATTTAAATTGATCCATAGAAATATCACCTCAAGAACTAACTAAAATCACTTTTGTAATTATAAAAATAAAATATTTAATTTTTTAATTTTAAGGATTAAAATAAAATACAAATACAATTTTAATGATCAAAATAAACATTTATTTTTTTAATATGTATATCATTTTACTTCTTATGTTCCATTTAGTTATTGTTCTCCTTTCCCCTATTTTTCAATATCACAACCCTCGCCACCATTCCTCTTCATCAAATAACACAACACAAACACGTTAATGAAGAAAGTTACGATGTAGTCCACAGTTAGGCGCACACAATTTATACCAACGACAAACTTTGCGGTCCTCTAGCTCATGAGGATAGCTTTATTCTGGAGTTTCCCTTTAAACTTAAATCAGTTTAGTATTCAAGTATTTTTCTTATTCAAGTATTTTTCTTTTCTGAAAGTACTCAAGTACGTTAAAGGTTTTTTAGGATGTTAATTGGTCAACGTAAATATCCACCGATAAAGTGACAAAGCCTATGTGTTCTTTGTAGACAGCAGAGGTCTCAATATTAGCCAAATTAATTTTGAACAGACTCAAACAGATTAAAATTGTTGAAAATTATTAGTAATGAATTATATATACTAATATATATGACCAATTCGTTTAGTAAGATTTCATGATATACACACAAACCATTCGTGCCAATAGCATTATCTTCTATACTTATATAAAGTTTTTGGAATGTTTTAACTGCTTTTTGGTAACAATTTTGTTTCTCATTTTATTCTTATTTACTTTCTAAAATCTCCTGTAATAATTCTTGTAAGTTCTCATATTGATAATGACTCTTTCAACTTCTTTTTTAGTGTTGAATTTTTTTTTTAACAATCTTTTCTTTCTCAAATACTATGTTCTTATTTTCAAAAAATAATAAATGCAAATTGACAAACACGGAATAGTCTGTTATTTTGCTAGTTTTTAATAAAAATCATGTACATATGCATTCAATAAGAAAAGATTCAATATACGCGTGTTGAAAGAACCCCAGCTGGTTGGTGGTAGGGGATTTGATAAGTTGATATATATCTTGCACACTATACACGAGATTAAAAAAATTATCATATACATAACACACACAAGTTTTGGAAGAACATTCGGTTGGTAGCGGGGGGTTGATCATTGATGCTTCGAGATGCTTAAGTAGTCTTTTTTTCTTTTTTTTTAGAGTTTAGAATTTAGGATTTAGGATTATCATGTTTAAATTAAGAGATTTTAATTTATAAATGAAATGAATTGCTAAAATTTATAGTTATATACAAACGTTATTTTATTTTATTATTTTATGGTTCAGAGCATATACAGACGTTGTCTTCTTTTTTTTTTAATTATTTTCCAATTTTTTTCAATCGGGCTTGTTGCGGGCTTTAAGGACATATTTGTGAGAGGCTTCACATGGAGCTAAATGGATCACGAATACTAGATCGGCCCAACTTACATTTAACAAAAAAAATTGCGCCATACGATGCAATCGCAAGCTTTGGTGTCGGCGCGTGCGTGGCACGCGGATCCAGCGAAAGCCCGCGAGTATTTCCCGCCACCAGCCACATACACACACTTTTCGTTTCATTTTATTATACACGTCTCAGTTCGCACGGTGGAGAGTGGATGCACACTTTACAGTTCACACAAACTTGGCTTTTTCATTTGTGTCCTGTTTCGCTGTGGAACCCTAATTGCAGCAAGCAATGGCTGAAACCTTCGACGATAATAATAATAAGCTCCCCGAGCTCAAATTAGGTATGATACACCATTTTTCTTTTACTTAAAAAAAACGAAAATTTATCTTTATTGTGTTGTAGCGGTCAATTTATTCGTTTTATTTTATTTTATTTTAATTGGTGATTATTTGAAGTTTGCTAATTTTTTTTTCCCTTTAACTGTTGCCAGACACGAAACAAGCGCAAGGGTTTCTATCATTTTTCAAAACCCTACCTAATGTAAGTATCTTTCTTTCTTGCCTTGTTTGATTATGTCTCTTAGGATTGGGAACGGTTCTGTTCTGTTGGGAGGGTGTTTATATAGCATTTTAAGGAAACCCCATTTTCTATTTTGAGTGCTGAAAGTGTTGAGCAGAAAGGAAACAATATCCTTACTAATTCACTGTGCTTTTTCTTATGTTTTCTCATTGTAACGTGCTCTTAAAATTTCACATTATGTCATTATGTTAGCATTGTTTTTAAACCTTACTCAAGTGTCTAAATATTATCGTATACTATCCTTTTTAGAGGAACTAGATATCAACCACTTCATCACTTGCTTGTTTTTCCTTAAATTTTTTAAATTTAGGCGGAGCTACGTGACAATTAGGCATAATTTAATGTTTAAAGCCATCAAAATAATTTTCTACTTAAAGTGATTAAGTGGTGTAAGTGTATAAAAGTTTACGGTGGTGTCATTTAATATATTAGCAAAATTTCAATAGTCCTTGCTTTCAACACTTGTTATTTTCCTTGTTGTGGAATTTTGAAGCATTGCGAGTTTCACTAGTTTTTCATTTCCTAATTGTTACTTAAACCAATGCCATGATGAAAAGGTGCATGGGCGTGCATGCACAGTCCATTTTTCATTCGTTTGTTTACAGTAATTTCTGGTTTTGACACAGATTGTAAATTGGTATTATTTGTTTTCTATTTATTTGGTTTATTCACATATTTGCATTACAGGATCCGAGGGCCATCCGGTTTTTTGATCGCAGGGTAAGTTTCTGGCTGATATTCATCTTTTTCTTTATTATGTTTTTAATGAGATAAATGGCAAGTAGTATATTTTTTTTCTTATAGGCGCGTCTCTAAGATATTTTGAGAAGCAGCTTCTGACATCTGAAATGTCACAATCACTTCAATCTTCACTTATTTGTCTTATTACCTGAAGAAGAATAAATGTTTGAAAAGAGACTCTTTAAGCATTTTGATATCTGAATTATTTTAATCTTTAAGTAATTTGGGTGGGGTAGGTTATAATTTTTCCTACTGTTCATGTAGTCTGGAATGTTACTGCATAATATGTGCCATAAGAAAAAAGATATCTTTTTTAGATATTGGTTTTGCATTGTTTAAGTATGACGCTTGAAGCTTATTCATCCTGAAAGTGCTACTTCTAGAAGGAGTTATCATCTAATTATTTTGTTCACAGACCATTTTGCTGCCATCTCTTTCAATCTTTTGAAGAGTTTCCACAATTTTCATTACAAGTTATTAGTATTGCTTCTTGATAGATAGATTTCTTGTATGCTGTTTCAATGGAATTCTTCTTTGTTTTTGTATCCTCCATTGTTTTATGCATGATGGTGTATTAGAGGTCCTTTTTTAATTATTCAGGACTACTACACTGCTCATGGTGAGAATGCAACTTTCATTGCAAAGACCTACTACCACACTACTACTGCTTTGCGACAACTGGGTAGTGGATCAGATGCTCTTTCCAGTGTAAGTGTCAGTAGGAACATGTTTGAAACAATTGCCCGTGATCTACTTTTGGAGAGAACAGACCATACTCTTGAACTCTATGAGGGTAGTGGTTCTAATTGGAGACTGGTCAAAAGTGGAACACCTGGTAATATTGGTAGTTTTGAAGATGTTCTGTTTGCTAACAGTGACATGCAAGATTCTCCAGTTGTTGTTGCACTGTCACTTAACTTCCGTGAAAATGGGTGCACTGTTGGGTTAGCATTCGTTGATCTAACTAAGAGGGTACTTGGGATGGCTGAATTCCTTGATGACAGTCACTTCACAAATGTGGAGTCAGCATTAGTTGCTCTTGGCTGCAAAGAATGCCTTCTGCCTAATGAGAGTGGGAAATCTATTGAAAATAGAATGTTGTGTGATGCATTGACTAAATGTGGTGTGATGTTAACTGAGAGAAAGAAATCTGAGTTCAAAACCCGGGATCTGGTACAGGATCTTGGCAGGCTTGTTAAAGGTTCAATTGAACCAGTTCGAGACTTGGTGTCTGGATTTGAATTTGCACCTGGTGCTTTGGGGGCATTACTATCATATGCAGAGTTACTTGCAGATGAAAGCAATTATGGAAATTATACTCTTCGTAGGTACAATCTTGACAGTTACATGAGGTTAGATTCTGCAGCCATTAGGGCACTTAATGTTTTGGAAAGCAAAACTGATGCAAACAAAAATTTCAGTTTGTTTGGTCTAATGAATAGGACCTGTACAGCTGGAATGGGAAAACGGTTATTGCACATGTGGCTAAAACAGCCCCTATTAGATGTAAAAGAAATTAATTCCAGACTGGATGTAGTACAAGCATTTGTAGAGGACACCGCGCTTCGCCAAGATCTGAGGCAGCATCTAAAAAGAATATCAGACATTGAGCGACTGGTGCACAATCTTCAGAAGCGGAGAGCTGGTCTGCAACATATTGTTAAACTTTATCAGGTAGGATTTTACCTATTTTTATTGTTAGGTTTTGATAGAAGACGTGTAATTTTTCATTTTGCTATGGCTGTCTTGCATCTATACTTGCTTTGTGGTCCACCTCTGAAATATGCAGTGTTGTTCCTGATTCCTTGTGTTCAGATGTTTAGATTTTGTAATTAATAGCTTTTTTATTGCCTATGAAAAGTCGTCATAAAGAGTAAATCAAGAATTTTGGTTATTTTTTCTTTTGTTTTTGGTAAGTCTATTATAGTTATTATTATTATTGCAATACAGACATGTTCTTTAGTTCTTTGATGAACATTTCAGCATAAATGTCATAAGGAGTCCCCCTCCCCCTGCACCCCCTCTTTCTTCTTTTATATCTGTATCTGCTGTAATATACTTTTTATCGTCTAGGAGCTCACTCTACATCCACTGTAACCATATTATCAATTACATAGAACTGTCCATACTTTGCTAATTATATGGCCTGTCTTTAACTCCATTATTGTCTTTTGAGTGCAGTCAAGTATAAGACTACCTTACATCAAAAGCGCCCTGGAAAGATATGATGGACAATTTTTCTCAATGATGAAGAGCAGGTATTTGGAACCTCTTGAGTTGTGGACTGACGATGATCACCTAAATAAATTTATTGGCCTTGTAGAAGCTTCTGTTGACCTTGATCAACTGGAGAACAGGGAATACATGATTTCTTCAAGTTATGACCCTACACTAACTAAACTGAGGGAGCAGCAAGAGTTACTAGAGAGTCAAATACATAACTTGCATAGACAAACTGCTGATGATCTTGATCTGCCTATGGATAAGGCATTAAAGTTAGACAAGGGCACACAATTTGGACATGTTTTCAGAATCACAAAGAAGGAAGAGCCCAAAATAAGGAAGAAGCTCAGCACCCAGTTTATTGTACTGGAAACCCGTAAAGATGGAGTGAAGTTTACCAACACGAAGCTCAAAAAACTTGGGGACCAGTATCAACAGGTACTTGAAGAGTACAAGAATTGTCAAAAAGAGTTGGTTAATAGAGTAGTTCAAACTGCAGCGACTTTCTCAGAGGTGGGTGTATTTATTATGTCTTTTGATTGTTTGTTTCTTCTAGCCTAGATTGAAGAATCTTCCTCTGCAGGTGTTTGAGTCTTTAGCTGAATTAATTTCTGAATTGGACGTGTTATTAAGCTTTGCTGATTTGGCTTCTAGTTGTCCTACTCCCTATACAAGGCCTGACATCACTTCATCGGTACTTAGTTATGGTTATTTGCTATGCTAATGATTACTGCAGCATTTTCTTCCTGGTTTCTTTCCTCCCTTTCTGTTTTCCCTCCATTTTGGTTGAGAAGCTCCTTTTGAGAAGTACATCTTGGCTGTAATGCTAGGATAAAGGAGATATAATTTTAGAAGGCAGCAGACACCCTTGTGTGGAGGCACAAGACTGGGTGAATTTTATACCAAATGATTGTAAGCTTGTAAGTATTCATGAGATCATTAATGATAAAAAGCATTTCTTCATTTTAATTTGGTTGACTTCTGAGTTTTTATTTTGCTTTTTGTAACAAACCAGATCAGAGGAAAAAGTTGGTTTCAAATAATAACAGGGCCTAACATGGGTGGGAAATCAACATTCATCCGCCAGGTGCTTATCTTCTGTACCACTTTATTGGAGAAATTAATCACCATCCTATTGTTTTAAGAATTCAATTGTCAGATCTTATCATTCCACTTCTATGTTGATTTGAAGCATGACCATTTTGGTGCCTAAACTTTCTTTGATGGAGATTTTAGTCCTCATAAATGATTAAGATACTTGCATCCTTGCTACCTGATGTTGGAGATTTAGTTAGCATTTTTCCTTCTATATTTAGGTGGGCGTGAATATTTTGATGGCACAAGTTGGTTGTTTTGTTCCTTGTGACAAAGCCAGCATATCTGTTCGTGATTGCATTTTTGCCCGCGTTGGTGCAGGTGACTGCCAGGTGAGTCCTATACCATATACTTTACCCCTGTTGGTAGTATTTTCCCTGTTAATAGCTTTATCTGAGACTTTTGCTCAACACAAAACAACTTGTAGATGGATTCTTGATATTACTGTTAGGATTATCTATTTGTGTTTAAAGTGCATAAAATTGAGTTCTCTTCTTCATGTATCACTTTGATTTAATTTCCTTTTATTGGAATAAATAATAACACTTTTAGAATTGAGTGGGCCTAACCCAACTCCAAAAGTTAGCTTGACACCTGGGTGTGAGGGCGGATGTGTTAAGAGTTCCACTTTGCTTAATGATATGGCCAAGATATCCTTTATAAGAGTTGGGGGAACTCTCCTCGCATAAGTTAGCTTTTGAGGTTGAGTTAGGCCCACTCAATTCTAAGATATATTAATGGGAGACTAAGAGTTTCCTAAAACTAGTCAAAATTATAAAAGAGAGTGTAACGGCATTAACAACTGCTAAGTCATCACTTTTGTCCAATGTCCATCTAGAATGATATTCTGTTCTTTTGAGGCTTAACTGCAAAAACTGCAATTCTAGGTTTATTGTCCAATGCAGCTTGTGAAATCTATAATTATATCCATACTGTGAATTTTGATGAATTTTTTTTTAATATAAAAAAATTTACCTAGCTTCGTGGAGTTTCTACCTTTATGCAAGAAATGCTTGAAACTGCATCAATATTAAAAGGAGCTACAGACAAGTCCTTGATAATCATTGATGAGTTGGGACGGGGGACATCAACTTATGACGGATTTGGTTTGTTTCACTGTCCACAGTTCCTTTAATGTGTTGGAATTGCAATTTATGATGGATTTGGTTTGTTTCAGTGCATTATAACAAGTTTTTATGTGATATGCAGGTCTAGCTTGGGCCATTTGTGAGCACATTGTTGAAGTGATCAAAGCACCTACTTTGTTTGCAACCCACTTTCACGAACTGACTGCATTAGCCCTTGAAAATGTAGGCGATGATCTACAGAAGCAAATTGTTGGCGTGGCAAACTATCATGTCAGTGCACATATTGATGCTTCAACTCGCAAACTAACTATGCTATACAAGGTAAATGCATTCTAAACATTCTTTCATGTAGCACATTGCTGTTACTCTATTGGCTTTGAAGTGTGTTCCTCATGGAACTAGTCTAGTTTGATTATTTAGCTCTTTCCAATATCCTTGGAAAAAAAATGAAATTTAAGTGGTAGAGCTTCTATTATGGTTGTAAAGCATTAGAAGGTGAAAAGGAAAAGAACATGACCTTAGAGGCTTGAAAGTTGAAACAAATTTCATAGCTTCATCTACTTGCACTCATTTTAAGTTTGGATTGAAAATATCACGTGTTGTTTTACCTTGACAAGCAACTATTTAAAGCTTATTAAGCCCAAGACCATAATAATTACCCTTTTATGTATTACCCTGATTTGGAGGTAGGTGACTTTTAATGATAGAATAAATTCTAGAATTGAAAACTATAAGATCAAAACTGTTGATATAATGATAATATTTGATTCACTTTTACCAGATTTCTCAATTGAAGATTATTTCAAGCATTCTTAAAGTTGTTCATACTTCAATTTTTTGTCATTCCAATCGTCCATCATGTACCATGAAAATCTTTGTCAGATTTGGCAGATCTTTTCATTATGTTTCCTTTGTAACTATGATTTCTTAGAAGGGGATATTGCTAAGAAATTGAAGGATTTGTGAATTTGTTAAGGTTGGTAAGATGAAATATTGGCATCCGTAGTCCTTAAGCATAAAGGTTATATTAGGCTATAATTAGACTTTTGTTTGTAATGAAAATTTCTCTTATTTTCTTGCCGTCAGTACATCTCTTCAGACTAAAGTGATCATTATCCATGAAAATCAGTTGACAACCAGCCACTGTCATATTTATCATCGCCTACGTACTTCTCTTCCAGAAAGGAAAGAAAAGACTCAGTTTCCTCAAGAACAGCGTGTATAGAGTTTGAATGGCTTTCCATTCTGCCTATGTATCTTGTTTCATGCAAACTCACTGTTATTGTTGAATATGTTTATCATCATTTGAAGTTTGTCCCACTGCAGCAATCCAGTCATCATATAAATCTTAAAGGACCCTTGTCATTGTTGTTTATACGCTGCATTAATTAAAAGATGTTAATTCCAGATGACCTTGGTGGGATGATGAGCTTTATATGTTCATACCTTCTCAAAAAGTCTGGATTTAAAGTTCAGAAAGTGTGGTAATGTAGTCAAATAACAATCTGCAGTTGCATCAACTCATGCTTTTTCATGTGATTTAGGTTGAACCAGGAGCTTGTGATCAAAGTTTCGGTATTCATGTTGCCGAGTTTGCAAACTTCCCTGAAAGTGTTGTAGTTCTTGCTAGAGAAAAGGCAGCAGAGTTGGAAGATTTCTCTCCTTCTACAATATCCTTAACTGATACTACAAAGGAGGTATAACTTTCCGTATTATTTTGTGACTCCTTGCCTCATTGATCTGGTTTGCACATATTATTTCTCAAAATAAAGAGACGGGACAACAAGGTGAAACTTTTGTCTTGCCAAGTAGCCTGTTATTTTTGAGAGTGGGAGTTATTTTCCTACTCTCTCTGAATCCTATTTGTTTGTCTTTATTCAGGTATTAGCTATACATATTTTTTCAGTTGTTGAAAGAACTTGCCTTCTGATTTGGTATAGCTTTGTTCTGATGTGATTCCAATGCAACCCATGTTTTGCAGTTTTCTTTCTCATACATTTCTAAATTTAGTTGTCTTGATAATTTTCTGGCATATAAGGAACCAGTAACTTGATTCCCTTTAATTCTGGTGGTTTAAGTAGCTGCATCTAATTTTGAAAACTTGCTTAAGTAAGGTAGTATTTGGTTGATATACAAAATGTCTTGTAACATCTCATTTATTCAGTATAGGGAGAAACTTGTACCATATAAAACCGGATCCATGCTAAAATATCATTGAGAGGGAATGTCACTTGCACTTGTTCTCCACTTGATCCCTTATATTCAAGCTTCAAAGGATGTCCCTGTCCTTTGTGTGCCTCACTGTTTGCTGAGCTACTTCTCTCTCACTTTCCCTCTTCCCTCTTATCGTTTCAATTCTGGAAACAGTTGTCTATTGTGTGAATTTGAAAAAAAAGAAAAAGAAAAAAGAAATAGTTGCTTCAATATTATTTACAGTAAATTTATGCATTTCTCTCTGTAAAATTGTACTAAATAAATTTTAGCACTGTAGACATCATTTTAAAGAAACCTACTTGGTTGGAATGAATAGTTAAACTTTGCAGTTTAATTTGCAGGTGGGATCTAAACGTAAGAGAGTATTTGAACCTGATGAAATGTCACAAGGGGCTGCTAAGGCTCGCCAAATCCTTGAAGCATTTGTTGCTTTACCATTAGAAACCATGGATAAAAGGCAAGCTTTGCAAGAAGTAAGGAAGTTAAAGGATAATTTAGAGAAGGATGCAGAAAACTGTCAATGGCTGCAACAATTCTTGTAGTTTTGAAAAAGGAGTTGGTTGGTATCCTTGCATGTTGTGAATTTTGAAGATCTTTTTGCTGTACATAACGTGTCCATGGTTTGTGGTAAAAACAGAACTGTGCCAGGGTATTTTGTAGTTGCATTTCTGTGCAGATTGGAGGGAGGTTAAACTTCCTGGAATAGCCCTGTTAGAAAAGAGAAATGTATATTCTAATCTAGTTTCCTAAGATCATGGAGGAAACCTTGGGCATGCCTCCAAGGAGACCCTTTTGGACAAAATATTTAATAACAGCTATTCATCATATTATCAGAGTATTTTCCTGATTTCTCCTTAAGTAGGGGGCTTTACCATTAATGTATTCATTTTTATGGTTCAGACAGACAGGACTTGTCATGACAGGGCTGTGCAATTTCATGTGGAAACAAAAATGTTTCTCTAACAACCCCTCACCCTGGTGGGGAAAAAAAATTCTGCTTCATGCTTTTACTGTCCTATTTGGGCGTTGCCTTCATCCCCCAGTATGTTCTCCAGATTTGTCTTACAATAAGATCAAATAGGTGATAAAATCATGAAGTTACAAGATAATCACAAAGATTTGTATAAGGCATTATCTTGATTTTAGAAGACAAAAAATGAATGAAAATGGAAAAGCTGAACAAGATATTAACAGGAATAACACGAGGAGCAGACGGCACGATGATCTACTAGGAGCAAAACACAGATCTTGCCAAAAGCTTAAAAGCCGGTCAGAAAAATCTGTTGGGCGCGTATGTCTTTTTTCTCGCGAAGATATCATGCTTATTTGTCATTTGCTAGCTTTTGGTGGTTGGTGGATGATCTCAAAGGATATTTTCAGGTGCCTTTTTCCAAGTCCAAACTTGAATCGTTAGTCACTTGTCACCATGCTTCGTGTTGTCTGCTGGACACGATTTTGTGCAGGGGATGGGGTTTGATTGCGACTTATTAATTTGTAACAAAGCGTGGCTTGATCCCTATGGCTCCCCAAAATCTTTTCTGTACCTGTTTTTGGCGCTAAACCACTAATGTTTTGCCATTAATGAACTGTCAAATAATTATAAAGTCGTTTGCCCATAATAAATAAAATATATGAATTTACTTTTGTATCCTTATTTATAGACGGATACGAGTATTTACGTGTATTTTAATGGTTTAGGAACTGCTCCCATGATTTTAAGCCGGGAGTTGATAATTAGGCAAAATCCTCTCTAAAATGATGATTTTAAGAATTGAATATTTGATGTTATAGGTATAGTTTGTATAGAATCACAATTTATTTTTTCTGTAGTCAATCACTTTGGGGTCAATGATTGTAATTGAATCACATCTTTTACGCATGAGAGAGATTAGTTGATATTGGTATAAAATTTGATACATTTATACTTCTAATAACCTTTTTTTACAGAAAATAAGTCTTATCGATGTAGTCATTGAAGTGTAATTACCTATTATTTTGAACATTTGTGCCATTTTTTTAAAAAATGGAACCAAATATTTATTAGATTAAATTTTATGTATATAAAAGTGTATTAAATAATTTTTAATTAATATAAAATTTTATGAACACGATCAAAGTCAAGGAAATGATCCTCTCATGTTAAAATTACACATGATAACCATTAGTTAAGTTATCTTAAAGTGGTAAAAAATAAAAAATATGAAAAATCAATGGTTAAAATATATACATGATAAAGTCATGTGCAATTTCAACTCGAGAAGATCCTCTTCCATCAAAATCAACCTAGTGTAGGCTATGCCTAAAAGCAAAGTCAATTTGGTGTCGCAACCGGGGGACTAAAAGCTACCCAACAAATAATTGAAGAGAATAGATAAGATAAATATAGGAAAATATTATATGTAATCCTCATTTTTTAAGATACCGTGCCAATATTCATCCATTTATTATTAGATAGGATATGAGCCACAATTTAAATGAGATTTATATTCCATTTAATGGTGAATATGTGGGTATTGGTATGGTATTTCATGCAGATAACATAACTCATAAACATATGTCATTATTTATAATATTTGTGATACAATAATTATTGTACTTATTGCATTATAATTTTAATTTTGAAATATTAAAATAAAAGTCACATAATTTTAATATTAACTCACCTATAAGAGTATATTTGGTTGGAGGATAAAAATAATAAAAAAATATATAAAATTTTCTGTTATTTTCCCTCTAATCAAACATATCCTAAAAATTAAAATTTAAGTAATCTTGAAAAGTAATTCTTTTTCCTTTTTTTTTGGGTGGAAAGTAATCCTGAAAAGCTATTTTAGTAGGTCTAAAGGTTACGTGGACGAACATAATCGTTGACAAATCATATACATGTCTAGAGTTGAAGTACGAACATATCATACATGTCTCCTGTCCCCATAAGAGCACGAGAGCAAACATGCATTGATAATGTTTTACTGTCATTTTATTCTAGAAATCAGAATTATTCTGTTGACAACAACTCCTATAAACTAATAATGACTCCATAATTGTTTGGTATGAAATATCAATTTTTCGGTAAGGTATGAAGTATCAATTTTGTTTGTATCTCAAACGGGACCGGATTTTTTTATTTTAAGAAAAAAAAGTTGACATTTTTATAGTAGCTATATCAATCATTGTGTTTTTTTTTTTGGTAAAGATATGGTATCGATCAATACCCAAAGAGAAATTAAATAGTAATTTGGCTAGCAAAAGTGCATGTGTATTTGCGAGGATAACTTGAGAATTCTTGTTTCTTTTCCTTATCGTAGATTAAAGGAAGATTGCTTCACCTACTGCTACGTTTAGATTCCAATGTTTATTATTTGTTTTGGCTTAGTTGCAATATTCTTATAGAAAGTTTATAAAAAAAATAAAAAAATTCTTATAGAAAGAAAAGTATAAAAAATATGTGGCACAGAACCGTTGGATGGTCGTTAGCAATTTGTCGCCGCATTGTGCTTCCTTTTGTTTTTTGCGCCTCGAAAAGTGCTTAGTGAACTCCAATCTCCATTCTCCAATGGAGTTGATAACTGAGAATTGGAGTAATATTTGAGTGGTTTTGATGTTTCGGAATCACCCAATTATTTCTTTTGAGAATTGATTGTAGCATAGAATCAATAACAGTAATAGTTTATTTAATTAATTAAAAAGCTTGAATAAATGTATATTATTAGTAAAAATAAATTTTATATTAACATTTAATAACATATTATTATTATATTATTTAATAAATCTTATACATAATGTATTATTAAATAATATAATACACTAACAACAAGTACATACTAAAAATTAAAAAAATCAGTAGAAATTTAAGCCTCTATGGCAGACTTTTAGCCATATACTCAACCTGGGTACTGACACTGTTCATCAGGTATATTCCCTCTGGAAAATATATCTATCAGTGTATTTAACTATAATGATACAAACTCATTCATACTATAAAATTTTAATAAAGACATGACTAGTAATTTCCATAATTTGATGAGCCGTGGAAGATCATGCATTATATACATACTTTGCGTAACGTGTGCCTGCGGATTCATAATTTTGTAGCATGCCTTTCACTTTCACAACCACAAATGGAATTAAATTAACAAAAATATTAGAAAATTTGAATTTATATCAAAATTCATTTACCATAATAACATAACATACATTTGACCCTTAAATAAATGATAATATTTTTTTATATCATTACTTTTAAATTAAATTCTTAAATTAAAAGGGACAACCAATATTTAGTTGGTTCAAAACATTTAATATTTATTTTATTTAAGTAAAATATTGAGTTTACATCTTGTAGATAAAAAATTTAGTTTGAATAAGATTAATTAGAATTTAAAAAATTTTAAATGATTAATAATATAAAAAAAATTGTCCTAGAAAAAATAATATAAAAAAATCAACAGCAGTGCTTTATGTTAAGCATTTTTGAAAAATTAAAGGGGGACAACACGGTTAATCGATCCTCAAAATTAACGAAATAGCAAAAACGGCAAGCGCCCGAATAATAATAATAATAATAAAAAGACGAGGTTTCGGTTTGGCGTGCGTTGAAGGCTAAAAAATAGCTAAGAATGAGCGAGGAAGAAAACAGTGAGAAGATAGAGAGAGAGTAAATGGGTTTTGTTTTCTATTCATAAAAACTGCTGATAATGATGATGAAAGAAAGTAAAGAAAGAAGAGAAAGTGGTTTGCGTTATTGAATTCCAACACCATCCACCACCACACCACACCACACCACACCACCCCCACCCCCACATCGCCTTTGCTTTCCTCTTTCGCGCCCACTGAAGCAACTTAAGCCTTTGCCTTTTCCTCTACCAACATAGGACAACCACCTATCCATCTAGCTCTGATTGTGTGTGTGTATGTGTGACTGTGAGCGAGAAGTTTGCCCACCAAGCTAGGGCTTTTCTTTCTTCTTTTTTTTTTTTTTCTTTCTGTCTTTTGGATTGTAAAAAAAACAAAGAAAATTATCTTTTGTGTTTTTTTCTTGTTCTGATTGTTCTGGGATTGGGGGATTTGGGTTTTTCTGTGTGCTGTGATTGTAAAAATATAAGAAAAGGAAGGGACTTTTTTGTATTGTGGGGAAGATGAGCTGGCGCAGGGTGTTGAAGTCTGCGCAGGCACTCGCTGCTCACACCTTTCTGCTGTGCTTCACCGCTTTGCTTGTTCTCAAGCTCGATCGCCGTCTCTCTTCATCTTGGTGGTTAGTCCTACTTCCTTTCTTCTTCTTCTTCTTCTTCTCCTTCTTCTTCTTTTTGAAAATACCCATTTTCATTTTTTTAAAGTTTCCTTCTTTTTTTTTTTTTTTCAAATTGTGTGATTGGTTTCAATTTTGGTTTAATTGAATGCTGAATTTGGATAAATTTTATGAAAGTCTTGTTTTTGATGGTTTTATTGAACTGGGCAGGTATCAGAAATGTTATTAGCTGGGTTTCTTCTCATTGTTGATTCTGTTAAATTCTTGTGTTTAATTTATTGTTGTTATTGCTATTATTATTCCTTTGGAGGTGACGGGTTGATGAAGTTGTTACCTCTTTTTGAGTTTGAGAAAGAGAGGTGGGGTTGAGTGATTATTTCTCTGACTGGCCCTACATGCAATGCCTTCTCCAACTCTGTTGCGGTAAAATTACTCAAAAGAGCTAGAACTTGTTAATCATTATGCTACTGTGATGGACCCTAACCTGGCAAAGGTTAAATTTTCCAGTGACCAGTATGGGTACTAATGGAAATTGCTACTAAAAAAATTGTTTTTGGTTTCTGGAAACACATGTAGAGTACAAACCGAGAATGTTTGTGATTGTTTCACATAGTAATGGAGGTCTGTAAAGTCCATTTCGGTCAGGGGTTTCTACTATTGGAAATGGTCACAATCATAATAGTTGATCTGCTAATTAGATACTGTAGAACCAGCTTTGGTAATAACATAATCTCCACCCATCCAGTGGTATTCGGAATTATTAGCTGAGTTTATTAAGTTCCTTCCTTTCTCCAATCCTATTTTGGAGTAGGCTTTGTGGCTGGAGACTTTTTAATTCAGCAATGACTTATGTTTTCTGCTGTACGAAATTGTTCATGAAAGGAGAAGAGTCTGCTTGGTTGAGTAGGTTGAATGTGGGGAAAGTGGAAAGTAGACAACAGAGGGGATGACTGTCAACTAAAGTTATGACCTAGAGTGAAAATGAGTACACTTTTTATTGTAAACTTATTTGTACAACCAAGATAATAAAAGTGTGTGCTATCTTTTGCTTCAGTCGGAGTTGGAACTAGCTTGCATGTTGAACAAAGTGACAAGTACATAGTGGGTCCTGGCTTTTGGTTTAAAACTTGAGTGGTTAGAGACTCCATAGTCGGTGGGAATTATCAAGTTGCTTCATATCATTATGTGATGATTGTGCCTCAAAATGGCAATTATATCTGGTTTTGTATGGGATTCAATTAAAGTAATTGTAATGCTGTTCCTCAAATTAGTGATAAAGCTATTATGGTCCACAATCCTCAATACACTTCAGTGTAGGGGATGATGAAGAACATATTAAGCTTTTTTCTGGTTTCCATTAAACTCATGGTGTTTTGAGCCCAAAAAAAGAAAAAGGTGTCTTGAAAAAGTGAGGGCGGTTGGTATTGCTATCTGAAAATTTAGTTAATATGAAAATTTTGTGATAAGAAAGATTTATGAGAAGCTGTAGCATATATTGGATTCTGAGAAGATTGTGATTATTAATTATTGACTTTGACTTTGATCAACAGGATAATATTTTTCCCTCTTTGGATGTTTCATGCTGTTGTGGCTCGAGGAAGGTTTTCATTACCAGCACCATCAGCCCCACGTAATCGAAATGTAAGCCATTGTATATTTAATGAAATTTGAGACGGTTTTGTGTAGTTTGGGCCACTTGGCTTATGAACCAAGAGTTTGTGTATTTTTCTTTGGCTATCATGGATAATTAAAACCCCAAAATATGGTAATTGGCTCCTCCTTTTCTCTTTCTTTTGTAAATTATTATTAAGTGGAAATTTTATTTCTGTCAATGATTATGATGAGTAAATACAATAGTTATTTTCTATTTTGTGACAGTGGGCACCGTGTCATGCCGTCGTTGCAATGCCATTGCTGATTGCATTTGAATTGCTCCTTTGTATATATCTTGAGAGCTTATATGGTACATCACAACTCTCTGCCTTTGTCTTTTCATAATTAGGGATTTCCAATTTTCTCATGCATTCAATGCATATTTTAGTTGTCATTGTGTGGAGTATTTATAAACAAATATTTAGTTGGTAAGATTTGTTTATCTGGTTAAATTGATGCTCGTGAATTCCTATGAAAGAATTGTGAGCATTTTACCATATCCTTGTGTCTTTGACATGAAAAACTTTCTTTGTTAAAAAAGGCTTAAATTCCTGTAGTGACATTAATGCAAGATCTCTGGTTATACTAATGCATTTGTTTTTGCACAGTTCATGGCCTTGCAGCACTCAATCTGAAGATTGTGTTCCTTCCCTTACTAACATTTGAAATCATTATTCTCATTGACAATTTCAGGTAACTTGTTTAGGATAGTTCCCATAAAGCTTAGTTTCTTGTTGGCAGTTGTGGTTATTTTTGTTCTGTTAGGGAAAGCAATGGTTATACGAGTAGTCTTGTGATTCTTTTCACCTGTCAAACTAGATAATTTGGTAAATGTCTTTATTATCTTTTTTCTTTCTCTATTTCCTTGAAAGTTATAGATTTCAATTATTGATGACCATTGGGTTTGTTATGATGTGCTTTGTGTTTGAAGACTTGAATATGAAGCCCTTCAACATAATTCATTGGTGTGGGCTCACATTCATCAAATATTTCCCAGCCATACCAATCAATGGTTTGTTTTCCATGCAGAATGTGTAAGGCTCTAATGCCAGGAGATGAAGAAAACATGAGTGATGAGGCAATATGGGAAACTCTTCCTGTAAGGCTTTATATCAATAATTTGCGGAAAAGATAGGTGTGGGGTGCAGTGTTTTCTTGTAATGAATGTACTATATATATATATATATATATATATATATATATATCAATTTATTGTTTGTGGTCTTTGTTGGGTTTTCTTATATAACTAACTAATTAAAACAGAAAAGGAAAATCAAAGGAATCTTAGTTTTTTGGTGTTGAAGCCTTCTTGAACACTTTTGCCATTGATAATGTAATGATTTAATTTTATATAGGGGAAAAGTGGGGTAGACACCAGAGTAATTCTATCTATTTCTACTTATTAATGCCACAGTAAAATTGCGTCGAGAAAAAATGTGCAAAACTGTATGGTTGCGGGTTTTCAGATATTGTCAAAAAGGTGATTGAGCTGAATTTAGTGTCAACTACTAAATACTAAATTGTCCTCAGTCATCACTACGAATATTCTTTCTTGTCAAGAGTGTTTCCTGAATTTTTCTGTGTGTCTGACTGTCTGTTCCTTTCTTGTCAACAGATATTGCTATGCTTAGCTTTACCTGAATAAAATCAAAACTTCTTTGCTAGGCTTATATCTCATTTAAAACCTTAATGTCTTTAGCTTTTCGTGCTCTCATTTTTATTATAGATCTTCCATAGAAAGATAGAGCTCAGTGGCATTGTTTGATCCATTTAGCTAACTCCATCTAGTGGAAAAGGCTTTTGTTGTTTTATTGATATTTCATAGAAGACATTTAATCTAATCATGAATTGCTGCTTGGGTCAATTCAAGATTTTGTGATGCATCTTATGTTATTGCCAATGTGATCCTGACTTTCACTTTTTATTATTCAAATATATTATAACTTGAAGTTGTTAAAGTCATTACACTAAAAATGTTTGCCATTTTGCTGTTTGCAGCACTTTTGGGTTGCAATCTCTATGGTCTTCTTCATTGCTGCTACAGTTTTTACACTCTTAAAACTGAGTGGTAACTCTTTCTCCTAAAGTTTAATGGATGAATTTTATCTTTTATTCTTTGTAAACTCTTGCATTATTATTAGTGTTATTATTATTATTATTAATCTCATGATAACAATATTCCTGATCTTGTGGTCCCTTGTGGAATATTGTCATATACTGCCCTTCAATGTATATTTCGTTATCTACTTCAATATTTTTCTACTTTTAGTTCCCCCCCCCCCCAACCAAAAAAAGGAAAACATATTTATTTTGAATAAATAAATACCTAATCTCACTTTTCTAGACTTCGATTCATGAATAATGTGGTTTTCTTCAAATTAAATGCCCATGTAATCAGCTGGAGTTAAGCCAGTGTAGTTGTTCAACAATAAAGTGGAATTTACGTTTTTTCCCCATTTTATGGCATATACTGAGTGGCACAGTTGGTTCCAAAACGGTCAATTCTGCATGTTTTATCTATTTCACAAAGAAACTTGAAGTATATCCTACAAGTTATAATTCATTGTAAATGCATTTTAATTTATGGAAATGCAATTATACAAATGCCTACGACTTTTGGACTGGTATTTGTACATAGTTGATATATAAACAAGTACTGGATGATCCTACGGTGCAGGATGTTACTCTTTTTTATTCAGGAATACAAATATGAATCCATCTCATGAAATTTAGCCCTTTTGGAATTTGTGATAATGTCTAAGTGGAGATTAATGCATTTGGATTCCTCTTGCTTTTGTATGAATAAGATCTTTTATATTCATAAGTTCATCTTTCTTTAACTAGGGTTTTGTTTTTCTTGTCTAATACAGGTGATGTAGGTGCTCTGGGCTGGTGGGACTTATTTATTAACTTTGCGTAGGTTTCCTTTGTCTTGTGCCCTATAATGTACTTTGATGATTACCTTTGTGCTTCTTAGAATGTTGGCTTGAAAGTTTTATATAAGGTTTTGATGGACCTATTCTTCTGCAGCATCGCCGAGTGCTTTGCTTTTCTTGTATGTACAAAGTGGTCTAATCCGGTTATTCATAGAAACTCAAGAGAACCCATTCCATCTTCTACTACAATTAGATATCTTGACTGGAACAGTGGTTTAGTGGTTTCTTCAGAGGAAAATCAACGTCAGGAGAGAATGTGTAGCCTGCAAGACATAGGAGGTCATTTCATGAAAGTACCAGTTATTGTGTTCCAGATTCTACTTTGTATGTACTTAGAGGTACGTGATGTTACCGAATTGTGTGCTTGGCCAGTACTTTGGATATTGTATTGAGAGATCTGGGCTGTTTTCCATTTCAGGGAACACCTGCTTGTGCTAGAAAAATACCTCTACCAGTTCTTTTCTCTCCCCTTTTCGTGCTGCAAGGTGCTGGAGTACTGTTAGCTGCATCTAAGTTAGCAGAGAAACTTATAGTGCTACTAAATAGTGGAGCTGGTGGAGGAATATATTTTAGTTTTACTTTGAGAGCTCATGACTGCTTGGGGTTCTTGCACCATGGTTCTAGGTAATGAATCTTCTATTATTGCAGTTATTATTGGGGAGTAATTTAATTAAAAGTCTGTTGCTTGGCTTGACCTTTTTACAACATTCCATTCCTAAGAGCTTTATTCTGTTATAACTTGATTCTGAGCTTTTTTGTCCAATTTATAACTAAATTTAACATGTGAGTGGTACATGTCGTGACATAAGACTCCTTTCCCTCAGCTCTTTCTCTAATCAAACCATTATATTTGGATGAAAACTAAGACTATGAAGCTCAAAAGGTCAGGTGACTCTTTATAAAACCACAAGGTTGCAAAATGATATCAGGCCAAACCCTAGGAATATTCTTTGGTAACTACATTGTATTGTACACTGAGCCAATAGAACGTGACAATTGGTTCAACATTGTTGGTCAAAACTGGATACTTTTATTGGTTCAGTTCACAAATCAAATATACATCATTGCTATCTGCCCAAGATTGTCTCCAAACCCGAAAGAAGAGGGAGTATCCTGAATTTTTTTCCTTATTATTATTATTTTTACCACTACTATGATTGTAGTTGATAAATCCATTGTCAATTGGGTTCAAACTTTTCAAAAAGAGATGCTCTTATTGGTTCAGTGCACAAACTGAACATATGCAATCATGTCTACCCAAAAATGTCTCCAAACCTCAAGAGTAATCCGAACTTTTTATGACAAATCCAATGTCTATTGGGGTCAAAGTTTTCAAAAAAGGAAGCTGTGATCTTTGTTGGATTACCATATGCATGTAATGTGCTGCAACTGCATCTGACAATTCATGGAATCAGGCTATTAGGTTGGTGGTCAATTGATGAAGGGAGTCGGGAAGAACAGGCACGATTGTACCATGAGGGTGCATCTGGGTAAGCATTATTTTATTTTATTTGTAATCTCAAAACTTACTATCAGGGAATGTATTTCCATGTTGTGTCCTACATGTCACCTGCAATGTATCTTGGAGCAATTTTTTTATTCTTCGGTGAAATCTGACTTCTGGATATTTGAAAATAGAAATATACATGCCCCAAAAGGTTGTAACAGGATTGCATGGCAACTTTTATAATTATATGCATGGTGGCAGATAGTACTTCCATCATTTGGTTTATACTTGCCTCATATGTTTTGTATATCTTTGCAACTTGTTTTTGGCTAATTTAAATTTTGGTAGATTGAAGACAAGCCTGGTCTGTATCTGGCCAATGTTGGTCCTTGTCTTCAATTTAACTTTCAAAATGGGATCGAAGAATAAATTACTTGCTCAGATTTTTATTCTGTTATATCATAAAGTATGGTGATTACCTGAAACCAGTTACTAGCACAATTTTCTTTTTGAAAAAAATGTGATGGATGAGATTGACTTGTTGGATAGTTTCAGTTCCCTCGCTTGTGAACGTTCAATTTTCAGAAAACTACCATTTTTGGCTGAGAGATACACTTTCTTAATTTGTGACCCTGAAGTCTTATTTTATCAGAAAACTTCAACCTAGTTTTAAGTCCTGCCATACTTATTTAGGGTGCATAGAACTCTAATTGAAGGACACATTGAGATGAATTAAACAATCAGGTACCCAAATGGTGCAAGTAACTGTGTTAGCAAAATAAGAACATATTTATCTTTCAGGGCCAGATTTCTGTTTAATCTTATGTTTGAACTTTTTTTATTATGACATATAATTACTATCTCAAGAGATCCCTTTTGTCCCCTCTTATGATACAGCAAGCTGTTTTCAATTTATTGATATATGTTCACCTAAAAGTTATTTCTAATGATCCTTGTACATTGGGCTTCGCACTGTGCAGGTACAATACATTCTCTGGCTATCCACCTGAGATTGTCAAGAAAATGCCTAAGAAGGATCTTGCTGAGGAGGTGATGACAGTTCTTATATTATGTATAGATATAAACTTATGGTGAAATTCATTCATGTCTATGTATATAGATGGATATAGGCATGTGCAGTATGGTTGAAATAATCTGCTCAGGTTTTAGTTCTTCATGTTCATCTGTTCAATTATGTAGGACACAAAAATTCTCTATAAGTCAAAAACACTTATCTCCTTTATACCATGCTTAAAATTTTCTAATGTCAGGTTTGGAGACTCCAGGCGGCTCTTGGTGAGCAGACAGAAATTACAAAATACAGCCAGCAAGAGTATGAAAGACTTCAAAATGTAAAACTTCTTAACGTTTTTGAGTCCTTTATAGTTATGTGCTTATGCTGTGTATTTCCAAGTTTGTTATATAATCTGTCACTCAAAGCCATCTGCAGTGACAAGGGTCAACATACTAAGTGATTACAGATGTTAGTAGTTATAATATTCATTGTATTTGAAATCTGTGAATAAATCTTAGTGCTTGCTTGCCTGCCTAAACACTGTATATTACTGGTGAAGTCTTGTTATATACATTGTTTTGATGTTGTGAATCAACATTTATTAGTCATATGAAGCTTGTGGAAATATATGACTAAGTTGGTGATGATAATAAATAATCCATTGTACTATAATTATTGTATCGTAAAAGTGGAGAAGCTGTTATGCAGTTACACCTTAAGGTGTAATTATGTGGAACTGTGACAATTACATTTCTGAATGTTGCTTTTCACTGCTCTGTTTAGATCCATTATTAAGTTTCCTTTTGCCAACCTCTGTGTTTATATGTTGTGTGTATCAGGAGAAAGTGTTATGCAGAGTTTGTTTTGAGAGAGAGATTAGCGTTGTACTTCTCCCATGTAGGCATCACATCCTTTGCAGGTAAGAAGATCAAATATGTGATGTTCAATGAGACCACTTTTTTACATTGTATTCATGCTTTGGCCTTATGGTTGATGTCCATGAATTGCAGCACTTGCTCGGAGAAATGTAAGAAGTGCCCTATCTGCCGCGTCGCTATCGCAGAGCGCTTACCTGTTTATGATGTTTAGGTTTTAACTTGGCTATCTTTTTTTGGTGTAAGACCATAGAAGAAGAAAGAGGACTAGAGTTGAGAAAATGGTTTAACCGGGTGAAAATTTGGTACAGTTTTGGCAATGGCATATTATTCAAAGCCAACTTGTTGATTGTCTAATACAAGGTCAAAGGGTAGGAAGAATAGAGCATGCAGTTGATACAATGGATTTTGAGTTTCATTTTGTTTTGCTTTTACTCCAATATGCAATTTGTATATATACACTAGTTTACAAGCTCTGAATGAATGAATGTGATCAGTTGTAATGAATTGGACAGCCCTTCCCCACTCTCTCTTCTTCTTCTTCTTCTTTTTATTTTTATTTTTATTTTTGTTTTTATTTTTGTTTTTAAATGTTTTGGATTGGTGCATGAGGTGTGATACTATCAATCACGTGTAAAAGCTGGCCTTTAATTGTTTTCTTCTTTTTGCTTTTTTGGAAATGATTTTAATGAGAATTGTGTGTCTGATGCATGATAGCTATAAATACGGAGGGAATGTAATAATTGCTTCGGAAAAAAAGCTCTGAGGTGTATGATTTTAGTCTACAAATGTTATTTATGAAGTACACGAGCTTGTAGTCAATTAACACTGATTTTAAGGTTAGATGTAGTGACGAGTTTGATATTGCATTAAACGTCCTATCATACTTCCGTACACAGTTGCTTGTGCGGAGAAAACTTACGTAAAGAACAAGTACTATTTTGTGTCATAATTACGTTTCTTTGTTACGATTTTTTTTCTTTTGAACGAAGGCATGGAACGAGAAATGAGAGTCGAACTCGGCACAGCCCATACACAATAAGATACGTAGCAGAGATAAGTATTAGATTGTGGGCTGAAATGCTGTTATGTTTATTTGTTATGTGACAATAATAAAATCTATTTGCATTAATAAAATAATAATCAAGTCTATCTTAAGTGAAGTTAATTACATGAATCAAAAAAGAAATGTTAAATTTTTGTAAACTAATCTTCTAATAATTCTTCTAATTATTAAATAAAAAAATATTAAATGTTTTTTATGTTCATAATATGTTAAATGTATTTGTCTTTTTATTTAATTTTTTTAAAATATTAAGAGGATTATTAGAAAGGTTTTAAAAATATATAGCAAAATTTAATAAAGTTTTGGTTTAACTCTTGTGAAAAAAAGGAAAAAAAACATGTTGTCACATAACATGTACTTTTCGCCATTGTCATCTTTTTCTCTTTCTTTTTCCTCTAACTCCCTTTCTTTCTTTTCTTTTCTTACATACTATCAATAATTTGTTATTTCTGATGTGAATTATGTGAGCAAATTTTTATGTGGACAACATTAATGATGAAGGAACCCCGTGGATATAAAGATCCAGAAATACCAGGCACACACTTTGATAGAAAACAAGATATAGAATAAAGATCCTCTCTACTAAACTCCTAAGAAACCTATAATTGGAAACGTAGATAACAGGGAAATCCCTACTAAACCTCCGAGAAACTTATCCTTGGAAACGTAGATAATTGGGAATAGATAGAAAATTCTGCATCACACAGAACAAAATGAGGAAAACATCACAATTGTATTGGTAGTCAAATCATGATAAAAACTATATGATAAAATTCTTTCTGTCTATAGGCTAAGTTGCCTATTTATACATAAATCCTAAAATTAGAAATTATCTAATCCTATCTAAAAGATTTGATTTGAAACTAAAACTTAAAATTAAATATATGATTCTATTCTAAAAGATTTATTCCTAACTAATTTAAATCAGATTTGATCTTTATAGTTTAGATCAGATTTGATTTAAATCTTAAAATATAAACTAATTTAATTTAAATTGAAATAAATCTAGATTAAGTCAAAACAAATTAAAAAAGAGTCTAGCCATAATCTAAACATATCTCCAACATGATCAGATTGCTTGCTCTCCAAGTTACTTTAATTAAGCTTGATTCCTTGATCTTCAAGTAACTTGAAATGAGCTCTTGGATTGTTTGATCTCCAAGGCAGAATCAACATGCTAGAAATAAGCTATTTTTCTGTGTTAGAATGACCAAATTACCCTCCTAAGTATGTATCATTTATCCTTTTTCCTTCAATTTTTTTTTTTATTTACAAAAGTTTAGGTGGTTTTGGCGCCTGCCATCCCACTAAAATTAGGAAGAAGCCCTAAAGTTTAAAAAGTACTTATAAAAAATTTAATATATGTTTAATTTTGTGTTTGTAAAATTAATTCTAGTAGAAAATTTTAGTTAAAAGTGATTTTAAAGTAGAGTGATTTTGTTCGATATTTTTAGTTGAAAAGTGATTTTAACAAAACTAATGTTGTTGAAATAGTGACAAACTGGAAAGCAGGAATTTTTTGCTTCAAAGAAAACCTTTTTTGAAGTAGAATCACTTATGAGTGAATGAATAAAAGCAAAACCAAATATCATAAGAAAAATTAAAATCAATTCTGCACTATCAAATCCCAGTTAGATTGTTTATTTAAGCTCCGTTGGAAATTATATTTCTGTTATTAATCACTTTTTTTTCGTTAATTTCCACTTCTCATGTTTCAGGATATTTGTTATTTTAGGATTCTTTATGTTTTAGATTACCTACTCATTTTAAATATCAAAATGAATATTAGTTTTTTAAATTTTATTTTTATATTAATTATGCTTATTAATGAAAATAATATAAAATATAAATAAAGTTATAATTTTAATATATTTAAAATTAACCTATTTTTTTATTATTATCAAAGCAATTTATTTTCTTTATTAATCTATGTCCAAATCTTATAATAATATGGATTCTTTATACTGACAATTTATTAAAGTTAAACTCTTAATTTAATTCTCAATACAAAATCTTGGTGTTTGTTTGTTTTATATTTTTCTTACTGAAAAAATAAAAAATAGGCTTCTCAATGCACCTCTACAAGAAGCAAACTTGTTACTTCAAACAATGAAATCAACAGGCTGCAAATCAAATATCAAATGGGGATGTATCTTATGAGAATAGATTTGTTATGCGAGAAGTGAGAATGAATATTTTCACCATTGGATTAAATTGAGTGGTTGATATTAAATCACTAATTTTAAAAAGTCACATGCAATTTTTATGCCCAATATTTACTAGCGTCCCACATAATCATTGTTACTTTTATTCAAGTTTTTAATTTTTTCCAGAAACTTACCAGGTTCTTGGCAAATTTACTAGCGTTCCATAATCTTTGTTACTTTTTTTCAAGTTTTTAATTTTTTCTAGAAACTTACTAGCATTTTTGGCAAATTTACCAGTAATTTGGGCAAATTTATCAGTGTTTTAGGTAAATTTACTAGCATCCCATAATCTTTGTTACATTTATTCAAGTTTTTTTTTTTTTCAGAAACTTATCAGTGCTTTTGACAAATTTATCAGATCCCATTTGATTATTATTACTTTTGTCCAAATTATTTATTTTTTTCAGAAACTTACCAGCATTTTTGGCAAATTTATCAGTATTCCATAATTTTTGTTACTTTTATTCAAATTTTTATTTTTTTCAGAAACTTATTGGTGTTTTTGGCAAATTACTAGCTGTTTGGGCAAATTTACAATTATTTTGGGCAAATTTACCAGCATCCCATTTGATTATTTTTACTTTTGTTCAAGTTATTTATTTTTTCCTAAAATTTACCAGGATTTTTGATAAATTTACTAATATTTTAGGCAAATTTACCAATATTTTGATTAAATTTACCAACGTCGTCAATATGCACATATAAATCCAATGCTGAAAAGTTGGGAGCAAAAGTTGCACGTGATTTTTTTAAATTAGTGATTTAATCTCAACTACTCAATTTAATCTAATAGTAGAAATATTTATTCTCACTTCTTATATAACAAATCTGTTCTCATAAGATATATCCCCATATCAAATATATCAAATATATTAATATATTTGGTTGTAATAATTTACCTTTTAGGTTGATTATATTTTTAAAGTAAAAATAAAATAAAATGAATAATAAATGGTTTTTTCAAATTAATATAATCATTAATAAAATTATTTATTATACACAATTTTGAAATGATATCACTTTGCTACATTTATTATTTGTTCTTTTAATTAAGAGATTAATTTTTGTATATTGATTGTGTAAAATAATTTAATGCTATTGTAGGTAGTTATTATGGTAGTTAATCACTTACTATAATTTAATATTTTTCAAAAATTTTATTAACTTTTAATATATAAAAATTAATCTCATTAAATAAATATTATTTTCTTATTTTATCAAATTTATATTTTTAACATTATATGTATATAAACATATTATCAAAATCAATTTATATTTTTTAATAATAATTAATTAAATTTTTTCTGAATAAGTAATTAAAAATTGATTTATACCTTTATCATCATATCTATAAAAGTGAAAAAAAATACTTTATAAAATATTTAATCATTCCACATAAAAAAAATATTTAATCATTCCCAATTAAACCCTATCAGAAAACGAAAATTTGTTAAAAGCTTTTCCCTTTTGTATTCCAACTCATTTTTCCTGCATTAAAGTTCATATTTCTGTTTACACCCAAAAAAAAAAAAAAGGTTCGTAGATTTGGATGCCCATTTCAGTGTGCACAGAAATTCCTGAATCTGGAGCCACAGTTGCTGGGTCCAACGCCTAAAGCTCCGAACTTTGTTTGATTTTTCTGAGAGATTCCATTGTTTTCGATCACTTTTGGTTTTCGGTTGTTGCCGATCCAGATGCGTTCATGCCAGGGACTGTATCTGGGTTCCTAAACTTGCAATGTTCAGGTACCCCATTTGAAGGATCTTGTTTGAAATTGAAAAAATCGTTCACAATTTGGTTGCGGAGAAAAATTCAAAATTGTGTGAAATTCTGGATCTTGCATAAGCTTTTGTTCTGAAAACTTGTTTTGTTTTAAGCCAAAGTAAAACAAGTAGTTGAGTAGGGTGGTTTGAACTTGTGTTCCTGCTCTTGCAATGTTCCAGAAAAAGGGGACGTACAAGTTCTAAAGTTGCTATCTTTTCTTTCTGGGGTCTCTGCTACTTCGTGCTAATTTATTGTTAATTCCTTCTCCCTAAAACAGAATCATATCTGCATACTAATGCATTGTTTTGGGTTTATTTGTTAGGCTTCAAGTTTTCTGTTAAGTGGGAGAGAGAGGAAAAAAGAGAGAAATTTCAAATTTCAAGTGTTAAAGTTGAAATTAAACTAGTTTGAACAATGAAGATGCTGCTGGCTTTCTAGCCGGAAATGGTTGCCAAAGGTGTTTTTGATGACATTTTGATCGATGAAAGTTGGTATTGTTAGTGTTTTTTCTCGGATATGAGTCGGTCTCCTTCCTTCAAAGTTAAAACTGAACAGAGTCCGAGTCTTGATCCGGAGTCTTTACAGAGATGGATTGTTGCCTTTTGTGCTATAAGGTTTGACCTTGAACAAGGCCAGCTCGTAGAAGTGTGTTATCCACCAGGATGTCTTACACAGGATGAAGAGCTTGAAGTTGCATATAGTTCATTTCCAGATTCTGTTTCGCAGCAGAACAATCGCTCAAGCGTACATGACTGTATATTCTTTTTCCGATTTCCGAGGCGCCTTAAATCGCAAACCAGCAATGCTACTCATTCCGAGATAACTGAAGTTGATAAGGAGTTTCCTCCAAAGTCCATAGGAAAAAATAACGCTAGTAGAAGATTATCCAGTACAAGTAGTGGTAATGCTTCTAAATACATGTATGGCTTTGTCTTTAACAGACAGAGACATGATGAGAGGCTAAAGAGAGGAGGGGAGCAGAAATCTGTGGTCATTTTGTCCCACAGTCCTTATTCGAGTGTGTTCAGACCTTTGTTACAGATTGTAGGTCCCTTATATTTTGACATTGGTAAGAAAGCACTGGAGCATATTGCTGCTTATGTTTCAATGTGGCCTGCTCCTATTCCTGGTAAGCTAATGGATCTTCCTATTGGGAATGCAACTCTTAAAGTGAACTTGCCACCTGTGCACAGCTTGCCCGTGGAAAGTGGAGTGTCTTTTGATGATTCTGCTTCTTCTGTGGCACCTCTTCTTCCCAATAATCAGCCTATCCCACAGGGCCTTTTTCATGATTCAGATCTTTTTGGTACCTTTCGTGGCCTTTTATTGCAGCTTTGGATATTATGGGAGTTGTTGCTCATTGGTGAACCCATTCTCATCATTGCACCCACGCCTCCCCAGTGTTGTGAGGCTGTTGCCAGTCTTGTGAGTTTGGTTTCACCATTACTTTGCAGCGTTGACTTCCGGCCTTATTTTACCATCCATGACCCTGAGTTCACCCGCTTGAACTCAATTCAAGATGGGGAAGCCTTCCCTCCAATGGTTTTAGGGGTGACAAACCTTTTCTTCCTTAAAGCTCTCCATAACATTCCACACATTGTCTCAGTTGGTAGCCCTCCTACTAATTCAAACAGAGTTTCCCTTTCAACCAGGTCTTCTGCTGGCAGAGTTCCTGGTAGACCCGAGGGTCTTGGGCTTCAACAATTTTCCCTAAAGAAGTTTTCTCCTTCAATTTTATTGAGTGCGGTTAAGCTACGTAGAGATGGTCCTCTCTGTCTCATGACAGAACATAAGGAAGCCATTTGGAGTACCTATTCTGCCACAACTAAGCCAGACACCTCTATCTTAAATAGGCTTATAGATGCTGGAGTGTCAGCAAGAGTTGAGGAGTCAATGTCAGTTGTGAACAATGAGATATTACGCCGGCATTTCTTGGAGCTCACTACCAATTTTTTGGCCCCTTTTGGTCCATATTTTAGGACTACAGCACCGTCAGAAGGATCTTCTCCATACGTAGATCCTCCTCCTCTGTCTTCATTTAATGCTGATGAATTTCTTGCAAGTTTATCAGTCAGAGGTCCAGGGAAGTTCTTATTGAAGCGAATGAGATCTAACTGGCTTGACTTCTACAGGTAACGAATTTTGTTTACTCTTATCTCATGTACTACCATTTGCTACCTACCTCTCTGTACAATAGTGATTTACAGTGTGACCTTTCATTAAATTCGTAGTTCTTCAGTCTTCACAATTTGATTTATATAATACACGAGTTGCTTGAATGTTCTTATCAGGCGATTCTTGAATGGACCCAACTTTATGCCTTGGTTTCAAAGGAGGCGTGCTGTAGCTGAACAAGAACAAAATAGATTGTGGAGGCATGCAAGAATGAAAGCTGACATACAGCAGCTTATATCTAAAATGTCTGAATTGGAAATTGTGGATTTCTTCAATGTTATAGAGAGATTTCTACTTAGAGAAGTACAGGTAACCTACCTTCTTAGGGTCCTCTCAATTATGCTGTTAATTGACTATGCCTTTCTCTTTGGTCTTTGCCCAACATGAATAAAAGATGCCGCTTCTGCATATATTTAATTACTTAGGATGAATGGATAAGTGAACAGACTGGCCTAAATAGAATTAGGAATGAATGTATTAGAGAGAAAGTTGGCAGAAGACTTGTGTGGAAAACATGGTAGAATCTTGCCTTAGATGATTTGATCATGTGAGAAGACCTAGTAAGAAGAGAGATTAGGAGTGCATTTGTTTCAGCATATTTGTGAGAAAAAGTGATTTTAATTCATGTAGCTGACCCCACCTCATGGGAAAAGGTTGTTGTTGTTTTTGTATCCTTTGACCCCTTGCATTTGTGAAGGACTAAATATCTAACGTAACATGTCACAAGTTTAGGATTTGAGCCATTTCTTTCCCCCAATTTTAATGTGGCTTTGGATCCAACAAGCCAACGGATCAAATCAAATTAGCAAGACTGATGCTCAACAGAAAAGTATGTTATCACTAATTATATCTTATTTTGTCCTGGACATTGTCGGGAAACAATCACCTTGGAGAGTGTGATTAATCATGTTTGTCAGAAAACAAAGGTAGTGTTTGAATGGTTTAAAATAGGATTTGATTTGGTTTGATGTGAAATAATTTGAACTGTTTTGATTTATAAGTTAAATCTTATGTTTGAAATAGTTATATAAAATAGGATTTGAAATAACTTAGAAATTCATTCTTATGTTTAAAATACAAAAGATAGTGTTTGGAATAACTAAAAATGGAATTAATTTGATTTGATTTATACTTAAAATTTAAAATCAAATCAATTCCTATCAAATTCTTTCAATTTTGATAAGATTTCAAATACAAAACAACTAAATCTATGGGATTTGACAAATAAAATGATTTCTCATTTTTAAAACATCCAAACATAAAATTTGATTTACAAATTGAATCAATTCCTATTTTTTCTCATTCCAAACACACTCAGAGATCGTATAACAGATACCATGAGCCTTAGGGTAATAGGGTGCTTCAGGATGAAAGTTTTGCCATCATATCTATTAGGGGTGGATGTGGATTGGGTTGGGTTGGGTTAAGCAAAATTTTCCTTTTAGCCCAACCCAACCTAACCCACTCATTAGTGGGTTGAATTGGGTCAAATACGTGGATCCAATATACATTTGAAAAAAAATATTACCTATCAAAATATGAACATATATATCATAAAATGTAACATAAATATCAAATCTTTTAATAAATATAGCAATCTCAATATGAATAAATTTAAAAAAACATTCATAAGTCCTAGAAGCTTTAAAAGAAAAAAAAAAAGAAGCATATTTAAGCCTGAGTAATTTTCAAGAAAATATATATAAGCCTTAACAAGATAATAAACTACATGAGCCAATTGAAATTAGTGTCATCACATATAATATATGAATTGACATAATTATTAACTGTATTCTCAATCTTTTCAAGATATTTAGTATTATTCAAATGATTTGTTGGATTCTCATCGCAATAATACATCAAATGCTCCATCAACTTCTAATAGGTGGGTTGGGTTGGGTTGTGCGGGTTGAAAATTTTCAAATCCATGACCTAACCCATATCTCATGGGTTAGGGATTTTTCAACCTAACTCAACTTATTGACTCAACCCAACTCATATTTTGTGAGTTGTGTTGGGTTGAAACCTGTGGGTTAGTGGGTTGATCCAACCCAGGGTCCACCCCTAATATCTATAATAAAACCCATTGCTTGTATTTTCATTGGTCAGGTATACCATTACTTAGGCTTCAGCTTAGCTACAAAAATTCGGTGCGCCCTTTTGTAGTGTACTGTGCTTTTAGCAACACATTATTATTACCTGCATAATGTGCTGCAGGATAGCATATGCCAAAAGCAGAAATTTTTAGCTGTGAATGAAACGTAAACTGTGTATTTATATATCTGTTGAATGCAATTATCAGCTGCAGCAATCTGGAAACGGTGGTTTTGATTCCGCGGCAACTTGTCAGAAACTAATGGGAGACCTTCAGGCAGTTTTCAATGCACTTTCAAAGGATATGCAACAAGTCATGCTTTCAAATCCACAAAGGGCATCCCTTCTGCATGGTAGTCCAGAATTGAAAAAACTTCCTGCGCATCCACTTATTCGAGTTGTGTCTTCTACATCACCTAGATAATAAGGAAAAGCATGAAACAGGTGGTCTTGGATATTATGGTCTTCTCATGCTGCTGAAGGACAGACTTCTGGTAAATTCACAGCCTCCATATGTCTGATTGAGAGAAGTTGTCTTTTGACAAGTCATGGGGTAACACTCATTTTCGCGGGCATCTGATTTTCCTATGTAGATCATGCAATGCAATTCATTTTAATAGAATATATTTGCCGAATTTCATATTTTTCCTCTATTAAACAACTGTGGAATAACCACAGTTTGATTGATCACTCCACATCAAGATGCAGAGGTGGGACAACTTGTCCCTTGAGAAACAAACATGGAAATTCGATTTATTTTAAACTTGGCGAGCTTTTGTTAATTGCCTCCCTTGGCAAGAAAATTGTGGCTTCATATTGTTTCTATCATGATGGAAGAAGCTGTAAATTATACACTTTATGTTAGCTTTTGGTAGTGGTCTCTATTCCAGGTTTTCTACAATTCCAAAATTCTCAATTTATGCAAGGGATTGTCTCTCAAGGAAGCATTCTTTACTTTGTAGTGGACGGTCATACTTCACATGAGTTGTATGTCTCTTGTGTAAACTGCATTGTTAGTTTCACTGCGATTTGCAAGTCACTTTGCACCATCCATAATTTAGTAACTTACAAGTATTCATTGGTACAATGATATTAAGGGTGTGATTATTTAAACTTATAAAAATGTACTTTTATCATGAAATTTTTTCAGATCTTTTAAAGTTTTTTTCTTTTTTAAGGTACATAAGCAATAATAAAGTTTGAATCTCTGGCCTTTATGTATGTTATCCAAATTTATTAGATTTTAGTTTTTAATAATTTATTTAATTATTTTAAATTTTTTACACATTTTTAATTAAAATATATTTTTTAAAACAAGAATGTTCAAACAACCAAATCTTCATACTCAAAAGCGGTTGGTCATAGTAAAAGTAGATTGCAATTTTGGGCAAATTTTATTTGTAATGTTATGGATTCTAATTTTAAAGTCATTAGTTTAGGGAGGTTTTTTTGGTATATCAATGGCAATAATTTTTTTTTTGGGTAAAAAAAGCTCCATTGATTAATGAACAAAGACAAAGCCTCGGTATTACATATCATAATATGTTGAGACAAATAGCTTAAGCTTGGGAAATTAACCAATGAAAACTATAAAACTTTAGTAGATATTTTAGAACATAAATATCGCATCACATCACAGATACCCATGAATGCAAAGGTAAGTATATAATATCAGATCTATCTAAAGTATCATAATAGCATTCTTCTCTAGCTGTACAGAAGCAAAACATAAGAATTGCAACTTCTTAGAGTTAAGGAGTTGAGCACGGCAGCATCTAGTTTATTAAACATAGTAGTAGCCAAGTCTTTATAATTGTAATCCGCTCTCTATTACACATTAGATCACAAAACTTTCAAAGACAATTATATGTTGTAAAAAGCAGTCCACTACCTTAGAAAAAGCTCCAATGAACATCTACTAATAAAGGTTGTCAATTCTTGTTACTATAAGAACAATCATCTGATCCGAGAGTTAACTGCAACCATAAGACTCCAAAGCATGAGTTTTTGATCCAGGCATCTTGCCATCAAAATAACTTACAAGACATGAAGATCAATTATACTATCAACTAGATAAATGATGGGCAACAAAAGATTAAAAAAAAAAAAGGGCTGAAAAAAAAAAAAACTAAAAAAGGAATGGGGTGACCAACTACCATGGAAGGGATGAAACACCTCCATGGAGTGGCTCCTCCTTAATTTGAAAAGAAGAAGGATGACTGTTGAGCAAATAGGGGGAATGCTAGGGTCACAGAGAAGAGAGAAATGTTTATGTACCCATTCTGATGGTAATGATATTTGAATTTATAATTTTTTGTAAACTATTTAAGTCCCTGATCATTAGTTCATCTCTAATTACTTGTATTAGGGAGGATTTTACCTAAGAACTAACTAAACTTAAAATTACGTGAACAATTCATAAGAAAAAAAAAAGAAAAAAAGAAAAAGGGACTCTAATATGATGACAAGCATGACGTGTAGAAATGACCTCTTCCGAGGAGAGGTTGAAACTGGCAAATTAAGGCACGTCATCATGTGAGAAAGTTTTGTGCAGCAACGCGCCTTTCGACAACCTCTCGGCTCATGAAAAGGTGCACTCTTTCTCAGTTAAAGCGAGGCTGCGGGTGAAATATCGTTGTTGACGTTGATGAGCTACAAGGGCAGTAGAGGACTTGTGTGTTTGAGGCAAGTTTTAAACACACCAAGTGTGTGTTTGGTTCTTTGTTTAATTTTAAAAGTGACTTTGAAATTGGAGTGATTTATGTTTGTTAATTTTATTTGAAAAATAATTATAATAAAATTAATGTTATTGAAATAGTATTGATCAAAACTTAACCGTGCAAGCAGAAGAATATTACTACTGACTAAAATATTTGAGAGTCCAAACTCACTTTTGAAAAAGAAATAAAAGAGAAATTAAACAAGTGTGAAAATGAACAAACCCCCATTTAGGTTTCTAAACCCACTTTTGAGATGTCAAAAAGCATAGCCAAACACACTGTAACTGGTTATCTTTTGTAAAATGAAAGTTGAGGATGGAACTTCAAAGTTAAAATATCCAATATTCAGTGGCTGAGATACCTCGTTGAGAAAAAAAAAAAAAAAGGCTTTATTTCATGTCCAGGATAGATGACAAAGATGATTTTTGTTATGGTCATGGCATGTGTCAACCATAGCATCTGCTAGTCTTGTCACTTCAATGCTTGATTTGCTACATCCTGGGGTTATTATATAGCATGACTACATATTAGGACCCTGAGATTTAATTGCTTATGAAAAAGAAAGCATAGGCTCAGTGGTACATGAAAAATTGAAAAAATTTAAGTGGGTAGTTTGTTCAACAATCAATGTAGGTTGAACAACAATTAGTCATATGCCTATCAATTAAGGACAACAAAACCATGGGCTAAATAAAGCAACTCAATCCTTAACAGTGGAACCAACATTTGTTAACCTCCCATATGGCAAATATCATTATTAATGACAAGTGTGAGCCCTCACTCTCAAAACAATGTGTGGTGTTAGTTTTATTAGAAAGGTGTGCGCTATCGTGACTCCCAATACGTTTTTGTATCATCGATGAATGCGTAGTAGTTATATGGTGGGTATCACCGGGTCTTAGTCACTAGGAAATGTCAAGTTAACGCTTGCTGATTAAACTGTACTGCTTTTAGACGTATCTGAAGGATGTCGCTTCTGCCTTCTGTGCTTAAGAGGAAGTCTTGTGATATAAAACCGCGAATCTTTGTATTTGCATCAATTTTTTAACTTAATACACATTGTGCAAGAAGTATTGAGACGATCCAAAACAGATTCAGAAATAAATGCAATGGAGAAAAGACAACTGCATTTAAAAAAAAAAAAATCATATAAGACAAAGTTTTGGAAAGATATTATAAATTGAATCTAGCAATATAGTTATATATTTAATTAGAGAAAGTCTTCATGTTGATCCGCACGATTGACTTTCCACTTAAATATCATTATGATTTAGATTTGATTTTCAAATTTTTCTATTTATAGATGATCTATAAATATTTTTGTAACTACTTGATGAACTAAGAGACAACTTGGACTGGAGCGAATCTTCTCCTTAATCTAAACTTTTGGCATAAAAAAATATTTAACTAGAGAAATATTTTTTATATATAAAAAAAGAATTTCAAATAGGATATTTTGAGATAATCAAAGATTTTTTGAATATAAATTATTGTAATCAAGTTTCGCAGACATAAATTATTCTAATTAGGTTTTACATAATTAAATCTCACACTTGGTTTGCCTTTTAAGAATCGGTTGTGTGAAATGATATACCAAAAATGGATTCAAATAATAAAGAGACTCATTTAATTATAGGCGGCTTCGGACAGTCTACTTTTAACCTAATTAACGCAATACTATTATAGGTAAGCTTTAACGCGCATGCCTCTCTTCTACCAAAACAAAGTTAGAAGACAATAACAGTTTCAGTTACTATGCTGCAACTTGACATTGTATTTACTGTGATTATGTGAACATAATACATTCACTTGACAAACTTGGTGTGAATGTGGATAGCGTTCTCCTAGCTTTCTCAATATGAATGAATAGTTCCCTCCGCGAAAACGGAAACTTACACATGTGGTTCATATTATCGCAGAGCAGACGTGGAGAATTCGCCACGTCTCTAGTTTTCTGTTTGTCTTTTTTATTTTAACAAGACAAATCAACTACGGTACTATTGGGAGTAGGGGCATGTGCTTTGTATTTTGTGAAGTTGTGAGGGCAGCATGATATCAGATTTGAAATTGCATTTCCACAAAGACTATAGGTAAAATTCATTGGATGAGAAACAATTTAATGGAATATACTATAGCTTAAAAAGTCAAATCTTTTAGTTCCAGTCTCCTATTCAGTGATGTCAGATAAACTAAATTCAGTCACTATAAATTTCATTCAATAACGTATGATACCATTGGTATTTTAATTGGAGCTATTGACAGTAAAGTCTTAATGGTGTTGGAAAATCACATGTAGTACCCAGTAGTAAAACACTGAATAAGAGGGTAAGAAGTAACCCATACCTCTTAAGTTAATGAACTTGCAAGTCGTTATCATGAGTGGTCTATTCATTAGTATGGTCGAGATTCCATTTGATTTATGGTTGTATGAAACAAAATATTCTATTGGCCCTACTATATACTCATTAGCACTCTCTATGATTGCCAATACTCCTCTACAGTCAAGGAGAAAATACCTACAATTTGTGCAGTGTAACTGAGAGTGAGTTATTCTATAGAATTTTGCATACAGGGAAAGAAAATGACATGAATGAACATGACAAATAACACATCCCTTCAATTACACAGTGTGGTCCTCTCCAAATTGATTGTTTGATACCATCTTACTTCTTAACCTACACACATTGTGACTCCCTTATCCTGCGCACCCCTTCTGCTACTTTGTCCAATAGAGACAAATTCCAAACAACAAAAAATGTCTTACACACCCATCTACAAATTTCGCCATGTTCATCCTCTAAAGTTGAACCATAATATTGCAAAATCCAACCAAGGGCCACCATGTCATCAAGTGGAATCATTTGGAGCTATGAAGAAGAAAAAGCATTTGAGAATGCTATAGCTATGCATTGGGTTGAGGAAGACTCAAAAGAGCAATGGGAGAAAATTGCTTCAGCAGTTCCCACCAAAAGCTTGGAAGAATTGAAGCAACATTACCAGATACTAGTAGAGGATGTAAGTGCAATAGAGGCTGGTCATATACCATTTCCAAGCTATGCTGCTGAGGAAACTACATCTTCAAATAAGGATTTCCATGGCTCTTCCAAGTCTACGACTTCAGATAAGAGATCAAATTGTAATTATGGGAGTGGATTTTCCGGGCTAGGACATGAGTCCACTACACATAGTGGTAAAGGAGGCATGTCAAGGTCATCAGAACAAGAAAGGAGAAAAGGAATTCCATGGACAGAAGAGGAGCACAGGTACTTTTCCAATTAAATTACAATATAGAATCCTTATATACTTTATGAGCTATGTGTACTAAATTTCACCAAGGTTGTCATGTTTGCCTACATGGGTATCTAACAAGTTTGTTTTTTTTTTTTCAGGTTATTTTTACTTGGTCTAGACAAGTTTGGAAAAGGAGATTGGAGAAGCATTTCAAGGAACTTTGTGATTTCTAGGACTCCCACTCAAGTGGCAAGCCATGCACAGAAGTACTTCATTAGGTTGAACTCCATGAATAGAGATAGAAGGAGGTCTAGTATCCATGACATTACAAGTGTCAACAATGGAGACGTGGTTAGTAATCATGCACCAATTACAGGCCAGCATAGCAGCACAATCCCTTCAAACACAATGGCTGTGGGACAATCGGTGAAGCATAGAGCTCAGCCTCATATACCTGCTGGTTTAGGCATGTATGGCGCACCAGTTGGGCATCCTGTGGCTGCTCCTCCAGGGCATATGGCATCTGCGGTTGGGACTCCTGTCATGCTTCCTCCTGGATCCCACCCTCATCCTCATCCTCATCCTCATCCACCTTATGTTGTTCCTCTTGCTTACCCAATGGCACCTCCAACAATGCACCAATGACAAATCTTTTTTGATTTGTAGTTAGTTTTAGTATGGACTCGAAGCAAACTTGTGTTAGGCACAAGGCCAGCTAAACTCCTTTTATGTGGAAAGTCTTACGTCTATTATGTTGAATTCTACTCAAGTGTAGTTCACGGAAAGAGTTTGATGAATCCAAAGGTACTGAGTTTATATGCAGTATAGAGTCTGTTTTAGTTTGTTTTTCCCCCTTTCCCTGTTAAGTGGTAAATGTAATGCTAAGAATTTCCTTGTGGTGTATATGAAGATATATATGTAAATTTAATTACTAAGGAACTGAAGCAAATGAACTTCTTTATGACGTTTTCATGTCTCCCCAACTTCAAGACCTTTCACCCTTTTTTAGGGTGTTAGGCATACTAATGAATAGTTTCTTGCAGCCTTAAAGTGGGAGTGGTGGAAAGATCATAGAGGAGAAAAGGAGAAATTGGTGGCTTAATGTAAACGGCTGTGTCATGTCTTCCTTTGCTATCACTTCAATCTCCATCCTCTCACTCATTGGCTTCATATTATGTCCAATATTCAGTTCAGTAAAGCCAAGTTCATCTAACGGATGCCAAACAAGAGACATGTCAATCCGTTTGCTTCCAACCTAAGCTGCCTCATTACATTAGAAATATAGTTGCTGATGTTGTACTAATTCCCCCAGGACCTGATAGAAATTACGGAGTTACTTGCTGCCCAAATATTAGAAGGTCTTCAAAATTAAGTCAGTGAATGCCTTCGGACTCACGAATGTATTATGCTTAATGTCATTGCTTGTGCAGTGCAAGACAGGTAAATAAAGCCTACGCTTGGCAGCAGGAGGTCTCCCTCTGCATATGACCTTTGCATGGCTTTCCAAGTTAAGGGTATGCCGTTGTGTGGGTAATGTATAGGTCTGGAATGAAGGATAATAAGACACCCCGCGTCCCCTTATGGCTAACACCGATTTTGTTTGTAAATGCGAGTGTGAAGTTTTATTTCTTACTTTACCATGTTTGGTAACTACTAAAAGATACATGCAAGGCAATTGGACGTCATCAATCCGTTTTCCGTTATTCGAAACCCCCCCCCCCCCCAAAAAAAAAAAAAACACACCAGAAATTAAAAACCCCAAAAAAACACAAACAAAATCAACACCAAATTTCTTTCCCACCCTTCCACCAAAGTCCCAAGAAAGGCCTTATGTCGCACAAATCTGTGATTTGCAATGTCATGCTCAGAGTAAAACAAAACTCAGGCCTAATCAAGAAGGAATATACAACATTCTAACAATTACAAGGTATTCTTGTACATCAATTCTTCAGATCCATGAGGTCAACAAAATCACTTTGATTTTACACGAAGGTGGCCGTTCAGGAAATCGTACAAGAAACTTTTTCTGCCCCATCTCCACCACATCGGCGCCAAAACTCCACGTCTCCTCTTGATATGTTTTCCTACAAAAAGTAGTATTAGTAGTAGTAATAATAATAATAGTAAAAAGGTATTCAGAAGTAAAGCTTCCCGAAATAAAATAAGGCTGTGAAAGTCAATAATTAAAAATGCAGCTCCTCACTTTTTCTTCCAAGACACTCCATTCTCCATTGTGACTGCAAATTAATAAAGATGGGTCCCAAGGAAGGCCAATAATTCATCTGAATTTTTAGGACATCCAGAACAGTTTGCAGGCCGGCTCTGGAAGGGAAGCTATTTTCCAGTTCGCATCCAGGACTCTCACCCAACAATACCTATTCCGATAGAAGCCAAACCAGAAACCAAAAATATGAAGGGGACGTTAGCTGTCATATACAATTCTCACAATATTAATGACCTCCAAATACACCCTTTATCATGAAGTGGGAGGAGGAAAAAGAGAAGGAGAGGAGAGAGAGAGAGAGAAGGGGGCGTATCACCACAAATCATAAAACAGCAAAAGAACTCACCTTGATTACTGCAGTAGCAGAAGATGATATAGAACGAAGATTATAGCTGCAACAAAATGCATTCATATCAACTTTGAGTGAAATACAGAGCTAATAATAAAATAAACAAGTGCCAAAGGCATCAGGTACGAACCCCCCCTCAAGAATAACAAGCAATTTTCCGCCAGAAAGGGCGTTCAACATGTGTGTCATCTGTGCATAGCCAGAGGGAGTAACCTGCATGCATCATTGACAAAAGTTTCAATGTAAACCTCATAGAATGCCTGATTTATTATTGTCGAATTTGGTTATTTCAATTTAAGTATATTGAATGGATTCAATCCTTAATAAAAACTAAAGCACAAGATTGTTTATAAAATAATATCAGCAAGTAAGGCAGATTAGGCTCTTTATATGGTAATTTGATGTAATTTATTGCATAGTACTACTGGCCATGAATCCATGATAGCCCAATTAAGTGATTCACAATATTTAAAAAATACTAACAAAAGATAAACGTTGAGTTAATAAAATTCTTACATCGCAACATCCTAGGGGATCACCTCTTGCAGCATCAAATCCAGCTGATATTATGGTGAAATCTGGAGCAAACTCAGAAGCTGAAAAAAAATGTCACTTATTCACTATTATTATTATTATAAGCAGAGAATATTTTATACTATAAAAGATAGCGAGGGGGTGAATAGAAGAGAAAAACAAAATGTGTTGACTTAAGTTTGATTTAGTTCATCACTTTTTCATTTGTTTTCTAAAAGCCATAGTTCAGAAATTATTAACCACTCCACCTTCCAGGAATCAAATTATATAAACTTCAATACATACTAACCTATAGGAAGGACAACTTGCTGAAATGCAAAAGTATAATCATTATCACCGACTCCTCCCCGACTCCATGGAATATTCACACAGTATCCTTCAGCACCCATACTGCCAACCTGAAAAAATGAAAATGGACTTATGACCACTTCTCAGAATTCAAACACATTAGCCAGCTATTCTCTTGTAATTCATTAAATACAATGGCCAAAAGACTAACAAAATAAAGCAAGAAAAATAATACATTAGGGCCAAATCCATGAATTTTTTAAAAATGCATAACATTTTAAAATTAAAATAAAATAAAATAAATATGCAGAGTGCAGAACAGAAAATAAAAAAGGTTAAGTGCCAAACTGAAAATCCATCTGGCCAAGGGCACATGGCAATATCAGCTGTACCATTATCAGGTCATATGTTCAATAGTAAGCATCTTGTTAGATATACAGTCAATCATGTGCAAGCTGATTTTTTTGGTAAAGTTGGTTCATAATATGATTTCAGAGCCTCTAAAATCAAGTGGTCCAAAATTCGATCCTTATTGCACCCATTTTTTTAAATAGAAGTTAAATTTTAGCATAAGGCAAGTCATAGTCCTCGCTTCATGCCCTATGAGTTCTTGCGTGTTAGATACAAAACTGTTCATGTCTTTTCATTTGAAAGCTTAAGCTTTTTCATTTGAAAGCTTAAGCTTTTGGGAGAGTTAATTCATGACACATCTCAAGGAAAGGTACATTTACTTACGCAGAACACCTTCCAAAGGTTTATGCGGGAACATCATGCTGAACTCAAAATCAATAACCAAACCCACCTACAAAACCTATAAAATCATATCTACAGCACAAAGCTAAAGACCAACCAAAGTCCCAGTTCCACTTGTTGTCAAGATTACACAAGTGACCTAATTGAATGCAATACTTTTCTTCAATGCACCTGGCTGAGTTGGCCAGCAGCAGCAGTTTAATTTGAAATTTTTTCTGCAGTCAAGTACCTCATCAGCAGCCCCAGTACCAGGATAAAACCTTCCTCCCTCATGTCTATGCAATGATATATACAAGACCTACAAAACAGATGAAACTCTTTAGCACCAGTAAAAGCATGAAATAGTTAGTGAATAGCTCTGAAAGCCACAATAAAACTTGGAATTTAAAAAGAAAAATAAATCATTCATGTGGGAAACTCAAAAAACAGGGCAAGATTAGCACATTGCTAAAAGTTCACAGAAATAAACAAGTAGAGAAAAAAACAAATAATAATAATAATAGTAACCAAACACAGCTCACCGATTTGTTTTTATCAAATATTTCCTGTGTCCCATTTCCATGATGAACGTCCTGTAATAATCACAAAGCACAATCAACTCATACTTTAATAAAATAATGAATGCCCAACATTGCCTTCGAGAAAATCAAATAATTTCACCAAGACACTATGAGTAAAGACATTACCCAATCTAAAATTAACACCTTCCTAGCCCCTGCAGCCTGAGCTGCCAATGCTGCCACTGCAGCATTGTTATGAAGGCAGAACCCCATTGCCTGTGTTACACCAGCATGATGACCAGGAGGCCTAACCTGATTTAATTGGGAACAAACATTAACTCAATAGCAAATTTTAAATTGTTTGACGTGTGATGGCAGTTATCAGCAGCAACTCAATCATCCATACCAAAGCAAATCCATTTTTGGCATGCCCAGAGACAATTGCTGATGCCAGATCAGCACATAACCCAGCTGCCAACCTAGCAGCACGTGCTGAATGCTCATTGGCATATGTGTCAGGAGTGAAATAACTGCAATCACATGAGAAGTTAACCATAATGAAAGTATTGTATCAATATAAAGCAAGGGAATTAATGCATACTAAGACTAAGGCATTTAACAATATCCACTAAAATTTTTGCCTTTTGATTAGAGGATCAGGATCAAGGAAGAAAATGGAAGGATAATAAGCGATTTGATTTGATTCATTGGCAAATAGAGACTTCTGGCTAAGTATAAAAATCACCAAGGAGGGCCAACCAGAGTACACATCTTGTATTAAAAATAATACATCTACACCACAAGGGGAAAGAAAAAGAAGGAAAAAAAATGCATTAGAGAGAAAGATAGACATAAAAATTAACATACCTAGAAATTGCCTGGCTTGTAACTTCCACAGAATCAATTTGATCCAAAGAATGAACCTTCAATTCCGATATGTAAAAGGGTTAAAATTGGATCATGTTCCAAGAGTTAATCAATTGATTTACAATTAGAAAAAAGAGAAAGGGAAAAATGGGAAACAAAACAGAAAACTAAGGACCTATTTGGAATCTGCTTCATTTCCTTTTCTAGTTTTAATTATGAAAATGCCACATTGTTTTCAATATGTTTCCTGTTTTCAGGATTTTATGAAGGAAATAGTGAAAAGAGGGAATAAAAACAAGATGCTAAATTTTCTTGTTTTCACTGTTTTCTTCACAAAATCTTGAAAACAAGAAACAGATTGAAAATATGGTGACATTTTCGTAACTAAAATTGAAAATAGGAAATGAAAACAGAAACCAAACAATCCCTAAATTTTTCCTATTAGCATAATCACAAAATATCAAAACATTATCCTTGAAAAGGCAGCTTTTCCATTAATAGCCCCACATAAATTTTTTTCCCAGAGTGTATCACTAACAAGTCTGTCCAATCATTGAACTACATTTGTCTGAGGTCCTATTGTATCCCATATATTCATCACTAAAAAAGCAATGCCATAGAAATCTGTATATAACCACATCTCCTATTCATCCAAGATATGTGGAAGTCAATTACCATAACAAGTTCTTCTCGAGTTATTTCTCTGGCAGGAATTGTAAAGCATCTTCCAGGAAATATACCTGCATGACTCAAATTTTCCAAGTTGATGCAGTTGACTGATAATACTATTAAGCATAAATTAAAAATGAAAGGAAATAAATAGTAATGTTATGTTCTAAATTTTGATTGTTACAAAAAATGGACAATGACAACAAATTTTACAATAGATAAATACCAGCTCTAGCCAGACTAGCAGCAATGGCTTGAAGACGATCTGGCCTTTCAGGGTGTGGATTTGATTTCATTTCAACCTACACATACCCAGCAACCACCAGAAAGAACACTATCACATACACAAACATGCAATTCTGAGCAAAAAGCCATACTCAAATTATTGTATGCCATAAATTAGGTGCACCAAAAGGTTATCAAAATTCATGCTAATGTGGTGAAACCATTGCAGAGTGTAGAGACCGTGGCTCAAGCAATCTTTTTCCAGGTTAGAAAAGTGAGAAGGAGGATACACAATGTGGAATAACATAAGTTACCCACCACAGGTTATAAGAAGAACCAGGCTATTTAGTACAAAAAGATTCATACAAATCATGGGCATGAATGACGTGTCACATAAAAGGTAACGCATCCTTACAACTAAAACAAAATAACAAAAATAAAAGAAAAAGAACAACCAATCACAGCCTTTCATAACAGTTTCGTATCTTTAGATTTTGTAACAGAAAGCATTTCTTTTATGAGAAGACTCACGTCGACAGTAGGTCAGAACATATGACGTAAAACAATAAGAGCCACAATTAACCTCCAATGGACCAAAAAGCCCTTACATTATACTGCCCAACTAAAACATAAGGTAAACTTATCTCCATACAAGTCATTTAAATTCCACAAAAGTAAATCATAAGAATTGAATTTAAAACTTTTCATTATACTCCAAGTGGTTCTTACAATTTGGCTAACTTAAGTGCTGAGTGCTGATTACTTCATCACAATCCGTAATCTCTTTAGCCAAATGGAATATGACCCCAAACATAGAAGTGCAAAATTTTATAAGAGTCAAGCAATATGCCTTTGTTTAGGAGGATTTATTCTCCTCTTCTCATTGTAACACCATTTTTCCTTTATCAAAGGAAAATGATATAACCTTGAATGTACATTATTAGACCATATAATAATTCATTGTATAAATTTCTAACCAATATGACCAGTTTTATATCAAATTATCAAGTTGATCTAGCTGACAAAATTTCATAAAATTTAAACAACTACATGCGATCAAGGGGCAGACATTTTCACCTTCTTCTTGAAGTCATATTTTAGATTAATTTTAATGCAATTTTTTAAAAAAATCTTAGAGTAGTGTGAAATTTCTATCCCCCTATTTAGTTGGAAAAGGCTTCACTGTTGTTGTCGTTGAATGAAATTTTTATATGCACGATATGCATAGACTATAGTCTCAAATTCAATCCAACAGTTAAGAGCAAAATGGGCAGCCTGGTGCTACAAAGCTCCCGCTATGCGCAGGGTCGAGAGAAGGGTTGGATTCAATATGTAGGTCTATAGTAGGCAGCCATACCTTGCACTTGCAAGAGGCTGATTCCGCCACTCAAATGCGTTACCTCTGGGACAAATGGCAACAACTGCAATTGTTGTACCAAGGATCCCCTTCACTTTCAATCTAATAGTTGATTTTGTAAAATGCTATTCCTACAAGGCATTAAGGCTATAAGAATTTATTCATTGTTGTAGGAATAACTTTGACACAGTGGCGTCGAGACAACAATGTAGAGGCTAAAATACTTTTGAGAACTATGGTGGATGGTAAAGAATTGCTTCAATACAACAATACCTAAGATAGTGTCAACACATTTATTGCATCTTCTCTCCATGTCTCTCTCAACCACTCATTCATTCTCTGACACGTACCAATTGCCAGCACCTTGCAATTTTTCACAAATAAAGCAGGAAGTAAGGAGCAAACCATTTTTAGACCTTATTCAAGGCCATTGGAATGCCAAACTTCTAACGTGAATCCCCTTGAGGACAAAATTTTTGAGGCGTAATTTAAATCTGATTTAATCTGCTGCAAATGTCTTATGATAATTGACATGGAGAACAAGATAGCACATAAACCTGTAGGGTACAATATATTTGTTGGTAAATCAATGTCTCAAAATGCAGATTTTCTTCCCAACAGAGAATAAAAATAAAGCCATATTTTGTCCATTCAAGAATTCTGGCTGCCACACTATAGATTTCAGATACTTGTTTAATTAGTTAAAGGTGAAACATTCATATAAGGGTGCATCCAAAAGATCATCAAGCAGGCAAAAATATTTGGACAGATAGGAGTATATTTGTCTTTCAAATCCTTTTTCCATTGTGTCCCCAACTTGAAATTCTAAGGATATCATTATGGGAAGTACCGCAAAAGAACCAGAAAGAGATGATGTAGTAAATGAGTTGACTCCATATTTTAGGTATTTCTCTTCAATACAAAATGACTTCACTACCCATCAAATTTGCTTTGTTATCAAATTAAACATATGGAGTTATATCTAAGTTAAAACCAATTTAAAAACCACAATATGTAGGAGGAAAAACGAAAAAGAAAAATATTAGAGTGGCGTAAGTAGGAAGTCAATGGAAGAGCCAGGCTACATAGAAAAAAGGAAAGAGATTAAAGTGGCATCAGTACGAAGTCAGTGTATGATTCAGGCCTTTGTGATTAGTTTGAAAAGAAGACTTTCTCCTTTACTTTTAGTTGCAACTCAATCCAAACTCTGGATTATGAGAAAAAGAAAAATTGGGTACCAAATGGAGGAATCCACTTTCTATACATACATGTAGTATAATAAAAAAAATATAACATAGTGTAATTCCTGATATTGGTATCAATGTTTTCTAAAGGTGCCAAGATACGAATTAACATTTCAAGATATCAAATGAGTGGAAATAGAAGCATTTTGGAAATGCTTCGGAATGTTCACAATTTACAGCATAAGTGGTATACTCTTGAAACCATATAAAAGCTTGCCAGAAAACAAATCATATACAAGTCTAAAAAGATTAAAAGTACATAACATGCTAATTTGAATATGCCTGAACATATTAACCAAGTTATATACTATTTGATTGTATTAAAAATGAAAAGATAATACAGCACATAATTAAAAATGATAATTAACTGGGAATAAATACTTTCGAAAGATGCTTTATCCTCAGAAAGGAAAAAACCCTACTTTGATATATTGTCTACTGAAGTCTGCCCACAAATAAACTAGCTTATAAGATTCCTGCATTATGGTGAGTACTGACATTCCTCTTCTTCAATTCAATATTTTCAAAGAGCACAAAACCAAGAAACAGAAACACTTGCATTTCATTGAAAATAAAAGGAATTTTGTATGGTTGGATATTAACCCAAATTGACAAGGGCTATATGTGCTAGTAGGCCAGTAATAAAGGATAGCATCAATTTTGAACTGTGACAAAAGGGGGAAAAAACAAGAAAAGCAGAACCATACTTCTGCATGTAACAACATTCTCTCATCAAAGCCAATTGCTGTAGAACTATTTGTTGCTGAATCCTTTGAGCCAACATCTACAAAGAAAGGATAGAACTGAAATAAACTTGGAGTTCAATATCACACTAGAGCAAGAAACCACATAACAACCATCTGAGAAGATAATATCTTAAGTATGAATCACGTAAGGATGTCCATGTTAGCAGTGCCATGTAAGCATATCCATAAATCTATGCCCAAAATTTTGATAACTGTATTTTTCTTGAATTAATGTTTTAATTAATGCTAAAAAAGGTTAGAAGACTTTAAATACAGTAGCTGCTATATTTATTATAATTTTATGTCTTCAGTTTCTTTTTATTCAAGATATCTTAACTAACTAGGCCTAGATATAGCTAACAGCTACAATATGCTACTAATTAGGGTTTCTGGCTTTCTGCCTATATAAAGGGCTTGTTACAGCTGTAAGGAATTAGTTCAGGAATTTTATAAATATGTTTCTTTTTCCTATATTCCCTATTTGTTAACCAGAAAACCAACCCACTATTGGTAGCGTATCAGATCTCCTTGTCTACTCTTTTCTCTACTTAAATTTCCAGAGTGCTACTGGTTTTAACCCTAGGCCTCCCATCCTATACCATTCCACCCCAATCTAAATGAAAAAACAAAATGCAGAGGAGCAAGCAGAGGGAGATTATAAATTTTAATGACAGTGGATAAAGTTTTAGAAATAATAGTAAAACATCCTTGGGTACGGCAGCTCAAAACGACCAGCCATTAAGGCAACCATTTGCCGAATGGGGGAAGGACAGTTTGAATAGATTCCCTCCTGAAACCATACCAAAACAGTAGAAAAAAGACATTTGGACTTGATTATAACCCTAATAGAATTATTGGCCAAACATGCATACACACCTCTTATTCCTTTTACTTTTGGCTGGATCTCAGTCAGATCCTCATCTTCTGCTAAGGGAGATGCAAAAAACCCATAGCTCAGGATTTTAGAATCTTTATGCTCCCCACATATCTGAACAATTGCACATAGAAGATAGCACTAAATTATTCACAAAATAATAATAATAATAACAAGTCATGGTAATGAAAGGATTAATACTTAATAGTTCATCACTGAATACAGACCCTTAGGTTATGATTAATAACAAGCCATAAACAATACTATTTACTCTATGAAAATATCCATAATAAGAAAACATGTCATACAATGGAAAGATAAATTACAAACATACATCACAATGAACGACGTCATCGAGGTTAACCATAGTACAATTTTTGCAGAACCATTTGACAACTTCCACGCACGTGGGCAATTGAAACGGCTCCCAGTCACTATCATCATCGTCATCCTCCTCAAACATGCCTTGGTTTAGATACATATCCTGAAAGGTTAGCTCCTTCTGCTGCCTTTTCACAGCCTAAACAACACAACCAACCACACATAACCGACTTCATGTCTTCGAAGCTACAACATACATGGAAGCAAGAGTCAGATAAATGCAATTAAGGGGTCCAGCTTGAGACTTACGGCATCAGGCTGCACATTGGGTTCAAGGCTGTGTGAGTGAGACAGTTCCTCAGTGTCTCCGAGTGCTGCATTGCTTCCATCAGAAAGCAAGTCTTGGCATCTTGCTACAAACCCTTCAGGCGGAGCTTGATCAGCTTGCTTGTGAAGACTGTTCTCAGCTTCCCCATTTGTGAGACGGTTCGTTCCAATTGCTCCAGTACCCATTTTAATTCATTCAATTACCCTAGCAGTTTAGGAGTACATTTCATCAAAGTAAGCTAAAGTCACCTCACCAGAATTGCATATCAACAACAAAGAATGGCCCTAACTCAGTAGACAATTTTTTTTCAAAAGCTTGGAATTTTTTTTCACTAATCAAATTCGATATATAACATAGAGCAAAATTCAACAAGAAAAAGTAAATGACAGAGAAAGAACTAGGTTTACCTGGGGAGGAAGCGGTTGCGAGTTGGAATGAGCTGGGAATTGGGGGAGAGAGAGGAAGAAGAAGAAGAAGAAAGAGGAACAAGTGTTAAAGATCAGATCTTTGAAAAGAAAGAAGAAAACGAGGGGAATGGGAGCACACAGAAAAATAGAGAGAGAGAGAGAGAGAGAGAGAGGGGGGGGGGGGCGGGGGTTAACAGTTACCGGTTTGGAGGAGCAGAAAGACAGGCACTCACTGTGCAAGAGTCCCCGGAGCGCGTCGTGGCTTAGGGCACTAGATGGATTTTTTTGTCTTTGATATTTTATTTTTTAATGGTCTTTTGACATTTTTCTTTTCTGGAAAAAAAAAAAAAAGAAAATGGCAAATTTTAAATTGGGTCACTCGGCAGAGGCCCCAAAAAAAACAAAGTACGAAATGTAAAATAGCTGCCAGGCTTAGAGTCGAGCCCACTCCAAGCCAAATTTTTCAGACAGCTTTTTTTGTCGTTGCAGTTAATTAATCGAGTCGTAAAATATCTGAATTTTTTTAGCCGCATAAATTATTTACGTAATTTTAAGTGAAGAATAGTGATTAGATTAAATTTATATAAAAATACTAATTGATGATTTTAAGATACGAATATCTAGTATTATAAGTAAAATTTGTTTAAAATCGCATTTTATTTTTACTATAACTAGTCATTTTTGGATGTAATATATTTAAATTTGATTATTTAAAAAATAATTAATTTTATTAAAAAAAATACAGTTCTTTTCAGTAAGCCTTCATCTACAAATTACCTTCAATATTAATTATGCTAACAATGGACTTAGCCAATGAAAGATTTTTCCAATATTTTTTAAAATTAATTAATATACACCAACAGTATAAAATAACTTTATGTTATTAGTTAATATAAATACAAGAAAATGATAAATTATGATAAATAACTACTCACCATGATAATTATCTACTATAATTTGTTACTTTCCTATAATTTTATTAAATGATAATATAAAATTATTTTTATTTTTAGAATATTAACTAGTGCCAAAGAGATTCATGATATTAAATATTAATTAAATCTCATCAAACAATAGTTTTTAGAATTTCGGTTTTGAAAATTATCATCATTTAATAACTCTATTGATTAATCTTAGCAACATGTTTATGGAAAAAGTACTGCTATATGGCAAACAAAAAGGCGAATGAACAATAAAGACATTGTGGGTAGCGTTTAGGATACTTATCATAGAATATGAATATTGAATATTCATTTAAAATTAAACTGTTAATCTAAAGCTATTTATAAATCTAATGATAGAGAATAACATAATAAGTTTAATATATTAATACATGATATTTGAATATTATAGTCTATTAAGTTGGTATTAAATAACATGTTATCAATATGAAACCTAACTTGAAACTTCTAACCCAGTGTCCATATATTGATATTTGTTTGTGTAAGGCCTACTTTTGAACTCGAAACTCAGTATCAATTAAATAGTTACAATAAAGTAATTGCCTATAACAGATAAAAAGAAAATGAATATTTAATATTTATATTTAAAGGTGAGCATTTTATAATTTACTGACATTGTGATTGATAGTTCTTTAACCTTGTTAGTCATTTAATGAAAGAGTGTTGCTAGGTACTTTGAAGTATTCTAGCACGAATGTTTATGAATAAACTAACTACCAATCACGTTCTTGCATATGAAATCAAAGTGAGTTATAAATCATGATATAATAATAGAATTTTTCTAAAATATTTTGCATTCATAAGTTTCGTATCATTTATCCTTTTTCTTTATGAAAACCGCCACTTGATTGGTAAAAAAGTAAACTATGCGTTTTTTGTGTTGTATTTGGTACACTTCTTGTACTAAAAAACATTGGTATTATGGAAATATATTGATCACACATTATATTATTAATTAATTATATCTTATTTTTATGTAATTTTTAAGTTAATTATAATAAGAGTCAAATACTTCTAATAATATGATTTTATAATTAGATGATTATAAAAAAATTAAGAAGTATCAAAGTTAATTTATTTTAATTACAATATCAAGTTATATCTATATGCCTTATGTTTGATTTGATTTAATTAAAAAGTAACATTTTTACCTAAACAAAAACATCAAGGGACTTAAAGCCAAAATAAACACTTAAAAGGAAATTAAATTTGAAAAATGATTATACTTTAATGGAGGTAAAGTGTTTTTTTTTTCTTTTATTTTTTATAAGGATTTTTCTCAGAAAGTAATTCTATTTGAAATACAATCAGACACTAAATATTATAAACTTTCTCAATTAGAATTTGAATCGTAATTAACTCCTTCCTTAAACCTAATCTCCTTTGATACATAGGTGTTTTAAGATTCAATTATATTTTTTTCAATTTTATCAAACACAACGGTAGTTAATCAATTAAATACTTTGCGTTTTTTTGGTCGTGATTAAGTTCTATTTCTAAAACAAAAAAGTATCCCATTTTCTTGTCATAAAGAAAAGACCAATCCAAATTTTCTTTGCCAAACCACGTTTTCTTTTTTGTCAACCAGACTTTTAATGGTTTTGGTCTCAACCAAAACAAGTTAAAAAAGTATAAAAGAAAAAACGGTTCCTGATTACTGGGCCAGCCCAGTCTGAGCCCAATGGTCCTCACCGATCGAACACAGCTTCCTTCACTAGCAACTCCAAACCCAATCACATAAACGGGCCGGATATTTCAAAACGGGTCGGTTATTCGAACTCCAAAGGTTCAAAACTCCAAACCCCGTGCGCAGCGTTAAACCCTCTTATCCTCACCAACCGCCGCCTGCGGCTGTTGCCTCTCTCCCTCTCCGCCACTGTCCTCAGCCGTTGCTTCTGCTCATCTGCGAATTCTAGGGTTTCGAGCAATGTTGTTGGACGAGAGCAAGTTCGACGTGCACTTCAAGCTCTGGGCGCTTCGAATACCTTGCCAGCATTGCAAAGTCGCCACTCGAATACTCAACGGGTATCCCTTCAATTCTCTCTCTCCATTTTTTATTTTTTTGGTTTTTTGTGTTTTCGTAATCGCGCGTTTTCCAAATTCTCTGTTTCTGATTCGAGGATGATGGTGATTTTGCAGTTACATGCTCGACATGCCCCGGGTTAAACCCATCACTGGGGACGCAACGTCTAACAAAAACCGTTACCTTATTCTCTCCGAGAAAGTTCAGAACCAAGGTATGGGTCTGTTCTTTCTTTTAGAATAATTGATTTTTATTTTTATAATGAATCATTAATTATTTACATTAATTGACGTTGGGGATTTTGTAATGCGGTCCAAGTTTATGTTCCATCAAAGTGGTTATAATTGTCATCATCTGTTTGTTGTTAGGTTTTAGCTTATTTTACATTGTTTTATTATGAATTTTGGATGAAGGCAGCATAGTAGGCTTTAACTTCTTATTCTGGAGAATAATGGGCTCTACCTGATATTTATAGTTTCAGTGAACGTTCTTACCAATGATCTGATTTGGATCTGGGGCAGATTTATCTGACATTCCAAAGGAAAAGCTTGATGAGCTTAAGCGCTTGTGCGAGATTGAAGTTCTGCCCTATTCGTTGACATTAGGGTATTCGTACTGGAGTGCAGGTGAGTGGATGTTTTCTTGAAGCATGCTGCACAGGCCACCTTTTTACACAATCTCTGGATGTTGACTTGCCAACTATCTAGTTGATGGCATAGAGTTTGAAAAAGTCTCTCCACAATTACCACTTTGATAAATTAAACATTTTAAATTTATGAACTTTCAATTCTGTGTCAACTGTCAACTGGGTACCAAATTGACGTGGACCAATTCTTTCCTTTTCGATTTGATATGTGGCAGAACTTGTAACTGTTTTATCATTTTTCCTATGTGATGTTTTCGCATTGCGTAAGCATTAGATTGAAATATTAATGTGTCAGTTCACTTAGCAGTACTCCTTTTGTAATGATTCAATTGTTTCATATATTATGCTTTCTTCCTTCCTGCTAATTTTTGCGACTGCTTGACAAATTTCTGTGTTGATAGATCATGTGCTGAAGCAGATACTGCCTCATGGCGCTGAGGTGCCCTCGTCTTTTGAAACAATAGTTAAGTATTTAATTGTTTTGTCTGAGATCTGGCTTGTAATACTGATTCTGGATTCTATTGACTTTTTTTTATTTCAGCTTTTCCAATTTTTGTATCTGCTTTTGAAATGAGCTCAATGCATATGTTTTATTAGTTAGTTCTTGAATATTGGTTCTGTCAGAGTGGGGTTGTAAACTCTTCAATTTTGCTAGTTGGTCAGTCACTAATGGTAAACTAACATTTGTCTGGCTAATGCAGGTCAAATTGCTCATTTAAACCTACATGATGAATTACTTCCCTACAAAGATGTTATTGCGAAGGTTATATATGATGTATGTATGGCTACGTCTGACTTTAGTTTTAACTTTTATTTTTCAGTTTCTTGTCGATTTACTGCTACTACATGCACTAGTCACGCTAAATTGTTAGATATGAAGATCTGATGTTTGTGTCTGTCCTTTTTGTTTGCTTCTGGAATAATTTTTATTAGACCATCTGCTGTTTGTGTATACAAACATAATGATTGCTGCAGTATCAAATTTGTCAAATTGACCTTGCTTACTTTGTTTGTAAATTGGGCTTTAACATGTCTGATCCATTTGATCATGCTGCTGCCTTATTTCCTTACTGCTTTACTGGTCTTCAGATCTCCATGTTGGTTCATGTGTGTTTGAACCAAACTGAATGATCTTATTGTACTGACAATAGGATACGACAGTGTCTGTGTTTATGTTTGAACAACGTGCCCTTTGCTATGTAGATGTTCATTCAATGATTCATCCACAAACTTAATCTTTATACTATCAAACATATTGTTTTATACATGTTCCTCCTATTATTTTCACATTTTAACTATTTATGCAGAAAAACTATCCAAGAATCAAAACTGTTGTTAATAAAGTGGGAACCATTACAAATGAATTTCGCGTGCCAGAGTTTGAAGTTTTAGCAGGGGAACATGATATGATTACAGAAGTGAAGCAATATGGTGCCACTTTTAGGCTTGATTACAGTTTGGTTTATTGGAATTCCAGATTGGAACATGAACATAGAAGGTTGATTTCACTGTTCCAAGCTGGAGAGATCATCTGTGATATGTTTGCTGGTATAGGTCCTTTTGCCATTCCCGCAGCACAAAAAGGATGTATAGTCTACGCAAATGATTTGAATCCGGATAGCATTCACTATCTGAGGATTAATGCCAAAGTCAACAAGGTGGATGATCGTATTCATGCATACAACATGGATGCTAGAAAATTCATCTCCCAGCTGATGGAAGCGTCAAATTCTGAGATTAAATTAGAATATAATGTTCCTATTTTGAATACATGTCAGTCATGCAACATACAAGACAGTGCTGAATCGAATTCAGAAAATGGGTTGCCAACTGGTAATATCTTTACGGCGTATACCTGCATGTGTCTATGTGATGTGTGGACATGTTACTTAATACCACTATTTCTCTTGCAGTCGATAGAAAAGATAGAGGAGACGGTGTTAACAGTAGTGTAGAGGATGCACAACATCCAGAAAGGCATGCTGGTACATCTGCAATTGCTGCTAAGAGGTCTTCTAGTAGTTCTCATGAAGGTATTCTCAACATGTTGTAACACATCAGGCTGCCACTAGATGCAGCTTCTTTTAGTTTGTCAAAGTATTTCTCCAATTTCAATTCTGCATTCAAAGACCTTAAACCTTCTTGTTGAACAACTCCTTCTTCCTGAGAAAACAATTAGAGCATTGACAACAATAATATGTCAGGTTGAAACTAAAACCTACGGATGTTGTTTTTATCTGATAGAGAATGGAAAAGCTCATGGCGCTGGTATCCTTGAAGGTGGTGGGAAAAAAGGAACTTCAAACAAGAGAATGAGAAGCTCTGAGATCTCTGACACAAAAACTTGGGAACATGTTGACCACGTAATAATGAACCTACCAGCATCTGCTGTTCAGTTTCTAGGTACAAATAGTATGATGCCATTTGATGTGATGTGACTAATTTCTTTAACTAACTGTTCGTCTATTTTTCCTTTAGGTGAGACAATTATTGTCTTCATCTACTGGGAGTATAATAATATGCCCTTTGCTTAGCATATTAAACTGCAGGCAGTTTCTCCTTCCTCCCCCCTCCCCCACGTTGTTGGGCAACTCTGCCGGTTGTACTGTGTAATTTGGATTGATATAGATTGTGACGTGATTTGTATGTTTTCTAGATCTAACATTTTCCTCAGTGAACTAGCCATTGTAATCTAAACCAAGAGTCCAAGACTCATTCTCGACCTTATCTTTTTAGCAATTTGTTTATTGTGTGGCTGTGACCTGGTTGAATGTTATGCATATTATTTTACTAGACTCCTTTTTAATAACTACGTAAGATTTATAGGCAGATATCTGACTAGAAAAATGCCCTGCCAGATGCGTTCAGGGGATTAATCCAGAGGAAATATTGGAAAGGAAATCTACCATGGATCCACTGCTATTGCTTCATTAGGGCAACTGAAACTCCTGAGACTATAATAGCTGTGAGTTCCTTCTGCCAAATGCTAATGGTGTTTCCCATTTTCTTTTTCCTATGTTTCGTAAGAGTATCAATGACTTCACTGATTTACGGTATTTATAATGTTCTGCCCATTCTGATGGCTTGGGTACCTGGTTTTGTAAGATAGTTGGATATGGACACTAATCAAATATATTTGCTTAATTTGTTTAGACAGTTAATTGAAAATAATTTTGCAGGAGGCAGAATCTGCTTTGAATGCCCGTATACAAGATCCAATATTTCATAGGGTTAGGGATGTGGCTCCAAACAAGGTATCAGTATTCAGTATTACAGATCACTTCCGTAACTTCTATTATTCTTCTATTTGATTCGTAGTTGGAGAACATGTAAAATATCTGTACTCGTGGGTCATGCTTTCTATTTACTGTGCAGGCAATGTTTTGTTTAAGCTTCAGGTTGCCAGGAGCATGCTTTAGTGAAGATGATCAATAACAGTCTCTTATTGATGCTGCTGAAGAGATATTAGCTTTGAATGCTTTACTGCTCTAGTTTTCAGGGTTTAACTGGGCCATGCCTATGGATGGATGGATTCAATGCCATGCTCTCTCTGACTCAAAAACAAGCATAGTGAAAAGTGAAAAATCAACAAAAAGAATAGGCCATGTTCCTTGAAGCTCTAGGGGGTTGTTCATTCTTCTTGATATGTGTTGTCTTGTGTTCAAAGCAAGAAGTGCGCAGTTCACTTTAGAGCTGCGTTTGCCACTTCTTTCCTCCTTTGAGAGGTTATTTGGGGTGGGGTAGATAGGCGTGTTAGATATAAGTTAACTGAAATATCTGAATTATTGGTGTTTTTTTCTTTTACTCAAAAGGAATTATTAAGATAAAAAGAATCTATCAAATATAATTAACAGATTTAATTTTTATGTATTAACAATATAAATTAATTTTATACTATTGATTAGTAGAATTTGAGTAAAATGATAAATCATTATAAGTAGTTATTTATTATAATTAGGTATTTTTCTCAAATACTATTGACCGCTAATGTAAAGTAATTTTAATATGAAAACTAAATTGTATAATTAGAAAAAAAAATTCTCAACTTATCTTAGCCACTACCATGATAAAAAAGACGAGTACGGGAGTATGATCTCATAAGCTTTCTTTCGGCAGAGAGAAATATATATTATTACTAAATATTACAGTCATAGATATGAATACGTTTTGCAAATGCAAGGATTAGATCTTGAACCAGGTCAGACGTAATCCTCAAAATTGGTGGTTTTGATTGGTTTAGCTAAAAATGTAAAGTAATAAAAAGAAAAGGGAAAAAAGGCGACGGGACAAGTGGACTAGTTAATACTTGGTTTATCTGATTGTGTTTGTTAATCAAAAGATCCAATCCTGAAGTTAATGCCTGCTTTGCAAACAATCGTTGATTCGTTAATCGTTGCAATTGAGAAAATGCTTAGTAGGAAAGAAGTTAATAACCCAATGAAACAAATTCTTAGCTTTGGAACCTAGCTGTGTCGTATCCATGAAGAAGTGCATTGAAGCATATTTTAATTTTTATCTACTTTTAGCAAAAACGGTTTTACATTTTTTATTAATTTTGATATATTATTAGTTTAATATATTTTATGTTGTCAATCAATCATAGATTATTATGTGTATAACTTTTAAAACAATTATTGCTAGAATTAAATATTTTTAATAATATGATAATATATTATTGAATGATTGTATAAAAAAATTTTTATAATAATAATATATTAACAAAAAATTTTTTATATTTTTATTAATATTTAATTTTGATACATTAACAATATAAAATTTTTTTATATAGCTATTCAAAACCTTTTAAATATATGACTTTTTAAGTTGTGAATATAAAAGTTAAATATATAAGCTAATATGCCAATATATAATTGGATAATAATATAAAAAAATTTGGTTATACTAACAATAATTTATTCATCATTTAGTCTTAATAATATTAAGTCACTGCCAGAGTGACCAAAAAAGAATTACAGTTTTATTAACAAGTGTCCTAAGAACACCGGTTAGGAATTTTAAAAAAGGAAAATTTTTAAATTTTTACTATTTTTGATGCATTGAAAGGTTGAACTTTTTACTTATCTAATACAAACTTTCCTTTTTTGAATCGTTAACCAGTGCTAAACCTAAAGAATTAATATACCATTATCAAAATTTATAGTTGTAATCTTGTACGCCATTATTATTCAATGCCGCAGGCCCTAAAAACACTTGTCCCATCTGTCATCTCTCAGGATGGATAGGCGATTGGGAAACTGGTAATACCTCATGTGAGGATAACACTCCCCGCTGAGATACTATATAATTTTCTATATCGGGAAACGCTTCTTATGCAATGCAAAATGGTGCCCTTCCATTAAAGTTCTGCTTTGTGAAAAGGGATATTCACACGGGAAAGCAAGACAGGATAATTAGATAAACTAGAGTACACGTAAATTTAAGGTGGAAAGTTAGCGATTTGACGACCCTGTCCCTCTTCTATTCTGGTCAATTACTAGTCAATGCGTTTTCTGCGACCAAAGTTTCTTGTGTCCCCATTTTGCATGCGTTTATTTTACAAGCTCCCACTTTGAAAGCATTGAATTGGACAGCCAAAAAACAAATAGAAGTCCTTTTAGGCACTTGAGCATTAGGGAGGATAAGAGACTGCTGCTTTCAAATTGATATGTTATGCTTCTTTTATTATAAGATGAAACAAAGTGAATTGAATTTTTAAACTTATCTTAATTATTTAAATTTCTTACTACCGACTAACTTGATAACTGTTCCTTTATTAGGTGGTGTAGAGACTAAGTTGCGTACACCGTGACTAATTCTATTTACCTGCATTAAGATTAGAAGATTCACAAAAGAAATCGTTGTGATCCAAGAAAATAACAACACCACGTAAAACAACTACTATTTGAGAATTTATGTCACCTCAACTTTGCAACAGAATAGTGTCTCGTTAGAGTGCATTTAATTTGTCACTTAATACAAACTTACGGCCTAAATACCCTGTGATGTGTAGCATTTCGTATGCATGCTGGTGAGAGACACTTGATTGGCCTTACAAAAACTCCTTTTACTATTATTTTTATTATTATTATTATTATTAATATGATATACGAGAGCTTAACACTAATGCAGCACATGCTGGCATTGCCTGGCATTATAACTGAATTAAGTAACGAATCTTTGTTCCATTTGCTGCTTTTTATTTTCTTGTAATAAATTCAATTCTTAGTCCTTGTTTTACCTTCTCTATGAAGGCACTGAAAAACACACACACACTCTCAGAAAGAAAGCTTTTCCTGCGCCTATAAACACGGGTACCAAGGATTATACCTTCCCCCTTCTTTTCCTTCCCTTTCATTGACTCCCATTTGTTTGGTCTCTTTTCTGTCATTATTCTTGAATCTTTGCTGGTTCCGAGGCAGTGACCTGAAAATAGAAAAGAAAGCCAAAAAAAAAAAATGGCACAAGAAAAGGCACTCAGTGTTTGGTACCTAGTGGCAATATTCCTCCTTGTACTCTCAACTATGCCCTCGTGTGGTTCTGTTGGGGTGAACTGGGGAACTATGGCAACTCACCAGCTTCCACCAGAGAAGGTGGTTAAGATGCTTCAAGAAAACGGGTTTAATAAGCTGAAGCTGTTTGATGCTGAAGAGTGGATCATGGCTGCTCTGATGGGGACTGATATTGAGGTGATGCTCGCAGTGCCCAACAACATGTTGGAGGAGATGAGTAAGAATCCAAAGATTGCAGATTCTTGGGTTGATGAAAATGTCACCGGTTACTTGTACACTGGTGGAGTAAATATCAAGTTAAGTAGTTGTTTGAGTATGTTCTATATTCATGACCACAGTGTTGGTGTCTTTTATTACTTGCAGATAGTTTGTATAGCTCTACGAAGTTTCTACTATTTTTCTCATTTGTGTTCTTTTCTCCCTATCTCCAATTATGTCTTGCTGATTTGTTTTTCACTTATTCTTTTCTTTTATTCAAGGTGCTCCTAGCTTATCTTTCGCTTTTCTTGGTCAAATTCTTGATATTACCACCCCAAACGTTTCATGCAAGTCATTATTACCACCATGTAGCAATGGATTTTTATGTTCAGATTTCCAGAGGCTGGAAAAGTTGATACCATAGTTCTTCGAAGGCATATTCTGGCTTTTTTTGCATCCATTTAGCTTCTTGAAGTATATAATGAGACTAGTTTTCAAAAAACGTCGATAAATCAGAAGTCTGGTGAAAATATCATCACCGAAACGTCATTTGGAAGTCTTAGTTTCAGTCAAATGGGGATGGATAAGCCTTCTGGCTGATTTTGGTGCTTCAATTAAGGGGTTTAAATAACACTCTTTCTTCTATTGAACTTTATGTTCTTTTTATCACATATAAGCTTCTGTTGCAATATATGTTTAAAGCCATATTTTTAACTCTATTCTTGCATGCCAATTTGCAGGTATATTGCGGTGGGGAATGAGCCTTTCCTTAAGGAGTATAATGGCACCTATCTACAGTCAACTCTGCCAGCTCTTAAGAATATACAAACATCTCTCGATAATGCAGGCCTGGCTTCAAGGGTCAAAGTCACTGTTCCTTTCAATGCTGACATTTACTACTCCCCAGAATCAAATCCAGTGCCATCAGCCGGTGACTTCAGGCCTGATGTAAGAGACCTCACGATTGAAATAATCCAGTTCTTATATTCAAACAACGCACCTTTCACTGTCAATATCTACCCCTTCCTTAGTCTTTATGGAAATGATCATTTCCCATTTGATTATGCATTTTTCGATGGAAATAACAAGCCTCTTAAAGATGGTAATTCACTTTACACCAACGTGTTCGATGCGAATCTCGACACGCTTCTCTGGGCTTTAGAGAAGGCAGGATATCCAGACGTGCATGTCATAGTTGGGGAAGTTGGGTGGCCAACTGACGGTGACAAGAATGCTAATGTCCAAAATGCCAAAAGGTTCAACATGGGTTTGCTTAAACATGCCTCGAGTGGAAATGGTACCCCAAAAAGGAAGGGCAAAATTGACATTTACCTATTCAGCCTAATTGATGAGAATGCTAAGAGTATTGCCCCTGGCAACTTTGAGAGGCACTGGGGAATCTTTGAGTTTGATGGCAAGCCAAAGTACCAGTTAGACTTGACAGGTCTCCGTGAGGATAAGGGTCTGGTCCCTGTGGAGGGTGTGAAGTACATGGAAAAGCAGTGGTGTATCTTGGATCCAGATGCTGTTGACTTGAACTACTTGCCTGATAGCATTGACTATGCTTGCAGCCTATCAGATTGCACTGCTTTGGGATATGGCTCTTCTTGTAATGGTCTAAACCTCCAAGGGAATGCTTCTTATGCCTTCAATATTTACTATCAAGTGCATAACCAGAGAGATTGGGACTGTGATTTCTCTGGCTTGGCTATCATAACAGATGAGGATCCATCAGAAGAGGGTTGCCAGTTCCCAGTGATGATTGCTCATGGTTCTTCTTTGATGCTGCATGGAGGGCTTGCCGACATCCTAAAGAAAGCTTTCTTTATATATATTTTTGTTATACTTTTTTTGCTTTAGCTGACAGATTTATGTGGTGATGGAGCACTAAATGAAATGTATTCTGGCAGAATTTTTTTAGCAGCTGCTTGTAAGCGTATAAATTTCTTTTATGAGCATGTTGTTGAAGAATTCTGGGATACTGTATAGTTTCGGACACTTTCCTCTCGCTTTTCATTTTTTAGCATGAAAAACTTATATTTAAATCTCCACTTCACTAAGCTAGGTGAGCTAATCAAGAGGCTTTATGGCACATAAAGTATAGATGTGTGATCATGCTGGCAGCATGTGTAATGTGCCGAGTCTAACTGACACAAGATAACTAACAAACCAAATCATGTAGTCTAAAAAGGTGGCCTGAGTTATCATAGTGGCTTTTCGGGGTTCCCAACGGCTCAGATTACTTTATAGCACCTGAAGCCCAGCTAGCTCAAAACAATTGTCAGATCAAATCATGTGGCCCAAAAACAAATCTGAATGTTCAGCTCTCATATGGTTTAGGTCTTGAGATATGAGTGTCACTGCTTTAAGCCTAGTCAGAGTGATGCATTCGATTGTTCATCTAGTCAGAGTTATGCTTACGATTGCCTACTATATAGAATTGTGAGCATTTTAACGTAGCTTTGTGTCATCGAGATGAAAAACTTTTGCTGTATTAAGTTAAATTCCTGTGGCGACATCTCCGGTACATCTCCAATTTTACTAGTCCTGAGAAATGATTTTTATGTATATTATTTTTTGATATTTTTAGACACTTTTTTTTAATTTTTTTTTTCTTTTCATTTGCTTTGTCACTTTTTTCTTTCTTTCAAATTTTTTTTTTTGAAAATTATGAGTAAATATTTAGATATTCAAATTAAAATATGATATAAATAATACTCCTCTTTTGTCCTCCCACGGTTCATGCTTTGCAGCAATGGCTATGAAGATTGTGTTCTTTCCATTATAAACATTTGAAATCATTATACACAATTTCTTGTATGTACAAAGTGATCTAACCTAGGAAACTGCTATGGGTCCATATAAGTGCTGTTACATACATGGCATATGTACACTGTTGGAGACACCGAAATTCAAATGCACTTAAATTTTTCTTTTAAAATTTTTTATTTTATCTATTTCTTACATCTTATACTTCCATGGTGTCTAGACAATATCAAAACAAATATGTATACATAATATTTCACTATAAGTAATAGCAAACCCCCAAATGGATAGACCTAATGGTTGGTGTGCACGTGCAAGTAACATTTTTTTTTTTGGATGAAAAACAAAACATTAACCTTGAATTAAATGCAAAAAGATAATTTTTAACCAAAGTTTAATGCAATAACAAATGAGTTACAATCTTAAGGAATTAAAGAATAAAATCCAAACTCTAAGAAAGATAATTATTAAAAAAATACAAAAAATAACTGATAATATAATGAAAAGAAAGCTATTTTCAAACCAAATGGGAAAATGCAGGTGACGCAGTAGTGCAGTTAATTGGATTTATTGCCTGACAAATGCACCGGGGAGCCGCCAGCAATGATCGTGTTCGATCCTCGGGGTCTGAGACCCAAAGAAGCTCCAACCACCCCCCACCCCCCCCCCAAAAAACAAAATGACCAAAAAAAAAAGGATCGTTTTCAACCAAATGACAAAAAAAAAAGGGACTCATTGCCTTACAAATGCACCAGGGAGCATCCAGCAAGGATCGTGTTCGATCCTCGGGTCCGAGACCCCAAGAAGCTCCAACGACCAACCTTCCCCCACCCCCAAATGACAAAAAAAAAAAAAAAGGGTATATATATATATATATATATATGAAATTATTTTTAAATTTTATATTATCAATTAATAATAATTTAAAGAAATGCTAAAATTATGATTAATTTCTCATCATAATTGATGATAATTTAGTATGATTTGATATTTTTTTACATTTTTATTGATTTTTTTTTACATTATCAATATACAAATTAAACTATATATATATATATATATATATATATATATATATATATATATATATATATATATATATCAGGTATAAAACTTTTTGTTTACCAGACTCTATAATATGACGAATAACAAAAATGTATTCGTACCATAATTTGAGTACACGCTACACACATAAAGAGTACTCTCATAAGATTATGCATCAAGTTTAAATTTCACTCTGCACATTCCCAATTAAAACATATGCAGTTTCAAACTACTTCTGTCCCCAAAAATACCCATAACCGCAGTGAACCAATATTATTATTTTATTTTAGATTAAAAATAGTGAATTTTTGTGAGCGGTGCCGGCGGTGCAATATCATGTCAGTGGCTGAATAGTAAATATCCCTGAAGCTGAGGAGAAGACAACGGTAACGTACGGGTGGGGCACCTTAATTCAAAAAAAATAAAAAATAAAAATGAAAACGATATAGTGAACAGCAAAGTCCTAGTCGCAAGCATTTTGAATTCAAATCATAATGTAACGGACGAAAAATCACCTGTATACATCCCTCACTCGCACACACTCCTCCTTCCACCAACTTCTTCACCTTCACACACACACACACACACACACACACACACACACACAGAGTTCAATCATTCAATGGCTTCCCTAAACCCAGGAATCCTTCTGAAGCTCCTTCAGGCCATGAACTCCAACACCCGCGTCACCGGCGACCACCGCTCCGCCCTCCTCCAGGTCATCGGCATCGTCCCGGCCCTCGCCGGCCAGGACCTCTGGTCCTCCCGGGGCTTCTACCTGCAGCTCTCCGATTCCCTCAACTCCACCTACGTCCAACTACCTGACCCTGACACCGACCTCATCCTCTCCAACCGCCTCCACCTTGGCCAGTTCGTCTACGTCGACCGCCTCCTCTTCGACTCCCCCCTCCCCTCCGTCTCCGGCCTCCGCCCCCTCCCCGGCCGCCACCCCTTCGTCGGCACCCCGGAGCCTCTCGTCGCTCGCATCTCCCCGTCCACCCGCGACTTCCTTATCCAACCCGTTTCCGATTCGGATCTCGCAGCTGATCCGCTCGCGCTGTACCTCTCCGGCGGGAAGAAGGTCGCCGACGAGGTGAGAAACGATAATAATGGCAATAAGGAGAGTTTACCGGTGGAGAAGGAAGCTAGGGTTTCGGCCAGGCAGCCTCTTGCCCCGCGGGATAATTTGCCGGCGAGTAGGTTCTCGTCGCCGGCGACGGCGAAGAGGTCGCAGTCGGTTGGGAAGAAGAATAATTCGGTTGGTTCTGCGGCGGCGGAGAGGGATCCTTCGCCGGCGGGGAAGGTGAAGCGTTCGGCGTCACCGGTGCCGTCGAAGTGCGTGGTTCCGAGCTTGGTTTCGGCGCGTGAGGAGAATCGGAGGGCGGCGAGGGAGCCGGCGATTGTCGTACCGTCGAGGTACCGGAATCCGTCTCCGACGGGGAGGAAGCAGCCGTCGCCTAATCCGAGGAGGGCGTCGCTGTCTCCCGGGAGGAGGTTGTCGGGGGGATTGAAGTTCTCGCCGGCGGTGGCGGATTCTTCCGGGAAGAAGAAGATGGCCACCGTGGCGGCTGGGATCTCGAAGGTGTCGGAGGCGCTGGTTGGATCTGCGAAGGGAAGTGGTGGGAGGAAGAGCTGGGATGAACAACCGGGTGTAGCGGCTGCAACAACACCTATTGTTGAGGTTGAACAACCCAAAGAGAAGGGTGTGTCCAAGAATAAGGTTGATCCACAAGCAATTTTGCGGACTCAGGTAAACATTTGAATACCAAAGGACTAAACTTTGGATGTAGATGAATCAAATTCGCAGTAGATAGCTTATGATTTTGAGTTACGCAGAGTGGAAAATGGATTGGATATGTTGCATTTATTTTCTGAAATACTAGCGAGCCATAAAATTTGTTCAGATAATGTGACATGTTTATTGATTCTAAGATGAACGCGTGAGTTATACTTCATTTTATTTTATCTAACAACTACTATGATTTGTGTCAATAATTTTGGCAATGTTTGTTGTTCTTCTACCTTTTTTTTTCCCTCAATGTGTGTGTGTTTGTTAGCTTAACTTGATAGTGGGGTTATTTTCTCAGGCTGCAATGTCAAGGAGGTTAAGTGATGTGAATGGTCAGAAACCTGGTAGTAATGATTCTTCGACCAATGAGAAGACCAAAGCTGGTTCTCCTGAGAGTGGTGTGGGCAAAGAGAAGTCCAATTTTGCTGCTTTGGGCATCACCATTCATGAGAAGAAATGGACTGATGGGAGTGTTCCATTCGATGCAGCGTCCGCGAAACTTGCAAGGCTTGGAAAGGTATCAATTTTGGAAACTTTGTAGTGTGGTGAACAGCTATATGAAAAATAAAGGAGCGAGCTTTTGCATGTCTGTAATTTGCACTACAAGTTTTAGCATCATCCAAATCATTGATCTAAGAAAGGGATAGGTTGATTCCTGATATATGTGATTCCTAGGACCATGAAAAAATCAATATTCAATAGTGATTGCTTTGCTTTCAATTTGGTCATTTGTTGACTAGCTTTAATTTGTAGACTAAATTGAATCTCTTCTTATCAACTAAATTCAGGAAGCAATGCAAAGGAAGGCTCTCGCTTCTTCAGCTGCTGCTGAAGCACTAGAGGAGGCCAATGCTACTGAATGTATTATAAGAAATTTAAGGTAACGATCCCTGCTTCCCTTTCTTTCATACCCTGAAAGTATATGCATAAAATGAGACACTTGCACCCGAATTTTATGTTAGGAATTAGGAAAGAGTGTATCCTATTCCGAATTTTCGAATTCTATAGGTAGTTTTTAATTTTTAAACCTTCAATAGGAAAGTCTATTTTCTAATAAAGGGTGTCAAAATTTCATAACTTAACTATTTTAGTTAACATGTTTTCCTTCTTCGTTAATTGCTGACAAGAATATTCCTTCTGCCTACCTCAGCATGTTTTCGGACCTCTGCACAGTATGTCAGGCCAGAAATCCTTTGCCGACCATAGACCGATTTTTCGCAATCTATGACGATGTTCTAAGAACAACTGCAATAGCTGAATCTGTTGCCAAAAGTCATAATTCTCAGACACCTGAAGACAGCATTCCAACAGAGCAGTCAAAGTCACTTTCTCTGTGGGTTGAAGCTGCCTTGGCCACTGATCTTCAGATAGTGTCCCTTCTTACTGGCACTGGCGTTGACCCCCCATCAACAGTGCCGAAAAGCTTGTCAAAACGGCACTCTCTTGGTGCAGCTAAGAACAATCTGAAGGTTTCTTCATCACCACAATCCAGTCTCAGTGCTGGTGTGTGGACAAGAGGTAGTGGAATGAAAGAGACGGTAGAGCTTGGAACAAACTTGCTGTCTGAGATGCAAATGTGGTTTCTACGCTTTGTTGAGGAGTCCCTTGATGCAGGGTTTAAAGTGTTTGGGGAGTGTAGTGCTGATGGGAAGAAACCATTGCCTCTGGATGGTGGCTCCATTGCTGTTGTGTTGTCACATTTGAAGCGTGTAAATGCATGGCTGGACCGGGTGGTTTCCAAGGAGAATGACTCATTGACTGAAAAGATTGAAAAATTGAAGAGAAAGATCTACGGCTTTGTTATTCAGCATGTAGGAACAACGTTCGATAACTCCTCCTCTTCCCCTGCCTCATCCTGATTCTGTTTTTATCTTCTTCTTTTTTCGTTTTTTTGGGAGGGGGAGGGGGGTTTAAAAATTTAACTCTCTGTTTGGATGTTGAAACTGATGAAAGGAAGATGCTGCTTCTGTCATAAGAGAGATTGCTTTACATGCGTAAGAAAATGATTATTGTTTCATTGTATTTGTAAATTTGAGTGCAGTAGATTATCAAAATTGTTATTATCTCAAAAGAAAATGATATTCTTAATTGGTCATTACCAAGAGAGATGCAAGATCTCTAGTGTATCAGTGCTTTGGTGCTCATCAACAACGAGAGTCGAGTACATGACCTTAGACATGTTGATTTGTTTAACAAGCAGCGGATTAACGTGCATCGGTTAGAATTAAATATTTTATAAATTTATTTAAATATGAATTTATGAGTTATTGACTTTGTTTCATTTAACCGGCGGGGTTAAGTGGAATTGAGACATACTGAGTCGTAGGTCATTAAATATATATTCAATTATAACAAATATTTTACCATATTTTTCCTAGCAAACTTTTGTAATAAGCTAGCAGCCCAAATAACAAAAAGGGTATTACCCAAAAACTGCAAGTGATTGGAAAAAAAATCAAAAAGAAAATGGCATTCGAGAAGGGGAGGCCCCATGATGATCTATTTCCCTGTCTTGCTTCTATAGACTGTGAAATGGTTAGCCTCACCGTTGCACTACGGGTGAAAGTAAATTAGGTAGCCCGTTGGTAGTTTATGGCTTGCTCGACATGACTTATCTTGATTTATTTAGTAAATAAATTAGGATAAATTTTTTCAAAAGTTTATTTGATTAAAAAGGTCAAGCTTTAAGTTTTTAAAAATGTTATTTATTTAAATAATATATTATATATTATTATTATCATTATTGGTAATTTACGTGTAATAGCACGTAAAAAAATTACCTGTAATATATTTTTCATTTAATTTAAAATGTTAAAAGCCTAAACTATTTTCTTATTTAAAAGTATAGCCTCATTAGCCTATTTATAAGTCTGTTGATATATTTACAAAAGGTATCTTTTAACTTATTTAAAAGCCCGTTATCCTATTTTATGACAGGTATATTGGCCCAAACATTTTGATTTATTTAAAAGTTTAATTTAGATAGACTCTTTAGGTTGGATCAAAACTTTATAAAAGCCAAACCATACCTTTATAAATGAGTTGTATAAGGTAAACATGTCAAACTTGTTTAAGGTAAGGCTTGTCCTAATCCATTTTCATCTACATTTGTCAGTAGGGATAAAAAGAGATTAATGACTTATTTTTTGCCTACGACCTAATTTACATTAGGCTTGCCCGACCTAATTTATTTAGTACAAAAAGGTTAAGCTAATGCTCTTTTATAATTATAAAAAGATATACATTGATTAATAATTAAAAGTAAAAATCTGTATATGATAGAAAGTTTGTACCATAGAAATTGATCTTAACTAGCTAAATCTACAATTACAATCAATGAAAGACTAAAACACTTTAAACAACAAAGCATTAGAATTTGGGCGATTTCACATTACACAAAGCAGAAAACATGATAGCACTAGTGAACTCGTTATATCTCTAATCTTGATTCTAATGCAACTCCAAACACAGGTTATATGGTAATTGTGGAAGGTACTTGATGTGCTTAAGATAGTAATTAAAACATCACACCCATTGACTTCACAAATCAAAGCATTGAACAAGAGGCAACGCGCACTCAATTTTGCAGTGACGAAAAACATAACCTTTTATATTAAATCACAACCACATGGATGGTATTTCACATGAGATGAACTAGCATGGATTAGCATTCTTTTTATATATGTGAATAGCAACTTAAAAATGTTTTGAGTCGGGCTGAATCATAAGCATTTCTAAATGCACCACTGCACTAAGGATTTAATATATTTGTGGTATTTATTTATTTTATAATTAGATATGACACTTATTTGATGTAATTTATATACGAGCTCAATACAAGATATAATTTGAATTTGATTTTTTTATAGTGTAAGGTGTATTTTAAAGGATAAAGTATACAATTTCAATTGTTGGTGAGCAAATCAGTGACAAATTAACACTCATATATGACTCGTTTATGCTAGCATTTGTATTTTATAAATTTTCAAACTGTTATTTTTTTTTATTAATGATTAAAATAATGTATTTTGCCTTCTAAAATACACCCACACTTTAGAAAAATCAAATTTGTAGAATTCATGTCACCTAACAACTCTTATAAATTGGCATATGACTAGTGTGGAAGCACAATTTTTTTAAAAGAAAATTTGAAAGATATAATATAACATACAGTCTTTTTTTAATAAAAAAGTTTCCATAGAAGACTAATATAATTTGTTTATGAGTGATGTTACAAATAAAGAAAAAAAATGTAAGAATATCTGACAGAAAACAAAAGTGGTTGTTGGAACAAACAAGATATAATATGACCTATTTACTTATCTAAAAGTGAAAAAAAAAAACGTAATTCATTAAATGACTTTAAAGTGTATTTATTGTTCATTTATAGGAAAAAAAAATTAAGCATCTTTATATCTCTCATCATTAATATACGATAATTAATGATACTTATGTAATAAAAATACTAAGAGTCAACTTATATGCTACATTTTTTAGAGAAATTATTGTATGGTTATAAAGTAATTAAGTAGATTGTGCTCTATTCAATAATAAAATAGTATTTTAATATTTCTCTTTTAATAAGAGTTTTGCTATATTCTCCTAATATTTAATAAAGTTAGTATTAAATGAAAAGGTAAATGTATTTAATATTTTGTAAATATAAAAAATGTTTAATACTTCCCTTATTTAATAATTAGGAGGATTATTATAAGAATATTTTAGAAAGGTTTAACATTTTGTTCAAATAAAATATATTTGAACGAAAATTTTGATTTTCTAACATTTTTTTATTAGGAAAAATCGTAATCCACTTAATGACTTTAAAGTATATTTATTGCTTATTAACAGAAAAAAAAAAGAATTAAGCATCTTTATATCTCTCATCATTAACAAACGATAATTAATGATACTTATGTAATCAATATATTTCTACAGAAACTGATTCTTCAATTTATGTATGTGATTTAATGACTTTCGTTGTATGTCCTCAAAGTCAATTACCATTTCACCATATGAATAGGCAGAATAGCGTTCCTCAATTGACAATTCATGTTATGACTCCAAAATCCAAATATGATAAGCGAAAGTTAGAAAGGCGCAAGTAGCAAAGTAACAGAAATAGAAATTACGAGCGAGCGAAGATCATGCATGCTGGCCAGATGTCCCTAATTTTTTCAATTGCGCGTTTTCCATTCCATGAGACATAAAGCCTTAAGTTTCAAGGAGAACATAAATTATTATTTCTAATTTTTAATAATATTCACGTTTTAATGCTAACAAGTATAAATTAACAATCTTGCGCAAATAATAGTCACTCACGTAATTGACGTAGAATGTATTGAGTGGTGCAATATGCAAGCATTATTTTGTACCAATTTATATTTAGATTTTTGGAGTTTTGGGGTAGGATTTTTCTGTAATGATCTATAATTAAGCTCTCAAAACATACAAACTCAGGTTAAAAGGAGAGAATAAATTAGGTTAATGCTGTGTTTGGATTCACGTTGGACAGCCTTGGAATCAATTGTGATATGCCAAAATTGATTTTGATTAATAAATATGATGCTTGATTTCCCACTCTCAAAATTAATTCTTATCTTTAGAATTAATTTTGAGATAAGTAAAAACTTTTTATAAAGAAACTATCAAACATAAATCAGTTTACTTCAAAATCAATTGTAACAAAATTAATTCTATTTAAAATTTATTTTATAAAAATAAAACCAAATACACACTAAATTGATGGCTTGATTCATAATAAATTGAAAAGAAAAGTCAAAAGTATAAAATTTTAGCTAATAAGATCCAAATTCAAGTTTTAAAACAAGCAAATATATCAGTTGATGAGAGAACTAGATATTTCAGGTTTGCATTTTAAATAGGAAGTTTCGGTAAAATTTAAAAGGGAGAACTTTGACTACCTATAAAATTATCTCTAATAGGAGGACAATTTTGGTTTTGATTAAAAAAAAAGTTTTGAGGTTAACCAAAAAAAAAATTTTAGTTCTAAGCATTATACATTGATCCAAATTTTAGTCAATAAGTTCAATTATTTTAATTGAACTAGTTCATTTAATTTAATTTATCATAGTTCATAAGAGATTAATTTTGATATATTATCAGTATAAAAAAATTTTATATTATCATTGAATCATATATTTTTATTTGTAAAATTTTTAAGATAATAAGTAGTTAAATTAATTTTTGTTGATGTAATAACACATATAATATACAATTAAATATCCAAATAAAATCTTTCTATACTGAAATTATTTCAAAATTAAATTCTTATCATAGTTCATCGACTTCTGAGTATATTTTACGCCCAACACGCTCTTTACGTTGTTTGAGCATCAATGGTTGGATTAACAATTAACAAATAAGAAAAAAAAAAAAAAGAAAGACTAGAAAAGGAAATTTCACTTCTGGTGTTAATTTTTTTATTTTTATTTTTCAGTGTAAAATTTTGGCAGATTAAGGGGATGTGATGCTGCCGGACTATATAACTATTTTTCGAGTAAGAGAGGCCCAGTTTCCACAGCATCCACAGGGACCTTACCGCACCCGATTAAAAACATGCTCTATCTGCACAAAAAGGTCCTATAAATTCCCAAGGAAGGATGCGATTGATACACGGGCACATCACAACGTTACATATCATTATTATCATCGTTTCTGATCCCCGCCTCTCGCCCCCCCCCTCAACTCACTTCCTTTCGCCTTCCTCTCCTTCGATATCCTTCCCTTTCCAGCACCCAAACGCATCGTTTTGCCCCTCATCCACATTCCTTCAACCCTAACTTCTCAGATCACCACCATCCTCTTCCCCACCTCCGGAAAAAACAGAAAAAAAAAAACCCTAGAATTTCTCATTTCTAACAAATTTTTATTTATTCTATTTCCGATCTTGTCCCTTCACTGGAACTGTTAAAACTCAGCAATCCGTTGTCGTTTCGAGGCCTGGGGTTTCGGAAATGGTGGGAGGAGGGAGCAGGAGGGAGGAGGCACCGGTGATAAACAGCACCAACGTGTTCGCCGCGCTCGGAAGCCTGAAGAAGAAGAAGAAGAAGCCCGAGAATAAGGAACAGGGTTCATCCAAGGGGAGAGGGTCCTCCGCCCAACAGCCAGAGAAGGAGGAGGTTTTCTGGGCTCCGGCGCCTCTCACGGCGAAGTCGTGGGCCGATGTCGACGACGAAGATGATGACGACTATTACGCCACCACCGCTCCTCCTCAATCCGTTTGGGGCGCTCCCGTTGCTGCTGCTGAATCGGAGGCCGCGACTGAAGGCGAGGCCGCTGCAGAGGTGAAAGAATTTTGTGCCTTTATTTATTTATTTGCTGTTTCTGTTTGTGTGTTGGATTGCTGATGCTGAAACTTGATATAGGATGGCTTGGATTGTTTATTTTTCGATTTGTCAAATGCTGATGATTGTTGTAAAGAGTATGCAATTCTAGATTGTTGTTGTGAATCTGCCAGTCCTGGCATTGGATAGCGACTAGAGTAGAGAGGTGGATTAGTTGAGCTGTGGCTGTGCGTGTGCGTGTGCGTGTGCGTGTGCGTGTGCTGGCATTTTATTTGCCGCGAGGTAAAGTGGAATATGCTTGTGCTTCAACAGGTTTGAATTTAGATTGTGATGTGTTTTCTATCAAAAATAAAAAATAAAAAATAAAAAATGAGTGTGATGTGATTGTGGTTCGCGCATGATGTATTGAAGGTTGGATGACTTTATCTTTGAGGAGAATGACTTGTGTTGAATATTTTATGATTTGCATGAAAGCTGTGTGACTTTTCAAAACTAAAAGGTACAATTTTGAATATTCCATTTTTCTAGTATGTTGATAATGAGTATCCAAATCTTGTTCCAGCTGTCTAGCTTCAGGAAAGTGTTTATGATCCTTGTCGATAGTCATTTGTAAGATTAATGTTAACGGTTTAATGATTTGTAATCTGGTTTTCATGGGCTTAACGAACTTGTGTTTGTCTGTTTGCTAATTTGAATATAATTTGAATATTTATGATCCTTGTTGAGTTGTCATTTATACAGTTTAATGATTTGGAATCTGATTTACATGCTCAGTTTTCCACCTGTCTGATCTTGTGTAGTTAAACTGTTATTCTGTCATCGCTATAATGAATAACATAGAAGATGTAATGTAGCGTGTAATCTTCACGTACTGGCCCTGCACGTGACGTGCTGATCATGTAAGTAACGAAAACGGTATTGCTGGGCATGTTGTGGAGGTTCTTTGCTTTCTGCTTTAATGGCAAACAAATAACATAGAAGATGGCTATTATTGTTCTATTGCATTATCATTGGGTTTCACATCGACTTACCACTGGATGTCTGAATGTCTGAAACCAGGAAAGCGAGAGTGAGATAGAAGGTCTTGATGATGCTGAGGATGATGCTGAGGATGAACATGAAAATGACTTAGAAGTGCCAGTAGAAGCTGAGCCTGTTGTTAAGAAGCATCCTGAACCCTCACCTGCTAACAAGGAAACTGAAAGGCAACTTTCAAAGAAGGAATTGAAGAAAAAGGGGCTTGAAGAGCTTGAAGCTGTTTTGGCTGAGCTCGGATACGCACAAAAAGAACCCAGTGGCCAGGATGACTCCCATGGTATAATGCTTTTGATCATGGGTGAAAACTATCTAAATATATCTTAGTTCTCTCAAATGAAGTATCTAGTTAAGTTGAATTTGTTAATGATTTTACCATTTTGGAAGCTAGAATGATATCACAAATTATTTGATTTCTAATGTATTAATATGAAGTTTGAACAAGCACATACACACATTCACCAATACGTTTTGAAATTCCTGCTAAAATGCCTGACTATTTAGAACTTTCTTACTTGGAATTTTTAATCTGGCCTTGAAAATTCAGGTGCTGAGAAAAAAGTTGAGGATCGCAATGGTGAGGTGGAAAAGAAGGAGATTGCTACTGGGGAAAGCAAAACTGCAAAAAAGAAGAAGAAGAAGGACAAATCTTCAAAGGAGCAGAAAGAATCACAAGACCAGCCTGATGGTGTGGACGATGGAAAGACAACTACTGAAACTGCTGGTACAGAGAAGATGGGGGATGCACCTGTCCCCGATGTTAAAGAGCGACTTAAGAAAGTTGTTTCTGTGAAGAAGAAAAAATCAAGCAAGGAGATGGGCGCTGCTGCTAGTGAGGCTGCTGCAAGGAATGCAAAGCTTGCCGCAGCCAAGAAAAAAGAGAAGGCGCACTACAATCAGCAGCCAGTGCGGTAAACAGGCTGGCAAAGTATTTGTATCTTTTCTTTGTTTATTTTTCTTTTGTCCTTTTTATTTACTATCTTTCTTTATTATATATGAGCATATGCTCTTTGTTCATTTGCAAATGCAAAATAAACATTGGTAGCGGCTTTAGATAAATTCTTGACTTTGAGTAAGTTTATAACTTTACTTGGGGGGAAAGTAGGAGTATATGTTCGTTTCTTTCGATCTGGCTAGTGTCTTATGCCGAGTCTCTTCTCTTTCTTCGTGGAGTAAGGCTGTAGATTTCAAAGTTTTGAATCAAGAATGTTTAATCTTCGTTTATTTTTTTTTTTTTTGCCCCATTTGTTTGTGCATCTTGGCGAAGATCTATTAATAACCATAACCAGGTAATTCTGGGTGATGATCATCGGGGGGTATCAGGTGCAGTTAGATACATAATCAGATGTAATTTGGATTGAAGTGCCCATGGTCACATTCAGTCCCTCTTGGAATTTAAGAGAATATTAGCCGAACTTGCAATTTGAATGTACCATTTTTGCCAAATCAAACATTTTTGAAGCTAAGCCACTATAAGTGGATTAGCAGTGAGATAAAAGATTATATGATTAAATCTCATTGCTATCGAAATATCAGTATATAAAAAAAAGCATCTTCGAAGCTCTAATAACGTTCATGTGGAGTTGGCATGGCTGGGCCATGCTGAGATTAAGAAGTGTTATGTAAACTAGAAAGAAGATCTAAGTCAAGCCCGATTGATGTTGCCATAGGTACTTTTTTTCCCAAAACATTGTTTTTTCTCCTTTGCATTCAAGCCTCTACATATACATAGGCTTGGACTTCAACGCGCCTCGCAGGGAAAGGTGTGTAGTACATTTTGCAATCTGATGATTAAGATGGTAAGATGTATTGATGTATTAATTATTTATAATATATTGTAATAATATTTTAATTTTAAAAAAATTTAAAAATATAATTATATATATTTTTAAATTAATTATCATATATTAATAATATAAAATTATATTAGTAGTATAAAATAATTTTATATTATATTTTATATTATTAATATAATTTTATATTATCAGTATATATTAATTAATTTTTAAAATATATTTAATTATATTTTTAAATTTTTTTAAAATTAAATATTACTATAATATATCATAAGTAATTGATATATTAATACATCTCAGAATCTTCGCCATCAAATCGTAAGATGCATCATGCTCTCGACCAACTAAGAGTTCTGTAGATGGCGCCCTCTAGATAAGGTTTTTGTCGCCGCTGTCTGTTTTGGAGGGCGTCCTTTAAGGGCTAGGGCCTCTCTAAGGAAGCAAACGCCTTTGGAGGCAGCTACAAGACAAAGGGGAAGCAGGCACTCAATGGAACAGCATGCGACGTAACGGCCTTTCTTCATTGCACAAGTGTACATGGGGAAATGATAATGATTTGCATCCAATGAGTGCATGTCACGTTGCACCGTCAGTTGACAAAAGAGGCCAAGGGGGAAGAGAGTTTTGTGACGTCTCTCTTCTTAGGATAGCGAAATACTGCACAGGGGGCTAGAAACTTTGACGGTGAAAAAGACACTTGCATTATATATTATGGATTCGAGCTGAAGTTCATTTGAGAATTACTGTAATTCCAGAAAATGGTTGCTCTTTATTGTGTTTTAAAACCTTACTCTAAAACATAGTTCTCTAATTTGTGAGTTGGGGTATTGGAGGGGTTCATTTTTACTCTTTAAGCCCTTCCCTTTCCTCCTCTTCTTTCCAAAATTTTAATTCACAAACACACCCAGAGGGAGAAAAAAAAGGGAAATAAGTGTACTTTCCAATAGATAAACATATTAGGATGGATTTAAATTGATATATTGTGTTTTTATTGAAGTTAAGCATGGTACTTTTTCTAATCATGGTACTTTTCATAAAAAATGAATTATTAAATGTTAAATTTATTAAATGATTTAATAATATATTATTAAATATCACTATAATATTTTTTTTGAACTATCAATTAAAATTTGAGTTTAATTAGTATACACTGACAGCGTAAAACAGTTTTATATTGTCAACCAATAAAAATAAGTAGGGATGGAAATTGGTCCGTGACCTGTCAGGAACGTATGGCTTTGCCTAACCCATATAAAATTAGAAGCCCAGGCAGTGCTTTTTCAAAGTTCTATTTGTCTTATCAGTAGAGCAGAGCTTACCATAAGGCCTGTAAAGCCTATCAAGTCGGCTTGTTATAGTTTTATATATATGTTAGAATATAAATAAATATAAACCATGAAATTATCAAACCTCAATTTTGAACGATGTTGACCCTTCACCATTAAGCTACACCACCTTCTTATTAATATTATGCTTCTTTTTTGCCTTTAAGTCTTTAACTTACACCATTTTAAAAGCCAAATTGAAATTGAAACATGAAACCCTAGACTTAATGCTGCGTCATATTGTTCTCTCGTTCCATTCTCTCATCCCTCCTCTCATCCTATGCCTTTTGTTCTCAAAACCCATACACCCACCTCTCTTCCTTCTTCCTCAACCCCTTTGCCTCATCCCTTCCTCCTCCACCACCGGCCACCGCCACGTGCTCCCTCACTGCTTGCGTTGCCTGTACTGCCACTCCCTCATCATTCATGCTTCGCTCTCTCACTATTTGCGCTGCCCTCGCCGCCGCTCCCTCACTGTTCATGCTCCGCTCCCTCACCATTTGTGATGTTGACGCCGTGGCTTCCTCACTGTTCACGCCGCCATCAAAGAATGCGCAAATTGGGTGGTAGCATTTTGTGAAGATCTGCAACTCTTCTTCCTTTTGAGTTCTAAGTGCCTCTCTCTTTTCTTTTCTTTTTTTTCTAGATTTTTATGGTCATGTAATCTGAAAATTTTGATAGAAGTTACTTTGCAGATTGACACAAATCTTTTTTGCAAGATTTTTATTGATTTAGTTAGAGTCTTATTTTGGTGTATTTCTAGTTTATGGTTGCTGTTAGCAGTCTTTCTGATTGGTTGTGTTCTGTGATATGAGGTTTATTGTAGGGTGTTTTATATGTATGGATTATGAGTGTATCTCTTTAGATAGGTAGTGTGTTGTGCTTTGTAGTCTGTTGAGTTGATTTGCTTTGGGGTCCTATGTCTCAAGAAGGATTTCTTAGGTGTTTCTGGTTTGTTTTGTTCTCTGTTAGTGCTCCCATCCGATTTGGGTGGCTGAGCCAATTTTAATAATCGAAAAAAAAAGTGATTTAATTTCTACTTGTTTTTGTTTGTGATCTAATTTTAATTTTAATGTTTCTAGCTTCAACTTTATTTATAGTATAAAAACAATTTCTCGTTATAGAAACAAATTTTGATGATGGCATGTTTGGAATGGAGAGTTTGGAATGAAGGAAATAGGGTCACTATAAGAAAGCACCAGGCTGTATAAACAGGTTTTAGGCTAGGTCAGGCTTTTGAACAGGCCAGGCTTAGATCGAAAAAATAACCTATAACAAGCCACAATCCAGGCTCAAGTTAAGAAATGTAAATACAGGCCTAGCCGGTTAAGAGTAAAGTCTGGCCTGGTCTAGCCTGTTTCCACCCCTAGAATAAGGAAAAATAAGAAATTATGGTCAGTCCCCCATTATAATGAGTAGTTATTTGTATAGGTTGATACTTTCTACTATTTCTATTAGCTGAGAGTGTAAAATTATTTTATACTGTTAGTGTATTTAAATTAAATTCTTAAAATTTAAGACCTTTTATTATATATATGATAACACTAATTTGTGATAATTATCGACGCTAATTTAATCAATGTTTTTGTCGCATATGGAATGCTTTGACTATAGTGCCCCGTAATCACACCAGTCGTTCGAGCAACAAGAAGCAAGTTTCAAATTTACATCATCAAGACCTAGTAAAGAGAATAATTTATTTTTCGGAACAGGATTGGGAAGTTCATATGACTCTTGCCAGCGGAGAAGACAATAGAGCTGTAGAATGGTTTGCTAATTTCAGCATGATTGGAAACCAATCAAGAACAGTTTTTTTTTTTTTTTAAGCCAAAAAGCTATTTTTGAAAAAATTTAACACATTTGGTAATAAATGAAAATATATTATAATTAAAAATTAATAATTTTAAGTTGAAAAATAACTTATAATCATAAGTAATATTTTAAATTTTTTAATTATAAATAAAATTTAATTATTTCAAAATTTTTATATTTTTATCGAATTGATTATAAATATTAAATGTCATATAATATAAACTATCATTTTATTTTTTTAGTAATTTTATTATATAAAACTAATTTTTTTATATATTCTAAATAAAATAAATTATTTTAAAATTATTTTTCAACCGAAAGGTCTAAACATGATATAATCTCATATAATCAATTATATAAAAAATAATTATATAAATAAATAATTATTGAAATAATTTTAATTTTATAACATTTTCAAACACATATTTAGGAATTATTTAATTAGAAGTAAAAATGATGTAAAAATTTTCAATATACATAAAACTCGTTTATAAAAATTTTCAATACATATATCCACAAAAATTTCCACCTCAACCAAACACACCTACTAGACTATAACTTCAGACATTGGAACACTGCAGACCACATCGTGGCATGTGAGAATGTGAAGCTTCTCGGGGTTTTCTTTTATTAATTTAATTTTGGTCAAAGTGACGCTTCTCAGGTTGTTATGCCCTGTTTGGTTAATCTTCCTTAATTTTGCCCTTTCTTTTTTCAGGCCTCGGCCCCTTCGTTAACAAAAAATTGAATCATTTTGGTTATTTATGCCTTCAGAGTCAATTACTATTTTATTTAAAGATGGACCCCTTGCCAAAATTTAATCACGACGAGTAGCGTTTCTCTGTCGATATTTATGATTATTATTCCAAGTGGAGGCGAAACTAGAAACAAACACGGAAAATGGAAGTTACATGGCGGTCATAAGAATTCAGCTTTTAAGTGTTAACCATGTTTATGTCATAGTTATTTGCAGATAATAGTGATACACGTCATTGAGTAAAACATGTTAAAAGCATTATTTTGCACCAATGCACACACGAAGTTAAGTTTTATATAGAATTTTTTTACGATTAAAAGTTTATGATAAAAGAAAATACTCCCTCACAGGAATCTATAACTTGAGGTCTCAAAGTAAGGCAACTCAAATAGAAGGGGGGGGGGGGGGGAACTTGTATTGAGTTAATTTCTTTAATTGAATTGATAGTTCGATTACACAATTTCATTGTAAATTTAAAACAAAAATAAAACCACAAACCTTGGTTAATAATCGACTTTAATTTAAATTGTCATATATATGATTAAAATATGACTAAAATCTACACAAATTAAAGTTTTCATAAATTAAGTTTTTAAATAAAATCAATTTTGTTGGTATGAATTATCTCAACATTTATTAAAGAAAATTGTATCTCATAATTGTTTCATTCTATTATTTATTTTTCACCCTACACACAGTTTTAGTTAGCTGTGCTACAGTGGTGGATTTTATAAGAAATTTTCGGACTGACCAAATAATATATATTAGAATGTCTAAAAGTTACTTATCTTCATGTTCGTGTTCTATTATTTAACTTTGAGCATCATAACTAGACTTTTGTAAAGGATAAAAAAAACATTGAACCATATATAATTTTTCCTTCTTATTGCTTGTTTTTATTTTTTTTTTTGAAAAAAATACACACATTATCTCATGTAACACACACACACAAACACACACACACACATATATATATATATGTTGTTACCTTATTTTTAAAAATGAAACTCAACAAGAAAGTTTTAGATTAAAATAAGAGTTTAATTGATATGAACTGATAGTATAAAATAGTTTTACACTGTCAATCAATGAAAATAGGAGAAAGTGAAAAATTATGATGGATCTTTCATTATAATAGATAGTTATTTGTGTGAATTGGCACTTTCCATTATTTTTATTAGTTGATAATATAAAATTATTTTATACTGTCAGTATATTTAAATAAAATTCTTAAAATAATATTAAAATAAATTTCACATATTATTTTAATTTTAAAAAAAACCTTCTAAAATAAAGATGTAAAATATATTGTCATACTAAATCATTGAATAATTTAAAAATAAATATATTTTTTTATCTTTTCATGTTTTTTGGTGGGGTTTGGAGCTTCTTGTGGTCTTTGATCTCGACGGTCGAACACGATCCTTGCTGCTTCTCTCGGGCGCACTCGCAAGGCAATGGATCCAACCAATTGCGCTACTACCTCACCTGCAAAATAAATATATTTTAACATACTCGTTTTGAAAGCAAGCATTCTTTTGGGTCAAATTTTGTGGTCTAAGTACACATTTGAAATTTTTTTTGGTCCACTTTTCTCCCATTGCCTTTTTTTTTGGTCGATCAGTTTTGCTCCCATAGTACTGTCCTTCAATGTCCAGTTCTCACAGTGTGACACACGGGCATGGAGGCCCAGCACCGCATCTACCCGGCTCTTTACGCACCCGAAAATACACGCCTCACAGTCACAGAGCCACAACACAGAACTCCTATAAATTCCCAGCCATGTGATGGATTAGAACCCTCATCTCATCATAATATCCAAATCCAAATCACGTTTATCATCCTTTCTCATCTCTACCTCAAGCTCGCCTTCGCCTTCGCCTTCTTCCTTGTCCTCTTCCCGTCATCAAAACGCGTCGTTTTACTCTCCTTCCAGATTCTTCCCTACCCTAAACTCGCTCCCTCACACCACCACCATCGCCTCCCCCCAAAACCGAAACCCTAGAAAATTGCCCGCCGCTCAAATTTCCCCTTATTCCCGATCTTGCCCCTCCACTGGAGCACCTACTCTTCGCGCCGTCGCTCTCTCACATCGGTTTCTTCGTAATTTCGCCGCGCGAATTCGATCACGGCTGACCCAAAACGCATCAATCCGTGTGTCGTTTTGAAGCTGTCGTTGTGAACTTTGGAAATCGGAAATGGCGGGAGGAGGGAGCAGGAGAGAGGAGACGCCGGTGATAAACAGCACCAACGTGTTTGCGGCTCTCGGAAGCTTGAAGAAGAAGAAGAAGAAGAAGCCTGAGAAGGACCAGGGTTCTTCCAAGGGAAGAGGCTCCGCGGCTGCTTCCGAAGAGCCCGAGAAGAAGGAGCTTTTCTGGGCTCCGGCGCCGCTGACGGCGAAGTCGTGGGCCGATGTCGACGACGAAGATGATGACGACTACTATGCAACAACCGCTCCTCCTCAGTCCGTTTGGGGCGCAACGGCTGATGCTCCCGCAGCTTCGGAGACCGCGATTGAGGCCGCCGGAGAGGTGAAATTATCGTTGTGCCCCTTTTAGCTGTCTTGGTTTGATGTGTGTGGCCTTGGATTATGTTCCTGATAATAGATAGAGGGTGCTTTGAATTTGATTAGGTTTTGGTTTTTAGTTCTGATGGTTATTGTTAGAGTATATAATCCTAGGTATGCTAATTACTTGGAATAGGTCGCAAGGAGTATTCTTGTGAATTCTCTAGTTTTGGATTGGATGGCCTGTCTTAATGATGGTTATATATATATATATATATATATATATATATGGAAATTAATTTATGCTTGAGTATTTCATTTACTGTGAGGTCAAGGGGGATGTAAGTGTTTGGACAGGGAATAATCAGTTTGGAGTTTTGATTGTGTTGGTGTGGTTTTTGTGTTTGCTATTTTGTTTTGTTTGTTTTTTGTTTCTCAATATTTGGTTATATGCGTGTTTATCGTCGCATGGCTTTATATCTTTGGAACAGAGATAGAATTATGTTGAAAGCTTTGTAAGTTTTGAGGTTAAAATATACACTGGTGAATGTTCCACTTGTCTAGTCTGTTGATAAAATGATTATCCGAATCTCTTCTAGTTGGCTTGGTTCATGACAACATTTATCAATCATTGCCAAGTTGTTGAACTAACTGTTTTATGTTTAACGTTTTCGTGACTTGGAATCTGGTTTATGTGCATTTAGCGGCCGTGTCTTTGTTGTCGGTTTGCTGATCTATGTTTCATGTGCTTGCTCTTGTGTAGTTATTGAGTCATCATTGTGAATAACTAACGTAGAAGATGTAATGTAGCCTGTAATCTTCACGGGTTGGCCCTGCATGTTACTCATTGTTTATGGAATTAATGGAAACAGAATAGCTGGACATGTCGGCAGTTCTCTTTGTTCTGCATTAATGATGAGTAAACCAACTTCATTTTCTTAGAAATGATAGGATCATTTTAGCAGATGTCTTGAACTGATAAGATATTTCTTTGTTAATCAAGAAGCTGATGTTTGGTGAAATAGTTGCTAAGCAAGTGTCCCCACATGCTTTGGCGACAACCTTGGAATTGCTTAAGAGCTAAGACGTGAAATGGCCGTTACAGATTCCTGGAATAGATGGACTGTCCTAACATTTTCTTTTTGTTGCATCATCATTGGTTGTACATCCACTAACTGGTAGACATATGAATATTTGAAACCAGGAAAGTGAGAGTGAGATAGAAGGTCTCGATGATGTTGAAGATGAGGCTGAGGATGAACATGAAAATAGCTTGGAAGTGCCAGTAGAAGCTGAGCCTGCTCTTAAGAAGCCTCCTGAACCCTCACCAGCTACCAAAGAAACTGAAAGGCAACTTTCAAAGAAGGAATTGAAGAAGAAAGGACTTGAAGAGCTTGAAGCTGTTTTAGCTGAGCTAGGATTACAAGCAGAACCCAGTGGCCATGATGACTCCCATGGTAATATGTGATTTTTTTAATCATGTGAAAAACTATTTTAAATATATTAGTTCTCTCCTAAGTGAAAGTGAAATTTGTTATTGATGTAACCATTTTGGATGTTTGAATGCTATTGAAAATTATTTGATATCTACTAGTATGAAGCTTAAACAAACGCAATTACTTGTTCACCCATACATGTAAGTCCTGCTTAAAGCGAATAGCTATTCGGAACTTCCTTGCTTGGAATTTCTCATCTGGACTTTGAAAATGCAGGTGCTGAGAAGAAGGAAGAGGATCGCAATGGTGAGGTGGAAAAGAAGGAGAATGCTACTGGGGAAAGCAAAAGTGCAAAAAAGAAGAAGAAGAAGGATAAATCTGCAAAGGAGCAGAAAGAATCACAAGACCAGCCTGATGGTGCGGATGTTGGAAATACAACTTCTGAAATTGCTGGATCGGAGAAGCCAGATGATGAATCTTCCACTGATGTTAAAGAGCGGTTTAAGAAAGTTGCCTCTATGAAGAAGAAAAAATCAAGCAAGGAGATGGATGCTGCTGCACGTGCTGCTGCTAGTGAGGCTGCTGCAAGGAGTGCAAAGCTTGCCGCAGCCAAGAAAAAAGAGAAGGCGCACTACAATCAGCAGCCAGTGCGGTAAACAGGCTGGCAAAGTATTTGTATCTTTCCTCTGTTGTTTATTTTTGTTTTGTCTTTTACATTTGCTATCTTTCTTTATCATACATGCGCATATGCTCTTTGTTCATTTTGAAATGCAAAATAAACATTGATGTAGCGGCTCTAGTTAAACTTGACTTCGAGTTAGTTTTTCTATAATTTCACTTGTGGGGATATAGGAGTGTATGTTTATCTATCTTCCGATTCTGGTACTGTCTTATGCCGATTCTCTTTTATATGTTCTTGGAGTCAGGCTCAAGATTACGAAGTTTTGAATATGTCAAGTACATTTTTTTCAAACACGTTAATTTATCTCGGTCACAAGTTGTTTGGAAAGTCTTGCAATTGGATTCATTCAAAAAATTGAATTCAGTTCCTTGATTTGGAATCAATTAATAGCATAAAATTAAAATCTAAAGAGAATTTAATTCTTTAAAAAGGTTCAAAGGGAAATCAAATTAAGTCTGCTTTGTATTTTCTAACTCAATAAATTTAATTTTAAAAAGTGATATATCAAAACTATCATCAATTTTATATAATATTTTCTTTCTTTCTCACTTTTTAACTCTCGGCATTTTTATTTTCTCCTCTTCAAGTAGGTTGTGGTTGCAAATTAGTTTAAATCATTGCTTTATTCTCCCTTTTTTACACTATTTGTAAGTATTTGCTGCACTTATTTTGTCCATCACTCGCACAAAACACATCTTTGTATCTTTGGCTCCCAAATGCACCATTTATACTTGATTTTTTTTTTTTTTTAGCATGTCAATGATAAAACAAGAGTTTTGATTTGAAATGTTTCTATTTGCTTTCCAAGGCCTAGTTGGTAAAAAAATGAACACAGCTCTGCATGTTTGGTCCCCACGTTTTCAAGCTTTAGAGATTATAAAGGTAGAAGAAATTATAATATTTTAATTGCTTATAGATCTTTTGGTCATGATGTTTGGTTCTTCTGATTAAAAAAAATTATTAAAATACTGTTTAGTTTTGCATTTGGTAGAATGCATATTGTTGTTTATGTTGTGCTGTGTATTATGCAGATTTTATCAATTTTAGTGTTTCTTTTGGAAAAAATATTTTCAATAAATTTATTTTGTAGAGTATTTTGGTTTGGTTTTGATTATGTCATGTTATTTAATAAATAGTTGAGTCTCTTATTAAAATATAATATTTTATTAATAAAGGGTAAAATAATTAAAATATAGAATTCAATTAATTTTTAATATATTTCAAAAAGTATAAATAAATTTAATTTTATAATTTATTAATTTATTTTAAATATAAGAATTTAAATTATAATATAATTGAATTCAATTGCCCATAGAATTGTACTCTCATTTTACCTTTCCAAACAAAGTGTCAATGTTTGTAGCCATAACTAGATAATTCTAGGTGATGGTCATCCGAATGATCGGATATGGTTAGATTACATGATGAAATGTTTGAAATTCGGGATGAAGTGCCCATGATAGTCACATTCACTCCCCTTCGGAAACCATGAGAAGATATAATAAGCCGATTATTATTCGATGTGGTTAGCAAACCATTCTTGCCAAAATCAAACAGCAACTTTTCGCACGGAATTGGCACGAGCGGGTTGTCATGGAGAATATTTCCGTTGCTCCCTGTTTTGTTTCCAATTTCATGTAAGGCTTGATATATCATCTTCATGTTACTGCGTTGAATATTGCAAAACGAGTACAACAATAGCGGGAATGGATTTTCTCGTGGAAATTTCACAATAGATTTTAGGTGCATGCTATGGTACCATAGTAAAAGTGTGCATTTTGTGCATTTTTATGATGAACGGTTAGGATTGTGCCATAGATTGTGAGGTGTATCAATGCACCAATCACCTATGATGCATTATAATAATATCTAATTTTAAGAAAATTTAAAAATATAATTAAATATATTTTAAAAATTAATTATCATACACTGACAGTATAAAATAATTTTATACTATCAGTATAATCAAAAAATTTTATCAGTATAATTTTAATTATCATACATTGACAGTGTAAAAAAATTTTATCAGTATAATTTTACAATACTGCTAGTATAATTTTACACTGTCAATATATGATAATTAAAATTACACTGATAAAATTTTTTGATTATACTGACAGTGTAAAATTATTTTATACTATCAATATAATTTTATACTGTCAATGTATGATAATTAATTTTTAAAATATATTTAATTATATTTTTAATTTTTTTAAAATTAAATATTATTATAGTACATCATAAGTGATTGGTGCATTGATGTACCTCACAATATATGGCACGATCCTCACCGTTCATCACAAAAAATGCACAAAATGCACACTTTTGCTATGGTACCATAGAATTCACCTAGATTTTAACCATCGATTAAAATGGTGGGGTCACGTATGAGGTTTATTGGAGAGTCTAACTAATAGTTAAATTTTATACATGAAAGAGTTATGTGAGATTTTCGCTCCCCAACAGCTCATCTTAAAACTATCATTTGAAAAAAAAAAATCCAAAAATAAAAATTGCTAGAGACATTTCTATTTTTTTTTTTTTAATATCAACTCACCAAAAAAAAAAAAATTTCAACTCATTGAGCAATACTTTGATGGTGCATGTTAAGATAGTCCACCACCTGTTTTGGAGTTTCTCATGGTCCTCTATTAAATTTATAAAATTAACCCCGCACACTTAATTTTAAAATTGCTATTTGATCCCTTACATAATATTTTTGCAAATAGAGTCAAGGTTGATTCAGCGACGCCTTTCACGGAGAGGAGTGATTCTCTAGGTAATTTGAGCTTGTAATGTCCATAAATGGATCTCAATGCGAAGACTTTCCACAGCTTAATTGGGATGAAGGTGCAACATCAGGTGCAAGACACCCTATTTCATTTGCCTTCCCACAATACTGTTCGTTAAACTTAGATAAATATACGATGATTACTCAACTAACCTTGGCTTTCTTTACTCCTTCCCATCGAAATATTACTGACATCACAAATTACCACGCATCGAAACAATCCTCTATTTCATCTCTAGACAAATAAACATCATTCATGCTTCTCAAATGTAACAGAACCAAACAGGCTACAGAGGATGCATATCCGAATTTGTACACATTTATTAACTAATTGTTAAATATCTTAATTTTCATCTTTTTCCTTAGTTGCATAAACTGCACCAGCTCTAATCCCATAAAAAAAAAAAAAAAAACTACACCAGATCATCATCTTCTTCCTCTTACAAGCCAACAACATTATACCAAAACTAATGTACAACATTCACAACTGCATACAACAACAATTTCGTATCCAAAAAAAAGGGGCTAAGCAAACCCAACAACAACACAGAAGCAGCCACCACAACAATTATCTAAAAACGCCCTCCAAAATTAAAATAACTACATTCACGGTGTTCGGCATGATGGGACCGAAATCCATGAAATCTCAAAATAAATAAACCATATTACATCAAAGAGGAATATCTCTCGCTTGTTTAGATTGCAACTTGTTCTTCACGTTCAATTGCACAACAACCATCTGCGGTTCATTTAGGGTTTAGGGTTTCATATTAAACCATTGCAAAAATAGATTCTTCTTTTCAGTAGTTCCTTTTTTGTTCGTCTGAAAGTTAAATCTGGGCCCATTGATTGCAATCGATAGCCTCTGTTAACACTCATTTGTGAGACCCAACCATCGCAATTGACTGCCAAGATCTCTGACCATGGTGCTGCTCGAAAATACGATTAGGGATCCTTAGCAAAACTTAACTTTTGGAATGCTCTATATCAATTTCAAAACATATTTGACATAGGTTACATATAGCGGTTGGATTTTAATGATGCCCAATCTAACGACTCAAAAGACAGGACCATCATAAACTCTTAAGACAAATGGCGGACTATGTTAACACGCACCTACTTTGATGCCTTCAACTTATTATTTTGTACACGGAGATCTAGTGCCTCAATTTGTCTGTGGGCACTTTGTCCCAATTTTTAATCGGAATATGAGTGTCTTGACTCGTTGGAATCCTTCGTATAAATATGATTTAAGTTAATTTTACATCAATATTTACACTGAGGGTTCATGTTATTTTTATTATTCAACTTAGACGATTAATTTATCAATCAATTTCAATTCAGGAAAATGCAGCCAAACCAAATTTAAATATTCCTAAATATTCACTACTTGAAAGGATTTTCAAATTGACTCAATTTCCTATTGTAAAGCTTTCCAAACAAAAATTTCATTACACATCCAAAATGAAGATGAATTGGCAACTGCTAACATTAATTATTGCAAACATATGCAGTAGAAGTGTCAGAACAGAAATAAGAATTGGTCCTTATTTTTTTTTTTTTTGTTTTTTTTGGGGGAGGGGGTAGATGGTCCTTAATTTAATTCTCAACAAATTATTACATCAATATCTGTAATAGCTAATTTATTTTAAACAAAATTCATGTTTGAAAAAAAATCCATAAAAATCTTTCAAGCAACAAATTATTATAGTTTTCTCACTTTTACTTATACTAGTAGAAGACCAATGTTGTGCATGGGTGAAGCACTCCTCCAGTATATACATGTATCTATCAGCAATCCATTCAACCCTTTTAATTACTTAATTTGTAATTGAATAACATGTATTAAAACAAAATAACAAGCAAAGAAAGGGAGGATGGATCCAAAAAAGCAAAATAGTATTTTTTTTAAAAAAGAAAAGAAGAAGAAGACTTATTCCCCAATTTTAGTAGATTAAGAACTTGAATTATATTGCACGATGCCTTATAATTTGATATAAGGTTGTAAATAAATAAACTTTTGTTATAAAAAAATACCCTAATGATGAAATTATAAATAGACTAAGTATATAATGCACAATTATCATTGATATTATTGTGAATGACTAACAATATAACCAAAAAAATATAATAAGGATGTAAAATCTTCAACCTTTTAAGGTTTAGAAATTACAACCCAAAGTATTTCCAAAGTTATATAACAGCAAAATAAAAAGTAAAAAAATAAATGGATGCCAAAAGAACATATAATTTCATATGCAATTGAAATTATAAACACTATCTAATCTTGTGCATAACAGTTCAAGTTACAAACATTATCTAGTTTAATATTCATTAATTCATTAATACATATAATTGATGAATATAGAAAGTTTACACATCACCAATAAAAACATATTTAACTTTCCATTGCACAAAATAAGAGGAAAAAGTGGGTGGTTGCTAAAAGAACTAAATAACAATTTTAAAAAAATCATAAAATTGGGTAGCAACTTCTACATAATCTTGTCCATGGCCCAATAAAAGAAAAATATTGGTCCCCTTTTCATACATAATATTTTTTTTTGTTTAATTATATTTCATGCAAAATATCAAATCTCAAAAAATACAATAAATAGTTATTTTTAAAATAATTAATAACACATAAGTACAAATATTTAAGATAATAATTTACTTTTACAATAGATAAATTTAAATTAATTATATTATTTTTGTTAAGATAAAGAAAAATGACAAAACAATCATTTTAATAAAATGAAAATTTCATAATAAAGAAATATATGAATTTATAAGCACAATTCGTTTATGTGAGATATTCATAAAAGATTTTAGAGAGTGGCTATTGCCATACCTTTTTGTCTAATGCACCACACCTTTTTATTATTTTCATTTTGAAATTTATAAAATATCCTTCATCAAAAGTTAGGTTAAACATTTGTCTATTGCTATTCCCATATTTTAAATTATATCTAATAATTATACTAATTAATATTAAATATAAAAAATAACTATTTTTAATTTAATAGTTTTAAAATAAAATTAATCTATTAAATTAGTTATTTTTATTTTTCAATTTTTGAGATTGAAACTTATTTTAAATTTTTATCTATTACCCCTCTCATATTCCAAAATTATATTAAATGATCATACTAATTAATATTAAATATAAAAATTGACTATAATTAAACTATTAACCCAACCCAAAAAAATCTAATAATTAATTCATATAAAAAATATAGTCAAATAAAATTTAAATAACAAGTTTGATCGAACAAAAATATAACACTCTCTTGATATCATATTTGTATAAGAAAAATACATTCAAAATGTATTATCTTGTAACTCCATCAAAAAGATAATTCATTGGAAGTTCTCAAGCAATATTTCCTACTGTAATCCAAAAAAATATAGTAAATAAATGATGATGAAAAGCTAGGCTTATTTAATTAAAAAAAAAATAGATAATCTCATGTAAATGTTTATCTCTATGAAGACATTTTTCAAATGATATACTAATATTAGAAATTGAAAAATTGAAATAAAAACAAATCCTGATATAAAAGAAATACAACAATAAAAAATTGAAAAGATTGTATAAGCAAGAAAGGGATGCAATGGTAGCATGGCTTACGAGGAAAGCTACAGTGGTAATATGGATTGATTAGCAATATTTGAAGGTAAGTGACAAATGTTTTTTGAAGAACAACATTTGAAGCAAAGCAAGAATGGGATTAGCTGTCGTCCCGCAACCCCAAGCGGAAGGAGAAGACGGATAGCCGCGAGAAAAGGAGGTAAATATTGTAAAAATATTGTATTGAGAAAAATATTAATATTTAATTAAAATGTGATAATAGATAAATATTTAACCTAATTTTTAATAAAAGATATTTTTAAAATATCGATAAAAAGGATATGACATTAGATAAAAAAAATGTGATAATAATTACTCTCAAAGTTTTAATAAGAATTTATGAACAAAATAAACAATTTTTTTTTTTAAAAAAATTCATCACCCTCTCTTCTCCTTCTCCCGTATTATTCTTGAGTAAGAAAAAGTGACTGAAAATACATCACCCTCTCTTCCCGTTCTCCCCTATTTAAAATATTTCCAAATATTTTATTTTAAAAATTTGTAATAGTGGCACGTGGCTATATGACTCTTTGTTAGCGTATGACATGTGCTGCGCATGACTTTTGTTAAGGTTGATTAAATGATTATAATTTGTCACTTCTTCATTGTTTGCATCAATTTATCTTTTTGGATATAATTTACAGTTTTTTTTTAATTGAGACATACCTGATATAATATTTCAATTTGAACCAAAAAAGCCCTCTAAAAAAATGAGATATGCGATCGTTATCATAATTAGAAAAATAACAACTACAACTATTAATCTAGGATTTAAAAAAAAAAAAAGTAGTATATAGTATTTATCTGTAGGTTGAAAGGAAGTAAAGGAAAAAGAATCATCCTAAACCCTAACCACTAGTAACGTTTGGCAGTGGCATTCCATTTCCATGTTTTAAACGCGACAGAAAAGGGACCTTACTAAATCCGACATAATAATGTAATAACCAACTTAAATTTTTAACATGACACTACATTAAAGTTTCATTGTGTTTTAAGAAGAAAGAAAAAAAAGAAAAAGGAAGTAACTATCATAGTGCTAAACAACAAAAGCAAAAAAATGTCCGGAGACATCAACTTTCACTTTTTCATAGACCAAGTAAATACTATAACAACCATGTACATATTAAAAAAAAAAAAAGATTAGAAATTGATAGCAGTATGATCGATAGTCATTATTGTCACAATCAGCTCAGGTAATGTGCCATTTTTTATCTTGTTCTAGTTGGAATGCCGTAAACAAAAATTTGACCACACCTTATAATTATCAGATTAGAATGTATAAAAATGTCACATATGTTTTATATTATGGATAAACACATAACATGCAACTTAATCACAAAATCATTCCTCACCTTGGGACGCACAGGCTAACTAAACTTGGAGGCTTTGTCGTCTTACATTAAAGTCTACACAAAGTTTTCTCAATAAATTAGTTCATGCATTTTTTTTATCCCATGTGCTTCCCAAAAAAGACTTGCTTTTTTCTGTGTCCTTTATTTTAGATGCCTACCAATCCATGTCACAGATAGCGCCACTTCTTCCTCACACGTTCTAGAAGATGACTTTCAACAATTAATTTGAAACTTTAAGTAAGCAAAATGAAAATTCGACAAAATCAGTTCCATTGGGACATTTTACACTAATTTCAGAAAGGGAATATGAGATACACTAAGATGATGCATATAATAGATTTATCTATGATAAAGTCAACAAATCAAAGCAGCAACCCATGATTCAAGTTAAAATAGTGCACTTCTATGACTTTTATACTAGTAACGCTCAGTTGTTAAACAGAATTAGCTGCATAATTTTGTAATGGGGGATTTGAGAGGCAAAAACCAAAATTGAAAACCATAAGCATTAGCTGAATATGAGCAGAATTAGTCCAGAAATCAAAGTTCAAAGGTTTTTGTCAGATAATTTGGGGAACTCCAAGCACCACAACCATATCTTCTCTTAGTGTCAGCACTCCTTCATTACATATATGTAGCCATCAGCAATCCATTTCAACTATATCAGCTACTCAACTTGCAGTTGATAATGATGCATGAGCCCAATTTATATTCAGAAAGCAATCCATTTAACTATCTCAGCCTGTTCCTGGTCAATGACCACCACATCTTTCTCAGCTAATCGAATATCTCCAACAAATTTGCACTCGCCAACATCCTTTTAAATGCAAGTGTAAGATGAAATTTGTTTTGGTTTACACATGGTGCAATTAACGTGAATCTATATGTAGCCCAATAATTTAAAACTATATAGGCCTTATTCCTCAAAAGTCAAAAGAACTTGGCCAGCTCTCAATCGAGCAAACTCAATCAACTGAACATCTCAAGGTATTTTTATTTTTTATTTTTTACATGTGATATGATATGATGCTTTAAAAGAGTAGCTGTTGGGCTAAAGTGACAGCTGCTGATTGTAACATCCTCCTAAATATAGTACTATGCTTAAGTCATAGTACTACACTCGGAAGTTGTTACCATTGCTTTAACGGACCTTGTATGATAGCCCTCTTTGGCCATCTTCAATATCTCTAGCCAACTCTAGGTGGCCGCCTTCGGTATGTCCTCTATCTGGAGATAACACGGAAATGTACATGGGAGTGAGAATTATAAATTCTCAATAGGATTCACTAAAAAATTATATGTCATGTCATCGTTATTATCTCCAGCTGCTTTGGTTTATTATAAAAAGTTGAGCATGTTATATAAATATATTCAGTTTTATAGTTTGAAACCATATTGCTTGAAGCAGAGTTCATTTTATTCAAGCACTTGATAAACAGAGCAAGAATTAAAGCATAAACATAGCAGATTGTGAGTGATTTTGTAATAATAACAATACTAGATTGTGCATGTGCAATGGGTCACCATGAATATCATGCGAATGCAATTATACTTTCTTTTCTTCCTTTACTTGACACGCCTAGGTGTTATATATCGCAATCTCTAGGGTGTCTGCATGCATATATCTTTGTCTTTAATCTTTCCTGCCCTTGGGTAGTCTAACCTAGGAGTGAGTTCAACTTGTGATCATTGTCACACAGAACTAACCTACAAAAGGATCCACATGTCTCTAGTCTTGGAGGGATCCCATTTTGGCCAAGTGCCTCCTAGGTAGAGGCATCTCATAGCTTTAACTGGCTTTACAAGGAGGGACCCATCAACTGCCTCCAAGTGAAGGGATCTCATCTTATCTTTCATGTGCTTTCATAGTTCATACTCATATTTTTATGTATAAGAGGTTCGTGTACATTTTTTGTATCTGGATTTCAAACATTTATGCTTGCATGATATGCATCCATGGACATAACATGTAAACATGTTCATCATTCACACATTCTTGCCGAAATTTTGGCAGCATAACTGATCGAGTCCGCTTCCCCATGAGTAGTGCCAACTCACACAGACATTCAGTCACAATAGCAGAGTTAACATCATATATTAGTCTCTCAGTAATATTATAGATTTACAGCCATAAAGTTCTAATTGAATTTCATTCATGCAATAGAGTAGCCAAACACTCAAATAACAATTCTGACTGTAGCACCCAAATCTGCTCGAATTTATAAATCATGCCATAAATTCTACTTAACTTCTTTGGACCTAAATTTTGGATATAATAAAATGCTATATGTCTAGTTTCTAACCTCTTTAATCTCATTTGATTTTGATAAGTATAGCTCCAGTTATTGAGGATTTACCTCGACCTGCCTTGTAGCTGGGCAGATTTGCATCTTCAAAAGTAAAAATCCACCAAAAATTGAAATCTACTTGGATTTCTACCAAACCTATGTCGTTAAAAAGCTTATTGATTCAATTTTCACATCCAATAAGTTCCATGTCATTTGAGTAAATAGAGCTCAAGTTGTAACTTTGCAAAGTTGGCTAATCTAAAGTGCCCTGCTCTAGTCCAGTTAGGACATGAGACAAATTTATGAATTTACTGGGAGCAATAGGTGTTGAATTTGGTTCTAAAATTTTTATGCCATATTACCCTATGTCTTAACATTCTAAAAAAATTAGTTTCACTCTATTTGAAGAAGTATAGGGCGAGTTATGCCCCTCGAAATCCAGTTTGCTCGGAATCAGGGTCAGAATCCTAGGGTTAAATTAAAAAATTTATATCTCATTTAATACTAATCCAATGACCTTATACTTCATATGGTTGGAAAGCCCTAGATATCTAGTTTCACTTAAAATTAGTTTCATCTCAATTTGGTGTCTATAGGTGAGTCCATACAGTGTGTAAGTACGGACACTGTAGGATTTCTTAACCTAACAAATTCTATTTTGTGGCTCTTTGTAATTTCTCATTCAAATCTGAATCAACCTAAGCAAATACATGCTAAACTAGTCATAAATCATCACACCATCACCATATATCATCAATTACATGAGAGAAGAAAGTATTCCTAAAGTCATTAATTTAGTAAGATCGAGTAATGAAGTTAAATTCTATCTCAAATTGGTGTAGAAACTAGCTAGATTTGAGCTCTTGGTGGAGGAAGTGGGTGGTGCTTAGAGATTTGAGGAAGAAGAAGCGAGAAAGAAGAAGAATAAAGGGGGGAAAGTTAGCTGAAGAGGATAGCACGAAAATGAGGGGATTTGAAGGGATTTAAGGAAATTTTATAAGGCTTTGGTAGTTGGAATCTTGGATTGTGATTGGTTGTTGTTTGTATGGTATTCCTTTGGCCACTTCTCCCTCTTCTTGTGGCTGCTGGTGGTTAAATTCTAGCCACCCATGTTAGGTTCTTAACTGTATAAAATTCTACTGATTCGGTTCTTGTAATTTAAAACACCGAATCTTTATCGATTTCCTCCAAATCGGCCAAACGATCTTGAAGAATTTTGTGAGGTTTTCTATGTTTCTATTCTAATTATTCTAATTCTAATTTCTCTGATTAACATCTAATTAGCTCCTAATTAATCCTTAATTAACTTTTATTTAACCATACTTATGCATTAAAATCAAATAAATTGATTAATAACGCAAATCGGTAAAATATTGCTGGTAACCGTCTAAAATTTTCTACACAACTATTTCAAATTCTTCATTCATTAATCTCTTTATAATTCACTCCTAATTACCTTCTCACATTTTAATAAAATTGAATAAATCGATTTGCAGCACAATTTAAACGTTCAAAAAAATTTGGACGTTACACTAATCTAGTGCCCATTTGGACTGCCATTGAGCAACACTAGAAGGCCTTCTACCAGTAGTGAAAGTATTTTGTATGATACACTATTGTGTTTAGTTTAACCTTTTGTACTTACAATATTATTTTACAGTAGAGAAAAGATCTTTTAATGAAAATAGATTTAGAGATACTTTTCATTTTGAGGGCAGTGAACGAGGAACATAAAATATTGAATTACCTTCATTTAACATATCTGTAACCACATATAAATATACATTATGCGAGTACTCCCTAGAATTGATTTTGGACCCCTAGAATTGATTCTAGGGGTTTTTTATGATATTTAAAGTGCATTTGTTTATGTTTTTTTAGGGTAAAAAATAAATTTTTTATTAAAAAAATCAGTTTTTATATATTCGGATAATTTTTTAAAAATAATTAGATTTTCAAAAAAATATGTTTTCAACTTTTTCGGAGAAACTGAAAAGAAAAACTTCTGAAAAAAATTAGTTTTAAGCTTTTTCAATTATATATAAAAAATTTAAGTTTCAAAATCACTTTTTTCAAAATTTGAAACAAATATAGCCTTAGTTATTTATTCTTAGAATCAATTTTGGACTATAGAATTTATTTTGAGAGAAGTGAAAATTTTTTACTTTTTGTCATAATTACTTTTAGAGAAATTATCAAACATAAGGATGCATTTATTTGAGATTATTTTGACAAATAATCACTTTTTTCTCCCAAAAAAATCAATTTTTGTATCTTTGGATAATTTTTTTAAAATTAACATAATCTTAAAAAAATCTTTTTTCAACTTTTTTGGAGAAGCTGAAAAGAGTAGCTTATGAAAAAAAATCAATTTTCAGCTTTTTCAACTAAATATAAAATTTAAGCTTCAAAATCATTTTTTTTTAAAAATTTAAACAAATACACCCTAAATCACTTTATCCCAAGTCAATTCTAACCAAATTAATTCCAACAAAATCAATTATATATAGAATCAATTCTACGAAAACAAAACCAAACACACTATATATCTTTTTTTGTAATTATGCCTTTAAAAGTAATTTTATTTTATCATATCTAAATAAAATTTCTTTTCTAAAATTTACTTTTAAAATACTCAAATCAAATACAAATGCTTTTTTTAAAAGTAATTTTTTTAAAAATAATTTCTCTAAAAAAACCTTATTTTAAAAAAAATTATATTAAAAAATAAACCAAATATATCCGTAATTTTCAGCTATTTTAATGAATTTTTTAAGTCTAAATTATGGAAAAATTCCATGCAAACAATGGAAGCCTCTTGTATTGTATCTGTTAATGATATGGTTATAATATATGATTGATTTGGTTTTAAAGCATATAAGAATTCCTCCCCATTACAACTATATTTTTAATAAAATTACTGAAATATCAAGTATTAAATAATTTAGAGTTTTTTTTTAAACTATTATAACATGTAAGAAGATTTCGGTTAAATCTATGTATAAAATACTTTAATACCAGTAGCGTGAAAATTAAATTCTATTTTTCACGGTCTGAATTCATTTTAAAAAAGAAAAAAGGTTAACTCACAAAGTCGGCAGAAGTTCCACAAATAAGAACATGCCACGTCATCCCAAATCAGTCACATGACGGTGCGTTCCATCGTCGCTTACTCCTGCCTCCCTGCTCTACCCGGCCTCTCTCGCCATTTCTGCAACTGCACCTCGATCCCTCGCTCTGATTCGATTTCTCGCATGCAGATTCTCTGATTCACACGCACCAATCTTCCGTTTCCTCCCTTTACCCCATTCCGAATAGGAATCCCGCATTGGATGAGCGAATCGCCGTGGCTAGGGTTTTAATTCGATCCGAAACGACCGAATTGAATGTAATTCTCTCTTAAGTTTTAGAACTGGGGGCGAATCAGTCTCGGCCTCACCGAACCCCGGCGGAGGCGGCGGCGGCGGCATCATCATCATCATCGTCGCAGCAGGGATTCTGGTTCTTCCTCCGCTTCCAGAATGCGCCACGTGTCCCCACCCTCGCGTACCTGCCGCCAGTCGAGTCTGTGACCCGCTACGCCTCCGATCTCAACCGCCCCGCGCCCCTCGCGCCGCCGCCCGTCATGGAATCCGCCGCATCCTCCGCCTCCCACCCCTCCGCTCCTCCGCCGCTCGAGGAGCCCGAGTACCTCGCCCGGTACATGGTCGTGAAGCACTCGTGGCGCGGCCGGTACAAGCGGATACTGTGCGTTTCGAGCGTCGCCATCATCACCCTCGACCCTTCCTCCCTCTCCGTCACGAACTCCTACGACGTCGCCACCGATTTCGAGGGCGCCGCGCCGGTCCTCGGCCGTGACGAGAACTCGAATGAGTTCAGCGTGAGCTTGAGGACTGATGGGAGGGGGAAGTTCAAGGCGATAAAGTTCTCGTCGAAGTACAGGGCCAGCATTCTGACGGAGCTGCATCGGATTAGGTGTAATAGGTTGGCGCCGGTGGCTGAGTTCCCGGTGCTGCATCTTCGGCGACGGGCGTCTCAGTGGGTTCCTTTTGTAAGTTGCCCTGTTTCTCTGCTTTGGTTGCTGCTTTAGGTGTAATTCGTTTGGTTTAGGTGATTTTCGTCTCGATAGATGAATGCTAGGAGACCGGTTTTGTAAGGTTGGTCTGGCATAGAAATAAGGGCAGCAGAGTGAAACATGAGATGCCTGCATCTTGATTGTGGGATTCAGGCTTATATTGGGATGGTTAAGGGTGTATGATAATACTGTTATTAGTCGTCATATGTTCTTTTTTGTTAAATTGTTGGTTATGATAAAGTTTGACGATGTGCATTTGTGTCATTCTTTTGTGCCATGCCGAGTAAGAGAAGATAATGATTTTAATATTTTATGTTGAAGGTAGTCCAAATGTTGTAAGAATTATGCAGGTTAGGACGACGTGGTGATGCTTTTCTAAAAATCTAATTGGATTTTTTCTTTGCTATAGCGTGTGAGCTTCTTTATACAAAAGAAAAAAAAGAAAAGAAAAGAAAATGGGAAGTGTGCTAGCTATTAAACTAATTATCCTATTTGATTGGTAACTCTCACAGAAATTGAAGGTAACCCATGTCGGTGTTGAACTTATTGATCCGAAATCTGGTGACCTTCGCTGGTGCTTGGATTTTAGAGACATGAATTCGCCAGCAATTATTCTTCTCTCTGATGCGTTCGGAAAGAAAAATGTTGATCATGGTAGTGGATTTGTTCTTTGCCCCTTATATGGAAGAAAATCTAAAGCTTTCCAAGCTGCTTCTGGGTGCACTAATTCAGCTATTATCTCGAATTTGGTAGGGATGACTTTTTTTAAGCCTAAACAATTTTTCTGCTAGATATTCGTGTCTTTAATTATGTCACTATTTGGCACTGAAATAATGCAGCGATTGCAAGAATGGTTTGACAATTTTCTCGATAACATTCTGTTACATGATTTAATATTGACAATAATAACGGTGCGTAAATCTTATTGCAGACAAAAACCGCTAAATCCACTGTTGGGTTGTCCTTGTCTATGGAGAATTCGCAAACTCTCACAATATCTGAGTATATAAAACAAAGGGGTATCTATTTATAACATTGTTAATGTCGTTATTTACCTGCAGTGAATTTCTTTTTTAACCTTAAAAAAGTAAATGTAATGCAGCAAAAGAGGCAGTTGGAGCAGAAGATACCCCATTGGGGGGTTGGTCTGTGACTAGGTTGCGTTCTGCTGCCCATGGAACTCTGAATGTTCCAGGATTGAGCTTAGGAGTTGGTCCCAAAGGAGGACTAGGTGAGCATGGTGATGCTGTATCTCGTCAGCTCGTTCTTACAAAGGTTTCACTTGTGGAAAGGCGTCCGGAGAATTATGAAGTAAGTGACGCATTTGTTAAGTCAACTAGTGAATAAAGCAAAACAGGTGGAAATGCTTCAAAAATATATGTATTACGAACATTGATACATGCTGGTGGGTTCATCTATATAGGTCTTGCACAAGAAATTAAGCATGAACATACACAACTATTTTCTGAAATATAGTTCTGAATAAATCTAGAGTGACACAATTACAGTATCAGCTTTTGATAATTTAAAGTACATTTCATGTGCACCGATAGATCTTTGGAGTTGTTGACCACTGTGGTCTTGCGGATTGTTATAAACCTATGCAGTTAACTCGTTATGGTAAGCTAGCAGCATCATTGTGTATGAGGCAAAACAGATTTTAAGGAAGATACATAAACCTTGAACATTTTACGCAGCTTTATAGAATGTAAAATTGTGTATATCAGTAGTTTTATGTAGTCTTTGTGTGTATCTGACTGAACCACTTTATATTAATACATTCATATCTCTATGTAAGCTGATTTTTACTTAGAAGGGTTACGTCAAATATTGAGAAATTTCACTAGATGCATGCAGGCAGTTACTGTTCATCCTTTATCTTCAGTAAGTGCTCTTGTTCGGTTCGCTGAAGAGCCCCAGATGTTTGCAATTGAATTTAGTGATGGATGCCCTATCCATGTAAGCACTTGTTATGCTATATCAGTTGTGATTTGTCATGCTATGAAATTTCTCATGCATGTGGTGTGAATTGTAGGTTTATGCAAGCACGTCTCGTGATAACTTACTTGCAGCAGTTCGTGATGCATTGCAAACTGAAGTAGGTAGATGTATCTCATCTTGGTTAAGAATTGTTCTATAATTGTATGTGTAGATGGAAGTATGATGATTTATGTACTATTTTAACTGCTTAATCTCTGGATATCAATGTTAAACTTTTTCCTGAACTGGAGGCAAAATGTCATATGGTATTGTTATCCAAAAGAGAAATTGTCATTGCAGAATGCAGAGTGCAAGTGCATGCTTGACCTCTGGTGATGTTTTTGTACAGGGTCAATGTGCCATACCTGTATTGCCAAGGCTGACAATGCCTGGTCACCGTATTGATCCTCCCTGTGGAAGAGTTTATTTGCAATATGGTCAACAAAAGCCTGTTGCTGATGCTGAAAGTGCATCCATGCATTTGAAACATCTAGCAGCAGCTGCCAAAGATGCCGTTGCTGAAGGTGGTTCCATTCCTGGATCAAGAGCTAAACTATGGCGTAGAATAAGGGAGTTCAATGCCTGTATACCATACGGTGGGGTGCCTCCGAACATTGAGGTGCCAGAGGTCACCTTGATGGCCTTGATTACTATGCTTCCTGCTGCCCCAAATCTTCCTCCAGAGTCTCCTCCTTTGCCACCCCCTTCACCAAAAGCTGCAGCAACTGTGATGGGTTTTATTGCTTGTTTACGTAGACTACTTGCATCAAGAAGTGCAGCATCACATGTGATGTCTTTTCCGGCAGCAGTTGGAAGGATAATGGGTTTACTCAGAAATGGTTCAGAGGGTGTGGCTTCTGAGGCTGCAGGGCTTGTTGCTGTACTCATTGGTGGTGGGCCTGGCGATGCTAATGTGACAGATTCTAAAGGAGAGTGGCATGCGACAATTATGCATACAAAGTCAGTATTGTTTGCTAATCAGAGTTATGTCATTATTCTTGTCAACAGATTGAAGCCTATGTCAGTATCACCTTTACTGTCAATGGCTGTGGTTGAAGTGCTTGAGGCCATGATTTGTGATCCACACGGGGAAACTACTCAGTATCCTGTTTTTGTTGAATTGTTACGCCAAGTTGCTGGGTTGAAGCGCCGCTTATTTGCACTATTTGGTCATCCTGCTGAAAGTGTTAGAGAAACAGTAGCTGTGATTATGCGATCAATTGCAGAAGAAGATGCTATTGCTGCCGAGTCCATGCGAGATGCTTCTTTGCGTGATGGTGCTTTGTTGAGGCATTTATTGCATGCCTTTTTCCTTCCTGCTGGTGAACGCCGTGAAGTTAGTCGACAACTTGTTGCTCTTTGGGCGGATTCCTATCAACCAGCTGTGGATCTATTGTCTCGAATTCTGCCTCCTGGCCTTGTTGCTTATTTGCACACACGTTCTGATGGAGTTCTAGGTGAAGAAACAAATCTAGAGGAGTCATCAACTGGGAAAAGAAAAAGACGTTTACTTCAGCAGAGGAAAGGTCGCATAGGGAGAGGATTAACCTCTCAAGAACAACCCTTCCCTTCAGCTAATAATTTTGATGTTTCTGATTCGGGTAGGCAGACAGGGGGTGCTGTTGTTAGAGTCCCAGACAACTACCATAGAACTGCTCTAGAGGCAAGCTCTGGACAAGCTTCAAATATTCAATCTTCAGTTGTTCATACTAGTGAAAATTTGACCAATGGATCTCCTACAGCAGTTTCACAAAATGGGTATCCAGCTTTTGTTGCTTCAGCTATTTCTCCATCAACAAACTCAAACGAAGCACCAGTATCTGATTTTTCAAATTCGGTTGATCCTGACAGCAATGCAGTTGGTTTGCAGGGTGCAGACATTCCAGCTCCTGCTCAAGTTGTGGTGGAGAACACTCCTGTAGGATCTGGTCGGCTTCTATGTAATTGGCCCGAATTTTGGCGAGCTTTTGGTCTTGATCACAATCGTGCAGATTTGATTTGGAACGAGCGTACTAGGCAAGAGTTGAGAGAATCTTTGCAAGCTGAAGTTCATAAACTAGATGTTGAAAAAGAGCGTACTGAAGATATTGTTCCAGGGGGTGCTACGCTGGAAATGGTAACAGGGGTGGAGAATGTCCCACAAGTATCTTGGAACTATGTTGAATTTTCTGTTTGTTATCCAAGCCTGTCAAAAGAAGTTTGTGTGGGCCAGTATTATCTGCGTCTACTGCTTGAGAGTGGCAGTGGTGGCAGGGCACAAGACTTCCCATTGCGTGATCCAGTTGCTTTCTTTAGAGCACTTTACCATCGATTTTTATGTGATGCAGACACAGGGCTTACTGTGGATGGTGCTGTTCCTGATGAATTAGGTGCGTCAGATGATTGGTGTGACATGTGTAGGCTGGATGGTTTTGGTGGTGGTGGTGGATCATCAGTGAGGGAGCTTTGTGCAAGGGCAATGGCAATTGTATATGAGCAGCACTACAAGACCATAGGTCCTTTTGAGGGTACAGCTCACATTACTGTTCTCTTGGATAGGACAGATGACAGAGCTTTGAGGCACCGACTTCTTTTACTTTTGAAGGTGCGTGTAAATTGAATTTACTTTTCCTTTTTGTGTTTTCTTTATTGTGAGAGGAGGAAGGATTAAGTTTCTCTTGTATTGCATCCTAATATTTGTGTTATTATTTTTTTTAGTACAAGTTTTGTTAGGTTTTTGGGCCAAAAGAAAAATATGTTGTTCTAAATTTTGACCTTCAATTTTTGAACAGGATCAGCTGTCAATATTAGTTTAGTGGTTATCCTGAATGGAATGAAGTTTTAGTGATTTTACCTTATATTTTACAAGTTCTATTTTATCAAAGTTAATTATTACAAGTTCTATTTTATGAAAGTTAAATTTAATGCTAATTTAACTCAATTTCAGGCTTTGATGAAGGATTTGTCAAACGTAGAGGCTTGTGTTCTAGTTGGAGGTTGTGTGTTAGCTGTTGATCTGCTTACAGTGGTCCATGAAGCTTCAGAGAGGACAGCTATTCCCTTGCAATCAAATTTGATTGCTGCTACTGCTTTCATGGAACCACTCAAGGAATGGATGTATATTGACAAAGAAGGTGCTCAGGTTGGACCTGTGGAAAAAGATGCTATTAGAAGGTTATGGTCCAAGATGACCATTGATTGGACAACAAGGTGTTGGGCTTCTGGGATGCTTGATTGGAAGAAGTTGCGGGATATTCGTGAGCTTCGTTGGGCACTTGCCCTTAGAGTTCCTGTCCTTACCCCACCTCAGGTAGAGTCATGTGGGCTAGTGGAAGATAATGTTGATATTCAACTGCTTTTGTTCTAATTTTCTTTATCTTGATTCCCCCCCCCTCTCTTTTTCCAACGTATTGGATGACTGTGTTAGGACCCAATTGCAAGGTATGGGACTTGAGTCCCACATCGGAAGTATGGGATTCCGATGGGGGGTTTATAAGGCCTTGGGCTCTCCCATCACAATAGCTAGCTTTTGTGATGTGGTTCTCCCAAGGTTCTTATCAATTGGTATCAGAGCCTTCCACCATGTCTCTCAGCTGCAATCGAGCAGCACGGGTGGTAACGCCAACATTGCAGTGCTCGCCCGGGCCTAGTCAAAGGGGCTAGTGCAACCGGCCGCGTGGCGCTGCGGAGCGTGGTGGGATGTTAGGACCCAATTGCAAGGTATGGGACTTGAGTCCCACATCTGAAGTATGGGATTCCGATGGGGGGTTTATAAGGCCTTGGGCTCTCCCATCACAATAGCTAGCTTTTGTGATGTGGTTCTCCCAAGGTTCTTATCAGACTGCTCATTGACTTTTTTGCAATTATTTTTTTATGGCCTAAAACCTTTACTTATTTTTCTCAATGACTTGATTTTTTTCATGGTACCTAAAATCTAATGAGAAAGGCAACATATGTTTAGGTGTTTCTGTTTAGGTGCTGTTATATTGATAACCATCAGTTTAGGCACATTGGGAAATGTAAGAAAGATGAAAGAAAATTGTTATATTCCCCTGAAATTAGCATCAACTGCCCGCAGAAAAGTTTTTATTTGTCTCAGAACACACATTTTGTCATTTTTGTTTTTTCATTGTATTGTCCTAGTGCCCTTCTGATAAATGGATCTTGTCTTTAGGTTGGGGATGCAGCTTTGTCTATATTGCATAGCATGGTGTCTGCACATTCAGATTTAGATGATGCCGGAGAGATTGTGACTCCAACTCCTAGAGTAAAACGAATCTTGTCAAGTCCGCGCTGCCTTCCACACATAGCACAGGTGATTTTAGAGTTGTTTCGTTATTAGTTGGCCATGTATGAGGATATATTTGTTCTGACTTGCTACTTTTTGAGTGACATTTCTTTCTTCTCAAAATTTTTTTTCTCAAAAGTTATATTGATTGTCTTACAATACAATTGCAGTTTGTTAACTTTGTCATTCTTAATACAAGTTGTCTGCTATGTAATAGCATCATGTGGTTACGTGTAGATTTGTAGATTTTTTCTACCCTTCCAATATTTCCCAAATATAATGTTTTGATTTACTTTTTATTTTATTTTATTTTCCCCTTGGGGGGGGGGGTGTTATGAACACAGGCCATTCTTTCTGGGGAACCAAGTATTGTTGAGGCAGCAGCTGCTTTGCTGAAAGCTGTTGTTACCCGGAATCCCAAGGCCATGATACGTTTATACAGCACTGGCGCATTTTATTTTGCACTGGCTTATCCTGGATCTAATCTACTTTCAATTGGGCAACTCTTTGCTGTCACCCATGTCCACCAAGCATTTCATGGTGGTGAAGAGGCTGCAGTTTCAACTTCATTGCCTTTGGCAAAACGTAGCGTTCTCGGTGGACTTCTCCCTGAATCTTTGTTGTATGTACTGGAGCGTAGTGGTCCAGCAGCATTTGCTGCAGCAATGGTTTCAGATTCTGACACTCCAGAGATAATATGGACTCACAAAATGAGGGCAGAAAACCTAATTCGTCAGGTAGTGTAAACTATGCTCTGATGTGTGCATGTTTTGTCCATTTTTATATTAACGAGTAGTTTACTTACTTCCGAATATGATATTGTTTATACAGTGTAATTTAATCCATGCTCCTTGGCTCTATCAGGTTTTGCAGCATCTTGGTGATTTTCCACAGAAATTGTCACAGCATTGCCATGTTTTATATGAATATGCCCCCATGCCTCCAGTTACATACCCTGAGCTGAGAGATGAAATGTGGTGTCATCGTTATTACCTGAGGAATCTATGTGATGAGATCCGTTTTCCAAATTGGCCTATTGTTGAACATGTAGAGTTTCTGCAGTCCTTACTTGTAATGTGGCGTGAAGAGTTGACAAGAAAGCCTATGGATCTTTCTGAAGAAGAAGCCTGCAAGATCCTTGAAATATCCTTGGAGGATGTATCTAGTGATGATGTAAATAAAAAGCATTCTTTAGAGATTTCAGAAGAAGCTTCTAGCTTATCGAAGCAAATTGAAAATATTGATGAAGAAAAATTGAAGCGACAATATCGGAAACTTGCTATGAAATATCATCCAGACAAAAACCCTGAAGGAAGGGAGAAGTTTCTTGCCATACAGAAGGCCTATGAACGCCTTCAGGTAGACATACATGTTATACACAGGCTTCTTTGGAATCATGTGTCAATAAAAGTCACTATGATAGCATGATTATTTGCACACAACAGTCCTCCTTTCATAGTTCACTGGACGGACAAACTCTAGTCAATCTAAAGTCTTATTATCTCAGTTTAAAAGTTGTAGAGACCTGTTTTATTGTCCTAAGTTCTTATTAATCATGCATGCAAATCCATGTGCTTGCTTTAGCAAGCAGAGGTGGTGATGGGGATGTGACTATCTCTTCCTTATTAGCCAAACAGGGAGAATTATTGCACGTCTGCATATGCTCTTTTGTTATTAGGGATATGTTCTTTTGGTCCTTTAGTGAACGAGCTTTGGATTGCATGCATGCAGGCTTATAATGGTGTGCTATGTAGTTGTTACATGCAAGCACAGATTTGGGGTGGCAAAATCGTTCGGCTGATTTTCATTTTGATTTCTTGGTGCATCTTCATATCCTTCATTACAATGAATTTATTTGACCCAAGGATATATATTTTTTATTTCATTTGCATGCAACAGTATATTTATGTCTTTTCTAATTCACTGATCATATTTATCTTACGTGACTGTATCTTAGGCTACCATGCAAGGGTTGCAAGGTCCTCAGCCTTGGAGATTGCTTCTTTTGTTGAAGGGACAATGTATTTTATACAGAAGATATGGAGACATATTAGAGCCATTCAAATATGCTGGTTATCCCATGTTGCTGAGTGCTGTTACTGTGGACAAGGATGATAGCAATTTCCTTTCTTCAGATAGAGCACCTCTCCTTGTTGCAGCATCAGAGCTTGTGTGGCTGACGTAAGCATTCCATTTTTTTCCCCCTTTTTTTTAAGGTTCACCATTATGCTAATAGATTTTAAACACTTCCATTGTAACTTTTGCTGTTTTATTGAATTTTCATGTGGTCAGATGCGCATCTTCTTCATTGAATGGTGAAGAGCTGGTAAGAGATGGAGGAGTAAATCTTCTTGCAACTCTTCTTTCCCGTTGCATGTGTGTTGTTCAACCAACTACCCCCGGAAATGAACCATCTGCCATTATTGTTACAAACATCATGCGAACATTTTCAGTTCTGAGTCAATTTGAGGCTGCCAGAGCTGAGATACTTGAGTTTTCGGGACTAGTTCAGGACATTGTGCACTGCACTGTGTTTGAGCTTGTACCTGCAGCTGTCGATGCTGCTCTACAGACTATTGCCAATGTTTCTGTTTCTTCTGAATTGCAGGATGCTTTATTGAGGGCTGGTGTTTTATGGTATGTCACAATTTTTTTTTTATTAGATAAATATTTGGTACCTATCTGCCAAGTTCTCAACCATAGGTTTGCAGGAGGATGTCTCATGTTAATTTATGGCTTAGCTGGAAAACCTAGTCTAGTGGTTATATATGCCTGTTTGGATAAATAACTTAAGCACTTATTTAAGCTTGTTAAAATGACCTTTACTGTTATAAGATAGGTGCAGTCTCAAATAAGCTAAATACTATTTGGATCTTATGTGCGGATTGGAATTTGGACCATCTGTTCAGGGTAATTTAGTCAGAAGTTGTTATGAAAGCAGCTATCTGCTAAGCTCTTTTAGCTTTCACAAAGGCTTATTTTCAAAACTTTAAATTTATTGCTTATGAAACTAATCTTATCATCTTTTAGGTTTCAAAACCTGTTTTAATAAGCTCATCCAAACACGACCAAGATTGTTCATAAGTGCTTATTGTAGTAGATAATACCAAATAAGTTGAAAATAAGCACATCTAGAAGTGGCTATAGTTTCTGGGTTATGGATAAGCTTTCTGAAGGGAGTTGAATCATAATACTCCTGTTTGTATTATTGATTTGGTTGTTTCCATTCTTAGAACATCTGTGCACTGTTATGACCAATTTTTATGAGAACTGTCTGACATGTAATTTAACAATTGATTGTTTATACCAGTCAGTCCAGTCCTCTTTATCAGTAGAGCTGAAATGGAATTGGTGTATTTGTTAGTTTATTTATAATTAGATTGATAATTCTTGTAGGAGTTTTCGTTCTTCCCATCTTTCTTGTTTTTATGTTATTACGGTTTTATCTGGCGTGGAATCCTCTAGCTCATTTTGTATTATAGTAGTAATTTCGTAGCCTCCATCCATCTCGGTTATTCCTTCTCGTCAAGTGTTGACTTTTCCTATAGCTAATTTGGACACTAAATATTCGCGGTACAGAGAAAATGACTTTTTATCCTATTTAGTTATATGTTCGTAGAATATTTGTTGGACTAATCCATTTAATATGGTCCATGATAGGTACCTTTTGCCACTGCTGCTTCAGTATGACTCAACTGCAGAAGAATCAGATGCAACAGAATCACATGGTGTTGGTGCCAGCGTTCAAATTGCCAAAAACATGCATGCCATGCGAGCATCCCAGGCTTTGTCGAGGCTCAGTGGTTTGTGTGGTGATGGGAGTTCAACTCCTTACAATCAGGCAGCTGCTGATGCACTCAGAGTTTTGCTAACTCCTAAGCTTTCTAGCATGTTAAAAGATCAAATACCAAAAGATTTGCTGTCCAAGTTAAACACAAACCTGGAGTCTCCAGAGGTGATCTTTTCCCCTTGATTTCTGGCTAGGTTTTAATTCATTTCCTTTTGCACAGGTTATCTGAAAATAGTCAAGGCCGAATCTGTTGGACAATAAAATATATGCTTACTTGGTTGTTGTTTCCATTTTGATTCAATCAATTAAGATAAGATTACTGTTTAGGAAGTAAGAATGAACAATTGATAATTTAAATATGTTAATAGAGTCTCTGTGCTGAGATTAAGCAACTCCCTGTGGTCTGATTCTGAGCAGAAGATTTTTTTTTTTTAAAAAGAAAAAAGAAGAAAAAACTAGACATTTTGGGAGAAAAAACTTTGGAGAAATTCTGTAGAGCTAAAGAAATTTTGGATGAAAAGAATGGGGTTAAAGAGATCTACAGCATAGGCAAGCGGGGACTTGCCTTCTGGTTAAGCAACCTTGTAAATTAGAAGTGCAGTTATGTGAAAACTGATTGAGGAATTCAACTACAGCCTTATTCTCTATTTAAACTTGCTTCTATATGACTTGCTTGTCTAGTCAGTAATTAAAATTAAAAAAATAGATAAAATAAGTTGGTAAAATACTCGTACCTCATGGCTACAGTAGTGTGAATTGCACTTTCTTTTTTCTTCAAAATTTTCCTGGCTCATCCCCCTGTCTCTTTTAGATACTAGTCTTCTTGGTCTTTTGGTATATGTTGTTGATACTATCTTCTGAAACCTTTTTTTTTTTTTTTTTTGGGTAGATTATCTGGAATTCTTCAACACGGGCAGAGCTGCTGAAATTTGTGGATCAGCAACGGGCAGCTCAAGGTCCTGATGGCTCATATGATATAAAAGATTCGCATGACTTTGTCTATAAAGCACTGTCAAAAGAATTGTTCATTGGCAATGTTTACTTGAGGGTCTACAATGATCAGCCAGACTTTGAAATTAGTGAACCAGAAGCATTTTGTGTTGCTTTAATTGATTTTATTTCTTATCTTGTGCACAATCAATCTGTTGAGGATGCTGATCACAATGTTGAAGGCATGACTGAGTCTATTCAGACTTCTGAGCATCAAAATGAGGCTGTTGATGGATTTGTGAATGACCAGCCTGCCCTGGATAATTCTAGCACAATGTCTGAAGAACAATTTGTAGGGAAGGGAGAACTTGAGCTGGTTAAAAATCTCCGTTCTGCGTTGATCTCCCTTCAGGTTAATTGCCTAACTGCCTTATTTTATATTGTAATACTTTTTCTTAGCATGTCTGACGAATCTTTCTTTCTTATTCTTTGCAGAACCTACTGACTAATAATCCAAATTTAGCATCCATATTTTCTAATAAAGACAAGTTACTGCCTCTTTTTGAATGCTTTTCTGTGCCTGAAGCATCAAACAGTAACATCCCTCAACTTTGCCTAGGAGTGCTGTCACTCTTAACAGCACATGCCCCTTGTTTGCAAGCCATGGTTGCAGATGGATCCAGTCTACTCCTTTTATTACAAATGCTTCACTCATCCCCAAGTTGCCGTGAAGGGGCTCTCCATGTCCTCTATGCACTGGCAAGCACACCAGAATTGGCCTGGGCAGCTGCCAAGCACGGTGGTGTTGTCTACATTCTTGAATTGCTCTTGCCTTTGAAGGGTAGAAAACTTGTACTTTGTTGGTCTTAATTTTTTTTCCTCATTTCCAGAAGCTGCTCGCAGATTTTTAAATATTGATGATAAAAATAATTCCATGCAGAAGAAATTGCACTCCAGCAAAGAGCTATGGCAGCCTCCTTGTTGGGGAAGCTTGTTGGACAACCAATGCATGGACCAAGAGTCGCTATAACACTTGCAAGGTTTCTTCCTGATGGGCTTGTATCAGTAATTAGGGATGGACCTGGTGAAGCTGTTGTTGTTGCCCTTGAGCAGACTACCGAGACACCAGAACTTGTGTGGACGCCAGCAATGGCAGCTTCCTTGTCTGCGCAGATTTCAACTATGGCATCGGAATTATATCGGGAGCAGATGAAAGGCCGTGTGGTTGATTGGGATGTACCTGAGCAGGCATCTGGACAGCAGGAAATGAGAGATGAGCCACAGGTATCACCTATTATATGTAATGTTTATATTTTCTTTTGTAGAATGGACTCAAATGTTGTTTTGATTCAGGTTGGTGGCATCTATGTTCGGCTGTTTCTGAAAGATCCCAAATTTCCTCTTAGAAATCCTAAAAGATTCTTGGAAGGTCTTCTAGATCAGTATTTGTCCTCCATTGCTGCCACACATTATGAGGCTCAGGCTCTTGACCCAGAGTTGCCTTTGCTTCTCTCAGCTGCATTAGTTTCATTGCTGCGTGTTCATCCTGCACTAGCAGATCATGTCGGATATCTTGGATATGTGCCCAAACTAGTTGCTGCTGTTGCATTCGAGGGAAGACGAGAAACAATGTCATCAGGTGAGGTAAACAATGGAAAAAATGCAGACAGGACATATGACCCAGATCATGGATCAACAGAGCACACACAAACTCCTCAAGAACGTGTGCGGCTGAGTTGTTTGCGCGTCCTGCATCAACTTGCAGCTAGTACCACGTGTGCCGAAGCCATGGCAGCAACAAGTGTAGGGATGCCTCAGGTATCTGAGAAGACATATTCTGTATGAAGTCAATAATTTACAGTCCTTTTTGTGCTGGTTATCCAACTTCTGCTTTTCATTAAACAATGATAGTGCCTCATTTGCTGGGTGGGTGTCTGTTGAAGGAAATAGTTCCTTGGTCCACCTGGTTTATACCCTTTTTTGAACAAGAATCCTGCCCTTTCAGGGTGATTTTGGTATGCGTGTTAAAATGGGGGAGAAATTTTCATGGATTAGATTTATGTCTAAAATTATGCATAAATCTAGTCCATGAAAAATTTTCCTCCATTTTACCCCCATACCAAATTCACCCTTACTGTCAAATTCATTGGTGCATAGAAAAGGAAAATATATCTGAAATGTACTTACTGAGAGAGGGAGAGGGAGGGAGAGATGGGGAGGGGGGGAGAGATATTACCAACATATTTTTTCTTTTTACCAAACTAAAGTTTTACTAATTTTTTTTATATTTTATATTTTTTATTTTTCAAATTTCTTCTTCCAGGTTGTTCCACTGTTAATGAAAGCTATTGGGTGGCAAGGCGGAAGCATTTTAGCTCTTGAGACCTTAAAACGTGTTGTGGTTGCTGGAAACCGAGCCAGGGATGCTCTTGTTGCACAAGGACTTAAGTGAGTACCTTGTATATTTGAAAATCAATCCAATATTTTATGCTCGGGAGATTCCATTTCATGACAGAATTTTGCATTATACGCAGTCAACTGCCAAAAGATGCAGGAGAAATAGAAAATTCATGAAATTCAATTATATTATTAGGCATATAAAACTTGCTATAAGTCCTTTGACTTATGCTTGTTTTCTAAATTTGAAGTTCTTTCCGTTATGATAATATTTTGTGATGGAAGAGTTTGAAAATGGAGTCGGTGATTAAATAAATTTAGTAAACTCCGACTGAACATGTTCACCTTTCCTATACCCTTGAAATTTGTGTTATTGCATATGATCATGCTCTGCCTTACCTGTCTCTCTGGGTTTGGAACCTCTCCCCCCCCCCCCCCCCAACAAAAAAAAAAAAAAACTATTCCTTGTAATGAGATTGCTGAAATATGTTCGGATGGTCTATACCTAATTGATGGAAAAGATAATCTAAAAATGAGGAAAGTTGAATGCACCTGTGGGGAAGGTCATGAATGGGTTTGGAACCTCAAGCTCCATGCTAACTTGATTAAGAATTCTATCATGATATGGTGCTCTGTATTTTGTGATGACATGAATCTATCAAACTGTTAGATCAGGTCCAGGTTTTTCCTGTGCACTGGCTATATTGCTAATGGACACAACCAGTTAGTTGATTTGTCCATGAATAAAACTAGTCTTTGAAAGTCTCCCTCGCCCTGTAGTATCTGTCTATAAAGTCTGGTGAATGGCAACCATCCAGTCGTATACTTGGGCTGCCAAGATGAGACTCGTTGAATATTTAATAAATCACCTAGTGCATTATTTTTTAATTTTTTGAACAATTTTTATTACCAACAAATATATCTCGGAAGCTCTATCATGTAATTTCATAACGTTGAGGATCTGTTGTGATTGTCTATGAAATGTGTCTATTGTCGATGCAATAGAGTTGTGTTTCTGCTATTAGATGAATTTGCTTTAAGCTTGAGACGTTTATAATGCTTATGGAGATGAATGCTTGAAGGCTGTATTATGTGTTTACAGGAGTGGAAGTGTACATGACTACATTCTCTGTCTCTCTTAATACTGAAATAAATCTTGCAAACAATGCAGAGTTGGTCTTGTTGAAGTACTTCTTGGTCTTCTTGATTGGAGGGCCGGGGGAAGGAACGGATTTTCTTCTCAGATGAACTGGAATGAATCTGAGGCATCTATTGGCAGGGTGCTTGCAATTGAGGTTAGAATCTGGGTCAATTTTATTCTTCCTCTCGAGTTTTAGTCTCACATATTTTCTTGGTTTATTTTCTTTCCCTCTATACAAGTCTATTGTTCTTCTGTAAGTTCTCTTGTCCAGTTAGTCTTGCATATGATAATTTTTTTTCTCCTCCTAATTATTAGGGAGAAGACAAGTGATGTGTTTCTTTGATGGATTTTAACTAGTTCACGTTTTGTTCTTATGTCTATGGGTTTTTCCTGTTAAGTGACTACTAATATTTTGATTGTCTGACATTTTTCAACTTCAAAATGATCATTGTTGCATTTACTTTAGTATAGACTCTGTAGTTCTTTTTGCAGGTATTTTATTTCTTATTCAAGAAATCAGGGGCACAATTGGACTAACCTTATTCGAGAAAGTTCTTGTGGTTTCTACAGAAAATAATTTAAGATTTATTGATTTGAACCATTTTCTGTTGATTCATCTATTACTGACAAGTTACAATTATATGCTGAATCAGGTCTTGCATGCCTTTGCTACTGAAGGAGCCCATTGTACTAAAGTACGAGAAATATTGAACAATTCTGATGTGAGTCTCAACACATCTTGATTAATAATTTTATTTGATTGTTTCCACTTTGCCTCTTGGCACTTCAATTGTTGCTTCTGGATTTTTCTGCATTTCTATTGCAGATATATACTATCCAAACCTTTAAGTTGTCACCTTTTACAATCTGTTTTCCTTCACGCCTTCTAGGTTTGGAGTGCATACAAAGACCAGAGGCATGATCTCTTCCTTCCTTCAAATGCTCAATCCGCAGCTGCTGGTATTGCTGGTTTGATTGAGAATTCATCATCATCAAGACTCACTTATGCCCTTACAGCTCCTCCACCGCAATCTTCTACTTCTAGACTTCCTCCATCATCCACATCTGACTTCAATGGAAAGCAAGAGCTTTCATAGTACAGAAAATAATAAATTTTTAGCGGCATATGATGGAGCATACATCCAAGCCTATACTTGTAACTCACCTGTATAGTACACTGTACAGTTTTGTTGTCTACTTGCTTCTGGGTACCAACTGGGAAGCATGTGCAATTTTCTCTAGAGTTATTCGTTTGTCTGAAGAGGGACTGTCCACGTTCCCTCCCTTTTTCCTTGTAAATTGGATGATGTATTTACTAATTTGCTACCAAATAGTGAGGTGATTTTGTGCATTTCGTGAAAGTTGAATTATATTTGTGGTAGTGACACAAGGTCTCCTTTGCTCGTCTCTTGTTTTTTGGTTTTTTGGTTGTCATCTCCTTTGCTCATCTTTAAAGTTGTAGTTAGGCTAGGCTGATCATGACTTCTGAATTGGGCAACAACCCACGGACTGATAATCGGACCATTGAAGCTCCTAAAAAAAGGAATAAATGTGCAAATGAGTAGTAAAATGAACTTTATATTATTTCCTGAGGAAAACAAACATTGGTACCGCACGATCTTTCGTTTGCACTTTTTTTTTAATATATATGTTCACTTTTTAACATAAATGTATAAATAATGTCATTGGCCAATTTGATGGGTCCAAAGAATTTAACGATAAAATTACGAAACAATAGAGTATGAAAAAATATAAATGAAAAGATTTCAATGATATAACGGGTCCAAAAAACATAGTCGCCCACCCAGCATATTTTTTTTTTAATAATTTCTTTTTAATTTATAGTCCTCTTCTTCCAATCTCCAAATCTTACGTCCAAAGTAAATAACTCAGCCAACTCTAGTATTTTCGTTATCGTTTATCGCTTTTTGATTCTGCCTGTTGCTTCGCGTATGGTAAACGGGGATTTGGCTTTATTAATCTTTTCCTCATACTTTCTTATGTTTGAGCTTTATTTTTAAGTTTATTTTTTATGTATTTATTTTATGTCTAATAACTCGTATACTTTTGTGCCTCTATCTGTAAATATTTTTCTAAAGACTCGAGTCTTCAAATTTGAGTTTAAATCAAAACGACTCCACTTAAACATAAATTTTTATTTTAAAAAAAATGAAATGCTTTTAGAACAAATAAAAAATTGTTCTAAATCAATATTTAGAATAAGTAATGTTATTTGTATATAAAAAAGTAAACTTTTGTGGAATCATAAACAGAGATACAAAATATTTGTTAGAGATAAGTGAGACCAAGCCTTTGTATCTTTCTCCTTTTATTGTATCTTTAATCAATTTACCACCTCAACTATTTAGGTGTTATTTTGATATGAAACTTGTGTGGACATGCAACACCCGTAAAAGGTTTGGCACCGTATGTCTCTCGCAACCCCTACTAAATCCGTGAATAAGAACTTTAGGATATGCCACCCATGACCCTTAATCAACCTGTGACGTAGAACCTTGGGATAATGTGTAGGATTCTTGAACCATTATTTATAAATGAAATAAGAACAAAAAATATCAAGAACTCATAAAGTATGAAAATAAAAGAAATTAACCTCATAATTATATTGCTAGTAAAACTCATTAATCTATAGGTCAGTTTGCTTATTTAAACATAAATCCTAAAAAAAAAATCCTAAAATTAATTAAAAGGAAAATTATTTAATTCCTATTTAAAGAATTGATCCTAAAAAGATTTGATTCTAAATAAATATCCTAAAAGATAAATCCTAAACAAATTATAAATGAATCTAGAACAAATTCTAATTTACTAATCCTAATTAAATTCATCAAATTTCAAAATATCTTGACTAGTTATCTCCACTTAGTTGCTAAAATATAAATAATAGTAATACCTTCCAAATTAGCTAAGTCATTCAATTGTGATCAAAGTCAACCACTTTAACTAGCTCGGTCTCTTCAATGCAGTTCTTTGAGAGCGTCTTTTCAACCAATTTTTATATCCTAACTACAATATTAAGACTCCTAACTTGATGGTTCCCATCATATTCTCTTTTACCTTTGTCACATTTATAGCATTATATCACCTTAAAATTAAGAGAAATATTATCTAAACACACCATATATAAACATAATATAGACATAATATATAAATATAAATATATATAAATACTAAAATACATGTATATTAAGATAAAAAATGTTACATATATATATATATATATATATATATATATATATATATATATATATATATATATATATATATATATATATATATTTGAAATATATTTGACATGAGAGCAAAAATGAAGAATAAATTTTTATAAATTTTATTCATATATAATTTTACATATAAATAGAATTCATAAAACTTTATCCTCCATTTCTACCTCATGCCCAAGTTAGATAGAAATATCATAACTCTTGCGTCGTCCTCCGTAATATTTTCCCTGCAATGAGCAGAACATGTAACATGTGCAGGCATGCACTTCGGCGTCCTTTCTCCAACTCTGCCTCTCGAACCTTCAGAGGGGTGACAGCTATTACATGATGGTCACTCGATCCTATGCAGTACGGACCAGATGGTGGCTCTTCACCCAATTACGTGTTAGGCATATTTAAATTAAATACTCAGCAACAAAGTGCATGGTTCTGTTTCATCTGTTGTACGCGGTATGTCGTGAACCAGTGGATATGCAACAGATGTACATCAATTCGAAAAATGGTTGTCATGCAGTTCGGCATTTTCCCAAAAGGAATAAGTGAATAACAAGGTTCGGCATTTGCCTTTCCACAAAAGGAAGATTATTAGAAAGATATAGAGAAATGTTAGGCGAATACTGGTTCCTCCTCGTTTGCTTTAAAAAGGAAAGCAGGCAAAGTATGAGAGAGCAAAGAACGAAGAAGGCTTCAGATAAAGATCGGAGAAGAGGAACTTGTGAGTTTTAATCCTTCCTGTTTAAAGCTCGTTTTATTCATAATATTTCTATGAAAATGATTGTCTGTTTTTTTTTTTTTTAAGTTTAATTATTATATATTATCATCCATTGATATACTTGTATTTTTAAAATTTTTAAAATAGTGAATGATTGAGTCAAATATTTTTGTTAATATGATAATATATAATTGGATATTTGTATAAAAAAATTTTATATTGATAATGCATATAAATTAAATTTTTTGTAACACTAATTAACAATATATATAAATTTTTATGAGTGAAATAATATTAATTAATTATCATGATACAAATAATTAAGGAGGTATATATGAATTTTTAATTAATCACATATACTTCGAAACTGGTTTGACATTAATAACCCATTAATTACAAGATATACATCACTAACCACAACTTTATATGTTGTAATTCAAGTTTAAACATAAGTGAGATTTTGGTGTGAGAAAATAAGCGTTGTTTCCAACAATGGAGATTGAGTCTAATGAAAGAGGTTAGTCCTCATAATATGAAGAACTATTGTTCAAATCACATGTGAAAGAGGTGTTTATATTTAGTATCTACCCGTGTTTTGAACATAATTGCTTAATGTAGAAAATATTTGTGGGAAACCCATATATATATATATATATATATTCCATTGTGGGATATGTTTGTGCTTCTTCCTTGTTGTCCCTCTCTTCACAGCCTATATCCCAAGGCACCTGCAGCCAGGAGCCAAAAACATGAGCCTTCTCCCTGCAACAGCCTTATAAAGCATTACTCTCTCCCTTGCCTATGCCTCTTCTCACTGTCTCACAAAGCATTTTCAGCCAGAGAAACCCAGCCTCCATTTCATCCCACAGTCTAAACAAACTTTCAAACCACATGCCCTTGCTTTCCTTCCGTCCTCCATATGAAACAGATCCAAAACTACAGCCAAATCACAAACATTAAACTCCAACTATGCTTGACAAGACTTTAGACCCACCAAATCACGTATATTAATTCCCCAAAGGAAGTAGTAGGTGGGGGGTAGTAAACGGTTTTCATCTTTATAGTTTAATTTATTTTGATTTTAGTTCCTTTTAGTATCAAAATCGAAATGGTAGAAAACTATAAAGACTTATATTAAAAGAAAAATATTATAGGGACCAAAAATAAAAATTTAATGCAATTATAAGGGCCAAAATAGTATTTAGTTAAAATAGGTTGCCAAACAGGAATAAAAAGACATAAACGTCCTCTTGATATACTATTATATTGATTGATTAAATATATTGATTTATGTTCATACAACACATATAGCACTTTCTTCAGAAATTACCTTAAAGGCAAGAAGAATGTGAACATTTTAATTTGCGTTTTCAGCTAACTAAGAAATCTAAATTGCAACAAATTAAATGCAGAGAAATTCTTGGGTAGGCATCTGTAATGAATTTTTCAAATTTGATGTTACTTGCTATATTGAAGTTAAAATTAACTTATTTAATAATAATAAATTTATTATTATAAATATGAAATTAATATAAATCCAAAACTATACAAATGACTTGAATTAATGACATGAAATTTTTAACATATGACGTAATTTTAGGATCGTTGGATGCCATAAATAAGCATTTGTAGATAAAGAAGAAGAATGTTCAGATGGCAAAATTGATTGGCACATGCCGAAAAATGTAGCTTGTACCTTTCCTTTGTACTGATATTAACGGATGACTAGCTCATTTAATTTAAAAAAAAAAAAAAAATACTTTGTTGGCTTAAAATTTATACATCATGCTCAGGGCGCGAGTTTTTTTTTTTTTTTTGACCACTATGCTGCAACGTTTTTTAAAATGTTACAACAATTTTAACGTTATAACTCAAGATAAAAAAGTTATAACACTAACAGTTTTTGTTACAGTGTAAGTTAAAAACTAAGAAGCGCATGATGACCACACACTTTCAAAAAATTCTATCCCATTGCATGCTTCTCAATTTATGCCGTAACTAATATTATCATAATTTTTTTATCTTAAACTGTAATTTTTCTATCTAAAACCATATTTTTTCAAAAACGTTGTAGCTTATTACATTTAAATAATGTAATACCAAAGTCATTGCCCATTATAATAGACATAAATTAAAATAGTTGTAAAATTTAGTGGGTGGATCTAATATATTTTTAACATGTTTAACTTTGCATGTAGCAGTTCAAAGAATTCATTATGTTATTGCTGGCCACTGCTGTCACAACATTTGATTTAGGGCCCGTGTGTATAATATATTTCATTTTAGACTATCTATATACTTCTTTGAGATACATTTTGGCCAAACAATATCATTTTAGCCTAACTGATTAGCTTCGACACGTGGTGTCGTGTTTTAATAGTATAAAGCAACCTAAAAGTGATTATTCGTAGTGTAAATGGACTGTAATTTTGGGGCAAATTTACTTACAGCATTAGAGATTTGAATATTAGAGCCATTATTTCGGAGATAAAATTTTTTGTCCCCAAATTTCATCCCTTCCATGTTTTACTATTCATGATTTGCTAGTTGGAAAATAAATATTTTTAAAAAATAAAAATTTAAAGTATATGTATATTATCTTTATCTTCCAAATAAATAAGCATGCTTAGTTTGACAAATCATTGACACACTTAAACTATATATAAATGAAAAAAAAAGGATACTACCTAAATAATATGAAGAGCCGTGATATACGACACAAAAGAATGCAAGACGAAGACAATACGGAAATACTTGTTGTGATGTGATTGGAATTATAATGGGTTTTTTTTTATGGGAATCAAGGAGGTAAAAGTGTATGAAAATTAGTAGTTTTCATATGGTTTCTTCCGTACTATACATCTTCACTCTTATATGAAACATATTCACAATTTGTCTTGCCAAAAGAATGTGTGATTATAGTTTATATCAACAATTATGAAAATCAGTAGTTTTCCTATGAAAATCAGTAATTAGACAGCCCCTTATATCAAAGAGGAGATTTTTCAATGTCATTCATTGTCACATACTTTTTTACGTGGTAATGTACTAAATCTTCTAAGGCATCTACTGACATGTCCAATCAATGCTAACATTAATTGCCTCTTCCATGTTAAGTCATAGCTGATATCATATCATGATTTATAATTTAAAAAAAAATCCTTCAAGTCTAGCATTAATCAATTAATGCAGCGTATTAAATTTTTTTTTAAGCTTAAATGTATATAAGCCTTGAAAGGTGAATCATATTAGTTTTAACGTGTTTCAACTATCGCATGCAGCAGTTCAAGGAATTCATTATGGCATCATTGGCGACTGCTGATACTTTTTCGTTTTCCACTCTTACATTACCGTCACTCGAATCCGGTGCTAAACCAGAATTAGTGGTGGGACTGTGAACATTAGAAGAGTCAAATCCAAAAATGCATCTTTTCGTGGCTTGCAAGTCAAGACAAATGCCCAAGTCCCTCACAAGACTAATGTAATCACAGTCGATACATATGTTCAGGATGGTGTTGTGTCGAGTGACAACTTCTCTATTAGATCATATGAAATAGATGCCGATGGAAAAGTATCTATAGAGACACTGTTGAACTATTTTCAGGTTTGCTCTTGCTCATATGTATAAATGACCTTTTAATTATATTCTTCGAAAACAACCAGGTTATAAGTATGCTGAATTGATGTTCGCATGCAGGTAAATTATGGTTATAGTTTGATTATTTATTAGATATTTAAATTGATGTGTGGTATTTGTGCAATTCAAATAATTATGAATTTTAATTATGTAAGTATCAAATCAATATATTACCTTCATTAATAATATAGAGACATTCTTAATTAATATTGTATTCAATATTTATATAACTAAAATTTATATTTATTTAAACTAAGGTCATCATTTATTTATTGAGTTTAATTGAAATGTACTGACAGTGTAAAATTTTTTTACACTATCATCCAATCAAAACATTCCATTTGCATGACCATTCAAGTAGTAAGTGGTTATATCAAAGACTTTTGCTGATATGGCAATATTTGATTAGATGTCTGTGTAAAATTTTTTTACACTGACAATATATTCAAATTAAATACTTATTTATTTCGATGCCTATACATAAAAAAAAAAAAAAAACACAACAATAACAAACTTCTCTTATGGTTATAGAATGAGACGAAACATACGTATAAGTTAGGATTATAATATCTCAATATCTCACAAAACATATAAGATTAAATTAGTTGTGCTATTAAAGAAGATAAAACAGAGAATAGTTTTATTATCAGTTTAGAGAGAGAGAGAGAGAGAGAGAGACAAGCGTTAGTTGTTAATTAGTCCGCCTTTTTGGCCATTTGTCATTATAAATACGATAGAATTCTATTAGCATTTATCCAATTCCTATATAAAATTTGCAAGTGTTATAATTCATCATGCTCACGCGAATGACATTTGATTGTATTCTTGTAGGGTTTGTTTGAGAGTTATGAATAAAAGGAAGAGAAAATAAAAGCATTAAAAGGTGGAAAGAAGGGTGAAGAAAAGAGGGGGATCAGAGAGTTTTATCTTGTTCTTATTTGAAAGTTTAAAATAGATAAAGATGAAAAAAAAATAGAGAATTTATGAAGAGTTTAAAATAGTATTTTGCATGTTAATTCCATTAAAACCCCTAATTTAAAGACTATAAAATAAGGGTAATAGAGAGTTTTGGGATTAATAAAAAGAGATCGATTTCTTTGATATGAAAAAAGAGATTAATTTCCTATATATTAATAGTATTTGAAGAAAATAACAAATTATGATAGATAATTATCATAATAAATAACTATTTACTATAATCTGATATTTTCCTCAATTTATATTAACAGGCAATATCAATACATAGAAATTAAATCTTAATAAACATCCAATAATGCCTTTTTTCCCCTCTTAATAAACCTCTTGAGAGTCTCATAAAGCCTCCCCCTCTCTCTCTCTCTCCTTCTCCTCCCCTTTTTCTTCCCTTCTCCATAGGCTTAAGAGATGTTATAGATGTACACTTATTAGAAGACTTAAAATTCACACACTCAAAACAGCCCCGTATTTTTTTTCTTTTTGATAAAATATTACATCATTGTCTTAATCATGTAAGTACATTTTTAACAACAGGAAGGTGCAGTTAATCATTTCAATATTTCTGGGATTCGCCGTGAAGGCTTTGGTTCTACGGCAGAAATGTGCAAAAAGAACTTGATATGGGTATTTACTCAGACGCAGGTTATCGGTCATCGATATCCTACATGGTAAGCTACCCAAACTCATGCATAGTGTGATTTGCGCAGGTATCCATGTTCTGCTCCTTCTACTCCTCTTATTTTGGTCATCTTTGCAAATGAGTGATGACTGTATAATATATCATTGAATTTTGCGGTATATTTGAATTATTCAATAGGTTATACATTTATCTTGTTCCACAGAATTGGAAGTTTTTGTGGGATGCTAATGCCTAATGTGAAACCTTTTTTTTTTTTAAAAAAAAAAGCACTAGTTTGAAAACTTTTTTTTCAGTCTCTTTCAATATTTTTTTTAAAAAAGAATATTAAATTGGTTCCATAATTATATTGCCATGCAAGGTTGTTAAAAGCAAGTTTTACTAAAAAACCGTGAAAGGGTAAATTAAAAGTGAAAATGTAGAAGCAAAACGTAAAAGCATAGATTTTATATGTTATTAAGAATATGTACATGTATATGAACATTGTTACACTTAAATAAAAAATTCAACTCAAATTTAAGTATTAAATTAACAAATTTCTATAATATAATGTAAATGGAAATAGAGGTAAAAGGCAATGTAGGTTGTGGAGGGTCCGGAGCGACAAATTGGCAGCATGACTGAGTAAGACAAACAATGGTAGTCAATAAAAATAATAGTGTGATGTGTTCCATGATAAAAATAACAACAAAACTCTTTTTATTACCCTAATAGAATAGGTTAACATACATATGCCCAAGCTCAATTTTGAGACCAAAAATCTATTAAACTAACAAAAATCCAACCTAATGATTCAAATCCATAAAAATGTAAAATCATTTCTTAAAAACATTTTTTGAAAGAATTTTACCTAAATTAGATTTTACTTAACATCTAACAAGTTTTTGTGCCATAAAAACATAAAATTTAAAGTTCTGAGACGAGATTTTAACAACCATATTGCCATGGGAGTAGTATTAATTTGAAGGCTATAGATTTGATGATCACTAACCAAATTAATGCTATCATTTGTTCTGGCTGAGGACTTACGAAGTTTTCAATTGTTTTGTTAGCTAGTACAGAACGAAGTCAATTAGATAAACTATTAGTCACGATTATAGAGCACGAATCTGAATATAACCTAATAAAGTTGAGTGAATCTACATTCGTTTTAGGGATGATGTTGTTCAAGTAGACACTTCGGTTTCCGAATGGGGGAAGAATGCTATGCGTTGGAATTGGCTTTTGCGTGACTTCAAAACTGGTGAAATATTGACTAGAGCTTCCAGGTAGAAGTCAATTTCGGGAATTTTCTTCCTTTCTATTACCAACAACATGCATGCATGTTTGCAAGTGTAGAAATCTTCTATCTTTAAACTCTGTCCTCTTTCTTATTTCACCATTCATAATTTGCTATTTAAAAAATATTTTAAAAAAATTTTAAATTTAAAGAAGTTATTAATTATATATAGTTCTTCACGGCTTGTCTATTAAGGTAACAAATATATCTAGCAATATTAAGTTGACAGCCCATTGGTTTGAAGATTTTATATTGTGGATCGACGAGTTGAATTGAGAAATTGATGGAATTCTAGTGCAATAATTACGGAGAAATGACCAAGAAGAAGCCATGACGATTTAATCTTAACCACACAATTTTATCTAGTGATTGATAACCTCTTTCTAGTCTCTCACCTCTCAAAAAAAACCAAAATCATTCTCATGATATATGTGTATATGTTTTCCAAGCAGCAATATATAGCTAATGAAACAGGAAAAGAGACAAGATTCGACGATTCGAGGACAGATGATTTCTATCCTTTCCTTGAATACGCATAACTGATGATTGGTCATAATTTTCATTCCTGCAAGCTTTTATGAAGTTATGGATGCGATTGTTTTCTCTTACTGCACCTATTTTTAACAAATTGAAATTTGAAATATTCATTATGCATTTGGCTTACTTGTTCAAAAGTCAAAACCATTTGTTAGTTCAATTTAGGATTTTTAAATACTGGTAGCTTAATTAGTTCGAATAGTTTGATAGTTTAGGCTATTAAAATAGGAGATTTATTAGTTCAAATTGTTGGATTCTTTAGGCAATAAGAAAGGAGATTTATTCTTTTGAAGGAATAGGTAGAGCCATCAAAATAGGTCAACCCATTTATATGTAAAAATTAGGTGGATTAAACTTAAAATATAATGATTCTCTTAAACTGGTCCATTTTCAGCCTGACCCGTTTAACCTGGGGGTTAAACAGGATAGTCCACGAAGGTAAACAAGTCAGCCCGTTTATCTGTGTTTTTTTTTTTTTTAGTTAACTTGTATAAATTTAGAACATAAAAATATGATTTTAAATTTAAGATATTATCATTTTTTTAATCAAAATTAATTTTTTAAAACATGAAAAGCAAACAAATAAATAAACAGACCGAGCTAATAAAATTTGTCACAGAAGCTAAACGGATCAGCCTGTTTAGTCAATTTATTTCGCAAGCCTAAACAAACTAGCCTGCCGTGTTTGGCAGCTCTAGAAATGGGATACAATACAAAGCTCAAGCTTTAGATTGCTTAAGAATATGTTTAGAAAGGTGACAAGTGAGAAAATGATAAAGAATGGAATAACTAAACTTACGTAAAGTATTAGAGTCCCATATTATTAAGGATATGAGCTAGGTAGTTTTTATAAATATTTTGACAATGCTCCTTTTATGAGCTAACTTTTAGAATTGAGTTAGATTTACTTAATTCTAAGTTGGTATTTCTTTTTCTTTCTCTCATTAAACTTATCGAACATTTAAAGAAGAGGGTAACATATTGGATTCCATTCCACTCTTTGTTTTTCCCTTCTATTCGATTATGACTTATTCTCTTCTATCATTTATAAAACTTTCAAATATAACCTCAGTTTTTTTTTTTGGGGGGGTGTCTTGGTTAGAATTCATACTCGAATAGTGAGGTGTCTCCCTTTGCTTTTCATATCAAAATAACTTTATATCTTCGTAGTTTATTACTAACTTATAAGACTTCAAGCAGCCAGCAATTTGAAGGCACTAACTCATTAGCATTTTCTGATCAATTGGTTTTGGTTTTGGTGTTGACGATCTGCAGTATTTGCGTCATGATGAATAAACTGACGAGAAGGCTATCCAAATTTCCAGAAGAAGCCAGAAGGGAGTTTGAGTCCTGTTTTGTAAAAAATTCTGCTCTAATTCTGGAAGAAGATAACAGAAAACTACCCAGACTAGACGACAAAACAGCAGATTATATATGTACCGGTTTGAGGGTATGCCATCTCTTCTTGTATTGCTTTCTATTGATTTGTTTTCTACTTATATGATATAATGTATCTGTAATTTCAGCCAAGATGGAGTGATCTAGACATGAATCGGCATGTTAACAATGTGAAGTACATTGGCTGGATTCTGGAGGTAGTTTTATGCTCTTGTATTATTCTGATCAGCCCACATTCTTGTTTTTCTCTATCTCTTCGTTTGTGATGGGCCACGTCTATCTCTTGGGGCAAGTGCATACCCCCATGAGTCTTATTGACCATAAATGTGGCGGATCAAATCCAAATCTTTGGTGGATTTGTTAGAAGGACTTGTCTGATTGGAGTCGGACATTCCATGTTGTGACGTGTGCCGCTTGTTTATCGTTATTGATTTCTGCATGCGTAGCTTCCCAAAGTGTCGGGAAGTGAGGGATTATGTTGCAATCCTAATACACCAGTTTGTTAGATGAAGTTAACATCTAGCAAGCGGATGTTGATATATTCTCCTAATAATCAACCTAAATATTTTCCTAAATTGAAATTCCACTTATAATAGTACGAGGTATAGTTTACACAATATCTAAAGACTGTTTAATAGATGTGAGTATGATTTTGAATTATATAGAAGGATTTTTAGATATACTATTTAGCATGTATTTATAAGTTTTAATTTTAGAGAAAAAGAAAAAGATTTGAAGAATAAAATAGATTCACAGCTACTCTTTAAAATTCTTTTCTTCCTTCTCTTCTCCTCCAAAATAAAATTCATAAACATGCCCTTAGAAGAATTTATTATTTCTATATCTTACTATATATGTTACGTTTTGATAAGTCTATTCTAAAGTGAACTTTTTCAAAGTGAAAAAATAAAGATGTATTTATTTCAATTTATTTAATGTATTATAATTATAATGTATTTTATTGATTTAAGGATAGAGACAACTTTACTTTTTTACCTAAATACAAACTCACTTTAGATTGATAAGTTAAATTTTATCGATTAGGTTAGTTCAACTTAAAATTTTATATTTTTTTTATCACTCTTGTTAATTTTAAAAGCATTTTTAAAATATTAAAAGATGACCTATCTTATTATTTTGTCAGTTTTACTCAACATTTAATTTGAAACCCTTATATAATTAGGGATGGAAATAGGTCAAATAGCTTGTCGGGGCTTTCGATCTAAATTGTTTTAGGCTTAGTCTAATCTAGCCTATTTAGTAAATAAGCCAGGACAAAAATTTTCAAAATACCTTTTCAACCAAACATTAGACTATAGGCTATAAAAAATTTTATTGAATCTAATAGGCTAGTTTATTCATACTATATTATTATTATTATTATTTTGAGGTGTATTATGCAAATAAGGGTGCAAGGCTCAGAGGCAAAATTACACAGCCTCGTTATATTGCACCCTGGGCTCGAGACCCACCCCAACCCCTTCCCCCACTATCCGCAATCCCCCCTCCCCTTACTTGTATTATTAATGTAAAAGTTCTATTTTTATTCCTCATCTTTCAATGGTATTTTGATTTCATCTCAAAAAATTTTTCTTTTGTTTCGATTTCATCCCTAATATTTTGATAAAATTTTAATATTGTGGAAATGAGAAGAGATTGAGGTCAATTATCTACATTTTTTTTTTTACATGAGATTAATTATATACGTTGATAGGGATTTAGATGACAAGTTTCTCATTTTTAATTTATTTATTTTTTAATATTCTTTATTTCCAAGTTGATGAGGTGAAAATTATCAGGGATATTTACTCTAGAAGTAACCCTCTCGTAGCATAACATGTATGTGATGGGGTTGACATACACAAAAGATGATTGATTCGGTTGTCTCATTTTAATTAACACGTAAGATTCAATTAGCTGGAACGCATTTGATGCCTCGTGGAAATGTTTTGTGATCGAGTGGAACACGTATAGATGACTAGAAAATTGAAATTTGATATAACTAATAATATGGACCACTCAGAAAATAGTAGGGTACGGGGTTCGTTTGTGGATCACTTTTCTACCCCTTTTTACTAGTTGGTTTAGTCATGGAGATTTCTTTTTTCTTTGGAAAAATAAAATTATATGTTTATTTGTCTAGTTTATTATGCATTTGATTTGATTGCTTAGGTTTCTTAAAGTATCATATGTTTTGAATACTGCAGAGTGTTCCACAGTCAATCTTAGAGAGTCATGAGGTGGCTACAATGACTTTGGAGTATAGGAGAGAGTGTGATATAGATAGTAAGCTGCATTCACTGACTGCAGTCTCTGATGCCGAGGCTAACAATCGAGGTCACAATGGACACATTGAGTGCAAGCATTTGCTTCGACTTGAAAATGGTGCCGAGGTTGCTCGGGGTAGGACTGAGTGGAGACCCAAACTTGCAAACAACTTCCGGAATGCAAATCGGGTTCCGCGACAAGTCACCAAAGAATTTTAGGCTATGGTTGGTAAATTACTAAATTATATAGGACAGACATGATAATATAAAGTTTGATATTGTAAGACTTGTAGTATATATAATATAAGTTATATTGTGTTACATGTAATTATATAATTCTATCTTATCTAATATTTTATTATATAATCATGTAAATCTAGTTATCTCATAATTATTAATTTTTCTTTTATAATGGTGGCAATGAGATTTAAACACATGATCTTATGCAAATTATTCAAACTCCTCGTCATTAAATCATATCTAGTGGCTTCATAATTATTGAATTGAAAATGAATGATTAAATCTTATTTTATCTAATAAAAATAATCTTAAGCCTTATTAAGGTTTATAGAACCTAATAAATTTATTTCTTAATTATTAAATAAAAATAAGTAGTGTTGAATCCTTCAATTACACTTCCAAAATTCATAGCTATTAATTATGGTACAACTCCCCCCCCCCCTTTTTTTTATCAGGGCACAAACTCCTTTTATATATGTTTATTATCAAGCGTTACAGTCCAATTTAACTTTAATCTTATCTAGGCCTTATTAAGATAGAATATTAGCTTACAACCAATAAGTAAATTGGACAGTTTTAATTTATACAGTAGATTACACGGCATGTTACTCGTTTGCACGATAATTTTTTTCATAAAAAACTTTCATAATCTATTCTTCACATTCTCCAGCTTCTATATAAAGTCATTCACGCAATGAACAATTAATGTCAATTAAAATAAACTTAAATTAGAACTCAATCAACATATGTTTAATCAAATTTGATTGGAACTCAGTCAGATTAAGGGATTTCAAGCAATTATCATAAAGTGATTGGAGCATGCCAAGAGTTTAGAAGAATCAAATAAAATAAAAGAAATTGAAACTAGAACAACGTGTTCAATTTTGATTGGAAGTCAATCAAATTAAGAAGTTTTTGGCAACTCTTATAAAATGATTGGACACGCCGTCAATTTAATTGGTAAAATTAAAAATAATCTAACAATTTAAACTAAATATATAATCAAATAATAATTAAAAAAAATAGATCAGGCTAATTGTTAGGAGCCTGTGACTTGATTTGTATTTGGCTTACCCTATTTAACAATAAGATGTTTGAAAGCCTGTTTATCTTAATTGGTTAGGCCTAGGCTCGCTAAAAGACTTGCAGAACCTGTCAAGCCTACCTGAGCTTGTAATATATTGTATAAAACTATAAAGTGTTGAAGTAGAGACTTGAATACAAGACCCTTATTAGCAACTATTTTACATAAGAATATGCTAAATTATGATAATTACCTACCATAATTTGGTACTTTTTTATAATGTTGTTGGCGGATAATATAAAATTATTTTACATTTTAGTATATGAAAATTAAACTCTACTTTTATATATAGTTTATAATTATAATTTTACAAAGTATTAACAATACAAACGAAGAGTTGAAATATAGAGCATTCAAATCTTATATTGCTTAGACTAGAAACTTTTTACTTTTAAAAATAACTATTAATATTCATGTGTCACATTATTTTATGTTTCTCTCATCTAGGCTCTTTTCGAAAAAATAAGAGGTGTAATAATCCTTGACTTAGTTAACCAAAGTGTATTTTTAGCTATCTTTCATCATAGTAGGGTTGTTAATGTCATTATTAGTGATCAAATGATGTCCCAATTTCATTTTAAATTGGAAAAAAAAAATTAATTGGTCAATCTATATGAACCAGAATTAGACAGACTAGTTTTTGATTAGTTTTTTAAATTTTGGATATTAGGTAGCAGGCCTAAACTTGTGTTTGGCCTATTTATGGCTTGTGTTTAGCTTGTTTAACCCTTGGTTTTTTTTTTGGTCAGACTCCTTGCCCTTTTAACCTATTTAAAATAAATATTTTAAATTGGAGGCTTTAGATTATGTCAAGTTTTTGAATAGGTAAGACTTAAAGCTTCAAAAAATGTTTATAGTAGGCCACAAGCTAAGCCCAAGTCGAACATACGCTTGGTCTATATTAAGGGTGAAACTTGACCCGGCTATTTCCACTTCTATTGAAAGGGTATTTTAATTGCATCAGTATTTGATAAATTAATTTTACAACAATGTAAGATTTAATTTTATTTAAATCTATTTTTTATTTTTTGTTTGAATTCTTTTAAACTGTAAATTCATGTTATAAAAATTTTAATTTTCTCAAAATACAACAAATATATGTTTGAATGAATTCATCAAAAAAACAACAATAATTTCAAACAAATTCATCACGATATACCAAAATATAAATCTAAAATTCTATGTATAAGTCTAAATTAATTGTAAATCTTATAGATGTCCGAATTCAACTGAATGAATTAAATTTAGTTTTGTGTTGTAATGAATTATATAGTATATTATACAATAATTTTATAGGTAAAATATTATTTTAAAAAATATAATATAAAATTCCAATTTGATTTTGATTTAATCAATTTTCAAATTTATATTTGAAATCTGATCTAGACTAATTATTTTTTGAGATTAATTTTGATATATCATCAATATAAAAGTATTTTACACTAATATTTAATCACATGCTACTGTATATAAGATTTTTAAGATAATGAGTATGAGAGTTAAATATTTTTATTGATGTGGTAATATATGCCTGTGTAGATTTTTTTTACGTTGATAGTACATTAAAATTAAATTATTATCTTTTAGTTTTTTTAAAAATTTTTCAATATGTTTGGTTTTGAGTTTTTCTTTTTCCTTTTTAAATTTTTATTGGATTAGCTCAATTCTGAACTCTTCTAGTATTAATGTATTTCCATGATTCTTTAATTAATTTCCCCCCTTCACTTTAATTATTTATCATAAGCTAATCTTTAAACCACTAGAATTGGTCTAGTAGTGAGGGGTTTGGATAGATTACATGAGATCATAGATTTAAATCTCATAGCTGATAATATACACCAAAAAATCACAAGCTAATCCTTTTTTAGTGATTCATACAATTGCTGAAACTAACGTGACTAATCATCAATATCAAAGGATATAGAAACGTCTTTTTTGATAAACAAAGGGGCATCAAGCCTAACTACTCATAGACCAAATTAACGGGGTCTACACTCTACACACAGCACTAAAATCAGCAGAAAAAAAAACACAGAAAGAAACGCAGGAAGCACATGAAAGAGGTGAATCACAAGCCATATTGGCCATTGCCAGCAAGAAGATTTGCGCTAGTTGGCTTCTTTAAAGGATATAGAAACTTAAAATGAAGATTATTTGGCTTTTTGCAGGGTTTCAAATTTTAGTAGTGTCTTTTGAATGATTAAAAACAAGAAAAGATTTGATTTGTAAAACAAATCTTGTGTATAATTTTTTTTAAAAGAATGATTTGATCTGATAAATTTCATTGATTTTCTTACCTCTATTTTATAAATGCTATTAAATTTGTTAAAATTATGTGGGAATTGATTTAATTTCAAAATCAATTGCACAAACCAACCATTTTGCCCACACCAAATAACCTTTCTAATAAATAGAAATCAAATCAATATTGTCTTTATTGAGCTACAAATATAAGATTTATATCCTATATTTATATATTTTTTAAATATAAATGAGAACAGATTTATTGACACCAGTATAAGACTTGGTATGTTTACTCCTTCAATAACTTTTTATAGAATATAATTCTTATCCATCCAACCGTTAAATTATAACTATATATCATATGAATTATTTATGCCAAATTTTATGAAAATTGGATATTAATAAGAATATGATCAAATAACTCTTTTGTACATGCATTTAGGAAGTACTTATTGCATTGACTTACATGTATATAGAATATGTATTAAACAATTTCGAATTAATTTGAAATTTTATAGACATGATCTACAGTATATAAACTTTCAATCTAATGATTAGTTTTGTAAAAAAAAAAAAATCAATATAAAGTTATTCAATAATGTAAGATATGAATTTGACTTTCACTAGTGTAAGTCCTCTCCCAATATAAAATTCGATTTCTAAATATTTTTTTATTGTTTTAAAATATTTCAAACACAATCTAAACTGATTAAAAATACTATTTTCATTCCTTTAAACAATTAAACTATGCTTACTAGCTATCTCTGTTCCTTAATCCTTTGAAAGAATCCATGCACTAATCAACAGATTAGTGTCGATGTCTGAATGTTCCTTCAAATATATTAGAAGGAGGCCATTATATGTCCATTATATTATTTTGGTTCATTCGGTTCAATAATAGAAGATCATTCGAATCAATCACCTTGATAGTATAGATAGAACTTGACTTAGCGCATAGGGCTACAAATATTTACATATTGTTGCTAAGTAATCCATGAGAATGATGACTTGCTAAAGAAAATTTAATTATAATACATTTAATAATGTTTTGTTTGTAACTATGTTTTAAGGGTTAAGCAAATCAAATCATGGAGTTCAAACTTTTCAGCTAAATGAAAGGGTTAAGTGCAAGTTAGAGTTTTATTTATTTTAAAAAATATTTTTTTATTCCATTGGTATTCTTTTGTGTTAATTAAAAGCTTTGTAATCGATTCTCTCTCTCTCTCTCACTCACACACACATAATGAATATTTTGTAAATACATATACATAAAAATTATTTGATGACATTTTTATTAATATTTAATTTTTTTTAGAAAAATAATATGAATAATTAACATGATAGATATATAATTCAATAGTTAAATTAATATAAATTATATTTCATAAAAAATTATTAAAGTTATACGTGTACCCTAAACCCTCGGCAGTGTAATTAAGATTTGTTTAAATTTACATTGGTGTAACTTAATCTTGGCCCACACATAAGGAAGGATTGATTTACACCAATGTAAGATTTGAATCATTGTACAAATTGAAAGTTCATATCTTTTATATCATATTTGTAAAATTTTATATTGTTCTAAAATTATTTGATATATTTTTTATATACATCAAAATCAATATAATAATATCTTTAAAAGGTATAAAAATAATAACTATTTGATTATATTTGACAAAAATGATCTACATAATAGATAAATTGTAATTCAAGAGTTGTTTTAACTTAACTAGAGGTTTCATGTTCGAACTCTAGATAGGCAACTGTGTTAAAATTCAGAAGGAAAAGCTTTGTATCTCAAGTGGTCCTATCTAGCTCGAGCAGGATTACTTCCGATAGGAGAATATTTATGGTTTTGACCAAAAATATTGTATTTTAGGGGTTGGATCTATAAAAATTATATTTTATAAAAAATTATTCAATGATACAAATATTTTAAATTTTACACAAATATAACTACTTTTTTATTGTGATAAAATATAAACACAAGCATAATAGATCATACATATATGATAATCTATGTTATTAATTTTCTTATTAATGGTTGAAATTGTGTATTGCTCCATTCTCAATTTTTATGCGCTTTCGCTTATTTATTTATAGTTACATTATTAAAAATTTTAATCATTTTAATAGAGAAATGAACTCTTACAAGAAATTACTTGATTGTTAAATTTTGGCTTATTTGAAAAAGACAAATACAAACTTATTTATAGAAATACATGTCTTGAACCTTTACAATATACTTAATCCCAGATAATTTAATAACTTACTAATTAATTACATGCATATACAAATAAATATTTAAACCTACAGATACATCTATACTACTTATAAAATAAAATAAAAAATTACAAGAAAACTTTTATGAGTGTCAAAACTTGGTGAATTCTACATGTTTCCATTTTAAAATATCTAATTAAGGAAATAATTGAATATATTTGCAATTAAAAAACTTACTATTTTGGAAAGTATAATTAGAACGATTCTCAATTTATTAAAAATAAATATCAAACAAGTATTACTCAAATATACAAATTTTTACATCTTTATTCTTATATTTATTTTATGAATCTCTCCCTTTTTAATTTGATATTAATTTGAAGCTTGACTCAAAATTTAGTTTAACGTTAACTTGACATGAAAAAAATGGTCATTAGCAAATAACTTTATTTATTTCTTTTGAAATATAACTGTAACTTCTACGCTTGAAGAAATGCTGATAAGTAGGGTTTACGAATTAGATGATAGAGTTATAATTATGTATTAAAATTGTAGTGTTTAATGGATATATATATATATAATTACTTTTTAAATTTATAATTTAATTCATGTATAAATCAAACTGTTGAACAGTAAAATTATTTATTGAATTTATGTTACTATTTATTTTCTTTCATATTATACTTTAGTGTTAAATTTAATAAATTATAATAATATAATAATTTATAATTTTATATTTATAATTTATTCTGTTTATTTCATGTAGAAGTTTTTAGTACTTATATTTTAATAACTCAATGAAATTAACATTAATACTGATATTAATTTAAAAACATTTTTTAAACTGTGCATCGCAAAGATACAAAATACTAGTAAACATATAAATATGTTTGTAAATACATAAATAGTAATTATGAGTACAGTTTAAATATCCGATGCAAAAAAGGCAGAAAGCTGAAGAAGGGCATATGAGAAATTCAGTCAATTCGAAGGCAGCATGGGGGGAAGCTGTCTTGCCAAACCATTTCGTCCTGCTCACAGAGCATGCAAGCAATAAAAGAAGGATTGGAACCACAAGGAGTTAGAAGGAAACCGGATATGTTCACACACTATTTTTTGGCACTTATTGCTTATATGTATCATATTTATTTAAAATGTATATGTATGTGTATTAAAATATATATATATATATATATTTTTTTTTTTTTCTTACTGATATTCTCCCACCAGAATTAATTTTATTCAAGTATTTAAGATTTTATATGAAGGTATAGCTCTTCCAATATAAATTATTTCATATTCAAAATTTAAACTCAAAACTTTTGATGAAGGGCAAGAAACTACTACTCCAACTCACCATGGATTGGAAAGTATAGTTTTGTCTTATAATTTAAAAAGAAAACAGTATAATAAAAATGACATGGGGATACGTAACCAAGTTAGAAGTGGTACATTACTGAGCTCTCAAATAGGGACAAAATAAATATTCTTCGTGTTGACTCCCTTCAATATATATATATATATATATATAGAGACACAGAGAGAGAGAGAGAGAGAGAGAGAGAGAAAGGGGGGGTTGGAAACCATATATAAGGGGGAAGAACGGAAGCAGGCAAAGAAAACAATTCACAGAGAGATAGAAGAAGGGGAAGGCACGAGGAAGTGTGAGAGACTGAGAGGCAATCAAAGTTTCAATTTTAGGAAGCCCTCAGCAGGTAAGATCCTGTAGCCTTAATTTGTATTACAGATTCATATACACTCTCTTGTTTGTGCATGTACGTGGTATTTAATTCGTTTATAGTTTTAACATATGGCCGGCTAAAACTCCACGAACCCCAAAGTCATTGATGCTACCTGTTCTTTCGCGAAAGCCGTGAGACGTAACTCTCTTATATGCATTAAAATTAAGCAACTCCTGCATGATCAGGAAACGATCATTTACATATTTAAAACGATACACAGAATAATTAAATCCTCCCGACTTAGTAACACCCTGCATGTTTGGCTTGTTAGTTGTTTCTATATCTTTGACTTTGAGTAGCTCTGTGCGATTTGCTTTGGCTTGAGGGTGGCAATTGGCAAGCGTGCGATTAACAATTGCTGTTAAAAGTTGTTTGTATGTTAAGGTTTGAACCGAAGAAGGGAGGCAAGTAGAATATAATTATATATTACATCTATTAACAGAAAAAAAAAAAAATAGATATAATTTTCACCAAAACCTAACTCATGGTTAATAATGAAGCATATTTTGTCATGAATACTCACTCAAGCTGTTTCAACATTTATAATTTTAATGCATTGTAAAAGTTTTTATAAATATATTCAATTATGTATTATTATGTTATTAAAAATGTTTCACTTTTACTATAACTAGTTCAAAAGTCATCATACTTATGATATTATATGATTGGTTGACAATGTAAAATACAACCTATGAAAATTAATATCATATTTTGAAAAAAAAATCACATTTCTTATTTGAATAAATATGAAAGTCTATTTTTTTAATGATGTTATGAGATTTTTTTTAAGAAAAATCAAAACTAAAAATTTAAATATGAAGCAATGCATCAGAATGAAGAAAAAGGACGTGAAGTGTAAATAATAAGAAAAGGCAAAATCATGGGATTGCAGTTGATTGGTATTTGAGAGAGTTAATTTAGTGATGATGTGTGTTAATTATAAGGCATGCACGGATGGTGTCAGCTATAGAAGCGAATAACCAGCCTGTTTGGATTGCATTGATTTATATTATCTAAGTTCTTTATTTTTAGTAACAAAGACAATCTTTAATTTTAAGATTTAGAAGTTAGAAGATGTAATCGTTGACATTTTAACTTAAAGTACGCACGCATAGTTATTGTGAACATTAGCCTTCTTTACGATAATATTTGAAGAATTAGATTTAAGTAAGGTTCACTAATGTGAACTGCCAGTGACTAGTTGCGCAGTTGGTGGGAAATGGTATAGTATTTTACAAAAATATGAGTTCGATTCTTGTTATTGATACGAGAATTTCTTTGTTGGATGATTTTATAAGTTCATATAAATGCTTTCTGAACTTTAAAACTTTACATTGACTCTCATGAAATTACCGACACCAAACTCATCTAAACTTTTTATCATTAAAAATAACAATAATAATAATAATAATGTAAAGTTATTTTTCATAAGGCGTCAGTGTCCTACATGAGTTGAGTCGGTTGAGTTGAATTAAGTTCATGTCCCTTATTCAAAATTTGACATCAGTACGTTAACATGACATCACTCATTTTTTTCAATTAACTTTTTAAAATTATCCATAATTTTATCTATGACAAATTAACTAATGTGGAACAGAAAAATTGAATCCTGCTTCAATAATATAAACTTTGAATGAACGATGGAATAACAGAAATTACTTATGCCATAATGATGTTTGGACTTCTTGAAGTAAAAGGACATTTCCTTGTTTCTAGTGTCTGGATTGCTAGCGGAAGTTTAGACTATTTGTTTCCCCACATATTATTTTTTAGCTCATGCATTTAGTATCAGTTATCATTTAATAATGGATTACACTTTTTATTATGGAATAGTAATCAATGTTAGTCGAAGTGACCACAATATTTCATCCTTTTAGTGGTGAAAAAGTTTCTATAATTTTGCCATAAGTTCTAGAAGATTTCTAGACTATTACGAGTAAAATCTTTTCTGATATTAATTTTTATTTAATTAATTTCTCTTTCCACCCAACGTTACGTTCATTTTAAACCAACAACAGAGTTGACATAGCGATAGAGATACACTACAGCCTCCAAAAAGGATCTTGATTCAATTCCTAGAAAAAATCCCACTTGGAGGATAAGCCTAATTACATGGATAAAGGATTAGTCTTATTTCCTGTAACAGGGGACACCTTGGGAAACCCAAAAAAAACATTACATTCATTTATTTAACAAAAAAGTCATTAAAATCTGGCCAACAACGATTGAAACTAAAATACTGGCTATCAACAATTTTTCGCAATACTAGTCAGGCAATATATATTAGATTTGCCTACAAGTGCGAAGCTGGGTTTAATTCTGATAATTAAATAAACGAAAATTAAAAAAAAAAAAAAAACTTCAGTAAATGTGTCATATGTATGTGTGTGAGTGAACAAATGCTAATGCGCTAACTTTATGATAGTGGTGAATAAAAATTTTATTTGATTATCTTAATTATTTCAAAATTTCCTTTTTCTAGATCCTTAATTCATTTTATTTAGAAATATTTTCTTCAAAATATGAACGTTTATTTACCACTTTTATGCAACATATTACAGACTCAAATCTATTTTGAATAATTTATTTAGCCTTTTATTTCTTGTCTTATTCCTTTATCATTTCTCGTAATATACTAAACAAATGAAGCATGTGTAATAACAATAATTAATATTTTTAAATTAATAAATGACTAATCCAAGTAATTTTATAAACCACATTAAAGTAAACCGGAATAAATGGTATGAAATGTCAAGACCTTTTTGACCGACAACCAACTTCAAGTTTGAACTCACCTTAATTCTTTTTAAGTTCTCCGATCAAATGGTTCTGTTTTAATGGGGAAAAAAATTATTACTAGTGACTCTGGTCATTTGATGCATTTTTATATACACAAGTTTAGTATAAATGAAGTACCTAACCAAAAAATTACTCTTGCATCATCTGCACTGACCATTAATTAATTCCACAAAATTTCCATGTACATTAATTTTTCCTTTCCGAAAAGGGTGTTTTACTCCTCCGCGTAGCCTGGTCCATTGTGAAGTTGTAGGTCTAAAATTTCATTCATTCTTTCACAAAAAGTACTGTAAAACGTTATTTGTATATAAAAAATTAAACATCTTAAAAAACTATAGACACATAATTTTGGTTTTTTACTCAACATTCATCATTACTTAGAGCTGTATTTATCTCTCTATAATGTTTATGATAGGTCTAACTTTTTAATATACAAATAATATATCTCTTTACAGAGAAAATCATGCTAAGGAGCAGATATGTCTCTTAATTAATTGGAAGAGAAATGTGGAATGCCACCCAAAACATTTGTATGAAATTATTTACGAAGAACATTGGCCGTTGATTTACCCACATAAAATAACATTCCATGCGTACTAAAATTTTAGAAGTGTCAAATGTGTATGTATTATGCATGTTGCTGCGTAATGCGTTAGATTTTTTTTGAAATATGTTTCCGACAATTGACAAAAAGCCTTGGTCTCCTCCACTATTATTTTTGTATTTCTCTCTCTCTCTCTCCATGGTATTCACTTTTATTGTATAAATAATATTATTTTTTTATATTTATTTATTTATTTTTAACGTGCTTTAACTCTGGATAGATCTCTAGGTAGAATTCGCGATGGCAACGCTGGCTACTGGTTCTACTTCTTCATTTTTCCGTGTTACGTTGCCATCACCAAACTCTGGCACAAAAGGCATCAAACTCAGCGGTGGACTAACAAACCTTGGAGGGCTTGAAGTCAAACATGCGTCTTGTGGTGGCTTGCAAGTTAAGGCAAATGCCCAAACCTCTCCCGAGATTAACTTTTCCACAGTTGCCACGTCTGTTCAGGATGGTCTTGTGTTCCGTCAAGACTTCTCTGTTAGATCATATGAAGTAGATGCTAATCGAACAGTGTCTATAGAGACGTTGATGAACTATTTGCAGGTTTGCCTTTGCTCATTCATAATCATACAAATCGCTTCTTCGAAAGAAATTAAGATATAATTTAAGTAGACAGGCTAGTAGATTTAATCAAATTGCTAAATCGAAATTGATATAAGGATAATAGTAGGTCCGTTATCTTTTTTATCTATTATTATGGGTATGTGATTGTATATCAGAAATTCTTATGCATGTGTCTTCAAGTAAAAAAAAAAAAAAAAAATCTTACTTGATTTCATTTACCATATGATGCCTAAATTCATTCATCATTTGATGTCTAAATTCTGTGGGTTTTTGTTGTTTCTCACTTTTACTATATTTTTTTTATAAGGTATCTGAAATATCAAATGATAAATGAGATAAGACAAATCTTAGTCTGAGAAAAGTGGAGAAAATAGTTTTTTTTTTTTTTAGCTAAAATTAAAAAATAAAGAAAACCATACGGGTGTAATTTAACCGACAAAGCCTCAAGTTGTTAGTCATTATAATTACAAATTTACAATAGACTTCTGGTTACAGCCGTACAAGTGACTTGTAATTATATTCTTTTCGTAGGTGAACAGATTTTTAGTCGACAAGCTTGTAGATTTACTCTCTGCATGTGCAGATTTGAAATTCATATGGAGATATAATTTTTCTTTATCATGCAATATTATACCATTTTCGCAACTATTTGTCTAACAACAGGAAGCTGCAATTAATCATTTTAAGACAGCTGGGCTTCACCGTGATGGCTTCGGTCGCACGCAAGAAATGTGCAAAAAGAACTTGGTATGGGTATTTACTCAGATGCAGGTTGTGGCTTATCGATATCCTACATGGTAAGTCACCCAAAACTCGCCCTTCATATGTGTGATTTGCACAGGTCTCTCTATATTCTGCAGTTATTTCTACGTTAATTATAGCGATCTTTATAATGAATGACGAATCTAACATATCACTTGATTTAGTGGTACAATAGCATTTTACTCATAGATTATGTAACTCGTTTCACAGAATTGGCTTACTAGTTTGAGATTGAGATTTAATTATGAATATGGCAATATACCGATATAGCTAGTACCAGTGAACTATGGATTTGTCGACTTAACCTAGTTTTAGTTACGGTGAAAAACTAAATAGCATCGAGCCGCTTCCTCCCACTCCATCAATGGGCCATGAAATTGGTCTTCTTCACTTACATGCGTCTCTCCTTCAGGTGTGAGCCTAACACTACGTCTTGAACCATTAATTAAAGTTTATATGGATCTTTCCAATTTTCATTTACACGTTTATTATTTAGTTCATTTCTTATTAACGTGAAACTTTCTCACTCATTCTTGATTTTCACCATTCAATTACTTTGTTGCTGAAATGTTTGTTTGTTGGTAATTAAGGAATGAAGTTGATTAGATAAAATACTAGTTTCAATTATTATTATTATGAAGTACAATGAATGTGCATAAGATCAAATGATCATCTCAGGTTGACTGAGTCTATATTTTTGTTTTAGGGGTGATGTTGTTCAGGTAGAAGCTTGGCCTTCCGAATCGGGGAAGAATGCTGTGCGTTGGAATTGGCTTTTGCGAGATGTTAAATCAGATGAAATCTTGACTAAGGCCTCGAGGTAGAAATCAATTTCAGAAATTTTCTATTACAAGTTCTGTAGTGTTTCCCCGAATCTGCAAGGCTGGTGGTTGGGCACATTTTTTACTCTTGCAAGCTTTTATGAAGTTAATTACAGTTGTTTTTCCTTAATACACTAATGGAAATTTTAAGTTTTCATTTTGCATTTCTCATGCATTTGGCTAACTTGTTAAATGCAAGTGTCTGTTTGATGTAGGATTTCAATGATTAATACTTGGCAGCTTAGTTGAAATAGTCGGAGAGTTTAGGTAATTAAAAAGAATGTTAAAAATATGGCCTATGTCAATTTTCAACCTCTTATAACACTTCAGGTTGTATTTCTTTTTTTTCTTTTTTTTTCTAAAATTGAAATGAAGAAGATGACTTCAGCTTGTACATGTCAAGCACCTTGGAGCTAGTAAGCAATTTTTTTTTTATCAAAGTTTTTGGTTTTGATGATCTCTACAGTGTTTGTGTCATGATGAATAAATTGACAAGGAGGTTATCCAGAATACCAGAAGAAGCCAGAAGGGAGTTTGAGTCCTGTTTTGTAAAAAATTCTGCTCTAATTCTGGAAGAAGATAACAGAAAACTACCTAAACTTGACGACAACACAGCAGATTATATTCGTACCGGTTTAAATGTATGTCAATTCTTCTTGTATATATATTGCTATCTGTTGATTTAGTTTCTACTTTTATTATGATATAATATATTGTATCTGTATTTTCAGCCTCGATGGAGTGATCTAGATGTGAATCTTCATGTCAACAATGTGAAATACATTGGCTGGATTCTGGAGGTGATTTTTTGTTCTTGTATATTTTCTTATTAACTCTCTTCCTTATTTCCTCGTTTTTCTTTCTTCCTTTATCCTCCAAATCTATCAAAGCATGTCCTTTGGCACGCATTTTTCTTTATTTCTATTTTTTCTTTTTTTTAAAGGAATTGCTCACACAATTTTAGATGGGAAGTGATTAAGTAAAGTCCTCTCCAAAGTAGGAGGACTTGAAGATTAGAATCAAGCCTTTTGCAAGTTCCATAATAGACTCATACTTTTTTGTTAGCACTTGTTGATTCATTCTTGGTAACAAGAAAACTTGATATGTTTCATGTTTTGTTTGTTCTGTATTAGCTTGATATAATATGGTACGTCTTTGCTTTGAATGCTGCAGACTGTTCCACGGTCAATCTTGATGAATCACGAGCTGTCTGCCTTGACTTTGGAGTATAGGAGGGAGTGTGGCAGAGATAGTAAGCTCCAGTCTCTGACTGCAGTCTCTGGTGGCGATGTTAGCAACCTTGGTCACAGCGGAGATGTTGTTGTGTGCAATCATTTGCTTCGACTTGAAGATGGTGCTGAGATTGTGAGGGGTAGGTCTGAGTGGAGGCCTAAGCCTGTTAACAACTTTGACATTGCCAATCAGGTTCCAGAAGGCACCATTAATGGCTACTGAGTGCAGTGGCATTGTGTACTTGCGTGCATTTATCCCATATAAATGTATTTCTACATAGTTATATCATGGGTAAATCCTATTTTTTGTACACTTTGCCAACATCCATCCACTATCATTGGATGGGGTGTAAAATTCAATTTAAATGAAATTTATATCCTATCCATAGATAAATGGGTAGGCTATCGTCACGATATCCAAAAAATGGGGTGTATATATAACATTTCTCATTTTTATGTGTGACTTTGGTAGTGGTGGATAAGGGGGGAAAATCAAATGTCAGTGTGTGATGCTCATTTTCCTTGCAACTAGCTCCTGCCTCCTGCTCTATTCAAAAAATGTATAGTATCTTGGAAATAATACTAATTGTTTAATAATTTTCTTTATTACCTAGATAAATAGCTTTAAAATGTCTTGTTTATTCGATAGAGATTTATATTCTCATATAAAATTTTATATAATACGACTGTTATATGTAATCTTTTATTATTAGGTTTTATTTTTTGTGATGTATGTCATCTGAATCTCATCTTTTAGCTTGTGTCATTCAATGACACTGCCGCGTTTTATCATCTTGTCTCATGGCTAGCGATGTCAATGAGGGGCGGGAATAGGCCCATGTCCCTCATGAGTAACTACCATGCGTCATATCCGCTACTCCATTTTTTCACTCTGCCATGGATATCCATGGATATCCATGGATTAAAATTTTAAAAATTTTAAAATTTTAAATTAAATATAAAAATTTTAATATCATAAAATACTTAAAATAATTATAAATAATAATCTAATTTAACAATTCAAATTCTAACAATTTAATATACTTAAATAAAAATAAACACATAAAATAAATAAAAATAAGTACAATAATCCAATTCTATAATCTAAATTCTATCAACTTAAAATACTTAAAATAAAAATAAATACATAATAGTAATCCAATCATTAGTCTAATATATAATAAGTACAAATAAATCTAATTTATAAATTTAAACCTTAGTCTAATCAATTTAAATAACAATAATATTAGTTTAACTAAATTAATAATTTAAGGATAAAATAGTAATTTTATGGCGGGTACCCGCGGGTATGGGGATAATGATCCCCGCCTCGCCTGTTAACACGCAGATTTAAAATCGTCATTCTGTGAAAGAAAATCTTCCCCATACCCGTTCTGGGTATTCTGCATGGTATCATGGTCTGAGTTTTTGACATCCCTACTCATGGCTTAACTACAGGCGCCTTTTTTATATATAAAAAAAAAAAAAAGATATAAAAAGAAAGACCAAAATTTACTCTGGAATAAGTGGGCCTCTTGGTTTTATATTTCTGGTCAATGGGCCTAATTGTCAGCTTTTGTAATTGCCTATAGGATTGGTCTCACGATAAAACATATGGCGATAGTCCAAATTTGGCACATTAGCTTCAACCATTTTGCTACCACACTGGTGAACCCGGTGTATTGTGACTCTGGTCAACGTTCATTAAGTTATGCATTTCATCAACAAAATCCCTGCTTCCATTAATTATTTCTTTATTTCTTTTCCTTTTGTATATATTTTCTGCGTATGACGGAAATCATCTATTGAGATTTTTTATGAATAAAACTAAGGGAAGGAAAAAATGAAGTTTCAACAACATGCTCCTCAATGCAGATAAGACACAAGCAGAACTGGAACGAGCTATAATACTCCTGGCTTATACACACCTTAGGGAACAATGATAAATTTAGATAAATTGCATTATAGAAAACCCAAGCCTAAACATATGGTATTCTAGATTCGACGAGCTGCCGATTGGCTTTAATCTGATTTAGGCTGAGTATATATTAATTATGCTCCACCAGCATGTGAAAATTTGTCCATCGAAATGTGCAAGGATTCACGGTCTAAAAGTCCTGTTAGCACTTAGCATTGATGATGCCGAACTCCTTGGTGATGATATTTAATCTACCCAATTAATGTAACCATAAAAGTCGGCCGACGAGGATATGACAAATATATTTCGCTTAAATATGATTTTGTCAAAATATAGTAAATTCCAGTTTTGATCTTTATAAAATTTTTAATTTACTTTTGATCCAAATTTTTTTTAAAATATTTAACTTTAATTTCCATTATTTAAATTTTAGTCCCTGTAAATATTTAAAAATATGTGTTTAATATTTACAAATGTTAAAATTTTTTATTAAATATAATATATCATATGCTTAGGGCTAACGCCTAAACATATCATGCCTCTTATTTCAAGAAATTAATTTTAATACATAATCAATTTAAAAAAGTTTTTACTATTATTCAATCACATACTATTATATATGAGACTATTGAGATAGTTAGTGTGAGAGTCAAACACTTTTATTGATATAATTATATATAATTGATTGTCTATATAAAATATTTTTATATTGATAATGTATCAAAATTAAATTCTTATTTCAATATATATTAAAGTTCCATATTTCATAAAGCCAATATACTAGACAAATCTAAAAAAAATTAAAGTAAGAAAAAATCATATATAACAAAATCATACTCTTTGCACTTATCTAAAAGATAATATATCTAAAATATTCAATAAAAAAATATATCCAAAATATTTAATTAAATTTATTCCCAAAAAAACAACTGTAACAACAATAAAAACGAAAAAGAAACAAAGATAGTGTCATTAAATACGTTTTCAGAGCAATTTTACTTACAGAATTAGCTATCTTACTCGTGTTATAAGTTGATCATTTTCTATTTTATTAAAAATTATTATTTTTAGTCACAATAGTATTTGAAGAATTAATCTCACGACAAAATTTTTAAAGATTCGCTCAAGGACCAAAAAACTTTTAAAAATTAATTTTTAAATTTGTAACTTATTAATATTTTTTCTCATCAACATTTTTATTTCATGCATTTTATGATACTATCAATTACTCGTTCGAAAAATTTTATAATATCCTAATTACTTTAGGTCATTATTGATAAAATATTTATTTCTTATTGATCAAATTACTTTATGTCACTTACAAAACGGTGAACAACTAGACTTGATGTTTCTTCAACATAAAATTCTAGTAATTAAATATTGTTTTACTTTGACTTGGGGATTTCGGTTTTATTTCCTATGTAAAGCGGGGGCGACTGGCGCGGTGAAACTACAAAATTAAAGAAATGACGAAAAATACAATTTCATCCCTAAAATATTAAGGTTATAACAAATTTGTTTTGAAATTTAAAAATATATACAATTTGATTTTTGAATTTACCTACGTTATAATAAATAGGGTAAAAATTTGATTACTAAATTTAATAGAATAATCCTTTAAAAAGATTAACTTGTTCTAATGCAAATAAATTTAGAAACCAAATTATATGTATTTTTTAATTTAAGAACGAATTTATTATACCTTCCATCTTTTAGGGACTATCCCATGAGATTTAAGCCCACATTAAGAATCCCTTCACGAATTGTTCTAATAATCGGGGAAAACTATTCACCAAAAATCTGTCAATATAAATTTCATACAAAGTAAAAAGTGTAGTTTTCATGCCTCTATTATGGGCAGCTATTATCCAAGATCCGACTGGTCTTTAATATTTCTAGGTAAAAGAGTGTGAGCTAGGTAAGACGAAGCCTATCCTAAAACTTAGTTTTTTCACAATTATATGTTTTTTCAGAAAATTTAGAGAGTACTATTTTTTTTTCTTATTGTACCATTATTAAGTGAATACTTAGGAAGAGTATAAAGTAAAAGAGAAAAATAGGTCAGAGTAAGAGATAAGGGTAATTTTGTAAAATATACTTAAATTACTCTCATCTTGAGACCTATTTAATATATTTCTTAATTTATGTGCATTTAAAAATGGTACTTATTTAAAAACGAAGAGAGTACCTAATTTTCAAAAAAGAGTTCTTATAAGAGTTGTTGATCAACAATTTCAATCAAGAAAATTGAGCCCAATATTTAATTATTGAAACAACTCCTTTATAGTTGTTTAAAGAGTTCTTAATGATGTGATATTAAAGGAGATGGTTCATATCTCGGCATGTTAGGGTTCATGAAGGGTTTAGTGACTTTGTTGGGCTCTAGAGATGTCTTAACCCTATTGGACCTAACCGAACTAAACCAATGAAATCGGTCAAAGAACTATATGAGTCCATGTTAATTTCTATAATTGAAAGTATAAGAGAGTAAAGAAGAAAAAAAAATGAATGAGAGTGAGATAATATATATAATTGATATAGTTTAATTTTGATGTATTATTAATGTAAAATTTTTTATATTATTGTTGGCACCAAATTGGATAAGTTTCGATAGTTAAGGAATGAACTAGCCGAGAACGAGTTAAGTTATGACTTTAGTTTCGGCTGAGTTGTAATTGTTAGCCGAGGAATAAGGTTTCAATTCATTGTTTTAGTACATTAAGGAAGGTTTTTGTCAAACCACAGTCGAAGACATGTGGCAACATCAACAAGAAACTCTTAGTGCAAACGGCAATACGAGGGCCAAAGTGGCAAGCCAGCGGTAGTTTGAACGATTACCAGGAGCAGCTTTGGAGAGGATTCTACCTATAAATAGGAGAAGACCCACCAATTTCAAGGGATCCCCAAACAAACAATACACAACCTATTTATCTTTTTCATTGCATTTGCTTTATTTATACCTTTACCTTTAGTTTATTTTACTTTTATCTTCAGGGTACCCATTCAACACTATCATTCTTCCTAATGAGATTGTAATTAGATCCTATAAGATCTTCATTGTAACTTATTCGAGAGTTAATTGAAGTCTCTACTAATTGCAGTCCATTTCATTCTAATTGGTCTTGATGACTCATTTATGATTTTGGCCAAGTGCTTATAATTAAGTGAGTTGGTAAGCTATATCCAAAAGATAGATATTCTTTTTTAGAGTAGTCGTTTGGCACTTGAAATAAAAAAAAGGCTAACTCAAGACTAACCGATTTCAAGGTCTAACAAGCCTAGCACCTAACTCAATATAAACACAAGTTGAAAATAGCCCAACAATTATTAATTAATTATATATTATTTTTAGATAATTATTATTAAAATTAAAATATTTTAATAATATATAATTAAATAGTAACATAATTTTTTTTACTTTTATGATGTATCATAATTAAAGCGTAATTTACATAGCTCAAAATTCTTTTATCTTTGAGAACCAAACTAATGCTTATGATTTGCTGGCTTGTAGGGTGATTAAATTGGTTGGGGAATATGATCACAGTTTGGCCCTAAAGGCTGCAACAAGAAGGAGCATTCCCAACATCCAGATTAGGCAAGTGGCTTGGATTCCTCCCCCTTTCAATTAGAAGAAAATGAACATAGATGGCTCTTTTCTAAGCAACACAGGTTTGGCAGTATTGCTAGAGATCTTAATAGAAATTTTGTAAAAGCTTGGAGCCTTAACCTTAGACACTGTACCATCACTACTGCTGAACTTTGGGCTATTTTTTGGGGCCTTCTCATTAGTCATAGCTTAAGATTCAACAATATCGTGTTGGAAACAGACTTTAATGCTACCAGAATGTTGATAGAACAAGAGCCTGCTGCAACCCATGCACGCTGCGAGTATTAACAGCATCAGAAATCTTTTGGTGGATGACCGGATAGTGTAAATTAGTCATGTATATAGAGAAGCCAATAAGTATGCTAATAAGTTAACAAAGTTAGGTCATAGATGTCCAATAGGGCTTTCCTTTTATAATCATCTCTTAGCATGTATCTCTTTGGAATTTCTAGCAGATCAAGTGAGTCAGTGTACACCTAAAGTTATTTATCTATAGTTCTTGGGCTTAGGACCTGAAGTTAATAAAAAAAAAATCTATATCACCAACAGAACTCCTCAAATAATAGTAGAGGCCTAGTGTTAAGATCATTAGGTCCATCCTACAAATCACAAATTAACTCCACAATCCACATGCCTGACAAGAGTAACATTCACAACTCGATAATGTGAAAACTTGACTAGGTATATATGATTTGGTGGGATTGAGCCAAAGAGACATGGATCCTGCTAATGTCGGTTAAATATAATAAATAAACACTCCCCAACTTCCAATTACCAGCTATGAAGAACCTCTTGTGATAAAGCGTGCAGCAGGCACTACAACCACAATTTGAAACTGTTACGGTGTATGGTCCGCAAGAATACAAGTGCAAGAGCAGAGTCAATTAATTCAGAATAATAAGCCGGCCCTGTTGACATGAACATGTAACAGTGAGGCGGCTTTATTAATGAATAAGATGCAGTAGCATTCGTGGAACAAGTTACCCGAGATATGTGCATTATGGTTCAACAAACTAACCTACCCTTGATGGTGCTCCACAAGAAATATATTGTCTTTGGGTAATATAGTTTTTATTGGATTTTGATATGTGATGATTCAATGAGAAGCCAAATTGCAATTAGTTGTCTAGCATTAATGCAATCATGGTTTTACACATATTAATTGGCCAGGCTTCTACGTACCTTCCACAGCAATATTCAGTGATATGGGAAGCAAATTGAGTTGATTTGCTACAGCAATATTCATGAACGAAGTTCCTGCTTGTTTTAACTATTTTTTTAATTATTTTTTCTTTGTTTAGTTTTTAATTTTCTGCGTCTGACAGCTAACTGCATAAATTTATTAGAACTAATGGCACGATAACCACACAAGGAAACGAAAATAAACGTTTAATATAAGAACAATGAAGATTATGCTAATTGCACCACGTTATCTATTGTACACTCCACTGAAATGATTAGCCAACATGTGAAGTGCAGGGGAGGTATAATTATTTGATTTAGTGAAAAATATATTGTACCTATTTGGTTTAGATTTTTGAAAATAAATTTTGCACATGGTTAATTTTTTGAAATTCATTCATAGATAATTAGCTTTAGATTTTTTAACTTCAACAATGTATTAGGTTTCTTCCACCATTCGCCAAATTTAATTGCGAAAAACAAGCAAGAAAGCTCTCGAATAGTCAATTCTATCATTTTCCCATGCAACCTTGTATGACTTTGACAGGAATCCACCGTATCAAAACTGGATAGACTTCTTAAGTCAGCGTATCGATGTTATTAGTATTAAATTGTAGATTATGAACTTCTTCAATTCTGTGAGGGTCAGGTTTGGAACAATTTTTTTTCCGATAATTCAGGTTTGGAAACATATATATACATAAGTGACAAAAGAATAAAAGGAATCTTGCTTAGTAAATGTTTTATTTTATTTTTTAAAAAAATCTTATATCTTGACAAAATTGTGAAAGTATTTACTATTTATTTTTTGGTATTTTACTGGTATTTCTTTTTGGTCAACATACCGAACTTAGTAGCTGCAAGGGATATTCTTTTTTTTTTTTTTTTAAACTACTAATTAGCAATGTGCATATTTGAGTGTGCAGACTGGCCGGGGCTTATACGTCTAGATCTTATGAGCAAGAGGAACCAATGTAATAAATCAAAGTTTGGCAACAATATGTAAACATTTTATATAATGATACATTTATAGATTTATAGACAAAATACTATAGTGTGACTTGTATTAATTGAAATTTTAACTTATGGTTAATATATTTAGAATAAATATGCATTTTGATTTCTAAAAGTTGTATATGATATTAATTTAGATTTTGAAATATTTTTGACAACAAATAAGTCTCTAAAAGTTAACATTTAATATCATATTAGTTCCTAAAAATTGTTTAATAACAAATAATTTTTTAAAAGTTAAATATGATATTACTTTAGTTTTTGGAAGATACATGTAACTAGTGTGTTTGGGAAACAAGGGGAGAAAAGAGCTATTTTGTTTAGAAAAAGCTGTTTTGAAAATTTTAATCTTGTTTAGGTAATTTGTTTGAAGTAGATTGTAATCTCATTGAAAGAATTTAAGTTGTTTTGGAGCAAATAAGCAAAAGCAAAAGCAAAATTTTAGGCATTATTGATTATAATCTATTTGTATAGTATTTATAATATTATATTTTTATCGAATTGATCTTAAGTATCAAATATTATATAATATAAATAATCATCTTATACATTTTTTAGTAATTTTATCATATAAAAGTAATTTTTTATACAATCCAAGCAAACTAGATTATTTTAAAATCACTTTTTAACTGAAGTATCCAAGCATAAATTGATTATCACATAATTGATTATATCAAAAAGTAATTATACAAATAAATAATTATTAAAATAATTTTAATTTTATAGCTTTCTCAAACACACACAACATCTATTTGATTCTAAAATTTTTAATAAATTTTATGTGAGTTTTATGCATAACCATACTACAGTAATTAATACGCCTAATAAAATGTTGTTTTAAATGAATGAATGGTAATCAAGTAAATTTTATGAAAAAAAACTACATAAATTTTTTATATATGCAATTATATAGATTAATCTGATGATTTTATGGGATTGCTTGTAATCTCACGATATTTAATATATACAAAACTCTTTTTTTTTTAATTAACTATTAACAAATTATTAATATTTTAAAACTCGAGCCAGTCATTGAACGAGTAAAAAAATTCGGACTTACATTTTAGTAGTTCAACTGTAATTAAATCAAAATATATATTTAAATATACTTAAATATAATATAATATAATATAAAGTTAAGAAAAATGTAATAATTAAATATAATAATGTCAGCCATGCAATAAGCTGTAAATTAGAATTGAATGCATTAGTGGCTGTACTAACTATGGATAAGTAAGATTTTTTATAAAAAGAGAATGTGAGGAGATATATATATCTTTAAATTATTTAGTGGGTTATAATTACAATAAATTTTATTGATTTAAGTATGGATAATTTTTTAACTTTTTTATTTAAAAACAAACTCGTTTTAGAGAATTTTGTTTTATTAAAAGTCAATTTAGTTTAGGGTTAAAAATGTAGGTGAAAAACTCATAAATAAAATTTATATACAATTTTATTAATAAATAATTCATATATATTTTATTTCTATTTTTATCCTCAAATTAAAGCAACCTTGACTATAATATCTTAATCTTAAAATAAAATATTTGACCCCTCTAAAGTGTATCCCACACTTTGCTTTGGAAAAGACTATTAATTATGATAAGAAAATTATCATATGTGTATAATTTGTTATGTATATATTTATAAAATTAATTTTGATATATAATTAGTATAAAAGTATTTTATATTATCATTTAATTATATATTATTATATATAAGATTTTTTATGTAATAAATATGAAAATCAAATATTTTTATTAATATAATAATATATATAAAAAAATAATTTTACATTAATCGTATATAAAATTAAAATCTATATTTATATCTTATAAAATTTTATATTATTGGTCTTTTTCTCAAAAAATTGAAATTATATACTTTATTATCTAAAATGTCCTCGCATCTTAAAAGCGTCCAACGCTAGAATGAGATAATCCTTCCTCCGTTTTAATAGTTAAAATTAAACTTATCTTAATACAAAAATAATTAAATATATCAATTATTTAATTTGTATGGTGATATGTCTCATTTGGTGCTGCCATCTGGCGATGTCTCGTGGACCTACCTCATCCAAATGATCGTGCGACTCGCCGCTGTGTTTCATGGTGTACAAGCTGTAAAGCATAGTTTTGACTTTCTATACACGTGGCTCCCATTTGGTATTCCATGTCCTCAAGCATAAGATTAAATTACGCATATAATAATAATAATAATAATAATAATAATAGTAATGGTTAATTTGCGACTAATCCTTTATATAGCTTTGACTACAACATCGCCACATCAACAACTATAATATTGATTAGTCTTATCAGATAAGTATAAACTTTAAAGCTCTTTTTTTTTTTTTTCAATATCAGCGACAGATGTAAAATTTTTGGTCTCATACATATTACTCAAATATTTTATTATTAGATTATTTTTAGTTAATAAAAGTTTTTCTCTCTGCTTTATTGTTAATAAAAACTCCATTTTATTCGCCGATTAAGCATTAGGTTTCAACAGATGGCAGGTAGCATGCTAAATGCGCATTTTGGTGATTGGAAGTCTAGAGCACAGTTGGAAGGTGGAAACCCAAGTTCAACAGGGAAAGACAGGCAAATCGAAATTGCCTTGCCCGGTGATTTGGCGAACCACATTATAAAACGTTAATATAAGACAAAATAAGAAAGAAAGGTTGACGGCGAAAGCTACTGAGGGTGGGAACAAGGAAAGCACGTAAACATTACACAATGCAAGTGAGTCATATAAATCACTTCACAGTTCACATTTCTGTATTTTTTATCATTAATTATTTTGTGACCGGTTTATTATCGATTATTACAGTGATGCTTTTTGATATGAATTATTATTTAACGAAAATGTTATAAAAAAAATCAATTATGGTCACGTTTTGTCAAAAAAATTTATAAAATATAAAAAGAGAAAAAAAATATATAAAACGCAGTTTTTTTTTTCTTTTACTATTCACTTTTCATATACAGTTTCACAAATATTTCTACGCAATTTTAAGTATCTTTCTTAGTTATTATTAATTCTAAAGCCACTAAAACATATATTTATATATTCAAATGCTAATACACACGTAGGATGTGAGCAACCCTATATACTGCTTATTTTCAGAACAGAAAAATTAATGCCTGCAGGCTCATAAAGTAAAGGGCGCCAACGGAATCACATGCCCTTTGTAATGTACCTGTGGATTTAACTAGGTGCCTCTTTAAGTGCTACGTGTTGTCTATGTCTGCTTCCATCCTGAACCATAAACCAGAACCAGAAGGGAAAAGCGTCTGAATTTAATGGTCTGTGTTGTCTTTCTCTTTTGGTCACTTGTACTTCATAATATTTAATTTCATCAATTCTGCCTTGAAATTATTTTTTAGTTATAATTCAGTTATTAAATCTAATTATTATTATATCAATAATTGTTGAATTTATTAAAAGAGATTGATTTAATTACTTTTATCTTAGTTTCTGTATTAAAAAAAATAAATTAATACACATGTCCAAATATCTCATGCTTGATATTTCTTTCAAATACTGCATATCCAAATATGAAAAGAAGTTTGATGTCTAATTTTTTTTTCCTAATTATCAAACAGTCATATTTAAACAACAAATAAAATAAAAATAAAATTATAAAGCAGAAAAATACAAAATACACATATTTACTTTTTAAAAAATGTTGCTTGAGGATCTTTAATGTGTATATGATCTATCGAACTATTTAAATATTCAAAAATAATAGATAAATAATTTAAAGAATGCAGATTAAGAGAGCCGTAAATGTCTAGTGTATTAAACAGTGATAAAAAAGAACTTTCGAGTTATTCAACTAAAGAATCAACGACTTTGTTCTTCGTACCAGTTTAACAAGAAGCGCGCAACTACTAATTCCATCAGAAGAGGAAAATTTTACAGTGATAAGTCTAATCAATGGGACCATGGAGGGGAAAATACGCAATGGAGTTTGCCAAATATTAATACCTTTTAATTTTTTATTTTTTTCTGGTCCATACCAATCCTCTAGGTTTAGCATAGGGCTCCTTAATTACTAAGGTATCAATATTAATAACTTTTAATTTTTTATTTTTTCTGGTCCATACCAATCCTCTAGGTTTAGCAGAGGGCTCCTTAATTACTAAGGTACCTAAGTAGTTTTCTAATAAAATATGTGAGAGAGTGAGAAAATTAAAAAATATATAAAAATTATAAAAATTTTATTCATAAATATCTTAAAACACTTACGAAATATTTAAAGAAATTAATTTTGATATATTATTTATGTAAAATTATTTATATAAATATTTAATCATATATATATTATCATATCAATAAAAATATTTAATACTATACTTACAATTTTAAAAGTCTAAAATATAATAGCATGTGATTATATAACGGTATAAAATTTTTTTATATTAATAATATATTAAAATTAATTTTATATTTAAAATGAGAATATATTATATAAAAAATATTTTTATAGAAATTTAATATATTAAAAATTTAATTTTATGTTATATAATACTTTTTTGAAATTTCAAACACATTTTTTAAAATGTCCAAACATGTTCAAACTATAACTAAAATGACTTTAAACTATAAGATTTCATTAACTATAAAATTTCTTGCCCATTGAATTATCAAATCGCTACTGATATCAACAAAGTTTTGGTTTGAGTAAAAGGAGTTTTAATCTCTTAAATATATGGTTTTAGATTTAATTTTAAAATTTATATATAGATATATAAAATATACTTGAGAGGGATATTTATTTAAATGCTCAGCCTTACATAATCTCTTACTTGTTGAGTGAGGACTGAGGTGATGTTACGAAAAAGGGGGGTGGGGAATGTCACTCATACTCATAGCTTTGTGGGGGCTTCCCAATTGTTATCCATTTTTCAAGCACATCGTTAAGAAAAAGAAATCAGATTGCCATTTTGCATACCTTTCGACCCTATCTCGCAACGATTTCATTGGAGACATCTAGAGTGCAGTACCAGTAAAATAGGTTTCTGTGTAGTCTTGAATTTTGCAGACCCATAGGTCGAACACTCGCTTGACCAAAGACAAGGTTTTCAAGTCCAAAGCATTCAAAATTCAAATTAAGGTGCCATTCGCTATGCACCTTATTATGTTTGGTACATTATATACTTTGTGATCTAATGATAAAGATCACAAGCTATATCAAAGTGTATCAATGCACCAAACATAAAAAGAAACATAATAGATAGCTTTCCTTCCCATCCTTCTCCCTAGCACCCACCTTCTCAGGAAACTCCACTACACCATGCCCATTCCTCCACCTTTAGGATCTCACCGGGGCTATTGGACATCGACCATGCCCGCCACCATTCCTCCGTCTTCAGCTTATCGACAACAACCTCGCCACATCTATGGCAACCTTTGCGCCCCCACTTAGCTAGAATGAATCCTACTACTATCACTACTCACCACCTCGCTGAATTTTGCACCGGTGGCAAGAAGATATCGAATTAAAGAGTATGAGCAACAAAGTAAGCAACAACGACTCTCACTTACTCAACCTCATTGGCATCTTCACTAGTGATGGGATCTTCATCGGAGCCTGGTGGATTGTCATTTGCAACTTCCTTGTCATCGTCGGAGCTAGTGAAACTAGGGGTGTGCACAAGTCAGGTTGGGTCAGGTTTAAGGGTGAAAAATGTCTGATCCAATCAAATGAGGTTGGGTTGGGTTAGGTCGAGCTTTTGCAAATTTTGTTGCCAACCCAAACTAACCCAACCCGATCTAAATAGGGTTAGATCGGGTCGGGTGATCAGGTTATTAAAGAAGAAAAAATACAATTCATGTTTACCCCACCTTAGATCGCAGATCTGGAAAACTCATTTCAATTTTCAACTAAATATCATATAGAAATATAAATCAATCTCATTTCAATCAAATATCATCAACAAAAAATAACCAAACTCATATGACAAATCTTAAACTTCTTTCCAACAAATTGATCCAAAGAAAAATCAAACAACAATAGCAGCCAGTAGTAGTAGGAGTAACAACAAGAACAACAATAAAATAAAAACAAAAATAGCAGCAATAGCAACAGCAACACCACCACCACCACCAGACCTTACCTTTGCGACCAACAATGGATAATGTCCCTAGATCTTGCAGTGTGGCATCCTTTTTCTCTCTTTGTCTTTATGTGTGTTATGCGTGGTGGCAAAGGAGCTAAATCAACGGTGCTACATGGCTTCTCATGGCGACCAGCAGCACCATCGTTGGGCGGAGAGAAAAAGGTTGAAGATGGAGGCGCGAACTCGCATATGGTGGCTTCATCCGTTAGCGGTGATGGACGGCGAACCATGTCTTCCTTCGTACAGTGCACTCGTGGGTTGTGGCTTCCTTCGTTCTCCGCAAAGTAGAGAACAATGGACGACTTCCTTTAGGCTTTAGCAGTGTGCAGTGGCACGGGAAGCAGCGGAGGGAGAGGGAAGGAAGACTGAAGCAAAGAGAAGAGGGAAGGATAGAGGGGAAGGGAATGGCGGTGGGGTTAGAATGAGGGGAATTGGGGAAAGGAAAATGAATTAGGGATTGGGACGGTGGATTTAAAAAGAAAAAAAAAAGAAAAGAAAAGAGATAAGTGGGGGTTCAGGTTATCGAGTCGAGTAACAGGTTTAATTTTTAAACCCATTACCAGAACCAAACTCTGGGCAGGTTAATCGGGTTTTACCCGAACAAACCGGATTACCTGACCCAAATCGAATTTTTAGCCACAGGTCGGGTCGGGTTGCTCTGGTTCACGAGTTAACCCATACCCGTACACACCCCAAAGTGAAATGCACCACCGCCTCGAACTACTTTTTGTGCTCTTCTTCATTGATCTACTAGTTGAATTGCTTGTCCTCCTCGGAGCTTGAATTATTGGCGAGTGCTTCGTCGAAAGACACTTGTGGCCCAGCCACCGTTGGTTCTGATGTCACCTCCATTATCAGAGCATTGTTGAGGTAATGCCACCGTCATCAAAGCACCGCTAAGGACCAAGGCTTCACAAGAGGGGAAAGAGAGCAGCTGTTGCTTTGCTGGTGGGTCTCCAAGAGAGCAGCTGCTGCTCCACTGGTGGGCCTCCAAGAGAGAAGTTCTATAGTGAACTCAATGCATCATGCACCATTTTTAACCCAAAGCATAGCAAAACGTGCCTTAAACTAAATAGTACTATATACAATAGGCTAGCTTTGTGGTAAATTACACATCATTTAATTTTAACCAGGGTGTAGGGAAAGAGTAGACTAATAAGTCATTTAGTCACATTTAAACAAATGTGGTTAAATGCATTTTGAAGATGTGGTTAACTGCCACACATCCACTCTCCCCCATCATCATCTCCATCTCTGGCCACCACCCTCTCTCATCCTAATTAGAGTCTCAAGCTAGAACAATCACAATGCATCATCAACTCACCATTCAAAGCAACCCAGAAATTGGGAGCTAACCTTTAAAGAAATTTAGTTGTGCTGTAAAAACAACAAAGCTAAGGAGAGGTTTATAAGTTTTAGAAATCTTGAAGTGAGTGTTTGAGAGGAAAGCTTGCATCTTTAACTTCAAAATGGAATTGAGAGCTTGAAATTGATGATGGGAATTAACAAAGTTTCGATTTTGAGAGCAATTTGGAGAGCAAGAGGCAAGGGAACAAAAGTTGTGAATAAAAACTGAAGTAGACATTTTTTTTTCCTTATCTCAAAAGTATTAGCTATTAAAAAGGCTAAGGTTACTTGGAATCAAAGAAGTGAACAATGGTTTTGGTTGGTTGGTTTTTAGGTACACATTGTGGAAGAAATGTAGTGTGAATAGAACATGGGATAGAAGTGAGATTTTGCTATTACAAACTGCAAGTTGAAGATAGATCCATGTCACCATATCTAGCTCAACCATCGACTTGACAAACACACTCCCTCATTGCTGTCACCATTGCCATCGATAAAGGCATTGTTGTGGCTGAGGCATGCACCGTAAAGGACTACTACAATCATCACAAATCATAGAGAGGCATAGGCTGAGGTAGTGGTAGTGGATGGGAATGTGGATGGAGTTGAGGGCAATGTTTTCATGGCTGCCTTCGCCAAAAATGGCAGCGCCGGCAGCCTCACCGCCTCAAGGTTGTGAGAGAAAGAGGAAGAAAGATGGGGTGGAGTTAGGGTGTAGAAGAGAGGGAAAAGAGTCACCATCAGTTATCAGATTTATTCCCTACCATCCAATACTTAAAATTCATGATACAACCTTTTTTTTTCATGTGGTGCACCACACACTATATTTATTAGGTGCATCACAAAACTAGTCTATAAAATAAATATCTCCTTAATTGTTTTAATGATTGGTTTCCTAATGAAAAATCCAACTCCTTTTCCCAATGATCGAGTAGATGACGACAAAAGAAAAAAGCAAATATATGTAGTCTTACTTTCAGCTTTTTGGCCCTTCTATTGCAGTTTTACAAACTTTTTACCAATCTATAAGGGTTTTGAAACATATTTCTTGTCTATGGTTGTTTTGGTCACATGGATTGTGGCTAAAATTTTTTAATGGTTTTCTGAACAAGGGTGGTACAGGTTGATCTAGCATCACCAATAAAATGGTCTGGTAAAACAAACTTGGCCACGTGGCAGACCTTCAAGGATGATGCTAGTCCAAGTAGCGCCACCTTTTTGATCGATTTGACACAAAATGAGGCGCCTATATAACCTGTGCCATTTTTTGGTATATACAAATGCCATAAAATATTGTAAAAATTTATTTATGAATTATTATTTTTTTTTAAATATTGTTGTTGATTTGATAAAATTTAGTTTTATTTAATTTTTTTTTAAATTCAATGTATAACAGAGGCAATATTGTAAAATTTTATTAATGACTTAGTCTAAAAAAATTTGCTCCTCTTAATTTTATAAAATTCAATTTTATTTAGTTTTATTATAAAATTCAGTATATAAGAGAAGATATTAATTTTAAATTTAATTTGAAAATTTATTCTTAATGAATATGACCACAATTTTTTGAAAAATCATTTTATACTTTGTAATCTTGAATTTTAATTTATTAACACCTTTAAATTTTGGATTCTACAAATGGCATCGAGTTCTTCTTCCTTTTCATCATGCGTCATTAATCACACATCATTTTGAAGAGGAAGAAGAACTCAATGCAATATGTAAAATCCAAAATTTAACGATGTTAGTAAATTAAAAAGTATAAAATAGTTTTTCAAAAGGATGTCATCATATTCATTTAGAATAATTTTTCAAATGAAATTTAAAATTAATGTCTTCTCGTATATACTGAATTTTATAATAAAATTGAATTTTATAAAATTAAGAGAAACAAAATTTTTAAACTAAGTCATTAATAAAATTTTACAATATTACCTCTCTTATACACTAAATTTTAAAAATTAAATTAAATAAAACTAAATTTTTGCAATATTAATGGCATCTCTTATATACTGAAAGATGGTGCTAGTTGTAGGGGCACCATCATTTTTTGTCAATCAGTCAAAAAGGTGGTGCTACTTGGACTAACATCACCCTTTTGTTATTGGCACTACTTGCAGGGCTGCCATCCTTGGCGGTTAGCCACGTGGCCAAACTTATTTGACCGAAATATTTTATTAGTGGCGCTAGATTAACCCGCACCACCCTTGTTCAAAAAACCATTAAAAATTTTTAGCCACCATTCATGTGACCAAAACAACCGTAAACAAAAAATATGTTTGAAAATCGTTATAGATTGGTAAAAAGTTTGTAAAAGTGCAATAAAAAGGTCAAAAGACCCTTATTTTCATAAGGAAGATACTTTTTAGTTTATTTTTTTAACGAGAAATAAAATTTCATTAATAAAAAAGCCCAACGATTTTTCTATGGTTGATTTTGTGTGGGATAGTCCTCCTCCGTGTTTGGAGATTGTTCTTCTTGTTTGGTTTTTTTTTTTTTTTAGATACGTGAGCTAAGAAAAAAAAAACTAAAAAAGCAAAGGAAAAGAAAAACATCAATGATTTGTGGCCTTGCTCATTGCCCCGAAAACTATCAATGTCTAAACATCTTTCACATAAAAGACTAACACCAAAAGTGTTACAATTTGAAGAATATGTTACATCTTCATTCAAAATAGATCTAATAATTTCTATTATTTGTAAGACCATCAAGCTAGAAATACTTACAAGGGGAAATCAAAACACTTACAAAGAAGCAACAAAAGCACCCACAAAGGGATAACAAACACTCAAAAAGTGGGATAAACAAATACACCCACAAAGGAGACAAATAAAAACACTAACAAAGGAGACAACAAAAAAAATAAAACAAAAGATATAAAACCCTAAACAATGAAAAGAAAAATATAATGGTGGGGATGCTACCAAAAGGGAACGATAACAGTCCTCTCAACAACACCTATACAAACAAAGATCGAAAAGAGAAAAAAGAAGGATTAGGGCTGGCCTCTTTAACTACTTAATTAAGTTATTGCTAATATACATGCTTTTTTTTTTTTTGGTTGTAATGAACTCCTAATGGAGTTAGAAGGATAAGGGAAAATGATAGGCATGTGGAGATCCAATCCCTGACCCAACACCAACAACTCTTTGGCACAAAGACCAAAGAAGATGTCATTTGGATTATAGTTCATTGGTAATATAGATGCTAATATTATTTTGGTTAGATTGAACCCTATCGAGTGGTTTAACTACCTAAATCAAAAGGCTAGAAGCCAATAGCGGAACTTGAACAAAATTTTTGAGGGGAAGGGGGCCATTTTTCAAGATTTTGTTTAGAGAATTAAGATAAAATTCATTAGATACAATGCTTTGAATCTTGGAAGGTTGTTTCTTACTTTCTTCATCAATATATGATTGGAGTAATAGAATAATCAACAAGTAGTGATAGTTTTGAAGCTATATTTCCCCCTCTTCTACATGAACCTTTCTCTTAAAATTTGTATCAATTCTTTGATTTTTTATCATCAGAATTACATATTAGAAACTGCAAAAAAGTGAGGGAAAAGATGATAAGAGACATCACAATGATGAAAAATAAAGCAAAGCATCTAATAAAATAATTTAAAGAAAAAAATCACAACTTTTTTTTCTTGTGAGAAGTAAAAATATCATAATTAACATTAACATTAACATTAAGAAGCTCCCTCACGACCTCACATTTTTTTATGCCAATGCGTCCATGACTCCATGTTATTGGAATAAGATTAGATAAAATACACAATAAATATTAAAAGTATAATAGAAATGGAATTTTTCTACCAAAAAATAGTTTCAAAATGTGCAGAAAAAGAAAAAGAATATAAAAAGAAGCATAGGTATTGAAATTAGTACATATGTTATCTTTTTGCTGTGTTGCCACATAACTTAGCTATATCTTCCCCGAGCCCTTTGTTTCTTTGTATGCGATACTCAAGTTGCATAATAATACATGATTTATTTTTCTTTAATTTAGAAAAAAGCTAATAGACTTTAATATGTTAACAATTAAGCCTATTTACTAGACAATCTCTCCTTATATATCAGCATTAGTATATATATATATATATGTATATAATTTTTTCCCAAAAAAAAATGGTCTCCATTGTCTTAGCCAAGCCCCGCCTGTGCTAGAAGCTAACATTGTTTAGTTTTGGCTCACTTATATAATCATTTGAAGGGTCTTAATTAAATGATGAAAATGTAAAGATGACAGGAAAATCGTATATTATTATTATTATTATTATTATATCAATTTTTTTTGGGGTACAGAATCGTATTCAAACTGTTAGTCTACATTAAAATGTAAAAAAAAAAAAAAAAGTCCATTGTTGCATCGTCGCCCTTCGCCCACTAATTAAAATTTATTTTTACTAATGTACAATTTTCACTTTATAGACTATAGACAGAAATGTAGAATAGTAAGAACACAGCAAGGAGCTCAACTTTTCTTTTTTCTCCGCGTTCTATCTTCGCCCTTCATCCACACATGCTCATGTTTAAGTTTAATAATATACATTTTCAAGTATTTTTTTTTTTTATAACTTATGAATCTTTTAATAAATTTAATTTTGATGTATTGATATTGTTGTCCAATTATATTCTGTTATGTCAGTAAATATGCCAAGTCTTACATCCATTATTTAAATGATTATGTAAATAAAAATATAATTAATTAATTACATAAAAAATTATATTATAAATGCATCGAATTTTTTTATTTATCTTTTTTAAAAGATTATTCAATTATCTCTGATTTTTTTAATTTTTTAATTAAAAACATTTTAAAAATAAAAAATAACATAGCAAGAAACCTGCTGAGTATAATTAAACCACGTCACTCTAAGGTGCAACCACTGCACCACCACTCTAATATATATTTTTCAGATAGTTTAAAAAGAAAAATTGAACTCATAAACTAGAACAAGATCGACAATCCCATCAAGGGCTGGCGAAATCTAGTTCGCAGCCCTCTGCTAATGACGTATATCGTGATTTCCTTAACAAGGTAAAATAATTCGAAGAAAATTTTGATTTTGTTTGCTCTAGTTTTCTTGTTTTCTTTTGTAAGAGGAAATGGATATTGATCCCACCAATAGAATTTATAAAATCTTACAGCCATAGTCATTCTTGACAGCAACGTCTTATGTTACATACAACAAATATATTTTCATTTTTTAAAATTTAGAATTCTCATCCACATTTCACCAAAAGAAAAAAAAAAAGATTATTCTCATCCACATTAATTCTGTATTTAGCTGTTTTCTTATTAACGCAACAAACCGAAATTAATAAAAAAAATGAAAAAATGTCATTAAATTATATTCTTTTTTAGACAATTAATCACATTCTTTCTCATTTGACGATTAATAAAGGATCAAAATAAAATTTTATTAATCTTATCTAAAAGTTATATTATAAAAATTAAAACGAGACATTAATATTATTTGAAGACTATGTTTAAATTCTTGACTAAGAGAATTTGTCCAACTTTCCTCATTTCTTTATTTTATTAATTACTTATTATCCAATCCTACTGCAAAGTACATACCTATCACATAAAAAAAAAAGTTACAATATACATTCACTTATATGAGTTCCATGACATGATTGTATAGGTGGAATAAATTTTTTTTTAGTAATGATGTAGATGGAATTTGGAAATATTGCTTAATTTAATTAACAATTCATATTTTATAATAATAGACTACTCGTACCAAACGCCATCTTGGTTAAAATTTTAACAAAGTGCCCGTCCTAAACAATAGGTAATCTAGACATAGATTTTGGGGGAACTATTGATTAAAAAAGTGATATAAAAATACTAGTAGAGTGAATAAGCATGGAAAGAGGGGGCAATATGGTAAATAAGGAAAGAGGAGTGCTTGAAACTTTGAAGGGGAGGCGGGAGGGGCAGGTGGACAGTATATATAAGCTGTACACGCCAAACAATTTCCCTACCACAAATCAAATCACATAATCCATTCTCTTCTTTTTCTCCTGTTCCTTCCATTTCTCCCTTATAAGCAAGCACTCCACGATTCCACGAAACAATATAGTGCGTATATAATATTATTACATTTTATTTTATTTCTCTCCCTTTCGAGAAAAAACAACTTTTGACTTCAAAAATTGGGAAGACAACTCAGAAAAGGAAAACACGAAAAGGGGGCTTCGATGCGTGCAAACAAAATGACGTAATAGCCCTTGTTGCTCGTTCCAGCTTCGCTTTTGTTCTCGTTTGTTGAGCGGCTTTGTGCTACTCTTTCTTCTCTTCTCTGCATCTTCTCGTCTCTTCTCTGACTGCTACACTCTGGTACGATAATCTCCTCATTTTATTCCCTCGTTTTTGCCTTCTGATCTACGCGTCTCACGTTTTGTTTCGATTCCCTAGAAAGTGCACCTTCTCCCTTCCGGAAACTTCATTTTTTTTTTTTTTGGAATCTTTTCTCTTTTGTTTTCCTCCTTTGATTTTCATGAACTTTGAAAGATCGAGGTCCTGAAATAACACACAACAAAAACTCGCGGTTTCTGCATTTCTCGGCATTGAAGTGAAGGTTCTCATTATTTTGCGGTTTTATATTCTGTTTTTTTTTCCTGTTTTTGAAAAACAAAAATAAAAATTAATGACGGCTGGATGCATTGCGATTGTTGTGAGTTTCGATGGATTAGGGTTGTGATTTTCGCTGTAGATTGCAATGTCTGTGATTTTTTGTTTTGGTGCTTTAGGCGTTGGCATCGTTTCTGCATCTTCGCGGCTTGCGATGTTTTTCTAGATTTCAAAGTCAGATCTGCGTCGAATTTTCCAACGAATTCGATTTGTTATGGTTTGTGTGCTTTTTGTTTATTGATTAGTTTATTGTGTAAAGAATTCCGTGATGTTCTTGTATTCTAGATTTTTCTCTGCGGAATCTCGGTTGATGGCATAAACTTGCCATTTTCGGATGAAGTTTTATAGATGAATTTCTGTAGATATGTTTCATGCAGTTGGTTATTTGAATTTGGCTTCTTCTTCTTTCTTTTTTCTTTTTCTCTCAAAAGGAAAAGAAAAAACTCCTCTACTTCGATTCTGTCGGGTAAAAACTCGAGAGGAATGAAAGTTAAATGCCTATGAGCTTTTGAATCGCCGCTGGTTAAAGATGCAGGTTGAAGTTCTTAACCAGGAGTTGCAAATAAGATAAATTGTAGAAATTAGAGGAAGATAAAAGAAGAGAATTCGGTTGATCTGTTCTTAAATTGGACTTTCTAGTTTAAGTATAATGTTTTAAGTGACTGTGAAGCGTTTTTTGCGTTCTCCCTTTTACTAGTTTTAGAAACAAGTTTGCTTTTATTTTACTCACTTCTTTTTTGGGGGGCCTTTACCAGAAAGTATTTGCCGTTGCTCTCTTGTTTTTGTGATATAAATCAAGTGAAGTTTTCTGGAAAAATTCTTCCACAGTGCATTCTCACCTTTGGATGGTTAGATGAGACCCACTACATGTACAAAATACAGAACTTTAATGGCCAATATACTTCTTCCTCCATGAGGATGGAAGTCTCACTCTGTTTTCTGTTGATGCATTTTGTATAGGATTCTCAATTTTGTTATATTTTTTCCACTTAGTGCGTGCCCCTTTGCCCCCTTTTTTTGTAACTTGCTTAAACTTTGCATGCAGCTGTAGAATTCATTATGGTGGCAACTGCTGCTTCTTCTTCCTTTTTCCCTGTCACTTCACCCTCACCAGATGCGGGTGCAGAAGGCAACAAGCTTGGTGGTGGGCCTGCTAAACTTGGAGGGCTCAAATCGAAACATTCACCTTCTGGTGGCTTGCAAGTTAAGGCTAATGCCCAAGCCCCACCCAAGATTAATGGAACCACATTTTCCACATCTGTAGAAACCTTGAAGCATGATGATGATTTGCCTTCCCCTCCTCCAAGGACTTTTATCAACCAGTTACCTGATTGGAGCATGCTTCTTGCTGCTATCACTACAATTTTCTTGGCAGCAGAGAAGCAATGGATGATGCTTGATTGGAAACCAAGGCGACCTGACATGCTTATTGACCCCTTCGGCATAGGAAGAATTGTTCAAGATGGTCTAGTGTTCCGTCAAAACTTTTCTATTAGATCATATGAAATAGGTGCCGATCGAACAGCTTCTATAGAGACAGTAATGAACCATCTGCAGGTATGTTCATATTCATGCAAATGACTTCTTAAGAGACAAACATGCTAATACATAGATAGGCATGCATATTGACTCAGTGTGCATATTTGAAATTCATATACAGATAAGAGCAACTCCTCAATATTTTTCACACAAGATTACCTAAATTATTTCTTTAACAACAGGAAACTGCACTTAATCATGTCAAGACTGCTGGACTTCTTGGTGATGGTTTTGGTTCTACGCCAGAAATGTGCAAGAAGAACCTGATATGGGTAGTTACTCGGATGCAGGTTGTGGTTGATCGTTATCCTACATGGTAAGACACCCAGACTCACCCTGAATATGTGTGATTTGCATGGTATCTGAGTTATTCTGGATGAGAACGAAATATAGTATTGATTAAAGATTAGATTTGATGACTTAACCTTGTTTAATCATGGTAAAATGTTGAATACAGATGCTGACTTTTGAAACAAGTTGCAGGATACTGTGTACTTTGCATATGTTTTGCTTTCTAGTTGTATAGCCTTTGTTCTGTTTGAGGAATAGATATTTGAAGTTTTTAGTCATTTTGGCTTGTTGGTATGGATTGAAGTTAAGCAAATAATTTATTAGGATTTAGGACTATTATGAATGTTCTGAATTTGATAATCTGAGATTGAGTGAAGCTCTATATTTCCTTCAGGGGTGATGTTGTTCAAGTAGATACTTGGGTTTCTGCATCTGGGAAGAATGGTATGCGTCGTGATTGGCTTTTGCGTGACTGCAAAACTGGTGAAATATTGACAAGAGCCTCCAGGTAGAAATCATTTTCAGGAATTATCCTGCCCCTTACTCCTGCTGCCAACACCAGGACATGTTTTAAAATGTTCCTCTGAATGTGCATGACTGGTGATTGGGCACAATTTTGAGTCTTGCAAGCTTAAACGAAGTTATGGGTACAGTTGTTTTCTCTTAGTACACAAATTTGTCACAACTAAAATTTGAAGTATTCATTTTGTGTTTGGCAATCTTGTCAAAGGCAATGAACTACAGATTTAAGTATATCATATTTTGCATGTAAAAATATCTAGTTGTACCAGCAGAAATTTGTATGTTAGTTTATTAAGTATAGGACTTCATCTTCTACGCATGCATCACCTTGGAGCTAGTAAGTAGTGATGTGTAACCATTTTCTTATCTGTTGGTTTTGATGATCTACAGTGTCTGGGTCATGATGAATAAACTGACAAGGAGGCTGTCTAAAATTCCAGAAGAGGTCAGAGAGGAGATAGGATCTTATTTTGTGAATTCTGCTCCAATTCTGGAAGAGGATAACAGAAAACTACCTAAACTTGATGACGATACAGCGGATTATATTCGCACTGGTTTAAGTGTATGTCAACTATTTTTTGTAGTTTCTATCATTGATTTATTTGCTTAAGTTTTCTCACATGCTGTTTTCTAAATAGTTAACATACGATATGTGTTTCAGCCTAGATGGAGTGATCTAGATGTCAATCAGCATGTTAACAATGTGAAGTACATTGGCTGGATTCTGGAGGTATCCTATTCTTGTCAGCTCTCATCCCCCCCCCCTCTCTCTCTCTCTCTCCCCCTCTTCTTTTTCTCTCTTCATTGGACACAACATCTCTTGTAGCAGAAGCTTACCATGAGTCCTATTAGTCATAAATGTAGAAAACCAAATCAACTTCTGGGTGGAACTTTTTGGTGGGGATCCTTGTCGGACTAGAATCAAGCCTTTTGCAGGTTGAGTAGTGATATTGAAGACACCCAATTTCCTCACAAAAGAACCCCACTCCAATCTGTTGCGTCTGTGGAGTGTCTAATCAACTTTCTGTGGGTAAGGGTGGGTACTTTTGCAGGGAAGTTGGTTGTGTGAATATCATTACTTTTGCAGGTTTATAAGATGATTTTTATGGAAGTTGAAGTCATTTTAAGACAAAGCATTCAACTAGCTGTAATATTTATGGGCATTTGATATTTTGTTGGTATTGATTTGTGAGCCAGTGAGGGACAGTGTAGTGGCTTGAAAATTGAAATTGTGATGATTGAGTAGTAATCAGTGCTTGGGAGAAACGCAAAAAATTGAACAGTAATGTGTGGTGTGTGATCTTTTGTACATCACTTATATTTTTCCTTTTATTAATTATTGCTTGTTGATTTATTCTTGGAGACAAAAATACTTGATATCTTTTGTTGTTTATCTTGTTATGCAATGGGTTGTGAAGTTTATTAACGTAACCATTGTACTTTGGTTATTGCAGAGTGCTCCGCAACCAATCCTGGAGAGTCATGAGCTGTCTGCCATGACTTTGGAGTATAGGAGGGAGTGTGGTAGGGACAGTGTGCTGCAGTCCCTTACTGCCGTATCTGGTGCTGATGTTGGCGATCTAGCTCACAGCGGGCATGTCGAGTGCAAGCATTTGCTTCGACTTGAAGATGGTGCTGAAATTGTGAGGGGTAGGACTGAGTGGCGGCCCAAACGTGTGAACAACTTTGGTGTTGTGAATCAGGTTCCAGCAGAAAGCACCTAAGACTTTGGAATGGTTATTGGCTGGAGTTGGATCTGTCTCCTTGCTATGTTTGAACTGGTTCTGGCCCCTGGAGAGAGCCTTGCCTGTGTTTGTCCGATCAACATGTCTTTATATATACCTTCTAATTTTTGTCACTTTGGTGGTGAGGGGGGAAAGTAGAATTAAATCTTTCTCATTGTAATTAGCTCCTGCTCTACTCTCTCTGCTCCATATTTCATTACATTTATCGTTGCACTACTGTTAGGCTGTCTTCAATATTTAATTGCTTCATCAAAACGGCTAGGAATGTATATTATTATTATTATTATTATTATTATTCTTTTCTCTTGTGCATGTTGGAAAGATGCAATTTTCCTTGTGAACAAAGCACAATTATTGTTTAATAGGGGTGTGCACGGGTCGGGTTGGATCGGGTTCAGGGAAAAAAAATACTCAAACCAATTAAATATAATCGGGTCGGGTCGGGTTTTAATTTTTTTTTTTCCCCTAACCCGAACCAACCCAACCCGAACATTTTCGGGTTGGATCGGGTCGGGTATAAGAGTAGATAACATTTTTTTTTTTTTGATGAAAGATATATTAAAATACTCAATTTTGTGACATTTTGAAACCTTTAAATTGTATTTTTAAAATTTGAATATAATCAAATATATTTTTAAAAAAATTACATACATAATTGATAATTCCATAATCATAATCATGAATATATTATATATTATACATTATACAATATCAATCATCAATAAATTTAATTATACACTAATATATTAACATAATCTAAAAGTCAATATTTATAATTATAATTTTATAAATTAATATATAAGTAAATGAATCATTATTTATAAAAAAAAAAAAAAAACAGAGTTGGTCGAAGAACGGGTTTAATTTTTAAACCCGATTCAACAAAATATTAAGCCAATCTGATTTTCTGATTAGGCGTCTCTTAAACCGACTTTACATTCGGGTGGTCTTGCCGGGTTGCGGGTCGTAAAATGCACCCCTATTGTTTAATGTATGGCCTGTAGGCAAGAATGACTTGCCCGTCTAATACAACTGTGTTTGTATTGCTCCAGCTTGTATGCCGGCGTTTCACATGGGAATTAATTATTGGTGCGCAAAATAACACTGCCTTCAAGCCTACTATAATAACACACTGCATTTTTACTTTTCGGTCAATAATAATACATTGCATTTTAAGTTCCAGGGTGAGTCCTGGATGTGTGGGGGCCTGTGCATGTGCTATCCGACGCATTTGTCTAATCCACTTTTTGTTTGGTACCAAAGTTTGGGCTGAAGACTCGTGCCGTTTAGAATCTCAGTGTTTTAATGTTCAAAGTTCTTACCCTTATTGACCAAAAAAAGTTCTTACCCCTGGTCCATGCATAGTGTGCCTAAGTTTCATTTAACCGGTCTTCGGACGATTGAAAATAATTTGACTCGAAATATCAGAGATTACAGCACAGAGCTGGGACTTGGGCAGCACGTCTTTAGAGGGTCTGCCTCTATTTTGGTCACTGTCCTTTTCTTTACTTGATGTTACTAAATATAATATGATTACTATTACTTAATTCATTAGAAAATTATTTTATGTTATTAATAATTTTATAATGAATTACTAAAATTGAACTAAAACATAACAATAGAGATTATTAAAATTGAAATGAAGTTATCTGCAAAGATTTAAAAATCGCTCGGATAACATTACTGTATTACTGGCTTTGTTCTCTGAGCTACCTTGTACCGGAATGAGTCTCGCTGTAAAATACAGTAATTTAAGGTTCCAACTTCCAAAATAGTCCAAAAAGAAAAATCAGCCAGCAGGTTAAAAGAAAAAGATAAATAGCCATCGTGTGTCTATGATTGTCTTAAGAGTGAACAGAGCACTGAATTTTAGAACAATGCACCACCGCTACATAGACATAGGGGGGAGAAAAAAAGAGAAAGAAAAGTGGAATGACCCGTGGGTGGGTGGGCGATGGCTAACTGCAAAAGGAAAAGTCATTTTAGGGGCTGCTGGCGTTGAAGGTCAGTAAATTTCTCTATCAAGGTTACCCCGAACCCGATTCTGTGGATCGTGATACCTGACCCTGATGTGAAAGTAACCAGGCACTGCCTGGCAGGCACCAATTACAGGTCAGAAAACTGTACGTGGCATTCCGTTCACCGCAAATATGATGTTCCAACATATATTATAAAATATTCATATTTAAATATAAATATTAAATATTTATTTTTTTATATGGTATGAATAATTATTTTATTTTAATTATTTAATTGATATTAATTTTTGAATTTTAAATTTTATGGACACTGATTTTGAAGTTTAAAATTAGGTTTTATAATAATAAATATTAATATATAAATATTAAATTTTAAATTTTGAATTGAGTCTCATATTAACAAAAATATACAGATATTAAATTTTAAATTTTGATAATAAATTATCTAATATTAATTTGATAAATTATAATATTTTAATATTATATATTAATATATTAAATTTATTCTATTATTTTTTATTATTAAATTTATAAATATCTTTAAATTAATAATTTAATTTCAAATGAGTATTTAATATTCATATTCATATTCTGATCATTCTAAATATACTACTAGTGAGTACTAGTATAAAATTAACCGTGGATTTGAAATTTGATGGATGATGCAGCTCATGAGCTAAGCCACAGGGCTCAGCGGCATTATGTCAGGACAATTTCATGGAAGTGCAAAGTCTCGTGGAAGTCAGATTTCCATTGGCTCAACGCTTGAATTTTGTGATAAATATTTCTACTGCTTTTGCTAATCAATGTCTTTAATATTAATTAAGGCTTTTAATACATGTATATACATATATAATTGTCAAGAAAGTTTACATAACTATTTCAAATAATTACTCTATTTTATTTATTAAATAATCACTTTGAACTTTTTAATTAGTCGTTATAATGAAATACTTTTTAGTCCCAAACCTTAATTTTCCTTATGTCTATTTTGGTATAGTGTGGCGATAACTTGCAATAACACCTGCCCTTGACTTTGCTATATCAATTGAACAGTATGAAATTTCTCTTATTTCAACAATTTCATGATTTGAACCATAACTTTAACCGTGAAAAGAAGAATGTCATGATCATATTATTGGGTTAGATGGAGTAATATTAACGATTCTCAGGGACAAAAAAAAAGTCATCTTCACAAATGACCCTGTTCACGGGACAATAGATATATAAATTGTTTAGAGCCACGAAAATGGCAACCGAAACTATCATTCCCATCCCATGGAATTGGTAGATATTTTCATCTGGGAAGATTTCGCATGGCTTTTTCAGTCGGAAACACGGGATTAGGAGAAATTCAAAAGTAAGTGTTTTGCTAATGCAGTACGGCGAATTTAGGGATACTCATGATTTGCTGCTAAATTATGCATCATATTGTAATTTAGTGCTATCTTTTTCAATTTTGTTTTAAAACTATCTTTTGATTACTTACTTCACACAATATTAGTTACATTATAATTATCATATTACAGATAATTATTTTGTTAGTATTTAGTTCACCTTAATAAACATTATTGGTTAAGGAAAGTAAAGACTTGCTGCCGGAAACATTTGTATAAAAAAGTATTGGCTAATTTCTTAGATGTACAATAAATTATAATATAATATAATATAATATAATATAAGACGGGATTGTTTAATATGGACATAACATCATGAGAAATATTTTTTTTATTTATTTTATATAGAATATTATATTCATATATATATTTTATCTATTATTAAATAAAATATAAATTTAATTTAAATAAAATTTATATCACATTTAATAATAGATAAAATATAAATTATCGTAAAATCTATATAAAATTATTACACATAACATAACACGAAGTATTATGTTGTTTGGAAATTATATACTTGGGTTAGGTATAAAACTTAGACATGCATGCACTAAGTATTTATTTGATTTGACATGCATCGTTGTTTGGTTGTAATTAGGAATCTTACTCTAACTTCCTAATAACACCGCTTACGAGTCCACACATCTTGTCAAATGGGTCTATTTCCCTCCTATTGGTTTCTGGGAGTCGAACATTTATTGGTAGTTCTCAGGATAATTCAGGGAGAGATGGTATAATTAGGAAGAGAAATTGATGATTGTGGTACACTAGCGAAAGTCGTGGAATGGGATGGATGACCATTTAAAAATAACTAAAAATACATTTTGACGGTGGAATTGATGAATATCGAGCCAACTATGTTGATTTATGTTAATACAACATAATTAGGAATGGCATAGGAAGTTGGGCGTGTGATTCTCAGGCGTTTGCCGGTGTTACCGCGCAGAGGAATAGAGTATCTCGTATAAAAATTTTTACATTATTTGTTCATAGGAAAATTTTTATCATTAATTAAAAAAAAGATAGACCTAGAAGGATACACATAATACTAGAATAGTATCTGATCAATGGAGATAAAATCACTTATAATCTAGTGATATAAAATTTTCACATTATAGAATTCTTTCTCTACTACCAACATTCATGCAAAACTACAAAAATTCTATGGTGAGTTCTATGGTACCTTTGCAAAAATATGTATTTTGTGTATTTTTTGTGATGAACGGTGAGGATCGTGCCATAGATTGTGAGGTGCATCAATGCACCAATCACCTATGATGTACTATAAAAATATATAATTTTAAGAAAATTTAAAAATATAATTAAATATATTTTAAAAATTAATTATCATACACTGATAGTATAAAATTATATTGACAGTATAAAATAATTTTACACTGTCAGTATAATCAAAAAATTTTATCAGTATAATTTTAATTATCATATATTGACAGTGTAAAATTATACTGGCAGTATAAAATAATTTTATACTGTCAGTGTAATCAAAAAATTTTATCAATATAATTTTAATTATCATACACTGACAGTGTAAAATTATCTTGTGATCTTATAAAATTATACTGATAAAATTTTTTGATTACACTGATAGTGTAAAATTATTTTATACTGCCAGTATAATTTTACACTGTCAATATATGATAATTAAAATTATACTGATAAAATTTTTTCATTATACTGATAGTGTAAAATTATTTTATACTGTCAATATAATTTTACACTGTCATGATAATTAATTTTTAAAATATATTTTAAAATTTTTTTAAAATTAGATATTATTATAGTATATCATAGATGATTGGTACATTGATGTACCTCACAATCTCACCACAAGATATATCACAATCTGATCGTTTATCACAAAATGTACAAAATGTACATTTTGTGCAATGTGCCAGAGCATGCACCAAATTCTATAGGCTTTATTAGTTATTTCAAAAAAACTCAAAAACAAATATGTAAAAAATAGAGATACATGAACTATCCAAATAAAAAATTGTTACAAATAACGAAAAAAAAAATTAAATAGGGAGCAACATAAAATAAACCAAATTTTATACCCAGCCAAACAATACAAACAGCCATGAATCTGGGAAGGCAAAGGGTTACCCGTACAAATATGACACTTTGGACTGTAGAGTTCATTCACCTGATTGACAAAGTTAAGGTGTAATTGGATTAGCTTTCAAATTAAACTTATTTTTAATTAATTATAAGTATATTGATTTTTATAATTTTTATAATTAATTATGTTAAAATTTATTTTATGTTTAAATGTATTAAAAATGATTTTAAAATAGTATATTTTTTTGAATTGTATAAAAAAATTATTTTTTATTTATTTTATATTTATAATATTTAATATTTAGAATAAATTTATTAAAAATAACATAACACCAAAATAACCAATTTTACTCATAATAAAAATGTTTAAAAGTACTTTTTTTAAAATATTTCTAGTATAAATAAAGTAAATTAAAGATTATAAATAATATTATCTATATTTATCAAACATACTAAATTATACTGAAAACAGTTGTTGGGAAATAATCCTTATAACAACTTCAAAAATATTTACTTTACTTTCATGCATATATTTACTTTGCTAGCCAGGGGCGGAGGCTTGTGTTATTGAAGGGAGGCGGTGGCCCCTAAAGTTTGTAGTTTCTCTGTAAGTTTGTTTATTTTTAATTTTATTTGGCCCCTTTAATTTTTTTTAGTTAGATCTTATAAATATTTTACTTAACTAAATGTTTAAATACTATAATATACAATATATTATATAATATGTATTTTTTTTAAGTTTTGATTGTAAAATATTTATTTTTTTAATATATGATGATTTTATTTAAAATTTTTTATAAGAACAAAAATTATAAAATATATATAATTGTTTTATATAAAATTACCTATTAAATATTGATTCCTCCCAATAAAATGGCCTAACTCCGCCTCTTTTGTTAGCCAATTGTTCTATTAAATAAATCTTTAATCAAAATATGTCGAATGACCATGCTTCTCCTCTTTCTTAAACATGTAAGATTGAATAAGGCGACACCCCCCGCCAAACAAAAAAACAAAAACACCAAAAAAAACCCGAAAAAAAAAAGTAGTCACGAGATAAGTATTCAATTAACAAGCAATATTTTGGAGTTTACTGTTGAATTTTCTTTTCCAAATGCATACAAAACGAGTTTGTGTGAATTTTCTTTTTATTCTTTTTTTTTGAATTTGTGTGAATTTTCAAATAAATAAGGTCCCTGTAATAAATAAAAAAGCACCATAGAGGGCTGGTTGGATTCTTACAGTGTGGTATGATCCGTTGATAACACTATAGATCCAAATCATACACGTGTAAATAAAGTTTTACAGAATTAATTTCTCACAATTTAATATTAGGTAAAAAAAATGTATAATGATTTTCTTTTCATGAAATTTAATATTAATATAATATTTTCCATTTTATATTGCTTCCGTAAAAGTTAATTAATTTAAGAAAAAAAATGCTTTATCTCATAAGCCATAACTTATGTACACTTTAGTTTATTTATTTTAAAAAAGTGTAAATTAATTTCATAAATTTTTTGGATATATAAATCAACCATTCTCTTAATTTTTTAATCAAATATTAACAAACACATTTAAAAAATATTTAATGTATTAGATGGCATATTGAGAAAAATTTAAGAATCAATTTATGAATAATCCATAGTCCAAAATATGTATTATGTTTATTTTGACTAAAATATATATTTAAAAAATTTAAGAAATCAATTTAAACTACTTTAAAACTTAAAAATTAAAATATATATAATTATAAATCACCAGAAATGGTCTTATAATAAAAAGTTTAAATAATTTATATAATACTTTAAATTTAAATTTAAATTTAAATTTTATTATCACTTATGTTAAAAAAAAAAATAGATACAATGTCTAGTTCAGAAATTAGGGTGTTTTTTTTTTATATGGTATTTGTATGAAAGATGTACAAAACTATGGAAATTGGGAGAAATTTACACGAATATGGGATGTAATAAAATCGGAATTTCCGATTTCATAAATGGTGAAATCGAAATTTCCGATTTCAATTAAAATAATATTTTATTTTTTGTCTGTAGTAAAATCGGAATTTCCGACTTTACTACAGACAAAAAAATAAAATATCATTTTAATTAAAGTCTGAATTTCCGATTTCACTTTTTATGAAATTGGAAATTCCGATTTTGTTAAATACCATATCCGCATAAATTCCTCCCAATTCCCATATTTTGGTATATACATATTTCAAATACCATATAAAAAATAAAAACCCCAGAAATTAAAAGGTGCTATTTTTTTTCCCATTAATTTAACTTTGCTTGGCCTCGATATCCGGGTCAGTCGTATCCAAGGCTGTGGTTAAGTCTATTGTTTGAAAAAAAAAATTGATGATGATATTTGTTGCGGCATTTTACTTTTACCCTCACTCCTCTCTCTTTTTGTTTTCTTTCCATCTGTGTTTGCGGTGATTCTGTCCCTACTTTTCGTGATTCTCTAATTTTTCTTTCACTTCCCACGTTCTTCTCTTTTTCATTCTCTCTCCTCTCAATCTCCAAAAATCTAGCCTCGAAATTTAGCAAGGAAAATCTCCCATTTTCACTTTGTGTAATGCAATCCATGGACTATGCACCTTTTTGTCCGGGGCAAAAGGAGGAAATAAAAAAAAAGACTATCTACAAATGTAATAATATTTGGTTATTTTATATAATTTGATATTTTTTAAGATAAGATTTAAAGATCAATTCTTATTAATAGAGAAAATCAATATTAGATAAAGCTTATTTGCATAAACTCACTTTTTTGAATTAAATTAATCAATATTTAATAAATGTTAAATTATAATTTAAACTAAAAGGTAGAAAGAAGAACTCTCAAAAAAGATTAGGTGTTTATGTATGCAAGTCCTGCGCTATAGGATGAGGAAAAAAGGTCAATTTCTAACAAAATCTTCACTTCTTTAATCCTTCAAATAATAAATTTAATTTAAATATACTGATAATATAAAATAGTTTTATACTATCAATTAATAAAAATAGTAGAAAGTGCCAGTTAATATAAATAACCACCTATTATAATGAGGGATCCATCATAATTTTTCACTTTTTCCTATTTTTATTGATTAATAATATAAAATTATTTTATACTATTAGGGCATACTAATTAAATTCTTAAATAATATATATTATTTTTTGGCCTCCTAGGTATCTATACAGTCAGGGCTTTGAGATTAATCTCTTGAATATATCGCAATTTAGAAATTCTTTCAAATATTTTTTTTCATAATTTAAACCTTAATCCTCAACTTAAAAGCTCAACTCGTTTATTCAACCGTTGTTCGTTATCCCATGCACAATATACGTATATATAATATACATATTGATGCTAAAATTAGAGTAGTATTATATTTTTGGTTACATAATTTACCGTGAACGCAAACCTTAATATGAACTGGTTAAGGTGGGTTCGGTGGTGACTGGACTGCTGTACCTACGGTCGTGTGAGTTAGCACTAACATTAACATTAAACATCAACATAACATGTGGCATCGTTTTTTCTCTTGAATCGAGGAAAGCAGCAATACTTGCTTGCTTGCAGTTTCTGACCACGGTGTCCACTCATTCATGGAGGGATCCATCAACATGCTCCCTCTCCATCTCTAAAAACCATATTCAAATCTACCATTTTTCAGATCAACCCTTTCTTCTCTCTCCATCACCAAACAAAAAAATCTCAACATCCCACAAACCCTCTTCTTCTTGTTGTTCTTTCTCTCTCCCATGTCATCTATGCAACTTGCTCCTTCTTTATGCAAGATGTTAAAGTTATACGCTTTCTTTGACTAGTTCTAGTTCTAGTTCTAGTTCTTTCTCTCTCTCTGGGTGTGTCTTCATCCTAGGTGGGTTTGCTTTTGTCTCACAAAAATCAGGTTGGTCTATTTCTGTTTCTCACTCTCTCTCTCTCTAGTCTCAACTTCTGTTCTTAAATGTACTAATTTTGGTGGTGTTCCTTTTTCTTTTTTTCTTTTTTTTTATGAGTCACCTTGGATTTTAGCTGAGTTGTTATATGCTAAAGTATTGATTTTTTTTTTAATTTTTTTTCTGGTGGTGATCATGTAAGGTACAAGGCCTTTAATGGTTGCTCAAGTGGTTGGGATTCTTCCATCATTTCTTCTATTTCCAGAACCAGATCTCGGTTCTTCCCACCCACTATTGCTCCAACATTAAAGTTTTTAAATTTGTATTCATTATTGGCTTGCTAATTTCTTCCTAGAACCGGGTCGTTTTCATTTTAGTTTATTTTGGGTATGTTTGCTTCTCTCCTTTCTCTTTATTTGATTCCAAAGTGTTTTAAGATGAGCTTGTTCTGGCCTTACAATTGGCTAGTGCTGCAGGAAATGACTGGTTTTGGTATGCTTCAACAGCTTTGTGTACTTAAATTGTTGTTCGTGTTTGTTCTGTATATAAAAGAAGAAATTGTTGTTCTTGTTTGAAAAATAACTAAGATTCATCCAAATGTACTGAATTCTATGATAGCTCTGGGGAAAAATTCATAGACAATTTTTAGATCTGGCTGGAACTTGATTCTTGGAACTTGATTCTTATTGTTCGCAAAAGACATCCCAAATGCTATATTGACATTAGCAACTTTTGACTATCCTCAGTTCCTTTCACACATCCCCTTGTTAGTGTTCCTCTCTTGATATTTTCTTTCTCTGCTTATATCCCATCTATTGCATTACTCTTCAGATTATCAAACTTTCTTGGGGATATTGCATCATTAGACTTCATCCTTGTTCTAAAATTCTTTCTTGCACAGGATTTTGCTCAATTGATTTGTTTGGTTCTTATCGTTTTGTGGTCTGGTATAATTGGTCTTAATTACACTGTGTAAGTCTCATACATGTGCCTTGCTTTCCATTTTCGCTTTTCTGTTAAATTACTGCATTATGTTTGGTTGATTTTCTGGTTCATTTGGGAAATCAACATAAAAGAGTGACTAGGATTTGAGCTTTTACATCCTGAAAGATTTATGCTTTTAATTGACAGTGATATGTTGGGTGCAGGTGTTCTCGGCTAGGCTTGCAGTGTTGCCACCATGATAAAACAAATTCTTAGCAAATTGCCAAAGAAGGTGCCAAAATCTGACTCATCAGATTCTGCAAGGAATGAATCTGGGAATACTACTACTTTTGGGAATGTTTTTCAATGCACAAATGTTGGAAGTACCATTTCAAGCAAATTAAATGTTGTGAAGAGGGTATCTTCAGTTGTTTTCCCTGCAAGCATGAATTCTGGAGTGGAAGCAATTGACCCCTCTCTGTCCTTCAAAGATGTTTCAAATACACAGAAGCAAAGCCTGTGTATTAGTAAGTTGAATCTTTGCTGCAAAGTGTATGACATGACTGATCCTGATAAGAACTGTGCTGAGCAAGATCTTAAACGGCAAACCTTGCTAGAGCTAGTTGATTTTGTTTCTTCTGGATCTGTAAAGTTTACAGAACCAGCAATTGCTGCATTGTGTAAAATGTGTGCAGCTAATTTGTTCAGGGTTTTCCCACCTAAGTTTCGTACGAGTACTACGGGTGGGGAAACAGAAGATGAAGAGCCTATGTTTGATCCTGCCTGGTCTCACCTGCAAATTGTTTATGATCTACTCCTTCAGTTCATCAATTATAACTCACTTGACATGAAGGTGGCAAAAGCGCATGTAGATCATGCTTTTATTTTAAGATTACTTGACCTTTTTGATTCTGAGGATCCTAGAGAAAGAGACTGCTTGAAAACAATTCTGCATAGAATCTATGGGAAATTCATGGTTCACAGGCCTTTCATAAGGAAATCTGTCAGCAATATCTTCTACCGATTTGTTTTTGAGACCGAACGGCATAATGGAATTGCCGAGCTGTTGGAGATTTTTGGGAGTGTGATTAGTGGGTTTGCCTTGCCATTGAAGGAAGAGCACAAGATATTTTTGTGGAGGGCGTTACTTCCTTTGCACAAACCTAAATCCATTGGTATTTATCATCAGCAGTTAACATATTGTGTTGTACAGTTCATAGATAAGGATCAAAGGCTGGCTAGCTCTGTGATAAAGGGACTATTGAAGTACTGGCCAGTAACAAATAGCCAAAAGGAACTAATGTTCATAAGTGAGTTGGAAGAGGTTTTGGAAATGACTAGCATGGCTGAGTTTCAGAAGATTATGGTTCCACTGTTCCGACGATTAGGTTGCTGCCTTAACAGTTCTCATTACCAGGTAGTTTTTGTAAAGCTAGCTCCCTTTTCAGTAGCTTTTTGATTAAAGAATATGCTTTTTGGGTCTGATTATAAACTTCATCTTTTTACAATGGCATTTGATTATAATCAGAAATGGATATTCTGATTATAAAGAGAATATCCATTTTTATTCCAAGGTATTGGAAGATAGTAATCTAGTCATGGCTTTCAACTAATCGGCAAGTCCTGTTAATTATGACACAATGTGTTTCGGGTTTTTTACAAAAGAGATTAAAAGCTTTCCTGATGTGATTGATTGTAGTATCTTTCTTTCTCTTAGTTGAATTTTTTTTCCTCTCAAACCTCGGGCTTTTAGACTCAGATGAATCCTGTAGAGTTCTTCAAATGTCTAAGCATTTTAGGCATAGACAGTGATTGATGTGGTCTCTAAAGATCAAGCCATGCAACTTCTAGTTGTTATTGTGGCTATGATGCTAATGTGTTTATAAAGAATATCAATCAACATATATTCATGTCTTTACTCAGGTGGCAGAACGAGCTCATTTGCTATGGAACAATGAGCACATCCTAAATCTCATCACGCAAAACCGGCAGGTGATCCTGCCCCTCGTCTTCTCAGCTCTTATACATAACACCCAAAACCACTGGAACCAGGCAGTGCTTAACCTGACTCAGAACATCAGGAAGATGCTGTCCCAGATGGACGAGGAACTCGTACTTGCTTGCCAGCGCAAGTTCGAGGAGGAAGATTCAAAGTCAAGCGCCGCGGCCGAGAGGCGAAGAATTACATGGGAACGCCTAGAAGAAGCTGCTGCCAGTATCCAATCTGTAGGTGGTGACATTTTAGTTCCAGTAAAATCAGCTACATGCTCTGTGGCCTGCTAATTGCCTTTAAGTAATGAATGATGTTAAGGTTCTAATTACATAATAGTGGTGTGGTTCTCCAGTTTTATTTTTATCATGTTAAGATGCCATTGCCAATAGGGTATGTAAATCCTCTAGTATACCTTCAAAATTTGTGATGAGGGGTGTTGCTTAGGTTCTCTTTGCACAGAACCTTATGAGTAGTTGATATTTTTATTTTGTTTGGAGGGAACATGGGGTGGGGGTGTTTTGTGTGTGTCGGTGGTTTATTCGTGCATGCAATTATTTGGCAGTGTCAGCACCCGTAACCTTGACTATTTATGCGATTTTCTTACCCTCATGGCCCCCACCTTCGCCCCTTACCCTGCCAATGTAACCTAAATGTGGTGTCATTGCTACACTCATTGGCCATATGCTATGTGGATGTCTAAAGCATCTCTATCTTCTCCCTAAATGCCAAATGGAAATTTACATGTATGTTCCTTCCTCGTATTCCTTGGTCTATTTTTGCTAGCTCTACTGAGGCTTAGTAATTTTCTCAACGGATTTCTAATATGGTAAAGGAAAATAGCTATAACAGTAAGAAAATTTGGTTATAGAGAAATGGTCTACAATTTAATTTTGGCTTTTCCTTCAAATAAAAATTGTGAACAAAGTAAGTGAGATCTCTTTATCTCTCACCTACTGCAGCTGATGTCTGAAAATTGCTCGACTTTTATATGAATTTTTGCGCTAAGGTTCTTTCTCTTCCGTTTGCATAGGTGCTGTTGGAGTTTTCTCTTTTAAGGTTTGGACTTTGGACCAATTAATATTCTACTTTCCTTCCACTAAACAATGTCTCAACATTTGCATCACAGATGTAGACGTTTATGACCTTAAGGAATGGCATATTAGGATATTCATTATTTTCCTTCTGTGCGGTGCGTATACGGAGTGTTCACATTTTGTTTTGGTAAATGTTCACATTTGGTAGTAGGTAGCTCGACACGTTAATGTAGCTAAAAAAATAAATAAATAAATACTCGTGAATGTAAAGATTTTACGATGCTTTGGCAATTCGTAGCTATAAAAAAATTGTGAATATGCGATGCCCGGTTTAAAACGAAAAAGGGAAATCTGAATTTAATTCATTCAGACATCGGATATGTAAACATATTCTGACTGAGGAAAATATAATTGAAAGTTTAAAAAAGATAAGGATTGATATTGAATTTAAACAGCCAATCGTACTATTTTAAATAGATTCCTTTATTATATCAAAAATGAATATATGCAAACTTTTTTATCTGAACTATAGGTGCGTTTGGTTGTGTTTCTAGTGTACCAAAAGTACTTTTTATTTAAAAAAAAATGAGTACTTTTAGTGGTTTTAACTGTGTTTGTTTGTATTTCTTAAAAGAAATAGAAGTAAAAAATAATCAATTTTTTTACATTTTTTAGAAGCAAATAGAGTTACTTTTTTTAGAAGTAGAAGCAGTAGAAGAAAGAGAATTGTATTTTATAAATTTCAAGACCACTATCTTTTGCTGCTTTTATGATTTTACCCTCTCACATTATTGTTCTTATTCTTTCACTTCTTAGATTGTAATTTTATATGTAAAAGTATTTTTATATTTATCACATTTAAATAATTTAACAACTTCTAATTTTAATAAAAAATATTTTTATACTTACATTCAAATACAACATAATTTTCTGCTTCTTCTTTTATTTTTATTTTTTATTTTACTTTTGAAAAAATATTTCTCCTAAAATCTTAACTAAAAGGCCCAATATATGCATCATGGATATATTGATTCTAGATATTGGCTGTATTTAAGCTTCGGACAACCATAAATAGGGTACGCGATAACACTTTTTTTTAGTTAATAGGATGACTTAGCTCAAATTGTATTAATTAGAGTTTAGTAATTTTAGATACTAGTAATTTAGATCAAAATTATATAAAACTACGTGAATGTGAGGAAAACATTTAAAAAAGGAAAAATAAAATGCATGGGTTTAGAGTAGGGATGGCATTAACTGAACCGGCATTATCTTAATACAGATAACTAGAACTTTAAAACCATGATTAAAGTCGCAGTTTTTGTTTTATTATTTCCATGAGCATTCAAAAGTCCAAACAATCCTCCATTCAGAAACGGATAAGAATAAAAAGGAAAGAAAGTAGAATGGCAATTAAGAAACTTAATTCATAAGTTAAAGAAGTAAAATGCACACGCCAAAAAGTAATTAATGACTTGGGTCCCTAACCTAACCCCATGAATCTGCCTCCCTCAGTAAGTACCACACAATAAATTGCTAGGACGTTCAGAATTAATCCTCCCTCTATTGTTCCTTTTTGTGCATGATTGTCACCACCTGATTATTGATTGATCCCAGCTCTTTGTTCCTACCCAACACAGAAAAGAAAAGTGATGGATGCACCTCCAGTGTACCAAGAGATAACTTATGTGGAACATATTCAGAAACGCCATGAAGAAAAAGGCTGCCTTTATGCCTGGTTTGTATGGTTATCATTGTTGTTAATTATTTTTGGTCACATACTTTTTATTATTGCTGTTGGCCTCCTGTTGCCACTTACCAAAGGTTGTGACATACAAATTATTTAATTTCCATCATTTTGTTCTCATTGTTGTAGATCTTTAATGATTTCGTATCTTTCACCATTTATGCATCATATTTATTCATGTGAATCATCATCGTTTTGATGTTATTTGTTGGGTAGTGGATTTAATTTAATTTCATTGGGATTTGCAGCTTGTTCACCTTGTGTTGCTGCTTCTGCTGCTATGAGACCTGCGAGTGTTGCTTGGACGTGGTGTGCTGCTGCTGCAGTTAGAAGGATGATGTTATCACTGGTACTCTATATGATCAAAATATAAATTATGGTCTCTTCTATATGTTTGTATAGAATAATAATAATTACAAATGAAGATGTACCCTTTTGAATTTGTGTCTTTTTGACTTGTTGATTTGCTTTCTTTCCATGTAATTATTTTGCTTTGTATATATCATCCAGGAGGCATAGGCCTAACGGGTTCCCCTTTTCCTATTCAGCGTAAGTTACCCTCGTGATAATAACGGTGAAATGAACAATAATACACATGAACATTTTGGGGACCCTTTTTTGCATAGTGTCGGCAAAAGGCATGCTAATTGTTGTGCAGTCAGGTGAACCTGGAGCCCTATCTGGGTCCTGATTTTAGTAGGCGTGGAATTCAACAGTTTCCGAATTGGGTTTTGAATGAATTTTTATTTTATATTGGACGATCGAACAATGCTTATTTGTTCTGGACTTTTTTCATTTTTATTTTTATCTTTTGTTTTTTAAAGTTGGTCCAAATTTTATGTTTGGTTCAATCTCATGTCTCCATCCGGTTGGTATAAGAGTAAGGTAGTTAGAGCTTATTATAACTTTCCGATACAACCTATGGACAAAGTTTCAAATTTTGAGTTAGTAAAGTACCATAAAGAACGAAGTAGACATGTCAATTTCGTTAGTGCATATTAAAACTTTTAGGTACAAGTAAAACCCATGGTCAAGTTTCGGCCTTTGAGTTGGGAGAATAAAATAGTAAGAAGGAAGGAGACAGAAGCATCGTACGTATACATACTCATTATATTTTACATCAATTTGTGCGGTACGTATCAACGTGACTGTGTAAATTGTTTTAAAAAACAGTTTAATGAAATAAATGTGCTCTAACTATTATTTATTATTTCTCTAACATCAATAAAGAGATTAAAGAAAAAAAATGGCAGAGTGATGATTAATTTGAGGCATTGTCCATTTGTCCATTTTGTCTTTTTCCTCAAAATCGGCCATTATGTTGAGCTGTTCAAGCTTCAAGCAGAAAAGAGGACCCATTGGAGGCAGGTCTTTGGGACGGACCCCAGCCGTGTTGTCTCAATGATAGCACAGAATTAGCCCGATAATGCCCAACATTCACCTTGTGGCCCTCCTCACCTTTTATTGCCAGGCCTTCTAATCTTCTGGGTCCATTTCTTTCTCTCTTATTGTCAAGTAATCTTATATTATTCAAATCACTACCTTAGTCTCAATAGTTAGACCGGTGAAGCTTCATGAAAAGGAGTGTGCTAAGTAGACCCATCTGCTTTCAGGAATAATAGTTCACTCAGTCACCATGACCACCTTTAAAAATCTAGCCACATTCTATTGAATAATCATGAAAGGCATGCTATAATTTGCACCACCATCACTATGTTATTCATGAGAGTAAGCACTTGGAATCTGATAAAGCTTAAAAAGAAACAATAGGCCACATCAGCAGCCAGTCTGGAACAGTTGACAGCAACGTAACTACGTTTCAATTTAAACCAAAATACAGAGAAGGCGCGATTTAATATGCACCGTATTAAAAATAGTATATCATGTACTATGGGATCCAATGGGTTGAATGTTCAGGTATATCTATACACCTATTTTTTGTGATATACCATAAAAATTACTTTCTCAACGTCCAAGTTGGAACAGGGTTTTTGCACCCGAGTTCCGATATTATGCCAAGTTTTTTATTTTACTAGCAGACTCAACGTTCAAGTTGGAACAAGATTTTTTTCACCTGATTTCCGATATTATACTTACTCCTACATCGGAATTTTACTGTGAGTTAGATCTTATCTTAAGTTTTTATTTCTTAGCATACTCAAAGTCCAAGTTGAAACAGGATTTTCACCCGAGTTCCAATCTTATGTGAACAACAGCTTACTCCCATATCGGACCCTCCAATCTTACAACCGAGAACTCCTGCAATGTATCACCTGATTTAAGTGTATGGTTAGTCCAACAGCTTAAATAGAAGACAACTCTAAGGTGTTTGATGCACCATAATTAACATGGTGCATTAGGGACAGTGCTTATAGAGAAATTCTTAAATATTTTTAGAGCAAGAGAAGTGTTTCGCTCTTTATCATTTATTACTTAACACATCAATTATTATATTAAAAATATAAAAAAAATGAGAGATAATAATAACCTACAAAATTAATGTGTTAAACCATAAATAGTATATAACAAAACTTTTCTCTTGCTCCGAAAGCATCTAAAAATCTCTCCAAAATATATAGGTTACAAACTGAGGTGGAAAGGCACATATAGGGAGAGCTGAATCTTCCGGTTCCAACTTCCAACTTCACAAGCCTTCGTGCAAGCTTCTCTTTTTTTTTTTTTCTTTTTATTTGTTGCCCCAGCGGGTACATACAAGTGCTAGAGCTCAACTTTATATTCAGATTGGTTTGAAAATTTGCCCACAACAAGATCAATTTGGGGTGGCACACGTCTTGGGATTTAGCATTACCAACGAACTGTCAGACAGATCCCTAAAATATGATGTATCATGCCCTTAATGTTCTCTTAAGAAGAAAATATATGATTGATTATGCACTAGAACCAAATGACTTATGATGCCATTCTAACGTTGGTGTAGTCAACTTTCCAACTGATGGTTAAAATACAACAGTACACGAACATCTACCATCACTAAGTTACAAATTTTGAACTCTGGAACATCTTTCAGCCACAGTGCTGCTGCTCGAGATTAATTTAGAAAATGTACAAACAGGCTACTGAAGTTAAAATTGTGGTCAACAGTATTGATACAAGGTTCACTGCATTGTTGTCTAGAATATTGACTCCTGAAATCCTTTTAACTGTTGGTCCTGGCTTTCCAACAACCTACAAAATGGAGTGAGAAATTTCAACTATCAAATAGCCAACCATTAACATAGGAAGGTTCTATGGTACCTTTCATTATGGACCCTCTTGCACTACTAACCATTGGTTTTGCATTGAGATTTGTTCAACAACCATCCAATAGAACATAGGAATTTAAGGATTTGGCTTTTCTAAGTGTCACTTTAAAGGGGAAAAGTGAGGGATATTAACCATTGATGATAAAATCAATAGTCAATAATATAATAAAATACATGCACATGCTTGTATCAAAAAATAAAATAAAATACATGCACGTGCATGACAAACTATGGATTTGTCATAACAAGCTATTGATTTTCTTATCAATGGTTGAGATTCTTCACTGTTCTCTCTAAAGTAAATCCCCCCACTTTTGAGGAGCCAAATTAGGAATTCAAATATTATGCCTATCGGAAAGAAGCATCCCTTATTGGTGGTGTATCTAAATTTACCTTACTGCGAACAGAGCAGAATCCAGTGAATTGCAACGTTGCACCCAACAGAGAATCAATGATACTTCCAAGTAGTCCTGCCAAAGTGGCAATAGGTATGACAAGTAGTTGCTTAAGAGCCATATCAGATTCACATCTGGTTGTCAAAAGTCCCAGTAGAACGAATGACAGTCCAATGACACTTCCAGCTGCTGCTGCTGCTAGAAGTCCTGCTTTAGTCACACCACCATTTGTACCCCTCTTCACAGGCTGATAATCATGAAGAGAAGAATTTGTAACCACAACCTCTGAAATTTAGTAGCAATTTTCTACTTGACTATTTTCTGTTTAAAGAATTCAGAGATGTTATAAGTTACTCTTCGTAGCATGGTAATCTAGGGCAGTGTTTGGAAACACTAGCCAAGTAGCCAATGTTTTTACACAGATTTTCTTTGCATCAAACACTTCCAAGTTAAAAAAGATAATGTTTGGTAACTGCTAACAAGACAGAACAGGTCATAGAACAGAATGTGAGGAATATTTTTATGGAGTTTGGGATCTTAAACTCTCATGAGTAGTTCAAGCTTAAAAAACTAATTCTCTAGATTCGTCATTCTCAGGAAAACTACTTTCCTGCTTTTTTCATGACTTACATTCCTATTGGGTTGGGTGGGGCTGTTAATTTCTGATGGAATAGGAATGATTTTCACAAAACTGAATGTGATTTGCCCTAGACCAATGGTCACAACCTAAGCAGAGTAATGTTGGCTTACAATTTGGTTTTGCACTCTAGAACTAAATGCATGGAGCTTTGTCACTTCTTTGTCAGATAGAGGGTTTTCCAGAACAAGGTAATGATCACTCATAGGGATGGCAAAAATACCATTAAAGCGGGTACCCGTGAGGATTACCCGCAACGGGGACGAGAACGGGGGGATGTCCCCATTTAGCTAATGGGAGCGGGGACGGGGGATAAGGTCCCCGTCCCATGGAGACCCGCGAAGTCCCGGCTTGAGTATTAAATTACACAAATATATATATATATATATATATGTGTGTGTGTGTGTGTGTGTGTGTGTGTGTGTGTGTCTTATAATAAGTAAACATATGATTTTACTATCTATGTTTCTCTTTGACTTGCACACTTATTAGGAAGTTTACTAATTGAGTTTGGAATTTGGATATTTGAGTTTATAATTTGAATATTTGTAATTTGTAATTTGGATATTTCTATTGTTTTGTAATGGATTTGTAATTATATATTTTATTTTTAATTTAAATTGTATTGTATTGTATTAGATAATAATATGAATTATGAATATTTATGAATGTTTTATTAAGTTTAAAAGTATTTTCTTTATATTTTTTTTTTTTTTAGATTTTTTTTTATAGAAATCCGCGGATATCGTCAAGGATTTGAATCCCTGCGGGGATCGGGGAACGGGAACCCGCAACGGGGATGGGGACGAAGACGGAGGGGGCAAAATCCTAAATGGGGATGGGGGGCGGGGGGCATGTCCCCGCCCCCATGGGTACCCATTACCATCCCTCACTCATATACCTTCAGTAGATCAATCAGCTGTTTGCTCACCAAGGCACTGTCCAGCTCCACGTTTACATGGTTAAGGGATAAGCTAAATGTTAGAGACTCAAGCAAAATGAAGTCCCTCAGTCACCCACTTCAGTTTGAGGGGGCATTTTAGAGTGAAAGAGTGAGCTTCCAGCTCAGAGTCCATATGGCTAGCACATGTGCCTAAACTTAACCAAGTTAGTTAGACAGTTAGGTTCAGCTTGAGGGTGGTTAGATTCTCTTAGAGTTAGTGACAACTGTTATGATAACAGACACATGTATATTAACTGTATCATACACAAATAGATCATGATGGAAGGTTGTCAGTTTCTATTCTGCTATATTCTCTCTGGTTTCTCTTCACTTTCTATTACTTTCTCTTAGTCTCTATCACCTTCTGCTTGGTTTCAAATACTTAATAGACAAACATTCATGAGAATGTTTCTAGCAAACTAAACACTTGGTTACTACAACTGAAATTGAAAAGTTGTATTCGAGTTGAATTAAACAAGAGAATGGCAAATATGAGTAGAAAGATCCACGAATATAGGGCTTTGACCAGTAGGATTATTCACCTTGAATGTTGTTATTAGACGAGGTTGATCATCACTGAGAATTCCAAGCTCTGAAGACCAAGTGTCTCCATTGCAGCAGGAATAATGGCCAATAACGCCACCAATGAGAGAAGTGATCAGAGCTGAGTCTTTAGAGTTCAAGCACTTATCCTGCCCTTCTGCGAATGCCCATATAGCTACAACAAGAACTGAGGCAATGCCACTGTTGGCTAGAACTTGTAACCTGGACCGAAGTAAAGGAAATTTAGCCAAAAGGAAGAGAGAGACAGATAAGTGCGTGTCAATTCAGGGATATGCTTTATACTGGGGGAAAAAAAAAAAGAAAAATTGTATGTAAAACCCATCACTCAATTCAGGGATAGTCTCAGCTCAATTGGTAATTATCTGATTCATATCTCAGTCAAAGGATCGATGCAAAATTTATCAATCCAGTAGCAGCTTATGCAGGAGTGAATATTTACACCAACAAGACGAATCATGAGTGTTTTTTGGCTCATTTACTTTTTAAACCACCATGCACAACTTGAAGCAGTCAATCCTATCTTTTTCTTCACGTTTTGAATTCTAAAGAAAATCTTTGTTCTTCTTCTTTTCCTTTTTTCAAATTACTAGTATTTGGAGTCCACTAAAATTCGACTAATCTGCTTTGAACCCCGCCGCGCACGCGTGGTGGTGGGGGGAGCCTATTATGGGATGTGCTATTCCATTTATTGTTCAACACCTCAACTTCATAGGCCATTATGTGTACCATTTTAACTATATTTTTAACGTAATTGCTGAAGAGTTAAGCATTAAAAAGTTCACAGCACAAACTTTTTCTTACCTTGGAGCACTTAAGAATTTTTATAGGATAAAGCCAGCATCAGTTCTTTCAAGAAGTTATAACGAAGCAAGTGTCAGAACACTTGAAACAACTTTAAAGACAATCGATTCTAGATAACAAGAAAAGCGAACCACGTGACCTTGAATACAGACCCAAAAACAATCTTTAAGCTGAAAGGGAGAGAAAAATAAAATAAAATAAAATAAGAGAAAGAGCTGACCAGTTTCTTTGTCCACCTTCAATGAATTCAGGATCAACCTTCCGCTTTCTATCTTCCCCCTTCTTCGTGAGCTTCGACGAAGTGAAAAAGAACGCCAACAGCATCGCCCCAAACCTTCACCCATAAAACAACACCCCAAATTTTTTTTTTTTACTATCCTTTCTCGCCAACCAACGAAGAACCAAAAAAAAAAAATAGAAAGGATAACTCACCTGTATCCTACAAAAATGTGAAGGGCCATGACGAAGAAACCAGCGATGGCTCCTGAAGCGCTGAGGGATTTCTTGCTGTGCGCTCTGAACGCGATCACGAACGCCACGGATACCGCGACCAAGGGTTGCAACCATTGCGCAGGCGAAGATGATGATGTTGATGATTCCATTTTCGTGGTTGAATTATGAATAGATTAGTGGAGAGTGGTGACTCCGATTCACGTTGTTGTTGATGAGGCGGCGTAGACTGCAGCAACCACCGCAAGGAGTGGGCAAAGAAACGCAAACTACCCAACTGTTTGATGGAACGTTGGACTGAGCTAGCTAGTTAGGCAGACGCATTCTGTTGTTGCGAAGTGGAAAGGACACGTGGAACACCATTATTCGCCCATTGTTTCTAAGAACATTTTCTTTAATTCGAGCCAAGCATGTGACCGTCCGCCGCCATCAATCTCCATGTACAAAAAGAATTATGTTATTTATATTAATTTTATTTTTATTTTTATGTTAATTTATTTTTATTTATTATTAAATAAGATCATACCCTACCTAATAATTGATAGAAATGAATTGAAATGAAAATGGAAAAAATTTTAGCACATATAATATTTTATGGAAAAATAAACTATGGTGATAATACAATGTAAGGCTCGTGTTGCTCGCGCTGTGCTTTGTGCATAATAAAAACAAGAAGGGATTCAAGGGAAGAGTGATTGCATCACATCGCGGTTAATTTCCTCGTCAAAATTTGTATCCGAATTGTTTTCCTAACGTGTCAAATTATAAAGTAAACATAATAATAATAACAAAAGTGCTGGGCTGCATGTGGGGTTCAGACTCTGGTTTGGTAATTTGGTTTTAGGAATATTATAATAAAGCGCTAATAGCCACAGAATTTAATTATTGCTTAAAGAACCAAATACCATATTCTCTTCACATATATAGCTTTATTATTTTCCAGTCAAAAAAAGAGGGGGGAAAAAAAAAGTATTCAACCTTTTTGGTTCAAGAAACCATACTCCCTTCGAAAGGGCTACTTCACCTATGTGGAACAATAAAGCAGCACTTCCTTCCCTCTAAGTCCAAAAACTATCAGACCCTATTAGTCTATTACAATGGCTCGAGAATTCCGCTGATAATCGTCCAAGCAACGTTCCTTACCTATGGGGATAATTATTCAAACCAACAGCATTAAAGTGGGGTAAAAAAAAAACACAAAAGGACGGCCGCAGAGGAGGCAGATTTTTGTTCTAACATGCTGAAATGACCACATCGCTAAAACACAAAAACTCCAAATTACGTAGAGACCAAAAAATTCTCAGCCATGGCTCCCCTTTTTTCCTAATCTTTTCTTTCCCCGACAGAAATGCTGATTTTTTGAATTACCTATTTTACTTAAGTTGGCAGAATTTTTTGACCAAAATATATATGATTTAAATTTCGGTGCACTTTTATTTATTATCTAATATCTAACATGTTTACAATTCAGATTTCAAATTCATCCAAATGCCCATTAGTGACACACAGTCTAAGAAGAAGCTGGCCAGTGACCACCTCTTGAAATCTCCCGAAGACCATAGGTTTATTATTGTTTCCATCACCATTCGTTATTCGAAAGCAGTCCAACCTCCATTTTTATGTTCCCCCTATCTTTTCTTTTATTTATTTTTTTATTCTTTTGGGATCAACTGCTCCTTCCATTCCAAAAACTGTGAAAGTTATGCTCATTGGTGAGACCCTCTTGGGCTCACTTAAGTAATTGGGTTAAACATCTGTAGTTATGAGATCCATTATTCTCCCGAGATTTGAGAATGGAGGTCCATTCATTCACTGCTCTCAAATCCAAATTGTTGATTACAAAGGGGACACACTACGACCGAAAAAAAAAGGGGACGTACTGTAAAGCACGTTTCACGCTAAAGGAGCCATTTACAGTATTTTCATATAAATTAGTCATTTAAAAGTTTAACATGGCATCAAGATTATCTTATTGTCAAGGTCTGTGTGACATAAACTAAAATTAATTTTGATGTCATTTTAAATTTGTTTATGACTAATTTGATGTAAAAAATTTTTGGATGTCAACTAAATTTTCACATGACCAAATTACTAGTTTCTTCAACATGCAGAAGCTTATACTTTTTTCTGTCATGCTTAATATAATTTGATCAGAAAATTAAAGGCAAAATCTCTAGTGAGATTCTTGTACTTTCTGTGCTACTTCTTCAACATGTTGCATTCAAATTGGATAAAAACGTAAAATCATAAACCAGGAATAAAAGGATGAAATCATTGTAATTTCGTTTAATAGTAAGAATGCTAAATCTTTTATTCTAACGACTTCTAATTTATGTAACAGCACAATTTGTCCCCTTTATATTTGTCCTCGTCTAATTTCCAGTTTGTCTTCTAGCATCATCTCACTTTATCGTTCAGATTTTCTAGTTCACCAAATAAAATATGAGTTCACAAAACTCACGCTGAAGATGGTAGTTGTGGGCGTGTCCCCTCTTGCCACATTTGGTGCACGTGGAGGTTTGATCCTAACTTTTTTCCCCCGTTCCCTTGTTGTGTCACTTGTTGGTCATCCTCGTTTCGCTACTTTTATCGGCTAGTTAAGGCAGTAATTAATTCGAACGTTTGTAATATACTCGTCACATGTATTTCTTTCCTTTTATTTTTTATCGCGATAGAACTACCGGTATTTTAGCCTTATTATAAAAAATTTGATTAATCCGACCCACCCAACAGAGTCTTCTAGCAAGGATTTACCAAATGTATTTCTATAAACCAGCACCTTCTCTTTTGTGCTTCCGCCACCTTGCCAATTCAATTTTCCTCATCATAGTTTAATGTGAAAGGCATCATGTTTTGTTCAGTAAGACAATAACACAGTTGTAGACAGTGATGTGTACTGAGACTGTAGGCCTACTGCCCTGTGTTCATGTTAAGACTGTTCGCATAATTTTCTTTGCCAGCATAACTTATATATTTAATACTACTATTCAGTACAACACATTTAATATATATTTGATAAGTATCTTACAGAATTGATTGATTAATATTAAAGCATAGAATTGTGAGACATTTCTGGCGCAAGTACATGACATAAGGAGTTGCCACATTTTTCCGGTGGCAACCTAATCATTTAAATCAAACAATTAATACTCTCAACAACAATGCACTTCACTTGACCTTTTCACTTCCGGGGCGGGGCTCTTTCAACAAGGGGCCATGCTATCTTTGATTAGACCATATTGAAAAAATACCATACATCAAACGTACAAAAAGTTTGGTTAAATATTAGCAATTTATTGTACAAAAAGAGATAGAGGGAAAAAAAAAAACAAAAACCTTCATGGTAGCTATTTATACTAGTTATTATCAACGAATAAATTAACCAAATTCAAAAAGTTTTCTTATTTGCACGATCTTTCTTTGAGCAAACACTAAAAATGGGTAATAAATGGAGAAACAATGCTAAGTACCAATACATTATCCCACTAGTATATGTAGTATCGTCCTAATTTTAGATTTTAGGTGCAGGGATTAGGGATGTCACCCGTGTGGAGCGAGAACAGAGAGTGCCTCCTCGCTCCCCATCCCCGATCCCTGTTGGGGGATGTTTTCTCCCCATCCCTATTCCTTGTCTCCTTGCAGGGATCCCCAGAAAATGCAGAAAGAAAATTGAAAAGTGATGCACGCAGTGAGAGTGAAGCAGAAGTAGAGGCTAAGGCGTTGTGAGTCACAAGGAGGAGGTCCACTGTCCAGTGCTACGTGCGATGATGGATTATGTTTGCGTCGGCACGTTGCAAAGGCTAAGGGCGATGTCGCCTTGTGGTTGCGGAGGAGAAGAAAAAGAAGAGGGGAACGATGCTACTGCTAGTGTTAGCATGTTGCAAGGGTTGAGGGCGATGTGGTTGCAGAGAAGAAGAAAAGGGGAATGGCGCTGCTGCTTGTGTCGGCTCGTTGCGAGGGCTGAGAGGGTGATGTGGCCTTGTGTTGCGGACAAGAAGAAGAAGAAGAATAGGGGAGCAACACAACCCTTCTGTCAATTTGATTTTTGATGTCAAAAGAGGAAATGGGCTAGGGTTAGATAAATTTAGAAATATTTTTTAATTATTAAATTAAATAGGTGTGAAATGTCATAAAAGTATATGTATATATAGATATAGTAAATTTTCATTAAGGATAATATAGTCTTTTCATACATACGGGGTCTCAGCAAAACGGGGAGGATGATCCCCGCCCCGTCCCTATCCCCATCCCCGCAGGGATAAATGTGTTTGTAATTTGAAAGAATTGTTTTTGTTATATAATTTTTCTAGAATTCCCATTTTAGAAACTATTTCATTTTAATTATGAGAAATACTAAATATTTTTTGAAAGTTTATCTTTTTTCAAATTCAATTTTATTAAAATTTTGAGAAAGATACTAGAGGTTCAGAAAGCTTGTTAAAATTTAATTGCCAATAAATGAGTCATGTCACTTTATTTAATTTAAGAATTACTGTAATTTCTATATAAAAAAATTGATGATATTTTTTTAATTGTGTAATAATATTCTAAAATTTTTATATATCTTTTAATTAAAGTTTAATTTCTTTTTCAAAAATTCAAACAAAACCCTACCAAAAAAAAATTCAAACAAAATAGAATTGAGCAAAAATCAAAGACTCATTAATCTTCGTCAGATACTAGTGGTCCCACTCCACCACATTGCTAAGTGCTAACTCGGCAACTACATACATGGGCATCGAATAATGTTACCATTTTTTTCCTTCCTTCATGGCAGGAGTTGGTATTGAAAATCAAAAATGGCTAATTATAGGTTTTAATTATTGAATTGTTAATTAGATTACTCCTTTCATTTTGAAATAAGTGTTCATTTTCAAAGCTTAATATTTCTATAATTATCTATTCTTTTAGAAAGCATTAATTAAATGGAAAGATCAATACTAAGTAAAAGATAATAAGAAGAATTAATATATGATTGTAATTTTACAAAAATAAACTTAAAATACTATAATATGGAGATTTATTTAATATTTTTCTTAATTTATGTATGCATTTAAAAATGAAAATTATTTAAGAATGGAAAGAGCATGTATATTAACACAAATGAATATGAGGAAGTTTTTCCTTCATTACTCTTATTTTGGGGGAGTATCTACTTATTAAAAATGTACTTTTATGGACTTACTAAAAAAAGTTATATCTTGAAATAAAACTACAATTATAATATCAAAATTTATCATATTAAGGTTATATGTTACATCTTGAATAATATAGATTTTTTTCTATGAACAAAAGTTTAGGTTGAGTAAATTCAACCCAATCCAGAGTTAGGATATGTCTTTAGACTTTTTAATTTTTTATTTTTTATAAAACACAAGATGCTCAACCACTTAAGTGAGAGAAGCCAAGGATATACTACTAGCAAACAACAAGGAAAGTTAACCAGTATAGCACAATAAAATAACATCACATGTTCTAATAAAAAGTAAATCCTAGCATAGATCAACCTATAATCCATAATTCTAAAAGAACTCCAAGTCGAATTTAACTTGCTACTATTATGGATTACACACACCAATATGACTATTATGCAGAACTAGAAATCTCTGCCTTCTGATCTGATAAACTAATATCATTTTGAGCTTCTCCACATAAATCTCTATTTTCTTAGCATTGCCGGATTTGTGCATAACTCCGAGGTTGCTCCCTTCTTGCTATCAATTATCCAATATCTCCATTTTTGCTTAATCTATCTCTTCTCTAACTCCCAATCTGATTTGTTGTACTCAAACACCATCCTATTAATGATATTCCAAATTAACCAGACTAGTACATAAAATAAAGCTAACCACATCTTTTTGCTTCTTTTTTTAATAGTTGCGGAAGCTTACACCATTCCAAGCTTGAAAGAATTAGGTCGGCCTCCTAGGATAGCATCAAGCCATTTCCTACCAAGAGAAACATTTAGACCAGAGATGTTGAGAACATACATATCCAAAAAAAGAAATGCTGAACAAATTCTAGTTCCTGTTGATAGAATGGGCATATGGTTGAAATCAGAGGAATAATATTTAGCTTGCATAATCTCTCCTTAGTATTCAAACTTTCCTACAAGACAAACCACACCAAAATCTTTACTTGAGGAGGGGTAAGTTCTTCAAAACCTGACTGATAGCATGAAAACCTGAGAACCTAAGCTCTGCCGAATTATAAACTTGCAGAATGAATGATCTAAAGATGAGTCATAATTCCAGACTATTGCATCCTCACTTCTTTCTACAAGTGGATATGCTTCAAGAAGATTTTGTAGTTGTATAAAAAGGTCAGCTTGCCATTGCATGAAGTCTCTTCTCCAACTAAAAGTTCAACACCAAATTTGGCCATCCCAGTAGCCCATGTTCATAATGATACTTTGCTTCTAATTTGAGATAGAATACAACCTAGGAACTTTTAAAATTATTTTTGGGATCTATTGATGCTCCCATAATATGGTTAAATTCCTAGCCCCCACTTTCCTCCACATACATTTGGAGACAATCTCTAGTATATTAGGTCTGATACATTGTAGATTAGAAATATGCCCCCATATTAATTCCTCAACTTGTATTTGCATTAACCTCCACTATTCTTTGGTCCATTTGCTAATAGTGGTTTGATATAACAACCCTTTTCCATAATTGCACACTTTGATAAGAGAATAGCCACCACCATTTGAATAATAGAACTATATTTTTAATAATGATATCTCCTAAGCCACCATAATTTGTTAGTTTTTGAATAATATCCCATGACACCATAAGTGTTCCTCGCTTCTTATCATCACGAGCCTAGAAAAAGTTTCTCTGCATCTGAACAATCTTTCAAGTGCTTACAAATCAACCACTAACTTGGAAACCTTGGAGCTGAATACAAATTATGATGATATATGAGTGGAAGATTGATTAAATAAGTTAACTCTTTGTTGGTTAAATATATAGATTCTTACATTATATTAATGATCTAATAAATATTATTCAAAAGTGATTGGTTGTAGCACTGGAAGTAGATTGTAATTTCACATAAACTTTATTTGCAATGTCACGAATCCTGAAGTTGTTATTTTGGAGAGGACTTACCAAATTATGACTTCTAGACTAAAATTATGTGAGCAACTCTTAGTACCAAAAAATGATATAAAAAATACTCCTAATATAATAATTTTTAGTATTCAAAATATTACTTTTTAAATAATAATATGATACTCTCTAAAAAATAAAATACCAAAATAATCCTATATGACAAAGGACCGATTTTGCCATAAACAGCAACCAAACATCTAAAAAGTTCTCAATCCACTTTGTAGTAAACATACAACATACATTATACTTTACATATTCACTAATTATATTTGACAACTACTAGCTTTCATATAAGAAGCAATTTTTCTTCTAGAAAGGAAATTGGGGTTTGTATTCATACAACTATCATGTGGACTTTGATCTAGGAAGAAAAAAGTGGAGCACATTCATGTGAATAATAAATAATGACATTGTTTTACTTGATTTTTTGCTTATTGTCGAAAACAAATAAGTGACAGTGACAACTTACTTCTAGATCTCGATTCGGGGAATAGGAGCAGTTCTTCTTGCAGGCTTTTAGACTTAGAGCTTTTGTCAAATTACTTTTACAAATTAATTCTTTTTATCTTTCGATGTATTCCAGTGAACTGTCAGTATAATCAAGTGTCAAATATGCCATGAATTGAAATAAAGTATAAACTGACAGTAATGAAACATAAAGATAATGAACTTGAAGCAATAAAAGTATAGGAATGATAAATTTCAAGAAAGTAATGAGATAAGGATTTTGATTAAATAAAATTCAAAGTGATTGAATACAATGAGAAGAAGAAGAAGAAAAATAATGAAACAAAGAATTAAACTTAAAAGAAAATAAATGAGTTCTTGATTTCCTATGGACTCCACATTGTCAGCGCAATGAAGTAGTGTTTAGGATGTTTACAAGTGTGTATTCCTGAATACTAAACTCCCTAAACATGGTAACTCCTTCCTTATTTATAAACTAAAGTGACATCGTCAAATATTGTCAAGTGTCCTTGATGGTTATTTCAGCAAAGCTTCAACATGCTTTCAATTTGAATTGCTAATAAATGTTCTAGCCTTTGTTTCAAAAGCAACATTCCTGTCTTGTAATCGTTGCAACCATCAAGTCTTGCTTTTACCTTATAACCATCCAACACTGCAACTTGTCGTGTCACCATCAGCACATCCTGTTGTCGAGTCTTAATTTCCACATGCCAACTCACTTTGGATCCTGCTTTAGACAACCACGTGCTACTCGTTTGATTAAGTTCTTGAAATTTTCCTAAGTCCACCTCCAGTTTCTTGCACCAATGCTCAATATTGTCAACGTGATCAACTTTTTGACACTTTGAATAATTTTAGCCCCAACAAGATTTATCACTCATCAATTATAGGAGTAAGGGTAATCAATCTTAATTGTTTCTTTTCGTATTCTTTCAACCTTTTTATTTGACACAAGCCTTCCACCTTGAAACTTCCTTTCCTAACCTTCAACACTACAAGCTTTCCTTTACTGAATCATATTAGTCTTGTTTTATCGACCATTTAATTTAAGCTCATAGTGAGGTTCTTTGACATCCACTATTAGGCATTATATTTTATTTACTTTCTTTCTCTTTACCTTCACTTCACTAACTCCTTCTTTTTTTTTTATCCATAGTGACAAAATCAATGTCTCTTCTTGATACTACCAAAGAATAGGAATTAAAAAAAAAAAGAGTAAGGGAAGAGCAAAAACAAAGGAAAGGAAAAAGAAGAGATAAAAGGAAAGCAAGCCAAAATAAGGAGTAAAAGAAGGTAAGAAAAAGGAAAGCAAAAGAAAAAGGATTGATGAAGAAGAAGGAGAAAAAGAAGAGTAAGAAGAAAAATAAGAAGGAGAAGAAATAGAGAATGAAAAGGGAAAGGGAAAGAAACTGTCAAAGGAAAAAAGAAGCAGTTGTCAATAGTAGCAGAGAAGAAAAAGAAGAAAAAGGAAGAAGAGAAAGAAGAAGAAGAAGCAGAGGAGGATAAGAAAGCATGACCCTTTCAACATCTTTCTCAGCAATTTTCTTTTCAAGCTCTTATTTTTTATTGGCTATTTTGGCCTCCTTTTGAGTCTCATAAACTATTGATATATTTCTGTCAAAGATGGCATTGCACCGAGGACACATAGGTACATTGGAATTTTGATCCCTTTGTTTGAGAAGCAAATCCAATAAGTCTTCCCCAAGTTTGGGGTATATTAGCTCTTTTGTACTCCCAAAGAGATCCAGGCTTATATTATCTTGCGGCTTTCTTTCGTTGACTTTTTGCTCATTGACACTAACCATATTTACAGACAATGAGACAGGCTCGACATAGTTGGAGTCTACGTCGAATGACTCAATGTTGACTTTCATCGGATTGGCTTTCTCTTCAAATTTTAGCCTCTCATCTTTTATTGCCTTTTGAATTAAATCCTTGAAATGTGTATAGTTGTTAGTAGAGTGACCAACAATTTGATAAAATTTACAAAACTTTCTATTCTTAATTTCACCAACAGAAGGCATTTTTTTTCCCTTGGGCAAGATTATTTGTTTATCTCTCAATAAACTCTCAAATATTTGGTCAACTTTGGTTATGTCAAACGAGTAGGATTTATGAGAGATTGGGTTTACCTTTTCTTTCCTTTTAACAAGTTTCAAAGAGGCACACATGTATGATGAACCACCTATAATTCGGCTACATGAACTTCACTTTCAACAAAGTCATCATCAGACTCGACACACTTTGCAGAAGATATCTTCTCTTGTTTGAAACCCTTCTTTATTCTTTCTTTTTCTGTTCTTAACTGTTCAATATGTTTGACCTTTTCAACTAATTGAGCAAGACCAAAAAATTGTTGATTTACATGTTTCTTCTTTATCTTATAGTCAAGCTCATTCATAGCCATTTTCACCACTTTAGCTTCGAGGATAGGGGTGAAACACCTATTCTTTATGTTTCTAAACCGAGCAAGGTAATCGTCAAAAGAGTCGCCTTGGAACTGTCAAGTAGAAAACAAATTAAACTTATTTTCCTTTCCCATTGAAAGAATTGTTCATGGAAACTCTTCTCTAACTGCAACCATAAGTGGATGGAATTAGGCCTCAGGCTAGAAAACCAAGTGAAAGCGTTCTTGGTTAAGGAGGAGGGAAAGAACCTCATCTTGAGGTACTCGTTTGATGCTATCTCTCTAATTTTGACAGTATAACAAGCAATGTGCTCAACTGCTGATTCTTTATTTTCCCCAGTAAACTTAGTTAAAAACTTGGGAACTTTCCATCCTTTAGGCAATTCTGCCTATTGGATATGACTAACACAAAGAAAGATTAGTCAGTGTAGCCAACATTGAAGCCGAAACGATTAAGAATTTGTTCAACTGCTATAGTAACATTATTTTGTCGAATTCTTTGCACTAAATTGTTTGCATTTTGACCTTGTCTAACCATGTGGAGATCAAGGTCAAGACGATTTTCTACACCTAAGCACTTGTCTAAAAATGGGATTATTAGAATTTTCTTCAATATTGACAACTTCTGCAAATCGACCCACTTGTCTAGCCAATTGGTCATAGTTGCGTTGGTTGACTCTATCAATGGGGTTAATATTGTCAATATCTGTTGGGTTAACATATTAACTAGATCATGATAGCTTTCTTCTATTTGCTAACGAAATATCGCTAGAAATTTGACAGTATTACTAGAAGTCCCTAAGGGCAGAATCTTAGGCCTATTTGGGAAGATAGGCCTTGCATTTTCTAGTCTAGCTGCATTCAGAGGCCCAGATGAAGAAGGAATACTAACCCCAATATTTCCCATAGGATTGACATTAGGGGAGTAGGTAAGATCCCACTTCGGAGAGTTTGGGACCTAAGCATTGGCATATTAATATTAGCATATGCATTTTGAGATAATGGGTTTTGAGCCATTGTGTAAAGAGGACTTGTCAAACCCTGTGTGGCAATAGAAGGAGCATACCCTGGTAGTAGGCCATATAGTAGCCACGCTCCAAAATTGTTACTTATGGCACTTGACCCCTTAGGGGAATGATTCGTGCCTACTGTTGACACATTGATTGGGATTAGGATTACTTTCCCCCTCTTGTCTTCTAATCTCGTCATCAGAAGATAATGATCTTAACATGTGTGACACTATTGTTCCATTGTGCAAGTACATGTGGAAATGGGACAATTCTTTTCAGGCAACTCTTTAAAATTTGGTCCAATTGGGTGTGTCAATTTGTTTTACTTGGTTTTTTTGCTTATTGTCAAAAACAAATAAATGACAGTGAAAACTTGCTTCTAGATCTCGATTTGTGGAATAGAAGCAATTCCTCTTACAAGCTCTCAAACTTAGAGCTTTTGTTAAAAGACTTTTACAAATCAATTCTTTTTATCTTTTGATGTATTCGAATGAATCGTCGATATAAGCAAGTGTCAGATATGCCACAAATTGAAATAAAGTATAAATTGATGATAATAAACGTAAAGATAATGAACTTGAAGCAATAAAAGTGTAGGAATGATAAACTTCAAAAAAGAAATGAGATGAAGATTTTGATTAAATAAAGTTCAAAGTGACCGAATACAATGAGAAGAAGAAGAAGAAGAAGAAGAAGAGAAATAATGAAACAAATAACTAAACTTAAAATAAAATAAATGAATTTAAGAGAATGTACTTGATCTCCCATTGACTCTACATTATCAGCGTGACAAATGAGTGTTTAGGGTATTTACAAGTGTGTGTTCCGGGACTGAACTCCCTAAACATGGTGACTCCCCTATTTATAGACTAAAGTGACACTATTTGCGAAGTGTCATTGACAGTTATTTCGTAAAAGCTTCATAATGCTTTCAATTTGAATTGCCAAAAATTGTTCCCACCTTTGTTTTAGAAGCAACAATTCTCTCTTGTAACCGCCGCAACCGTCAAGTCCTGCTTCTGCCTTGTAATCATCTAATGCTGCAACTTGTCACGTAACTGTCAGCACATCCTACTATCGAGTCTTCATTTCCACGTGCCAACTCACTTTGGATCCTACTTTGGACAGTCACGTGGTATTTGTTGAATTAAGTCCTTAAAATTTTCCTAAGTCCAACTCCAATTTCCTCTTGCACCAATGCTCAATATTATCAATGTCGATCAACTTTTCGACACTTTGAATAATTTTAGCCCCAACGGATGTATACTTATACCAAAAAGAAATAATAATAATAGTGATATGTACTATTAATTACGTACGTATACATTTCGCCTCATATATATTTCTCTTTGTTACAATTCATCACAAATTTTTACCGTTGCATGGTTGGTACTAATTAATTTTTCAAACTAAAAAAAGAAAAGAAAAGAGACAAATGTCCTCAAACATGTATATATAAACATCATTTTTTATCGGTGTGCACATACTATCTTCGTATCTATGAAGAGTAAAAGTGTACAATGCTACCAAGTATATATATTTGTTCATGGGCATTTTACTATGCATTTATTAAAGATTTAACATTTTGAAACATTATAAACGTAAAATTATAGTAATAACATGGTATAACATTATTTAATAAAAATATAAAATCATTTTATATATATATATATATATATATTACATTTAATCATATTTTGAAAAGGGATTTTATATGATGGTTAACTAATTCCATATTTTGTCTTAAAATAGTTGTTTCATGAAGTAAATTGTTTTCTAGTAGAAAATAAACACTTGATCTTAAGTATTCCTCAATTATTATTATTTTTGATCGAATACAGTGAGATTATGAATTATTTTTAGGATATTTGGGAGGGAGGGGGTAGTAGCCAAACACAGGACATCCTAAACTCAAATGAGACATGTAAGAGATAGCGAATGAATTATGGGCTCAACTATATACTCCTCAATTAGTTTCCATACTCATTATTATAAACAATAATTTAGCAAAAGATTAAAAAAAAAAAAGTCGGCATTCTAAGGTGAATAACTTGAGACATGCATTTTGTTTGTACCTAATGTTATTTATCTCCTACTCAAACAATCCGAACAAACTCGATTAAAAAAAATGGAAAGAGGGTTAAAGTAAAACATCTCTGTCAAGGCCTGGTTTCAGACACAATTACTCCTGTTATTCTTTCTGGAGCAATTAATTCACAAACTAGTTGACCTAATGCATCTCTGAGTAGTCCACAGTAGATGCCCAACTCATGGAAACAAGATCCATTTCTCTGCATTTTTATCACAAACTTACCATGCAATTGGATTTGCACTTTTCAGTATAGATAGACGCTATGCCAAGTGGGTGACCATACTCCCCATATATTCATTCATACAATGGCATAAGATTAAACGAAGTCCACCAGACCGACAAAGACCCTATATATATATTTCCAGTTGAATGTACAGAATGAGGGGTGAGTCAAGTTCGGTAGACCTCAAATGTGGGTGGCAGGTTACTTGGTTTTGGTCCAATTTTCACTTAATTAAATACTTGTCACCATATATTGGTGGCAGTGGTGGGTTACGGCTGGCTTACGCTTCATTCCGCTATTGGACAGAGTGGCAAATCAGCTATGCGTCTCTGCTTAGCTTGATCGGTTTTTAAGACACCACATTTTTATTTTATTTTAATGTATTTTCAGTCAAATTACAATTTTTTTAAGGAATTAATGAGCGGCTTCGTGGTTAGGTTAGAATATACAGTTGTGAGGTCGACATAATGACAACAAAAATGAATTATATATAACTGATGAAAAGAAAGATCCAGTGATAGAGATTGTCACATGGAAGTACATTTCTAAGATTTTTTTTCTTTTTTGATTAATATACATTTCGAAGATATAGAAATAGGTTAACTGTTAAAAAAATTAGTACAGCGTGCGGCATTATTTAAATGAGTCAATTTGATTAAGTCTTAAAAACTATTTGATAGCTTACTTAAAACAATTATTGTTTACGCAAATTCATATTTAAATAAATATCTTTTCAAACCACATTTAAATTTGACAATTGTGTAAAGAGTACTAAAGAGTACGTAGTATCAACGTAGACACGTGAGATGTAGCTAAATGGGACATTTGCATGTCATTAATTTTTATCATCGACTGAGCCTAATCTCATTAGTGGCTCTAGCAGCTTAAATGTGATTTATTATAACCGATCTTTTCGTCCTTTTACAGTTCAAGGATTTAGTTTTGTTTATTGTTACTTTCTTGCAACTTCTCTTCTTTTTTTTTTTTGATCTTTTTCATTTTTCCCTTTTGGGGTAACGTTACAGTTTCACACTAACATCCAACTGTACGTTAGCTTATCTCGATATCAACTCATTTTTAAGTTAACAAATTACTCGAGTTTGTGATATAAAAGCTCACTTATTTTTAGTAATAGAATTAATCATTTCGGTTTAATAACCTAGGTTACCACCCATGTTTATAATGTCAGGAGTTTCTCCCTTACCGCTTATAAAATTTAATAATACCGATATTCCTTAGTTATTTATATCTTTTTATTCTTTGTCAGACTCACATGTATTTTTTTATGGAGATAATTCTACTCAAATCGAATAGAATTTTTATATTTAAAAATTAGTCACATGCTTCACTAATGCAAACTATGAATTTTTTAAAATTATTTTTTAATTATGTTTAAGATCTATAAAATTTATGATTAAATTGTAGTTGTTGAATATAAAAAAGTACCAGTATTCTTATATAAACAAAAGTACCAAGGGAAATCTCACTATTTGAAAAAATAATTTAGTCGTCATTATTAAAAAAAAAATGAAATGACATACATATTTGTAGATTATATCATTATATATATAACTGAATCACAAATTAGTAAATTGAATATAAAATTTTAATTTGGAATGAGTTCAAATATTTAGTTTATGCTCAACTAATCATAAGCATAATTTATTGAGTTATTAAGAAATCATTATAATTAACTTGGGAGCTGCTTTGAGTTATTATTAGTTTAACTTGGTGATTTAAATTGGTGGCTGCATCAAGTGATGGGATGCTAATGCTGCAATTGCATCGATCACATAAATTGGCTTATAGAGGTGTATATGGGTTGGTTTGAATAAAGTTTGAGTAAAAAATAAATCCAAATCAATCAATTTTAATTGGATTGATTTGGATTAATTTTAAATTTTTTTTTCAACAAATCCAAATGAAACCAATCTGATTAATATTAAGTTAGTTTGATTTGGTTTGGATTATTGAATTAAACTTAAAAAATAAAGAATTATATATTTTTAAAATTTTTTTATTTTTATAACAATTAATAATAATATAAAATTTGATTAAAATATACTTATTTATGCTATAAATAGAAAATTTTCTTAAATAAATATTAACAAAAAAGATAAAAAATAATTTTATTATTATAAATTTAAGTACAAAATATAGAAAGATAAAAAATTAACAAAAAAATAAGTTGATCAGATGATCGAATTAAATATTTGGATGAATGATTTAAAAAATAAAAAATTTAAATCCAAACTAATAATAATTTATTTAATTTAATTTGACTTTCAAATAAATTGATCATCCAAATTAATCTGAATTAAATCCATTAAATTAGTTTGAATATTTGGATTGATTGGATCAATCCAATCTCTTATACTCTTTATCGGTCTCTATCGGCCGCAATGGAATTGCAATGTGCCTGTCCTGGAGCCGCAACATGTCACAACAAACTTCATTTCAAATTGCAAGCACACGAAAATTAGTGTTGTAGTAGTAATAGTGCGTGTCGCTACAGCCGCAAAAGCAATAACCATAACTGCAACAATTGTAATCACGATTAAATCCACCACCAGCACAGCTTAAAGCCTTAGTTTAACCGAAGATTCTTTATAACAACGTTGAGGTACAAGTAAGTAAAAATAATTTTCACTTTTATAAGAAAAGGATACAACAAAAGAAAATCTTTTAGAGATTGAAAGATATAAACATTTTTACATGTTTGGCATCGATGATTCTTGCAAGAAAGAATGGGGAAAAGGGATGAAACTGGCAAGCAAGTAAAACGTAAAGCTCCGCTAAACCCCTTTCCCTTGCATCACAACAAATAATGCTTCACATTCAAGTCGCGGTCCTTTTACCAAAACGGGGAAATCGAACCACCGTGTCCACTTTTCACCGCGAGCGCGAGATCGTAAATTCATCTACTCTGTACGGGTCTCAAATAGAATAAAGTCATCCATTTTGAATTTCCTTACTGCACTGTCGCTGGCCTTCACGTTGGTAGGTACAGTACCATGTCGCTGGTTTTGTTACTTTCTCACGCTAGCGAAGCCAAGGCCTAACGGGTTTTGTCAAAATGACCACAGTGCCCTCAGGTTCCCAGCCCGAAAGAGCGCGTGAGTATCACTGTGCGAGACCCTCGTGTTCGATTGTGTATTTTTCCCGCGGCTATTAAATGAGGGGGTGGTCTAACTGCAGAGAGACAACACACAAGATTGCTCTTTATCGCAGGCACCGACTCAGCGTGTGGAAAGGGAAGAAAGAAGAAGGATAGCTCATTAATGCACACCTCAACTACCTGCCCAAACAACACTTAACAACAAGAAGAAGTAGTAGTAGTAGTAGTAGTAGTAGTAGTTGTAGTTGTTGTAGCGGTGCATCTTCGTTCTCATCTCACACACACAACACAACACAGCACAACACATAAACACTCCCAGCTTAAAACTAACTAGTAACCACTACGATCTCACGCCGAAGCAGTTACTCTCTTCTGTTTCGAGTTTGTTTCGAGTTTGTTAGTTTTGGTGGCGGTGGCGCCGCGGCGCAATGTGGAACTCGGCGGAGAACGCGTTTGCGAGATCGGCGTCGTTTCGGAAGGAAGGGGAGGACGAGGAGGCGCTGCGATGGGCGGCGCTGGAGAGGCTCCCGACGTACAGGCGAGCGAGGAGGGGGATCTTCAAGAACCTCATCGGCGACAAGAAGGAGGTCGACGTCGCCGACCTTCAGGCGCAGGACCAGAGGCTGCTGTTGGAGAGGCTCGTCGACGCCTTCGACGACGATCCTGAGAAGTTCTTCCAGCGCATGAGAAGCCGATTCGACGCGTAATTGTCACTTTTTACTTTTTCACTCTCTTTCTTTCCCTTGCATTTTGTTGATTAGGAAAATGTAGAGGTCAAGGACTAGCGATTCAGAAGCTATAACCACGTAAATTGTGTTTGCTCTGTTTTTTTTTTCTTTTCTCCTTTTTTTTTTCGGTCGTGCTTTTTTCTTTCCCTCTTTGAAGTTGGGAATAGTGGTGTTTGTGATTCAATTGTTAGTTGTTTCGTTCTTCGATTGTGATAGCTGAATTTTTCGCTTTTGCTTTTAGAATGTAGGTACATTATTTATTTATTTATTTTGGCTGTGTTTGCAGAGTAGATTTGGAGTTTCCGAAGATTGAAGTACGGTTTCAGAACTTGACTGTTGAGACTTTTGTCCATGTCGGAAGCAGAGCATTGCCTACAATTCCCAATTTCATTTGCAACATGACTGAGGTTGTAGTTAGTTCCTGCTTTCGTTTTTATGTTGACCTTGTGTTGAATCGACGATTTTTGTCTCTGTTTTTATTTATTTTTCTTTGGGACGTAGCTTTCTAATTTGATTTCTGTTTTGTGATTAGGCTCTTTTAAGACAGCTGCGGATATATAGAAGGAAGAGAAGCAAATTGACGATTCTAGCCGACATCAGTGGGATTATTAGACCTTCAAGGTCAGTGATGAAAGTTATTCTATTTTTATTTTTTATTTGGTAATAAATATAGGGTTTAAGCCACAACGATAGGTTAAAGTAGCTTTAACTGCAATTTGATATATCGAAAATTTCTAAAATAGGAAGAACAGGGTCACTATTTTCCACTATGCTGTATCTTTCTAGGAAAAGTTATATAAATAAAATCCTAAATTTTGCCAAAAAAATGTCTCTCTTCTTTTTTTAGAGGTCTAAATCTCTCTTTTTTGGTACAATGAGCAAGTGTATTAAATTAAATTCTTTTAATACATACGTTTCTATATTATATTTAAAATTGATTGATATTCTTTAATTTTTTTTGGTGGATTCTGTGGTGAAGATAGCAAAAACATCTTCACATGAAGATTGTCTCTATTTTTTGTATGTGAATCCTACTATCTTGTGTGTGGGTTCCATATAAATGTGTGTGATCCACACATAAAAAGTAGAGACAATCTTCATTTAAAGATGTTTTTACCATCTTCACCATAGAAGCCATTATTTTCTTTTGTCAGTAATTGCAGTTGTTATATACATATATCGTTATCATATACTATTTTAATGAAGTTTACTATTCAAAACCTATCCGTAAGGTAACGTTATTTGAACATAGTTATTAAATATGGTTTTGAATACAATACAAAATGTGTGGTCAAAAAATACTCTATTTTTATTTTTTTAATCTCTTTCCTACTTATTGCATAGGATATCCAGCATATGTCTATTATGAATGTAAAAAAATTATTCCTGTATTTGTAATTTTCGTATGTGTTTCATAGACTGATGTTCTGTTATTCCGGTAGATTAACGCTGCTATTGGGTCCACCAAGCTCTGGAAAAACGACACTACTATTAGCTCTTGCTGGTAGGCTGGGACCTGGTTTGCAGGTACTAAGTTTCTCAATTACATTAAACAATGGGGTTATTTTATCTCCTGGACCGGCAAATAATATGTCATAGTATAGAAATCCTTGCTAGATAGTCGTTTAAGCTTAATAATAATAGGTACGCAAGGTATGAATAGAGCAATACGTTGTTTGGAATTGACAATAAGTTTTACTAATAAAGTAATAAGTAATTACCGAAGACAATAAACGTTGCTTGGAGTTATATCTATTTTCTGAAAGCAGGATTAGTATGCATTGATCTTCGCACCCAAGAAAGAAAGTAGAATGAAATAATCCTGACGAAAGCACGGAGTAGACTGCACTCTCTTCCCTTTCTTTTACGTACACTGAGTTTGTGGATAGATGCCTTCTCCATCCGATTAATATGTTGATATCTACATAGTATGATTGACTTGTTATTTTCCGTTTCATTTATGTTGTTATGCCCTCCGAAGATGTCAGGGGACATTACGTACAATGGACATGGTCTGAATGAGTTTGTTCCTCAGAGAACATCTGCCTACGTCAGCCAACAAGATTGGCATGTCGCAGAGATGACCGTGAGGGAAACTCTTCAGTTTGCTGGCCGTTGTCAAGGCGTCGGATTTAAATTTGGTATTATCCTATGAGACCATATTATGTTAATTTATATTCAATTCAATTTGCACTTCAGATTCTAAGTACTAAAAGCTGGAGTCTTACCAGATATGTTGTTGGAACTTGCCAGAAGAGAAAAGAGTTCAGGAATTAAACCAGATGTAGATCTTGATATATTCATGAAGGTACTTTCCATTTTATTTTTGTTCTATTTTAAGGGAAAGTATTCCCCCCCCCTCCCTCTCTCTCTCTCTCTCAAATGATAACTTCATTCATGGACATTCATGGACAAAAATTAATCTACTCTAGTTTCTTTTTCGCAGTCAATAGCTCTCGGAGGACAGGAAACAGATCTTGTGGTTGAGTACATCACGAAGGTATGCTCTATACAATGTTACTCTTGTCCCTTGGATGTATGGAGTAATGTTATTTGTATCATTTCTTGAGACGTTTTTAAGGGAATGGCCTGAGGTATTTTTTAAATATTGGTTGTGAGAAAAATTAAGATCTACTCTCAAGTCTCAACCAATGTTTAAAGGATGTATGGAGTAATATTATTTGTATCATTTCTTGAGACGTTTTTAAGGGAATGGCCTGAAGTATTTTTTAAATATTGTTTGTGAGAAAAATTAAGATCTACTCTCAAGTCTCAACCAATGTTTAAAGCATAGGTCTCCTTTAAATCTTCCGAACTCCAAAGTACTAAAATATTTCTTTCAAAGATATTAGGTTTGGACATATGTGTTGACACATTGGTGGGAGATGAAATGCTGAAGGGCATCTCAGGGGGACAAAAGAAGCGACTTACAACAGGTTTATGACACGTATTACTTCCTCTTGTGTACTAGCAAGTTAGGTGCATTTAGTATATGCTAACCAATTGATGTGTGATTTGCAGGTGAATTGCTAATTGGTCCAGCAAGAGTGCTGTTCATGGACGAGATATCAACTGGTCTTGATAGTTCAACTACTTACCAAATCATCAGATATCTTAGGCATTCAACCCGTGCACTTGATGCAACCACTATTGTATCTCTTCTTCAACCAGCTCCTGAGACCTATGAATTGTTTGATGACGTTATTCTATTGTGCGAGGGTCAGATTGTGTATCAGGGGCCCCGTGAATCTGCTCTTGATTTTTTCAAAATGATGGGGTTTAGTTGTCCTGAGCGAAAGAATGTAGCAGACTTCTTACAAGAAGTAAGTAGTGATATTGGATTATTCAGATTTCTACTATTAGAAACGTTATTTGTACTCACAAAATAGACTCATCTTAAATATAAAAAGAAAGACACAAAGTTGGTGGGTGATAAAAGGAAAAGTGATGGACCGTCACTTTTGTGTCTTTCTCTTTCTTTGTATATTGCAATGAGTCTATGAGTATAAATAATATTATTCTTCTACTATTTGATTTTCGTAACTGTTCAAACTACAAATTCTTGTCAACAGGTTACGTCTAAGAAGGACCAGGAGCAGTACTGGTCCGTTCTCGACCGCCCTTATCGGTACATACCTGTTGGGAAGTTTGCTGAAGCATTTTCCTTGTATCGTGAGGGAAAGAACTTGTCCGAGGAACTAAGTGCTCCTTTCGATAGACGCTATAATCATCCTGCAGCCTTGGCAACTTGTAGCTATGGCGCAAAAAAGCTTGATCTTCTCAAGACTAATTTCCAGTGGCAGAAGCTTCTTATGAAACGGAATTCATTTATTTATGTTTTCAAATTTGTGCAGGTAATCCTAACGGTATAAAACCCATGGTTGAAGCATAAAAGAGTTCATCATTTGTATTTCATAGATTTTATAGTTTTAAAGCAATTCTAGTGATAAAATTCACCAAAGGAAAAATTAATAAATTTTATTGTCTCTTAAACTAGATAATTATTTATTTCTTTAATTCATGGTAAAAAATTGTTATATTATCTGATTATCTTCGTTGATATGTGTTTGCATGCATTCATGTTCCGTTCTTTCTTTGATTTTTGGGTCTAACAAGCAGCTTCTATTTAATTAGTCCAACTTTCACCAGCTGCCTGCTCTTACATTAAAAAATATGGAAGCATTCTGATTTCTGGTTATGAACTTCAACTTCTTAGACACAAACAGCCAGCTTATTGGTTACTTATTGTTGGGAATTTTGATCGGTTCTAAGAAGGTATGTCAGGTTTATATAGTTGATATTAACTTTCTATTTACTCTTTTCAGCTGTTTTTTGTTGCTTTAATTACAATGAGTGTTTTCTTCCGGACAACTATGCACCATAATACAATTGACGACGGAGGCATATATCTTGGGGCACTGTACTTTTCTATGGTTATTATTCTCTTCAATGGTTTTACCGAGGTGTCAATGTTAGTTGCAAAGCTTCCAGTTCTTTACAAGCACAGAGACTTGCACTTCTATCCTAGCTGGGCATATACACTCCCTTCGTGGTTCCTTAGTATCCCAACTTCCCTCATGGAGGCTGGATGCTGGGTGGCGGTCTCATACTATACAATGGGATATGATCCTGCAATTACCAGGTAACTCATTTGTTCACTTAGTATGTGTTTGTGAATTGAGGTTTTGAAAGTGAAGGGAAGGAAAGGAAAGGTTTGAAAAGTAACTATGAGTCCATTTTACTCTTCAAACCCTTCCCTTTCTTACCTTCCCCTCTAAAGCCTCAACTTACAAACACACCCTTAGTGTTTTCTTGTATTCTCAAAGTTTCTCTTAAGTGACTATTTTGTGTTCTTCTGAATTTGCAGATTTTTACGTCAATTCTTGCTGTATTTCTTTCTGCACCAGATGTCTATAGGTCTATTTCGTTTGATAGGATCCTTGGGCCGGAACATGATAGTGGCCAATACCTTTGGATCCTTTGCCATGTTGGTTGTGATGGCTCTTGGCGGATATATAATTTCAAGAGGTCAAATAGGAATTGCACTCTGCATGTTTCTAAGTTCGATTTGTTAAATTAATTTTTCTGACGTCTTCTCATTTTTGGGCAGATCGTATACCCACTTGGTGGATATGGGGTTTTTGGATTTCTCCTTTGATGTATGCACAAAACTCAGCTGCTGTAAATGAGTTCCTTGGACATTCCTGGGATAAGGTATAACTTGTGATTATAAACATTTGCACCGTTTTTATCAGAACTTTCAGAACTTTGTAACTATTTCTATAGTTGAGAAATGCAGATGATAATGCTGTAAGGTGATAATATCTATTTAATATGAATTATCTCCAGCAATTTCCTTACTTCATTGAAAAGATACTCACTACGTTGTCTCTTAACAGCCAGCTCGAAATCAGATCACCACCTATCCATTGGGTAAGGCAGTATTAAAACAGCGAAGTTTGTATCCAGAGAGCTACTGGTATTGGATTGGTCTTGGTGCAATGGTTGGATATACAATTTTGTTCAACACACTGTTTACTATCTTCTTAGCTTACCTTAATCGTAAGACAAGTTCTTCTGCATATTATCCCCTTTAATTGTTCAATGTTTGGTGCCTTCGTGTTCTGGTGCTTCATATGCCAAACATAACTTTCGTTAGAGGAAAATTTTTGTAAGATCTTGTTCTGTTTATTTGCTTCAGCTTTGGGAAGGCAACAAGCTGTAGTTTCAAAGAATGAGCTGCAAGAAAGAGAAAGGAGAAGGAAAGGTGAAAGTGTTGTTATTGAGTTGAGAGAGTACTTGCAACATTCACCATCAAGTGGTTTGTAAATTATAAATTGTCTATTATATTTTTTCTATACCTGTTTCTGTGCCCCTGAGAAGCGAGATTTCATTTAATTGTCTTATCTTCCCAGGAAAGCATTTTAAGCAAAGAGGAATGGTTCTCCCATTTCAACCACTTTCCATGGCTTTCAGCAATATCAATTACTATGTGGATGTCCCTTTGGTGCGTAAACGGATTAATTTTTTTTTTTGTAAAAAAAAAAGTTGTTGAAATTCTGGTAGACTAATTGCTTTTTGATTGAATTATTTCTTTAGGAATTGAAACAACAAGGGATATTAGAAGACAGGCTGCAGCTGCTTGTTAATGTTACCGGAGCTTTTAGGCCTGGTGTGTTGACAGCATTGGTTGGAGTAAGTGGTGCTGGAAAAACCACGCTAATGGATGTGTTGGCTGGAAGAAAAACTGGTGGGGTTGTAGAAGGGAACATATATATATCTGGTTATCCCAAAAGTCAGGACACTTTTGCAAGAATTTCTGGCTATTGTGAGCAGACTGATGTTCATTCCCCTTGCTTAACTGTCTGGGAATCCTTACTGTTCTCTGCTTGGCTTCGATTATCTTCAGATGTTGACTTGGAGACACAAAAGGTAAATGTGAGACAAAAGGTACATGCACTACTTTTGGAGTTTTTTTCTTTCAAAGGAATAACTTTTGGAGAGTTTGATTGCCAGGCCTTCGTTGAGGAGGTAATGGAGCTTGTGGAGCTCACTCCATTAAGTGGAGCACTAGTGGGTCTACCTGGAATTGATGGTCTGTCAACAGAACAACGAAAAAGGTTAACCATAGCAGTGGAACTGGTTGCGAACCCATCTATAGTATTCATGGATGAGCCCACATCTGGATTGGATGCCCGTGCTGCAGCCATTGTGATGAGGACTGTCAGGAATATAGTAAATACTGGGCGAACAATTGTGTGCACAATCCATCAGCCTAGCATAGACATATTTGAATCCTTTGATGAGGTATTCTCTTTTATGTTGGATATTGTTGTATATTTTATTGTACCCTGTTAGCTTTCTATGCTGTTCCTTTTTCTTCTTGTGGGCGAATGTTCTTTTGTGTACATGCAACACATGCCAGTTTCTTTGATATTCTAGTCAGTGTATCATGTATTACCTTTCTACTTGAATTTCTTTTAACACTTATATTTCCTAGCTTGTCTGACGAAATCCCAATTTCTTTTACAGCTTCTGTTTATGAAGCGGGGAGGAGAGCTCATATATGCTGGTCCACTTGGCCCTAAATCTAGTGAACTTATCAATTATTTCGAGGTTAGCTGGTGGACGCTTAGCTTTCACTGATTATGTGATATATGGTGGAATACTTGAATGGTGATGAAGCAATAAATATCTATATCTTTGTAGGCAATCGAAGGGGTTACCAAGATCAGGTCTGGATATAACCCTGCAACATGGATGTTGGAGGTTACTTCTTCAGCAGAAGAAAACCGTCTGGGAGTGGACTTTGCAGAAATCTACCGAAGATCAAGTTTATATCAGTATGTATAACTTTTGGCTGTAAATTTTATCCACGAATTTCAAGTTACTACTCAATAGCCAATTTCTGTATACTAATATATCATCTTTTTATTTTATTTTATTTTATTTTTTTAAGATATAACCAAGAGCTGGTTGAAAGCTTGAGCAAGCCGAGTAGTAATTCAAAAGAATTGCATTTTCCAACCAAATTTTGTCGGTCATATTTTGAGCAGTTCTTAACTTGTCTTTGGAAGCAAAATCTATCTTACTGGCGTAACCCGCAGTACACTGCTGTTCGCTTCTTCTACACTGTCATCATCTCGTTGATGCTTGGGACAATATGCTGGAGATTTGGTGCTAAAAGGTCCTTTTCTCTTCATTGTTTTTCTTCTATGGATATTCAACTTAAAATTATATCTTGTTTCAATACTTTGGGAAACCATAAGCTGTTTATTTTTTATTACTAGGTATGTCTCTGCAATTTACTCCTGCTAGTAGTAGGTAGCTATGATGTGGCACATAAATTTGTTCCTCTACATCTGTTCTTGGGTGAGTATTTGTAAACATATTAAGAGAAAGCCCTTCAAGACACGAGCAATTGAAAGAGTCATCAATCATCATGTTGAATAAGTTGAGTCATAAATTCATAATGCAGTGGAGATTATTCTACAACGTTTTGAGTTTAAACGTACTTGGGATTAAATGATTATCGAAATTATAAAAGATACTCCATAACAGAATTTGACCAAATGCTGTTCAATGATGTCTGGAGGTTCATGAAATGGTTAGTTTCAAGTTGGGCTACAATATGCTAATTTTAGTTCTATTTACACTGCCGGTGGATCTCATGTATTTATCCTTCCAGTTTGTTATTTTATCATATTTTATTTGTCTTTACCATCTGACTTCGTGTAACAACTTTATACTTTCGCAGGGAGACGCAGAAAGATCTAGCCAATGCCATGGGATCTATGTATTCGGCAATCCTGTTCATTGGCATAACAAATGGCACAGCTGTTCAACCCGTTGTTTCAGTGGAAAGATTTGTTTCGTACAGAGAAAGAGCTGCTGGGATGTATTCGGCATTACCATTTGCATTTGCTCAGGTATTTTTTCAGATATGACATTCTTTTAGCACATGGAAACGGCTTCCGTAAGTTGACTAATATGTTGTCTTTCAATGTGCAGGTTGTCATTGAGTTTCCTTATGTGTTCGCACAGGCTATTATATACTCCTCAATATTCTATTCCATGGCTTCCTTTGTCTGGACTGTTGATAGTTTCATCTGGTACTTATTCTTCATGTATGTTACTATGCTATATTTTACCTTCTATGGAATGATGACAACGGCTATCACACCAAATCATAATGTTGCTGCCATCATTGCTGCTCCATTTTATATGTTGTGGAACCTTTTCAGTGGTTTTATGATTCCTCATAAGGTATGGAAGACTGATTCTTTATTTCCTCTATTTAGAGTTTTGGTTTATTTGGCTCGGTCTCACGTAAACGGTAATTTGGACTATTTTGGTGTTAAAGAAAAGAAGTTGTTGATCAAATTGATATAGCAGTATTCTTTCAAGGATTTAATTAATTGATATGCGGAAAATCTTGAGGAATGAAATGATAGTTTACTCAAATGAATAACTAGCAGCAGTAACTTTTCTTATGATATTTTAGGATTTGGCTCTATGAAATGCACAACTAAAGTGTTGAGTAAAGTGCATAACTATGATAATTGATGATAAAATTAAAGGTCTAAAATTTTATAAGATGCAAAATTTTGTAAGATACAAGCACCTTAAGTGTTCTCCGCACTTTAGAGAAAGGAAGAGCCCATTTTTAATAGATGCTATTAACCCTTGATGTTTTCAGTTATTCTTTGAGAATTGTATTTTGTCAATACGCTAGAGTTTTAATTAATTAATTTGCATAAAAAATTACGATAACTCATTCTTGCAAATTGTGCCACCAGAAAACGAAACATTATGCAATAGATTACATCCTTGGCTCTAGAGGTGCACAAGTATGCACTGCTTTTGTTTCTTATAGTAGTATTATGCTTCCGAAACTAATTAAATAGAAGCAACTTCTAGGTAAACCCATGACAGACCTGAACGACTAATTCTTTGATCTTCTCTCAACACTTCAATTGGCATGTAAATAGTAAATATTTGAAGTGGAATTACTCGTGTACTCAAATCTCAATTAAATCCGTCATTTAATAACCTTTTTGCTCCTTTAATTTCTCAGAGAATCCCTATTTGGTGGAGATGGTATTACTGGGCAAACCCTGTAGCATGGAGTCTGTATGGTCTCCTAACTTCACAGTATGGCAATGATGATAAGTCTGTGAAGCTATCTGATGGAAGCTCGATGGCTATAAGGCAAGTACTCAAAGTCGTATTTGGGTACAGGCATGATTTCTTGTGCGTTGCTGCTATTATGGTAGCTGGCTTCTGCGTATTTTTTGCAATAATATTTGCCCTTGCAATTAAATCCTTCAATTTCCAAAGGAGATGATGGTATGGACTTGCAAAGCCATTAAAGTTATGTACTCAGTTTTATGCCAGTTTTTCCGCACCTTATAAAATAAGTGCGACATATCTGTATAGCGGTATGATTATAGCATAGAACTAGTGTGCTCTTAGGGTTTGTAAACCAATGAGAATACATTTTCAAAATTATTTTGGTTTACATAATTCAGGGGCTAATTTGTTGTAAATTGACATATTATTTGGTTTAATATAATATATTATTTGTTAGATAGAGTCAGATTACTATTTCTTTTAATATGTGAAAGCTTTTGGTGAAAGTGTAAACATCTTTTACTGATCCTATTTTTCATAATTATATTGATGATGTATTTATTTTATAAACATTAATAGTCGATAAAAGGAATTAAACTGGTTACTGATTCATATAATACATGATAAACCGTATGTCTCTCAAATTCCAGCCATCTTAATTGGATCAAGAGCAAAATAGAATGGATTTTCTTTCATAGAATTTATTTTGGTAGCGAACACACCTCACCTTATTCATTAAGAGAAAATATGGATATTAACATAAATAATTGAAAATTTTAATTATATTTCTTGTGAATATAGTGGACATAGAAAGACAATCAATAATAAATGTAAAGTTTTTGTATTGGGTTCACTAATATAATTGAAAGTTATAATTATTAATATATGATTTTTGTATTTTTTTTATAAGCAAATTCACTAAAAATACAATCGAAATCACCGGTTATTGACACATAATTATCCATATGATATTTATGCAAATGATGTTTAAATAATAGTACTCATCCCTTAACGACTGAGCTTGATTTTACTGCCTCAACTCGTGCTTGTATTGAGAATGAATGTGGGCATTGCAGCACTATCTCTAAAATGTTTTATATTTCCTATTGTAAACCAGGTTTTTATCTCCTCTTTCCTTCCGATGAAGAAAGAAACAAATAAATCAAAAAAAGAGCCAGACACCCAAAACCATGAATTTGAAAACAGCTTGCAATCTCAATCTCTAGCGAACGCAAAGTGATACAGGTGAAAACTGTATAAATGATATTCTAATGATAAACCCGGGGTTTATGCCCGTGATCATTATTTAAAACAATTTTCCTTTTTCATGCATTTTTTTTAAAAAAAAAAATATAGTTATTGCACCGAGTATCTATCCACAGGTGGATCTAGTACGTGTTGATACTGCATTAATTACACCAATACATATCTTGAGTGGAGTATCTGACGTCAGTTTCAACTCACGCAAAGGACAAAAATGGCACGGGACACACAAGAAGAGCCGAGAGAGGTTCTGAAACACAGTTCCACAACGTGAAAGGAAGGACAAGAGCTAATTGAGAGCCTCTGTCTCTCTCTTACAACCTTCCTAGAGCCTTACATATTACGGAACAACATTGTTAACTCGAAAACGATTTTACGAAACCGTTTACAAACTTTGACAAGTATTTTTCATTCACGTGACTATCACGTACTTAAGGGACCACCGCAGTTTCCCATTCCCGTAGCGCTCAGCATCATATTGATCATGTAATTTTATATACAAGACTAACTACAATCATCATATGTCAATTTAGTGTTTAAATCTTTATCTACGTATAATGAAACAATGGAAATATATATATAATGTAGTTATTGTAGTCATATAATTAAAAAAAAAAAAAATAGAGAAGTGCATGATAGAGTGGAGCGCTGTAAAGCGGTACATGCATCTTAAGAATGAATTCAATCACACTCTTGTAACCATGGCGTTCCCACAAGCCTATTGAAAGAACTCGAGCTTCAAATTCATGCACTGTTTTCCTTACCAATAGACCGGAAACTTTGTGCCCCCTGGTCACCGGAGGGAGTCACCGGCTACGGGATGCCCCGCATGTCAGATTTCTTTCCAAAGCTCATGTGGTCCGAAGGCTTCACAATCATAAGGTCGTCGGTGGAGCATGCCACACAACTTTGGGCACATCAACCCAACCAGCGTACCAAATTTCTGGTATGTAATTATTTACGTGATGCTATTAGATGGATTGTGTTCATAAAGTGACATTTCAACGTTAATAATGATAAGATTTATATTTTTATCTAAAATATTATTTTATTATTATTTTAACATAAAATATCACTGTATTATTAGTTGAAATACAATCTACTTAATTAAGTGCTCTATAATCATACAAGAATTTCTGGTTATTTGACTAACAATGTTTTTGATCGTTTTTTAACAATAAACCATGATTGTTAACTATACGATAAACAATTAGTAAGTAATAACTAATTTAGCCGTAGTTAGGCATAATCTATGTCTAGATTTTTAATTAGGTGTAGATATAACATTACTGATAATATGCATGACCTACAAGAATTGAGTTTAAAATTTCGGATACCGCAACTTTTAAATAGATTATAATAATACTTTACTGTGCATGTTTGTAATAATTAATGATGATTTATAAATTATTGAAGTTTTATTTAGAATTTGTATTTTATTGTTAATATTACATCAATTTTTGGCAAATAATAGAAAATACTCCAACGTATGATTTTTGAACACTCGAGTGTGTTCCAGGCTTTGGATCACGGTACTTGCGTTTGGAAATTTGTAATTATCACTAACAAATTTTTTCAGAAAGGTTAACACTGTTATGTTCGAGATTGCAGCAGCAGCACCACCCTGAACTTTTTATGTCATATCTTAATTATATTCATCATATATTTTTAGAATTTATACGTGTTGGCTTCATATCATATTTATGTACTGTGCTTCCTAGAGCTAGCCAGTATAAATCTGTTTGCAATGGAGCCAAATTAAAGTAGGGTTTCAGAGAACTATTCATTGCCATTTTGTTGTTATAGAATTTGATTGTGGAGAGTGGCTATACCATTGGCGTTTTTGAGCAGCAGTACATGTATTAGTGCGTGGGAGAAATTCTTAGGAGCTATCACACTAAAAAAATATACTGCTTTATTTCATTCATTCATTATTCAACATCTGAGCGTCGTGAATTTGTCAAGAAGTGCTGCCACGTTGATGATGATGCAGTGCACAATACAAAGACGCTTCGTGTCGTTTGTAGCATATACGGTGGAGACGTCATATTCAAATTCATAGGTTTGTTAGTATCTACTATGGGGGGAACAGGGATTCTTTTACTTGCTACTACTTTGCATGGCTCAGCGACGTCTCGTTCTGTGAGTGGCAGCTGAGCTGAGAGGGCATTACGTGTGCTTAGTGCTTGCGCCAGGCATAACTCGTGTCAAACATGCACCACCATGCATTGTGCTTTCACGTAGCTTGGCCCTGCCGCAGTTATTAGACTATCCCTTCCATACATATAGGTCCACATGGCCAGCAGTGGATTTGTCATTTTACCGACTTGAGCTTTGTCTTCGTCCTTTTTCAAATTTGCTGGGATTCATGAAATTTAATTCGTATAGATTAGGGTAAAACTTTATTTATATTGCCATCTTTAGTAAAAGTTTTGATTTAGTCACAATAGTTTTTTTTATTTATACTTTTAAGATTTTGAAAATATTTTAATTTTGTCCTTTTGATAGACGGCTCCAAATTAAAAATAAAAAAAACTAATATAAAGATCAGGTTATTTATTATTTATTTGAGTGAAATAATATTATTTATAATATGAGTTTAATTGGGGTGCATTGACAGTGTAAAATTTTACACTGTTATCCAATCAAAACCTTCCATTTGCATGACTATTCAAATAGTGGGTGGTTATATCAAAAACTTTTGCTAATGTGGCAATATATAATTAGATGTCTGTGTAAAAAAATTTTACACTGACAGTATATTTAAATTAAATCCTTATAATATTATTCTTTTCCATATTTTTGTAAGATATAAAATTTTTTTCTTTTAATATAAATTTTTTATAATATTTAATTAATCTTTCTCCTATTAAAATTTATATTCGATTCTTTTGGAGAATAAAAAATGAACAATTTTTATTGATAGTATTTGAACATCACTAATACTCATATCAACTTTTTTTCAATTATAATTTAGATGTCATATATCACAATAGTAAGATTGAAATATTTTAAAAATATTAAAAATATAAATAAAATAAAAAAATTAAAAATAAATTAAAATCTTTATAAAATATAAGGAATATATATGCCTTCATGCCTTATACTTTATTAAGTAGTAAAAGTCAAACAATGAGAAGCACATTTTCTGAAAAAGGTCATACTTTGATACAAACTCAAAAAATTTTGCACTAGTGCAAATCTAATGTGGCTTTCTGAAACAAGACATTTAGCAAAGCTTATGGTTGAGCTCCTTGGCTGTGTTTCACAATACACTCCTCTCTCTTAACACCTTCTTCCTCCCACCCATGGCAACCAAGGGCAGCCATGGCAACTAAGCGCAACGGATAAGTGGTCGAAGGAGTGGCAGTGGTTGCGAGCGATTGCGGAAGACCTAGTTGGGAGCGATGGCGGATGGCCTTTGTCTCAGTGGGTGCGTGGCCCACCTCCTACGACGAAGGAAGGTTGAGAAGACGCGTGGTGGATGAAATCAGCGAGCGAGGAGCGATGGCCGTCGCGGGCGATTGTGGACGACGTCGTCACGAGCGGTGGAGGAGGACCTCCATCTCGATGGGTGCGTGGCCAGCCTCCTGCAGTGGAGGAAGGTTGAGAAGACGTGTGGTGGATGGAATCAGCGGGGGAGGAAAAGGGAGGTTAAGCAGGTGACGACATTAGTGATAGTGAGGGCGGGCTGGGTAGCGACCAACAGAGAGCTCAGCAGGTGGAGGAAGAAATGTTTCGGAGAGGTCTGTTTATTGTGAAACACAACCAATAAGTTCTATCAAAGTCCTCACCACATGGCATCACTAAAATAAGCCACGTTAGATTTGCATCGTGCAAAATTGTTTAAGTTTGCATCGAAATATGAACCTTCTAAAAATATATAATTTTTTTTTTTGTTAGACTAAGATTTAAAATTATAATTATTATTAAATAAAAGATTGAAAGACATCGTTTGAACGCAGAGGTTAATACAAATAATATAATTCTTTTATATATATTCGAAAACCAGCTGTTTGTGGTACACTAGGTAATTTATGGTGTACCACACACCTTGAATCTGAACCGTTAGATTTATCGGCTTACCATGGGTGCTGCTCCACCATTAGGCTATTTTGCGCACTTGCTCCACGCCAACCCTTTGCCTTCACCACCGGGGCTACGATTGCTGGTACGCTTCAACCATCTAGAATCCTGCACAAAATCTGGCTTCACTTAATTCTTGTGGGGATCTCTCTCTTCAAGTTGAAATATGATTCAGGAATCCTTGGTTCTACATCATGCTTATGGCAGAGGGGAACCCATAAATTAGCAAAGCTAGCAGCTTCAGCCGTTGCCCCAAAAGTTAGAAGGTGCAGCCCCATCCGTTAGAAACATAGCAAGAAAACTTGTCAACTGAACTGGTAATCAGTAGCCAAAATAGACAAGATGATGTTTGCAGTTCAGTGACAAGAGGCTCTTTCTCTCAAACCATAGACACGCCCCACAGCCAGATTGCATCAGCATTTGGGTGTTTGACTCTCCATGCCAGGAACAGCACCAAGACAACCATACGAATAAACATGATTAACACTGTGATGTGAAAAATCAGCTTATTATCATGGCTCCGCTCGGTGAACGCAACGGCAACGGCAACGGGAGGCTTGGAGCAAGTACGGCGTCGCGACACAGAGCCTAACGGTGGAGCAGCACCCATGATAACCAAATAAATCCTGTGGTTCAGATTCAAGGTGTGTGGTACACCATAAGTTACCGGTGTCCCACACAGCAATGCTTTTCTGATAAATAACTATTTTTTTAATATAAAATAACTTGCTTTTAAAAATATTTTAGCAATTAAGAATTATTATATTTTAAATCATTAGGAATAGGCTAATAATAAAATATTTAAATAATTTATGAGATTATAAATAAGGAAAAAGTAATTCTTTCTATTAAATAAAAATAATGAAAAACTATTTGTTATATGTTAATAAAACTAGATTTGCATAAAAATCATAAATATTAATTTTTATTATATTAATACGAATTATATAGTAAAATTCGTGCATTTTAAATATTATAATTTTTAGTATAAAATTTAATGAATTAAAATGTTAAGTAGTTTAATAATAAAGTCACATCCTCTTTCTTGATAAAAAATGACTTCCCTTTACCAATAAAAGAATTGATGCAGCGGTGGAGGCACACTTCCTTAATAATAGGAAACGGAGATATCTTTAGAAAAAAAGAATGAATTCCTTTTTTTTTCATTAAAATTAACCTCCATTATTCACTTTTTTTTTTATCTATACATATAATAAAAGGAATTTCCTTTAATAACTATCTTTTGGTCTCTATAAATTAAATTGAAAAAAATTTTGAGTTCCATAAATATATTTAATTAATATCTATACATAATCAATTAAATATAAATTAAAAAATAGATAAAATTGTCATTAATTGATCAAGTCCCATTATATACACTTTAAAACTACCCACTAACTATTACAAACCATTAACATTTTTATCCTCCCTTAATTTTCGTTTATTTTTCAAATAAATAAATAACAATTTATTTTAAAATTTACTCTAAAAATAAAAAATGTGGATTGATAGGCACTTATTAAATAAAACTAATTTTAAACTATTAGATCAAAACAAAATTAAAGCTCAAATCTTACTCTAAAAATTTAAATGAATAAAATTTCAGTAAGGTTAAGTTAATATATAATTATTATATCAAAATACTAATAAATCAAAGCTCAGATCTCAGATTGATTGCATATATGACAATTCAAACTGTAACACTTACGAATAGAAACAAAATATAGGACTGAATCCCCTAGCTGCCCGTCGTTTTGCTGTAAAGATAAGCTCGTGCTTCTCAAATTGAAATACATAACCTCAACCTCACCGATCACACAGTACTGGATTACCCACGCTGCAACCCCTTCACAAATTGAAAATCAATCGTCTTAGGACGTCATCGAAATCCAACTATTAAAAGTTCATTTTTTGGGTCGAGTCCAAACTTTAGGCCATTCAATAATGGACATTCAAATCGGAAACCATCGAAGATGAAAACTGACAAAACATTATGATGACATATAAGATGAATTTTGATTTAAATTCGTTTCATTTATAAATTCCCATTGGTTTCTTATTTTACTGAGTTTTTTTTCTCTTGAGCGTGTGATATTTTTGGTGCAGCACAGTCCCGGATGAATACAAGAGAGAGATGAGGGCATTGACTGAAAGGTTGATGGACCTGATGCTTGAATCACTGGGCTTAACCTTGGAAGATGTGAAGTGGTTCAAGCCCGAAACTGGCCGCGACAAAGCCCAGGACATGCTTCAACTGGACTCACACCTAGTCTGTCCAGACCCAGACCGGGCCATGGGCCTAGCCACTCACGCTGGCTCGTCGCTCATTACGGTTCTCTGCCGAAGCACTTCCACTGGTCTTCGAGTGTTCAGAGAAGGCATTAGCTGGATACCGGTGGAGCCGGTTCCCGGTGCACTCGTGGTCAATCTTGATGCCTTGATGCACACTCTCCGATGGCCAGCTCAAAAGCATTATGCATCGGGCAGTCCCGGGCAAGCCACGTGATTGGGTCTCAGCTGGATACTTTTACGGTCCACCAAACGACGTGCAAGTATCACCGTTGATTGTGTTGACCGATCACGACCGTCCGCCATTCTACTTCCCAATTAATTGGAAGGAATACAGGAATACCTTCAAATAAAAGCAATGCACTTCCACAACGCACTTGAGCGCATCAGGAATGGAGCACCAGCCGCTGAGTAAATGATGTGTTATTACCTTTGAGGGAATAGATCCTCTCATGTAACAAATTTACATGAATTTATTACATATAAGATTTTACTATTAATTAAGATGGACCCCAACATAAGCCCCACGACAGAATTTTGTCAATGATTAAAATTTATACATAACAAGATGTTATACAAATTTTACATGAGAGAATCTATCCCATAGCATTCATTCAGACACTTGTTGGTACTAAATAACGTTGCAATTAAAGCTTTAAAAATAATAACTTTCTTTGAAAGAAATCATTCCTCGTCATACGTTTGTACTAAAGATCATTAGTAATTTCTATTTCAGTATTTGTATTTCGAAGTTTACTACTCACTATGAACCTTTTTCTATTTCAAAACCAACGGGTATGGAAATTTGTCAGAACGATTGTATGCCTAATATGGGGCTAAAAGGGACTGGGCCGCAATCCAAAACATCCCTAAAATTGCTAATTCAAATTGCACCTAAGCAAGCCCAAAAGAAAAGGACCTATACAAGCAAAGTTAGGAGCTAAAATGACCTATACACAAAAAAAAAAAAAAGACCCCTGAAGGTTTGCTGAAACCTGATAGTATACCTGTACCGTCAATAGCATGAAGCAAAAATTGCACTCACTTCCAAATCTTGAAATGCTTGTCATGACTAGCTGAAGCCACCAACCCAGTAACATTTGACACTGCCAAGGAAGATACAAGCTTGTCATGTGCACGCAGAGTCATTGTCTTGTTCTCACCAAAGTCCCACAGCTCAATAGTCTGAATGAAGTACCCATAATTCCAGTCAAAAACAAAACTCAGCCAGAAAAGGAAGATAAGGCCTGTTGGCATCATGTCAGAAATAATAACGTCTTATAATCTTTGATATAATAATTATATGACAAAAATAACTTACCTCATTGCAGCCAATGACCATCAAAGGATAGAAGGGATGAAAAACACAGGTGTTGAATTTGTTCCCAGATGCATTCAACTCATGAATGCATTCCCCTTTGCTACTAGAAGCAAATGTCCAAACTCTAACCAGATCATCGCTAAGAGATGCCAGATATTTTCCAGACGCGTTCCAACTAACGGAACGGACAATGTTATTATGGCCCTAAAATCAGCACCAGAACAATACTGATGATAAATAATGGATAATCTGGAGCCCCATTACAGGGCAAGGGAGAAAGAATGAGGGATTAAGAAAGGAGGCATTGATGGGATAAATTCTATAATATTCTGAGAACAAATAACTATCACTTACAATTCATTCATATCAACAAACTACAAGACAGGCAAAACTCTGTCATGCCAACAACTAGCAAAGCAAGAATGGTAGCACACACAGAAGGTAGGTACCTTTGGTAAAAGGCTACCATGACAGAGGCCAAGCATCCACAATAATCAAGTGAACTTTATTACCATACAGTATGACAACATCAGGATTCAGGTATATCATAAACTAATTAAAACTTTGACGATGGAAGTGTGTTTATTGTTTAGTCTAAGTAAAAGGAAAAATCAACGGTCAATGCAATTATTTGAGGTAAGTAGAGAAATAATCTTCTACTTTAGAATGCATATGTGAACCACAAACATTGTCCAAATAAAGGCTGGCAGTCTTTAATTACCAAAAGGATGAAAGTTCTAGAAATTAAAATGCAATGTTTGTTACACATGTAAGAATAGGTATTGCAACCACAAAATCCACAGCTGACCTGTAATTTCAGTGTGCAGCCCAGGGTCTCTACATCAAGAATGGATATGAGATTATCTACTGCAGCTGCAAGAAGCCTTCCCATACAAGGTTGAAATCTCATCTGAGTTACACCACCCTGATAATTGGAAAATCAAGTTATTTACAACAAATGGTAACAATATGTTGGGATATTTACAATTCATGTCGAGACTTCGTACCTTGAAAACACCAGCACAACTACCATTTTTAATACTCCAGTATCTTATCTCGCTATTGTCACAAGAGAAAATAAGGTCGTCTTTACTAGGGTGAAAGTCTAGTGACATCACAGTTGCAGCATGTCCTGTGAATGTTCGAAGAGAATAACCAGGCTGCAAAGTATAATCAAGATCAGTTATAGGATAAATAAAACAAATGGTCATGTAATATAGCACAAACTGATAGAAGAAAAATCCGAGTTATGCACCCACCACCCAGTAGACGAAATAAATGATAAATGACAGAATAAATATTTCATCATTAAAATAAAACCATTGTTAATTTCTCAATCTAAATAAATAGAACTTTACTTCTAAAAATAATTTTAATTTGACCAATGAGAATTATGACTTACATTATCAGCATCCCAAACCCTAACAGTTTTGTCAGCTGAAGATGTAGCAAGACGTGATGTGCTTGGACTAAATCGAACATCAGTTATCCATTGAGTGTGCTCTTCTAGTGTATACTTCAAGCTAAACGATTCTGTGCACCACAAAGAAGCCTGCACCGCAAAATAATTAAAGTAAACAAATTGATTTCACTATATACTAGAAATTCAAAGCAATAAACAAAAGATTCTTCCAACAACGACTAATTGTAGCAATTTTAACAGAAATGGCGGTCATTCCATGGCTGACATTGGATTAGCCTAGCACCTACCTTTTTATCATGGCCACCAGTAGCAAACAGTTTTCCATCTGATGAGAAGTGACAACACTCAACTTTATGTGTACTTGCCATAATATGCTTCGTCTCCTTGAATGAGAATTCTAATGCATTAAATATGAAATATTAGGCTTTTCCATATAATCATACAAAAAATCCAATCCAAACAGTGTTGGATTAGGATAATTTTGTAAGGGCAAAAAAGAGGTGGGGTGGGGGCTAGATAATTCATCTATCAGATTTATCATACCTTTGCCAACCCTGTCTCTACGGTCAGCATCATCAGGAGACAAGAATGACTCAACATTGTCACCCAAAGATCCATCAGCAATAAAGCGGTCCATATCAGCCTACCACATAATAATTCAGTTACCTGGCAGTCATGTAGTCTTTAAGAGTGTTCAGACAATTCCATGCTTAAAAAACCTTACATGTTCACTATTTCAATGGAATGGCAATCACAAAGATGACCAGATCCCAATATTACTGGTTTATTTACTCTTATAAGTCAAATCTTTCTTGTTTTCTTGGGGGACCATGATGCAAGTAAAATTTTTATAAATAAAGAATAGAAGTTTTCCAGCCCCTTTTTTCATAGTATAAAGAAATAATATTTTGTGCAGACAGACAAAGGAACAGGGCTTGTTACAAAACATAGTCCAATATTAGGATGGCACAAACATGAGATGTTTATTTCTAAAAAGGCTATCTATAATCTTAAACAACAGATTTATAAAGGAATATCTGACCAATTGATTCTGTGCTGATGTAAGCGAGCCCAAACCATCAGTACCAAACATAAGCACTGTCTTAGAGGAAGGAACATTCTGCTGCAGAGTTGGCACATCTGGTGTTTGTGTAGATGGTGTTGAAGGTGAACTGGTCGATGGTCCTGTGGTGTTTGCAGTTCCAGAGCTGTTGGCAGGACCTGAAGATGACGCTTGCTTTCGCTTTTGCCCAATTTGACTTTTGGAAGCCTTAAATTAACACACATGTTAAATTAACACACAAGCACACAAATTGATTAAAAATGTAGATATGCATTATACACAATGGAGCCACTAAATATTGCTCCCAAGCAGCAGAGTGAAAACCTGTTCATTTCCTTGTAAGGTACTGGACATGCAGCCATCTACTGCATTGCTGCCAGAACCAATTTTTTCCCGCTGGAGACTCTGAGACTGCTGGCTTGAAAGAGGATGCTGTACATACTGTTGAAGCTGCTGACTGCTCTTTTGAACTTGTTGCTGCATAATACAATTTAATAATATACAGTGAGTACTTTGGGGAAGCTCAAAGGCAACAATGCTCAGATGGACTTTAAAGTTTTGGAGAAGTTAGTCTAATTCAGGTACAGGAGTAGGTATTACTTAGTCTCATTCAGGTACAGGAGTAGGTATTACCTTAAGGAGCATATCTGAGTCTGGATGAGGCAACATAGGAGAACCAACTTGTGCAGGTGCAATATTAGGAATTAAATCACCTACAGAATTTGATCGTCCATCTTTCACAAGACCCGTATTTTGATTATTAAGAAGCACTCTGAGTCTTCTGCTCTCAAAATCATTGACAGAAGGGGAAGCTAAATTATGCTGTGCCTGAAGTATAAGTTGCTGCTGTAGTGAAAGTTGATTGAAAGAATGTGGAGACTGCAGCAGATTATTCTGCTGAAGAAGTTCCGAACGAAGCTGATCCAGTCCCTAAATAATTGAGATCAATAAAAAATAGGATTGCTTGGACAATGGAAAGAACATTGATGGACATAACTAAATTACCTAGGTGAATATAAGAAAATATGAAGATTAGAAAGATAGACTATATACTTGTTCTTTTGTTGCTTCCATAAAGATGGAGAAATATAAAGTACAAATTAATTAATTAATAAACTAAAACATCCATAAAAAACCAGTTTTAGCATTTTCTGTTTCAAATTACTTGTCATATTCTAAGGTAAGGCTTAACAGAGGCCAACAGTGTAGTTCAGCATAAGCTAAGTAGAGAGACTTCCATTAAGATTAAACCAGCCAGACATGCTCTATCAGACAGGTAATGTCCCTTCATTGTTGCAAGAAAGTTCAATTCATTAGTAGATACCATCTTCTAAGAGACCAACATCCAACCTTAAGATGCATCCAATAAAGTGCACTGGATAAATTATGTAATCCAATAAAGTTTGCAACAGTGCACCCACTCAGTGCTATTTTTTTCTAATATATCCAGTCTTATAATATGAATTTGTCAAATCAATGCACCAGAAAAGATGAAAAAGGTAAACAATACAACCACCAACAGATAAACAGCATAACAATAATTTTAAAGAGAATTATGCCAAGTCTTACTGCTAGAGGCCATCCTTTCAGAGTCAAATTGCTACCACCTTGAGTTGGACCTAAAATTGAGAATAAATGTCAACCAAAAATCAAATGAAAATCCTAAAATCGTACTATTACAATATAACACAGATCCAGGAGATATCATAAATGAAGTAACATATAAAGCAACTATGCACCAAATCAGGGAACAATATATATTGCACGAATGGAGTCGAGGCATTCCTTCATCAATTTTCTCAAAAAGCTTAAAAACACTATGGAAATATTGCATTGATTTTAAAGTTTCTTCTGTCTCAAATAAAGCATGCTCCTTAAAAGGAAAGTGCATGTTCAAGGTAATGACAAGTATATCAAATCATGCATTAAATTTTTATTAATATCATGATATTATATTTAGGTCCCTTGTTGAACTTACCAAGCACATACTGAAACACTAACCAGACAAAGTAAACTTGGGAATAATAGTAAATTTAGTTTGAAACAACAAAACCTGTACCATGAACACCAACAAAGGATCCTTCTGGAACAACAGCTTGAGACCTAATCATCAGATTCATATCACTCTTCATGTCCTGTTTCAGGACAAACAACCAGTAAATACAAAACAATAATATAAATTTGAAATGGGGGGTAGCACACATGTCAAGACAAAGATGATGCTCATCATTACTTGTGTAGACCCTGGAAGTTGCTGGTTCCGATTTTGAACTTGTTGAAGATTGCCCTGCAAAATGCTAGGCGCACTAAGCAATGTTTGCCTGCAAACAGCATTTGACAACTTGCAAATTCAGTCCAAATTGAGAAAAGCATCCAGAACAAGACAATATGAATAACAATATTCTCCTCAATGACAAGACATTGCTAGGCACCCTGTAGCCTGTCCACCCGTTGTTGCTCCTCCTGCTTTCAACAATGAGGCATGATTTGGGTCCAGAAGCTGACCAACATTCCCACCTCCCTTTTGCTGCATAATGAATAGTAGAAACAATGAGATGCTAATCGTGTAAACTGTAAAGACAATGGGTACCACTACCATATGATGATCTCAAACAGACAAAGTACCTTGATGGCAACATCATCTAATGCATCTCTCTGGTGTGGAAGCTTCAACCTGTCCTCATACATTTTTGTTGTCATAGCATTAGAAGTTGCATGATTCTGCCTCATCAAAGGATCATTGCTAATAGGACAGCTAGCATTGCCACCAACAAGTTGAGTTCCACCCCTACGTTGCTGCTGCTGAGCTTGCCTCTGCAATAAGAGCTGCATTTGCATTTGATGATTCTGATTTGGATTCTGAAGCTCTTGCTCTTGTTGCTTTTGCATTTCTCGAGCCTTACTTTGTTGGCTCTGTCATTTTCACATTTATACTCAGCTCATTTATGTTCTATGATCAATACTACATACGAAGCATATAAAATTAAGCGGTAGGCACAGATATTGAAAAACAAAACTTAGTTTGCATAGCATCTAGTTATGATTTTGACAGTGATCCAGTAACTACTTAGTTCTTATGGCAGATATCAAAGTTAAAAATATCAATAATCTTAAAAACACAGAAAATTGCCTAGCAAATATCAATACTACACCATGGACTGTTACACCAAGAGGCCCTATATATATATATATATATGAATGACTGTTCAGATTATTTTGTTAAAAAACAAAATTCCAAATAGCGTAATGTAGACAAAGAAAGAGCAGCAATGAGGATCATATACATAACCTCAGTTTCCATTTTCCAATAGTAGACGCAGGTAGATACAAATGCATACAACATATACTAACAAGTACACCTAAAAACAAACAACTAAGAAGGATATCAGAAAACTAATCACAGGGGAAGAGAAAACAAATCAATTAAGGTCTATTAAAAAACAAACCCCCACCTTACTATAAGATGCTGCTGCTTCTGAGTGCTTCTGATCTGTCCTGGCAATATATATGTCCCAGAAGACAGACCACCACTCAAAGAGAAAACCACTAGGTGCATCTATAGCTGGAGCACACGGTCAAAAGTATAAGTCAAATTCAATAAATTAGAACAGCATTGCATTTGCATACACCAAATTTCTTTCCCATAAAATTGCTTATCTTACCAACAGGATCTGTCGAGACGTTTCCTTCAGCCTGAAATGCCCTGGCAGAAGCATGCAGCTGTCTCTTCATGAGATAATCGTAGATATACACATCTAACCTGTTCCCCAACCCCAGAACAAGAACAAAGAGTACCGATTAGAAATGGAGAGAAAAGTATAAGAATAACTAATCAAAGAGATAGCAAGTTAGCAACTTGCAAAAGGAGCACTTTCCCACTTTTGAAAGTGAGGGAACAGAGACAACAATCAACTTCTACGATTACTGGCAAAACATAAAAAGAAGAAGACATCAAATTCTATAAAGGAACACTTTAGTACTAAAATAAAGAAAAAAGGAATCCAAATAGGCTACAGGGGAAAAGGGTGTAAAAATTTACATACAAAGCATTCCAAAATGAAAATAACCAAAAGAAAAAACAAAGCTTGGAAATGATGTGCAGAAGCAAGTCAAAGTAGGGAACCAAGTGAACACTAAAGTGCGGATAATGCATAAACCTTGCAACACAAGCAGCTATGAACAGTTAACTGCAAACTTCACACGACAAACGGGTGCATGAAAACCCCACAAAAGCTTCAACAGCATCATCACATCAACACTGAAACCAAAACCCTAGAACAAAAACCTCATGTAACAAAAGCAGGCACGGCACCCTCCATAAAAGCAACTGAACAAAACACAGAAGAGAGAAACACAATACCAAGAGAGGAAAGAAGAAAAAAAATAGAAAGGGTGGGAAATTGTAGAGTCAAAAGCAAAACAATGCTGAAAATTCAAAGCATGAGAGTGTTTGTACATTTTATCAGCTTCCCAGTTGATGTGAGACATGATTTCAACTCTGGGGACTGAAAAAATTTGATCTTGGCGATGCCCACGATAGAAGGTGCGTGGAGTACGGCTATGGTGACTGTGTCTGAGAGAACGTGTTTTTTTTCCCGCTACGCAATGAGAGAGACAAACAAACAACGTTGTGTAGATTTTTTCCGAAACAAAATGGAACACACAATATTATTATAAAAAAAGGTCGCTTTTTCGCCTCCTTTTAAACATGATCCATAAAAAATTATTATTCTTTTTGTCTTATTTATAAAAATAAAAAGGTTATTTCCTGCGTGTGACTGTTTTTTTGTGTGTGTTTTTATTTGAAAATAAAATTATTAATAAGTGAACAATCTAAGGAGATTTGTTAAGGAATTAAAAAATATTATATGAAAAAGTAAAATTATAAAATATATATTAACATGATATAAATTTAGTTTTTTTATATGTAAAACAAATTTTATTTTACTTTTTTTTTTTTGGGTGAAAGCACCGTCTTCATTCTTGTTCTCCACGTAACACTGCCCGTGCTACGAAAATGCTTGGATTGGAATTCCGTCACAGTAGTGACCTGTGACGATACTAGTGCATGTCCCTTTAGCTGAATTTAAACAAAGAAAATGCTGCCATCAACATTTTTTTTCTCCGTTTTGAAGTCAATAAAGTCATTGTACTCATAATTGGACCATTGCAAATTACAATCAAGACCTCCCCAAGTTCGTAAAACTTAATCGATAAGTCACCATTCACTAATATTACCATTTTCCAATTTTTTTTTTTTTATTTTCACCTCGCGTAGGTAGAGGAAAAACTAGAAAATGTTGATAAATTGAAAAATAAACAAATAAATAAATGTTGTATTAAATGAAGCTGGCGCGCAAAAATAAATAAGAAACACAACTACTATTATATCGTTTATTTATTTTAAAAAACAATGTTGCAGCACGCCTTTTTCTATGATAAAAATTTAAAAACTCATAATCATTAAAAAAAAAAAAAATACTCTACTCCATTTAGATTATGTCTAATTTATTTTTTGTAAAAGTGGCCTTGTATTTATCCGTGCACGAATTCAACGCTTTATAACCTCCAGTTTTTTATTATTTTGACAGTCATTTACAGCCTTTTTAGTTGAGTCACTCCAAACGCATTTTGGAAAGAAGGAATTTGTTTTCCTTCCTGCGAACGATATATGTAGTGATACGGCGTAAAGAAAACGTTCGAGTTGGATAATGCCAAAATGCTGTGAGACCAATGTTATGACGCAAACATTTTTTTTTTTAAATAATTGATTTTTTTAGAACAAAAATCCATGAACAAAATGGTCGTCATCGATCAAAAACAAAGGAAGTTAATCCTCGTATTTATCATCTTTTTTGGGATATTTTTTAAATAGACTTCATTTAAATTGGTCCATATCTCATCCAACAGTAAATTAGAAGTGAATCAATACGTATTTTAGAAAAAATGAGTTCATATATCGTTACTCTATTTATATATCTATGGCAAATTATTAAACGCATTTTAGAAAGTAAGGTGTGATGCACATTGAGTGCATTGTGGTTTGCGACTTGGGATGATAGATATGTTGACCGAGTAGCTAGTTTACCCTCTATTAGATGAAAAATATGCAATCGGCTAAATCTCTAAAAAGAAATTTATCCGAAAATAACATCCCAAATATTACCAATATTCAGACGATTAACGCTAAGAAGGGTATTCTACTCCTTAAGAATGATTTCTCAAAGCGAACTACGAAGCGGCTTTGAGTAAGATCGGTCAACGAAGAATTGAAATAGAAACTTGAACTTCTATTAATCAACCATGAGTTCATACAAAGCCTTGGAGATGAATAATAAAACTAAAAAAATAACATAAAACTAAAGAGAAAACTAAAAAGTAGAAGATAAAAGCTGATAATTCAAAATGACATGCTGTGTGTTTGATTTGAGAGATCCTTTTCTTCTTTGTGCATGAGTCTTTTATAATATTCCTTGACTCTCACCCCTTCCTTATTTCATGCATATAGTGGTCCTCCATGCACCCACATTCTTAGTAGTGGTGATCGCTACTTTATGATGGCTTTAGTCTCCAACTACTCTTCTATCATCAACTATTGGACTCAATCATTTTTTTTAACCCAACATTCTATTTAGATGATTCAACACTTTTAAGTATATTATTACTTCTCAATTGATGAACATTTACCTTGGACTCAATCGCTTTTCTTGGCCCATTCCATCCTCTAACCAAGTCCAATTTCAGGTCATTTGTCAGCCTATAATTATCCTAATTTATGGTGCCAACATATGCCCCACATACATTACCTAGCATATGGCTAGATACTTAGCAAGGTAATGTATTTAAGCTTATTACCATTACTGTTCTTTCCATCACGGCTACCATACAAGTGATTCCCCTTCCAGCCAATGAATCTCAGGTAGATGATAATCAACCGATGTCTCATCTAAGGGAACCTGCAACAGCCAATGATGCCCAGCTAGGTCAAGTTTTGGAAGGAAACAAAGCTTCTTCTCCACAAAATTCTGCCGCCCCTACTACTCTTCGGCAGGCCTATGCTAACATTGCACTTTTCTTATTTGATGTTTTGCCACCCTTAATGACTTGATATTAATCTTTATAAGTAAAACTACATCTTGACCATAGGTTAGTCTAAAAGAAGTTAAACATGTAGCCTTGTTTCTTGAATATCTATAGGCCCAAAGAACCTCAGATAATGTCTTATACCATTTCCTTGGCTGATCCTTAATGGTTCTTTTGATCATATCAATTAGAACTTTGTTAGTTACCTCGACTTGACCATTAGTCTGTGCATAATATGGTGATAAATGGATTAATCAAATTCCATATTCTTGTACAAAAGATTTCACATTATCTCATGTGAACATGATGCCTTGGTTAGCCGTTATGGTTTCTGGAATGCCAAACCAATGTATCATTTGTCTTTCAATAAATCTTATCATATCAGCTTGTGATATATTTGTCGTCGACTAAGCCTCCAATAGTTGAGGATTCGGCTGTTGCTCAACAAATTGCAAACTACTTTGGTAATAACTCGGCTGCTGTACCATCAGTTGAGACACTGAAGGTCGTGAGCTCGGCAGCCGAGCAACAAATTGCAAACAATTCTATTGACTATTCGGCTGATTAACTAACCGAGCTTTCGGTTGCACAGTTTGCAATTGAGCAACTGGCTGTTGTACCATCAGTTGAAATGCCAGAGGTCGAGAGCTCAGCAGACGAGCAGCAAACTACAAACAATTTTGCTGACTATTCAGCTGATTAACTAACCGAGCTCTCGGCTGCACAGTTTGTCGTTGAGCAACTGGCTACCCTAATGGAATGATGTACACAGGTTGACTTATTGCTTGAGGTGGAGATAATCCCCATGGTTGCTCTACAACAAAATCATCCTATGCTTTGTGTGCATTTCTCCAAGGGAGAAGAGTTGAGTTTGCTTGAGTAGATACGTATTTTAGTACTTTTTCTTTTAAGCTTGAAATCAACTTGAACTGACAGATCAGCCAGACATTGGATTAACCCTTATCTCCAATCGACTGATGCCATTGGCTGATAATTGATCATCATTTTTCATAGTATTGACATTACGTATCATGACTTTATATCTAGAGGCTTACTATTAGTCATCTCCATATTAGTCTCTTTAGGATCCTTTTGAGTCTTGCCCAACTTCGTTAAGATTCCCAACAGTATAACATTTATGATGGCGCCACTATCTATCAACACTTAGCTAATTGGTTTGCCATCAATATAAGCATTTTTCTTCATCAACTACTTCCTCATCAGCTGAATCACAATCGACTAAGGCAACTAGCTGAAAACCTCTAGGTCCTGCTCTTTTTCTATTATGAATTGCTCAACTTGAGCTGCTTTCCACAATAGTTGAGCCAAATCACAATATTCAGAAGCAATCAACTTTTCTCTCAACTGAGGATTCATATTGTTCATAACAATACAAGCGCATTCATCCTTTGGTAATTATAAGCTGCATTTTCCTTTTATCCTTCCAAATCTTTCCAAAAACTCTATCACAGGCTCATTGACTTGTTGTTTGATGCCCAACAAATTTAGCATAGAGACCTCTGGCTGGAGCCTATAAAATCTGTTATGGAATAGCCTTTCCATATCGACCCAGCTTTACATAGAGTTTGGGAGCAATGATGAGTACCAAGTAAATGCCGCCCCGATAAAGGAAACAACTGTAATATTAAAAAGTTATTTTGACTAACCTCAGTACATTAAGCCACAAATCGGTTGATATGCTCCATAGTTGATTTACTATCTTCACCAGAGAATATTGTAAAGTATGGGGTTTTAAAACCTCTTGGGAATTGGACCTTATCCACCCAATTTAGATCTGGTTTCCTGTAAACTAGCCTCTCCAAGGGTCTTAATTGTATACCAAAATGCCTCCTCATAACCTCAACTATTATATTGGGATCAATTAGTTGAGGTACTACTCCCCTCGTCTCAACACATAGCTGAGGTTGAACTGGTATTGTCTACCGATTGTCCCTTAGTTCAATTCATTGAGGCATTCTGTTCTGAGGCTGTATATAGAGTGGAGGGTATATTGGCTGGAGGGTATATTGGCTGTTGAGGTGTACTTATTGATTGCAAATCATAATATGTTGGTAGTATATATGTCGGCTGAACGGACCCTATGGGCTGAGCCGAGTAACCACCAGTCAACTAAATATTATGCCCTTGATTGTAAATATTCCCTTGGTTATCTCCCTGAGGCCAATTAGCTTTGCTTACTGGATCAACAGTGGGCACGGGGCTAGTGTAGGTAGGTTATTTTCAATTACTATCAGAACTATTCCAATAACTTGTATTGTCAGAAGGTAGTTCCAAGTTCTCTAGCACATTGGGGGGTTTTCTGATTATTTGCACTTGGCCTAATTGAGGCCCTGAATGCCCCCCCAGCATAAGCCACTATTTCACTAGCAGTTTCATATCACGCCTTATTGCATGGCCTCAGCTGAATGGCCATAAGTTTGGGATATTTCCTTTTGCTGTTGATGGACAAGCTGCATTTTGTTTCGCACTATTGGCTTCACTATCTCAGGCAATTGTTTAGATACTTCCTACATTATATCATTTATGCTTGCTTTGATCTGTTACCGGATAAAAGATGCAGACATCACTAACGACTACCTCTTCTCATGTCCAGTTTGCGTGGAGCTAGTCAAGTTAGGAAAGGCTGCCGAAGTCCTCGGTGGCTAGGTGGTAGTAGCTATATCCAGTTGCTCTGAAATCACCAGTTGGAGTGTAGTCAAGGCTGCCGCATACATAGCTGATTGCCCCCCTGCTTTCTGCCTTGGGGTAGAACTTGGATCCCTCGGCGGCTGAGAGGTAGCAGCCGTATTCGGCTGCTCTGAAGTCACCCCTTGGGGTATAGTTAAGGCTGCCGTATGCATAACTGATTACCCCCCAGCTTTCTGCCTTAGGGTCGAAGTAGGATTTGTTGAACTCATGTTGATGATCTTCTTGGATTCCAAATTCATATGCCAAGTATGATCTAACCTCGGTATAGAAAATTTTCGCTAACCTGATCTTAGAGGTCCCACTGGGCGTGCCATTTTATGTTGGATGAAAAATATTCAATTGGCTAAATCTCCAAGAAGAAATTTTTCCGAAAAGCAACATCCCAAAGATTACTAATATTCAGACGATTAACGTTAAGGAGAGTACTCTGCTCCTTAGCAAATGGACTCCTTAAACGACTCACGGGAGCAAGCCTTTGAGCAAGATTGGTCAACGAAGAATTGCAATAGAAACTTGAACTTCTATTAATCAACCATGAGTTCATACAAAGCCTTGGAGATGGATAATGAAACTAAAAAAATAACATAAAGCTAAAGAGAAAACTAAAAAGTAGAAGATAAAAGTGATAGTTTAAAATGACATGATGTGTGTTTGATCTGAGAGATTATTTTCTTCTTTGTGCATGAGCCTTTTATAATGTTCCTTGACTCTCACCACTTCCTTATTTCATGCATGTAGTGGTACCCATGCACCCACATTCTTAGTAGTGGTAATCGCTGCTTTATCATGACTTCAGTCTCCAACTATTCTTCTATCATCAACTATTGGGCTCAATCATTTTTCTTAACCTAACATTCCATTCAGCTGATGCAACACTTTTAAGTCTATCATTATTTCTCAGTTATGAATATTTGCCTTGGACCCAATTGCTTTTCTTGGCCCATTCCAGTCTCTAACCAAGCCTAATTTCGGGTCATTTGTTAGCCTATAATTATCCTAATTTATGGTGCCAACACTCTCGAATAAAATTTTATTCCTTTCCATCCCCTTTCCGTTCCTCTTAGCTGCTTCACCCTTCTTTGTGCATGATGTGTGTTTGATCTAAGAGATTATTTTCTTCTTTGTTCATGAGCCTTTTATAATCTTTCTTGACTCTCACCACTTCCTTATTTCATGCATGTAGTGGTACCCATGCACCCACATTCTTAGTAGTGGTAATCGCTGCTTTATCATGACTTCAGTCTCCAACTACTCTTCTATCATCAACTATTAGGCTCAATCATTTTTCTTAACCTAACATTCCATTCAGCTGATGCAACACTTTTAAGTCTATCATTATTTCTCAGTTATGAATATTTGCCTTGGACCCAATTGCTTTTCTTGGCCCATTGCAATCTCTAACCAAGCCCAATTTCGGGTCATTTGTCAGCCTATAATTATCCTAATTTATGGTGCCAACACTCTCGAATAAAATTTTATTCCTTTCCATCCCCTTTCCGTTCCTCTTAGCTGCTTCACCCTTCACCCTTTGCGATGGTGATGGAGCACCGCGACCACCACCGCTCCCCCTGCTTCACGCCCGCTTTATGTCCTTAAACACAGTCACCCTCCTCCTTCCCACTACGGCCAATTTCTTCTTCGACTCTTCACTTTCTCTGCCAAGCTTATGGGTTTTTGAAAATGGAGCTTAATTTGGTTGATGGCTCATCAAAAGATTGAATTTTATTATTTTTTTGGGGGATTGAGATTAAGTTTTTCCTTTTATTTTTTATTATTTTTTTTCTTCTGGATTTTGCTAATTAGTCTTTGTTTTAATGCAAAGTTGTGATCTTTTTGGTAGATCCATTAAAATTGATGTCAACCTTGTTCTGGATTTATGATAATTTTGATGAGGGGATTGAAGGTGATGGTGACGGTGGCGGTGGCGGTGGTGGTTTTTTTGGCCTTTTATGATTCTAATGTTCAAACTTAAAATTTGTAAAAATCAAAGATAAGCAAGCATATATGCAAAAACTTTGAACCCAGCATCTTGTTTACCTTTTTTGTTATATGTGATTCTCATCCTATTCTGAAAGATTGAAGTTTGACCACTTGCTTCAATGCTTCATTCATCCTCTTCTCTGTCTATCACATAACTTGTAGTGCTTGTTTTGTGGGTTTCTTGATGTGTTGTTGCTGGTTTGAGGTAGCTTCTGGGTTTTCTTGTTTGCCTTCTCTGGTTCATGAGTTTAATATATTAGCCCACGCCCTATTAACGCACATCCATTGCGCCTCCCGCTTTCCCTTTATAAAAAAAAAAAAAAACTCTTATCTACAAAACATGCTGCACAGGTTCCCTTTCACAATGCCAAATATCCAATCAGTGTGCACCACATCCGTTGACTATTGTCGACCTTACACCTATCATGCACTCAAGGTGTGATATACCTTGAGGGCATTGTGGCCGGGATAGGTATGTCTCCATATATTTGTATTTTCCACATATTATAATAGTTCATAGTGTTCTTACCCAAAAACAGAAAAAAAAATAATAATAATAATTTGCTCATAGCCTCTATCATAAGTACAATTTAGTATGTCAGTTTTGAGTAAATTTTTACTTTTCTATGAGTGACAAAATGCAAACATGTAACTTTAGGATTAATATTAATTAATCATTTTCGTACTATTTAACAAAAGTCTAAATCTAACATTCTGTTTCATGCATTATTTCATTAACAACTATTAGTTAAAGCACATTTACATGATTGAAAGATTTTACCCACACTAGCAATGGACAAAACAGTATTTTCCCCCCTCTTTTTGTGTTACTAATATTACCAAAATAGTAGATAAATTTAGCGTCTAAATCAAGTGTAGACTTTCAACAAATTTTAAGCTTTTATGACGAAAATATTTCTGATTTCAAGTTCAAATATGCATATTGCAATTATCAAATAAAGAAAAACACAACCCAAAAGCCATAGGCTTGAAGATCTATATAACCATTTGTCATCGTTTCTGATAAGGAAGAGTTTATAAAGAATGAAGGATGTTATTTGAACATTCAAAAAAAAGATGTCTCAATAGACATCCTATCAAATTAATGGTGAAAAACATACAATTTTTTATTTTAGAAGTTTTATTTCATCATTTTTTATGTATCCAATGGATGGTCCATCAAGATGACAATGAATTTGATGTACAAAAAACATTTCTCATAAAGAATTTAGCAATTAAAAATTATGATATAAATACTGTTTGCCATAAAAATAACAACCCACGAGGGTAAACATGCTTAACTTACAATGAATACCAGGGTGAATATTTATTTGTTTGCCATCACCCCAAAATTATGTCCATCTTCTGGACTCTAACAAACAATGGGGAAAAAGAACACCAGAAAAAGGAATCTTACAGATAAGCTAAGGGGCATTGTTTATTGAAATTCTCCCTAATTTAAATTGTTATAAGCTCATCCAAAATTCTTGATTTTCTAACATGTTGCTTGACTAATGAATTCGAAAATAAAGATTTTTTTTTTTAAAAAAAAGAAACTCTCCTTAACTGAAAAATACAAATGTCCTACAAAAAAGGACGAAAGTAATTTGTACAGAATGCAATGCATATAGAAGACAGGCCATGATCTTCATTCCTTGAAGTCATCTTTGTCATCAAGGGGGATTGGCCTATTCCTCCAAAAGACAGCAAGAGCACTCCCCCCAAGCTGCATGACAACATTGAAAAGTAGTCATTGGTAGATTCGTATATCTTTTTTACAAGAAATGAACAATAGAAAACAGTCTAAGATCAGAAAAAATATTCCATCTTACTGCCATGCAGACTACACTAACAGCCGAAGGAACAGCTACAAGCGGGTTAGAAAAGTGTTTCTGAGCAAGCAAAAATCCAAGTGCAGAGCTCTGCAGATTAAAAATAAAAGGGGAATGATTCTATTTTTGTAAGCTAAGATGTCAACTCCAGATGGCGTGATATATAGTTAACAAAAGCAACATAAAGCACACACCGAAAAGAGGAACAGTTCATAGATTTTAAAGATGTGAAAATGTGATCAACCTAGATAAACATTTCAAAAGAAGATGACAATGATTTACTGAGGAATTAGGAAAGGATTTACCTGCATCCCACACTCTATGGATATTGTGCGGGATGTGGATTCACCGAATGATATTTTCGAAACCCAATAACCAATGGCAAATGCTGCAGCATGTAGGAGAACAACTGGCAGTATTAGTTGTGCTCCTTGAGTTTTCAGGACTTCCGAAACTTGTCCAATCTGAAAAGTAACAAGAAGTCAAATTTCCATGCAAAGCAGGAATGACACATGATAATTTACGGTGAAGGAAAATGCTAGCTATCAGAGATTAGGGCTAGGGAACTTCATCTTATAAAACTTAATTAACTTACTGGGCTAGCACAAAGGAGCGTGGTCAAAATAACTCCTATCAAAGGTGTAACCGTGATTATCTTTGCAGTGAACTTGGGGAAATATTCATTTGCCAAAACTGCCAGATAAAGCAAAAACATTGTCAATTCATCCTAGTCTTTTAAGCACCCAATCTTACATCAAGTGAAGACAGGTTAGTATATATTCAAGCGCCTATACAACCAAAACTAAAACATACAACTTGAAAGATTCATCTCTTACCTCCCACGATTGTTGGGACTAGAACAACCTGAAAGGTGCTAAGGGCCAGGCCCTGAATAAGAGAAAGGATAACAGTTTCATTCCACAATTGAAAATTACAGATATAAGAGGGAATTTATGGGACCAAAATGATGGGAAAACCTCAGTATAGACAGCAGAACACTGAGTGTGACATAAAGAAAGACAAGGTATCCTGTCCACAATCCAACATCTATATTTACATTGAAAAGTTTTTGAAACATCAATTTTATGAAAAAATAAGCATGGCACAACTTACAGCAGCATCAACTGGAACAAGCTGACCTGCAAGAAGCTTAGTAAGGAGTGGCGTCATAACAATTGCTCCAATAGTTGAACACCTGTAGCACAGTAAATAACATTTCAATCTCTCTGAAACCTAAAAATAATAACCCAAAACCAAAATTCTCTTAATCAACAGCATTAATGTACACCAGAATCCAGATAAATTCATTGCTGCAATTAAATACGACAATGATAAAGCTAAAATAAGTTCTTCTAGGTATAACAAAACACAATTGCAAGTTGCAACGCTGTCACACGTTTAGTGATTGCATATTGTTCTCATATCATTCAGCTCTACAAGTTAGAGATGATATTTACATTGCATTGTATTGCATTCAGAGATGTCACTGTGTAGGTTCTTCATTTTCCATTAGAGGCAGGTGGTACCAGAGAATTAAGTCTTGAGCTAAAGTTACTTCACAATCAAATTGCTTCGGTCAGCTCAATAACATATTGAACTTTTGGGTACATGGTTACGGAAAATCGATAGGAACCCCACATTTAGTAAAGTATACGTGAAGGAACCATGGTGAACCTGGCCCAATAGGAAATTTGGAGGGAGCATAAGTTACTTATGCTGAGTTGGCAGGAGTGAGAGAGTGAAGAGGATTTGGTGGGATTTGGGCGTGATGAGTGTGAGAAGTAGGAAAGAATTCAGTTGGGACCCTTGGAGAAAATTGAGGCTCTCGAAAGCTCAATACCAGTTATCATTTTCTTTTGCTGTTTTTTCCTTCTTGTATTCCCTTGAAGCAGCTACTGATATTGCCTTCATATCAGTTCTGCCACCACTAATAGAAGTCTGTTTTATCCACATCTTTACCAGTTTCTATCATATATCATGTTCACTTTTCAAATTGATGCCAAACAATTTCAAAATGTATTCTATCCTTGAACTGCCAAAATTAAACAATGTCATGAAGTTCTAATTAGTGCCAAATATTAACCTAAATTGTTCCATTTCTCCTCTAAAGTGAGTAGGAAGGATCACACATTTTGATTTTTGAGTAAGTTCTACGAGGACTAGAAACTCAGTTTTTAGTGCATTGGCAATGAAGGATAGGATAATTAGTAGTCATAACTTCAATATGCCCTACTAACTCTAGATCACTTGGATTGTATGATATCAGTCCTTGGCGAAATGAAAAAGAAATTTTTCTACCCAAGTGACCAAATTTACAGCTTGCAAGAGAGACAAGAGCCATAATAAGAGGCGAAGACAATGGGTTCTACAAATGCAAAGTAGCATCAATAAACAGACTAATAAAAAGATCAGCATTGCCACCGATATTTTTTATAAGCAACAGTAACTATGAGCAAAAATATAACACTTCATCTGTGACCACCCAGGGAAAAAAGTAACACATAACATAAAAAGAAAAACAGAGAAGGGAATGCATACACTTGTTAAACATACGTTGTCATTAGAACAGAAAGTGCAACATTTCCCTTGGATATGTATGTTGCAACATTTGACGCCTGACCTCCAGGACAACATGAGACCAGAATAAGACCAGTTGCAAGAGGAGCCGAAAGTTTTAGAGTCTGACAATCAGAGATTGATGTTAGAAGCTTATGCATGATACAAGTTCTTATGATGCATAACACACCAGATAGTATAAGATAAATTACCAATCTTACAAACATTGGAATCTGATTACAGAAGCACATATTTTTTATAGAGAACAATGACCAACAAATAGAATTGACAAAATATTAGTAGCCATTGATCTACTTACAAGGTTATTGTCTCATAGGAAATGGAAAATCCCTCAGCTTATTATCAATGACAGAAGGATCAGAGGATCAAAATATTAACAATGGCCAACATCATCATGTTCATTTTCAAAGAAAGATATCTTCAATTTCTTCTATTAAATGATCCCTATTCAAAATATAATATAAATTTAGAATTAAGTATAGAGAAACTACGGTGCAAAATACTCAAATAATCTTTACAATTGAAATCATTTCTTTGACACCAATCTCAGCAGATATCATACAAAATAAAAGGAAATAACACATTTCAAAATCTAATTTAAATGTAGCAAAGAGATATCAAAGCATGAAAGTGCCCAAACAATAAAAAATACCAGTGCAAGGACAAAGCCTAGCATGGGTTTAATCAAATATTGTGCAAGAAACCCTACACCCACCTGCAAGGAAAAAAGTAAATAATCTTAAATGGAGAAACAAATAGATAAATTGTCCTTTTTAAATTAGTGATTTGTCCCTTACAGTCCACGGATTTCGCAGACATCTTCTGAAATCCTCAAATGTCAATGTCAAGCCCATGGACAGCATAAGGAAACCCAAACCAAGAGTAAAAAGGTCTGTCTCCAACCAGGTTACCTGGAACAAAGCCACAACACCACAGCAGTTAATCAAGATATTTCCACTCAACCATGTAAGAAGCTGAAAAAGACACAGTTTAATTTACAGCAGCTGGCTTGTAAATGCCGACAACAGCCCCCAAGATGACCTGCCCATGTAAATCAGCCAACTTTCAAACTACTGACCAAGTAACAAATTAGAAAATTTTGAGGTACTATATGGAAGAAGAAAAGTGTTGGACTTACCCACACAGGAAAAAGAGTGGTTAAAGTTTCAATCACTTTCTCATACTGGCTCAACCCCCCAGCACTTTCAGGAACATCTCCAGAAATGTTTGTTGTAGCCTTGCTCAACATTTGAGAGTTCCTAAACATAGCAATAAACAAGTCATTCCATTTAAATGAAAAAAAATGTGAAAATACACATTCAAGCGATGGGAAACAGACCAAAAGATCTACCCACCAGTACCAGAGTAAAAACAGGACAATCTAAAGTTATGGAAGCACTGCCTTCATATAAATAATCCATAAATAGCTAGCACAAAGGGATGAATGTCGAGCTTGCTTAACCCAAAGCATAGTAAATAGAAAGGCCCTCAGCTTATTGTCCATGGCACAGGAATTAAGGGTTTCAATTCTAAATCAATCAACAGGGTCCATATTTTCATTTTAACTACAAGAAGTCTAGTATACCGTTAATCGCTTAGATTACAGTCACCGCTAGAGAACTGGATACAAACCATTGGTTATAATGTATTTGTTTCGCAGTCAGTTGCAATCACTGCTCGCCACAATGTTTATCTTTTTTTTTCCTCTTTTTCTCATCCCTTGTTCCTAATTTAATATAGAATCAGGAACTTCTCACCCGAGGCACAAACTCTATTTACACACAAATCCAATCAACATATGTGCAAGAACAGACAGGCCTTCATACAGGAGCTTAGCAGTTCACCATCTTCCCTTAACTTAAGAACGCTAAAGTGCCCCAAACTTCTATCCATTCTAATATGATAAACACAAAGGCCCCGGCTATTATCCTCAGATAATAGCTGTAAAGTTTAACCAACCAATTTATGTTTGAAATAACTCAAGCAGGTTCTTGATTCCAACACACTGGGGGATCTACATATCCGGCTTCTCAGAACAGGACTGCATCATAGCCTGTAATTAATGGGACAGTATCAATTCCACGACCTATATCTGATTCTCGCAGAAGTAAAATAGCGTTTCCCACTAGTCCTATTGCTTATATACCATGTTTCAATACCTTTGACCTATCAAAATCAGAGCGTATCAGTTTCAAAAGATTACCTTTTTGATGCTTGATGGATTAAGGGAGTCACTGGAACCCGCAACTCCCTCCGGATTGCACAGCTTCTTCCATTCTCATGCAGATAAAACTCACCTTTTACATCTGACAGACCCAAAAAATTAAAAATCAAAACTTTATAAGAAAATCGTTCAGCTAAAGAAAGTAACGACCGACCCAATTTTCCAGAAACAAAGAAATATCGAAAAAAAGAAAGAAAAATCAGAGATCAAACAGTACCCAGATGGGAATTACGGAGCTTATTCCAAGTAGGAGTACAAGAGGTTGACTTAAGCAGAGCATCACATGCCACTAGCCTATTGTCTCTGAGAATGATTCTAGACATGGAAGAAGCCATGAGGTTTTATTTGAGAAAAGGGTTTAGAGGTTATAGCATGTAATGTAATCTGTGGCGGGTACAATCAAAAATTAAATGCCAGAAAGTGAAGTTAGGCCCTTCCCTTCGAACTTGGAAGTTCAGTCCCGGAATGAGCTTATGAGAGTGACAGGGTAGCGGTGGTGTTGTGGATACAGAAGGGTGGCGTGGAAAACAATGCACCACAAACGCACCCTTCTCGGTTCTCATCCATATCTATTATCTTTCCATATTAAGTCAATTTTGCATGTCTCACTCCCTGTCTCCTCATAACTTCAGGAACCCGTGTCTTGTCTCTGCCTAATGATATGGCTGAAATTCTTGTCAAAACTCGAAAGATCTAATAGCATGTTTGGATACACCTTTTTTTGGGTTAAAGTTGATTTTAACCCTTAAAATTGATTTTATTAATGTGTATTTGATTTTAATTTTATAGAATTGATTTTAGATATAATTAATTTTTTAAAAATTAATTTTGAGGTAAAGTGATTTATGTTTGATAATTTCTTTAAAAATAATTATAATAAAAAATAAAAAATTTTCACTTATTCCTGAATCAATTCTAAAGGTAATAATTGATTTGGGGAGTGAAAAACTAAGTATCATATTTATTGGCCAAAATTGATTTTGGCATGCCACAATTGATTCCAAAGCTATCCAATGTGAATCCAAACACAGCATTAATTTTTTATGTTATTTGATTTTTAGAAATTTAAATCAATTCTTACATCTAGAATTAATTTTAGGAGAAGTATAATTTTTTTACTTTATATCAAAATCACTTTTAGACAAATTATCAAATATAAATCACTTTATCTCAAAATCAATTCTATCTAAAGGTGCTTTTATTTTAACTTTAAAAAAAAATAATTTTGAAGTTTAAATTTTATATATAATTAAAAAAAAACTTAAAATTGATTTTTTCATAAATTATTCTTTTCAGCTTCTACAAAAAGTTAAAAATATATTTTTTTGAGAATATGATTTTTTTAAAATTATCCAAATATATGAAAACTAATTTTTTTATGAAAAAAGTGAATTTTTAATCGAAAAAATCCCAAACAAACACACCCTAAATCAATTTCAACAAAATTAATTCTATCTAGAATCAATTTTCCAAAAGCAGAACCAAATACACTAGTAGATCATAAATTTTTCTCAGAATCTTTTGACAAAATTGATGAGATTTGTTAGATAAAATAAAGGTTAAATTAATATATGAATCCATTAACCCTTTAAGAAAATTCAAATACGTCCTTATACTTTGAAAGTTTGTAATTAAGTCCCTAAATTTACAAAATATTTGTAATTGAGTCCTTAGAACCAGAAATAGAAATCTATAATAAATTTGTTAATAAAAATAAACTATTCTAAGATGTAATCCTATATGTTATATACATGTTGAGTTGGTATCTAAGAATATTTTGTTTTTATTGACAAATTTTTAATGAACATTTGTGTCCAATAACCCAATTACAAATGTTTTGTAAATTCGGGGATTCAATTGCAATTTTTCAAAGTATAGGGATCTATTTGAATTTTTTCAAAAAGTTTAGAAACTAACAGATTAATTTAACCTAAAATGAAGTAATAAGACCCATTCATTTATTTAAAAAATAATAATATGGCATACATGATTTAAATTAGATCAAGCAATTGTAATACAAAGTGTTGGACCACTTGAATTCCATGTGTTGATTATTTGGTTTTTAAATTAGAGATTAATTTTAATACGCTGTCAATATAAAAAAGTTTTATATTATTATCCAATCGCATACTTCTATTTATAAGACTTTTAAGATGATGAGTGATTGACTCAAATACTTTTACTGATATGATAATAACTAATTGAATGTCTATGTAAAACATTTTTACCTTGACCATGTATCGTAATTAAATTCTTTAAATTAATAGCATGTTAAGAATTTTAAATAATTGTTTATTTTTTAAAAGTTATTTTTAGACATTGTAAACGTTCTGATGTCTTGGAAAAGTTAGCGACTAATTGATGCTGAATTTGTGTCATCAAGGAGATTTGCGGATCCATTGTCTTTTGTTGAACTTGTAGATTAGCATTAACCAGGAAGATGAAACAGGAAAACACCACAGTAAATTGTATTAACTAATTATCAAAATAAAATGAATTAATCGCTTATTTGCATATCTCATTAATCAAAACCAAATACTAATTTTCAAGCCTATTATGTAATTAATTATGAAAAATTATACTAACTTTTGGAAATTTTTGGGATAGGTTTTATCTCAAAACAAAAAGATTTGGCCTTCATATTAGTTTTGATATTTGGATTGTTAGACTTAGTTGTTGGGCTTTAGCATAGATTGGATTAGTTGACCAATTAAGCCTAGCTTGCTTGTGTTCTCCATGCACATGTTATAAACCATTTTCTTTGCAATTGAGGGTTGTGGCATAGCCACAGTGGAGTTAACCTCTCATTAACTGCACCTGGGTGCGAATCTCATAGAACTACCCCCATCCCCATCCTCCCAAATCCACTCTCTATGAACCCCAAAAAATATTGATAAAAAAAATCTTCCTTTCAACTTATCAAAACCTTTTATTAATTTTGTGCATGATCAAAATTGATCTCATACGTTTTTTTTTTTTTTTTGTTTATGGGAAAATTAATCTCATTATTATACGTTAAATTATTTATAATATGATTTGAACATTAATGCTATGTAGACCTAGACGCGTGCAATTGTCAGTCTAACCCCATGAAGCAGTCATCTTGTGCGGAAGTATCAGATCAGCGTCTCAATCATACACAAACCTTTGGATTACTTTTTTTTATATTTATTATTTTGATCACAACCTCCGTGGCAGGAAAACTCATCAAGAACTTATTAGTAGCAAATGAATGTTGGTGGATCCAACTGCATCAACACCAAAGTTTTGCTACTATTTCTCTTGATTACAAAATGTTTGAAAAAGCAAATCAATTAAATAAACAAATGCTCCCATCTCATTCTTGCTTTGCATAGTTGTTACTTGTTATGTTCACGCTTCATACATGTCTGCTCCATGCTTTGAAAAATGACATGCATAAGGGAGAAGGCTGAAAAAGAAACCTTAGTCAGTTTAGAGAAATTCTTTCTGGCATAGTTTTGGGATGCATTTGAGAACAGCCACAGACTACACATGAAGCATTGCAATATTACAAAGAAGTACTTTACTTCCTGCCAAGACAGGTCACCTCTCAGGATGCAATGCATAGCCGAAAAATGAGACTCACATGCACAAAAGTAGGAGCTTTGATTTGAAATCATATTAATTGAAAGCTTAGCCAACCTATCATGATGAAGCAGCTAGCACCATGTCAGCTATATATGTTGGCTGCGGGAGCATGAGTTGTGCGGAAGAACAAAGTGCTACTTATATCAATCAGGACACAGTTTGGATGGATTAGGGTCATTAGGCCATAATTCATGAACAGTATATACCTAGTTTTCATCTCGAGTAATGCCAATCTATGGTCATATCAAATAATTTAGAATGTCAGCATGTGTTCTACTACCATTTGGACGAATGAAGGGGAGTCATCTCACTAGCTAAATGTGTCAATTTCCGTATGGAAATTAAAACAGCCACTTGTTTTCACAAATTCAGGAAGTACTTGCGTAGGTAACTTACCTTTGTCATGCCTTTTCTAGGAGGGACACATAGAAGAAACAGAGAAATGAAATGGTGACCGGTGGTGGTGGACCTCTTTCGTTGAGTGATAGTATATATCAAGTTGACAGAAGATGAAAACTGACAAATACACGAAAATGATGCATGAATGGTACATGTTTACATATTGGCATTTGGCAGCCTCCCAATCCATTGACTCGTCTATGATACCAAAGACTAAAAAGCTAAACGCATAAAAGGAGAATATTGCTAAGATTCTAGGACATTTCACTTGAAATATTTCATAAATTGCATGTGTTATTTTTATCCAATGTACCCCAATTTGTCAAAAATTGCTGTCGTAATACTGGTATAGTTGCTAGGAAATGGGAATTTGATAAAAATTAAAAAAAAAAAAAACAAAATAAAATAAATGTGTTTGATAATATTTCTGGCTGCAAGTTGGTTTAGAAGCAAATGTCCCACTTTACATAGCTAGAGGTCCAATTTGAGATTGGTTCTAGCAGCTTATTTCTAGCTCACAGAGCTTTCACTCTAGCCCAGCCAAACTTTAACCGAGAATACTGACAGTGCAATGAATGGAGCACAAACGAAGATGAAAGTCTACTCTGATTGGAACTAAGTCCTTGACAGTATTTTGTTTGTCTGCGGTGGCAAGGGAGCGTTCCCATGATGGCGAGGGGGTGATTAGGGGACCATAAATATGCTTTGGATGTCTTCATATTTCCATTGACATGTGCACGATGGGTCAATGGACCCTGAGGCTGATAAGATAGTAGTTTTTCTGTAGACCATCAAAGAAGGCCAGTATAAGCTTTTCAAAAGCAAAAGGAAAGTTAATTGGTTTTACAAGGAGTCCTTTTTATAACTTTACGTTGTTATTACATATAAAATGAATATATGTTCCCTCTTCTTCTTCTTTTATTTATTTATTTATTTATTTTTAATGCTTTGACTTTCATCAGTACTCACATATAATTATTCTAGATGCTACCTTCCATGAAAATCTGAAGGAATTGAAATCAGAATTAAATTCATGTAGTCAGTAGCTACTTGACAGAAGCTTAATGACGGCTTCTTTTGCAAGTAGCAGTGGGACAAAGCATCTGCAGTCTTCAATTCAATGTTCATGCAATTTTTACTAATTAAGACTACAACACGGTACGGAGAAACTTCCAGCACAACATATTGAAGTTGCAGTTGGCAATAGGTAACTCTAAATAAATAATACAGTGTCAGACACATATCTTTCTGCGCTCTATTTCTCAATCCCCAACTGAATAATAATAACCACCACTAATGTGGCCGAGGATTTTGCTTTTATTCCAGAGAGTCTGTAATTTGAAACACTACCAGAATGAAAAATTAAATCCGGTACATATTGAATGCTAACTGTTGAGGTAAACAGACATGGTGAATAAAAAACATCAGATATTGTTAATAATGTAAAAGCTGTTAATGAAGTTAGAAAGATACATGTAACCGCAAGTTAGTTCGAACAAATATGTGGCCATAAAATGCCCATTTGTTTCAGCTCATGCGTATTCTTTTGTGTATATTATTATTGAACAGGTGCGTCTAGCTTACCTAATTTAATTAAGGATTTGACTTTAGAAAGCGAAAAACTCACTTTAAAATAAAAGTATGGAGAGGTACATATTGAAGCTGTCCAATTAAAATTATTAAAGCCTCTCAACCACTTAAATTTATCGAGTCTATCCTTTAAATAGGTGCTTTTTCACGGGCTCTGATTCATCGCTTAACTTAAACTTTATTTATTATTACTTGAGTCAATTGTATAGTTATAATTCAATTATTTTGTGGTGAAAAAAATATGATTTAAGTACTAAAATACGAGGATAGGATATTTTTGGATGCCCACGTGACGCAAGCCGCTTGTGAATCGTGATATTTACTATTAATATAACTTGCATTTTCATTTCCTTGTTCAACATTAGGAAGGAACACCGCCCCTGAATTTTGATACCTTATCTAAAGGAGTATATTCGTCCCTACAGAAGGGGATCAAAGACTTTAGGGGTGGTCACATCCTTGCAATAAGTGCTTTGCTTCATCAAAGCAAATAAATTCTAAAATGATTATTAGAAGCAAAAGCATAGAGCTTCAGCAGATAGAAATGCCAGATCAATACATGCAATGCAAGCATATCCTAAGGAGAAAATATGTTTTGTGATTGAAGCTACTCCCATAACCAGGCTAGGAGAGGGAAAAAAAAAACGATGGCAATTAACACTTTTCACTTGAACAGAAAACAACCAGCACAACTCTGATAAGAAACATTGGGATAACAAAGGGTTACTCCAAACTGGACTTCGACCTCAAAATATAGGCCCTTTTCAGCAAGCTCCAAGCTATTGACCTAAATAATTCTATCTACAACACGCGCAACTAAATATTTGTTCCCTTTTACTTAAGTTATAAATCAGTTCAAACTGGCTAATGGTTGACAGATATTAGTTTTTTTTTTCAACAAAGTTTCGTTGATTAAATATCAAAGACAAAATCTGTTTACAACAGAGAAATTACATGACCTAATAAATCATAAACTAAGCCTACGATTATAATTGAAAATTATACAATTTTAAATAACACATCAAAATATATAAACAATTTTACATCATGCCACATGTATACATGATAGTAAAGGTAAGCTGATCATATTTCTAATCAAGTTCTGAAGGAACTTTTAAAATCACATTAATTAAATCAAGTTGTGTAGTTGGACATAACACAAGGCCTGATCATTAATTAGAACTAAGAAACTAAGGTGGATTTTATCTTGGTCCGGAGAAGTTTGGACCATGTGATGGTCGCTATTTTAAAATTAGAAAATTAAACCCATGGGCCTAGTTACCGAGATTATTAGAGATAATTAGAGTCGGTTGTGGATGTTGAATTAAAATGCTCTTACATGTTAACACTCATTTTCATCCATTTCTTACAATATATTCTTTTTGACGTATATTTCATACGTTATATCTAACTTAACGAAAGAATACGAAATATAGGCTTATGTACAAGAATTATCACTACACATTCCTTTCACCAACTTTTACTACCTCTATTAACGAAATTTTGCCTAGCCATACATCAATGTGCCAACAAGTTCAAAATAGAGGCAACACTTGATCATTGCATATGGCCAATTTTAAATTATGTCCCTCGCACCAAATTTAATAATGTGTCCTTATGTTAATTTAACTATGGCTAAACATAGATATAACATTATCTTCCTCTTATGATTTTTTATTTTTTTTGAAAAATCACAATGAACTTTTTTCTACATTTGTATTTTTTTATTAGTTATTTTTGTGGTAATATTTCTTTTTTTTTTTTTCAGGCTGTGGTAACATTTCATCAATTTGTAATCATGCAAGATAAGATCGTGCTACTTTAACTTAGCATATCTAATTCCTAAAAGCAACACAGATTATACCTATGGAATTAATTTTCTAATTTTAAAAAAGTGATCATCACATGATCCAAACTTCCATGACTAGCGTAAAATCCGCCAAAAACTAAAGCACTGAATACGACAATATCTTTGTTTATTGAACACGGAGATATGGTTTCTGGGCATACTTTATGATACATATCAGCACACTAACAACTAACTCCGTGATACATATCAGTTCACCAAAACCTTAAATATTATGATAGATATAGACGGATCCATTGTTACACTTAAGTATTATTTCTTCCCTTCAAAGCGACAATTCTAGGCCCAGCTACTATCAGCAACAAAAAAGTAATGCACATTCTCAGGACCTGGTGTCCTACATATATGAAATACATATGAAGACTTAAACCCTAATGCTGGCCACTACACTATCATGAAGACATTGACAATGTATAATATTCTTTGTTTCTCTTCTTTTTATTCCCTTCTTCTTCTCCATTTTCAGTTCTCCTGTGTGCAATTCTTGTCTTAAAGGTAGGGCTAAACTCCTCAGATTCCGGCAAACTCAATGTCGTTGGAATAGTGCTGAACGTTAGAGCAAGAAATTCTTACTTTTGACAAAACTATAATTTTGTAGCAAAATTAAGTTTAAATGAAGAATGAAGTAAAAAAACCAAACATTACAAACTAAAAGTAAAATTAAGTTTAAATTATCAAATAGTCCGTTTAATTCATCCCAACTTATCCAAATACGCTATTGAATGTTGATGGTGAAAGATGGTATATATGCATCTCCACCGTTACCCATGAAATGGGACGACACTCTCAATTCGGGTTAACATGGCCTACAGTAGACAAAAGTTTCCATAAATACCGTGTTGATTCTTCTCATTTTTTCCAGTGACCTATAGGAGTTGTGTCTGAGTGGGGGACCATTTCTTGTGGAAATTATTTATTTTCTCTCTATTAAGGGCGGTGTGCTCTAGAATATTTCCGCATGATATTGTTTGTCATGTGCAAAATTAGCATGTATGAAAAACAACAATAATAATAATACCATGGTGGGGACAAAGACTCAAGGAGAGGCAAAGACTCGAGGAGAGGAAAGGTGTATAATTTGTGGCATACGTCTATTGGGTGGAAACATAAGATGAAGATCCAATGTGCCGGTTGATGACTTGGAGTAGGTCCAGTCATACTCCATTTGCCGGCATCGATTAATGTATCTACTGCCAATTGCCCTCTAGTGATCAATTCTTATTCTTGGGCAGCATAGTTTATTAGTTGCTTCTTTCTAAAAAGGAATGGTGAAGACTAGTGATACGGCTTATAAACCCCACCTTTGATTATATATTAAGTGAAGATAAGAAAAAAAAAAAGTTTTGATAACACCTAATGTATGAAATTATTGTCATCCTGATTATTATTCTTTTGGAGCCACTTAACTTGAAGTGCATCTGACTTTTTCTCATAATAACAATATATATATATATATATATATATATAAAAGCAAATAGGAAAAAAAAAGACGTAGAAGGAGAAGAAGAAGAAGAAGAAATTGAAAAGGCGAGGGGAAAAACTATAGAGGCATAAAAGAAAATTTGAATGCTGAAATATTTTAGAATAAAGTTAGTTGAATTATATACTTAAAATGAGAATGAGGAGACTCCCGTATCCAAAATTCAAGTATATAGACCATTGCATACATACATATACAGTCGTTCCAGTTAAAAAGAGTGGAAAAGTTTTAATTGATCTTCAGACTCATTTTATCTATAACATACGATCGCTTAACTAAAAGGCGATTTGGATTTTTTTTTTCTTATTATTGTCATTTTCATTGAAGAAGTTTGACTATCACATATATACTATTTTAATACTCTAACCATGTGTGTGTGCGCGATTTGTGTTTTTTCAAACCGAAGGCAGTTAGTAATTATTTTTAAGGGATATTTTTGAAGGAAGGAGTAGGAGTCAAATATAAGATATTTTAGATTTAAATAAGATATGCAGAAAATAACTACTAAATTATGGTCTTAACCATAATCTAAATATGTGTTTAAATTAGGTTATTTTGAGTATAAAATAACATAATTAATTTTTTAAGTTTTTCTAAAATATAATTATTTTCTCAAAATAATCAAAACTAAACATGTTTTAACTATTTTGGGTTTAATTTATATGCATTGATAGTGTAAAATAATTTTCCACTATCCATTAGTAAAAATGCAAAAAAGTAACAAATTATAATAGATCCTTCATCATAATTAATAGTTATTTAGTATAATTTGATATTTTCTTGCATTTATATTGAATAATAGTGTAAATTAAATTATTAGTACATACAAATTAATCTCTAACTATTTTAGTAACGTACCAACATTTATATCATAATATAAAATTTTTTTACACTTTCAATTAAACTAATTTAAACTCTTTAGAAATAGGAAACAAAATATTCTATCTAAAAATGAATTAAAATTTACCTTTTTTGGGCGCACCCGTACATGAATTAAAATTTCATTCAATGAAAAACCAGCAACACTTTCAACTTAGTGAAGAGCAGTTAAGCATCTATTTATAAACATGATATATCAGCCTGTTATTGTCAATGACTCGGTTCATATGAATAGCTTTTCAAAGGTGGTTGATGACAAGTGTAGTGGATATACCGTGAAGATATTGTTATGTCAAATAAGTGGATGACAGGTGTAGTGGGTATATCATATAATTGATAAAATATGATACATCATAAATCTCTTTATATGTTTTTGTCAATTGACACCTAACTCGAAACTCGGAACTGAGTGTTTATATACTTGTATCAATGTGACACCCAACTCGAAATTTGGAATTCAATGTCATACATTAATATTTGTTAGTGCAAGACCTAACCTTTTTACTCGAAACTTGGAGGTTGGAACTCGTGATGCTTGATGGAGTCTTCAAGTGAGTGCCTTTGGTGAACCATGTAAAATTAACTGTAGCATACACCATCTACGTATTATTTATATAACTACTATCTTCACAATACACCAGAGCAACCACCCTTTTCAAATCAGATACGCAGTTAACCGTCAATATCACGCTGGACGGATCCTTCTCAACTGTCCTTGTACAAGCGCAATGCACTTTAGGCTTCATTGTCAATTGCTGGAACATTTAAGAGATCCTATGATATAATGGTAAACGAGTAGAACTTTTAGCTAGGGAGAGAACCTTATTATTATTATTATTATTTGATGTGGAGCTGGGGAGAGAGCTTTAAATCTGAAGAAAGCAATTGTTGGGGATATCTTAATCACAACAGTACATGAGATCAGATTAATCTCACAACAAATTAAGGGTATTGGCTAAGTAAATGAAACAATGACCACTCCAAAATTAATATTAAGTTCCTATAAATAAATTCAGTTTTGAAGCTGATATAATTCTCGATTGCCCAATTATCATTCAACAATGTAAAATTTTCAGCTGGTCCACCAATTATTTTGAGCAACCAAAAATCCACAATATTGGATACCAAAGCATCCACATATCAGCATCTATATCTCAATCTCAGAGAAGATAGGTAATTATGTTATATATAGATAAACATATAGGTGATTATTCTTTGAATAGTATATGAAATTCGAATTCCTAGAAGCATCAGGTAAGCCTTAACGGAACAACAAAAACCACATGTTTTTCAATTACCATAGATTTATGTTCAATGTGAAAGGACTGACAAACATTTGATGAACTACTACTAAATAAATACTTTAGGAAGCAGATATCCAAAAGATACAAAAGCAATTATTATATGTAGTTGATATGAAGGCATCTTCATGACAATATTTACGTTTTAATCCTAGTAGGTAAGGCACCGGATCTATATTTTAAGGTTTTAGGGTAGCATCTATTACATGTAGTTGATACGGAAGCACTTCATGACAAAATTTAGTTTCAATCCTAGCTAGTAGGTAATGCATCGGATCTATATTTGAGAAAACTACACTTTTGTCTCGGAAATATAGATGATGTAATAAATTCATCATGAATTGGAAAATACATATAATTTGATATTTGAATTTACCTACGATAGAATAAAATTTATCCTTTTGGGGGACCATTGTGTTAAATTCGATCAGGGGGCCGAGTCTTTATTCTACTTGTTATAATGTAGATAAATTCAAGGGCCAAATTATATGTATTTTCACAAAATTATAGACTTTAGTTTTACTATGGACCACTAAGCCAAAGCAACTAATTGTGAAATTTGTATATAATTAATAATTTTAAACTTTTACATTAACCCATTTGAGGGTCAGGCTTGAGCTTACAAAAAAGCCTATAACAAGCCATAGGTCAGGCTAAGGTTAAGGAGTTGTGATACAAGCTTGACCTATTAGAGTAAAGCCTGACTTGACCTGTTTCCACCTTGTTATGATCCATTATCCATGAACCCTAATTTCTGATGTATCTTGGTTGTAATTCAATCAAGGAGAAATAAAATCACAAAAGATGGAAGAGACAAGGAATGGAAACAGATTCGAGGGCGCTACAATCACGGATGATTGATAAGCCAAGGGTGATCGCCACAAGAGCAATTGGAAACTCTTGATAAGACCTAGGGTTCCAAGCAAGAACCAAAGAGACACTTTTCACTAAAAGTATTCTGATTTCAATTTGCCAAAAAGTCCCCTCAAAAGGTGTTTACAAGGTTTATAAAAGAAACTATGTTTAGCAAATGGGCTGCAACACTTAGCCCAATATTAAGAATGAGTAAAAGACTAAATAGCTAAAAATAAGTGATGGGCTATATGAAATTATAAGCCCAATTACATTATTACTAACTTAAAATTAACAAGCCCAAAGATATAACTAAGCTTGTTCAGCCACGTGAATGCAATGGACTATTGTTGGGTCTTCATCTTCTTGAATGGGCTTTGCCTCAAACAAACTTGAAATCATTTGGCCCAAAGCTTCCTTGGCTCTCTTTGATTTGGATCTAGTCATTGGTCCACCAAGTCCTTCCAAAGGATCTCCTCCTTGCCTTAGCTTTCGTGAGTCTGCTTTATCTTCCTTGATCACATCATCCCCTCCTTCTTCAAGAGAATTCGTCCTCGAATTTAGCTCCTCATTACCTACATCAAATAAGGACAAGTCAGCAACATTAAAAGTAGCACTTATCCCATACTCGCCAGGTAAGTCGATCTTGTAGGCATTGTCGTTTATTCTTTCCAGGACTTGGAAGGGTCCATCACCCCTAGGTTGGAGTTTGGATTTCCTTTGAGATGGAAACCTCTCCTTTCTCATGTGTACCCAAACCCAGTCACCGGGTTCAAATACAACCTTATTTCTGCCCTTATTGGCTTGCTTTGCATAACTCTCCATTTTCTTCTCAATTTGGGCTTTTACTTGCTCATGCAGCTTCTTTACAAAGTCAGCCTTAGCTTGCGCATCTTTATGCTTAAAAACAAAAATGTTAGGCATAGGCAGTAAATCAAGAGGAGTCAAGGGGTTAAATCCATACACTATCTCAAAAGGAGAACAATTAGTAGTGCTATGGATAGCCCTATTATATGCAAACTCTACATGAGGCAAACACTCTTCCCATGACTTAATATTTTTCTTTATAACGACCTAAGGAGAGTAGAAAGAGTCCTATTAACTACCTCAGTTTGCCCATCAGTTTGGGGGTGACAAGTAGTTGAGAATAGCAATTTAGTACCAATCTTACCCCATAGTGTCCTCCAAAAGTGACTTAGGAACTTGGTGTCCCTATCACTCACAATGCTCTTAGGTAATCCATGAAGCCTCACTACCTCTTTGAAAAACAAGTCGGCCACGTGACAAGCATCATCCACCTTCTTGCATGGTATGAAATGAGCCATCTTGGAGAACCTATCCACCACCACAAAAATGGAATCCTTGCCATTCTTTGTCCGAGGCAATCCTAAAACAAAGTCCATAGATAAATCAATCCAAGGAAAATCAGGAATTGGCAAAGGAGTATAGAGTCCATGAGGCATTACCTTTGACTTAGACTTCTTACAAACAATACATCTTTCACAAAATTTATGCACATCATGTTTCATGTGTGGCCAATAAAAATGTTCATGCAGTATGTCTAAAGTCTTTTGGACCCCAAAATGCCCCATTAAACCCCCTTCATGTGCCTCTCTCACAAGCAACTCTCTAATGAAACATTTAGGCACACATAACCTTTTCTCTTTAAACAAATAATCCTTATGCCTAAAGTACCCATTTTGGACAGCATGCACACAATTCTTATAAATTTGAGAAAAGTTTGGATCATGCTCATACAATTCCTTTATATGCTCAAAACCAATGAATTTAGTTTCAAGAGTAGAGAATAGAGCATACCTTCTTGAAAGCGCATCAGCAACTACATTAGCCTTACCTTTCTTATGCTTGATGACATAGGGAAATTGCTCAAGGAACTCAACCCACTTGGCATGCCTCTTATTCAGCTTACCTTGTCCTTTTAAATACTTCAAGGACTCATGGTCACTATGAATCACAAATTCCTTGGGTAAAAGGTAATCCGCCATGTTTGTAATGCCCTTACTAATGCATACAACTCTTTATCATATGTGGGATAGTTAAGAGCAGCACCATTTAATTTTTCACTAAAATAAGCAATTGGGTGCCCATCTTGCATCAAAACAGCCCCTATTCCCACACGGATGCATCACATTCAATCTCAAAAGATTTTGCAAAATTAGGCAATGCAAGTATAGGTGCATGAGTTAATTTATCTTTGAGGGCAGCAAAAGCTTGCTCTTGTTTTTCACCCCATTTAAATCCCACATGCCTTTTAATTGCTTCATTCAAAGGTGCAGCCAATGTACTAAAATCTTTAACAAACCTCCTATAGAAACTAGCTAAACCATGAAAGCTTCTTACCTCACTAACATTCTTAGGAGTTGGCCACTCTTGAATAGCTTTCACCTTCTCTTGATCAACCTGCACTCCTTGTGAGCTAACAACAAAACCAAGAAAAATCACATGATCTGTACAAAAAAGTACATTTTTCCATGTTGGCATACAATTTCTCATGCCTAAGAGCTTCCAAAACACTCCTCAAATGCACATGATGATCATCATAGGATTTGCTATAAATCAAAATGTCATCAAAATAAACCACAACAAACTTTCCTAGGAATTCCCGTAGCACATGATTTATCAATCTCATGAAGGTACTAGGAGCATTTGTTAATCCAAAGGGCATGACCAACCATTCATACAATCCATATTTGGTTTTGAAAGCAGTTTTCCATTCATCCCCTTCTCTAATCCTAATCTGATGATATCCACTTTTAAGATCAATTTTAGAAAACACACAGGCACCATGCAATTCATCCAACAAATCATCTAATCTAGGAATGGGATGTCTATACTTTACCGTGATGTTATTAATGGCTCTACAATCAGTGCACATCCTCCAAGTTCCATCTTTCTTAGGCACTAGGATGACTGGAACTGCACACGGACTTAAGCTTTCTTGCACCCACCCTTTTTGCATCAGGTCTTCAACTTGCTTTTGAATCTCCTTCGTCTCTTGAGGATTACTCCTATAGGCTGGCCTATTAGGCAATGAAGCTCCTGGAATTAGATTAATTTGATGTTCTATGCCTCGTAGAGGGGGTAGACCGTGAGGTACCTCCTTGGGAAAGACATCTTCAAATTCCTGCAACAAAGAAGAAACTTCACAAGGAAGAGAGTTAGTAGCACCTGCTTCATTTAGTTTACTTTCTTTACTCAAAAGTAAAAGCATTGGCTTTTTCATGAGCATAGCCTTTTTCACCTCTTTTTCTTTAATAAACAGATTTTGCAATTTTCCCTCTATTTTTCCACTCTCTTTTTCCTTTTTCTTTTCACTCCCTTTTTCCTTTTTCTTTTCACTCTCTTTTTCTTTTCTTTCCTATTTTCTTTTATCTCTCATTCTGGATTGATCCTTACCAACCTCTCTTGGAGACAAAGGGGCAAGAATAGTCTTGCGCTCTTTATGTACAAATGAAAACTTATTTGTAAACCCATCATGAAGAGCCTTCTTATCATATTGCCAAGGCCTACCAAGAAGTAAATGGCAAGCCTCCATAGGCACCACATCACATAAAACTGCATCATCATACTTCCCTATGGAGAATTCCACTTCCACTTGCTTACTTACAATCATTTCACCATCCTCACTAAGCCATTGAAGCTTATATGGCCGTGGATGTGGTTTAGTCTCCAAATTCAGTTTTGAGACCATCCTTGCACTAGCAACATTAGTGCAGCTCCCTCCATCAATAATTAAAGAACAAACCTTCCCTTGGATGATACACCTTGTGTGGAAAATATTTTCCCTTTGGCTTTCATCCAAATCCATTGCTTGGCTGCCCAACAACCTCCTCACCATGAACAAATCTCCTTCAGGTGCAATTTCCTCATCATACTCATCCTCACTAGTTGGGGCAGATTTGGATGAGGACTCACTAGTGATTTCTCCATTGTCTTTGAGAAGCATAGTCTTCTTGGTTGGGCATTCGGATGCTATGTGTCCTCTCCCCAAACACTTGAAGCATTTTATCTCACTACTTCTTGTCTTTTTAGAGGTCTCATTGGACTTGAATGGAGTTCTATGAGGTGCAACCGTGGTGTTGCTAGAAGAAGTACCTCCCTCCTTCTTATTTCTTTCCTTCCAATTAGAAGAATTGAAATTAGAAAAGCTCCTCCTCAATGCACCTTTTCTCTTAAGTTCTTTGCTCCACTTTGGTAGCTTGATGTACCAATTCCTCTAACTCCACATAATTATGTAGCTCAACCACATCTTTAATGTCATTATTTAGCCCATTGAAAGCGTGCCATAGTAGCCTCCCTATCTTCATTCACATTGGCTCTAATCAAAGACACCTCCATCTCCTTGTAATATTCATCAACACTTCTACTACCTTGTGTGAGTCTTTGGAGCTTGTTATGAAGGTCCCTATGATAATAGGAAGGGACAAATCTCCTCCTCATTAACCTCTTCATTTCAACCCAAGTATCCACCAAAGGTTCTTCATATCTAAGTCGCTCCTTTTGCAATTGATCCCACCAAATGAGAGCATAATCTGTGAACTCCATGGCTGCCACCTTCACCTTTTTATCTTCAGTATAGTTGTGGCAAGCAAAAAGTTGCTCAATCTTCATCTCCCACTCTAAGTATGCCTCTGGATCACTTTTCCCTTTAAAAGAGGGAATGTTGAGTTTTACTCCCTCAATCCTGTCCTCCCTAGCATCACCCTCATTATCTCTTCTCCTCCTTCCATCAAGCCTCCTTCTACCTCAAGTCAAGCATCATGATGATCTTGATTTTCTAACCGCTCAATTCTCACATATAACTCCTCTGTATGCTCCCTCATCATCCTTTCCATTTGAGCTGTAATAGCCTCCACTAACAATCTGTTGTTTCCTTCAGGAGGAGGGCTACCACTACCACCTGTTCCTGCCATCATTCAAGTAAAAGAAAACAAAAGTGAAAGTAATGGGACCTCACCACACTTCTCACGTGTTTACACTCTTAGAGATGTATCACTCGTGTTTGTTGCTTTCTAATAGGCTTTTGTGTAAGGTGCTCTCTTGCCTTTTACCACTCAAGTGCTCTTGTAGGCTCTTAAATGGAATCACAAGTCAACTCAAAGAGAAACTCCAAAAACACTTATGCCAAATCACAAAACAAACAAGAGGTCAAACAAAAGAAAACTCTAAGACAAAACTTTTAAGATCCAAAAGAGACAAGCAACAAAAACTAAACAAGGACAAGCACACTCAAATCAGAGGCCAAACAAGACAAGAACAAGCTAAAGGTTTGAAGAACAATAAGAAACAAGCCAATGTTTTGACTTTTTTTTTTTTTTTTTCAAATTCTGTGTTTTTTTTTTTTTCAATTCTGCTTTTTTTTTTCAGTTCTTGATGATTGTAGATGAACAGACCAACTGGAATCACATCAAAACAAGCACATATTTAACAACTAAACATCAAACTAACAAAGCTTAGAAAGATTAGAATGAAACAATTTCCAAGAACATCAAGAACATATGATGAACATTCTGCACCTTTTTTTTTTTTTTTTTAACCCACTGATCCAATGTAATATCAACAAAGACAGAATTGGAAGTTAGAAGAACATCAAGAAATTAAGCAAAGTAAAAAGGATGAATCAAACAAGAACACAGAAAACAAATCGCAAAAATCGCACTAGGCGAGTTGAATAAAAACTCATTGTATCTCGAGGTACAAAATTCCGATTTCAACGATTCAAAAGCGAGATGAAAGATGAGATTCTGAACTTCAGAAAAGACCCAAGAAACACCGAAATATGATGCGGAAAACTCAAGATATGAAACAAAGAAAACTGACCAATTCTGCAACTCGAAGACGCTGCTCGATACAAATGTTATGATCCATTATCCATGAACCCTAATTTCTGATGTATCTTGGTTGTAATTCAATCAAGGAGAAATAAAATCACAAAAGATGGAAGAGACAAGGAATAGAAACAGATTCGAGGGCGCCACAATCACGGATGATTGATAAGCCAAGGGTGATCGCCACAAGAGCAATTGGAAACTCTTGATAAGACCTAGGGTTCCAAGCAAGAACCAAAGAGACACTTTTCACTAAAAGTATTCTGATTTCAATTTGCCAAAAAGTCCCCTCAAAAGGTGTTTACAAGGTTTATAAAAGAAACTATGTTTAGCAAATGGGCTGCAACACTTAGCCCAATATTAAGAATGAGTAAAAGACTAAATAGCTAAAAATAAGTGATGGGCTATATGAAATTATAAGCCCAATTACATTATTACTAACTTAAAATTAACAAGCCCAAAGATATAACTAAGCTTGTTCAGCCACGTGAATGCAATGGACTATTGTTGGGTCTTCATCTTCTTGAATGGGCTTTGCCTCAAACAAACTTGAAATCATTTGGCCCAAAGCTTCCTTGGCTCTCTTTGATTTGGATCTAGTCATTGGTCCACCAAGTCCTTCCAAAGGATCTCCTCCTTGCCTTAGCTTTCGTGAGTCTGCTTTATCTTCCTTAATCACATCACACCTTTAGCGCCAACTAATTTAATTATTTGATACCTATATTAGTTATTTTATGCAATGCAATTCTCATTTATAAATGAGTCTAGTGAAACGTTGATAAAATTCCATAACATACACTCGTTTAATTTATTTGTTCAGTATTTAGTGGATGTAACTGTGTCATTTGCTTGTAGAAGACTTAACAATTTACCATTTTTGTAAAGGAAAAATATTTTTTTATGGGTGGAAAAACTTGTATGCATAATTTGCTTTTCGATAAAAATGTTTGAATAATTAACAACAACCTCCCTTGAGGTTTAGCTAAATTGCAGTCCATCCCATTCTTGTTAGAAATCATCACTCCAACCCATTGTCTCCTCTATACCGTTAGTGTAAACACCCTTGGTAACCATAGTTCAATTCTACTATCCAAGGACGGATTTATATTTCGAGGAGTAGAGGGCACATGCCCCCACTAAGATTTGAAAAAAAAGAATAAGAATATATATAGGTATGTATATACTTGTCTCCATTATTTTATTAAGTTTAACCACACACTAAAATAAAATTTATTTTATTAAATTTTATGTGAAAATTTTTATTTTATTAAATTTGATCCCACACTAAAATAAAAAATTATCTTATTAAGTTTGATCCACCTTTAAGGTAAAAGATAATAATATACAACAACTCAAATATAATTATATAAAATTTTTTGTTATGTTTATGTATTATCTTTGTCCCCACTATTTAAATTTTCTAGATCTGTCACTACTATTCTCAAACATAACCAAAGAGGCAAAGACTAACTCATCTCATTTACCTTAGTTGACTTTGCATTTACCCATACTTTTGACTATGTATACAAACCAAACGCAATATCTAGACACCCACACACTTTTATTCTAAAGCAAACTTCACTTAGAAACAACAAGTAGACAAATACAATGTCTAAAATAATACACAACCAACTCCACTATTTGTATAACATGACAACGGAGTAAGGGCTGTCGTAGAAACAACATTTCCCGTGCAGGCTGAAAATCTCATATCATAAATTACCACATCTAAAAGGCGCGTTCTGTGGTGCATCGGGTTAACTATGGTGCACCACACACCAGTTTGATCCAATGTTGATAATCGATAGTGTATCAATACAACTACTATCCTTTGGTGTATTGTAGTACTCATTCCCTCTCTCACAAATTAGCGCTCACCAACCTACATTAGTTGTTCCGTCGTCATTGTTCATATCGCACAGCAGGTATTTTCTGGATGAACTTTGAACTATTTTCACCAGCAAAACAATATCTGCAAATTTTACCTGTTCCTTTTTGGGGGAAATTGGTCTTGCCTCTCATAGAAAGACTCCTTAATCCAACTCAATAATGGCCTTGACTCTATTGCCTAAATTGGAAAAGCCAATCAATGAAACAGTTCAACAAAATCTTCTTCCGTCTCATCGATGCCTTGTTCCCATAAGCCATAATCGAATATGCCCATCACCCTCTGGTATCAATGTGGCAAGGTGCTTCAAGCTCTACTCCAATGGTGGGTTGTGCACAACCCACACGAACATATGTTTACTTCTTTCCAACCCACAAACTGTTTGCAACTAATGGACCCACCTAGAAAATTGAGGTAGCGAGGGTGGAGGCTGGTGGCATCAGGGGAAGGGTGGTGGCACCAATGAGAAAAGAATGATGGCAAAGACTATGAGAAAGAAAGTGAGGATATTACGATGTATTCAAACTAATTGGTTATACTGATGCACTATTGATCATTAGCATTGAATCAAACTGGTGTGTAGTGCACCATAGATAACCCGGTGTACCACAAAACGCGCCTCCAAAAAAAGCATTTGTGTTTTATTACTTTTCTTTAATATGCAACCAACTTCTCACAGCATATAAGTCTGACATAAGAGCTTGTGAGGGAAAAAGGGAATTCTGGATATCAGCCAATGGGCCAAAAGCCTAAAGTTAGCTTCACCTAATTAGTTTCAAATACCCAATTCGACCTTAAATCTTCAAAAATTATCCTGTTACGCAGTTTCCAAATGGACCAAATAAGCTTCTTAATATTTCCAGGCCCTCCACCTCCTTCAATGGTATTTGCACTCTTAATGAAGTTTGGTATGGCTTTTAGGAAGATATTGCTAGCATTTATGATAATGGCTTTGTATAATCTGGCAGGGAAACAAGGGAAACGTGCTTGCTCTCATAAATAAAAACACCCATGATTTTCTAACTAAATTGCTGAAAAGAATCAATATAGTAAGTGATGTGAGAAAATAAAGGTGATGCCAAGTAAATTGCTTTGCTCTTTGTGTCTATGAAACTGTGGTATGGAGAAGATGCAGCTTTTTGGTGTTGAAGAATAATGGGGTGAAGTGATGATTTTTTTTTTTTTTACTATAACATATAACTAGGGTTAAGTGTCCATTAGTATCATTTGCCAATGGAGTGGAGTGATGATTTTTAACAAGAATGGGGTGGACTGCTATTTAGGCATACCTCAGAGGTAGTTATTGTTAATTACTCAAAATGTTAATATAAACTTAAGTTTATGATAAATCTGACATATATCAATATATCAACCAATAACTTTTATAAATCTATATATTATAATTGTAAATTATATTTTAAATAATTGAGATTTTGCTATGTGTAAAGTTCATAATGAATCTGAGACTACATTAACGTTACTCTTTCAACATCTACAGTAATTTATATTGAGACCTAAGATTATGCAGACTATTAACTCTCTCAACCCCCTCCAAACATTCTCTTATCTTTGACCCTTCCCTCATTTTATAGTTCGGATACTTTCCATCATTTCTTACCATATATGCGGATCGATTTTTAATTTCTGCGAATATTATTTTTTGGATTGATTTAGCTCTTTGTATGATTAATACCTGAATTTGACCTAAAACTTAGATAATTTCACTTCCAACATTATAACCTTCAGTTGATATTTATGACATTAACTTACCACTGTTCTACAAATATTGTACGTAAATAATAACATAAGATACATTCATTACATAGTCTAAACACTATTTCTATCACATATCAGCATATAGTTATCTACCTAAGTTAAAAAAGAACACAAATTTATAAATGTATAAAGAAATACTTTATCCATTTTTAAACAATTGTTGCTTTTTAAATGCATATACAAAATAAGAAAAATATTAAATGAATCTTAATTTTAGAGAAATTGAAATATATTTTATAAAATTACTTTGTCACTTAATTATCTCTATTTTTTAGTATTCTTTCCATCCATTTATACACCTTAGTAGAGTAAGAAAAATTAATACATTTAATTTTTTTAAATTGATAGATAATTATAGAAAATTTAATTTTTAAAAATAACGCTAAAAAACGGATGTAATAAAAATCTGTCACCCCAATATGTAGGATTTATGTTTTTTTTTTTGTTGGAAAATATGTAGGATTTATGTTGAGAAATATAATTTAATTTACTCATTTAAATGAAAATGACCAAAATCGTATGAACACGAAGGTGCTGATAAGACGGCTAATACACGCATTAATTAATGCTAAACGCGCTACTTTAGTACGTTATACGACGGTATTGTACTATTGTTGGTGGTCAAATCAAACGTAAACTGCGACTGTCCAATTTCAATGAGGAAAGGGTTCGATCACCGTCCGTTTCACCGAGTCAAAACTCAACACTCATCCATGAGTTTCTGACTGGACTGACTATGATTTTGTGGTGGTACTCAGAGGTCATACATACCATATTATGCATAGGGTGTTTAAGACCCGGCCTGTCACGATAATCCTTCCTGTCTCGAAGTTTATGGGGCTAGATTTGGGTTTTAAATTTTGATTCAGTGTATTTTTTAGGCTGAATTTGGGTTATATTTTGGGTTGGCTCAATTTAATTCGAAATCAAATAATCATTCATAAATTATATTTTTTTAAATATTTAATAATAAATTATAAAATTTTATAATTTAATTAATATATTTTACATAACTTGATATTATTTTTATATTAATATAATTTATTTTAAAATATGTATTATATAATATTTTTTAAATTTTATTTTTTATTTTTAAATTTTTATAATTTTATTATATATAATATTTATATCTTTATATATTATTTAAGATTCAGGTTAACCCGGTATAATCCGATCTCTAATAGAGTCATTATCGGGTTGGATTCGGATTTAAAAAAATAATTTAGTCCAAAAATCAGACCAAATTTAAGTTTAATCCAACCCGACCCAACCCATCATTTAAACACCCCTAATTATATATAAGCCATTTCACAAAGCACATAACTATTATCTAGCTTTTCACGGACCTGAACCGCCTTATCAAACCAGGCCCACACTTCCCACCATTTACCCATTTCCACACCATTACAATAATCCTGCTTTTCTATACCATACATCCACCTTGTATTTATGCTTCTTCTTAAATCTCAATAAATTAAAACCTTGTGCCCTTTAAATAATCCTCATTTGCACATTTGGCTCTTCGCTAAAAGTTCTAACCACTTCAAAACTCTTATATAACACCTTCACTATATTATAGGTCCTATACCAGAGGCTCATAGACAGCGACAACAAACACCCACTTTCTTTTATTTTGTCCTTCTATTGCCTCTTTCACACCCTTTACAAAAAATAAATAAAAGAATTACTGTATATCAGTGTGTAAATTATATCAACCAATTCTCTTTTTTGGGCAAGAAATGAGGTGATTGGTTTACACGGGCGGGAAAGGCGAGTGGGGTGAAAGGAGCGGTGAAAAAGCGTTGTAAAAACAATTTGACCGGTAAAATTAAAGGAAGACGAAAAAAAAAAAAACGTTTGGAGTTTGGACCAGTGCCAGCGAGAGTGGTTTCTGTTTCCGTATCAGCTTTATTTAGTTTTTCACTTTTGAGACCTCGTGATAGTGTCTTTTGTCCGAGCGAGTGAGATACCTTCTCTCTCACGACAAAAACCCCTCTTTTTATCTTAGCCCTCTCTTCACTCACTCACAATTCCCCACTCTTTCTCATGGCATTTCGCCGGGAAGCCCCTTCAACCGCCACAATCCGCCGCCGCAAAACGCCCCCCACATAATCCCAACCCAAACACACCACATTCTCAACCACTCTAAATTCCCATTCCAACAAAACACAGACGCCCAATGGGGCTGTATTCTTACAGCTTTCTTCTAGTCTTCCTATTTTTGATTCTGCATCCGAGTTGCCGAGTCAACTCGGAGCCGACTCAGGACCAGCAAGCCCTCCTTGCTTTCATCTCGAAAACCCCGCACGCTAGCCGCGTCCAATGGAACGCATCCGACTCGGCCTGCAATTGGGTTGGGGTCCAATGCGACCCGTCCCGCTCCTTCGTCTACTCCCTCCGTCTTCCCGGTGTGGGCCTAGTGGGCCGGGTCCCGCCCGACACAATCGGGCGCCTGACCCAGCTCCGCGTCCTCAGCCTCCGCGCCAACGGCCTCACCGGCGAGATCCCCTCCGATTTCTCCAACCTCACCTTCCTCCGCAGCCTCTACCTCCAGAACAACCAGCTCTCCGGCGAGTTCCCCGCCACCGTGACTCGCCTCACTCGCTTGACTCGCTTAGATCTCTCCTCCAACAACTTCTCCGGCTCCATCCCTTTCTCCGTCAACAACCTCACCCACCTCACCGGCCTCTTCCTCGAGAACAACCGTTTCTCCGGTAGCCTCCCAAGCATAACCGCCAAATTGGTCAACTTCAACGTCTCCAATAACCACCTCAACGGTTCCATCCCCCAAACGCTGTCCAGATTCCCAAAATCGTCCTTTGCCGGAAACCTAGATCTCTGCGGCGGACCTTTACAGCCGTGCAGCCCGTTCTTCCCTGCGCCGGAGCCGTCTCCGGGGACAACTCCGCCTCCGTCAACGCCTCACAAGAAGTCAAAGAAGCTCTCCACGGGCGCCATTGTCGCAATTGTTGTTGGTTCCGTCCTCGTCGCGCTGTTGCTGCTTTTGCTTCTGTTACTTTGCCTGAAGAGGCGGCAGCGGCGGCAGCCGGCGAAGCCTCCAAAGCCGGTGGCGACGGCGGCGGCGCGGGGAGTGACGGCGGAGGCGGGAACGTCGTCGTCGAAGGAGGACATAACGGGAGGGTCCGCGGAAGCGGAGAGGAACAAGCTGGTGTTCTTCGAAGGAGGGATATACAGCTTCGATTTGGAGGATCTGCTGAGGGCTTCGGCGGAGGTTCTCGGGAAGGGGAGCGTGGGGACGTCGTACAAGGCGGTGCTGGAGGAAGGGACGACGGTGGTTGTGAAGAGGCTGAAGGACGTTGTGGTTACGAAGAAAGAGTTCGAGATGCAAATGGAGGTACTTGGGAAGATCAAGCACGACAATGTGGTTCCTCTCAGAGCTTTTTACTACTCCAAGGACGAGAAGTTGCTTGTTTACGATTACATGTCTGCGGGAAGCTTGTCTGCTCTGCTTCACGGTAACCATGTCTTTCAAATCCTTACTTCAATTTTTGTTTTTTTGGGGGTTAACATTTTTGGCTTGCTGATTAGTTAATTATTATCTTATAATTGTTCATGCAACTTGATTGCAGCTAGTGAGTGCGTTAGTGCAAATTTGCTAAAATGATTCTGATTTAGTATTAGAATAGTATTTTTGTGTTACCGAGGGGTTTTTGCCTTATTGGTATTCGGTGTGTTCATGCGGGAATTATTCGTTTTTGATGGAATTGGCATTGTTTTTTTACGGGAATTTTTGACTGAATTCCTTTCTGCTACTGGCTACAGCTGTTTATAGTTGTGGAGATTAGATTATTTTAAGTTAATGGCCCTTGTAATATTTTAACTTTTAAGTATATGTGCTTTTTACAATTTGTGTGTGTCGTTGTTACGATGATAATGGAGGTGGGTAGGGTACGTGTTACTGCATGATTAGTGGGGGCATCATGTTAATTGTATTAATTAATCAATGGGGGAGACTTGTTTATTAGTATTAGGAGTGTATCATAAGTGGGAAGTATCTGAAGCAGCGTAGAGTGCGCTGCTGCCTCCGGTTATGCTATGCTTGCTTAATCAATGCTTCTGGAGCAAACATTCTCAACTCATGACAGTATCTTTATTTTTCCATTCCCTTCAACTTAAACAACAAACATACACTCACGATACAGCAAGCAGCGTGGTCTCACCGACATTGTTTTTCGCCTTTTCTTTATCTTTCTTCAAATTGAAAAAAAAGAAGAAAAGGAAAAGTAACTCCAATTCCCTAATAAACTAAAGAAGAGGAAAGCCATTTGGACTCTGGGACGTGCTGCTTTCCTGCTTTGCTTTGAAGGGGTTCGCTCCAGAAAATAAAAGTAAAAAAAAGTCATCCTACAAACTCTGACCTCAAATTCCGTTCGTGCTTGTCTTGAAATATTTATATTTTGTGGCGTCACTAAATTATTGCATTGTGATATTTATTGCTTCGTGATATTTGGCTAAAACGGGCATGACATGGGACAAGAAACAATCAAAATAGATTGTTGTTTCAACTGAAGCAGTGGACATATGATTTTGATTGGCTAACATTACACATTGTAAACGACCATGTAGGTTGGGGATTGCATATTTGCATTTGATTTGAACCTTACTATTTACCACATCAATATTAGTACTTTCATAATTGTTATTCCAGGGAGCAGAGGGTCTGGGAGGACACCTCTAGACTGGGACAACCGGATGAAAATTGCACTAGGAGCAGCAAGAGGCCTCGCATGCCTCCACGTGTCAGGCAAGGTGGTCCACGGAAACATCAAATCCTCCAACATCCTCCTCCGGGGACCGGACCACGAAGCCTGCGTTTCCGACTTCGGCCTCAGCCCATTATTCGGAAACGGAGCCCAGGCGAACCGGGTCGCGGGTTATCGGGCACCCGAGGTCGTAGAAACCCGCAAGGTCTCCTTCAAGTCTGACGTGTACAGCTTCGGTGTGTTGCTGTTGGAGCTATTAACGGGTAAAGCACCCAATCAAGCCTCTTTGGGAGAGGAAGGCATCGATCTCCCGAGGTGGGTCCAATCGGTGGTTCGAGAAGAGTGGACCGCGGAGGTGTTCGATGCCGAACTCATGAGGTTTCACAACATTGAAGAAGAGATGGTTCAGCTGTTGCAGATTGCTATGGCTTGTGTCTCGGTGGTTCCCGACCAGAGGCCTAACATGCAAGACGTGGTGCGCATGATTGAGGACATGAACCGCGGCGAGACTACTGATGAGGGTATGAGACAGTCGTCCGATGATCCTTCCAAAGGATCCGAGGGTCACACGCCACCCCCGGAGTCCAGGACTCCACCTAGATCGGTCACACCGTAACAAAACCCGTAAAGGATAATAAAGAGAAAATTTTATAAAGGTTGTTGAAATTCAAAAAGAGAAAAAGAGGAAAGGACAAGACAGGGTGGCGCGTCGCTGTTAAAAATGTGGCCAGGGTGGGTGCGTAACCGAAGTGAATTGTGGCGCGCGCTTCATTGGGTTTGGGTTCCAGTTCCTGGAGGGTCCAATTGATGTGTATTTTAATTTTTCCCAATGTAATTTTTATTTATTTTTTTCTCTTCTCTTTTTATTAATTTCAATGATTTTTACAGGTGGGAGGGAGAGTTTGAATTGTTCGTGAAGTGAAGTGGGAGTTGGGGGAGATAAGGGACTGGGGGAGTTGCATGAACTGATTGAGAATTTGGGATTGACCATTTCATGAAATTTTAGTTGGCATTTTACACATTTCTTAATGTTAATTCTTTATTTCTTTTTTGTTTTTTGGGGTCTAAAATTAAGTTTATCTTTCCAAATTTGTCTTGATACACTTGCGTGTGCTCCTATGTCAGCATGTGCATTTTTTCACCCTAGCGGCTAGCAGCTGGCCAGTTGTTACAAAGATCATTGCAAAAAAAACTGTGTATCCACGTCGCATATTCAGCATTGACCTTAAACGAAATGATTCGAGTTAAAGAAGCTCCCTCCCTCCCTATGTTGGTAAAAATGAGGACGCGCGCACGTGTTGAAGGTGGTGCGAGTGTGGTCCGTTTTCACGTGTTAGTAACTCTCACATGGGCAAGAGGGAGAGGGAGAGGGAGGGGTCAGTGGTGGGTAAATTATTGTGACATAGTTGCCCTTGGTGCTGGTGTGGAGAGGGCTGTCCATTTGTGAGGAAAGGGTTGGAGAACAGGCTGGCTGGACTTTTGTGTGCTGTGAGTTCTGACAAATAAGGAAGAGCATTTGACCCAAATGATGGTGTGTGAGCCGTGGATGAAGGCAATTTATGGACCCCGCTGATTAATCTAATCGCTAAAGCGCAAAGTCCCCCCTTGGTCTCCGAGGAGCTTACCGCTGCCACTGTTTCCCGTTTCGCCTCTATACTTGCCCCCTAAAACATCTACCAATACGTACCCGCCACATGCGCACCACGCACATTCTGCTCGACGATTGTTGTTGTTTTTGTTTCCTCTCCTTCATTGGCGTACAAATATGTCCCTGTATTAGGATTAGTTACGGAATTGTCAAACTAACGACAAAGTCGAAACTACATATCAGCTCAAGTTAAAGACATTTAAGGTATAAATAAATAGAACTTCAACACTCATTGTCTCTTTGATAGGCATTTATGGATTACAAGATGATGAGTAGTTGGAAGAAGCAGTTTTTTAATGTTAGAAAAGCCTCGTTAAAACAAAAACACTGTTCACTCACTGTGTTACTGTTGTCGCTTGTCGAGTATCGGATTCCAGAGCCTGTAGGCAACGCAACGGAACGCGCTCATGCCTCTTACCCTGTTCCGTCGCTATCCGTTCAGATTCAGCACCAGTAGCTGACACGTGGGAAGAATTCGGCATCCAAAGGTCGTCATTGTCCTTTGCCGAGTGATGAGTGTGCAAAAATCATGCACGAAGAAAGACAATAAATCATAAAGAGAAAATTAAATTAAATTGCATAAAAATAATCCTAATTCGCATAAATTTACTATATACAATTTTATTTTTTGGCTGGGGAACACATAAAATAATAAAAAGAAAACATATCGTTATTGGTTAGGTTGTACATGCAAGGTGCTCCCTTTGGTAATTTGCTACTGGCGGGGTTGTAGTGTCACGTGCCTCCTTGGCGAAAGCACATTTTTGGTACACCGAAAGTGGACATTAGCAAGGCTTTTTGGTCGGATGCAAAATTGACTGCTCCAATTTCCTGCCTTGGCTTTGCACTTTCGTAGTTTCATTCCATGTGTTGCGTTAACTGTCTTTGACTATGGTAATTGTGTTGTGTTGTGTTGTGTGTCTGGCTGGCTTTAACGCTTGTCCTAATTCAGATGATTAGTTCTCATTATCTGATTATGCACGAATGAGTTACTTTTTCTACGGGGCCCCAGTCCTAGTCCGAGTCCTCGTCTACGTGTGTGACACTACGCAATTGTAGGAAAGGTGAGGCCGAGTGTGTTCAAAGATGGAGAAGCATCCAATGGAAGAGACGATGCTCTTTTAATTAGGTTGAGGCTGACGATGTAAATTGGGTGGGACAATGCAATTCTTGATGGACATGCTTCCAGGATTTTGTTAATGTAGCCGTTAACAAAAGCTTTTGTTGCGAACTTAATCAATTAGATTATTATTATTATTATTGTGTATATTTCATTATTTTGGGAGTGGCATATAACTAAACTGACAAGTACTGTGACAAGTACATGTTCATCTGACCTTTAAATCAAAATTGAAAATACTTTCTTAGTAATTAACCTGACACGAAACGAAGCGTAGAATACAATATACTCTATGCCTCCCCAAAGTGAAACAAAAGAATGCAATTTGGAAAGAATGGCTTTGAGATGAATCATATGTAACACCAGCTGATATAGGATGCGAGATTAGAGTATAAAGGACAAACTCATTCCATCATTACAAATACAAAAGAAAAAAGAACGTATACAATGAATGTAGTATAAAGCTTTTGGAAAGTATTAAAGAGATTTTTTTTTTTCATATTAGTTTATGTCTTTTTGAAAAATGCATTAATTAAACGAATCATCAAACTTATTAAATAGTTGTGGTGGAATAATTAAGTTGTGATAAAAGTTAGAGGGAAAAGAAAGAAACATGCCAAACGGCCTATCGTGGAGCTTAGGAATTGAGCATTTACAAAATGATTAGCAAGCAACAGCGAAAAAGGTTATGCAAAAAGCAGTAATATATGTACGTTAGAGGAGCCCTGGGTCTTCGGCTACTTAATCATATATTCACATATGCTATTATTTTGCGGTCCATACAAGAAAAAGTATGTCCATATCATAAAGTAACGCGCTCTGCCTCTGCCAGTCTCCCTCGAGAATTTAGATTCCAGATTAATGAAAAGCCATTCGATCGGTATGCTGGCTTGTGGGGGTTTGCCATCACAGCATTGGATGCACATTTAGATGCTGATTTACTTATTTAATTACCATACTTACTCCTTTAACGGATTCATTTTCAGAACCACTTTAAAGGATATAAAGTGCACGAGGTTAATTGTTACAAAAAAAAAAACCCATCAACGATTCAAATTATTATACATATATTATTTATCCAATATTTATGCTTTATAAGATTTTAAATCATTAATTTTCATTAATAGTTAATATCATGCACTTTATCTTTAGAGGATATACTCTTAACTTTAGCGAAGACAGATCTTACTTTAACTATTCAAATCGTATGAGTAATAAACTTACATTTAGAAGTCATGCCAAGTAATTTCTTCCTAATTACAGCGGGTCTCCCAGTCAAAATGTACTCTTAGGACTTGTAGGGTTCATTTTGCCATTGGGGGTGAGAAAGTGTGAACGAGAACAAACCTGTTTCTTTGTCTTTTGTTGGTCATTGTTGAGATTTGAGGATTTTATGCAATGCCTTTAGAATTTGACTTGAGTTGTATCATCAATTTTATAAAATAGGATATATTACTTTTCATGAAGCTTTAAAATCCTTACATTACACTTCCCATTATGTTTTAAAAATATACATTTTAGTCTTTTGGATGTATGTAAATCTTAAAATTTTAAAGTTGATGCACTATAAAATTGATCGAGACAAAAAAATAAAAATAAATAAATAAATAACTAAAGTGTAATAATTTATCCTATAAAATACTTTCCAGTCTTCCTTTGGTTTTCAAGAGAAAAAAGCCTATATGACGGGTGAGGAGTGATCCTCACGCAACAGCAGAATACATTACTCCACATTCATGGCCATTGGACGCTGATCTGCCTTGTAGGGAAAAAGAAGAGTTGAGGGGCATCATCAACTACCAAGGGAGTATCTTCCTTGCCGTCCAAGTTCATGTTTGAGCAACATATACACAATAATGGTTTTAGGTTTTGCCTATCGGGGTTGAAAATGCCCTTTGAGTAAAGCAAATTTAAATCAGTGGTAGAAAAATACCCCTATTATTCCCCCAAAGTTTAAATCCTAGTAACAATCTGTAAAGTGTGGTGGTTGGATTTAGCATACAAAAAGAAAGACCCTTACAAGGTACTATCTACTCTAGTCATTACGATCATTATCACAAAAAACATGCTGAATATTTAGTTTATAGTAACATCTTAACAACCAGGGCAGCATTATTGGGCCACCCTACAATGAAGTGTCTATCAGTGTGTGCGTGTGTCCTTAGGGATCTATGCAAAGTTCAATGCCAAGAACAGCTGACAATCATTTCCATACAGAATCCCTGTATGAATTAGATAGCTTTTATTGCCAACATCCTCTTAATCAAGAACTGATAGAATTTTAAAAAAATTGAACCATGACCTGCCAGCCTGGGGTCTTTTTGCTTGCACATGAAACAACCTGCTCGCGCAAATTATTGGTGGACCAGGCGGTCACCGAGCAAAATTCCAACTTTATATATAAACTAGAGAGAGGGATATTATCTTATTCAAAGATTAGGACATGGCACAAGCCTCAACATAAGTTAATTTGCAGTGATACTTACATGTCACGAACAAAATGAAGGACTACCAACAAAGAATTCCATTTTAATGTATAGTGTTCCACGGTCACGGGATATATTTCAGGACTAAACGGGAATATTTAGGCTTGCGGCCTACGGCACTCGGTAGCTCACCTTACTCTATTCAATCAAATGACCAAAGTTTCGACATGAAAATGCTCATCTATCATGTTCACATAGATTTTCGTGTGGTATCAACTGGAAGCTACATATAGCAATACAGTGCGGGTTAATTTGATTGAAAACATGTAGGTTAAATATCTCGACATTGCATTAGGCGGGTTCCAACCATCCTCTAAAATGCATAGGTGGAAGAGGAGCTGCTATTCTGAGCTTTATGAAACAAACATGAAATTATTACCCAAAAAAAAAATGAAAAAAAGAAAGAAAATAGTTAAGGGCATTGTTCACAAACCGGCCTTGGAATATATAAGCTTATAATGGAACTACCCATAATGTTATCTAGCTGTAGTCCACGCACAACCGTAAGGGGATGCCCTAGGCCACCTTTTCTATTTTTCTTTTTAAAAATTACACTTACTTTCCTCAAGATGATGCTATACACGACACTTCTTGATTTATTATGCCTATACTGACCTCCCGATATATTTACAGGAGTATTTAATGTCACGTATCTGTGAATATTTTTTAAAATCGAGGGATATTGTATATTATATCACCAAACTTTAGGAAAAGTTAATATAATTTATCATTTTATTTTTTTTGGGTTCAAGTCGGCTGCCTTTTTCGGGCCTCCAAATTAGCAGACTCCGAAGGAAACCAGACATAGCAACTGAAGTCGGTTTAATTCCTCCGAATCTCATTTTCTCAGAGCTTAATTACCTCATTGCTCAGCCCATTTTGTGCACAACCCAAAATCATTGAACAACACGCAACGACGTTTGTTTTCTTGCACTCAATGACCCATTCTAATTCCTCCAAAAGACCACATTTACCTTGCAGGTCTACGACATTGGCGACAAAAAAAAAGTAGAACCGTTGAAACCCATCGTGGCATATCACCTTCATGACGTACCTATGAATCCCATTGCCAAACCCATCCCATTCAGACCCAAGAAAAAAAAAAAACACCAATCCCGTTGAAAACGCCAAAAGCCTTCAGCACGTTAGGCACGACAATATTATCCGGCAAAAGACAATTTTGATTGGTCGGTGATTTGGCTTACAGTATTACAACTGATTAGTTGATTCAATTTTCACCTGAGACTCAAAAGGTTAATATTTTTTATTTTTTTATTTTTAATGGGAGATTCTATTATACTTTCGAGATTGGAAAACAGAGACCATATCAATAATTTTTGTGCGTACTCAAATGTTTGCCCCGAAGTCGTGACTGGCTCTTAGACCTCTAGCAAGTCTAAGGCGTTGAATTTTTCATGACAAACAAATGAACTTTCTTTTGTTTTCCATTTTCTTTATAATAACCAAACCTATACTAGACAATTAATCAGCACATTCTTTTGAGTGAACTTGATCAACGAAACAATAATCTTGAAAAAATCTTTAGCAAATCGACAATAATATAGGGCAAGTCCCAAAAAACTGCAAATCTCTGTCATTGATGGGTTGGACGGTTTCAATTTTCTTAGGATCTACCATAATTCATTCACTGGATACAATATGTCCAAGGAATGCCACATTCTCTATCTATAATTCATATTTTGAGAATTTGACATATAATTGATGATATATGAGAGTCTACAAAAAAATATATAACAAAAAAAAAAAGCCTAAAGTTAGCTTGTTAATGGTTCGAGCGTGGATGAGCTCATGCTTTTAGTAGCAATTTCATTATTTTATTCAAAGTGATTTGACCAAAGATAATAAGGTTTTCAAAGAAGAAATAATGTTTCCAGCACAAACCTAAATATAAAGCAACACACAAATTTTAATGTAGAACATTGAAAGGGGAAAAAGAAACCAGAGCATGTAAATTCTGTAACAAACATCATAGGACTCAAAAGGTACAAAGACATATAGCCTTGTAAGCATTTACATTCATTGCTCACTTATTGAGACAACTTAAGAAACAAGGACTCGCCAGTGAATTCCATAGACACAAGGTTAGAATTTATAAAAAATAGACTTCAACGGTTGCTTGGCTTCAGATAGTTCCAGCTTTGTTGAATGTAGACTACAAAAGCAAGTATAATCCTAATGATGGTAGCTGCCATGATAGTGGAAAAGAAATCTGACCCCACTTGGTTGATTGCACCATCATCATAGAATGGGTCTAAAACAGGATCTCTGATGTAGTCATAGAAGTATATAACCAGACTTAGTAACGTGAGTCCAAAATAGTATGTTTTCCTCAAAGGCTTCAATTGGGTTTGCCACAGTGAATTCTCAAGGATTTGAGGAATCAAAAAGAAATCTCGGCAATCGAGGGCCAGCTTCACTAAGTCTCTCATTAAGACTCCAGGTAGAACAAAAGCATCCATCAAGTACAAGCCACTTCTGAGAGCAACTTCCATCACTCGGAGACCCAAGAAAATTAGACAGATAACAATGTAAATCTTCAAATTCCTTTGAATCACATTCTCACTACGAGGTAGTCGTCTTGGCTTGTTAGAACCATAAGCATTTGGCCTGCTTTTAGCTTCTGACACCTTTTGATACTGCCATATAGTAAGCAGCAAAGCAGCTAACACCAGAAGCCTTGTTGGGGACTCAACTGATTCCATCAAGAGTTGATACTCGCGATATTCGTAGGGCCACTTTCTATAAGAAGCAGATTCCTTTGATCCAAAGAAAATCTCAGTGACCCTTATCAACTCTGCACCATAACCAAATATCAGCACAGAAAGCATGCCAAGAGATACATAAGGAGTGCAGTCTTCATTTGCATTCATGTAATATAGTTGGCTAAAAATTATGCCAACTGCCACAAGGGAAATCAGAAGCCTTAGAACCCCTTCGAAGAGTTTCCTGAAGGCTACGTCTTGTTCATGCTCATCATACATAATAATGCAAGTTTGGAGAGTCACAGGCTCAAAATGCAGCGGGTCATCTTCACTCCTTTGGCTAGTGATGGTCGTTTCAACTGTGGGATTTTTCAGCCAACGTATTGTCTTAGATGGGTACTGAACCTTAACTTCCACCAAGCAATCTAGACCATGCTCAACATTGGTGCCCCCATTTGAAGCCTTTCTGCAACCAATTAGATGCATATCACCAGCTAGTGAATCATACACACCTTCCAAGAAAAACGGGTAAAGATCTTCATAGTACTCCACAGAAGCTCCTTCAGTGAAAGTGAGATGCATTGAGATATTCAGAAGTGAGCTGTCAATGAGGTTCTCTTTTTCTGTTTCTGTTGTTGTATGTTCATGTAAAGTACCAGGAGAAAGCACCTCCATATGCATGTAGACCCTTGAGTTATGGCTGTTTGAAGATTGATGACGAATTGCATATCCATGGACATTGAGGTTTTTGGAGAGATGATTTAACTGAGCATGTACATGTTGTCCATCTACCAGAGATGGATACTTCAACAACAATTTCTTGATAAGGGTGAAAATTTTTGAGGGTTGATTTCTCTTTCTAATTGCAGCAGCCAGTTCAACCTTTGAGTAATTATAGTATGAAGTAGTATGCAAATCAAGGCCATTGAGATCCCTAGGGCGCCTCAGTGAATCAAACAACAAAGGGAAGAACATGTTTGTTTCATTTGTGATACTAGATATAATCCCTAAGATGATACTCCTTTGCTTGATGGAGAGCACACGTGGAAAGTATAGAGATATCTGAGAGTTACATCCCTCCGAATCTAACCCTGAATCAACCACCCCAAGACACCCAATCATGCAAAGTTGCCCTCTTGAGGAATTCCATGTTCCCTCAGCAGATAAAGTCAGGCCTGAGAGAGCTGTTCTTGCTTTTGCCGTATCTGCAGGCATGGATGCAGGAAATGCTCTTAGAACTGCAGAAACCGTTGCAGTCTTGACATCATCGCTGGTTGTTTCCTCCTCACATATAAGATGCTGAAACACCAGCCCAAAGTTTTCATGATTCCAAGCAGAACTAACTTCTTTTCCTAGTTGGAAAGGACCTAGTTTGCTTTGGGAAGCATGTCTATCATGAAACTTAAAGTTTTGGGCAATATCAAAAGGTTGGTGTGAAACTTGTTTCAGAAAACTGCAAAAATCAGAGCCATTGAATGTATTTGCTCCATATGCTGTCAACTCTTCTTGATGTGGATGAAGATCACAAGATCTTGACTTCAATTCAGAACTAAACTGATAGTTGGAGTAGCGATTCAATTGAGAAGAAATATAAACATTCTCAAAGTACTTCAAGCTTCCTCCTTCATTTAAACTTCTCATTTCACCTCTTATAGCCCTTTTTGTCAAATTGAAGGTTTGAGGGCACCGAAGAACAAGCAGAATCTGATCATCTTGCAAAAGACTGTAATCTAGAAAATGGCTATTGAGTAAATCCCAATCATAATTAGATGGTTCTGGGATGGGTAAAGTTGTATTTCCCAACAAACACATCAAATGCTCTTCCCCACTCTCATTACTTTCTAAATAAACCCCTTCAAAGACAATTTTGAGAATAGATAAGCCAGGCATCATTTGGAAAGGAGAAGATTGAAGACTTGAAAAATGTGAACCATTTCTAGATATGCCTATGGACATTACCCCTCCTAGACTAACTGTGTTTTCAAAGTGATGAATTGAACTGATGTCCATCACTTGGAAAGACGCCAGTTTCAAGGGAACAGTGTGGGGCAAGCTATGCCATTGCAAGTCACTTTGGTCGAATGGCATCAAGGTTATATGAGCATCCTCCTGCTCCCAATCTCCATAGGTGAAAGAAAGTTCTTTCTTTATTCTATAACCTCTATTTGCATCAGGGCTTAACTTAGATGCCAAAGATAGATATGAGCTGCAATGCTTTTCTATTTCAGCAACACGGTTATAAGTGAAGATTGTTGAAGAGTCATCCGAGAAGTCCTTGTAGGAAGCAGATAAACTTAGGATCACAAACAGCTGTGTAAGGGCAAGAAGATGTAGAATTGAAAATTTGATATTCATTTCTTGAAAATGCAATCATTCCAAGAGGCTGTGCTTATTTTTTTTTTCTCCCCAGAGTGCCCACCAAATTGGAAATCTAGTAGACCTAAATCATACAAGACAAGCCAATGCAAAATGAGAGACAAATTTAATCAGGCTAATGATTATGCATTGGCCATTTTTTCCTAGTTATATGAAACATAGAAGCAATTGTACATGAAAGTAGATTTATAAGTTAAAGGAACAGATTTAACAGAAATTCAAAAAGCTTGATCATCCGCGGATACTGACCTGAAAGAGGTTGCTGTCAGCTTGTCACTGTTGTTTGTCACTTTGTCCTATGAAGAGATTGATCTCTGGGAACTGGGGAATTTAAATGCAGAGTCTTTCTCTCAAGAGCAGCGGACTTTGAAAGGCAACAGCTTTTATCACTAAAAACTAAGAGGTTGACCAGAATTATTTGTTGTCATATGTCTATTGATGATTGAATGAATAACTAACTACCTTTGACATTTGCATTTGGAAACTTGGGACGCAAGTACATGCATCTTATTTTATACTCAAGTTCATTTATTTTAGAATGAGAAAAACAATAAGACGTGCAATAGAATGGATTACATATTGAAACAAGGTAGGTGAGGTGACCATGCAAATTGGCAATTGTTTGTGTCCTTGAAGAGAGATGAGTGCACATGAAGCATGTGCTGATGGCTTGAAATTAGGCTGGAACTATGTAGACACATTTTTTATGTAGTAATCCTTTTATCTTCGCTTTTCAACGTGTTCTTGTGGAGGATCTTGGTCAGAGCCAGAGTCACAGATATCCAAAAAGCACACGTAGTGTTTGTGATTCATATAGAAGAATGAGATGAGACAAGGGGTAAAGAATCTAGTGAAATGAAATATACAATTTGTTTGACCTACTTCGTGGATGTCTAGTTGTACAAAAAGCCATGCCCAGTTATGTGTGGATCTTAGGACAACTTCATTGTAAATGCATGAGAGATTTTTTTTTTTTGGTTGGTTGCATAAGATATGTTAAACGCTTTTGTTGAGACGATGCTTTTCATAATGTTCGCTTATTCATACCCAATTTGAGGGCATGCTTTATTTTTTTAATTGGTAGGAATGTGATTCATTTTCATAATGGTAATGGACTTATGGGCCTTCCTTTGTGGAGTCACAGCCACAGAAAAATGGCTCAATCAATATTTGATGCTGCTAATACGAGGTGCTTAACTTCATGGGCCTAAATGGGTAACATCGTTATTCTTCGTTTAATTTTTGGAGTTTGGTTGTGTCATTCAGTTTAGATGACCCATTCCAAACATCTTCCCCACCCTGTACAATTAAGAAAAAATCCTCAGTGGAAGAGGCCTAAGCAACAAGTGGTTGAAGTGTGGCCTTGTAATTCCACAGAAAGGCTTATCCAATACATGTAGTAACCGACGACCACCCATAAAAAAACAAAAGAGGCATGTAGTAACCTATGTGATCTACATAAAATTTAAACAAGAAAAACTCATGTAAGGTCTACATTGAAACTCATGTAAGGTCTACATTCTTTTTTCTGCTTGTACATTCCACATAATAAACAAAGAAAATACTACTCACATTCAATTTTCCTTTTATCTTTTCATTTACCTAAAGAATGTTCAACAAGAATAGTAATAACCTGTAACAAAAAATTTATTTTCTTGTTACATTGACAATAATACGATTTAAATTTAGGACTTCAAACAAACAAATCAAATCCTTTATCACTAGACCATTATTTGTAGCTTTGTAACAAAAAATTTAAAAATAGCAATAACCATTTATATATGAATATGATGCAATGTAATAAAACCTCCAAAGTAGAAAGTATGGAAAAACAATTTTAGATATAAAAAATTTTGTTACAGTTAATATATATATATATATATATATATATATATATATATATAGGGAGAGAGAGAGAGAGAGAGAGAGAGGTGCTAGACAGCCTGAATGGGCTATCTAATTTATATGTGCCCGACTGAGTTATAAAATAGTTATTTGATAAAAAGACTGATAACTAATCATGGGCAGTTGAATTTGAGACTAATATTTACCCCCATATGTTGCCAGATCATTCGGTCCTGGCAATTTTTCAGGATGTCAAGCATTTTCCATACAATATACTTTATCAATTTCATTGTCGTCCATGTATGCTTCATCATATTTATAAATAATTAACACTTGCCGTGTATGATTTTCTTCATTCAATTCATGTATGCTATAAGAAGAAAACCTTTCACTTTCAGTAACCTTGCTGATCTGCAGGCATCGAAGGATAGGGTGTATAACAGATTAAAAAAAGGGTCATGATATATGAAACTGACTCTTATCTTATCCTAATCTTATTCATATTAGGTAGGTAGAGCTAGAGCTTCATCTACAACTTTGAAAAACATATCAAGATGATGATGTTTTTACATGCAGAAAAAGCACATAGATACATAGGAATAAAATAGATACATGAACTTTCCCACGACACTTAAACCTCTCAGTGTGATGACTACTAAGTGCAGAATTTTGTTTTGACAACGATATTTGATGTAGGTAGATCACTTTATGTTGACACAAACAATAGTGGTGAGTCAACAACTAGTTTAACATTATGCTCCAAAATTCCAGTCTTCGCCAAGACTCTGAATTAGTGTAGCTTTTGTTTTTTTTCTTCTTCTTTACAACAAGTTCATCTTTTCAATAGAGGCCGACCAAAGTGATTCTATTCCATCCTCCACTCTCTGATCACTTATTCTTCAGATGCTAAATATATGCACATTTATTCTTATCTATGGTCAAACTTAGGTGCTCATCCTGTGTGGTACTATAAAAGATACGCTTGTCCTGTGTCGCCATATTCGCCGTGTGATTGATCTGATATGATGTGCAATATTCACCTAAATTATCTTCCTTAATGTGTAAGACATTTTCGCTAGCTCTTGATAAAGACGAAAATATTCTCTTTGGATATCCTTATAGAAATTCACATATATACCTTCTTAGACTTGTCGTTTGCATAATTAAAATGATTTGGAAATAAAAATATTTTTTGGCTAGGGTGTTCACTAACTGAATCCAATTAGTTCTGAAGGACTTCATTTTGGGTTAGTCCATTTTATCTCTTGATGAAGCAGTACAAATTTAAACTGGAATTCGTTTCATATGTTTAATCTCTCTCCTTTATTTTTTTTTTTTTAACTCCAAACCAATAAGTGTCGGGTTAATCAATTTGAACCGTGTCCTATTGGGTTGAAAAACCAAACCCTGCCAACCAGTTGGCTAGCTGAAAATCGATTTAAGATCGCTTCAACTATAGTCAATTTGATAACGCAGCCCAATTCAATCCGATCATGTTATTTTGTGCTTAAAGTAATAAATTTAAAAAAAAAAAAAAAAAGAGGGTTGACGGCCAACCACGAAAAAGGTTATTAACTTCTACATGCAAGCGTAAATTAAATATTCGAACAGCTAGCAATGATTAATAAAATGGAAACAGTGAATAATAATTGAGTTAGTTTGTTCTTTTGGATGCCTAAGAGGGCTGAGAATATATCCTCAAGTAAAACAGGGAATTTAGTAGAACAATCCTGTTTGCAATATTTTTAAATCAACATGCCCAGTACTTAGTGATTCTCATCTCATATGCAAAATCCTTCGACCCGTAGACGTACCTTTCCTAGGCTTTCCGCAAAGCCCACGAGAATATCTTTCTTTGTATAATGCAACTCAAAGTCCATTCCTTATCTCTTTTCTAGCTTCTCATATAATGCCATTCTCTTTTTATCCAAGTTGAACAGAATTCTGAATTTGAATATGATGATCTTCTTGATGACTATATTGCACGAACTAGAGCTTTTGCTATATAATTGGATTCAAAAGAATAGAATCTCTGATTTCTTATATTCGAGCTCACTGTTAATCAACTTTGTTTCTTATTCTATGTATCTTAGACCGCAATATTATATCCTGCTAATTATTTGTTCTTGCATTTTAGTCTCATTTATACTCCATGATTATGCTCATTTTTTCAGTTTATACGAATGAATGGTTAAGAATCCCGATATCATCATCTTTTAGGAGGTGCCAATTACGGATACATATGTTCATGTCTTTAGAAATCAAGAAAAATGTCAGATATAACCGAGTATAAAAAGATTGAAAAACTATGTGATAAAATATGACTTGCTCATATGACGAGTCTCCTATACAAGAGCCAGACCACTCCCACAGAAATTAAAAAAACTATGTGAAATTTTCTTGGTACATCGAGAAAACCATTATCGAACTTGAACATATAATCCTCTATCTAAATTTTCAGTTTTTCACCCATCTGAACCATAAACTAAAATAAAGTGAAATTCACACCACAAAAAGTAATGTGCACAGATCTAGATTCCAAAACTATATATATATATATATCACGACAACTATACACTACGGTGACCAACTTATAATATCGTGTTTAATTTAAATTACACTTTGTACGCTTGCCTGCATAGTGGGTGTAGAAAGGAAAAGACATATCAGGTAATGTAAGTGGCATTCTGTATATTATTTTAAAGCTTTAGAAATGCAATAATTGTCGTAAAAAGGTAGCATCCCTTCGTTCACTAGTTATACAGAAACTCTATTGGTCACTATGGATCAATGATCTACCTACAGAATTCTTTATATAACTTATTATAATCATGCCTTTTGCTTTTGTTGAAGCTTTTGACGCGAATACGAATTGTTATTCTTTCACCTTGCTTTCCTAAAATTAGAAGGAAAAAAATAAATAATCCTTGATACGCACCTTTTTTCTCCTAATTTTATTGCAAAAAAAAAAAAAAAAGGAGAGGTAAACTTTGCATTGTTAGAACTTTGAACAATGGGTTTATGAAAGAAATGTAGTGGAGATTGAGAGGTGTTTATGGTGTCCTGGACTATAGTAGTGCCTGCTGCTGGCTACAACGGGGGTCGTATTTGAGAAAGAAAATACCTGGGTACCAGTGAGATACGGTTGGACAAATAGAATCTGGGCCTTTTGATAGGGTCCATTTTGGCCTTCCAAGGGCCCATTTTCAATTTTAATATATTTCTGGCACTGTCACTGGATGCGGCTGAGCGATGATAGTTATATTAGCGAAGACGTTAATATATATACATATATCTTTTGAATACTAATGTTAAATTATTTGTATTATGTTAATAGTTTATTATATATTGTAATAATAATAATTAGTATAGATGATCCACGACCAAAAAAAAAAAATCAGTATAGATGATCAAAATATAAACATTAAAAGAAATATATAACACATAAAAAAATATGATTTACTTAATTATATTTAAATAAGTTTTAAATAAATGAAATAACACAGCATTCATATTAGCAATTATAAATTGATAAAGATATCTAGTTAGGATTATTGAGTTATATATCATTCACATATATATATATATATATATATATATATATATATATATAGAGAGAGAGAGAGAGAGAGAGAGAGAGAGAGAAGAGTAAAAAAGTTGGTCCGGTGTTTGTTTAAAAATTACATTAGAAAAAAATTAAGCTAATTATGTTTTTCTTTGAGATAGTTTATAGTTATGAAATATAGATACAACATGAGATATACATAGACACAATGCTGACATAGGGATATGATAATTTTTTAAAATTATAAGATACAATATCATTATAATATAATATATAAAATTATATGGCATTAATATAAAAGTATAAATTTTAAATTAAAAAATAAAAATTAATAATTATTATAAAAATAATAAAATATGTTTATCTAATTAATATAATGTTTTTATTTATATGAATATAAACAAATTTTAAAATAAAAATAAAAATAATAAAATATAATTAAAAATATTTAAAAGTACATGTATGGTTCTAGATTTGCACGCTAGCTGAAAGGTGGTATTTGAGTGGGAATATGCAAAAGAGAAGAGACGCCGAACGATGAACCCATCTCTACCATGTCCATGACTCAGAAGCTTAAAAATAAAAAACAACTCAAAATAATAGGTGAATAAGATTTCTATTACATGGTGAGATTTGCAAACTAAACAAGGTTGGTTCCCAACTCCTAATCAAGCAGTTCATATATACTTCATTCGATGCAAATTCTTTAATGTAATTAAAGTAGTTAAAATATGTAAACATTTATGGGAGAAATGTCAGATGCACAGTTGACAGTACTATTACTGTAGAAAATGTGTACTACTATGATTATAGATATAAATGCAAAAAAAGGCGTGCAGGAGGAGGAGTGATAAAGAGAAGGGCAGAAGCAGAAGGGAAGAATATTCCGAATGGCTGTGTAAATGGGCCACGCAAAAGGGATATTCAGATGAAGGACGATAGCGTAGAATATTACGGACACGCGTCTCGAGGATAATCTCTTCCATCTCTTTTTATGAGGTTTTTGTTTTTATTTTAATTTTATTTTCCTTTACTCTTTTTTTCTTTTCCTTTTCAAGAGAGAAAGAAGAAAAAAACGAAAAGAAAAAGGGAGAATCCGAAGAAAAGGTGTGTGTTGGAGTGTAGCTTGTACGAGAAGACTGAAGTTGGAAAGCAACCAACCATTTTTATTGCATGCTCAGGGAATTCGATGCACTCTTTCTTTCTCTTTCACACAGGGGTAACCTTTTCCTTTTTAATTTTAAATTGAAAATCGCTTAGTCTTTTGCTTGTGCAGCATATAAAATGTGGACATTCTAATTTTCTAACAATATGTTTGGAGGAATGATAACTAATGAAATGAAATGACAATTAAGGGACTTCATCACTTCAAGATCATTCTCTATCATTTAGCACTCCAAATTTTTACTTCTTTAAATTAAAAGAAATTAAGGGAAAAAATTATAATTTTTGACAAACTTTTATTCTTTTTCCTTTTAAATAATTAAAATTTTCATTATAATTTTTATTTCATTTCAATTTTTTTGGAACGGTTATTTCATTTCATTATTAATTATTCCTTTTTATTATCTTTTAATATTCCAAATATGCCCTACATAAAGAGTTTATGATAATAACATTTGTATAGGGCGCAATATTACATAACAATATATCACATAATATTTCAAATTTTAAGCAAAGGTTTTAAATTTTACAAAATATTTGTATTCGTACAAAATCGGTCGGGCCTATCTAATTGATTTGTTCAACTGTAATATATCAGCCCAAGTGCTGGCAACATGCTTACTTATCGTTTAGGACTCACTTTAGGTTTCATGTGGTTGTAACCAGAAGGAGTGATTTATTTCATTTTCTTTACAAGAGTTTAATTTAATTATAAAAAAAATAACTATATCATTTGTAAAAAAATATTACTATGACTATAAACCGAAATAAAATATATCTTATTCGAGTTAGGAATGTGCATGGATCAGATACTAATCGATTAAACTTAGGTAGGTCTCAGCTCAAATTTATCTAGAATCAGGACTAGACCAATCTATCATCATCAAAAAAAAAAAAAAAGGAGTAGGCCAACCTATTTAAATAATAAAAAATAATGTTTATTTAACATTTTTAAGTATATATTCTCAACTCTTATAAATATGTTTGTATTTAGTATTTTTATTTTGGCTCATCCCAAGAAACATTTCCAGTATAACAAGTGAAGAATGTAATAACTATAAGGGTAAGGGTAAAATACATCCCCTTTATTCTGAGAAATGATTTTATTACACTTCTTCCAACTCTATTTTTAAAACATATACTTTCTATTCTTAAAAAATTAAGATAAGTTACATTTTGATCAATTTTTAAGTTTTCTATTAACTCTCCATTATTTTTTACCAAAATATCCTTTATTAATAATTATATATATTTGGCTTATAAGAATATAAAATATTGATATTTTTTATATACATATATTTAATTTAATTTTTAAATTATTACTATATTAAGAGAATAAATTATTAATAGTTATAATAATTATTTTTTAAAAACTAAAAATTATGCACTTCTCAATTATTTAGTTTTAGAATATTAATGTATATAAAAAATTAGTTGTTAATATTGTATATAAAGATAAATCACGAAAAGGATAACGAGAAACATTCTATGATTTTACTATAAAAAGTATATATTAATATCCTTAAATTAATAGCTGAGAAAATAAGTAATTTTAATTTTTTATAATATAATTATTACAAAGTATTGTTACTATTAATCATTTGTTGTTAATATAGTAATAATTTAAAACTAAATTAAATTAAATATACGTATCAATATTTTATATTATTATAAGCCGCCTATATTTTATTTTGTAAGAAAAAAAAAACTTAATATGTATAACTATTAATAAAGGATATTTTGATAAAAAATAAAGTAATAAATATGAGATAATGGAGAGTTAATGAAAAACTTGAAAATGAACTAAAATACAGCTTATCTTAATTTTTTAGAGAAATAAAATATATATTTTAGAAATAGAAGAAAGGGGAGTATAATGATATCATTTCTTAAGATTTTTAAAACTTTCAATTGAGTTTTGTCACAAATATTGATATGAAACTAATCTGGTGGATATAGTTGCAACTTGATTTAATTTGTTAGGAGACTCTATCCGCAATTTTCTTTTAACTCTTGTTGATTAATCTTCGTTATATATTAGGGTGCTGTCTGCTTTGCGCTTTGCTATCCAAGGTGTTTAGTGCACCTTGTGACTGTAGCACATCAGATGATAGAAATTTGTGAGGTATATCGATATATCAATCACCTATGATACATTGTAATAATATTCTAATTTTAAGAAAATTTAAAAATATGATTAAATATATTTTAGAAATTAATTATCATACATTGATAATGTAAAATTACACTGGTAGTATAAAATAATTTTATACTATTAGCCAATAAAATTATACTGATAGAATTTTACGTTGATAGAATTTTAAATAATTTTACACTAACAGAATAAAATTACAATGATAGAATTTTTCTAAAATTTTATTGGCTGATAATATAAAATTATTTTATACCATCAGTGTATGACAATTAATTCCTAAGGTATATTTAATCATATTTTTAATTTTTTTTAAAATTAGATATTACTACAATGCATTATAAGTGATTGATGCATTGATATACCTCATAATCTTTATCATCAAATTACAAGTTACACCATGCTTCTTGACCTACGAGAAGCACGGTAGATAGCACCATATATTGGCGGTGATTTTGTAAGTTATTGTTGTTATTATTATTATTATTATTATTATTATATTTTTTAAATGATGAAGTATAATTTTAATACACTATTGTGTATAAAAAATTACAGTATTAAATAATTAAATATTATTATAAATATGCCTTTTAAAATAATTAATGCAAAGTTAAATATCTTTAATGATATGAAATGTGTGCTTGATTTTTTTTTCTTTTGATGGTTAATTAAAATTCTTTTCAAAGTGACAATTTCATAATTTGAATCCGACATTACAGGTGAAGTTCATTTGAGATCACAGTCTATTGCTTAATTAATAATATAAAAATTTTATACTAATAATATATTAAAATTAAATTATAGAAGTAATCCTTAGATATATTACCTCATTGAAATGCACTTGTAAATCTTATAGAATAAACAACTAAAATATATAGAACTATATATATATTGGGGACATTACGTCGTCCGCTATGCAGACTCATCCTTATTCACAGTGAAACTAATTATCAGGCAAGTGAATGGCATGTGCATTCTTATGGTAGTTTGTTCTTATTAAATTGGAAATGTCTTTTTGAATCTTTATACACCATGTATCAATGTGAGTTTAGGTGATTTTATATATATATATATATATATATATATATATATATATATATATATTATACGTTTTTTTGAGAGACATATTATACATGGTGTTTAATTTTGATGTTCAAATAACATAATTCTATTAAATTAAAATTTGATAACATATAAAGAAGAGTGTCACAATGAGGTTCACAGAAAACTACAAGGAATATCGTTTCATCATCTTGCTTGTGTGAAACCCCCAAGGAATCAAGTAAACTAGATGTGATCCAAGCAGTAAACTTCATCGAGTTAAAAGCTTGCCAATACCATACAGTTCGACCTTATTGTATAATGGAGCTTCTGTTCCCTGCTTATTCCTAACCAAAACAACAAAAATTCGTTTAAATTGTAAAAGAGAATCTTCTTAGCTTCCTACCCACTTCAGTAAAGATAGTAGCAGAAGAAGATTCTCGTCAGCTAGCCTCCTTTATCACTCTTTTGGAGGGTGATTTATTTTTTCCCCCCTTTAAGCTTCGTGGGTTATGTTCCCTTAATTTAGAGTCGCAGAATTGGAACTAAGATATTCCTTCCTTGGGGGCAAATATTTTATTCTATATGGTGAATGTCTCATTTTTTCAGATTAGATATTCCCTCCCCTTCTCTGAATGCACTCAAATTCATGCCAATTATGCAACTTTTGGACTCAAAGGGAAAGTTGCAAGGTGGATTGATACTATAACCTATTTGAATATGTGCTTTTCCCTCAATCCTCTTTCTCGCCTTCTCTTTATTCACTATGACCGTAAAAATTATGTTCATTGTATATGCTCCCCCACAATTCACTAAGTCATTTCTATTGATTAATCATGATAGAATCATTAATTCCTGCTCAAAGCAATACATAACATACATGGGCAAGGACACCCACAAGAGTTATGTTGCCCAACATGTGGCCAACATCTGGCACCCTTGCTGGTTTCATAAATCACTTTTATATATGGTCACTCCTTCAGCATGAGCTAGAGCATGTGGTAACTGAAAAGCATTGTTACTCTCTGTAGTCCTTTTCGTTTTCATCCATTTAAGAGCCAACATAATCCTATATATTATGCATAAATATTTAATCCTAACCTGTTATGTTGTCCAAATCCATAAAGGCATTCATATTAATGGAATGATATTCGCAGCTAAATAAATATTATCCCTTGGTTTTACCTTCAGTATAAGATGGAGTAGGGCCATTTGATGCATGACACCTGTGCATCCTTATCCTCGTGCTTAACCTCAAAGGGAACTTTGAAAAACTCGTGGATATCTGCTAAAGCAGATTGAATGAAAAGAAAATACATAGACGAAGAAAAAACAAAATTAAAGGATCAGAGATAATGCACAGTTAATTAATGTGGTTTTGATTTGAAATTGTAGGAGAATCTGAGTCTCATTAGCATATAGCTCTCATGAAAAGAAAGCCAAAACAAAAGGAGCTACAAGGGGGGATAAAAGGAGAAAGGAGTAAAGTTAAAAAAAGAAGGGGGTAACAGTAAGAGAAGAAGAATCATCTTTTGTATTGGTGATTTTGAATTCGTACAAAGAACACAAAGAGGTTCTAAAACCGGGCTCTTAGCACATGACCCTCTAATGTCAGAACTCTCTCTGATTCCTTCTCTCACTGCACCCCTCTCATTTTTTTAAACCCTTTTTTTTTTATTTTGCATTTGTTCTTTGTAGGAAGTTACTTCCCTCTGCTTTATCCCATGCTTTTTCTTTTCTCTCTCTCTCTCTCTCTCTCTCAAACCTTGCTTTATTCCCATTGAACTCACCCCTAAAAAGAAGACGATCCCCCTCGATCCTCCTTGTGTTCACAAACAACATCGCCTCACTTTCTCTCTCTCTCGCCCCCACCAAACTAGAACTAGAAAGCAAGACGCCAAACACCCTCTTTTGCTCTTGTTTGTTCCTACATACCACCCTGTTCCTATTTTGGCATGAACATATCTTAAACAGTGCCTTGTTAGTTATTGTTATACGTGAAAAGAATTAAGGATTTTAATGGCTTCACCATCGGAACTAAGCCTGGATTCCAAGCCTCACAGCTACTCCATGCTGCTGAAATCATTTGGAGATCAGAGTGATCATCAGAATCAGACCTACAAGCTTGAAGAGTTCCTTTCTCGCCTTGAGGAAGAACGCCTCAAGATCGATGCCTTCAAGCGTGAGCTTCCTCTCTGCATGCAACTTCTATCCAACGGTATACACCTTGTGAAATTGAAATCATCCCTTTTACAAACACATGCCTATACCAAAGCCAGTTAAATCAAAACCCTCCCCAATAAACTAATTGAGCATACAGAATCCGAAACCTTAAAGATTCAAGCCATGCTAAGCAATATTATACTATCAAACTCGATTAGGATAATTTTTTTTTTTTTTTCTGATTTTCTTACTAAAGGCTAATATCTATAATTGAACTTTTTTTTTCTTTTCCCTTCATCCTCTTTTCCTTTCTTTCTTTTGTAATTCCTCTTCTTTTTCTTTCGTAATCATATATATTTGTATTTTGTCCACTTTAATTCCTTTGAATTCAAAGTTGAGACCAGCCAATCTTAATAACGGGTAGAAATAATATACCATGCAATCTTTAATTATTTCTTAATTCCAATCTTCTTATTGGCATGCCAAACAATTTAGTTACCCTCCTAATTGTTTTTGGTTGGAACAGCTATGGAGGCTTCAAGGCAGCAACTTCAGGCCTTCAGAGTGAATCAAGGCACAAGGCCCATCCTGGAAGAATTCATACCCATAAAGCATTCAACCACCGAAAGCTCCGAGAAGGCACCAAACATGTCTGATAAGGCAAATTGGATGACATCTGCTCAACTATGGAGCCAAGCAAGCGAAGGAACCAAACAACAACAACAACCCACAATCACATCACCTAAAGAAGCTGATATTGGCTTCAACGTAAGCCCCAAGCTAGTCCTAGAGAACAAACACAGGAATGGTGGTGGAGCCTTCCTCCCATTCTCGAAAGATCGAAGCTCCTCCTCTTGCCAAGGCTCTTCTGCATTGCGGGGTGGTCTCCCTGAGCTAGCACTTGCCTCTGCTGAGAAAGAAATGGATGATAAGAAATCTGCGGAGGCAGAGAAGGGTCACAAGAGGGAAAATTCAAGTGGCAATAATGATGGGGTGGTGATCGATCAAGGAAAAGGGCCTAGTCCAGTTGCATCATCTCATGCACAACCGACCACCACCACCACAAACACTACTCATAGGAAAGCGAGAAGATGCTGGTCACCAGACTTGCACCGTCGATTTGTTAATGCCCTTCAAATGCTTGGTGGATCTCAAGGTATACATATATATATATATATATATATATATATATACATATATATATATATATATATATAAATCTAAGGTTAACCAAAATATATAATTAAGATTAGAATCTCATACCAAAGTTAGAAAACAAAACTATTGCATAGTGCATATATACATGCGGCCCTTTATAATTATAATTTAGTCATTAGTTAAGATAGTTAAAACTTCAAATATCATAATCGTATTACTGAATTTACTAATTTATTATAACTTTTTGATTTTTCTTTTTGACAGTGGCCACCCCAAAACAGATTAGGGAGTTGATGAAGGTTGACGGTTTGACCAATGATGAAGTGAAAAGCCATCTGCAGGTATATATACCTCTCTCTCATCCCACAGTATACGGAGTGGCATGAAAGAGCACCTTTGTTTGTTGCTGTACTATGATCGTATTATTTCGCCTCACTGACAACAAACGTACCACTCTGCAGAATGCATATTCCACATTTCCAAACTAACTTCTGTTCTTGTTTTTGTTTCTTTTCTCGTTTCCCAAGAAAAGAAATCCTCATTTCTTATTTTCTTTTCCAATTTTGTTCACAGAAATATAGGCTTCACACTAGAAGACCCAGCCCAGGCTCACAACCAGGGGCACCAACACCACAGCTTGTGGTCCTAGGAGGAATCTGGGTCCCACCGGATTACGCCACGGCGGCCGCAGCCGCCGCAGCGCACTCAGGCGCCCCTGCCATCTATGGTGCTCACCACCCTGCCACCCACGCGCCGCCGCCACACTACTGTGCAGCCACCCCGGTGCCACAAGAGTTCTACACTGCGGCGCCCCAGCAGCAACTGCTTCCGCCGCCACCGCCGCCGCAGCACCACCACAACGGTTCCCTCCACCACCTGCACATGTACAAGGCGGCGGGGCACGGGCAAAGCTCGCCGGAATCTGACGTGGGAGGAGGCGGGGAGCGGTCGGAGAGCATAGAGGATGGGAAGTCGGAGAGTAGCAGCTGGAAGGGAGAGAGCGAAGGGGAGAGGAAAGGGTTGGCTGAGGAGAGCAATGGCAGTGACATCACTCTGAAATTCTAGCTGAATTAGGGTTTACGGGGAAGTAGGGTTTTCTTCCCTGTGCATGCTCCTATCACATCCCATGCATATCTTGGTCTGTTCAATTATTCATCAATATTATTCAACAAGATTAATGGGGAAAAAAACAAAGTAGAACATAATATTATCATTATTATTATTGTTATTAGTAGGTGTACTTTTTGCAGATATTTCTGTAGTAGAGACTGGACCGCAGAGGGCTGAAAGGGCATAAAAATGAGCATCTGTTTTGTTTTTGGCTTGTAATTGTATGCAAATGCAATGCATTATTCATGCTGTTATCGGCATGCTATGGAATGAATGAAGACTTGGATTCTTACTATTGGCTTTTTCTGGTTTTCTGGATTACATATTTGCCCTCAAGTTTTATATATATTATAACAGTGTTCAGAGCAAAGTCTATAAAAGTAATTTTCCAACTTCAACGTGTTAGAAGTCCCACTTCGTTAGTAATTCCTCCCTCCGCCTACTTTTAAATGTACGTCCTTTTATTTTTCTTTTTAATTTTTTTATAAGGATTAATATATTATTAAATTGACATAAATATAGAAAAAAACATAACTTATTTAGATTGTATTACCCTTTCTCGCTTTTTATTTACTCACTATTTTTTTTTTCTGAATCTCACATCTTTTTTCATACAGCATTAAAGAGAATAAGGATGAAATCATAAAACAATAATTAATACTTTCTTAAAATTTTCAAAGGAAAAAATAATTTGAGACAAAAAATCTTTTTCAGATAGATACTTAAAAATGGACAGATAGAGTGGTATTTAAATTGTAGACAACTATTTGTCTCCACAATAAACCAAACCGTGCGCACCACTATGAATAAAAATTTTAACCAATGTTTTTAACACTTTTTTAAAAATAGAATAAACAAGGAGTTGTATTATTTAATTTATTACTTTGTAATGCCATAAAATAAATTACTTTTTATTGTGTTGAAATTGTATTGGATTTAGGCCTCTTCAACCTTTTGGTGTAGAATTTTTAATCAACTATGTAATTTTCAGGTTAAAATAATCTGATTTTATATTAATTAAATTTTATAAATTGATCTATAATCAAAATATTGATAAATAATATTATTTTATAAAATAATATTTTCCTGATGTTGGCAATTATAAAAAAAAAAGAAATTGATAATTATAAAGAGAAAAAATAATTATTCTATTGATAATTATTAAGAGAGAGAAAATATTCTTCTTCAATTAATAAGATTATTGTTTAATTACTAATCTAGATATTGTTATCCAACTTAAACACAAAAGATAAATTGGACTTTATTGTCCAACTAAAAGAGTGAAAAGTGATAACCTTCACCCAAAGGAATGAAGGTTGGCATTTCTCATTAATTATTACTATGTAAGAATTAATATATCAGCAGTGTCATTTGAACATAAATTTTGTAGACACTTAGGATGTGTTTGGTTCAGTATATTTTATCGGAAAAGTGATTTTTTTTTTAAAAAGGTATTTTTAATTTTTGAATAAAAGTTGAAATAAGTAATTTATTGACATTAAAAAAATATTTTTAATTTTTTAGTAATAAAAAAATCACTTTTTGTCAAAAAAAATTGAAACAAATGCACCCTTATTAATATAAAAAAAAAATTATATATAAATAAGTGAATTTTTAATTATGTTAATAGTGAATCTATATGTACTAAAACATGGGGAGTTATGTGTTAATAATAGGATATTTTGGTTATCTTACTAATAATTCATTGAAAGGATTTCTCATTCATTATTAGTTATCTTACCACATTCATCAAATTCGCCAAAAACATAATTGAAAGTCTAGAATCCCAATTATTTATATCTAGATTCCCAAATTTCTAAAGTATGTCTAAAACAAATATTCAAAATACATTTCTCTTAATATATTACATGGTGATCAATGTAAGTTAATTACGTGGTGATCCGTATTAAAGTATGAGTAAATTTGAACGTGGGAATCCCAGAATAATACACAAAAGAAAAGTTTATAAAATAGAAATAGTTTTTTTTTTTTTTTGGACGGAAGGAAAAAGTAAACTACAACATAGTCCACACCTTTTCTTTTTCCCTGGGCGGGGGTATTTTTGAGGTAATGACTCATGGAAAGTTTTATGTAATATCAATTCCAATGCACGTAGTCCTTTCTGTCGATAACAATGAGTAAACGTCTCTACTTGCACATGAATCCTCAAAGTTAAGCAATAATAAATCACGCCGTGGCTTGTGGATGAAGATACACTGCTAGAATTTTGGGACTTTATGATGCTGAAAATACTTTAGAGGTAGTTAATTTTACTTTTTTCTGTTCTTTATTCTGTTTCTTGTGTTGGCTAACATGCTTACTAATCAAAACCAGTCTAGGATTCCAATCTCCTACAGATCTGGTTCAAGCTGCAGCTGGTATACTCACAAGTGGAAGCGAAAGTTGAGGAGTAATATCTTTCCTCCTCAGTAAACACCCCCCCCCCCCCCCAAAAAACAAAAAAAACACAAAAAAAATAAATAAATAAATAAAACAAAAAGAAAAAAAATTCCTTTCCACCTTAACCATGTCATTGGTCCAAACCTATTCGGTACAATGAAGTTTAATAAATTTTGATTTATATCATACATTTTTTCGTCGGTATGCCACAATTTTTTTTTTGGCCGTGCGGTCTGTCACACGTGGTAAAATATATTTGTTCCCTTTTTTGGTTCAATGAGTATATTCGTCCATGAAATCCAGTAGAGCGGTCAGGCCCAATCTAACCTACAACTTGCAGCCGACCCATGTTCCAAAAATTCCAACTTTTGCTTCACGGTTGAGACTATTTAAAAGGAAAAGAATCGATATGAAATTGCACCAACACATTTTGGCAGTGGCACAATCTGAATGAACCATGCCAAGCAACAGAGTGTAACAACCCCCAAATCCCGTCTGACCACCCAATCAAGAAGCATGCAGCTAGTAGCAAGTTTGCTGTACCAACGTATTTGCTTTGTATGCCAAGATGCACGTTGTCGCACAGAAACATCAGGCCATGTAATTCAATCAAAGGAGAATTTAAGCAGCACCATATGCGGCTTATTTATAGCATGCTTGGGAACACCCATCATAGTTTTTTTTTTCCCCCAAAAAATGCTGTTATTAAAAAATTATTCTTGTTTGGAAAAAAAAAAAAAAAAGATTATAATCAAAATTGATAATTTTAAATTAAAAAATAATTTACAAGTATAAGCAATTTTTTGAAACTTATAATTATAAACAAAAATTAATTATTTCAAAATTAACCTTATATATCAAATATTATATAATATAAATAATTATTTCATACTCTTTTTAGCAATTTTACCATACAAAAATATCCTTTTTCATACAATTCAAATAAAATTAATTATATTAAAATCAATTTTCAACTTAAGTATCTAAACATAAATTGATTCTCATATAATCAATTATATAAAAAAATAATTATATAAATAAACGATTATTAAAATAATTTTAATTTCACAGCTTTCCCAAACACACACCTAATTAAAAGTTAAAATAACCCAATTTTCAATCACTGGAAAAACAACATCAACAAGCATGCTATTTGGCAGAGTGGACATGCGAAAGGAAATTGCTTTGGTTTTTTCTTTTTTTATTAAACAAGAGAAATTGTTAATCTATCCAGGTCCAGACCTTTTTCTTTTCCTCTCTATATCCACTCTAAATTCATACAATAGAAATACGGTGTTATGAGCTAAAACCATCTTAAGAATCACTGACATAATCGGAAGGTAAATTACAATCTAGTATCTAGTATCTACCATCAATAATGCCATTTGTGAGTGGTCCATCCTTCAAGCCACCACCATCAGCATCATTCTCTAACATTGCTCCATCGACTAGAGCCTGCAAACCCAAAAATATACTTGACATATGGCTACTAACACATCGTAAGCATGATATTGCTGTAAACATGAGATGGCATGTACTAGGCATATTCTCTAACATTGCTATGTCAACTAGAGACTGAACAAAGTTCATTTAAGAACATGTGTGAAATTATCAAAAATAATATCCGAGATCACATTGTAAGCATTCTGCGAAACACAGGACATAATTTGCAGTTTCATATATAAATCGGAATCAATATGGTGCTAAGACACAAACCTGAAGTTCTTTTTCACTGGTTTTAAGCCTTTCCGTGCAATCTTCTACTTGCAGAAAACATTTATGCAGCTGAAGATCATTTGCCCAAACCCAATGTTAGCAAATTCATGAATTTGAAGTTAGAAATGAGATTCCAAGTATCCAATATATGACTATGATGACTAGTTATTACATTGGTCAACTGCATCTGACGATATGAAGAGTGTTTCTTTGCATTGATCAGTGCATCCTCCAGTTTCTGTAGTTAACATCTTCTGGGTCAGAACATATAACGGATTTTGTGTCCAAATAAGGACAAACAATTAGAAGTATACTATATACGCTCAAAATTAGATGCTTGGAAATAAGCGAGGAAGTACCCTAGACTTCTTCTGTAAATCCATAACAAGAAGTTTTTTCTCTTCCAATCTCTCCTCCATCTGAGACACCTGAAAACCAAGAAATTCCACTTCCAGTAGCATCAACACAATAGCAGAGGTAAATATAACATGTAGAAGGCCAAAGGACTTGTTGGAAGATTTTTAAAGTTTAAAGTATGGTGATATCCTAACTCAGCATTTAGCAAAAATCGGAATAATGGGAAGCCTTTGTATGCATATGCATGCACCTCCAGAAATGCAATTGTTCAGAAAAAAGCATTTGTCACACTACATAAAGCAGTCTACTAGAGGAGACTTGACTTGATCATTTAACAAATTTCCATGATTCATTTATTTTGTTCTAAATAGATTACAAACCTCCTTTTTCAGTTGATCAAGTTGCTGAGTTGACTGCTCTAATTGATCTTCTACCTGAAGTCCACACAAACAAGTAAAAATAAAAATAAAATAAAAAAGTACCACAATCGGGCATCAGTTTATTTACACCATGCTACTATCTGAACAAGATATCTGTAAATACTCACATTACCTGATCACTGTGTTTACCATTTGAATCTGATGAAAGATCCATGCTATGTTGATTAGTATAATTCAAACTGCAGGGAAAACAACATTAAGTCTGGGGAAAGGAAGATGCATGAAACACAAAGAAATTAAGGTTTTCCCTCATCAATCTGTCAACCAATGGGGATAGTAGGAAATCAATTGATGTCACCGGAAATGGGTGAAGATCTTACTCATTGTTTCTCCTTGACTGTTCATTTCTATCCTCGTCAAAACTCCTATCAGGATCACTGGTCATATCCATCCTCCTGTCTGTATTCAAATCTAAGTTCTGGTCTCTATCCACATCTTCACTATGTGCCCTCCCATTGTCTTGTTCATTTTCAGCCCGATCACCCTCTCGGCTCCAATCTTTATCTATTGAAGGTTCTCTAACTTGATCATGATCATGCATATACTCAATTCTTCTATCCCTGTCCTGGTCGGGGTCTCGAGACCTATCACGATCTCGAGTCCAGTCATCATTCCTATTCCTGTGCCCATCCCTATCACGATCATACCTATCATGATCATAACCCCGGTCTCGATCTCTACCGCGATCCCAGTCTCCATTCCTCTCACCAGCATGATGATATCGCTCTCTACCAAAATTTGATCTCCCGCCACGAGTCCTCACCCCATTCACTTTAACCACGCGCCCGTCAATGGTCTAATACAGAGCAACACAGTGTCAAAGCTCTAAAACTCAACCACAACAATGATAACCAGGTACTGCTCTTTCCTTTCATATTAGCATAAGAAACATTCAGAGTGAAACATAAAAGGTGCATTGAAGGAAATTACATACTCTGCCATTCATGTCGTTGATGGCATCAATTGCTGACCTAGGATTCGTGAAAGTAACAAAACAATAGCACTTGCCCCTAGTGCGGTGGTCATTGATAATCTGATAAATAAAGAATAAAAAAGAGAACTTGAGCGTAAAAACGGAAACCCAATTACCGCAATTGGTTGGTTACTCGTGAAAGGAATCGGAAAAATAGGAAGCTGAAACCCTAACTTGGTGAAAACCCTAAAATTGAAAGAGTTAGGAAAAACGAAGAGAGAGAGAGAGAGAGATAGAGAGAGACCTTGACATCAAGGATGGCGCCATACAAATTAAAGACAGAGCGGATAATATCTTCGGTGGCGTCGTAGGGAAGGCCACCCACATATATGGAGCTTTCGTCGTCCATCGTCATTTTCTTTGATCGTCTTTTCTCTTTCTCTTTCTCTTTGGGGTTATTGTTATGTTCAGCAGCCAGCACTTGAATTTGCTATGACTTCAAGCTTTAATTCAGCTCTTTGGCCCACAGTCTACACTGTACCGCTTCAGCTGTGCTATCACCTCCCCCTTCACCCTTTCATCCTCATCCTTAACCGCTTCTCTCTAAATTTCTTTCATTTTGTTGTAAAAAACTCCCTTAAATTATATAGTTTGCGTAAATTACCCAATGAATTTTAAAATAACATGAGATGGCCCCGTAAATTTTTAACATTGTCTTTATTTTAACACATAACACATTTCGTTAAAATTTTGTTAAAGTAATCAAAGATTTAAATATCGAAGTCAACATTTTGAGAAGAATTTAGTAGAACTTTAGTTAACAATAATTTCTAACTTAAAATTGCGTGAGAAACTTTAAAAAAAAAAACATTTGTTAAAATAAAATATGAAGCACATAATGATTACGGCAAAATTGGCCTTTTATTTCCATCTACAGGTGTTTGGCAAGTGAAATAGATTTTCATTTTTAGGAATAATATTTTCATAAATGCTATTTTTAGGAATTGCTTTTTTGAGTATAATATTTTAGATAAGTCTCATATGTAGATTGAATTTTTAAAAATATTTTATATATTTTCAAAAATTTCAGTGATTAGTAATAGGTGGCAACAAGTGTAATTTGATCTTTTTACAAAAAAAATCATTCTTTTTTTCATAAATATATTATATTCCTATATGAGAGATAAGATTGATTTTAGGGGATTTTTTATTTTTAAAAATATAATATTTTTAAGAATATTATTTCAAACTGTATACCAAATATAACAATATTTACATATTTCCGGAAATATGAAAATGCTACCAAACACCCCGTATGCATCACTTACACTATTCAAGGTAACTCGCCTAGTTAAAAAAGAAAGGTAAAATGGACTTTTTATTCCTTTAAATTATTTTTATTTTATATTTTGGTTTCCTAACTTATTTTTCGTTTGTTTTAATTCTTTAACTAATTTTTTATTTATTTTGATCCCTTTAACTCTTCATCGTTAACTAATTTTTTTGATCATTTTGGTCCCCTATTAGTGAAGAATTAGGGGGACAAAAATAAATAAAAAATTATTCTATTCGATTAATTATAGTTGTCAATTTGGTAAAATTCTTTTATTTATAATAATTGTTATTTTTATATATCAATATAATATTTATTATTAAATTTTTAATTTTACCCTTCATCTTTGTTGATTGAAAGATGTGGTTATTTTTTACTATATAATAAAGTCATATTTTTCACCACATAATGAAATTTAATAATAATATTTTAATAAACCTATATCATAATTATATATTAATTTTAGGTTTCTTAATCTATGTAAAAATGATTAATCTAACAATTATTATAAATATATGGAAGTAGTAATTAAAGGACTAAAATAAATAAAAAATTAATTAAAAAAACCAAAATAAAATATAAAAATAAGTTAGAAGACCAAAGCATCCATTTTGCCAAAAAGGAGCTAAAACCACGTTACATAGTTATCCATAGTGACATTTATGCTAGTATTAGTTAGGGATATAAAAAAAACTCGTCTCTACAAATATCCGCGGGTAATATCCATAATGGCGTGAGTATGGGGAAGATTTTATTCTTGTGGATAATTGGGGCAGAGATTTTAAATATCCGCATATTAAACAGAATAGAGGCGGGAATCACTATTCCCATACCCGGATATCTGATATAAAATTACTATTTTACCTTTAAATTATTAGTTTAATTAGGTTAATATTATTATTATTTAAATTGATTAAACCAAGATTTAAATTTAGAAGTTAGATTTATTTATACTTATTATATATTAGACTAATGATTAGATTATTATTATATATTTATTTTTATTTTATATATTTTAAGTTATTAGAATTTAAATTATAGAATTAAATTATTATATTTATTTTATATATTTATTTTTATTTTAAATAAATTAAATTATTAGAATTTAAATTATAAAATTAAATAATTATTTATATTTATTTTAAATATTTTATAATATTTAAATTTTTATATTTAATTTAAATTTTTAATATGGCAACGGATATTTACGAATATTCGTAGTTCCATAAAAAAAATAAAAATAAATACTCATACAGATGCAGATTGGAAGACAGGGCAGACATTTATTTGCGGTGGTGGGCGGGGGCGCCCCGTTGACATTGCTAATTGTATTGGGTGGCTTTGGTCTTTGAACACCTTATGGGGTCATAAATGGGTGGCGAATAAGGTGGTTCATCACCACTTTCACCATATCCACTGCCATCGCAACTGAATTCGCCATCACTTCCATAATTGTCGCCTCTTCCACATCTTCCACCGCAAGATTTTCATTGCTCCAAGTAGTCTTCAAAGAGAACCAGACACAGTGCACTACTTCGCCTCCCGCAGCTCGTTCTCTGACAACTGCGTGTAGTGATCTGCCTCCGCCACGTTCTCTAGACAGACATTGAAAGCAGTGAATGAAACATAAGAAGGTTCTAGGTTCATCTCCACCATTGATGAAAAACACCCATCGTTAAAGTCTCAAAATTTTTTTTTTCCCGACCAAAGACAACACCCATTATTATAGTCATTCAAAAATCAGGATAAAAAGTGAAATATAAAATATTGTTTCAAAATTGAAAAATTTATAACTTCTTCAATATTGTTATCACTGAATTAGAAGAGTAGTGAAGTCCTATTGTAGAGACCGAAACTTATGATAGTGAGAAATCATGTAGAAGAGGGGTTTTAGTGGCTGACCCCGTTAAAGTGGGGCTAGGGTGGTGACAGCGATGGCGGTGATAGTGGCGGTGGAGTTGCCGAATAGTGGATGGTCGAAAGAGAGAAGGATAAATGGTTGGAATGATAAATTTGAAATTGAAAGGAGGTAATTTTCTAGTGGACCATCAAGAAAGGGGTTGGCCTAATTTAAAGGCTACACAATACATACCATTACAAGTGAATAGAGGACCATGTCTTTGATCCACTAGTGATCCTTTCATTTTTAATCATTGGATGATCAAATAATTTACATAAACCCTTCAAATTGTTTATATAAAAAATTAACCAACCTAAAAATATTAAAAAATAGTTTTATTGAATTGTCCTTTCAGAAAAGAAAAATTTATTATTGAGATTTACATAAAATGGCTTAATAAAAACATGAATTTGAAACAAAACATCAAACGCTGTTAATTTATCTTCCCCTCTAAGCCCCTTCCTTTTCATGAATTTTGGGTTAGAGACAGAGACTCTTACTATGAACAATCACTTTTAGCTTGTCTAATTTAAATTTAGTTAATGCCACAAAAATATCACAAAAAAACTTACTTTATGCGACACAATTATTTATTAACTTTTAATATTAGTGATTTTCAATTCCGAACTTTAAAATTATCATTAAATATGAATATTCAGACGATAGTCTAGTTACCAAATTGAAAAAAAAAAATAGAGGATCTTTTACTCGTACTAATCTTAAATAATTAATTTTACAATAATACTTAATTTATTTAATTAAAATATACCTTTTTACAAAAAAAAATCTTAAAAATTATAATTAAGAACACATAGCGAAAATTGAAAATAAATAATTGAAAGCGTCAATAACTTCACTCTAGTAATATATTATTGTATACTAATTGAGTTGGGTTAAATCCATGGATAAAAAATTATCTATTAAATATGTTAAAATATATAACCAAATATTATAAATCTAAACATATTTAACATAAGTTTTTATATATCAGATCTTTTAACAAGCACGATAAATATAAATCTTAATATCTATAAGTTTAGGAAAATATCTATAGGTTCTATAAGCATTCAAGAAAGCATAGATAAATTATAAAAGCTTTCAAGAAAGCATGGCAAGATCTATCTAGTTTGAAACATATTTGATATTCCTTCATTTTTTAAATTTGATTTTATCAAAGGAAAAGATTCATTGGATTATCAAAGATTTATTAGATTATCAACCAATCTCTCCACTTGCTTTTTATCTAATTGTTCTAGGATGACAAGCTAATTAAAAATCCTTTATTTTGATAAACCTTGATAGTTTTTGAGAAAAAAAATAGATAAGTCCTCAAAATAATTCTTCAAGTTCAATAAGAAAAACTCAATGCATTGTACATATTTTTTCACAAATTTAAGATCATATAAAAAAAAAAGGGGGTTTGGGTTGGGTTAAGTTGTGTTGTGTGAATTAAAAATTTTTAAACTCACAATCCAACCTATGTCTTATGAGTTAGAGATTTTTTAATCGAATCCAATATATTAACCTAACTCAACCTATATTTTGTAGGTTGGTTTAGGTTGAAATTTATGGATTTGTAGATTGATTCAACCTTATGAACACCTCTAATTTTTAGTTTTTGGTCATAAACATCAAAGAAACTCTAGACTCTCCTTTGGTCATAAGTTTATTTTATTTTTGGTCGACTCCTTTTGTCATAATTGAAGACGCTGGCTATCATTTTGATGATTCCTCTCCAATCTGGGCTTGCAGCCCCGTTGTTCACAAAATTTTAATAAAATGAGAACCAATGGGAACCGGATTTCTGGAGGAGTTATAAGCATCGTTGTTCTCTAGGTAATGAGTCCATCCCTTTAAGGTATCCGCTACAGAGAGAAGAGAAGTATGTCTTTTTAAGTTCCCTTAAGATCCAGGCCCAGTACCGTGGTCCAGTAGCAATCATGATAAAAAATATAGACCATCACTGAAGTTCCTATGGCCGAAAAAAAAATGAGGTACTTCTTCTGGTTACTTGTTATGTCACTTGTTAAAGCATTTTTGGAGAAAAGATTGTTTCGGTAAAATAATATTTTTTTCGAAAATTATTTCAAAGAATTTTAAATAATAAATTGTTTTAAATTAAAATAAACTAATTCAAGCATAGAGTAAAGTGTATCCTATTTTCACTTAAGCTTTTATCTTTTTCTCGCTTTTGTATTTAAAAACAATACTTGAGGCACTTTACTTTTCCTTTTGAAAAAAAATATGTTTGGGACACATCAGTACTAATTACATAACCTTATACGCACATCTAGTGGCAACCATCAAAGTTTGAATTTACAACCGGTGAGAATTATACAAATATAAAATAATGTGAAGTACAGGAGAGAAGTACCTCCATAGTAATATTTTACCCTGCTCAATGGTCAGTATTAGCAGAATAGCAGTTGGTTGAGTGCCTTGTAGCCTATATCATATGCAAGTTATGAAATGGCTAGTTCAGTGAAACTTTGGATTCTGGAGGAAGAAATTTCTTCATCTATTGAATGTATTGACCATAAGATTTATGCATTTTGTACTTGCAGGTGGCTTTATACAACCATCCAAAGGTGAGAGAGTATTTGATACCTACTACAAATTAACTCATAGGCATTGTAGGAGAAGGTACTTCAGTGTGTCCCACAAGTTCTGTTGCTTTAATTTGTTGTAATCTATCTCTTTTCTTTTACGTGAGAAATGACAAACATGAAGAAAGGCTAATAATTTGACCTAATCAATGCAAAAGCAAGGCTTGCTTCAATTCCTTATATGTAATTCAAAGCATGACGTCTACAAGAATGATTGCAATTATGATAATATGATATGGATGACCACTTACCTGATACTGAGGGGTGATTTCACATATATGCATGTTGCCTTGCTCGTTTGCTTGGTAAAAATCATAACACAAAGATTACCTATCAATGGATCAGGACAAAAAGTTTAAAAAGATCAGTGGCTTTAGCATTTGTCTTTTATATAAATAAGTACAATTACATTCCTCCATATCGCGTGTATGCTGGTGGGGCTCTGGCTTTAAAACGTGATGTTGGTGGCTGATAGTGGAGGATGAACTAAAAGTGATTTCAATTAGCATTGCGACTTTGCAAAAAGGTAAAGTGCACAGAGGGCGGCTTACATACCACAAATTTGTTTTGCATCTCATTAACCCTTCTGTTTTTTTGCCCCCTTTTACTTCTGTTGTTACCTGATTCTACTTCTAACACCTCAAGTTTTTCTCTTCTAGCTAGTCTCTTTATCAATATTTATGATCTGTGAAGTATAGGTACTTTTAAATGGCTTGCTATAATAGTATCGGTTACATTCGGTAAGCGTTGGGTTGTTTGTCAAATACAGATGTTACCTAAATACAAGTTGGTTCTTACATAATATCAAATTTTGTATCTAAATTATTTGGTCTGATTTTAAATAAATAAACTATTATTTCATCCTTCAAATTGTGTCTTTTTAGATATTTTCACTTGTTTGATATGTTTTATTGCGCTTTGATGAAAATGTGGAGTAAGACATTATAAAAATTGCATTTTTTTATTCTATAATTTAATTACCTTATTATTTATAATTTTATATACTTATATAGTATATCTTACCGATGCTATGCCTGTTTGGATTACAGTTTGCATCCATCAGAAGGCTTTTTAGGAGAAAAAAAAATGACTTTGTATAGTAAATGGTAATATTTGGTTTAATTTCTTTCAAAAGATCTTCTTTCAGAAGGCCTTTTGAAAGGAGTATTTTTAAGATTATTTTTTATTTTAAAAAAAAGATCTTTTGAAAAGGAATTTTACTATTACTCTCACATCAACAACCAAAAGTAATTTTATTTTATCCTATCCAAACAAAACTCATTCTCTAAACTTACTTTTGACATATTCAAACTAAATAAAAATTATTCTTTTAAAAGTAATTCCTCTAAAAGGCCTTTTTTTTAAAAACCTTCTTTCAAAAGATCTTTTCTCAAAAATTACTTCAAACAGACCCGCCGTAGCTCTACTTTAGTTTTTGCAAAATTTTTGCATCTCATATCTGTGTCCATAGCCGATATACCTATGTCTAAATGCAACATAGTTTACGGTTGTACTGAAGATAGTAGGTAAATACAAGAATAAAAATGTCCGCACAACAGTAAGACTTTCCCAAATTCAACTTGCTGTGTATTCCAGTTCTGCAGGTTTCCATTACCAAACTCCTGCAGCAACTGATTTTATATTAGAGAGGAGATATGTAGAGTCAGTCAATCTAGCTAGCCAATGGCAGTGAGTTTAATTAGTGACGTCACTTGGACTGTTGGACATGATCAATTTTGTGGATTCAAAGGACTTCCATCCTTAATTAACTTGAATCTTGTTTGGAAGCAAAAAATAATTAAGGATTTTGGAAAAATATGGATTATGAGAAAATTAATGGGCTAAATTTACTACTAATTTAGAGTTCAGCAGACTTGGCAAGTAACATGCGTCTTAACTTCTAATCTGATCGATTAGGCAATGATAACACACCATTCATCAGCTGATGCAGTGGCAGCCATCCAATATTTGGTTTATATGGCAAAGAGAATGTTGGTGAAAAGGGAAATGATTAAAGGTTACAAAATCGATTTTGATGATCATACAAACCAAAAGTTTGAACAGAAAAGAGAAAAAAGTAATAGTTAAAAAGTAGTTAATAATCCGTAAATGGTTCATGCGCATTACAAAAGCAATGACCCTTTTCAATTAAGATGACAAATTAGAATTCAAACCTTTTTCATGATAATAAAACATCTCCGATTAGCTTACGTAATGCACTAAATGATCTTTGATCTTTAAACCCTTATCATTCAAGTACTGCTTTGAAAGAGCATCTAAATCTCTGTTATCTTGAGATTGATGGATCCCCCCATAATCATTCTCACCTTTATGGTCATGCATGCTCCTTTTGATGGTAACGTTTTGTCAATCATTTGTTTTGGTGGGGCAACTGTGTCCAACGTTCAACAAGCTTTAAAACAAAAACACAATGATTTCGCCATTTGACTTCAAATTTTGTTACTTTCTGCCAAGAATAATAATTTTTTTCTTATATATTTCTGTCAAGTTTCATTTATAAATAGAGCTTATCACATACTGTTACAGCATTTTTAAGACCTTTTTCCCCTCACTAGGGTGCTCATTCTTCTTTCATAAAATCTATTATAGCTAGTATTAATCGTCGCATTCCAGTGAATTAATGAACGTGTCATGTTATTTCAATTATGATATTTAATCGATTAACTTGTCTTGTGTCCTTAAAAATACGGTACTATATATCAAGATCGAAGATGCCAAAATTTCAGCCCATATACTCCCACTGCACGCAATAGTCTAACAGGTCACATCAGAACCAAGGCATGGGCTGATGGCGCTCTCATTCTAGTTAATAACTACAACTTTTTGCTTCCTAGTGCAAAGATTGCAATGATATATCATATTATTGTTGAATTCTCTAGCTAGTGACATTTTAGTCTCATCCAACCCACCAGCATGCCTGAACCATAAACATACTAGTCTTTCTCATTACTTCATGCATATCTTACGTTACATCCTTTTGGGGTAAGCAGCAGATACCGTCTGAAGGTAAAGGAAGGGTTGAGGATTGGTAGAAGAGGGAGAGGAGTTTAGTCTCTTTCTCCCCTTACGGAGACGTTTACAATGCTCCATTTCACTTTTTGGACCACTTATGCATCAATTATAGCAATTGATTGATAGAAAAGTAAAAAAAAATCAAAAATCAAATGGTTGTTATTGACAAAGGAGTACTGTTTATCCGCTTTAATAACGACTATAGTTTTACATTTTTACCCAATGCTAGAATGGTGGAAGGGGTTAGTGTCAACTGTGTAATGGATTATCAACCTTGAGTCAGTGTTGGGGTTGAGTATGTTTGGATGATCCTTTGGTATTTAATATGGAAAAATGGAAACAAAGGATCTTTGGCAATGATGATGCCAGTAACAAGCTCGAAAATGTACATACTTCCCATTACTCTCCTTCTTATGTTGGGGACACATTGAGGTCTCTCCCTCATCTTGTTCTACTCATTGCTTGGTTGATGTCAGAGGAATAAATATTTTCTACCTACCGGCCTTTCTTTAAAAAGTAGGCCTTTCAATAATGGGTTAACTTTACAAATGTGTAATCATTGTTAATTAAGTGAAAAACTAGATCGAGATTGCCAGATTAGATTCACGAAATGAAATACAAATCTATCATCCAGGAATTATTTGTATGAATAAATAATAATTGTCGCACGCATGTTTCCTTCCACATTCCTCGAGCAGCAATCCTATACAATCAGAATTTTTAAACTAGAATTTTTGACATAATACATGGTGGTGTTGGATTAAATATAGTGATAAAATCCAGTTACTTTTCTAAATATTATCAGTAATATCATGTCATTCTATCACATAATTTCTGGCAATAATTTTGCCTATCTAGCATTTTCTATGTCAAATAGGGTAATTTCAAAAGATTTTACTTGTAATTCGAATCCATTGAGTAAGTCAGTCACCTTTAACAAATTTCTTAAGTTTCCTAGTGTGCCAATTACATGAAAGAAAATATATATGCAACTATAATTATTCTTAATTTTTTTTTTATATATCGATATTTGAAATAAGCAAGAGTTCAACTAATTTGATTTGAGACAGTCAGCTTATTATAAGATTAAAACTCTCAATTTAAAACATTATTTAAAGAAAATAAATACCAAATTACTTGAGTTAATCAAATGTCAGTCATCTTTGATTGTGTTTAAAATGTTAATAAAAAATATATTGGACTCAATTTATAAATTATTGGGGTATATTATTTGTCAATTTAGTAAGATGCAAAAATATTAACATAAAATTAAGGCTTAATAATGAATTTTCTTTCACCAAAATCTATCTGAATTTCCAACATCTAATTAAATCACTTATCATAATCCAGCTTAAAAACATAGAATATTGTGAAAAATAAAATTAAAAAGTTAATATAAATTTATTATTAATATATGAGAACAACAAATATTATAAATAAAAAATGTTCTCCAAAACATAAAATAAAATGGACTGAAGGAAATATGTAATTAGACCTTAGAGATTTAAATGAAGTCATAAGGATAAGAATTTGGTCGATTAATAAACTTACTTGGTTCAAGAAAAGATAAGAAGAACAATATTATTAATTATAAGAATAATGATGTATATTGAAATTCGTACATTTCCCACATACTTTCATGCATTTAGACAACATATTTATATTCTTTATTATTTAAACCATTAATATTTGAAACTTACTAAATTTCAATTAATTTGTTTTGAATTAGTCAAGCCCATTAACTAAATAAAATTCTCTCAATATTAGCCTTTTTTGGTAAGACTCGAACCTAAAATTTTACTTAAAAATGAGAGAATCATCATTTTGACCTTTAAACGATCAACGCGTTCATAAATTAGTCCTTAAAAGTATTTTATTAACCTATAGTACCTCAATAATTAATAAGATGACAAATTAATCTTTAAAAAATCAATGGACTGAGAAACTAATTCATAAAAAATTAATGGACGGAAGAATTAGCCCCTAAAATGTCTTTTGTTAACAATAATGAAGCCTATTAGCAACTATGAAGTTTGTCATTGGGGTACCATAAACTAATAAAATATATCTTAAGGATTAACTTGTCAGCAAATTGATCTTTTTATCACGAACTATCTCCTCCAAAAGTTTAAGCTATTGGGTAGAAGAACATGAATGATTTTACAAATTAGATAGAGAAATATGAATAATTTTATATCTCAATATGCCTTCTCACGCAAGAGCTTCTTTAGCCTTGAAATGTGGACAATGAACTGATCCACCATACTTTGTACTGAAATTTAAGTTTTATTCAAAAATGGGGCCAAATAAGAATTGAACTCTAATTCACTTAGTTATAGAAGTTTTAATACTATGTCATGAATTATATCTTCCAAAAGTTTAAGTTGTTAGATAGAAAATTATAAATAATTTTATATTTCAACACTTTTAAGAGTTAAAAAAATAGTTCTCTTAAAAAAATAAATATCAAATTACTTAAATTAACATAACAACTTTTTCTAAACTTATATAAAATTTTCTCCATTCATTTTTTATTGGTCGAAATTGGAGATAATTCTACTCGAACCAGATATGATGCATATGGTAGACCAAAACTCTCCCTCTAATTAAGTTAAAACAATCCCTGCAAATTGACCTATGCCTTCGCTGGTACTCCTCCATTCGCTTTTGAATGTTCATAGCATGTACATTTCTCAAATAACTTATGAAATGTTTTTATTCTCCTTAATAAGCTCTTAAAATTCGAGATAACTATACAACTATGCATAACAAGTCAAAAGGGGGGGGGGGGTGAGATGAGGCTGGCCCTCGTAGGGAGTGCCCTCAGTTAGGCTCCTCCTTTATAAAAAGTTCGACCCACCACTGCACATGTGCTTCATTCACCCCTCCTCTCTTCTCTTCTCTTCCCCTCTCACTCACTGACACTCACTCCCCCGGAATCTCAAGTTCCGTCCGGTCACATTTCCCTCAAAGAAAACCTGACACAGCACAACACAACCCTCTCTTTCCCTTTAATTATTTCCTAAAACCTGCTCTTTTATACAACAAAAGCAGAGGAGCCTGTTGGCTGGGGAACTGCACTCAAAAATAGAGCTTTAATTTGCAGACACCACTCAGCACTGCCCCAACCCCTATACTTCCTTTTCTCTTCTCTCTGCGTGTATGGAATCTCACACCTTTGCGTTATTATATATATATGATATTATTTTATTTCAAGTCTCTATATGCATCAAAATCCTACTTTCTGCAATTATTCTTTTCCTTATGTTGTCGTGTTTCTTTTATGGTTTCCAAAAGATAAAATAAAAGGTCTCATTGTGTTTTTTTCCTTTTCAATAATCTAATCGCACGCTTTCGTGCTTCAAATAAAGCTTCTTTCAACACTTGTTTCTCTTTTAGAGCTCCTTTCTCAAAGGCAGTGAAGCCTGTTTTCTGAAAATACATATAGTGGTCTTTCATACATGTTTTATCAACAGCAGAAGAAAGGGAAGCATTCCCAATAAGCACCTGGCCAGGTCCCCAAAATCTATGTTCCTTCAAATTGTGTTTGTTTGCTTCCTATTATTCCTTGCACCCTATATATGTCCCTGCTCCCTCCCAAAAACTCGCTTTTCTTCGTGTTTTTCTCCACTAATAACATCCTAATATATCCTTAATTAATTCCTTTGCAACTTTGCATGTAATAATTCATCAAGGTCATGCATGGTGAGGTCTGTGTTTTCTTTTCTCTTATTTTCCAATCAATTCCTTAAAAAATTAGCTTTATTTAATTAAGGTCGGTTCTTTTCTGTAGATTCAATTATAAGGCAATTAGTCCTGCATGCGCAGTGTTGTACTTGTACCACTTATGTTTCACCTAATCAAAATATACGAAATGAAAGTTACCCGGTTGCCTTTGTGTATAGTTCTTCTGCTCCTTTTCAGCTTTGGCTCAGAATAGAGCTATGGCCTCATTGTTTCACCCCTCCACGCCCATCTATACATTGTCCTTGTCTTTAAGGGTGCGTCTAGTTGAAAAGAGGCATGTGTGCTGGAAACTTAACATGGTAAACCAGTCTTAGCTTTGCTTTAAATGCCATTCACTAGCAAAGTCTATGGCAGCAAAAGATAATAATTAAAACCACTGCTTGTGCATGTGGTGTGGCCATAATAGAGTCAAAAACGTTTTGATGGCCTACGTGCGTATATTAGTCACAGATCTATGGGCTAGCTAGCTAGATATAGCTTCAGTTCATGCGCATGTACATGTACATAGCATTCAAATCTTAGTTGAAAGCCTTCTTGTTATAGTATAGTCCAGTTATAACAGTATTATATCTCTTGTGGGCAGGAAGCCTAGAAGGTGGTGAAGGGGAAAGGAAAAGGTTTAATTCAAGTTGATACTTCACAATTGTTGGATCTCAGAGTCACATGCATTAAAAGCTGAGGCCAGCAGTTACAACGATTTGCACGGCTATCTGCTTAAAATACATGGCGTAAAGCAGAAGGTAATTGCTCTTTCCACTAACCGCTCTCACTATTTAGATTCAGACGAGTGCTCTTCTATTCTATATTTTAAAGTTGACCAATTCTTCTAGTTTGGCCTTTCTGCCTGCCTCATTCTCCCCTATGCCATTTTTCTCCACAGCTCAGTTATGATTCATGAATGTGTCCTTTTCATCTTTTTTTCTTGTTTTTGTGTGGGTGAGTACTAGTACCGTCTCACTTTGTCATGATTGCAATGGTTGTCCACACCTTTAGCTTTCGATAATAGTACATTCTCAACCACGTCCTCATTATACTTATTATTATTATTATTATTATTATAGCACAAAAAATGTGTGAAGATAATGTAAAGAGAATTATGATGTGTCTTTTAACTGTATACATCTTAAAAACCATCGTATCCATGTAATTAGTTAGGGACTTTACTAAACCACCATCACGCACACTGGTGGTTGTGTACGTAGGCCACAGCATGAGGTGGTGTTAAAGTGGGGTTTAGGTCATATTGTCTTCAATTTTCCCTTGAGAATGTCTGACATACTTCACAGTCCATCCATGATCCATCCCAAAATTCCAGCCCCCACACAAGAGGGGACATTGTCACCATATAATATATATAATTTGGATGTTTGCTAATTATATTCCGGGTATCTTATTTGCACATGAAACTTATCGTTCAATCACTCTTTAATATAAGTTTATCTGATTAATTTGCTTGAAGCCTAATTAAAAATGCCCAATTTTAAAGTGATTAGGAATAATTTAATAATAAAAAATTTAGATAATATGCATAAAATTATTAAAAATTCAAATCTCGTTATCAAATAATAATAAAAAATAGAGCCAATCTTACCTCATTTTTCATGAATAATGCTATAATAGTATCAATTAATGATCGCTATGAGTTTTTAATGCGTAGTTGAAAAAAAGACGTATTGATAAGTTGACTAATTCTTACGAGTCTTTAATTGAATTATGTAATTTAAATATAAATTTAATTTGATATATTATTAGTGTAAAATTATTTTATATAAATATTTAATTATGTATTATAACATATTGATTCTTACCTCTACTCCCTCAAAAATTTTAAATATAATAATATATAATTAGATTACAGTTAATTTTTTATATTAATAATATATCAAAATTAATCTTTTTAAATATTATTTGTGCTTATAAAAGTTCATCAAAATTTATGAATATATGTTTTTATGAGAGAAAAATTATATATCTTTTAGAGATTAATTTTGATATATAAATTTAAAAAATTTTATATTATTATATGATCATATACTTCATGTGCAATTTTTAAGGTAATTATTTATGTAATAATATATAATTAAATGATTGTATAAAATTTTTTTATACTGATAATATATTATAATTAAATTTCATCTTTTATTCAAAATTAATGACAAGATTTTTCCATAAAATAATAAAAGCTTGTAATTTGCTTGATGATTGTTTTAGACGAGGCATCGAACTACATTTTCCCCGTTGAATTATATACCAGAACACAATAAACTTGTTACATCAAATGAAAGTTTATTTGAACTACTTACTCCACAGCTTATTTTTTTGGGGGAGGGGGGGGGGGTCGTGGCTTTTTTTGCACCTGATAATTGCTTGCGCAGTTTTGAGTCGAGGTGGTGATTAAATAAAATTCTTTTCTTCAAAGTGATAACTTTAAGATTTTGAACTCCTAATAATATAGGTAAATTTTTTTTGAAATTACGATCTACTGTGACTAACTTTTTTTGAGTAAATTACTCTATAGCTCTTACATGCACTTTAGCTTACCATCTATAAAAATTGAATCTTTTAAATTATATTTATTTTTTCTGTTTGAATGGGTTTATTTCTATTTATTTTTCCCTTATTTTTGATCAAGAATATAGAGAAGTCTGTAAATTTAGCTACTCTCACCTTTCCTGTTTTCTTTTTCAAAAAAGTACTTAATAAAATCCCTTAATTAATACTTTTTTTTTCACTTTTTAGCTTACATAACCAAATATTATGTTTATAAATATTGAAAAAAATCGAATAATGATGAATTGTATAGGAGCATTTTTGTCATCAAACAAACGTCAATGATTAAAAAAGAAAAATTTAAAATATATAAGAATGCATATTATGTAGTTTGAAATATATCATGACACTCATTACCAAAAATATGTCATGACACTAAATGAGACACTGGTTGCAGAACCATTTGTCATAAATAAAATTATTTAATTTAATGTTTTCCCTTACTTTGGCGTACCTGTGAACATATCCTTCCCCTGGGTTTAAGGAATCTTACCCAGTTTCTCTTTTCTTGGACATGATCTTAGTAGGGTCGCCTAAGGTGTGGGGGATGGAGCTTAATCGGGTAAGCAACAAAATAAGGACTATAAAATAAGCGAATTATCAGGGGACGGTGTCATACTTACAACTGAATTTGCATTTATCTTTTAAAAATAAAATAAAATAAATTTAATTTTAATATACTCTAGTATAAAATAATTTATTCAATTAATTAATCATATATGAACAGTGTTATTGAATGCTTGACTGCACAGGGGAGTTGAGCTATATTATATTGCAAATTTTTTTAAAAAAATTCGACATTTAAAAATTAATACTAATTTCTTTTGATACGACTTAAAATGAATAAAAAAGTGGTGCATACAGATGCTCGAACGTTATGCAGCACTATCTATTATATATTGTCGTATTTATTATATATTATCTTATAAAAGACATTCGGAGTGGTATAATAATAAGGAATTTAGATAATTTATGTGAAATTTTAAATTTAAATTTCATTATTATTAATATATTAAAAAAACAATCATATATGTAACTTTTAAAATATTTATTATAAGAATTGAATACTCTTAATTGACAATACATGGTTTAAAAACTTATGAAAATTAAATCCAACAAAATATCAGTTCTTTTGGTATGTGTGTTGTGAATTGTGTACGAGGGAGAGTGTATTTTTTTTTTTTAAATTTATTTTAAGAAAATCTATTAAACACAGTGGCGAAGTCTGGTTGATTATGACTAGTAGGAATACCCACAGATAGGGGAGCAAGGGATGAAGGAGGGGGCCCCTGCAAAGTAGAAAAATTTTCTGAGGAAGCTATTTACTTAGATGTGACAAAATTGAAAGAAAGAAATCACATTGACCAAAGAAGCAGTCAGAGAGCTTCGGCCGCAAGACCAACATGCAAATTAATGGCCCCTACCAATCCATCCATAATCCATTCAATACCAATATTATCATATTAAAAAAAAATCAAACAATAAAATGTAACAATACGGTTTGCTGGTTGCCATACAATGTTGTTCGGTTCAGGAATTAATAATGGGGTATGAAACCTGCCTTTAAAAGTTATCACATGTATAGTCTAGTTCTTTCTGCCCTACATTCAAATTTTTGATATATTCTTTTATTTCTTATTTTTTGGGATATTCTATATATCTGTCCTCTGAAGCCAGTGAAAGGGACAGGACACATGATTGTTCTTCGTGTCTTTGTAATTTACCATCACTTCTACCATTCTCAGCTATACTTAGTTCCCTCACCCCCCTCCCCCCCAATCCAAAAGACCAAAAACAAAGAGAAAAGTGCCAAAATGCCAATTTGTATTTTAGGCCAGGCATAGCAAGGTCTTTGCAGCATTTACCCTTGGCCTTTGGTGCACGTACAACTGACATTGGCATTAGGCAACTTGGCAGCCAAGCCAGAAGGCATATAGGGCATTATGGCAACTTCATATGCATTGCATTGCCACACTACACTGTCTGTCCGGATATCTAAGCACTAGAAACTAGGAAAGGAAAGCCCTTCAAAATTTTTTTTTTGTTTGACTCCAAATTGTTGCATTTTTCTCTTGTCATTTGCACCCCAGTTGCTGTTGTTTTGCACCCTTTATGCCCTCTTTGTCCCTGAATGTGTTGTGTCTTAGTGGTGAGTCTGCTTTAAGGTCCCGTTCTGTCACTGTAATTCAACTTGGGAAGGAGTTAAAGCTCCTTTGTGGTCGCTGAAAAGGGGGATTTATAACATGCAATCTTACATACTGTCCTGCCAAGAACTTGGAGTAGGGTAAAATTCAAACATCCCTTGTTAATGTTGGGACCACAAAGTGAACCAAAAATCAAGTACCAACACCCCCAACAATTAAACTATAGTAGCACGAGCATTTTATCTCGTGTACAACCTCTGTGTGGCCTTGGCCTATATATGCTCCCCTATGATATATGCTCCCCTATGAGCCTGTGACCTAATGAAACATATCATAGAAAAAACTTTGAAGGAAAGTGGTGGTAGGGATGTTGAGGAGAAAACCTTTATTATTATTATAATTATGTTTATGCCCATAAAGTATGAAAGAGTGGTAAGTCAAATAAGGAATCGCATACTGATATATAGTTCCAACGGCAACAATGGTTTGAGGGTCATTGTAATTTTTAGGAGCTTGTTATTTTCTTCTGTTACTTTTTTGCATGTATGCATGTTACTTTATTTTTCTCCCCATCTTCTCAGAGAATGTACAGCGCCTTGGAGAAGATGAAACACTGTTGAGATTTGATGCCTTTCTATCCCTTTCTTCTTCTTCTTCCTTTTTTGGTTTTTTGTATATTGTCTTTGTTTTCAGCTTGCATCCGTTACAAGGCTTCCTCTCTTTCCTACTCTTGTACTTTCTTTACTCTTCCTTCAAGACCAGTGCATAAGCTAGGTACTGGTTCTCAGTAAAAACGTGGAACTTGTTTTGGCATAATCGTTTCAGTTTGTTCCTTATTGTAGTCTGTCATCTCTCTATACTTAGGGATACACGTGAGCGAAAGCAAGTTCCTTATTCAACATCACTGCTTAAGCTAAGTAACTGGTTCTCAGCAAAAACGTGGAACTTGCTTTGCCATAAACCTTTTAGTTTGTTCCTTATCTTAGTCTTTCATCTATCTCTACTTAGAGGTAAAAGTGAGTGAAAGTAAGTTCCTTGTTTTGCACAGAAACTATCATCAAAGTGCAAATGAAGGACCCAAAGGAGGATCAAGAGAAATCTAGGAGGGCTATGCAGAGACCCATGGAGCTTAGAAGAAGGGGTAGAAGAAGAAGCCAATGCAAGCTAGAGAAATCACAAGAAACAGGACTTGATTCACAACTAGCCTCCTCTGCTTCTTCCAAAAGTATTGTGTTTGCTGCCAGGCCTGGCTATGGCCAGCTTGGGACAAAGTGTCTGGTCAAGGCTAACCACTTCTTGGCAGATATATCAGCATCTGACTTAAGCCATTACAATGTAAGTCTAAAACTTATGTTAAAAAATAAATTTAAAACAATGAAGTAGTTTGATGAAATTCAAGGGACTGAAAGACTTACAATTAGATTTGTGTCAAGGGTTTTCGCCAAGTGATTATGTTATGTGTGTATGTTTTGTGAAGGTCAAAATAACGCCTGAAGTCACTTCTCGAAAAACAAGCAAAGCTATCATAGCCGAGATGGTGAGGCTTCACCGGAACACTGACTTGGGGATGAGGCTTCCTGTCTATGATGGAGGAAGAAATCTTTACACTGCTGGCTTGCTTCCTTTCACATACAAAGAGTTCGCCATACTATTGATTGAGGATGATGAGAGTACTGGTAGTACCAGGTAAACTATTCAAGTCACTATGATATCTTCAAAGTTCAAAGTAACTTTGTTCTTCACCGGTCACTTTAATTTTTTTTGTGTTGCGTCTGGCATTTGGGTTTACACAAACATGAGTTTCAATCATATGTGTCAGGGAAAGAGAATTTAAAGTGGTAATCAAGTTTGCGGCTCATGTTAGCATGCATCAATTACGTGAGCTTCTCAGTGGGAAACAAGTGGACACACCGCAAGAAGCGCTTAGCGTCATTGACATTGTTTTGAGGGAACTTGCAGCCCAGAGGTGCATTTGTGGTTGTTCTTTCAACATTTATATTCATTGCCACCTTTTGAACCAATTGAGACTATTGGTACTCGCCATATTCTTGTTTCTCATGCCTTGATTTTTCATGTTTAGTTACGTATCAATTGGGAGGTTTCTCTATTCTCCTGATTTAAGAAAGCCACAGCAACTTGGTGGTGGTCTAGAATCATGGCGTGGCTTCTACCAAAGTATAAGGCCTACTCAGATGGGATTGTCACTTAATATTGGTGAGAGTTCTATCATATTCACCTTCTTCCTTTTTTATTGATATTCTTAGATATTTGTCCTTTCTGTCAATATCAACAAGGTTCTTTTCCTTGTATTTTGTTTCTATTTATTTTTCTTATGTTCTTTCAGACATGTCATCAATGGCTTTTATTGAGCCACTCCCTGTAATTGAATTTGTTGCTCAAATTCTGGGAAAAGATGTGCACTCAAAGCCACTTTCGGATGCAGATCGTGTCAAGGTATGAAATCATTTTTATTATGGCAACTCAGCAATGGTTGCTTTGCCAAAATTGCTATCTTCACAAGTAATACCAAATAAGTGATGCTTGCGCGCCCCATGGTGGTTTGGTGAATGCCAAATTCCAGCATAGCCAGCGAACTTGGAGCAATATATAAATAGAAGATTAATCAAAGCATGGTCTCTGCCTGATGCTAATTCATATGCATCAAACTAATATCATTGTGGATTATTTCAAATGGTGGTTGAGTCCTGGCAGAATCCAGGCAACTTCAATTCTAGATTTTAATAGAACTCTCTGATGGGTATAGCTTTAAGAATTTTGTGTATTCTAATTCTAATTCTAATTTGATGGAAATTGTTCATGGGGATTCAGAACTGGGTATCCTTAGAAGTTGGAGCTCTAGTGGCTTGATTGAAAAGGAGCTTAATAGGACATTGTAAGGCCAAGAGCCTTGTGCTCCAAGACAAACCAGGACCATTAATATCATGCATAAGTCTCTCTCTAAATTGTCCTTTGCTTATGATTTGTTCAAGTACACCAACCAAAGGCTGAGATTGTTGATTTATTTCTCTGAAATCAAGTTCCTCTTCGTGAAAATCATGAGAAACATTTAAGTAATATCTAACTATGAAATATTTGCGTGTGTGACGAGCAGATTAAGAAAGCCTTAAGAGGTGTGAAAGTTGAAGTTACACATAGAGGAAGTTTTCGAAGGAAGTACAGGATATCAGGATTAACATCACAGCCAACAAGGGAGCTTAAGTATGGCTTTGTAACTTTTGAATTGCAAGTTGGACTTCTGTTTTTTAGATATGGGTGCGAACTATGAGAAAATGATTCTCTTTTCCTCCAAACAGTTTCCCTCTCGATGAGAAAATGAACATGAAATCAGTGGTTGACTATTTTCAAGAGATGTATGGATATACAATCAAATATTCTCATCTACCATGCCTTCAAGTAGGAAGCCAAAAGAAGGTGAACTATTTGCCCATGGAGGTAAGCTCTTCTTTCAATTTACTCAAACCATTTTTGTTAATACTTTTTCTGAACAAGCAACACATGTGAATCTTGTTCCAGGCATGCAAGATAGTTGGGGGCCAGAGATATACCAAAGGGCTAAATGAAAAGCAGATAACTTCTCTTTTAAAGGTCTCATGCCAGAGACCACGTGAACAAGAGACAGATATTCTACAGGTCATTGTCATGTATTCTTGATATCACCCTCCCTTGTCTATCGCTCTCTCTTTTAAAGGTTTATTTTTGGGGTCAGAATTTATTGGAAATTGAATAGGCATGATATGTCCTAGTGTGATAAATTGCAAATGTGGTTACTGGTCCTTTTTAGTTATTGGTGTTAGTTTGTTTAATTAATCTGGAACTTTCCCAATGTATTTGCAGACTATTCAACAAAATGATTATGAATATAATCCCTATGCAAAGGAGTTTGGTATCAGCGTTGACAGCAAGCTTACATCAGTTGATGCTCGAGTTCTTCCTGCTCCATGGGTAATTTATCCATTCTTATGCTTAAATTGATCAGTTTTATTGTTTGTTTTTGGCATTCTTCTAATAGTACATTTTGGCTCTTCTTTTCTCGATAGTTGAAATATCATGACACTGGAAGAGAGAAAGAATACTTGCCACAAGTTGGTCAGTGGAATATGATGAACAAGGTCAGCTCAGACATAAAAAGATTAGTTATAATTTATGTTCAAGGAAAAAAAAAATGAAAACTAGATGTTCCCAGCGGATTGTAATTCCAGTTATTTCGATGCAGAAAGTTATAAATGGAAGCACTGTAAGATATTGGGCATGTATCAATTTCTCAAGAAGTGTCCAAGAAAGTACAGCTCGTGGATTTTGCCAACAGTTAGTTCAGATGTGCCAAATCTCAGGCATGGTAAAGTTTCAAATTTTAGTTATACCTTGTTAGGAGTTGTACATTAGAGACTACTTGTTTGTATAGCATCCCACTCACTTTTCCAATTGTAATTACACTTTTTCGTTACTCAATATCATCATGTACACTTGCAATATATTATTTCTTTTATCCTTTCACAGGAATTTAGTCAGGACCCAGTTATTCCTATATATTCAGCAAGACCAGATCTAGTAAAGAAGGCCTTGAAGTATGTACATTCTGCTGCTCTAGACAAACTTGGTGGGAAGGAGCTAGAGTTGCTGATTGCCATTCTTCCAGACAACAATGGCTCTCTGTATGGTATGATTCTCAGTCCAATGTCCATTAGCATCTCTTCATGGGTGTAACTAGGATAGTAAAGGTGTGTAAGTTATGGAAATGTCAAGAGGTTCTGGTGCCTTAGTACTTCTTTGTGTTCAGCTTTCTTTGTTTCACGAACCTACGATGCTTCTTGGCTGTTGCTTGCATATATTCTCATTATTTTCCTCTTGATGACCCCGCTACTTCTCCATTTCGTGCCTGCACTAAGAAACAAATTCATCATTCAGGTGATCTCAAAAGAATCTGCGAAACAGATCTGGGGTTGATTTCTCAGTGCTGTCTGACAAAGCATGTATTCAAGATTAATAGACAGTACTTGGCAAATGTAGCACTAAAAATCAATGTCAAGGTCTGTTATTGTTGGATTTAAATGATCTATCAAACTCCATAATCCAAAGTAACACGGTGGCTACATGCTACTCAATAATATTCATTTCTCTCCCTCAACTTTTCTTTTTCAATTTTAATTGTTGTTTAATCCTCATTTTCTTAAACAAATGCATTATACTTTTAGATGGGAGGAAGGAACACAGTACTTTTGGATGCTTTAAGTTGGAGGATCCCATTGGTTAGTGACACTCCAACAATAATTTTTGGAGCTGATGTAACTCATCCAGAATCTGGAGAGGACTCTTGTCCATCCATTGCTGCTGTAAGTAATTGCAAACTCCTATAACTCATAGGTAGGTGGCCCTATGTTTGATCTATTCTGATTACTGTTGTTCAGGTTGTAGCCTCACAGGACTGGCCAGAAGTAACAAAGTATGCAGGATTGGTCTGTGCTCAGCCTCATCGTGAAGAACTCATTCAAGATCTTTTCAAATGTTGGAAGGATCCTCATCATGGTATAGTTTATGGTGGCATGATCAGGTACTTAATAGCAGCTCTTATAAACCATCTCATCTTCATAATGGGATTAAGTGAAAGGTCATGTTTGCTTCTTAAACTTAAAATCTTGTTTACTTTGTTCGAGTCAAATGATTCCCCTTAGGTATTGATTTACTTATGTCTTCTGTTGACAGTATTTCAATTGCCTAACGGGAAAGTTTTTTCATCCTTGCTCGCATTAAGCTTTGCTTTTCACTCGAGTTACAGATTGTTTGTGTGTTAGTCGTTGACCACTAGGGAAAAAATAGTTTTGCATTTATTACCTGTGATTATTCAACATCAGTATGCCTATTTTGGATCATACTATTCCTTGATAATGCAGAGAGCTCTTACTCTCATTTAAGAAGGCAACCGGACAAAAACCACTGAGGATAATATTTTACAGGTAAGAGTGATCCTTTCTGGTATTTTGAAGAACTCGTTCTTGCAAAGGAAGTTAGGATGGGGAACTGTCTTATTTATAATATCATCCAATATATTTACAGGGATGGGGTAAGTGAAGGACAATTCTACCAAGTTTTGCTATATGAGCTTGATGCCATCCGTAAGGTATTAGGACTTACAATTTCACCAGAGTTATCCATATTTATATTGACTGTGACATTCCTCGGTACTTAGATTCTCACTATGTGTAGGCTTGTGCATCTTTGGAACCTAGTTACCAACCTCCAGTAACATTTGTAGTGGTTCAAAAACGGCATCACACTAGACTCTTCTCAAGCAATCATGACGACAGAAACAGCACTGATAAGAGTGGGAATATCTTACCTGGTAAAAGTTTTTTTTTTTTTTTCACTTTCTGCCACTTGCCAGCATTAGTGCATGTCACCAACCTAAGACATGAATCAGTGTCTATATAGTTTCCGGCAAAAGGGTCTGGTCAAAATTGCAGAATATTTGGATTACTCTCCAATTTCAGTTGCCAGCAATGCAATTACTAGTAGTAGTCACGAAGTTGAGACACAATTCCAATTGGTCATTGTAGGTACTGTGGTGGATTCTAAGATCTGTCATCCAACTGAATTCGACTTCTATTTATGCAGTCATGCGGGAATTCAGGTATGATTATGATTTCTATGTTGCTACTTTAGATAGGATATATTATCGGATTTTACATTGTAATTGGCTTTTTACAGGGTACAAGTAGACCAGCTCACTATCATGTTCTATGGGACGAGAACAATTTCACTGCTGATGAAATTCAATCTCTCACTAACAACTTGTGCTACACGTAAATTTTATTTCTCTCTTATCATCTCAAATTTGTTTGCTCTATTTCTTATGATGAAATAACCTTTTTATTTATTTATTTATTGAGTGTAGCTATGCGAGATGTACAAGATCCGTTTCTGTAGGTAATTATTCTTCGGCTCTTCCTTAAACACTTGTATGATCTTCATGTCAGTGTAGAGTATATTGGTTGCACGTGGGAGCCACTCAACAACCATTCCTTATAAATTTTATCAAAAAAAAAAAAAAAAAATACTGGAATTTCTGTTTTAATAGAAAATGACTTACATAAGGAAAATATGTACATATATAAGACGAGTGCGTGAGGAATGATTGGTGCGGGCAACTAACTTTACTCAGCAATTAATGTTATGTGTGGATTTTTTGTTAGCTATTTTCATAGCAAATTAAGTTGCTACTCCAACTAAATATAAGTTGTCTATTACATGTGCAGTCCCTCCTGCATACTATGCTCATCTAGCAGCATACAGAGCTCGATTCTACATGGAACCTAATGTCACTGAGATTGCTAAATCGCGTGGTGCAAGATCAGAAGATGGGTCAGTTCGGCCACTACCAGCTCTGAAAGAAAAAGTGAAGAATGTAATGTTTTACTGTTGACTGAGGCAAAATAAAGAGACTTCTAGACAGCAGCATAGGAAAACGAAATTAAATGGTGAGAAAGTTCAACATGTACAACATATCCTGTTCATATTGTATTTGATTATCTGCATCAAAAATTTTGACAAGTCTGGGCTTTGTTTTAAGTCTTTCTAGCGCTTCTAATGCAGAAAGCGGTTGCTTTTAAGATTATTCTTCCAACTTTGTCCAAGACTTCAAAGCATGTGCTAGCGCGATGTCATTATAACTAACATCAAGTCAAAGGTCTAAAAATTGAATGGTGAAATTCTACATCGAAAAAGGAATGAATGGTGAAATTATGGAGTACTCTCGGACTACCACCTTAGCTCATAGTCCAATCGTGCCAGATTTGGACAGATCATCACTATCATTTGAGGAAACAAAAACTAAATTGACGACAACCAGTCCCCTTAGCTCTCATTATTTAAAAGTATAGATTTTCTAACTTGCAATTATATGGATAATTAATTAAAAATTGTGAGAACATATGTCAGAATGGTGGCAGCAAGCATGAGTGTACCGGAATCCAATGAAAAAAAAATATGGATACCAGATGAATCCGCGCTGGTAAGTAAGTATTCAACTCACAAATTCTTCCTATCACATCTTAGTTAATACTGCTCTTTTTTTTTGAACTTTTCAAATCATTATCCACAATTTATTTAACTCTAATTAATCTGTCAACACTACTTTTTTACATATAGAAACTTGAATCTAAACTCTTACATGAAAAAGCAAATGTCAAATTATTTAAATAACAGCCTTGAATAATATTATTAAACTTTTCAAAAACTGATAGTAAATATTATGTTTAAAATTAAATAATGATGGTTCTCGATTCCAAACTCATCCCAACAAAATGAAGGAAAAGAGAGAGAGAGAGAGTAACAAAGAGGAGGGCATTTCCGGAAGCAAAGCAAATGAGATATTGCCTATATTTTCCACGAGGCAAGAAAGGAGAGGAAACAATATGCACGAAAGACATAGCACAAATTCCAGTCCCGATCTTTGCCTCCCCGGATGATTCCTTGGATGGTCCCATCCCCTAACACCTTTTCATTCATTGTTGGGCAAACCCACATGCACCCTTAATCAATATACATCAATTCTCTTACACAAACCATCTTCCTCTCTACTTTGCTAGTTAGTAGGATGCATGCTGATTGTGGATCACTTGCTCGCTAGGCACATCAAATAATTGAAAGCTTGTATTGATGCAGTCATATACACACAAACTCACTCACAGCTGTCTTGCAAATATATTACAGTTCTGTATACATGCAAGGAAGTTAAATTAAATTCCATTTTTTCGGTACCATTCCAAAGTATCACCAACTCTACAACTATAGACTATGTGTTTGGTTTATATTTGATCCAACCAAAAATGTAATTTATTTTTACCTATATTCAAACTATAGTTTAGTACTTAAAGTTAGGTTACAATATAAGATCTGGGGTGTGTAGATTGAGATCCAAAAAATGTCATATATTAGCTAAACAATAAATTAACAATAAAGCTATATAAGAAAGGAATTCTTAGTAGCCATTTCACATAACAAATATTCAACATAAAATGAAAAAGGGAACACAAATGAGGAAAACCTCAGAGCGTACAAGAATCCAAAAACGGGGGGAAAAGATGTCGAAAGATGTACAACCACTTTGTCCATGTTTTACTAAGTTACTACACTAAGCAAGCCCGTGTGGGTCAGTGTGAGGAGGAAGGAGGGGCAAGGGTTGCCAAGCCGAAGCCGCAATGAGGGGCCTGCCATGCCAACCCAAAGTCAAACACCCTTCCGTCTCTTCAACACAGTAACCCTCAGCCGAGAACAGGCTCAACAGCATGCTCGCTTGCCTCAACGCATTTGAACCCAAGCCCACACACTTGAACCCGGCTTTCTCCAGCCGGGCCTTCCACTGTGCCAGCGGTTCGTGCCTCTCTACCCGAGCCGGGCCCTCACAACACACCACGTTGCAAATTTCCCTCTCAAGGTACATTTCCGCCAGGGCCTTGTCCGGTTCGACCGGACAAGCCTCCAGCGAGTCGAACACGGCCGAGTAATAATGCAGCGCTTCAGTGAACCGCTCCAAGAACCCGGTATGATTGTGATTCGCCTCTTGCTCTACGACGGTTACGATCTTAGGGTTCAGCCGCCGGATCCAACCGAGAACCGCGTCGATAACCGAATCGCCGTGGATCGGGTCGGATCCGAGAAGGCGGTGGAGCTGCATGACGGAGTTCACCGCCACGGCCTCCTCCGGTCGCACCTGCAGCACCCATGGCTCAACGTCCTCGAGCCGCGACGCCGCGACTCCGCGGAACGTGAACCGGACGTTGACGGAGCGGGCGAGCTCGGCGAGGCCGAGGCCAGTTTCGCGGAGGGCGTCGCGGCGGTCCGGCGAGGGAGGGCCAATGCCGGTGAGGCGGAGGGAGGGTGGACCGCCGGGGCGTAAAGCTAGGGCCTGGATGAGCGGCGGCCACTGGAGGCCGTGGGCGAGGTGGAAGTCGATGACGTGGACGCATGCGTGGCCACTGAAGGCCTCGAGGATCGCCTGGTTGGCGGTGAAGTGCGCGAACTTGAGGTAAGGACAAGCTTCGTAGAAGTGGTGGTAGAGAACTCCGCCGTCATCGGCAGCGCCAACGCCGTGGTGCTCCGTTACCGGCGGAGCGAAGATGCGGCGGGTTAGGGCGTGGATGAAGTGAGCGGCGACTTTTCCGATGGCGGAGGCGGTGCTGACGTGTCGCAACAGTGATTGCATGGCGTCGATGAGGGACGCGGCGTGTGCCACGTGGCCACGTTGGAGGGAATCGGCGCATGAGATGAGCATGTGGACCAGCCTTATGGCGGAGTCTTCTTCCTCTTGTCGTTGTTCGCTTACCACCACCGCCGTTTGATGATGATCAAGCGGCGGTGGTGGTGGTGGAGGTGGAGGATGAGGTAGGTGTAGGTCGGTGATTTGAGAGGGTGAAGAAACGGTGTCGTTTAGGAGAGAGTGTACCCATGAGCTGGTATTATCGTAGGGGCTGTGATTGTAAATGTAATTATCGGAAGTGAGTTGGGGAAGGTGGAGGGAAGAGTTGTAGTTGAGAATAATGTTGCGGAGGAGGCCATCATCCACCACCTCGTTCCCAATGTTTGAGCTTGGGTTCATCATGATCATGTGTGATTCTAAAGAGTGAAGAATCATATGAAATGGAAAATGGGTGATTGTAGAGAGGGAGGAAGTGAGATAGGGATGTGTGGAGTCTGTTTACATGTGAGTGAGGTGGCAGAGAGGGGTGTGGGTATTGGGAGTGGAAAGTGATGAGTGATGAAAAAGAGGAGAGAGAGAGAGAGAGAGAAAAGAAGGGGGGGGGGGGGGGGGAGAGGAATGGAGCAAAGTAAAATGGAGAGGTTGACATGCATGAATGTTAATAGTGTTTGAGCGTGAGGTGTTGTGTAGCTATCTTCCATCTGCTATACCATGCATGAAATTGATAGTTGATAGATACTAGATACTACTTGTTATATTAATTTCTGCTTTTTGGCCTAGGTACGATAGTTTAGCTAATCTCGCGGTAATGTGCCTTGCGCTGTTTACTGCTGCTCTAGCCTAAGGTCACAAGGTGGCCTAAGATAATGTAGAGGCTGTGCCCAGCCCCGTCTTCGGATGTGGGAGGACACTGGTAATAACAGGTGGCGTCTCCTAAAACCATTCACCGTTATCATTATCAATTGTAAGAGGATTCTGTGGCAGACTACCAATATTTTAATTAAATCTCTGTAAAACACTGAATTACTGTAATTTATCTGACCCAATGTCAAATATGAATAAAGTTTATCACTTATCATCATGTTAATTTCAGTGTTAATTTCAGTTTGCATGTGATCCCATTTCATATGCAGCTTGCATTTTTCAAATTGATTTATTACATTGCACTTGCTAAGCGCTGGCCACTTGGCTTGCAGCTAGCTTCTTCGTTTAGCAACTGAGTGCTGCAGCTGAACTGTAGTTCTGGTACAATCACCAAAAATTTGGCTCAAACCAACACGTTACATTTTACTAGTAAGCTTATTTAGATGCTAGACTAATATGGGATCACTAAGTTATTGTGTTTTCATGAGCAGAAAGTGAAAATGAAAAGTGAACCAACTTTCATGGACAGCCCTCGTTCCATTTTAACTGGACACGAAGTTAATCTTGAGACCCGACCCAGCAGGCAGAGGTTGATGGGTCATATCCAAGTTTCCCAGTTCCCCCATTATCTTATATGAAGCTCATTCCATGCGGTGCACTAATTGGAGAATGCTGATCTGTTTGGATGAAAATTTTTTGGTGGGATTGTCGCTGTCATTGCACAGATCATAAGGTTATAAGAGGTAAATGCAAATCTAACCCGTGGCCAACAACTATTTTAGGGTTTAATGGAGTCTATGTTAACTTGTCATTATCCAAGGACTTGTTACTGTCCCAATTAGATTCGTCTTTAAAGCTTGCAAAGTCAAAACATGCTGCTGTGTAAAGTCACCCTGTGTATCGCTCTTAAAAGGGAAGTTGAGTGAAGAGCTCTTTTCCATGCTCGTCTTTTTCCTAGAGACTATTCAACCAACAAAGTGCATGATTTGTGGAATGCCCTTCCTCACAGAAGGGAGTTTTAATCTGATCAGACTTTCTCCTACTTGCTTAATTATTAGTTTAGTCGCACTGAAAACAGACATGACATTAAAGCACTATGTTACTTCATAGCTACGCCAATAGTACGGTGTTTCTTTCAAGGGCATGATGTCTCCCCAATTAGAATATTCCTCCCAGAGCCATTTGTGAGCGAACGAAAGGCATCAAGAGTTGCAATTGCTTCTAGATCAATAGAGAAAAATATTGCTTCCAACATCAGTTGAAGTAACATTTAACAGAATATTAATGTACATGTAATTAAGATATATCATAATCGTGACAAGAATAAAATTTGCTACTATAATTTTTTTTTCCGGTTTTGAAAATTAACTACTATAATTTAATTGCGATATTCACGACTTAACAGCGTGCCTTGGCTGCTGGCACTATATTAAGAGCACTTGTCTTGTGAGATCGAGAGGGACTGGTTGTACTTTAATTAGCGAAAAACCCTGATATCTGTACTCTATCGTTCTCAGAAAGACGTGGAGATGCAGGCAGTATATCTATCTGTTTCGTTATTTAACCCAATGAGTCAAGTTGTAACATTTTCTAATGGCTATGCTGCCTAGTGCCTATGTATTTTTGGAGGGCCTCAAGAGACAACTGTAGTGAGCTTAGAAGCACTGGTTCAAGTGTTATTTCTCTTCTGTCCTATGGACTTGGGAATAAAACATGAATGTTCACGTGAGAGATACTTGTATTGATACAAATTTAATATTCCATATTTAATTAGATAATAAAATTGAATTTTATCAACTTTATTTAAGATAGACTTGCTTACTTCTAGATCTCATTAATTTTCTTGTAAGTGTAACCAAACATGAAATACTAAATTTGTATCTAAGTGAAAAAAATTCTTTAAACATAGGAAATAATTGGGGCACAGAAATAGAAACTCAATGGATTTGGAAGCTATAAAAGGCAAAAGCCATGGCATGACGGGATGCATAGGCAAGTATAGGTTTCTGTAAACATATGTTCGTAGAGATCATTACAGTACTTTTACAAATCCAATTCAAATACGTAAAAGCTGTTCGTGGTCCACATACATGAGATTATGAGATTATTCGGGACCATTTCGAAACCCCATCACGCTCAACATCAGCATCAATAAATTATTAAGGTGCTGTTTAATTTAGTCCAGTATTATTTCTGGATTATATGGTCCAACATTATAGGCCGTTAGATTTGGTTTAATGACAATTTTATGACTAAAATCTAACACATGCCTATATAGACCTTATTTATCATGAAACATATAAAATTTTGCAAATGTGTACCCCATCTCCCTCTCTCTCTTCCCATCGTTTTGCAAATCAGACACCACCCTGTGATTGCTCTCTCTTCCATTTACAGCACCTCGTAGACCTCTCAACTTCAAAGTTCAACAATTGTCCTCTTCTGTTTTGGTGGTTTAAAAAAAAAAAGAAAGAAAGAAAAAGTCTGATTTAAAAAAATTGATATAACAAAAATATTGAGGTGAAACGGATTAAAGCATAAACTGGTTATGATTTTACATTAGGATTATAGATCAGATATAACAGAAATATTGAGGATGTATGGCTGATGACAAATTCTTGTGTTTTAAAGTGTTATTACAATATCACATTTGCTTGGTTGGTTGAAATCGTGGGTCATGTTTTACCATTATGTTCATGTTGTGTAACCCAGATTGGTTACTTTTGCAGCTAATGGATCAAAATCAGCGAGACTCTCTCTTTTTGACAAACTAATGGCAAATAGTACTCAAAGCTTAGATTCAAAAAATAGGGATAAGTTTATTCACACCCTGAAGATTAAAAAAATAGGGATAAGTTTATTCACAACCTGACCATATTCCCTTGAAGATTCCAACCTTTTTTCTTAAAAAAAAAAAAATCTAGTCCTTCTTCCTTTACTCCAGTTCCTCAATATCTCCCACAACAGGTTCTACAGCCCCATCTTCGTACAGATCATTAGATCAATGACCTCAAGGATGTCATCCACCTTAACCCCTCCCTCAAGGCTCAACGACTTCAAAGGTTACAGATTTGCACTCTAACAAACTTTGGGACGACATCTCTGACATCCTTTCCGAGCCACACAATGTCGATCACGTCATTGGTTCACTGCTCGGACGAGTCCCGTTGTTGTCGTTGATGGAGAAGGCCACAGTATTTAGGGTAACACTTGAATGCTCCCCCTTAATTAAAGTCTATATGTGCACAAGTGTTATCTCAGCCATAGGATTGTTATTGGACTAAATATAACGGCCCACAATGTTGGACCATGTAATGGTCTAATAATGGTCCAAAAATAATATTGGACCAAACTAGATAGCACCAAATTAAATTGAAAGAAGAAGAAAAAGGAATTAGATTGCTCGAAGTTGGGATCTAAAAATCATCTACCAATATTATAATCGCTAAAAATTTAACTAGGGGAACGAGGACAGCTATATAAAAATTGGATGATGATTTTATTTAGTCTGCCATAATATTGGTTGTTTATAGGAATGGAGTTTGTTAATTGTAAACAATGGTCCAGGGTGTTAATGTGGAATATGGGAGTATGAGACCATTTATGACACCAATTTTAAGTGTAGAGCCAACAAAATGCAAGCATCGACCTTCAAGGAAGAGAACTAGTGGTGTTGGCGTATCAAGGAAAAATAGATCAACTCCATGTGCAGTGTGTAAATCAAATCCCATTTGAACTTATTTTGTAATAATGTTATTTGATATCAGAAGCACACAAATCACACTAAATATTTTTATTCTCTTACACACTCACAAACATGGAAACATAGCAGAGGAAGAGAAATTCTTTTGAACTATATTCAATAACTTGTTTCTCTTACACAAGTGCAACGGCATGATGGTGGGCTTTATAGGCTACAACATTGAATAAAATAAAAGACACCAATAACAAAATTAAATGACAAGCCAAGCATGGCAAACATGATGGGATATGTTACAAAACTTCATAAATGATGGTGTAGCTAAATATATTGAACAAGAAGGTGGATGTTATGGATATTGTAGGGTGGCTCTATGATTTGCTAAAGATTGGCACATGCAAATGCTAGATCTTCAGGCGACAATACTAAATACTTGGTTTAATTTTACTGACATTGCCTCCCTCAAACTAAGCATGCAAAGTTAATCATTCCAAACATTTTCTTCAACTTGCAAAATAACTCAATTTTTAATGGTTTTGTAAAAATATCTGTAAGTTGTTCTTCAATATGACAATAATCAATCAACACTTCTTTCTTAGCCACCAATTCCTGAATCTTGTGGAATCAGATATCAATATGCTTGGATCTCCCATGAAACACTAGATGTTTGCATAGTGCTATGGCAGACTTATTATCACAGAATATTGTTGTGGGAGTATTTTGCTTCTAGTTCAATGATTCAAAAATTCTCGTTAGCCATATTGTCTGTGTAGTACAATTGGCTGCTGCTATTTATTCTGTTTTAGTTGTAGAGAGTGCAACAATTGGTTGTTTATTTGAAGACCAAGATATTGCACTTGACCCAAGATGAAAGACATACTCTGAAATACTTTTCCTTGTTTCTACATCACTTGCCCAATCATTATTTGTGTATCCAACAAATTTCACATCATCTATATTATCATAAAAGATCCCATCATTCAGGGTACCTTTGATATAACGAAGAATTCTTTTTGCTGCTTGCAAATGACTAGCACAAGGCTACTCCATGAATTTGTTCAGTAATCAAACTCCAAAAACTATGTCTGACCTGGTTGCTATCAAATATCTCGAGCTTCCAATCAAGCTCTTATAATAGATAGGATCTACAGCTCATCCTTTATCTTCTCTCATCAATTTCAACTCTTATTCAATTGGAGTGGAAACTGACTTTGAATTCTCTATTTAAAACTTCTTCAAAATATCATTAGCATATTTCTTTTGAGAAATGAAAGTCTATCATCCCGCTGAACAACTTCAACGTCTAGAAAGTAAGAAATCAAACCCAGATCTATCATTTCAAAATGCTTCACCATAGCTTCCCTGAACTTTGCAACCATCTTCAAATTATTTCCAGTGAAAATTAATCAATATAAAGACACATAATAAGAATATCATCAAACTCAACAATTTTAATATACAAAGTGTGTTCAAATAGGTATCTTTGAAAACCATTCTCCATAAAATAAGAATCAATCTTCTTGTACTATGCTCTCGGTGCCTGTTTCAAACCATACAGTGCCTTCTTCAATTTGTAGACTTTATCTTCTTCTCCAAGAATCACAAAATCTATAGGTTGCTCAACACATACTTCTTCCTCCAAAGTACCATTTAGAAAAGCAGACTTAACATTCATCTGATATATCTTCCAATTATTTTGAGCAGAAAGTGAAATAATCATAAAAGTGTATCCAATCTAGCAATAGGAGCAAATATTTCAAAGTAATCAATTTCACCATTGGGCTTATACTTTGTCTTGTATACCCATTTTACTCCAATTGGCTTTTTATTTGTAGGCAAATCTATTAGCACCCAAGTATCATTTTTTTCAATTGCAAAAATTTCTTCATCCATTGCTTTTCTCTAATTCTTATCGTTGGAAGCCTCTTCAAAACTTACTGGTTCACAATCTACAAATAAGGCAAAATTGGTAATCTCTTCATCAGATGGATCATTATCATTAGTTACAACATAATCTTCCAATCTAGCTGGTAATCTAAGATTCCTTTGATGCCGACTAGATGATTCTAGTTGAGATGATGTGCTTATTTGACCATTTTCTTCTTCATAAATATTAGGATTCACCATGGGCACCTTTTGAGTTTTGGAGGACTAGTTTCATATCCTTTCTTCACCAAATGTCACATTTTGGTTAATAATTACCCTCTTTGCTTCTGGGTTGTACAGTTTATATGCTTTTGAGTTCAAACTGTAACCAATGGAAATGCAATTCTCACCTTTGTCATCTAATTTCTTCCTTAACTGATTTGGTACACGAGCATATGCAGTGCACCCAAAGACTCTAAGATGACAAATTGAAGGTCTCCTTCCACTCCAAGCTTCTTCAGGTGTCTTATCACGAACACTTCTTGTTCGACACCTATTTAAAATATACACAGCAGTAGCAATTGCTTTTGCCCAAAATTCTTTAAGCAGTTGTTTGAATCGCAGCATGCATCTCACCATATCAATGATTGTTCTGTTCTTCTTTTCAGCTACTCCATTCTGCTGGGGAGTATATCTGGATGTCAATTGATGCTGAACTCCATGCTATTCAAAGAAATCTATATATGCAAGATACTCTTGACATGTGTTTGTTCTTAAAATCTTGATTTTGTAGCCACTTTGATTCTCTACATATGCTGTGAATGACTTGAAGACATCACATGCTTCTGATTTCTACTTAAAAAAATAGACTCAAGTCTTTCTATTAAAATCATCAATAAAAATAATGAAATACCTGCTACCACCATGAGTTGGGAGATGAACTGTGCACATATCTGAATGCACAATCTCCAACAACTTTCTTGCTCTCCAAGGCTTTTCAACAGGAAATGATTCTCCGTGTTTCTTTCCCAGTTGACAAGTCTCACAAACACAATTAGGAATTTCAACTACTGGCAATCACATGCTTCTGATTTCTACTTAAAAAAATAGACTCAAGTCTTTCTATTAAAATCATCAATAAAAATAATGAAATACCTGCTACCACCATGAGTTGGGAGATGAACAGTGCACATATCTGAATGCACAATCTCCAACAACTTTCTTGCTCTCCAAGGCTTTTCAACAGGAAATGATTCTCCGTGTTTCTTTCCCAGTTGACAAGTCTCACAAACACAATTAGGAATTTCAACTACTGGCAATCCAGAAATAAATTCTTTCCTTGACAGATAATTCAATCCAGAAAAGTGATAATGTCCAAAACACATATGCCATAACCAATTATCATCAGGTATCACTGAACTTAAGATAGAAAATTGTTCATGTGGAATTCTTAGTGGAAAAGGTTGGTTTGGAGTCATTTTTACCTGGGCTATGAATCTCCCATTCTTGTCAATCATTATGCAATATCCTTGACGAATCTGCATGTTATAGCCTTTCTCTAACAATTGTCCCATACTAAACAAATTGTGATGATGATCAAGAGCATAAAATACATTAGAAATGAAACTTTGAAAGCCATCTTTTAATCTGATTGATATCTGACATTTTCCCAAAATTAGAATATTTGTATTGTTGTTAAATTTCATTGATGATTTTACAGATTTATCTAGTGAGGAAAATAATTCATTTTTCCTACACATATGATTACTACAACCAATATCCAAATATCATGTATTTTCATCTTCAGCAAATGAATTGCTTGCCAAAAATAAACTTTGTGGATTAAAATTCTCGTCAATATTTTGGTACTAATCTTTCAGCAACATTTGCTTGGGTGTTGTAACTATTCTGGTTCATTAGTCTGAATCTGCAATCTGCAACTTTGTGGCCAAATTCTTCACAATGAAAATAATTAAAATTTGTTCTTTTTTTTGGTAAAAATTACCAAGAATTTGTTCTTTCTTCACAAATTCTTCCTCTTCCTTGGCTTGGTGGTCTGAAATTGTTGCCATAGCCTCTACCTCTTAAATTTCCTCTGCCTTGGCCATAGCCTCTTTCTTCTCCATCCTAGCTTGACTCAGCAAATTTGTTTAGATTCGCTTGACTCTTCAAGGCTTCTTCTGTTGATTTTTCTATCTTTTCCAAGATTATGCTAACATGACTTTCTATGCTTCCCTGCAACTTTGTAATTGTCATTGTGTCTATGTTGTGTGACTTTATTATTGTAGTCATGACATGATCAAATTTTACTGGTATGGTGCGAAGAATTTTCTAAACCATCTTGTTGTCTAGTGTCTCTTCTCCATATACTCTCATCTTGTCGACAAGGTCAGTAACACGAGAAAAATATTGTTCAATAGTTTTTAAGTTGAACTTTTAATACCTTTCATATTCTCTGCGCAAGGATTGCAATTTGGATTTTTGCATCTTATTTACACCTTTGTATGACATCTTCAAAATATCCCATGCTTCTTTGGCTATTTTGGCATTAGCAATTTTGCCAAACACCGAATAATATACTCCTTGATGGATTTGTGACAGTGCCAATTGATCTCTTCCTTAAGTTGCAACATTTGCTCCTTCTTGAATGCCTTGTTCAACAAAGCTCCAAATATTGTGAGCCTTTAGGTGAGTGGACATTAAAGTTACTCAATAATTGCAATCAAGTTTCCAATTTAATTTGGGATCTAACCAAATAATATTGTAATTATTTGCTATAATGACTTTAGAAAAATTAACTATATGAGAATACTCTTGTTCCTCATAAGCTTTCTAAAAATATTGGCATTGAATTTAACTAACTCTTATATCAATATGATGTTAAAAGCACACAAATCACACTAAGTATTTTTATTCTTACACACTTGCACACATGGAAATGTAGCAAAGGAAGAGAAATACTTTTGAACTATATTTAATATTTTGTTTCTCTTACACAAGTACAACGTCCTAATGGTGGACTTCATAGGCTACAACATTGAATAAAATAAATGACACCAACAACCAAATTAAATGACAAGTCAAGCATGGCAAACATGATGAGATATGTTACAAAACTTCATAAACAATGGTGTAGCTAAATATATTGAATGACAAGTTGGATGCTATGGATATTGTAGGGTGGCTCTAGGATTTGCTAAAGATTGGCGTGATCTTTGGTTGGTGATACTAAATGCTTGGTTTAATTTTATTGACATTATTTATACATTAGCTATAATACTTTATTTTTATATTTTTTTGATTTAGATAGTAAAACAAGAAATTAATTTTAATACATTGTTAGCATAAAAGAATTTGAATTAAGTTTTAATATATTATTAGTGTAAAAAATTTTTACACTATCATCCAATGATATATTTCTATTTGTAAGATTTTCAAGGTAATTAATAATTGAATCAAATATTTTTACTAATATAATAATATTAATTAAATATTTATGTAAAATTTTTTCATACTGTATCAAAATTGAATTCATAAAACAATAAAAACCTTGGCTAATGGTTTCTCTCCTTTTATTTTCCTAAATAGAAAAGTGTAAGGAAGTGTAAAATTTTAGATGTAAATAATTAACATGATTCTCTAATTTATGTTACTGCAGTCTGGTATGGCTTTGTTTGAAATTTGAAGAGAACTATGTGTGTTGTGCGTGGGTGCGACAGTAACAGTGTGAGCGAGTGTTTGTGAGAGAGAGAGAGAGAGAGAGAAAGATGGCAGGGCGAGAAGGTTGGTGATAGGGTAGGAGAAGAGAGAGAGGAAAGAAAAAGGGGGGGGGGGGGGACCAAATGCCGTAGGCTTCCTGTCTATGGGAAACGGTTGTGTTTGGAATAGACGAGTGTCTGATTTGCCTCCATTTTTGTTCTTGTTGCTGACACCATCACCTTGTTGCATCCACAAACTGATACACAATCCAACCATTACGTGAGGATAGGAGAGAACGGGAAGTGGTTCATAATTCATTTCCATTTGCTTTGGTGGTTATTCAACTTACTATTTTGAGTGGTACTTTAATAGCTCTAGTACTGCTTATATGATTTGTAAAATTGAACCTAAGATTGATGCTACTGACTACTTTAATCACACGTATCTTTCTTCTAAGACACGACAGAATAGTATTACATCACTTTCTAGTCATGTTCACAGGCAATTGCACGTGCAAGTGTGACCAGCTGCATTTTAGATGATATATCACCAGCATTATTACTCTTTTAAGTACAATTTTTAATTTAGGACGACATACTAGCTAATCCTGTTGAAAATATGGGATAAGTGCATTTCTGAGTTATACTCAATGAAATTATTATGATCTTTTCGTCACACATTTTCTCAGAATTTTATGAGCTACATTCTTGCCTTTGCTCTAGGGAGGCTCCTTACATGCTCACACGAAGATGGCTCAGGGGAACCATTCATGTTTTGAGGCAAGATGTGTTTTATTGTGTTGGATCATGCCAAAGTAAGTCTAGAGGAAAAGCTTATCGTAGCCATATTACATACCCTCCATTTTGCAAACAAGCAGAGAGAGTGGTATCCGACTCCTCTGGTTCCTTCTGTTATCAAAGGACATCCAGCATACCAGACATGTCTCACAACCCCTCATAATTGGACACTAAAACAGCTATTAATATGCCATTTATCTCCTCCTCTAAGCACTCCCCTCAATTAGAAATTTAGAACAAACTTTAGGTTCATGAATCAAGTTCCCCTCTAGTGTGGCTTCTGCCTGCAACAAATTGTGTAGGCTAGGACTGCATGGGAATTTATCCATAAGAGATATAGGTAGAAGGATCTCCTCACCAACTTCAACATTGACCCGAAAAATCTCTCAGGTTAAATAAAAACTAAAATCAAGAAGGAAATCATTAATTTATGAATGACTGAAACAGAGAAAGGCATGATGATAAGTAATGTTACATCCTCTTAATCAATCTTCTTAACATCCTCTTAATTACTTAAAACAGAAAATATTAAATGAAAAAGAAAAGCATTCAATATAATCAGAATCTAAAAAATATTTAACTCTTTCATTTTGAAGAGTACTTGAATATGGAACTATCAGGGTTCTGAAAATCGGACCGAACTGGCCAGTCCGACCAGTTGCACCAGGAACCGGCCAGATATCCGGTCCGGGTACATCTAAAAAATCGCTTTGTCAAAAAATCGGTATTGAATCGACTAAACCGGCCAAAAGCTAGTAAACTGGCCAAACCAGACCGGTTTTATCGGTTGGCCGATTTTTTTTTTTTAAGAAGTAAGAAAATATTTTTTTATTATCACTGGTGAAGTTAACTCTTCATTATGATGAAAAATAGCCAAAAATACATTTTGGTTTGCCAAACCAAAAACTATTATATCTCTTACTCTTTAAAAAAGAGCTTAGAGGTGATAAATATAAGAAAAAATGATATATAAATACTATTTATAGAAGTGTTAAAAGTAAAATTTTTTTACTCTAAATAATATGGAACTTCTTGAATGCTTTATAATAATTTTAAAAATAAAATATTCAAAATTTAAGTAATGTGGGATTTAGGGTGTGTTTGTTTGTGCTTTTTTCAACAAAAAATTATTTTTTTGTTAAAAAAAATAAGTTTTCATATATTTAGATAAATTTTTAAAAATAATCAGATTATCAAAAAAATCAATTTTCAGATTTTTTGGAAAAGTTAAAAAAGAGTAGTTTTTTAAAAAAATCAATTTTTAATTTTTTCTGTTATATATAAAATTTAAGTTTCAAAATAATTTCTTTCAAAATCTAAAATAAATACACACTTAATATATTACTTATATTGATTATATTAATATGACTTAATATAATAATTTTGATTCCTAAAATTATTTTTATCATATTACAAATTTTTTAATTATTTTTATTTATCTCATAATATATATATATATCCCAATTAAATTTTTAATTAAACCAATTGAACTATTAAATCAGCACCCTATCCGATTCAATGACTGATTCGATTTTCATACCCTTGGAAAGTATTCGATGATAAATTTATCAAACCATATTCAAATAATTGTGCTGCTACGGTAGTAGTTGAATAATCAATGACAATTACTTACTGATGTTAAAGGTACAGTTCCCGAGAGAAAGGCCATTTTGTACCAGCAAAATCCACTGTCTAGACTTTAAAGCTAGAAATCCTAGAGAACAGAACTGCTTCAAACCCCCCTTCCATATAAAAGAGGGAACAAAATTATTTGCTTTACAAGATCTATGGAGATATACAATTAAGCCCCCGACCCCCAGAAGATAAAAGATAATAAATAAATAAATAAAAAGAGTAATGTGACTTACATTAATCAAGTTGTTGATGTACCTTACATCCTCAAATTCTGAATTAATTGACTCATAAGCTGGTTATGCTCTTCACGAGCAATAAAGTATCATCGAGAGCAATGAACAGTACTGGACAGTGCATGGAGGATTTCAACGTCATATTAAAGGATTCATGTAATTTTAAAAGGATCTGCAGCTCAAATTTGTGCCGACAGCAGGAACTGGAGATTCAGTACCGCATTTATTCATACCCTTTACAGTCATGCAAATCAATATTTGTCATATGCTGTGTGAACCATGTTAAAAGCTTTTTTTTTTTCACTTTATTAATACAGCTCTACAAATATCAAATATTATTTTGCATACCTAAAGCGAGAAGTTGCTACCTATACTACATAATCCTTTGATCTGATAATAAATCAAAATAATTTACGTTATAGGCAGCTTACGCATCCGGAAATTGAAAAGATCTTAAAAATGCCTGTTTAAATAGAACCATAATTTTAATTTTTCATATCTGCTAAGATACACTAAGCTAAAGTCCAGTCTTCTAATCAAGTTCTGCAGTCCCGTGATCAACTTCTGTTCATGTTAATGCTATTGGTGGGCATCCAGTAACAAATAATGACAGTCTACGGTTATGCCTCCACATCTTCCACATCCTCTTGTTCTCCCCTCCCTGTACCGTCCTTAACTTTCAGTTCAACTACAAATGCATCAGCCGAAGCATGAAGTTAGCAGGACTCAATAAAATTTGATATTTCAATCTGAGATAGAATGATTGTGATGATAATAAGCACATTATCATTAGAGAACGATTTGAAGAAGTTATCTCCATCTTCAGTATTTTAAAGTGGCAAACGAGGACAAATTTAATCGTGCCCTGCATTGGAGAAAATAGCAGAGCAGAAAAAATATGAAGCTGGAGCCTCGTGTCAGAAAACCTTCAGTCTACATGAAACTCATGGTATTATTTCCACATCACCAGTACATTGACGGATGAAACAACGTGCTATCGTTTTCATCAAACTAATCATAAAATTTGAGTGACATGTCAACAGACGAAGGTGTTCTGAAAAGAAGAAAGTATCTTTGCTCGTTGGTCTATTATCAAGCCCCAAATCCTTGATCACAAGAGATTTAAGCAAATTCCTAAGACATTTACAGAAATCCCTTTCAAGAATACAAGATGCTGAAAGTGATAGAAATTGTCATAAAATTTGGAAGGTTTCTGGGAAAAAGTCACTGTTTAGAGAACTGGGGGATCTATATTTGCTGGCGGACATCCACTGCTAACAGTAATCCATACGCTGGCCAAGCAAATTAGATACCTGATACTGCTAAGGATCAGAAAGATGGCAGAATAATAGTTCAGTGTTATTTGGGGATAGCCAGAGCAAATAATGCATATGCTCACATTTGATTACAATGACATTTAAAACTCCTGAAAAACAGGACGATCTTGGTTTAAACCAGAGAACCAACAGTCAAAATAGTGCAGAACAGGAGCCAGTCAGATTCCGTGCAGCTGCTCTGATTCTGAGCAAGTATTTTACTGCTTACCATTGGAATTTTCTTGTAAAGATTTCACTGAGAATCATTTCGTAAGGGGTAGGACACTATTAGCTGGTGAATTCAATCTAAAAATCAGCTATAACATCTAAGAATGCTGTAAAGATGACTTCACAATGCATCAATGCTTAATCATGAGGGGCAACAGCTACAAATGGTTTTGGTTCAAGACTGGTACCAGTTTGTAATACATAAGTGGAGGATGATCCCGACTCAAGAAGAAGCTAAGATTGGAATTCCGCAGTTCATGAGGAGCACTAGAGCCTTGTCCAGTCAAGCTTGCTTTTTGTGCATTCAATTACTAAAAGCACAGAAGCATTTTTGTTTTCTCAATGTACCTGATGATTCGTCTCAGGACCAGAAAGAAAAGCTCAATTTTAAAGCGCTTGAGAAACAGAACGATTTTAACTGAGTTAGCAAGTAACTGATCAAAAATACTATTCCCAAAATAATCCAAGATTAAAGTCAGATCAAGACAAAGAAATAGTTATGTTACAAGATTGCTGTTTAATGAAACCTGGGATTAAGAAAATAATATAGAGCAAGCAACCATATCTTGAAAACCCAGAATAATAAAAGCAAAGCTTCAAGAAGAAAGAAGCAAGCAGCACAGCAATTTCACATCCTTCTGAAAAAGGATACCTCATAATTCCATAAAAAAATTTCTCAAGGCTCGAGACAATACAGCATTAATACAGCTTAAACACCAAATCACTGGCTATAAATAAAACAGTACAAACAAATAATACTACTCATACAGAAGCAAGTTTACCCTTCACTAGGCTCTCACCTTCCAAATCACCATCATCATCACCACCACCATTCCTCTCAACATCCGACTGCTTAGACACCAAGGCATCGCGCTGCGCCGGAGCAGGCCCGGTAACCGACTGCTGATAAAGAACTCCCCCAACAATGGTGAATAGCAGACAAACCAACCCAAAGGGGCTAGCATGCTTATCCCAAATAACCACATTGATTGCCACAGTGAGGAACTTATTCACCACGCCAGTGACAGTAAACGCCGTCGCTGAAACGGCCTTCCTCGCCGCAAACCCAAAGAAACTAATCGCCAATCCAAACACACACGACAATGACACAGCAGCAAAGGCACTGGGATCAAACAAGCTCCCAGAACCCGATCTCAAAGCATCAAAAACCTCAACATTCTCGCCAGTAAGGAACCAAAACAAAGGCGCGATCATCAGAGACAACAAATTGTTATACAAAACGAAACCCCACGTGTTCAACCCGAGATTCATGACCATGTGCTTGATGTAAACCATTTCGGTGGTGATCGTGACCAAATAAGCAAAAGCCCAGGAATAAGCGGTGAGGGTGAAAGCGGAATCGGTGGCAACGTACCCGACCGCGCCACCGAGAATGACGACGAGGGAGAAGAACGTGAGCTTTGAGGGGCAGGGCTGGTTCCTGAAGGTGGTGTCGGCGAGGGCGACGAGGAGAGGGGTGAGGGATCGGAAGACGATGAAGGTGTCGACGTTGGCATGGCGGAGGAGGTTGGTGTTGGTGAAGATGGCAAGGAAGAAGACGAGGGCGGCGGGGAAGAAGCGCTTGGCGGTGTCGAGGGAGAAGGGATCGTGGTGGAGGAACCCTAATTTGCCGAGGAGGTAGACGCCGAGGGCGGAGGTGAGGTACTGGAGGGCGGTGAGGAGGCCCGGGTAGTTGAATTTGGTGATGGCGTACTTGTTGATGATGGCGAGGAGGCTGGAGCAGAGGGCGTAGCCCACCACCAGGAAGGTGGTGGTGTAGTGCTGCTTCGAGGCGTCGAATCGATTCGGCGACATTGGAGGACGAAGGGGGAAGATTTGGTTGTGAAGGAGAAGGGAATTGAGGGATTGGAGAATGAGAGTGAGCGTTGGTGGATGAGCATAAAGGAAGTGAAGGCTATGGGTTAGATCACCGACACGAAGGGGGAGAGAGATCTTGAAGATGACGACGAAGAGGCAGAGGCAGAGGCAGAGGCAGAGGAATGGAGGGAAGAGTGAGGGTTGAAATGGTAAATTGGGAGCAGAGAGTGTGCGAACAGAAAGTGAATAAGGGCTGGGGGGTTTTGTCGAAGAAAATGGACCGGGGACGCATTTTTTTCGATTTACTGTGCAATTCGTACGAAAAAATTGAATAAAACGAAAAAATATTAGGATAATGAATCTCTTATAATTATTATTATTTTTATTTAATTTTTATTTCATATAAAAATTTATCAATATTTTTATATAATATACCAATATTTATATAAAATTTATCGATATTTATATAAAATTTACTAATATTTATGTATTATTTATAATAATAAATTTTTAAAAAATAAAAATAAAAATAATAATAATTATATAAAATCTATCATATAAATATTTTTATTATTTTCATATTTTTTCATATGAGTCGCCAGCTGCCAAAAATTGAGTCCTCGAATCAGTTCTACTGAAAAAGGGCATTAATTTGGGGGCGGCAGTGAGTGATCCAAATTTATTGCTTTCTGATGAAATCGTAGTACGACGTCGCGCTTGCCACGGATTGGCTTTACGGGGACCACGAATACGGTCCTCTAATCGCTACTTCAGCTGGCTAGTGCTGTGGTTAGAAAATGTGGCTAAATGATTCAGAGTGAGATTTTGAATTCATTTAGCTACGTTTTGGAAATGTGGTTAAACAAAGGTGAACTGCACACTCCACCCTAAACCAGTAAACCCTATACCTCTACCAACTACAGCCAGTCCGATTCTGATTTTTTCTTTTTTTTCTGTTTTTCTTTTTCTTCACAAGTAAAATAGGCCACGCGATATTCTTCTTCTTTATAGTAATTGTTCTTAAAGATAGGCGATAACTCACAATTTTAGCCATATCTGACTGGCTATGCTGTGCCACGGAAAGTTACCTAATATTGTTATCTTTTAATTAATAAAAAATTCAATAAAAGTATAATATCTAAATCAATAAATGAAAATGGTTTACAAAAAGGGTAAAATTAGTGGCATATATATAACTTTTTCTAATTAAGAAATATGACTAAAATGTTTTTTAATTAATTAGTGTAATAAAATTGAAGTTTTTTATATTTTCTTTTTCTTGTTTATGGGATATTTGAATAATTGAACGTCTATATTACGCTTTCAAATCAGCGAAGACCAGCATCCCTGCATCTAGCACTAGAATGTGTTAGAATTTTTGAAGTGCATATATATCCAATAAAGAAAAGGCCTTTTTTCTTTTTTTCAATAATTGAGAAATGGCTCAAGATCTCATTTGACAGTGCTTTTGCTACTTTACCTTATAAGAAGTATAAATTAATTTTTTTTATTTGATAAATTAAAAAATTAAAATATTTTTATTTTTGACTTTTGAGAGTCAAAGGATATTCTTAAAAGTTTTCATAAAAATTTTTTTAGAGCTGACTTATATTTTTTAAAATTTAAAAGACTAATATAATTTTATTTTATTTAATAATATTAAAAATAAAAATTATTCTCTTTAATATTTATAATTATTATAATCATTTTAGATATTAAAAGTAATTTTATTAAATACTACTTTTATAATTTGTATTTATTAAGAGTAATTTTTATATTATTTTAATAAATAATACTACTATAATTTTTTTAGAATAATTTTTAAAAAATCAAAAAAATTTAATAACTTTTAAAAAATTACAGAAATACCAAACTCAGCCCTGGGAAGAGAAGCATAAAAACAATCATAACAACCTCATAACGCAAAAAGCTAGAGCACTTGAAACATGAAAAAAAATACCACATTCTACTATCTGCACTCCTTTGGGATAAAACTTCTTGAAGCCACCACAAATGAAAGACTTTTCTTGCAAGCGTAGGTGTGCCGTGTTAAACTTGCTATTGCCAATAGCTCTCTTACTATCGGGAGCAGCACAGTAACATAGAAAAGTAATATAATGAATGACCCCAAGTTCTATTTATTCCATCTTATTTTTAAATATTTCGGTGATTACGTCCTTTTCTATTTTATTTCATTCCCCTATTTTCTATCACTTACCATCTAATCAAAGAAGGCCTTAGTAATAATATGAACAAGATGGAATTAATGAGCCTAAAAAGGTTTAGCGCATTGTCTTTGGTTCGTATAATAATGTTTTTAAATTTTTGTTTTTGAGTAAATGAATTGTCTTAAGTTCTCTTAATAAATATCAAATTTAAAGTTTTTAAAACGACAAATGGCCATACTCTAGTTATTGTGTTACCGACTTTAGTTTGGTTCTTAAATTGTATTGTTTACATGTTTGGAAATTTGTGTGGAATATTTTAAATTTGTACAAATTCAAAGTAATTAATTAGGCGATTATTTCATACCTTATACGTAAATAAGAAGCACATGGCATGGCCCGTAGGGGTCTGTTTTTACCATTACTGACATTTCTTTTTTTCCTTTTCTTAACCTTTTATTATTTTGGAGAATCAAGTCAATCAACTAAGATCAACTATCATGTGCGTGTTATTTATTTGTCAGTGGCGACGGCCAAATTCTGTCATACCGTGTTTGATTGCATAATTTATTTCTTGTACTCTTTCAGCCAAGAACAATAAAGGTGTGTTTGGTTTATTAAAATATTTTCTGTTTTTATTTTTTGAAAAGAATTTTTATTTTTAGATTTTATAAATTTAAGAAATATGTGTTTGGTTTATCAAAATAGATACTGTTTTTAAAAAGTGAAAACAATGAAAATATATTTGATTTTTTATTTGTTTTCAAAATATAATTTTCAAAATCAAATTTGAGATAACAATATTTTTATTTAATATTAAAATAACTTTATATATATATATATTGATATTTAATACACTCATATTGATCTTTATTTTTTTATTTTTCTTAAAGAGAAAAATAAAAAATAAAAAATAAAGAGCAATCTCTTTATCATGTTTGGTTGGTTTGTTTTAAATGCATTAAAAATTTTAAAAATAATTTTATATGAACTTCAAAATTAATTTTAAAATTAAAATAACTTTATATTAATTCATATACAGGTATTGGCATATTGACATTTAGTATGTTCATATTTATCTCTATTTTTTATTTTTCTTAAAAAAAATAAATAATAAAAAATTGAGAGAAATTCCTTTATTTTATATTATTGCTCATTAATCATTTTAATGTATCTAGTGTCTAATATCTGATATCCAGTATTTATTCACAGAAAACAAATAACAACTGCTATTTGATCAATATAACCATTATAACATAAAAAAATACAAGTATTATATGTTAAACAAAACTAAACATAAAGAAATCCAAATGCATGTCTCATATGTTTCAAGTCCTTCTAGTCCATGGTCAGCTACTTGAGAATGTAAAAACATTCTGTGTAAAATTATTTATGCAGTGTAGAAGGTTGAAATAGCAGTATTATCACAAATCAATTGATAATATGATACATAACAAGAAAGACAAATTCAATAGTGGCCTTTTTAAGTTGTAGCTGTTTATGAGCTCATCTGCTATATCAGGCCAAGTTGTGAATTCCTACAGCAAGAAATAACACTCCAACATTCAAACACTAGCAGTCCATATATTGAAAAGAAAGTGCTACAGGAAAGTCACATAAATCACACCTGAATATTTGTGAGAAGGTGTGTTGTGTGTTGGAAGAGCGCCTCAATTAAATTCTTCAGGTAGTCAACACAAGAAGTATCAGAACCAAATATTTGAAAACCAGTAGATACCTACCAACAAAGTTATAGCAAACTAGTTCATCATTGACCACACCTTGTAGGGGAAGAATTGTGTACTTTTATAACCAATAATAGGATAATGAGATGCATAATTTATCAAATTTCTTTTATAGAATAAGAAATTTTATTACCAAAAGATACCAGGGTAGTAAATGAGTAGAGGATAAAAAAATCCTTGAAGAAATGAAAACATGCCAAATTAATGAAGGGGAAAGATAGATCAAATAAGTAAAACTTGTTTCTATTAACAAGACCCATATACCTTAGTTGAGCATGATAAAGATGTAGAGATATAATGTATTTCTACAAACATAAGCACCACCTTAACAAAATAAGGCACACAATTTGAAAAGGTCCTTCCCTCTTCACTCCTCTCCAAAATACTAAAATGAAATAAAATAGCTTCTATAGTTGCAGGACATATTCTCTATAGATACCAATTAGCCTATACTGAAATAAGTAGCAGGACAGGGTAGGAATATCTGCCCACAAGGCTGAGTGAGAAGAACACAAAACTCACATTACCAGATAGAGATTTTCTTTTGTCTATGAACCTGCAACAACTTTTGTCTATGAACACAAACTCTCTGTTTCTTTTGCATATCTAACAAGGCAAGCCCTTAGGGAAGCCACAAGTGGAAACATCGGCCACAAAGACAATCCTATCCCATAACAAATCAGATCGTAGCACAATGTCATTGAAAACACCAGCACTGAACAAATCAAAAAAGGCATAGAATGTAGTCGTACTTACTCCCAAATCCTCATAAAGTAGCCAACAAAAAATAATTGAAATTAAGAGGACCCTGTTCCCCTTATAGCAAGAACACACTCAAAATTGTAGAAATGTAGTTCAAAGAGTTTCTTCTCTCTTTCATTGATTTCCCTGTTTTGAGGACATCTTTTCTTCTCTCTCGAAATTGTTTCCCCTCTTCTCTTCAATAATTTAACTCTACAAGCTAATAGATATGCAACAGCCAACAAGGAACATTGGGTAATAACTTTCAACACTACAGTCAAGCAAATTGCTTTAACAATTAGTACTGGGTCTATTTTAAACTAAAAAAATAAAGCTAAATTCTTTTTTTAGATAGTGAATTCCATATAGTTTTACAAAGCATGCCAATTCAGCCAGTGTTATGATAATGTGTAACAAACACTTGTAAAAGAAAAAAATAACTCATGTAACTTCCAGTGAATGAAAGGGCTTTGACACCAGTCAAAAGTTATAGATCAGAGCAATATCCACAAGCATCTATGCATCTAGAAGCATGTTAACTCATCTACATTCAATAACTCTATACTCGCAAAAGCATACCTCTACTAAGGATAATGTGACATAGAAATAGTTTAAGAACTTTATCTTCTAGATTCTTATTTGTTACCTCAGCAAAAAAAGACCTAAGGATACAATAACTCTAGATGTTTTGTATACAAGCAGATGCAGCAATGCCAAATTGACCAAATGATGGCAATCCTAAATAGTATAAATATGCCTTCTATGCTAAAACAACTCTATAAATCAATAAATGGCTTACTCCTGCAATTGAACCATAGATTAGCATTAAAATTTCCATAAAGTCCCCCATGAAAACTAAAGGGACCCTAACCTATTCTTTCTATTTACTTAACACCTTCCATATTTGTTGCTAATTATCATGCTCTTTTTTTCTAATCTCATTCACTTTGGAAACAATCATGATTAACTTTTTTTCGATAATTTATTGAAGGGTACTCACACAAATCAAGGTGAGAAGCAGGAATAGAACAATACACAGTTCAACCAAAAAGCAAAAGAGAGCAAAACATGAACACCCAATCTGCAATGAAAATGATCAAGAGCCATACCCCCCACCTAAGTTAACAATGACTCCAACCTATTGCAAATCAAAATAAGACTTCCACATTATCGACACTGCATGAGCAAACACCTTCCCATGATAATCTGCAGCACTTTTGATAGGACCATACCTAAAATATTGCATTATACCACCTTAGCTTCTATCAGTTGGTATATAACAACCATTATTAGCTAACATTCAAAATTCTTGATTAACTAAAACTTGCCAACAATTGAAAAGCTAACAGCATTACCAATACATCTAAAATAAAATCAACACATAAGGGAACCGAAAATAAAAGGGAAGCTGAACCAGAATTTGGTTACTAGTCGCGGCACCCAGGTGGAAGTCAAGCATAGAATCATCTTGACTCAAAGACTATAGACACCCAATTGCAAGTCGAAAAACAGAGCTTTGAGTTGAGATTAAAGAGAGACAAAGCGAGTGAGTGAGAAAGGAAACCCATAGCCTTTAGCACAACAATGAAATGAAAAATACTAACATAACGTAGCAACCAAAGTAGCAAAACACACAGAGAGAAATACGTGCAACTCACATTATTTTGAGTCTTGACCAGATCAAGAAAAAAAAATTCACTTGACAACAAAATTTCAAGTGACAAAATCAAGAGCAGAAAACAAACACTTACTTGAAAATAGAGACAGCAGAGGTGATGGAAGGACAGTGACGGAAGTGGCAGCAACAAAAGCGACGGCGATGGCAGCAAAAGGCACGGACGAAAGCAGGACCGCACAAGGCTGAAAGGAAGAGCGCACAGCATAGGGCAAAAGGGGCAGCTTGTTAGGGATGGGGGAAGGGAAGCATCGCAGTGGCGATGGTGCTCTGAATGGCGGTGAGCGATGACTAGAGAGCTGTCCTTGAGCAACGCGAGACTAGTTGAGGGAGGGGGTGAAGCCGTGAAGGCGTGAATGATTGAGGGAAGGGTTGTTATGGTTTTTGTCAAATAGCATTGAGACAAAACAAAAAAAAATTACAGCTCTCTTCTCCTTGGGTTCGAATTGGGTGCACAAGGAAAGAAAGGACAAGCATTGAAAAATATTACCACAATGCCACCGCGTCTTGATTGAAAATATTTTCAACAATGAAACTGAAAAGATTGAAAACGAGGATTTATCATTTCCAAATTTTGAGCCATTTTAAAAAATATTTTTTGAAAATATTTTCAAAAACATAACACCAAACATATTTTTAGTTCTATTTTCTGTTTTTAATGAAAATATAAACAGAAAATGGGCAAAACAAACACCCCCTAATATTTACATTAATAGAAAGGATCTTACTAATTTCACATACTTTTTATTGCAATAACTTGCATTTTGCTCTTTTCTTCTCTTTTAATTTAATTTAATTTTATCAATGACTTATATTCAATGGTTATGGATCCGTTTCATAATCATGCAATATTAAAAGAAGAATTTGCCAATGATTGAAGGGAAATGGCCTTTTTCTGTAAAATTTTCAAATACTTATAAAAGTGAGTTGATTTAGTACATAATCTTAGTCCTACATTACAACGACGTTAATTTTAATTTTATGAAATAATTTTTGTTGAAAGAGTACTATATAATTATCGTATTATAATCAAATAAATATTTTTATAAATACTTTAAATAAATTAAATTTATAAAAATATCTCATAATTTTTTAAATAAATCACATGACTTTATTATGTAATCTTCTTTTTATAAGTAAAAGTTTAAAAAGCCCTTGGAAAGGACATATGTCCAATTTCTAACAAAAAGAAGGTACCTTTTGTATTACCTTTTTTTCCTTAAAAGAATTCAAAAATATTTATCCAATTCAAATGATGTTGAAATATAAAATATTAATTGTAATGCTGTCATAAGCATAAAAGATTATGAATTGAAAATTTTAATAGCAATATATTTCACCTTTTCTATCTGCTACGATCGTTTTTTTATCTCCACTTTGCTCTTAAATTGGTTCTGCGTTGTGGGCCTTGCGGATGGCCTAACCCCTAGGATGTGGTAGCCGTTTCTTAGGCTCGGATGGCCTCATCTACGGTATGAGGTTGGGGGCTCAAACGAGAAATTAATTAAATGTTCTGGCAATATCACATAGCTAGGATGTACTCACTTCATTTATAGAATAATATTGAAGCTTCAGTTTGTAGTAAAATTTTAGAAAGTCATCTTGTGAATGGAGTGCACACATTTCTGAGTGCTACTTCTACAGCATCCAGTAATTTCTCGGGCTCAAAGAGACAGAAAATGATCGAGAAAAGAATACACATGTGTGCTATTCAATGTGTCTTTGTAGACGATGATCACTTGTGAAAAATATGTGTGTACTTGATGGTACGACCCTTTTCCGGTGGGTTCCATCACTTAGGAGAGAGGACTAGTCACGCAAAAGAGCGTGTTCTTAAATGCGGAAAGTTCCAACAAAGCAACTTCATGCATTAAAACGAAATTGACGGTTTATTCAATTCAGAAGTCCAAGACTGAAATTAAACTAGTTTATGACATCTTGCTTGTTGTATTTTAATAAGACAAGCAGTGGCGCCACTAGTCCCAATATGATGAAGCAAGTCACAGTGGATGACATAAATTAATCAACTGCATTTCTCATTAGAGATACATTCTTAATTGTATCTCATTCTGCATAACGGAAAGCCTACATCAGCATAAAGAGGTCACCAATGACATAACATCAGTAACTTAACTCACTTTCCATTGGGTACAAACAAAGAATTAGAGTAGACATTTTGTTAATCACCAACAGAAAATCAGAAATTGTAACCGATCGAACGCACAGTTTATGCCGCAGGAGCGGAGTCATAATCATCATCGTCATCATCACCTTCCATGAATGCAACTGGGACAAACCTTGAATCTGCTTCCCCATTGTGATGATCCCATTCAATGCAAGATGCACGAGCGTAGCCACGCCCATACCCAACGTCACTATCATCATTCCCCTGCTTCTTGCACAAAGTGGCAATATTGACCTTGGAAATGGATGACATTTTTCTAGACTAAGTAGTAGAACAACAGAGAGAACAAAAAAAAACCGAGTGGATTGATTGAAATGGGGACTACTAGAGAAGAGATTGCAACTATAAGATACTAGTGGTGTAAGTTGAGGTTTGAGTTGGGAAGAGACACTCGATGCCTTATATAAAGGGAAGGGGAAAGTGGGGAACTCGTTTTGGCACAAGGAAGCCACGAGGGAAGAGTGGGGATTTATGCTTGGGGTGTGAGCATGACCCGATTCCCAGCATGCATGGTGCTAGCATGTGCAGCCAGATAGGACCAATTGACACAACTCAGCAAACACGTCGGAGATAGATAGATAGCAGCCAGGAAAGACAACACATTGGTGTTGTTGGAGCGTAACAATAACACACAGAATCCTTCAGTGCAAGGTTGGGCCAGTTAAAGTGAAAGTGTAAAATATAGATATTAATATTATTAGTATTAGGGGCGGCAGGTACATGATTTAATACTAGTGGATTGGCCTTTAATAACGTTGGCTTATAAATCAAGTAGCATGGAATCTTTATTGTTCTCTAGGTGAATTTTTATTTTTTATTTTTTATTTTTTTTAATCTTTATTCTTTCCCTTATTTGATGATTCTTCAGCAGCCAATGGGAAGCGATTTGATCAATTGTTAACGTATAGTATTGGAATTAATTAACGACTAACAATTAACTAATTATTTTTTCCCCGGCAAAAAAAAAAAAACCTTTTTAGGTGTTTTTTGAGAGGTATGGCACCGGATGTTTAGGCTTTTGGAATCACCGTAGAGCCAGATAACTAAAACAGATAGCATAGTGTCAAAGGTCCCTCGCTTGGTTTTTTTTCTCCTGTTCCCAAATTTTTTTTTCCGGGGCACCATTTGCAAATTATCCAAAGTGGGGATAACATTGTAGAGCTACCTGGCCTACATTTACTAGTCAGAACTATAAACTTGTGGAGTTGGCTTTTTGCTAGATCGGGAATTTATTACAGGGAAGTGATAGCCACTGAACTAAGAACAAATTAACTTAGTTTTACGTTACGCGATATACGCAGAACTTGTGATGGATGATGACTTGTAACAAAAATGATTATATTCCCGGGGTGCACCATTGCTGCTTGCTGGATCGAGAGGCTAATTAAGCAGTTGGTTAAACATCACAGAATAGTTTAAGTTGCTGCAGATGTTTCTTGCACTTCCTATACTTAGGGGTTAGCAATAATGAGGAACATGTCAAACGCTGCCCAATTATATCTTGCAGCGCGTGAGAATTGCTAGTAATCTACAATATATGCAGCCAGCACAGGACCCAAATATAAAAAATAAGGAATTTTCTGACGACTATGACCTTGTATTTGTGTTGCATTCCTTGATTTGCAAGCTTCTAGCTATATGTTTTGTTAAGACAACTTGGAAAAGCTTCAGCATGCAATTAAGAGAGGGGGAAAAACAGGACAAAGTAGTTCCATATTACATAATCCATGGTACTATTCATAGAGGCCGGTAGGATGCCTATGGTGGTGGAAAATAGTATTTTGGGGAGAATCTAATAATATAATAAGAAATATGGCAAATTTAAGCAATCACCAAGATTCATTTTGAAAATATCATACTCTTGTTACTATAGGCATAAAACGAGACGATATATCTTTTTCTTAACTTTATAAAATCATCTATTATGTACATATTTAGATTTATATTAAGTTGTCATCTTGAACTGATCAATAAATTATCTATTTTTTAACAATAATTTTATTACTAGAAAGAATTGAGAACTTAACTACATTATCAATTGTTGATTTGAAAATTTCATTGCACTGCAAGAATATATATCTTGAGTTCAAATTTCTATATATCAGAGAATTATGTGAAAAAAAAAAATCAATTTAAGTACAAGTGTTTGTGGAGAAACATGGTTATTCAAGTCAATTGAGTTGAGAGAATGGAGAGAAAATGAAAGATGCCATTTTACTAATGATAGAAGTGAGTAATTCAAGTGAAGAACATGCTTATATGAACTAATATGTGCAATTGATTTTCAACTAATTGCCAAGCCATCTCACCTTTTTTTTTCAATATATTAAACAATGACAGTGCTCAACGTCCCTCAAAGAATAGGGGGAGCAAAAACAAACCGGATATATCAGTTTGAAGATAGTTAAGACAAACAGAATGAGGTTAGTCATTTCTACACATGAAGAACACCACCCCAGTACCACCTCATCTGACAAAAGCAACAACCAATAAAAAGCATATAACAGATCATAACTCAAAACACCGAGACTGCGCTACTTCATCTCAACCAGAAACAACCTATTCTTCGATGATAACTAAAATCATAGTCTTCATTTTTTTTTAATTCTCTCAACTCTATTGGCTCTAACCATGTTTCTCCACATCTTTTCTGAAGCTTAATTTGATATTAGATAATTTATGTTTATTGAGAACATTTTAATAAATATTCTCAATAACGAAGACAAGATGAACTTACACGGACACTTCAGCACCGGCTTATTAATTGTTAAACGATTGAACTAAGTAATACTATTAGATTTATGGATATAACATACAAAAGAAAGCTTACAATCCGCAGAATTTATAATTCCGTAAAGTGGAGACGTACTACTGGGTCTTACTAGTTAACAAATATGAATGGCGACAATATGCAGCAGTTATACATACTACCAATATTGCTTTTCCAATTAGTATAGCTGATTCTTATTATAATATCATATGATTAGTTTATGTCCATCCTGCATGAGAAAATTAAACAATTAAAAAGGTCAGAAACCTTGTATTAATCCACAATGCGTAATTCCATCGTGTGAATTTTGTGAATTTTTTCAGTCAGACCTCTGACGATACCATTAATAATTGAGATTACCTCACTTCAAATTATTTGTAAACATCACTTTTATTTTGATGAAAACGTAAGCAATCAAACATATATGATGATGACTATCAACAAATTAAGACAAAATTCATAAGACTTATATATACTATATATACTATAAATCACGGCACAATACAACTGTAACGTAGTTTCTTCTCTGTCAAAAGATCCACTAATAAGGTTATTTTCCCTAATTCGTGCACACTATATAGTGTAGACTATGGCAACAGCTATAAGATAACTAACCAGCACTTAGATATCCCCCCCCCCCCGGGCGGCGCTTTCTCTCTTTTCCCGTCCCTTCTTCCCCCTCCTTCTTCTAGCTACCTACGTTTTTAAACAAAAAGCTAGGGTTTGACATATATATAATTAGCAGCTTAAGTTATCACGCAGCGTGCATCGTCGCTAACATCTCTTATATCTTCTAAGCTGCAGGCGCGTAATCATAGTCACCATCATCGTCATCATCGTCCCCATCTCCTTCGAACAGCCTCATGGGTTGGTAAGTACCCCATTCTTGATAATAAACAACAACTTCATGGAAATTCGTCTGAACCTTCGACATCATTTCTTACTTTCTCCTCAAAAGCAAAAAGATGGTTTAGAATAGGAAGTATGTTAATGTACAAAAGATATGAGCTCAACTGCTTAATTGATTGAGGAACGAAAGGGCAGAGGTTGAAGCTATATATAGAGTGATAGAAGCTTTAAGGTTATGGTTAATTGCTTTTGGAAATATTCTACCATCCTCCTAGAGTAAAAACATTCTTCGTATAGAACACATTCCACCCTTGATTTCTTTTCTTTCTCCTTTTCTCGGTCACAACCAAAGGTTGAGATACTCCTAGGAAGAAATCTCTGCCGGGAGTATGAAAGTTAGACTCTTGCCTTGGGATGCAGGAGATAGGCACGTGGAGATATGTGCCCTAACGTTTGACGAGTGTGCCATACACATGAGAAGAAATCCTAGGTGGATGCCTTGGTGGCAGCTAATGAAGCACTTAATTCGAAATCTCATAAAGCAAACATATCGAATCTATGTGAACATGTGTATGGTTTGGGAGCTAGTGCGAGAAGACAGTGCATTTGAGTCCACAGTACTGTGGACTGTAGAGGATCGAGGTCGTCATAATGATAAGGATCGCAAGCTACTTTGCCCAACCCTTTTTTTAACTATCAATTAGTTTTGTATTTTGGTGCCATGCTATATAACATTTTTGCAAGTACATAATTATGAGAAGAGAAATATTATTTAAACTAATTTTTTTTATTTTTGTCTGATTTATTTTTATTTATCATTGAATGAGGTATTTATTCCATTTGATTTAAATTTCATAACTTATCTAATGGTCAATGTAGATGAATTAATATAAAAATTGAGAAAATTTTAGTTCAAATAATAACTCTTGAAAAAAAACAATTAGCTTGACAAACTTTTGTGAAATACAATGAGAAGGAGGAGGATTTAAAATCAAGGAAAATTATGAGTATGTTTATTTCAGTTTTTAAAAAAAGTTATTTTAAAATTTAAATTTTATATATAATTAAAAAAGTAAAAAATTGATTTTTTTAAATTATTTTTTTCAGTTTTTATAAAAAAATAAAAAATATTTTTTTTGACAATCTAATTATTTTTAAAAAATTATCTAAATATAAAAAAATTGATTTTTTTCGATAAAAAAATAATTTTTTACTAAAAAGATCTTAAACAAATACACCTTATAACAAACTAGAAATCTACCAAGTATACTCCGACATTGTTCATTCTTTTTTGGACTATTATGTCTGTTTGTTTCTTAATTAAGGAAAAATAATATTTTTACTTATAATTTTAGATATTTAGAGATTAATATATAATAAATAAGGATTAATTCTCATTTATTATATTGCAGTTACATTTTTAGTGAATGTTAATAAAAAGATTAATAATAAATGTAATTTTTTTCTAAATTTACTAATAGTATAATTAAAATTACTAATTATTTATAGATGATTCTCCAAACATTTAATGATGTCCCAAAAGTGATGTGAAAAAATACTAATCCTAACTCAGTTTTCAAGCTTCTGGTGCCTATGTTTCACTTAATATTTCAAATCAAAAAATAAAAATTCTTTGTGGATGGCTACTTCTAGCTAATCCAAGAACGTGTCAACTTTTGATATCCAAATCATCCAATCAGTCAATCACATGGCCTAAGAGGCTGGTTAACACAAACCTTCCTCTCACCCCTTTTCTTCTCCAGCCTTTTTTCTCCCTTTCCTACAGCTTTTAGTGTGCATTTTTTCTTGAAGGGGAAACGGCCCCATGGTAGTTCCAGTGACCCCCACTCCGTGTTTAGCCTGCATTTTTTATGTTTCCTTTTGTTCTTTTCTTTCTTCCTCACTTTCCCATAATAAGGTGAGCCATTTGACATCCCACCGGTGATTCTCTCTTGGTGGTAGTGGTGTTTGGACTGTGGAGATAAAGCATATGGCTTACTCTCATAGTGACGAATGTGTCATACAACTTCAAAAGATTATGCTTGATTCAGGTGATAAATTAGCGATATCTTTGGTGGTGGAAAGATTGACGGCTGTTAGTTTGTTTATGTTTAGCCTCTTTTCTAGAGGTGCTAGAAGGCAATCTCTGTTTGAAAGTTGGTTGTACGTGTGTGTTGAGGTTCATGTAAACCTGATGCTCCTCGATAAAATGCTCAAATGAGATCTTTAATTATAAGATCAAGCTTAGAACCAAAACTTTTCTTCCCTTATTACACAACTTGGCATAAAAGTTCTATCAAAATCCATCAGTATCAAAATCAGAGATTTTTGACAAACTCACCTGTTGTTTAGTTGTTTATTTGCTGTGTGATGCAAAATTGTTTGATGTGATTTATCTCAAGTTGTGTAATTTCATTTGTTGTAACCATAGATTAAGCTTGAATGCTCTAAGATAATGTATTTTCCATTGTAAAATGGCTCTGCTTTTGGTTGCATTTCAATGAAAATATATATTTACTAAAAAAAAAAAAGAATAGTTAGCACGAGAACCAAATATAAAAGTGTATAAGAGATTTTGTTTTTAGTCCAAAAACACTTAAAAATATTTAAATTTTTATTGAACATATATTGTGTTCAATAGCGTATAAATAATATCTTAAGACTTTATTTACTTAATGCAACTAAATTAAGTGTAGTGTAGTTTATACAAAATCCTCTATTGAACATAACATTTGTTAAGGAAATGTTCTTGTATAATCTTGGAGTAGTATGTCAGCATACTATATAAAAACTAGAAAACATAAATACACTTAAATCAGATTAAATTCCAAATGTTATAATATTTAGATTAATTATCTTAACGGTTGACAGGATATACTTTGAATTTCTCCTTCATAAACACTTCTTAAAGCCTTAATTTCAGTTCAATTAGGACCAACGGCTCTGCTTTTCTCTGTACTTTATTCTGCTCTTTTTACTCTCCTTGCACGCTACAACGATCCAAAGGTTGAATTTGGAGCTTTATAATGGTATGATACAAAATCTGTAAGATTTGTTGATGTGCATGTAGATCCTACTATATATAACTTGAGTTCACAATATAGACACCTGATGTGTGTTGGGTGAGTGCTTGGTTCATATCGACTAATAATAACAAAGAAGAAGAGAAACCGCACGTTCTAATGAGATCCCAACTTTGAGGTTAAGGAAAGGAGAAGGAGGAAGCGATCTTGTATTCTATCTGTACGGCATGATATTAACAATTAAGCTGGGTTTCCCTCAGGGCTCTAATCTTGTTTCCACCAGCCATGTTGCAATGGCCTTTTAATTACAAGCAAGCATTATTCTTATCTCAAGATTTACTCTCTCTCTCTCTCTCTCTCTCTCTCAAAGGGAAACGTGTAAGATTTTAATATAAAAATTAAGTATCGAAATAACGTATGATGTTCTTTTACACGAACCAGAAAAGGCCAATGATCATGATCTCTGGGATATGATTTATGTTTCCTTTACCTAAACCTCCCTCAAACTATTTACGGTGACACATCCTAGTCATGACAATATAACAATGTTATTTATGTTTGGCTGCAGCTATATCTACATTCTTAACAATGAAGTCACATTGCTTTTTTTACAGGGCAAGAGGATGGGAATTATCGGTAAACCATAGTTAAACTCAAGTAGTTAAGATAAAGCACATGTTTTAACTATTAGGTCAATGTACTGGATTCTATTCATCTTCAAATTTACCATTTAATTGGCAAATAAAATAGAACTACAATAGATTCATGAATACATTTTGTCAGCAATATATACAGAAAAAAAAAAATTTATCACCAAAAAGTTCTTACAAAATGTGTTACCAATGACATATTGTTTTGATGGTAAACAAGTGTTATTTTTTGCGGCACCTCCGTCACTTTCTGGACATGAAGTTGATGTTGTTAGATCTTGGTAACTTGCTTGGTAGCTCATCTTTCTTAGTTTCAAGTGTCATTATTCGTAACGGTAAGAGATGAGCAAGAATTAGACTTTTGGTTAGTAGTATCTTTACGGGATATTATCTTGGGATTGTGCCAGTAAAGGAAGCAACTGAAGAATTTGTCAATGCCTTTGCTGGCCTCCAATTAACTAGTAATCTATGGACCATGTACATTATTCAGATTATTATCACTTCACTGCATAAGCTTTGTTCTAATTATTGAAGCTGTACTAAACCGCACTATTACGGTACCGTTCATTACGTAATAAAACAACTCATTTGCCATAATTAAATACGTCCTGCAAATGGACAGCCCTCAGATTCAATAATCGAGGTTAGCATCAACGTGAGAAAGAGGAAAAAAAAAAAAAAAAAAAGAGATGCATGTGAGAAGGCATCTTAAGATCGAGTTAGGACCAACAAGGCAAAAGCTCTCTTATGTCACCATCACATGTGCTGTACACTCATTCAGAATTATAGGTGGGGCTTCTCCGTTCTGTGACAGGTGTGGACCAAATACTTTAATTAGCTGTGTTTTCAATATAATATATAGCGGGGCTTAAATCTCCATTATACTTTTTTTCTTTTCTAATAAATTTCTTGCGCAATTTGGAGTTAGAGATGACTGTCAAATAAAATTCTTTCTAATATGGCATTTTCAATATTCGAAACTCTAATATTGGGGGTAAAATTCATCTAGTGTTACAAACTATTTCTATACAAATAACAAAAAGGATAATTTTTGTGTTACAAATGACACAAATGTTACGAACTCAAGTAACAAAATTAAGAACATACACACTAAATCAACATTATATGATGGTCCCTTTGATTATGTATACCACCTATAAAATCAAATAATTATCTTACAAAACTATTTGCATGGGCAACGATAAAGTTAATATAAAAGTCCACGAGGAAGAGATGCATAAAGAGAGAAATATAAAATTTTGTAATATTCCATATTAATTTTTTAAAAAAATTTCAATTAAAAGTCACATATTTTTCATCAAAAATAAACTTACGAAAAATATTTACAAAATAAAAATTAATTTATCTTGATCAGATGATTTTGGGAAAGCAATGTAAGAGCATTGTGCATTAAAAATTATTTTGATTCAAATTATTTTTTCCTTCAAAAATTAAGAAAGTATTAATTTGCTTTTAGAATTTTGTTTTGTCTTTTGATATCTTCAGTATGTAAAATGATAAAAGTATAATGAGACAGCAATATCGTATTTATTTTGATAGAAAAATTTAACTAGATAATTCATAACAAATTACTTAAGATAGCAAACAACCCTAATTTTTGTGAGAAAAATGCGAGTACAAATCTTAAAAAATTAACTCAAAGAGATAGAATACATAATATTTTACTTTTAAATTAATAATCTGATAAATATCATTCATCGATGTTAATTTTGGGGAAGATGTTGTACCATAAGTTACATAATTTAAGTATTTTGGGTCATCATCTAAAATGATAAAGAAGTAGAGAGAGATGTAAACTATAGGAGGCATTTGATAGGAGGGTTGAATTTTTATTTCAGGGAATGTTATCCCCAAAAATACCTTTTCAAGCATATATTTTTTAGAGTATTTAGTAGACGGATTGAATTCTTGAAAATATTTTGCACCTTTTCGAAAATGCCCCTAGTGGGCGGCGAAGGGCGGCGGTAGGTGATAGTGGGCGATAATAAGGATAATTTAATATTTTCACATGGAAAATCATTCCCTACCTATGAAAATATTACAATCCCATATGGAAATATAGGATTATTTTGAGGGAATGTTGAGAAAAAATCAATCCCAAAAATGCAATGTTCTTGAAAATATTTTTCTAAATCTTCGATCAAAATGGGAATGCTTTCACATTTCCGAGAATGTGAAAATATCGGAAATGTGAAAATATTCCCCTTACCAAATGCCCCCTATAGGATTGAAGCTAGGTAGATGAAATGGAAGAATGCTTCATGTGTTATTTGTGATAAAATAGGAACACTCTAGTTTAAGAATAAATTTTACTAGACAACTATAAAACTTACAATACTGTATGAAACAAAATGATTAAGTGGTAAAAAGCTAAAAGAAAATAAGATTAATGTTGCAAAGATGAGAATATTACGTTGGATAAGTGAAAATATTAAACAAAATAAAATTAGTAATGAATATATTATAGAGAAAGTGGATACAACACCTTTTATGGAAAGTATTGCCTTATATAGTTTGAGCATGTGTAAAGAATGCATGTAAAAGCTCTAATAAGAAAAGTAGATCAAATGGGGTAGCCCAATATATTAGCCAGAGGGAGAGTAAGACCAAGAAAAATCATATGCGAAACCATTGGAATATATTTAGATTTTAATGGTTTGACTTTATTTAGATATGATTTACAATAAAACACGAACTCGCATAATCCATATATATGTAGCTGACTCCCCTTAGTGAAACAGGATTTATGATATGTTTGAATCGGCATTGAAGCCATTAAAAATCTAGTATGAAGTCTTGAAATTAGGGTCCTTCTTGTTTGGATGACTTTAACCAAAATCTTTTTGATTTTAAACTTGATTTTAATTCAAAGCAGTATTTTGGTTGCCATTGCATTGAGTAAAAACCAATTGAAGTGTGTATTGCAAAAATCATTTTAATTTAATATTATATTATATTATCATTTAAATATTTGTTAAATAAATAAAATTTAATATATTTAAAAAAGATTAATTATGATATACTATCAGTGTAAAAGAGTTTTACACTGTCATCCAATTAGAAGTTTCTATTTGTAAGACTTTTAAGATAATGAGTGGTTGAATCAAACACTTATACTAATATAGCAATTTATAATTTAATATTTGTATAAAATTATAGTAATATAGTATAGAAATTAAATCCTATTTGAAATTATTAAAATTATATTTAAAAGTGATTTTAATTTATAATACTTAAATAAACTTTAATTGTAAAAAATTGTTTTGCATTAATTTATTTATGATTAAAATTTTAAATTAATTTATTTTTAATTAACCTATAAGTAAATTCTTTTTTTTTTTGTAATTGTATATATAAAAATGACTTTAATCAATACCATCTAAAAAAATCTATTATATTAAAGTTAATTTTTAGATAATTATTTTCGAATATAAATCATGCTTATATTAACTCAATTCTAATCAAAATTAAGTTTGTAAAACATCAAGTTCACTCAAAACCACTTTTACAAACTTTAAATCAAGCACACTTCGTGGTTGTTATTGTTGTTGTAATATTATTCAATAAATTTGTTGCTCCTTATTTATTACCCAAGGATAAATATTTTAAAATAGGTGTAGTTAAAAACATTAAAAAGAAAAGTAGCGTGCTGACTAAAAAGAGGGAGATCGCGTGAGGAGCGATGGACATCGACTCATGGTGTATGTTTTGTTTTAAACGACGAGACCAAATCAGACGGTTGATAATGGGGCCAGCCAGAGCACAATGCAAAACACGACAGCGCCGCCTTGAAGTCAAGCTGGAACTCCGACTTGCACTTTCGCGCCGCCCCCGTCAAAGGACTAATTACGTGTTGAATTTTTTTTTTCTACGTGTTGTTGATTATATATATATATACTCAAAATATATATAAAAAATAGAAATTAATTCCTTATTATATATACAAAATTTATATTTACACTTTATAATCTAATATTATCTCCTTAACAATATAAATATTTTTTTCAAAAAAAAAATGAATTTATATATTAAAATAATATGAAACATATTTTATTTTATTAAAATTGTATTCCTTCACTTTCTTCTTATTTAAGTTGCTAAGAATTAATAATATCGTAAAATAGTTGTTTTATTTATAATATCAAAAGAATAGTCTCTTAATCAACTAAAAGTTTGGCTAACGATAAAAAAGTTATTTCACCATAACATGGGAAATCACAATTCAAATTTTAATTGGGAGAGTCATTTATATTTAAATATCTCATAATATTCAAATAAAATTATATCTAGTAAAAAGATATATATGAAAAACTAAAAAGGAATAGTCACTTTATTTATATTTTATACTTATATTTATATTTTAAAAATTTTTATACCTATACAAATAAAATTGTTTGACTTTTATACAAACATTGTATCATATCACTAAAATTGTTTGACTTTTACTATAATTGTCTAAATAATCACACATATTAAGCTATATAATAGTATATTAAAATTAATATCATAATTTACTATATCTACAATAATTTATATTAATTTAAATCATTATTTTTTTAATTTCAAATATATACTTTTATATTAATTTCATATGTTATATTATAATGGTAAAGTATAATTCTTAACCATTATTATATTGTCATATGTAATATTGTATCAGAGCTTCATAGAGTAAATATTGATTTTAGCTCTTGAAGTTGTATGTAGGAATTAATTTTTATCTTTAAAATTTAGAAATTAATTTTTTAATTTATGAAGTTATAAAATATAAGTTATATTAATTTATAACTCCATTTTTGTTATTATATCATCACTTTTTTGCCGATATGTCACATTAAGTGATATAGTCATATTTCACATAATTTTTGAGGTGATATTAAAAAAAATTTAAATCATTTTATTAAAATAATATTTTTATTATTATCTCACTTGGTCTATGTGACCTTTTCAATATATTTTCAGAAGTTTCAATGAGTAATTTGAATATATCTTCATATATCTCACATTAGAGGCCACATAAATTATGCCATATTACCTAACATAATACATCAACCAAAATACGACGGCACAACAACGTAAATGGAGTCAGGATTTGGGCGCCATCTACAGTGATTTTTGCTAGCCAAGGAGCATGATATACTTTACAATCTAATATTGAGATTATGATATGTTTCGATATATCAGTCACTTATAATACATTATAGTAATATTTAATTTAAAAAAAAATTTAAAAATATGATTGAATATATTTTAAAAATTAATTATCATACACTAATAATATAAAATTATACTAATAATATAAAATAATTTTATAGTGTCAATGTAATAAAAATATTTTCTCAGTATAATTTTGCTCTATCAATATAATTTTATATTGATAATAAAAAATTATTTTATACTATCAGTATAATTTTACATTATTAGTGTATAAAAATTAATTTTTAAAAATCATAAAAATTTTATCAATATAATTTTACTTTATCAATATAATTTTACATTATCTATAAATGTAATATTATACTAATAATATAAAATTATTTTATATTATCAATATAATTTTATATTATTATTATATAAAAATTAATTTTTAAAATATATTTAATTATATTTTTAAACTTTTTTAAAATTAATATATTACTATAATACATCATTATATAATTGATAAATTAATATATTTTACAAATTTTAACTATATGATGCACTATAATCATAAAGTGTCCTAAGCACTTTAACTGCGAATCGCAATGCATACGGCGCGCAGGATTAGATGACTTTATGTTTTACAACTTGAGGTGATTTGAACATTTACTTTCATGGGTAAATTGAGACCCATGTCCTACCCATGCTTTTTTGTAATTCCCATTTCGCCGAACATCACTGCCAACTTTTTTTTTTTGCCGGAAGAGGGGGGGGGGGGGAATTTAAAAACTCTTTCTCTTTGATTCAAAAATGGGAGGCGAATCTACTAATATAATAATCACTCGCTCTAATATCTGTCATCTCATCGTGCTTTGTCCCTATAAGTATTTAACTATTATTAGTTATAGTTATTATTCTTATTTCTCTTGGTTTGCTTACCTGTCTCTCTCTTCTCTCTTCTCTCTTCAGCACCTCTCTTCTTCAGGCTCCAGCGACATTCCTGTGATCTCTGGTTGCTTTGCTTTCCAAGGTACAATTTTTGGAACTGGTTTTTTGTTTCTTTTCCAGATTAATCTCTTCCCATGCTTCCTAATTCTCTGCACTTACTGTTACTGTTAAGTTAATGTTTCCCTCCCATTGCTTACTTTTTTTGTGCTTCTCTTCTTCTTCTTTTCTTGTTTCATTTGTATCTAACTACAATCGGCTTCCACACACTTTTGGAGAAATCGAAATCTTGCTTTGAATCAATGCCCTATTTTTTCCCCAAAAAAAAAGGCACAATCTCATGTAATTGTAATCTGCATGCATGTGGATAAATGTATAGATATCAAATTCCTAGCTGGGATTTCCTGGGTTTGCTTTATAGGGAGAATAAGCTAAATGGGTTTGAATACACATGGGTGTTATTGAAAAAAAAAAAAAAGTAGCTTTTGCTTCAGTTCAGAATATGTGTATATTTGGTCTCTTCAGTTTCGCTGATCTTGTTCCCATATACAGCCTATTTTGATTTCCACCTGATTTTAATGTTCCTAGTGCTCTGTGTCTCTAAATTAGAAAAAGTAAGCTTTTTTTTTCCATATAAAAAATTATTTTTCGTAATGTGCTTTGGTAGAAGTTCTCTGTGGAAAGAATCTTTTGGATGGACTTTGTTGTATATAAAGATGTTCTATGCTTAAAAGCTGTTTGTTACTTTGTTATCATTTTTTTATCATTTAAGCAAGTTATCTAACCAAAACGGATTCAACTTTTTATGACAGGGGAAAATGACTGATGCAAGACCAGATGCACCCTCGGTGCCACCATCATCTCGGAACCTTCCTGATTTCAAGAATTCTGTTAAATTGAAGTATGTTAAGCTTGGTTATCATTACCTCATTACCCATGGAATGTACCTCTTCCTTTCCCCCCTTTTGGTGCTTATTTCTGCCCAGCTCTCCACTTTCTCCGTCAAAGATCTTTATGATCTTTGGGAGCATCTGCAATACAACTTGATATCTGTTATTCTTTGCTCAACTCTCCTTGTTTTTCTATCCACACTATACTTTCTGACTCGCCCTTGCCCCGTGTACCTTGTCAATTTTGCCTGCTACAAGCCTGAAGAATCCCGGAAATGCACGAAAAGGATATTTATGGATCAGTCCCGGATGACTGGCTCTTTCACGGAGGAGAATCTCGAATTCCAGCGAAAGATCCTCGAGAGATCTGGCCTTGGGGACAGCACTTACCTGCCGGAGGCTGTTCTCAACATTCCTCCCAATCCTTCAATGAAAGAAGCGAGAAAAGAAGCTGAGGCTGTGATGTTTGGTGCCATTGATGAGCTATTTGCTAAGACCTCTGTAAAGCCTAAAGACATTGGAATTCTGATTGTAAATTGTAGCCTGTTCAACCCAACGCCGTCACTTTCTGCAATGATTGTCAATCGCTATAAGCTTCGAGGGAATATAAGGAGCTACAACCTAGGTGGGATGGGTTGCAGTGCAGGCCTGATCTCAATTGATCTTGCTAAAGATCTTCTCCAGGCCCATCCCAGCTCCTATGCATTGATCATTAGCATGGAGAATATCACATTGAATTGGTATTTTGGAAATGACCGGTCAAAGCTTGTTTCAAATTGTTTATTTCGAATGGGAGGAGCTGCAGTTCTCCTGTCCAACAAAAGCTCTGACAGAAGAAGATCCAAATACCGATTGGTCACCACTGTGCGCACTAACAAGGCTGCCGATGACAAGTGCTTCAGCTGTGTCACCCAAGAAGAAGATGCCAATGGCAAGATTGGTGTTACTTTGTCAAAAGATCTGATGGCAGTTGCAGGTGATGCGTTAAAAACCAATATCACTACGCTGGGGCCTCTCGTGCTTCCAATGTCTGAACAGCTGCTATTCTTTGCCACATTAGTTGGGAAGAAACTTTTCAAGATGAAGATCAAGCCTTATATTCCTGATTTCAAGCTAGCTTTTGAACATTTTTGCATCCATGCTGGAGGCAGAGCCGTGTTGGATGAACTGGAGAAGAACTTGCAGCTGTCTCCTTGGCATATGGAGCCATCAAGGATGACACTTTATCGATTCGGAAACACCTCTAGCAGTTCACTTTGGTACGAACTGGCTTACACAGAAGCCAAAGGAAGGATCAGGAAGGGAGATAGAACATGGCAAATAGCATTCGGTTCTGGATTCAAGTGCAACAGTGCAGTGTGGAAGGCTCTTAAGACCATCAACCCTGCTAAGGAGAAGAGCCCTTGGATGGATGAGATCCAGCAGTTTCCAGTGGATGTTCCAAGGGTATCTGCCATCTGAAAGATGAAACTTTAAATTTTTGTGTATCAGCATTAGGTGTTATAGCTGTAAGTTGTTGGACTGGTGAAATTCTCTTACCGAGGCTACTGTCAAACTTTACTGTTTTCGAAGTTGGCTTGGGGGCAGATTTTGTCAAATCTAATTTAGTCATGGGCTGGTGCTTGAGCTTTGATTGCTGTGAGGTGTATGTTTCTGAGGAGGAATATTTCTATGATTGGTCTAGACTGTGGTGGTGAAATGCGTGATTCTCTAACAAGACTGGAATTAAACGTTTCCAATTCTTTAGTGTGTTGATGCTAAGTCGATATATTCTTGGTTAGTATTATTTTTATTAGCATCTTTACACAATCTGAGCTACCTGAGGTGCTTTTCCACTTTTCCACTGCCTGACAATCGCCTACCATTTGTTTGAAATACGTGGCTCTTTCACTAGGATATTGCGTTATTCAATTCATTGTCCCTTTTGTCTACGGTTTTTTCGTAAGTTGATGTGTGTCTAAGGTAGTACTAGTAGTATACCTTTATACATTAAAAGAGTAGAATGCCGTCTTTTCTTTCCCGCACTATTCTTTCTTTCTCAAGCAAAGTAACATTTTACTAGTCTGTTTCCTCCACTATGGTTTGCGTGTTAGTTGCAATCCCAACTTGAGAGTCTGTTTTTGGTTGTGAAGCAAAGCAAGCAAAATAAGCATCCAAAGACTTTGAAAATGAAATACTCCTGTTTCTGTTGAGCCTGTAAGCAGATGTCATACAACACTCTTAGATGCCCAGGTCCACCTTTGGAAGGTCTTTAATATGTGAAAATCATAAAACGTAGAATTAAAGCAAAATTGCCAACAATTAAAATCTTAATTGTTTTTAAAAACAATTATACCCTCAGGAAAAATCCTCACAAATCGGCTGTACTCTTAATTAAGTTGTTGCAACTTTTTTTTTTTTTGGGAGGGAAACTTGAATAATAAGGAATTAACAAACTTAACTATACCTTGATATGAATATCACCAGTCACCAACGAAATCAAATAGTACGCCGCAGCGAAGTCGCCACCACTAGCAACTACTATTGCTTCTCGAAAAAAAAAATGAAAAGATTATCTACGATTCGATGTAACTATCGGGGATCATTCAAGTCATCATCTTGGATTGGATTATCATTAGAATCAATACCGCTGCAGCAATCCCCTGTTAATCATAGTCGTTGTTTGTTTCAGTGCAACAACCTATCGTATACTGGGCTCGATCATCACAATCAAAGGCATGCCCACAGCAATATACCGCCATCATCACTACCATTTTCCTGATCACCACAGACTAACCTGTCTCAAAAACCTTGTAGGGTATGTTTAAGGGAAGCATATGGGTAAATGACCACATAATTAATTTCATATTTTTAAATTTATGGTCTAATGAAATGTTTATTAAAAAAAAAATAAACAAACAGAAGATAAGTGAAATTTTATATGATAAATCTTTCATTTAATTTCTCAGATTTTTAAAAAATCTCAAATAATGAAAATAACCAAAACTTTGCTTAACGAAAAAAGTTTCCTCCAACACCTCCTCCAAACTCCACCATCCAAACTTGGTTAACGTTGCTTTCTATTCACAAGAAACGAGAAATTTTATTGTCACACCCCCCGGAAAGAAATGGAGACAGTGAAAAGAAATATTCTTGCTTCCTCTTGGAGAAAGTGTTTTTCATCCTCACGCAGGAAAAGGGCTGCAACCGTGGAACCCACACATATTTAAAGATAATGATTTGAATAAAACCACTGCTGAGAAGTTGCAACCTCTAGCAAGCACGAGCATACTATGCGTGTTGGGAAAGGAATTCAACTACAAGACGAGATATACAATGATTCATTTCTTAACACGCAACAACAAATGAAATGATGATGAAATAGCAAATTCCAATATTGAAGGAAAATAACATTATCCTCATCTAAGATTAGTACGATGCTAAGTAGAGAAACAGAAGATCATAGTATATTGATAATAAACAGAAACTAAACCATAAATAGCAGGCCCTACTGTCCTAGCAAGAGCATCTAACAAATCCACAATTAGTAGAGACAGAAAACTTCCATCAAGCAGCTATAATCCATCAGCAATCTACTCCTTGGAAGACTTGTTGATAAGAGATTTGTGAATATGAGGAATTACACCTCCTCCAGCAATTGTTCCTTTTATCAGGGTATCCAGTTCTTCATCTCCGCGGATCGCAAGCTGTAAATGCCTGGGAGTAATACGCTTAACCTTGAGATCCTTGCTAGCATTCCCAGCCAGCTCCAAAACTTCAGCAGTCAGATACTCCAAGATAGCTGCAGAGTAGACAGCGGCTGTGGCCCCAACTCTACCATTAGCTGTGGTCCTTGACTTCAAAAGCCGGTGGATACGGCCAACTGGGAACTGCAGATTACATTATAGAAGCTCACATAAGACAAGAACATGCAGCTCAGATGTCACTTGCCTGAGGTATCAATAGCTAATGCAACATGGCAACAAAATTTAGCCAATTCAGTCGACAAACTTAACACCATCTACCAAAAAGAATAATAAAACTAAAAAAGGAGAAAATGGCAGAACACACTACTAGCTTCACACGAAGAAAGTAAGGGTGCGTTTATGAGTTTCGATTTTGGAGAGGAAAGGGGAAGGGAAGGGGTTTGAAGAGTAAAATGCACTCACAACTACTCTTCAAACCCTTTCCCTTCCCCTCCAAAATAGAACTCACAAACACATCCTAAGTAAACCCAATGAGGTTATGAAGTTTCAATGAAAATTCATAGCTTATCTCCTATATGGTCCACAGATAACAGGAAGGGCAAATTCTAAAAATAAATAAATAAAACTTCATTTTTACTCGATATGCAATTTACCCGCAATCAACTATCCGATGGTTCAAATCGAGCATTCCATGAGCCAATCATTTAAATTGATAAACGGTGACAGAACATGGTAAATATAAATTGCTATAATTCTGTTATCAACTTGAAAGCTGATTGATGGAACTCTGAGTCTACACAATCAAGAAATTGATGGGATAAACTGCTAAAATATAAACCCAGCGAGGCAGATTGCACATCGAGTAAAGCAAAATCAATTTTCTTTTATAATCAACACCCAGAAAGAAGTTCATCATCTATATAGTAGTAATATATTCAGATGGAAAGTATATTTATGTTTACAATGGAAAATTCAAAATGCAGATTACATACTAGCACACGCAATAAATGTCCCGGATAAGATTATCATTGTCAACAACCAAAACTCGAGTAACTAGCTTCAAACGAATAGTTAGCAAGAAGGGACTAATTCAATTTTCAAACCCAAAACAGTGTCCACAGTCACACAGGGGGCACAAGAACCAAATATGTAGGACATATCAACCCCGTGAGACCAAAGTCAAAGGGCATGCTAGCTTTGCAGATCACAATCATGCCAGCAATAAAATTATAATTAAAAAAAAAATCAAATTGAAAGACTTCTCTAACAGCTCAAATGCCCTACAGGATCCACCGAATGCGACAAAGTCTTAGGTTGTTACAACGGCAACAACAACGTCTAAAAAATACCTCCCCAAAAAAAAAAAACAAAAGGAAAAGCGACGAGTTTTGAGAATAGAGGCAACGCGAGATCACGAAAAAGTGAAGGAGATTAATAGAATGGGGCGAAAAGGGGGAAAGAAATTGAGGAGAGTAAGAGATCTGAGAATATAAGAGGGGGACCTGAAGCCCGGCACGAGAAGAACGAGAGATGGGTTTCTTCTTGTCCTTGTCTTTGTTGGCGGCGGAGGTTTTGCCTGTTATCAACCCCTTCGCTCCCTTCCCCGACATCTTTTCCCGCCAAAACGAGGTCGCAGATTGCAGAGACACAGAGCTAGTGCGGTCTCAAACTGAGTTACCACTCCCAAACCAGAAACGCAAAAGGGAGTTGATTTCAGGATCAGGATCTTAATCCCCCTCCTCCTCTCAATGCCAGCCCTTATTTATTCGACCCCACTTCTTCTACCCTTCTACTTCTCTTGAATTACATATTCTACCCCTGTCCTCACTTAAACCTACTTTTATATGACGAAATTACGTTTTTACCCTCGTAGTTGCCAGTGGCGTTGCAGTTAGTTATGGTTGCCCGTCTGTGACTTTGACTCCCGACCTTTTTCTTTTTCTCTTTTGTACTTTTATTTTATTATATTATTAAGGACGGTTTTTTGTCTCGTCTTCTAATTCTTTTCTCTTTCTTATTTCCTACTTCTCAATTCATGTTCTTAGAAAATTTATTTACGAGTCATTATAGTTATTTGATGGTAATTTATGATTACTATGAAGAAAAATAAATTGTCACAAAGACTATTTATGAGAAGAATGATTTTATATTTTTGTGCTTGTCACAAAAAGGTCAGGATCATTAGAGTGAAATCATTATTATGTAAGCATAAATCATTATAATCTCACTAGTCTAATTCTTAGGTTGCTTGAAGAAATATATTTTTTGTAGCATTGAAGTAAGCAGATGTCTTGGACACCCAAAAATAATAATAAAAAAAAATTATAAAAAAAAAAATAATTAATGAAAAAAAAAACTGAAAAAAAGTGTTAGATATATGCAAATATCATAACCTGTGATTGTAATACTACATGTTTAGATTTTAAGTTGCGCTCCTCATGATTCAATAGACATAAAATTAATTTCAATTCATTTTATGCTCTTGATAAAATTATGCTAAATTATATTTCAACATAATTTCTAATCTCTGTCTATGATTTGAGCAAAAATAACAACTAAACCTTATCTTACTAAATAAGACCCAATTATACAAATCAAAACTACTAAAATCTAAACATTTTTTTTTTCTAATGATTTTGCCTATAATTTTTTATTTTCCCTCCGTCTACCTATGACTAGTAAACTACCCTTTATCTCCGGCCTCCTTGTTAGAGCTCCTATGAGTCTTCTCCAAGTATGCTCAAACCACCCAACCACCTATACCTATGGTGAGAAATTTGAGCCCAAAAAAGCAACCATATTCCATTGAACCAATCCATAATTTGCAAAACTATAATGCAAACACAAGCTAATAGATTGATGCCACTTCAATGGTCATGATTCTTGAACAAGTATACCACGTCATTACTATATCCCAAAAACTCCCATAATAGAGTTGAAAAAAAAAGCAATCATAAAGCTTCTGGAGCAGGCTCGTTCAATTCGGTAAATGTCCAATACAATCTAAAGTTTACAAAATGTAGTTTACTATCACGTATATAAGTAGGCACTTGATATATGTAATACCGACACTCTGCCAGACAAAATGAGCGATTATTAGCATCATTCCTCCCCTGCCTCTTCCTTCTCTTTGGATTTCCCCTCATCTGCAATATGGAATCCCTCAATCTTGCGGGAAACCTCATCTGCAGTTATCTTCACCTTTTCAATTGATCCATTTGCGGGTAAAGCCTCCGATTCATCATGAGTCAATGGACCTGTCTGCCATATTCTGATGGTTCCGTCCTCGGATCCTGAGGCATATGATTCCCCTCCAGGAGAGAAACGGACACAGTGGACAGGACCATGATGGCCCTTGTTGCATGCTGCCATCAAAATAAATCATCAAAAGATTTATACACACAACACAAGAAGATCAAGAGAACTAATGCTCAATAACTTACCAATCTCATTGCCCGTATGGAAATCAAACACATGAACCCACATGTCTTCTCCCCCAGCAATGAACTTGTTCCCATACTTTGGCTCCAACGAAGCTGATTCCACAGTACAAGGCATGTCATAGCTCTTCACTAATCCATAGCTGAAAAACAAAAGGTAACATCATGAACCATGTATGTATGCATACTTTGGTGACGAAATTGGCCAACAAAGCTTGGAACTTACTAATTAGCATCCCAGAACTTCACAGTAGAACCATCAGCAGTTGTAATATAACGGCCATCCTGACTCACTTCAGCACTTGTAACAGATGACTTGGTTTCAAGTGTCTGAACTATTTTACCACTTCTTATATCCCATAACCTGTGAAATCAACTAGATTCAGTGCAAAATATAGCATCCAATATTTGCTAGATTTATCAATTCAAACAAGAAAGCTAATGAATAAAATTTGCAACTCAAGACACACTTTCAGCATCAAATGGGTTAATGGGCATGTACCTGACACCTCCCATATCAGTACAAGAACTCAATATTGTCTGGTCACTATGCAGCCAGGCAACAGTTCTGACCGACCCAGGAGATTTATCCACTTCCCTGGGTAGCGCATCAGACCGATTCAGATCATAAATTCGGAGAATTTTCTCAACTCCCCCAGTGAGCAAAAGGTGTGTATCCTGCTCCCAGGTATACAAATAAACATCAATGCATATGAAAACGAAGCGTTTATAGGCAAGACCTAGATGAAGAACACCTATTGATGATATCCCCAAATTTCAAATTATCTATAATAGAGATGGCATTGAGAAAGAATTTTCACCAGACACAAATAAACTATTTCCACATGAGACGATTGGCAGGGGATGGTAAATGTATTTCGTAAGTAGTGAGATGAAATAGAAAGTAATGTGGAAGAAGAGATGCGGAACAAAGGAGAAATTCTAAAATGAAGAGTACACATAAAAACTAGGTTAAAACCACACTAGAATATCTATTTGAAATTTGGAAAAATAGATCCTTGGAGCTAGGAATGAAAGTCATAAAACCAATCAAGCTATTTGCAATATTGGCATTAGGATTTTATAAATTATTCTGTGTTGATGCTTCCAGATTCCAAAATTATTATCCAACCTCCCCCTTTTTTCAAGTTTCATTTGTGCTTGTGTGTCCATTTAATTCTGTCCTTTTATAACTTGTAGGTCATTTCTCCTTTTACAGAAATGGATATCAACATAAATCATAGTAATCAGAATCAAAATAACATCATCACCAAATCTACCTCAGAAAAAGCACATGCTCGAACAATGTGTTTATGCTCAAAAGAGTGTAATTCATCTCCTGTTAATGCATCCCAAACTTTCCTGCGCATGAAACCAAAGATGATCTGTAAACGTTTAATCAATGCACTGCAATCTCTACAACATACTGCAGTAACTGCTGGATCTAAAATGATCACACTGCACATAGTGATCAATGCTGAAACAAAGGCAAATGCAAGTGTGACTCTCACATATAACTAAAAGACAAGATTTAACAATATTCGGCTATACACGATCATTAACTTGCCAAGTTTGTAATAAAATAAAAGTAGACAAGACCAGGAAAATCTAGCATCCAACACTACTGATCAACACAACTGTCACAACCCATGATCCAAGTTTCTAAATTAATAATAATAAGCTAACAACTTATAAAACATGAACACACCATTTTAGGGCCATGCCTACGTGTCAGACACATGTCACTACGGGATCTTATATGACAAACTGATGACATATTTGTACGCGTTCATTATTTTATTTAAAAAAAGAAATCGACTCTAAGAGAGTGAGAAACAGTATGAACAAGCCTATTTAAAATTTGAAAAGAAAAAACACACATAAAGGTTTATAAAGGCAAGGGTAACGCTTACATATATGAAATTATGAATTAATAAATCTTTTTTTTTTTAACAATTGTATATGTCATGTCTGTCTCTTACAATTTTCAAAATTTAGTGTGTCTCATGTCAATGTCATGCAGTGTCACGTGTTTCAAAACTAACAACATGACATAGGCCAACAACAGAGTGTGAAAGAAGGCGAATGCAAATAGGGGAACAAGTTTATAAGGGAAACCAGAACTATGAATTCAACTAAATGGGATGTAACCCATGTACATTGAATGAACTTTAACATTGAGTCTCATTTTGTTGAGGCAAGTCACTCTGAGCTAAAAGGCCAACTAGCAACACCAAATTGTAAAGAGCAGCGAATAAGCTTAATGAATAATAATAATATTCACATACGTTGAGAAATCAGCCGAAGCAGTTGCGGCTCGTAACGCATTAGTATCCAAGCAGCAACTCCACACCGCACCTTTGTGCCCTTCAAATGTTCCAATCCAATCGCCAGTCTCTCCATTCCTCAGCATAGGACTAGAATCTGAAAACACAAGCAAAACTCACATATCATCTCACCATCATCTTCCACCCATATGCACATAACAAAATCAACAGAAAAGACTCAGTATGTTGCTCTGTGATGTAACTGTGCTTACGGTTGCAATAACATCCCAAAAATGGGGCTTTTTTGTTTTTTTTAATCAGAGCTAACAATTATATATTAAGCAACCTAACAAGTCATCCATCCACAGACACTAATATGCATCTTGCAATCAAAGTCTGAGCCCCAGCCACCAAAATCAGATCCATAAAATAAAATTCAATTTATACACATACACAAAATCATGATTTCTAAACGAATTGAAATATGACAAGCATTGAATACCCTGAATTTATAGCCATTAAAAAAAAAGGGGAAGATGATGTTTTTTTGGTGTGGGGGCGAGAGAGAGAGTACCCTTGCTTGCACTGATGAGGAAGAAACCATCAGGGGTGACAGGACTGTAGAAGAGATCGACCACTGGGCGAGAGTGGCCATGGCACACAAGAGGAACCGCCACCTTTTTCTTATCCATCTTCCAAAGCGATTAATATAACACTAGCTAGAGCCTATTCTATGGTTAAGATCCAAAACACAAAAAGATAAAAAGGAAAATTTTATATGTTCTTACCCCTTTTTTTTTTAAATGGGAGTATAGAAGATTAGATTATAGAAACCCTAAATCTACGATTCAGAAAAGGGCACTCGCTGTAGTCAGGGGAGTGATTAATTACAACGCTAGTGAAACTAATTCGGTGTATTGTAATTCAGTGACACTATAAACTGATAATATTGAGATAATTTGAGTGAATACACAAATTGCAGGCCACACATACCAGCCTCCTAATAATCCTAACCCTGTGAGCTGAAAAAGGTGGAACGAATTTGGATCCAAAAGAAAGAAGGGAAACCAAATCGTAACAAAATTAATAATATTAAAATTGATAGTGAAGGGAAGAGGAACAGAGGAGAGTTTGTCCGGGAAGGGCAGTAGGCACGAGGCGAGGATGTGTTGGGTGTGGATCTGCCTTCTTGTACTGTGTCGGGAATGGATGGAGATGGTGAATGGATGTGGACCCCACCACCCCATAAATTAAGACCTAAGGTAAGTAGATCCATTTCCGTTTTCCTATGATTCTTCATGATATGAATTTATCGTTTTTTAAATTTTTGGGACTTATCTTTAGCAGGCAGTTTTAGGAGGCCCTCTGGATTTGAAGAGATTATGGACATGGATAAACCATACACCTCCAAGGTCCAATTTCTAGATGGGCCTAGGCCCAACGTCATTATGTGTTTGGATTGTTAAGTGTAATAGGTTTTTTTTTCTTTTGAAAAAGGCTTTTTCTTGAGGTTCCGAAAGATGCTACTCATGCATACCGCATTACAGTTGCTATTTCCATATCTGTGCTGGGCAAGAATAACTATCTTTTCGTCACATTTTTTGGGTAGTTTTTTCATTATGATGTTAACTTCCTCTTTTCACCTGCATTTTAATGTTTAAAATTTGATATTTCTAAAATAACTATTGTTCGGAAGTAAATGATACTTGTAAAGAAGATGATTACCCGAACTATAATATGGGACTTCCTCAACTTCCACACGGCGAGAATAGGTGACTGCACCAGGTTATACGGTGATGATGGGTGTACCTGCAAAGACTTTGACGCTCAAGTTAGTCAGAGTATGAGGTAAATAAGTCAAGAATTTGCGTACCTGTTTCAGGGATGAAATCCTTTACTTGTAATAGCGGGTTGATAACGTATTCCGAGATTTTTGCATAACGGCATCGGATCGCGTACATTACGCAACCCGATTTTGTGCCGTTACAGAATCTGGATTAAATGTTATAAATGAAGGGCGGAGAAACTTCCAACCGATTCCGATGCGGTCCATTAGTGTTTGAGGATCCATTGGGCCTTTTTGGGCCTAGTTCGTAACAGTGCCCCCAAACCGGTTCGGCATGATGATGTCGGATATCGGGTTTCCAATATCGTTAAACCAAAGCTAGATATATGAGGAAGGACTCCGACGTTACCTGGCTGATCTTCGGCTATAACTATCCATCATCAATGCCTAGTCCTGAGGTGATTGCTTTTGTCACGAGGTTGTCAAAAGTCACATCTTTATTCCCTGAGATGACACACGTTGTTATGGCGCCTCGTTTTATGCGCCATCATGATTCAAATTGATACGAATTTTCAATTTTATCCTCATTCTAAGGTGAAATAAGACACTTATGCCCTTCATAACCTTTGGGTTACGCAGCAAGGGACATGTGTCGTTCTTTAAATTCCAACTGCTTTGTATCCTCTTCACTTTCACCAAACTCCTTGCTCCGAAAACCTTCAGAGAACCTCCGTGTGCAAAAGCCATCATTCGTTGTGCGCCCCAAAGGTTTACCTCCGTCCAAGAGTCCTGCATTTTGAAGGTATGTCTTCCCCTTGTAGATACAATGATTTTTTGAGAATATTTTTGCTGTGTTGATACTTATGTATGGCGATTGGTACAAAACCACCATACCATTCCATCGTTCTACCGTTGAGAGGGGTTGCTTCTCTCCAACGTTTCTTTTCCTCTGCCCACATCCGGCAGTTTTCGTGCCTTTAGAAGGAAAACCACCGTAGGTTCATTTCTTAGTTGTTTTCCGAGATAAAAATCCGATCTTGTTTAATTGTAGCGGTGGTTTTTCCTATGTAGGTTAATTCCGATGGTGAAGAAACAGGCACTTGTCTTCCTTCCTGCAATTTCGCCAATATACAGATGGGTCAATCCCGAGGTCCTTGGGGTTCCGTCCAAAGTTAACTCAGAATTCCTCATATCCCTTTGTGAAGAGCATCTATTGACTCCAGAAGAAGAGTACAAGGAAGAATATTTTTTAAAAGCTCCGAGCTCCAATGAGAGAGTTTGTTACTTTAATCTCGAGGGTGGTCCAAGATGGCTATGAATGCACGATGTCCTTATCTCCAAGTTTGGTGTTCGTATTCCTTTCACTCACTTTCAATTTACCATCTTAGAGCGAACTGCAGCTACCCAATCCTAACTTCATCCTAACAGTTGGGCCATGATCCGAGGATTCGAGATCATATGTGACTACCTCCAAATTCTTCCTTCACCAAAAGTGTTCTTCTCACTGTTTACTTTTACCCGCACTAATGGTGGGGGTGTGACGACGTGGTGGCTGTCATTCCGTGCCCAGCCACATTGGAAAGTATTTATATTATACGAGGAATCTTTCTATCACTTTAAACCATTTTACTTCAAAATATTTGGGGCTCCGAACACAACTCCTTTTTGGGAGAACCTTGAAGGAGAATTAAGGATCAACTGCTTCTGGAGTAGACACTTCGAAATTCCTCGAGTAAATGAGGATAAATTATCTTCCGAGGAACGTTTATTGGTTGACTTTCTCCTAGCGAGGTTTGGAAAGGAAAATCTGAATCTGAAACTCATAGTCAGAGTTGATTCGCCAATAGCTAGAGTTCACTTAGGTTAGACTCTAAGTACTGTATATATTCTTGATATTATATGCATACTAATCTCAGATTCTAATTTTGTAGAGAGAATGGCTTTGAGGTCCGCCCTAGATGTTCTCCAATGCCGAATCTTAAATAAAAGGCCACATGAGGGTGACGTCAATCAAAGTCCTCTTCCTGATGGTCCAAACAACCTGGGCGCAACGACTACAAAAACTTCTATCCCTGTAGTGCAGCCGACAAAACCTATGCCTGAAGTCCAACCTTCAAAGAAATAGAAAGGGAAGAAAGTTGTCAAGGAAGTGATCGGGGTTAATATTGAGGATAATACCACCTCGGAGACTAGTCCAGAAGATAATGTCCTTGTAAGGAGCTTTCCCTATACCAATTTTATGGACAAGACGCTGATCACCTCTTCCGTTTTAGAGTAAATCGGGTCGGACAATGAAGGTATTGTGGACAGGATGAAATGGATGGGTTGGATGATATTAAAGTCGATGACCATTCTCAGATGCGTTGTACCTGCTGTTGCTGCTAGTATTCAAGCTTCAAAAGAAGTAAAGGATTTCGGGGAGAGCATCCGACTTCTTTAAGTCAATAAATAGGCCCTAGAGGATGGTAAGGAAAAACTGGCATCTAAGGTTGCTGAATTGAAGGATGCAATCCGGCAAAAAGATCAAAGCCTTGAAGATAAAGGCCGCCAGTTGGAAGAAGCGATCAAACGGATAGCTAACCTAGAAGAAACTAATGCCACAGCATTCGAGGAGATCAACAAGCTGAAGGCTGAAGTGAAATTCGTAGAACAACAATAGGAGAAATCAGCTTATGAGATTAAGGACAACATCTTAGTGCAATGCCAAGTCCTTTGTCCTAAGGCCGATCTTAGTGAAGTCGGCTTAGACAAGCATATTAAGGATGACTGAATTGAAATCGCCCTTCTTGCGGAGGATGATAATGGAGCTGAGGCTGGTGAGGGTCAAGCTACTACCCCGGAAGTATGAACTAGGAAGTATTGATTGCCCCTTTTTTTTTTAATGTCGAGGCTTTCAACTCGGAAGTAATGACATTCCTCGTCCTTCGGGATATTTGTAATGAAAGGAATAGCGTATTTCAACGAATTTACCGAAGTTAAAAACTTGACCTTCCGACTTACAAATCTTGCCATAATTTTTAATGATTCGGTTATTATTAGATTCCTAGGTTATGACTTGGATTACATAATGTCTGAGGAATTTGAAATCTTGAACGCGTGTTTTTTCGACTAAAGGGTGATTAGTCCCTTAGGATTTACACTGGAAAATTGCTCAAAATATTTAAAAACACTTCATTCATAATGTTGAGAAAACCAAGTAGCAGTGTATAGATGTACCACTTGGCCTATGAAAGTCTCGCCTCGTTAAAACCTCCTCGAGAAAAACCTAGTTGGAAAAAATCCGAGAAAGGAAAAAGAGTACGACAACTCACATGGTTTATATATAAAATCTTCTCAAGTTCGAACTATGCCATGACCTCGAAACTTGAGAACCAGACAAGGTAGAAAGCTTATATGCCCCTTTTCCTAAGATCTCGATAACCTTGTATGGACCTTCCCAATTTGCTACGAGTTTCCCATAGCCTGGGATAGGTAATCCGATGCTAGCTCTTCGTAGAGCCAAATCTTCTACCTCAAATTTTTGAGGTACCACAAAAGAATTATATCTTTTTGCCACCTTCTGTTTGAGAGCTTGTTCCTTGATGTATGCCATTTCTCTGGCTTCATTTGATAGGCCGATTTCTTCCCTCATGGATTGGGAACTAGCATTTCGAAATACTATCCTTGGACTAGGTTCACCCACTTCAACTGAGATCATCGCATCCACCCTATAAGTAAGCTTGAATGGGGTTTCTTCCGTGGTAGAATAAGGAGTTGTCTAATATGACCATAATACACTGCCGAGTTCATCTACCTATGCTCTCTTTTTATCATCAAGTCTTTTCTTCAACCCTCGAAGTATCACCTTATTTGCCGCTTCTACTTGTTCGTTTGCCTGTGGATGTTCTACCAATGTGAAATGGTGTTTAACCTTGTAGCTCGAAAGGAAGTCTGGGAATTTTTTGTCAATGAACTGCGTTCTGTTATCCGTGATTAGTGATTCCGGAATTCCAAATCTGGTAAAAGTGTTCCGCCATATAAACTTTCGAGCTTGTGCAGCTATAATGGAAGATAATGGCTCTGCTTCGATTCACTTTGTGAAATAATCGATGGCGACGATCATGTAGGTTGGCATGCTGTTGACACTTCGGGCATTTTTTGACAAACTTCATAGCATCTTTAGTCATAGTAGGCCAGTAATAGCCTGTCCGTAGTATTTTCAAGGCGAGTACCTTTCCTCCGGGGTGATGCCCGCAAGACCCCTCATGAACTTTTTCCAGCACTGGAATAACCTGTTCTGGGCTGAGACATTTCAGTAAAGGTTGAGATAAATCTCTTTGATACAATTGCCATTCGATTAGAGTGTAGTATGCAGCTTCCCTGGCTAATTTTTTCGCCCCTATGGCATCACTAGGTAAAACACCACTCGACAAATATTGCATAATTGGAGTCATCCAGCTCAGATTTTCTTTAATCTCCAATACTGAAATAAAGTCTGCTATAGAAGGAGTCTTCAGAGTTTCCTGAATTAGGCTTTTATTATTTCCTCCCGACTTGGTGCTGGCCAGTTTAGAAAGAATATCGGCTCGGATGTTTTTCGACCTAGGAACATGCCGAATTTCTGATATATCGACCCTTTCTGTTAAATCCTTGACCCGAACCAAATATTTCTGTAGCAATGGATCCTTTTCCTAGTATGTTCTGAATACTTGTGATGTTACAATTTGGGAATCACTGCAAATTGTAAGTTGGGCTGCTCTTACATCAGAAGCAAGTTGAAAGCCAGCTATTAAAGCTTCGTATTCAGCTTGATTGTTGGAGACTGGGAAATCAAATTTAATGGACATCTCAACCATGATATTACCTTCTTTTTCCAAGATAACTCCAACTCCACATCCTTTTGTGCTTGATGCCCCATCAACATAGAGCGTCCAAGTCGGACTACCGAGTTCTTCTTCGTTCACCATTTCAATAAGAAAATTCGTCAAAACTTGAGGTTTAATTGCAGCCCGGGGTTCATAGCGGATATCGAATTCTAACAATTCCACCGACTATGTAACCATCCTTCCCACGAGATCTGGTTTCTGGAGCACTTGTCGAATTGGCTGGTTCATTCTGACAACAACTGTGTGAGCTTGGAAATATTATCGAAGGCGACGGGCTGCGAAAACAAGAGCCAAAGCTACTTTCTCCAATTTTTGGTATCGTAATTCTGCTCCCTGCAAAGTTTTATTGACAAAGTACACTAGAAATTGCTGCTTGTTATCTTCTCAGACTAAGACGCCGGCTAAAGCCGAGTCGCTTATCGAAAGATACAAGAATAATGGCTTTCCTATCTCGGGTTTGCACAAAATCAGTGGGTTTGCCAAGTAAGACTTAAATGCTTGGAAGGCCGCTTCACACTCCGATGTCCACTCAAAATTGCTCTCTTCCTTTAATAATGAAAAGATAAGTGAAGCCTTCCATGCTGAGGCCGCTAAAAACCTAGAAAAGGAGGCTATTCTTCCTGTCAAACGTTGGAACTCCTTCACATTACTCGAACTGTTCATCTCGATCGTGGCCCTGCATTTGTCGGGATTTGCTTCAATTCCCCGATGAGTAAGCATAAAGCCTAAAAACTTTCCAGATTCAACATCAAAAACACATTTCTGAGGGTTCAACTTCATCCTATGCCTTTGAAAACAAGCAAACACTATTTCCAGATCGTGTAGGAGCTCCTCTTCCTCCTTTGTTTTTACCAGCATGTCGTCAATATAGGCTTCTATTAAGGCTCTGATGTGTTCAGAAAAAATTTTATTCATCAACCGCTGGTATGTAGCACCTACATTCTTTAACCCGAAGGGCATTACTTTATAGCAATAATTTCCCATGGGAATGATAAATGCCGTTTTTTTCTCATCTAATAGATGCATGGGAATCTGGTTATAACCTGAGTATGCATCTAAAAAGGAAAGAAATCGGAACCCAGACGTTGCATCTACCAATCTATCTATGCTCGACAAAGGATAAGAATCCTTGGGGCAGGCTTTGTTGAGGTCGCTATAAACGATGCACATTCGCCACTTCCCATTAGATTTCTTAACCATGACGACATTTGATAACCAAGTCGGATAAGTTACTTCCCAGATAAAACCTACATCCAATAGATCTTGAACTTGTCTTTAAACTTCCCATTCCTTTTCCAAGCTCATTCTTCTTCTCTTCTGAGCCATAGGTCGAACATTAAGAAAAATTGACAACCGATGACTCATGAGATCGGGATCAACCCCTGGTATATCAGCTGTCGTCCAAGCAAATAACCCTACATTTTTCTTTAATAAAGTAATGAGATTCTCTCGCAGGGAAATCGAAAGATTCTTGCTAATCCGAGCTATGTGACACCATTCTGAGCCTATTTGTACTTCTTCAAATTCTCCCCTGGGCTCTAGTCACTTAGCCTCCTGACGACCTCGGACTTCTAAGTCGATTAACATGACCTTTGATGAAGTCGTAGGTCGAGCTTCTTCTTTCTTTGGCTTCTTTCTAACAACTTCTAAACTCGCATTATAGCATCTTCGAGCCGTAACCTGATCAGCTCTCACAATAGCTATGTCTCCATTATCAGCAAAAAATTTCATCGTCAAGCAAGCTGTAGAAACAATTGCCCCGATCCTATTCAAGGTAGGCCTTCCCAAAATAACATTATATGCTGACAGACAATCCACAACAAGAAAATCGACTTTTATAGTCCAAGTATTAGGCCAACTTCCCAAAGTTATATGTAAGGTAATGAATTCGTTTGGATATACCTTTTCACCAGAAAAATCGACAAGTTCTTTCTTGTAACTCTGAAGATCAGAATTTTTTAACCCGAGTTTATTGAAAGCATCTCGGAAAATTATGTCGGCTGAACTTCCCTGATCCATGAAAACCCTTTTAACCTTAGCATTCACCATTTTTGCCGAAATAACCATAGGGTCGTCGTGTCCATGGATAATATCCTCGAAGTCGGAATTGGTGAATACAATTTCTGGAGTGGCAAGTGGCTTATAGGTTCTTTTCATCTTTGCCGCTGACAAGCTTAACACCTCTTGAAGATACTTTTTACGAGCAGATTTGGTCACTTTTCCTCCAGCGAATCCTCCAGCAATGACATTGATTATTCTTATTATAGGCTCTTCATCTTGGTTGTCATGAGTTCGGATATTGTCCGACTCCCTCTGTGATCGAGGGTTCCTCCTTTCATCATCTTTTAATGTCGAAGCCTTTCTTTTTCGCAGACTTCGTTGTGAAGCAATGTATCTTGCCAATCTTCTTTCTCGAATGAGTTGCTCCACAGCATCTCAGAGATTGTAACAATCTTCCATCTTGTGCCCAAAGCCGTTATGGTACTCACAAAATAGGGACCTGTTTGTATTGGCCCTTACCCGAATTACCTTTGGCTTCGGAAGTCGTTATACCTGTCCAACTTCCCTGTACAGATCAACTAGGGATACATTGAGGGGAGTATAATCATGGGATCTTCCGACCCTCGGTGCCCTTTGTTCTTTCTTCTGTCGCCCTTCATATTGAGAACCTGGCTTTTATTGGCTTGGAATCTTACCAAATTCGTAGTGGCTTTCTGTGTTTCCTCGTGATAGATATACCTTTCAGGTTGTAGTTGGATTTCATCCATCATTTTTGCTAGTTGTTTAGAGAGAGAATCCTTAAAAGCTCCAGGCCGGAGGCCATTCAAAAGAATGATAACTGCTGCTTGGGTTTCTACCTGGTCTACTAGCAGTGTTTCGGCATTAAATCTATCGAGGAAATCTCAAAGTGGCTCTCCTTATCGTCGAAATAGTCCCAAAAGGCTAGTCACTGGCTTCGGCTTAAACCTGCGAGTCGTAAAGTGAGCCAAAAAACGAGATTGTAAATCCAAGAACTTACAGATAGATCTCGATGGCAAGGAATTGAACCACTTCAATGCTGATTTCTTCAATGTAATCGGGAATGCCCGACAACATACGAGATCCGAAGCTCCTGCTAATGCTATTCAGGACTTGAAGGCATCCATGTGCTCTTGTGGATCAGAACTCCCGTCATAAGGATCCATATCTGTTGGAGGGTTAAACCTCCTAGGAAGCTTTACACTCATTATGTAGTCTGAGAAGGGCATATTATCTCCTTCCTCATCAGTACTCGGGTAGTGCCTGGGTTGGTCAATGTTTCTCACCCTTGAAGGATGTGATTCAGCATTTTCATCAAGCTGAGAATATCCATCTCTTAACTCTCGGGCGTATTCATACTCTTGATTTCGGGATCGTTCACTGGCTCGAACACTTTGCCCTTCATCACAACGTCGTTCCCAGGACTGGTATCTATCATCATGGTCCCAAACTCGGCGACGTTCGTTCCTCCGATCTTGTTCCCCGGCTCCCTTCAATTTGTCGATGTTCTGTTCCAACTTCTGAATACGTTCTGCTTGCTCCTTCATCATTGATACGATATCATCATATGGAATCGGCTCTCGGGGAACCCGCTTTATTTTAGATGCCAAAGGGTTTCTTGGTGGTTCTATTGAAGGCGGGTTGGCATGCCTTCGATTTCTGGCGTCGGAAGCAGATTCCGACGTGGCGTGCACATCTAGTTGGTCGTGGTGTGACGGTCGTCTTTCACTCACATGACTGTGTGCCGCTGATACATCTTGGTGGCGGTGAGAAGCCATGGCAGCTTACGTGTAATAATTGAGGAAAATATAAATTCTCACAGACGGCGCTAATGTTCGGAAGTAAATGACACTTATAAAGAAGATGATTAACCGAACTAGAATATGGGACTTCCTTAACTTCCACACGGCGAGAATGGGTGGCTGCACCAGGTTGTACGGCAAGGATGGGTGTACTTGTAAGGACTCCGACGCTCAAGTCAGTCAGAATATGAAGTAAATGAGTCAAGAATTCGCGTACTTGTTTCAGGGGTGAAACCTTTTACTTGTAATAGCGGATTGATAACATATCCGGAGATTCCTGCATAACGGCCTCGGATCACGTACGTTACGCAACCCGATTTTGTGCCGTTATAGAATCTGGATTAAATGTTATAAATGAAGGTTGTTTTCTCGGCAGAATAACTTCCAACCGATTCTGGTGCGGTCCATCAGCATTTGAGGATCCATTGGACCTTTTTTGGGCCTAGTCTGTAACAACTATAAATTAAAGAAAATTAAGAAAAGCTGAGATAGAAATTAAGAAAGTTGAATAATAAAAGAAAAAGGATATATAAATAAAAAAATATAGATTGTAGGCACTTTAATGCCCATCAATCTACTAATTTAGAATTTTTGTTTTTTGGTAATGTAGTTTAGATTAATTTTGATACATTATTAATATAAATTTATTTTTATGTAATTATTCAATTATTACCGGTCATATCATTAAAAAATGATTGACTTTTACTACAACTACCTCAAATGCCATTCAAAATTAAGAGTTTAATTCTAATGCACTAATAATGTAAAATTTTTTTATACAAATAACTAATCATATCCTTCAATTTGCATAACAAATAGTGGACATAAGACTTAATCATATTTATTAATATGACAAAATATAATTGATAATAATCAGTGCGTCAGAATTAAATTCCAAAATTAATCTATTAAAAAGCCTTCTTATAATTCTTTTATTTTTTGTACAAGTCTTATTATGATCTTGATAACAATTTTTTTGTTGTAACTTTTACTTAAACCGTAATTTTAAAGTTTTAAATACTAAACTAAACATATTATATATGATATATTATTTCGAAGAAAATGTAAGCTACCAATTTTGTCATAATTTGTAATAAAATGATTTGACATATTTATTAATTTTAAAAAATAAATGATAGTTATTTTATATAAATTTAATTTTTATGTACTGATAATATAAAATAATTTTTTATAATCATTCAATAGAAATATAAGAATATCTCAGGTTATGCTTTTTAAATTTAAATTTATACAACTATCTATCATGATATGACAATTTCTTACATTCTTATTGGATAATAATATAAAATTATTTTATATTATCAATACATAAAATTAAACTCATTTTATATTATTCAACAACTATTATATTTTATTTAAAGCAATGGAAAAGTTAGAGAGTTTTACTTATATAACAAGTTAACTCAATTTAAACTACATTATTTAGAGTTTAATAGATTTCAAATATCAATAATTTAGACAAAAAAATTTTATATGAAATTTAGACAAAAAAATTTAAAACAATTGAAAAGAGTTGGCTAATTTATAATTTGTAAGTTTACTATAAAAAATAAAGATAAAAATATTTTTGTGAAGAGCAATACTACATGAGTAGAAAAGTATTATCAAAATCCATGATACACGGAAACACCAATTTGATGGTGTTGCTATGTTCAACATAAATAGGATATCAATATGTATTAGATATAAGTACGATACATGTCTAACATATGGTCTTATATATCTCATTTGAAAAATAATATTTTTTGATTGCTAGACACGGCTCAGATATCATATGGATACGACTTGGACACTATCAGGACACAATTTTAACATAGTTAGAACATGATCTAGTACTTTTTGTTTAATTATTTGATAGACCAAGTAGAAAGTCAAAGACCCAAAAATTCAACTTTATTTAGAAATTTTTTTGAAATATTAATAAAAATAGTACCTCATTTTTTAAAGAGTTTAATTGGGATGTACTAACAGTGTAAAATTTTTTTACACTGTCATCCAATCAAAATATTTCATTTGCATGACCATTCAAGTAGTAGGTGATTATATTAAAGACTTTTGCTGATGTGGCAATATATGATTAGATATCTGTGTAAAAAAATTTTACACTAACAATATATTTAAATTAAATCCTTTTTTAAAAAGGGCATAAAATATATATATAACATATATTTAGAATGTTTCTTAATTTTTGGAAGGGATTTGAAAAATAATAAAAAATAATTATTCACTATTTATAAATTTCTGAAAATATTATAATATAATATTATATATTATAAATTTTTATCTTTTATATATATATATATATATATATATATATATATATCGTATTTATATTCTATAATTTTATAAATATGTACCTGTGTCCTTTCAATAGTCTATATCAGTATATATGCTTTCCTGATCAAAACTTTTGAAAAAAAATAATTATTATTACTAAACAAAACAAAATAATATGACTCGCTGTACCAAAATAATAATAATAATAATAATAATAATAATAATATGACTCGCGAATTTCTACTCTACTATTTTTCTTTCTCAAGCTGGTACAACCATCATCGCTGAGGATTTTACAACGGCGCTTGCTTTGGTGCATATGCAAGAAAAATCTACATATGAAGATCTTACCAGTATCACGTAGTTATATGACATGTGGAGTGGATCATTATTTAGTGTACAATGTAACTACTCAAATATGATATACCATAAATATTTTCCTTCGTCTCTCTTTCTCTCTGTCTCCCTCCCCAGCAACCATCGAAAACATCTCCACAATCAACAAATTTGATCACGAGCCACTTTCTAACTCTATGATTTTTATCCATCCATACACATCACAATGCCATCAAACAAAGGTCCAGTAATTTCAAATCTTAAGAAACACTACAAGATCGGAAATCAATTAGTAACAAAAGCATCAAGCTTGAGACCACGAAGGAGTTTAGACATGAGATCCACAGACCTTGATGGTGAAGTCACGTGAGGCCGACACGATTAGGCGATTATTGATGGAAAAGGCGTCGGAGAGGATATATGTTGTGTGGTCGACAATGCGGCAAGCGGAGGTGTCGGCAGTGAGGTCTTAGAGGTGGAGGTCGCCGTCCCAGGAGCCAAAGAGGGTGAACTAGCTGTCAGAGGAGAGGACAGTGTCTATGGTGGCTTGCGGTAGTGCAGGCTTGTCGGTCAATGGTTGTTGGGGAGGGAAAGAGAAGAAGATGATGGCAGCTATGGAGAGAGAGAAGGGGAAGTGTTTATGCCTCTATGGTGTATCATTCGTGAGTGGTTACATGATATACCTTACAATGGCCCACTCCACATATCATGCGACTACTTGATACAAGTAAGATCTTCATGTGCAGATTTGTTTTTGCATCTGCACTTGAGCAAGCACTTATTACAACACGAGCGTGGATTGCGGGCAGCATACCTCGGTGCGTCATATCATACAGCTGGCCAACCGGGATTAACGGTAATGTCTTTGCTAAGGGACCTAGCCTGGCGGACATTGGTAACCGTGGATTATGTAAATTTTTATATATTTATTAGTATTTTTAATAAAATTATCCATATTTTTAGTAAAATTATTAATATTTTTAATAAAATTACTAGTATTATGGATAAAATTATTAACATAGTATAGAGTTATTTATGTTAATAACTTTGCTCAAAATACTTTATAATACGCTTATAATTTTAATAAATATACAAAACCCTACAAAATTCACCATTCACCATGTCACAACAGAATTGGCCCTATGCAAATTTGCAACAATTATAAGGACTTCAAATTTTTCAACGAGATTGATTTTGATTTTCTTTTTTTGGAGTAAACCTATATTTTAGTTATCAAAATATTTTTATTTTAACATTCTAATTCTTAAAAGATTAAATACATGCATTTAGTCTTTGAAATATTTTCATTTTAATATTTTAATCCTTTGAAGAATAAGTATATATACTTTAGTCTTCAAAAAATTAAACGTATACACTTTAATCGCTAAAATATTTTTGTTTTAATACTATAGTTTTTGGAAGATTAAATCTTTTAAGGACTAAAGTATATATATTTTAATATTTTAAGAAATAAAATATCAAAATTAAAATTTTTTATATACTAAAATGTATGCATTTAATTTTTTGAAAACTAAAATATTAAAATAAAAATCTTCAAGGACCAAAATATAATTTTACTTTCTCTTTTTTTCAACATATTTTATTAGAGGCAATTATATTTGGAATACGATTGAACATTAAATATAAAAACTTCTTTCAACTCAAATTCAAACCATAGTTCACTATATCATCGGAGACTAACCCTTTTTCACTAGGCTCAATCCCTATTAATTTTTCGATGAGGTTGATAATCACACTCTTAGGAACCTATATTTAGGGTGCATTTATTTTAGATTTTAAAAAAAGTAATTTTGAAATTTAAATTTTACATATAGTTAAAAAAGTTGAAATTTAATTTTTTTTCATAAGCTACTCTTTTCAATTTCTAAAAAAAATTGAAAATAATTTTTTTTGAGATTCCGATTATTTTTAAAAATATATTCAAATATATGAAATTGATTTTTTGGTGAAAAAAGTTATTTTTTGCCCAAACAAATGCACCCTTAATCAAATTTGTTGAACTACTTTTTAAAATTGTAAAAATCCAATGGGTCAAAAAATTAGCTGAGGAGCTGATTTAAAGTTTAATGGTTTAAGGTATAATTATAGTCGGACTGTGGTTGAATCAGATTAAAATTTAATCTATATTGATATTTATTTTTATATATCCAATTATTTATATATGAATTAAATAAATTTAAATTACAAAAAATAAAAATCTAAAGTAACATTATATGAAATTTGATAAAAATAGATTCCTAAAGGGCAAAAAAAAGGTGTACATACATAAACTTATCATAAGTAAAACAACATAATCTATATTACTTATAAATTACATCAACTCGATATTAATATATTAGTTATATATGAATACAGTTATTTTTTAAAAAATTATTTTAAAGAAATTTATGCTTATGTTTTGTGATGTAGAATAATTTATTTTGAGGAGTTGAAATATAAAACAAATATTTGCCACAAAAAATAACTAATTATTTATAATGGTTCAAGTCTCCACTTAGATTAAGAATTATTTACTCTTGAGGCTACTTAAAATACCCATGTGTACTTCTTTGTACGACAAGTGTCGACGCTAAAGTGGAATTGTTAAACTTGTCCCTCTAGCTCTTTTCCAAAAGGGTGAAAGATAACTAAAGTGTATCTTTGATCATCATTTTAAAAAAGTAAGATGTCTAATACTCCTTCTTAATCTTGTTATGATTTGTGATTAAACAAGGTTTGTAACATCATTTTGAATTAAAAGGGAGTAAATTAACTAAATTCGTTAAACCATGTGAACCATTATTCATCATACCAATTTTTTATTAATTTTTCAATTTTTGATTTTTGGACAATGGCCAAACTGGCCAAGGAACTAGTTCTCAATTCAACCGGCCATATCGACAATTTATGTCAAATTTTCATATCATTGTTAATTTCATGAACTTATGTTTAATTATGAAATACTTGATCTTAACTAGTGCAAATAACAAATTATACTAGATGATTACGAGTCATAACCTTTTTACCCAAATCTGTTGCTTATTGCTTAGCATTAAGGTGTGAAAATCGGAATATTTCCTTACTTTTAAAATGATAAGGCACAAATCCCTTTCTTTCAACTTCATGAATTCAATCAATCAAGAAGGCTCTTAGTTGGTGTAATTAAATTGAGCTAACTTATACGACGCTCCAAGTCAACGTTCTGGTAATGGTGGGTCTTGGGAAGCTTCTGAAATTTATTGAGATTCTGTTAAATCCCAAACTTTTCTTCAACGGAGGATGCACCTATCAAGGGAAAAGTTTTCTTTAAGCAAGATCGTTTCTAAAATAGAGAAATGTAAAAATATATTTACTATTAAATTTATAAAATTTATCCTAATTTTAATTAATCAGATAACGTTAAAATAAATATACTTTTATTTGTTAATTTTAATAATAATTTTAGTTTAGAGTATCCTTTTGCCTTTTTCACCTATTAGAACCCCTCATATAACGACGTCCCATCAATTTTGTTAATCAAGTCCGGCTTAAAACCGCGTTCTCGCTGGCCCACGGCCCACGGGACCATTCTACAGTTGACATCGAAAGAGAAATACTAAATGTACACATGGCCGATGACAATGATTTGACAAAGAAATATTTTTAAAAAAATAAATGAAATTGACTTTTGACGGTGGATGGTTTCAAATAATAACTCTCATATCGAAAACATTAACCCGACTTAAAATTGTGAACCCAAAATACTATAACAGATAAGAATTAGGGGTATTCATTCTCTCGTCCGGCTCGCTAACCTATCTCTGCCGCCTGAAGTTTTTTGGGTTAGGTTTGGAATATGAAAGTTAATCTGATATATTTTTTGAGTTGGCCTAATTTGATTTAAAGTTAAATAAGTTTTTAAAAGTTTTATTTAAAAAAAAAATTAATAATAAATTATAATATTTTTATATTTTAATTAATATATTTTATATAATATGATATTTTTTTATTTTGATATAATTTATTTTAAAATATATATTATAAAATATTTTTAAAATTTATTTTTTATTTTTAAAATTCTATAATTTCATTATATATGATGTTTAAATCTTTATATATTATATAAATATCGGATTGATCCGATTATTAATCGGGTTGTTATCAGGTCAAATTTGAGTCCAACAAAATAACTCAACCTTAAAACAGGATCGGATTTGGGTTTGATCTAAACTGACCCAACCCATTATTTGTACATCCCTAACCCAATCAAAGAAAGATCAAAAGCAACGTTCCAAAAAAACAAAAAAAAAAAGGAAAAGAAGAAAAGAGAGAAAATAACAAGCTCTTATTTTCCGTTCTCCTTGCCTAACTCACATCAATATCGTTGCATCTGATCTGATCAATCCATAGACCCGCTAGGATCATGTCAGCAGCATTTCACCTATCGTCATTCTTCATTGCTTTCGTAGCTCTCCATCATGCCTTCCCCTGCAGAGCTGACGTTGGTACCGCTGCCAGTTACTCCCCTCCATATTTACGTAAGTATGTATATATATTAAAAATTAAAGTACCCTATTTCATCAAAATTAAAGTACCCCATTTCATGAATCTTCATTAATCTCTAGCTAGAACCACTTCCATGCACCACTCGTTGTTATTAACTTATTTTCATCACCATTGATATCTAAGGAAGTCTTATATAAAAGCTAAATCACACACATGTTATAATATGTCATATAGCTTCGGGTTGTTATGGGAGCGAAGCGACAGAGTTCCCGTCAAGCAATTTGTTTGCGGCGGCGGGAGATGGAATATGGGACAATGGGGCGGCATGTGGTAGGCAGTATCTGGTGAGGTGCATCAGTGCGGAGCAACCGAGGACTTGCATTCCCGACCAGAGCATTCAGATCAAGATAGTTGATTACGCCGCCTCTGCCGTGTCGCCGCCGTCGGCTACCGGCACCACGTTGGTTTTGTCCGACAAGGCATTCGGGAGTATTGCCAACACATCTGCCACCTTGATCAACATAGAATTTCAACAGTAAAGTCTTGCTCTTCTTACACGCTATAGTCTTAACTTGTTGATTTGTTCATTTGGGGTTCTCGTTAATTACTTTTGGGGAAAAAAACAAAAAAGCATGACTATTGAATTGATGCTAATTGGTCGTGTGGTCTTTACATATGAAAAGTTGCCTTTACGTGCAGGGTATGATGCACAGCATCCATTTGCGGTTGCTAAAGACTCGGAAGAGTGTGTGAAAAAGATATTCATCCAAAGAAGACAGTAACTACCCCGACGGTGCCTTCAATTTGATCTCTAAATTATGTTTAGTTTATGATTTTGAAGTGCGGATTTCAATTAAAATTTAATTTAAATGTACTGACAGTGTAAAATAGTTTTACACTGTCAATCAACAGAAATAATGGAAAGTACTAAACTCATACAAATAACCACCCATTATAATGAGGGATCCACTATAATTTCTCACTTTCTTCTATTTCTATTGGTTGATAGTATAATTTACATTGTCAGTGTATACCAATTAAACTCTTTCAATTATTACTATATTTTGAGAAAAAAGAATACATGCAAATTTGTTTGGTTTTGTTTTATTTTATTTTGGAATTTTTTTTTTGACGGCTTGCGGCAGTTTTAGACTGTTTGCGTTAGAATCAAAGAGCGAAAACGGAAATAAGTTACGTCGGAAATTTCCTCGTCACTTCTGCCTTTGAATGCTTTTTTAGTCGTGTTTGACGGTACGATTAATGGTTGTCGAGACTCCCAGTCCCATGATAATAATAATATCAGCGATGCTAAACAATCATGAAGTATATCATCCTAAAATGAGATTGAAATCTTTTGTGTAAGCATTCAAGTTTTGAATTATGATTCAGGTAAAAATTTGTCTTTTTCTTTTTTCAAGTTTTTGTTAAAATCATGATTTTATGATAATACTAGTGCTCAAAATCAATCTTTTTAAGGATATGATTTTAGGGTAAAATATATTTATATGGCTCACACTAGTAGGATTGTTTGGATGAATTTCTCAAACAAGTTCTTTTTTATGTTATATTTTTATAAAAGGTTTTTAAAAAGTAAAATTCAATTTATTTGGAAGTAAAATATAATTTATGTTTAGATATAACATTAAAATATTTTTTTATCTTTAAAATTTTTTTATTATATTAAAAAGATCTTTTTTAGAATATTAAAATTATCAACTTGGTTGGATGTGCTATTTTGAGTAGAAAAATATATTTTATCAATAAATAAGTGATTTTATGTTTTTTTTTAATATGTTTGGATGAATTTTAAAATAAAAGAAAATTACTAGAGAAAGCATAAATTTTTTTTGGAAGACATATTTTTTTATTAACAAGGGGCTGAAGCTAGAAAACAACTACACAAGAATCATTCACGGACTACAATGCCCGATACAATAGCAAAGAAATCCAAAGATACACAATTTGGTAACCTATCAAAGAAATCAAGGTCTAGTAGAAGACTATGGCCTAATTTAACCAACCTACGGCTCTGATTAAAGAAGCATAAGCATATGAATAACCTAAAAAAATGGTTGGACTGAGTTATAAAAATAAAAGTAAAAAATATATTTAGCCTAACTTACTCAACCTAATTTAACCCGACTCAAATTGGGTTTGCCTGAATAATTTTTTTTTAAAAAAAAATCAAGTTGTTGTATTAAAAAAATAATTTTTTTAATAATGTTTGATATATATACTTTTTCAAAATACATAATTTTGCCTTTGAATTTTTAATTGCAGGCATGGGCTTGAGCTATAATTTGTTCAAATCATTCTTGAACACCTCATGATACAATATGATATTTGAGTTTACAACCTTGATGGATGTCCCTTAAGCTATATTACATGTAGGGCCAAAAAAGAGAGAAAGGGGGAGCACGTTGCGACAAAATGAAACGCAGTTTTGTGCTTTTAGCGCCTATGCTCATTTTCTTTTTATTTTGCCCATTATATATATATATATATATATATATATATATATATATATATATATATATATATATTACAATAAAAAAATTAATAGCTTGGCCTCCCATGGCCCACAAAGAATTGGATTGGGATAATATTTTGCTAACTCAAAATTAACTTAATCTAATTAAATCTAATTAAAAAATGGTTGGCTCGAAGTGACCTAACACGAATGGGTCACGCCAGTCCATTTTAAAAGTTCTAATGTGTATTAAAGAACTTTAGAAGATATATTTTTTATCTTTAAAATATCTTTTTTATAGCATAAGAAAGTTGATAAATAAAATAATATTTTTCAATATTATATTTAAATATAAATTAATTTTAGATACAAACATAAATTAGATTTTACATTTTAAAAAATAATATAGAAAAGATATTTTTTAAAAGCTAATCGAAAAGAGTTGTATTCTAAAAAGAACTTTTTGTACTTATTTTTTTTTTTTTAAAAGTTTGTCTAAACATGTTACAAAACATAAAAAAGTATTTATTTTATTAATGAAATCCTTTTTACTCAAAATAGCACATTCAAATCAGTTGTAAAATCCACTTTTTTAGACGATATAAACAGAAATATTTAAATAGAATAAAGTATTAAAATTAAGCATTAATTAAAATTTAAAATTTTGATGTAGATTGGTTTTCATTTTTTTTTTTAAATATGAAGATTGGTTTTTGTTTTTAAAAGTTAATAGGTTTGATATTTTTTAAAATGAAATATAATTAAAATGATAGTGTACAATAGCCACTTTTTTTTTTTTTTTTTTATCGGTAAAGGAGTCTATTCAAAACCAGAATCCAAATACAAAAGATCCACAATGCAATTAGAGTTATCCCTAATCCAAACTTGACTAATTAGATCTCCAGCGAGCCTACCTAACTTTATAATGTACACTACGTACTTTATCATATTTTAAAATTGTTTTTTTATTGTTCTTAATTTAATATTTAATATTTAATACTAATTATTTATTAGTTTTTTAATTGATCCAATAACTCTAAATTTATATATGATTTTTAACATTTTTATTGTATATTTACACTTTTCCAATTGAGTATTAGCATACTTTTAAATAATTATTTTAAACTAAAAAAAATTAAAACTGCATAAAAATATAAATAAAAAGAAATGCTGAATCCACCAACAAGTATTAATATGAGTGAGAATATTCTTAGTTTTGATACAATTTTTTTTATCCTTGCTCTATAAAAAAGAATGTTTGTATAATTTTGTATGATTGTCAAACAAAAATTGAATTTTTATTTGATAAATTACATTTTAACGAGAATTTTGTTAGTTATTTTATTATTTATTAATAGTAAGACATCCGTTATTAGTTGTCTACATATTCCATTATCAAGAAGCGTATCCACGTTTTCTTTTACCAATTTCTCTTGGCACATTACTAATTTAACCCTTATCATAATGAATCTTGCTATGTATTAATGAAAAATATATATATATAACATAGCTCGAGTAGTAAAATGTTGTACTATAAACATAAGTAGGCAAAGAGTACATATACTGTGCTAACAAAAAAGTAATGATTTTTGAATTCAATTGCAGGATTTATGTGTATAGAAAAAAAAATATCGTTGGAAGGGGTTCTCATATAGGCATCTGACTTTACTCTAGGAGCATTAGTCTCTCACTTATCGGGTGGAAAAATATTATGACAAATCAATCAAAAAAGAGAAATGTTAAATCTTCAGGAGTGTGCCTAAAAATTCTTATAATTTAAATCCTAATAAGATGTATTAAATAATTTTTGGATGTTGTGTAAATTACAATTCATACTATTATGAGTGAACTTTTTCTTATGCTTTTTCTCCATTTTTTTATGCTTATAATGAGTGAAATTTTTAATTAGGAGAAATTTTAAGTAAATTGTTAGGATGATATATTAATGCTCAAATATAAATAATTAATTTAATTCAATGAACCTTGAGTTATTATTTTATGTTTTATAAAAATTTAATAAAAAAAAAATCAATCAAACTATTCCTAAAGAAGTTTAAATTAACTGGATTTCTATAATGAAATTAAAATGACAAATCTAAAGCATAATAAATTTTATTATTTAAATCAATTAAGTTTTTTTTCTTTTCAGATAAAAAGGTCGAACTATAAATTAGCTACGCCAATTCCCATTTTTTTAAGCGTCTTCCTGTTTAGCTACTCCAATTTCCATTTTTTTAAGCGTCGATCATAAATCATTGTTAAATGACCAAACCATTTTCTCTCTTACAAATCTGAAGAGCAAAAAAGTCATCAAGAACAAGATATTATTTGGAAAATATTACTTTTACTACAATATTTCAACTACAAATCTCTTAAAATGGAAGGACGAGCAATTGAAATAATCAAGCCTTGAATAAGGGACGGGTTTCTGGCTTCTCCGCAAAATGACTTCAGGAACAACCGGAAACTAGCAGTTATACGTTACAACTAACCATATATCAATAGCAACTACAGAAGCACTAAGAAAATTTTAAAATTATAAAAAAAAAAAGGAAAAGGAGTGAAAAAAAAAAAAGTAACTACAAGCTAATTCTTTTTGGTTATAGGGAGCTCTTGCTGGAGTTGGAGAAAAATAGGGAAAGAGATAAACAAACAGTAATGGAACCCTTGACTTAAAACCATTGACTCAACGAAAACTCTCAGCAAAAGCATTGGCCTTTCGGTTAATTCTTTTATTTTATTTTTTGTCTTTTAAGTATTTATATCTTCGCTCGTGACTAAGAAACTCTCCCAAGAAGGGCCTACAAGCTACCTAATTCTTCATTGCAAGTGAATTGCACGTTCTTGCAGAACAAGATTAAAACTTCAAATATTTTGATTTTCCCAATCATTTATGAAATTTCCTAATCAAACCTACCCAAATATAATACATAGGGTCACAAAGAAGAATTCATGAAATAGAACTCATGTGTTTTAACGTTAAAAACTAAAAGAAAGAACCAGTTTAGCTAGCCTCGTCATTTCTATTTTGTGTTAATGTCCTTTTTTACGCGACTTAGCATTTTGCATAATATATTATTAACCCAGCATACGACTGAAATTAAAATCTAGTCAGAAAATAAAAACAGTAAGGATTAACGTTTTATTATGATAATTTATATAAGAATATATGTAATTATTTTAGGGTACTGATGAGTAATGAGAACATAGTAATTAGATGAACAGGTTGGTAAAGCTTCCAAATTATGTATATTAGACTTCCAAATTTATAAATTTATATAATTAAAATTCATGAATAGTTAAAATAAATATAAACGAAAAGTGATAAATATTTCATTAATAATATTTATCTTTAAATTTAAAATTAAGTAATTAATAAAAAAATTACTATTTTACCATAAGTTTACTTTTTGTTATATATTTGCTTGTCATTAAAACTACATGTGATAATAAAAGGATCATTTGTTGTTGTTATTATTATTATTATTATTATTATTATTTTATATAATATAGTATCTTATACGCATCAAACACTATATAATATTAAAATTTTATTAAGTCTTGTATTATCATGTCTTATACTATTAAACTTTATACTATCATATTTTATGTTAGATTTTATCCTATCATACATATTAATCAGGTTCTCAATCATGTTTAGTATGTGGTATTAGACATTAGGAGATAACCTTAATACAATATATTATATATTATCAGTTGTTTAGGAGACATTATGTATTAGATAAGCTTATTCATTAAAACCCATTTATTTATTAAAATGATTGATAATTTAATCAACACTAGATATGCATAATTAAGCATGATTATCTTCTATATTTACTCTTCCATTCTTAATATTTTATTAAGATAAAATAATTTGTAAATAAAAATAAATAAATAAATTATATAAAAATAATTTATATTAATAATACTCTTTACTAAACAATATTTGATGTCATAATAACTATACATAATAATATAAAAAATGAATAAATAATAATTTTATTAAATATGTATAAATAAATAATAAATAACATTTACCAATAAATAATATTTAACATAAATTGTGATTAAATATAATAAAAATAATAATTAATAAATAATATTTCAAATATAAAATTTAAAAATAATAAAATATTATTTAAATATAATTTTATTTTTTATATATTATGAAATAATGTACAAGTAAAAAAATATTAAATTTGTTCCTTCAAGATGCACAGTTTTTTCTATTTTTTATTACTATATTTTTTGGTTAAAATTATATAATAATTAATGTATAATAAAAGATAGTTTTTTAATATGAAATAAAAGATAAAATTTCTGAAAAAATATATTTTAAGATTCTTTATTCTTTTTCACATATATAACCCGTATTGTAACTGGTATAAATTATAACCAACCATATATCAATGAGTTGTGTTATTTGAACGTACAAAAATGGACGTATTAGATGCATTACTAACTTTTTTTTTGTTACTAATTTTTTAAACTAAAGTTGTCAATTTATTCGACTAAGTTACTAACCAATTATAGTATAACATTATAGAATATTTTACATTCAACTAGTTGATAACTTAGAAGAATCAGTTGGTAACTTTAATTTAAAATATTGGTAATTAAAAAAAAATTGGTATTTATATGCTGCAACTGATTTGTAATTTAGTCGAAAAAGTTGATAATATCTAAAAAATACGTCCTAAATACATGTTCAAATAACATTATTCTGTATCAATAGCAACTACAGAAGCGCACATATAGAAAATTTTTAGATTATAAGAAACGGAAAATAAAGGAAAAGAGAGAAAAAAAAAAAAAAGTAACTACAAGCAAATTCTTGATTGTAAGTGAAACTAGGAATTCTGAATCAACTTTCAGACTTCACTCTTAAAAGGTTTCGCTTCCCCGTAAATTAATTTATGCCATCAAAATGAAGCAGCTTCCAAGCAGAATTGCAAGTGCACACGGGCACGAAGATTCCGCCGGCTGAAAGAAATTAGACGTTCTTGCAGAATAAGATTAAAATTATATTTGGATTTTACCAGTCATTTATGAAATTTCCTAATCAAACAAATACAAAAGTAAAATATGTAGAATCACAGAGAAGAATTCATGAAATACAACGCGAATGAATGAAAGTTGCCTTACGTACAACGTTCAAAATAAACCGGTTTCATGTGTTTTTAACTTTAAAAGAAAGAACCAGTTTAACTACAGCCTCGTCATTTGTATTTGTCTTAATGTCTTTTCACGCAACTTAGCATTTTGCATTAAATATTATTAACCCAGCATATAACTGAAATTAAAATCTAGTTAGAAAATAAGAACAGTAAGGATTAACGTTGTATTATGATAATTAATACAAGAATATAAGTAGGGTGCTGATGAGAAATGAGAACTACCGTCATTAGATGAACAGGTTGGGATTTTCGATAGTTGATAAGAACAGTCTCAACGTCGAGTGGAGCACAACACTACAGTACCAGATATAATAGAAAAAGACAACTCAAACCTCCTACTACAACAGTAAAAGTGTATTTAGTTTGTGAAAATATTTCCTGTTTTTATTTTTTGAAAAAAATTTTTGTTTTTAAATTTTCTGAATTTAAGAAATATATTTGGTTTATCTATTTTTTTAAAAAAATAATAATAAAAATATGTTTAATTTATATATTTTTAAAACTAAATTTGAGATAATAAAATTATATTTATTATTGAATAATAAAAATATTATATATATTTTTGATATATTTAGATGAACTTTATTATTTATAAATTTGAGATAAACTTAAATATATTTATTAAAATAAAATAATTCTATAAAATTTTAAGATTAAATATAAAATAAATTACTTATTTTTAAGTAATTTTATTATAATTATCAATTATTATATAATTAAATACTATAAAAAAATTAATTGAAAAAATTACTTATAATGATAAAATATGTTTGAAATATATTTAATTTATAAATAAATTATAATCATACTAAAACAAGATATAATTAAACAAAATAACTAATACTATCACAAAATTACAGTTTTTATTGTACTTTAACTTATTAATTGATTAAAATATACAAAAAAAAAGAAAAAGATAAATACAACATCTTACAACAAAATATAAAAAAATAATAGTCATTAATCATTTACGATAGTTATCTCACAATCGATTAGCAATCGGGAAAGAGCATTACAAGAGTGGAGTGCCATAATGCGACCAAAAACGGATTCCATTATGTGTTAAATGCAAACTTTTAATCAATTGCTGAATTTCAAATCCAATTCAACAACATTCTCCCTGGCACCACATGCAAACAAGGGGGAAAAAGAAGCAAGCGGCCAACAATAAAAAAGAAGCAAGTAGAACTAGCAGTAAATTCAAAAGAAGAACAAGCAGAACCAGCCAATAATTAAAAAAAAAGGGGAGCAAGAAAAGTACAAGCAGAATTAGCCAAAAAAAGGCCAAAACAAACAAAACCACAAAACATGGGTGAGTAGTGCCGCGGTGGTGATGGCCTCTGAACGATGGTGAGCAACGACATGTCCTTGTAAGAAGTCAACACTGGTTGAGGGAGGAAAAAGAGAAAAAAAAAAAGGCCAAAAACTCAAATAAAACCATACTAACCAAGATTCGAAAATAGGGATAAGGGAAGGGAAGCGGCGAGCAACGAGCAGTAGCGAGCAATGAACGTCATAGCGAGCGACGGCAGCAACAATCTGACGATGGCGAGCGTATGAGCGACGATAAGTGAGCAGCGAGTGGCGGAACACTAGTCGAGGGGAGGGAAGAAGGCGTAATGAAATGATTGAGATTTGAGGGAGAGGTTACTGCTTTTCCCTAATTAGAAATTGGAGAATGGGGGAAAGAAAAAATGTATTTCACTTTCCCATTGGATCGAATATGGTGCCTAACAAAAGAAAGAGAAAATTGTGTCAAAAAGAAATTACACTCTTCGCTTGATGCATATTCGAATTGAGGATATGGAACCAAAAACGCATAAAAGCTCTATTTATTACAATTGTGCCACCGCATTTTGGAACGAAAATATTTTCATGCAATCAACTGAAAAAGGTAAAAAGGTGGATTTGATATTTTCAAATTTTCCTTGGTTTTCAGGAAATATTTTCTGATTATATTTTCAAAAACCGTACAACAAACATATTTTGACTTCTATTTTCTATTTTTTGTGGAAATAACAATAGTAAATTCCAAACCAAACACCCCCTAAGCTATTCATTTTCAAACAGAAATCTCATCAAAATTCGACACCTCATCAAGTCTTCAATACCTCAAAATTCAGCAACTCCTCAAATCTTCAACACCTCAGCATCAGATTGTTCGGGACCCCTCCAATTAGTCCGTCAAACTCAATCACTTGATCAGAACCGAATCCAGCCATATTTAAACTGCATACATAATAGCTACTGCACTACAGGCAATCTCCTATGTTGGATGAGTTTTTCATATCCATTTCAGCTTCTTACTGCCACCATAACAGTGTAGCTTCATGACAGAGATATCCATCATTCTGCATCCATTTCTCTTGTCTATTGATTCCAATAGGTTGCCATCTAACCGAAGCAGAAAAGCTCCAACAGCTTTCAAAACATTGACACTGAAACGTTTATCACACCAAAGCTGCCTCCAATCTGGCCTATTGATCTTCACCAGCCTGATTTCTGAGGATCTCCCAACCAGAATACAACAATTGATGGCACAAAACCACCTAAAGGACATATTCTGCGTCACTCCTACTGTCATCATAAAAAATATCAGAAAATCCACCACTACGGATGCTGCCACCTGTTTACACCTTCATGTTGTCACTTTACCAGAGCAGAGATCATGCCAACACCCTTCTCCTATAATTTTCGACTGCTTGCAGTTTGGTGAAGATTCCAAATTTATATATGTATATGGTACACTTCTATTTTTTCAGTATGTATATATTTATAAGTCAATGGGATGGGTGAGTGCTGTAACTAACTAACTATAAGCACTAGCTAACTAACTGAATGTAACTGATGACTAACACTAGCTAGCACATGCTTCAATTACACTTATATGGCTTGATATAAGAATTATATGAAATCCTGAGCATAACAACTTTTGTATTGAATGATTAGTTAAAATTTTAAATATAGAGGATAATAGCAGCACACAATGTCACTAGACGCATAAAAGCAAAGCTAAGAACAGTTGCAATACCACACCACCAAGGCCTAAAAATACACCTAAGCAAAATTCATTTCCCCACAATTGCTAGAAGACTACATTCATTTCTGCATATTCGAGCGACTAATCCCTCCCACTGTTGTGCCAAAACAACCCAAAATACCAGCTCAAATCAGGACATTACAGGAACCATTAGTCTTCAACTGATACAAATTATGCCACCAACGAGCTGCACATAATTGTTACACCTCTGTGCTATCCTACAAACTAGTCTAATCAGCATCAGATTTAGCAATGCAAAAAACCATATTCTTGTAGCAGCATATAACTTCATCCTTTTCAGGGCAACTACTTGTCACTCTCTTTGGGACGAACTCTTCTTTTCAGGTCCTCGTCTCCTATGCCTGCTTCTGATTTGCTTCTAGGCCTTGGACAACTTTCACTCAAAGACCCATGTGTTCCTCGAGATGAGCTTTCATGGGACGAAGTTGGCTTACTTTTAGAACTCCCATGGCAATTTACGTTACTCTGCCTTTCAGGAATATTGGACTCTAAATCAGCAGTGACAAATACAAGATGGTCCTTATCTTTAATAAAATGTATATTTTCAATTTTCCCCTCATTTTGGATGAAAACCTTAGCAGGATAGACACTGAACTCTTTAGCTCCAATCTCGAGTAACTCCTCAAAGCTGCTTGGTAGAAACACGACCTTCCCAACAACTTCACCCTTTTCAGGGCAACTAATTGTCACTCTTTTTGGACTAACTCTACTTTTCATGTCCTCCTCTTCTATGTCTGCTTCTAATTTGCTTCTATGCCTTGGATAGCTTTCACTCCAAGACCTATTTGTTCCCTGAGATGAGCTTTCACGGGACAAAGCCTTAGACTTCTCAATGGACTTGAAAATGGCTTTAATACCTTCATGTTCGTGCCAGTCAGCTAGATCTTTAGCCTTCAAACCATCTCTGTCTGTCATCCCCAATTCAAAATAATGGTTTGAAGCAAATTGAGATTTTGAAGAAGTCAATGAATAAAAGTATAGATAAAAATAACGAACAATTAATTAGATTTATTTCATTAATGAACCAACTAAGAGGCGAGAGATATCTACCTTTAATATTAGAATCCGCCCCATATTCCAATAGAATCGAGACACATTTCTCATTCCCTTTAGCTGCTGCTATATGCTGATTTAGCAAGAAGAATAAGTCAGCCCCACACATGAAAAGAACTTAGATGATAGCTAGAAGATCAAAAACACAGTTCACCCACCAAAGCTGTCCCTCCATTAATGTTGCATTCATTTGGATCCAGAACCCCTTTCAACAAATGACGTAACAACAAGTCATAATCTCCTTCTGCTGCAAAGTAGAGACTCACTGCCACTGGCATATCTATCTTATCACGAGCCAACTTGTCCTGAGTCTCCTCCAATGCTCTCTCCATGATTGGGTAAGCTGCTTCCACCATGTTTGGGTTGCTTCGATTTTTCAAATGCTGCCACACAAAGACCAAAATAAGTCTACTTCATACAATCACTGTGTGCCATTTGTATGTGCTTTTCTTGATCATTTCTATTTTAAAAGCACTTCTATTATACTTTGTTGTGTTTGGAAGCGCTTCATTTTAAAAACTGATAATTTAAAATTATCTTATATAATATCAATATAGATTATTTTTATATTACAATATACATTTTTAAAAAGTACATAAAATTTATATTAAAAACTCATTCAAACAAACTCATATATGTTAAGATAAGCAATGTTTGAGTAAAACAAAAGGGTAATTCACTTAAACGTACTTGGAGGAAATTGTTCATAATTATGGTTCCGTCTCCAACATTGTCTTGAACAATATTGAGGAATGAGCTACGATTTATCTTCAGTAACTGGCTTAATTGTCTTGCTCGAACTATGAAGGGTTGTGGCTTAGAGTAAAGCACACCAATCTCACCGCAAAGATCACCAGCATTTGCCACACCAACAGGCTGCAATCAATTTGCAACATTTAAATTTATAGTTTAATGTCATATATTCCATCAAGTAAACTATATTTTTTCATGGATAAGTAACAAACTTACCTCTTCAACCCCATTTCTAAGAACTAACAAGTCCTGTCAATTACTCAAATCATTAGAAATCACATCTTACAAGATTGTTCTAGAGAAAGAAAAATATCATGTTATATAATAATCAACCTTGTCACCTATAAAATAAAAAAATTTGGAGGGTTAAAATTCACATAAATAAGTTGGACAATTACCACAACACCAGTGACCAGTATGTAGAAATCAGTGGAGGTTTCATTTGGCAAGATAACATATTCGCTGGGTGAAAAATATTCAGCCTTCATCTCTGAAACCTTTCATAGTTGAATCAAATAAAAAATAAACCCTTAATGAAAGCTAAAGATTTAAAAAAAAAAAGTAATTGTCAATTAAAAGCAAAATTTTGCAATTACCAATTGAATGCATAAGTCATTTGAAACCCCATGAAACAAGTAGATATTATCTACCACAGAACAAAAAAGATGATGTGAAATTTTTGATTTGATGGCTTTAGGCAGAGAATCGAGTGTCTCTTGTTGCAACCACTCTGAGTCTATTCTAAACTTCAAGTACAAATGTTCATGCACTTGGTGTTGCAAAGGAGCAGGCAACTGGTTCCTTTGAGCAAAATTTGAAACAGCTTGTGTGGTGTCTCTCTGCGAATTAATTATAAACAACATTAAAATCTTATAACTTAAGTAATAACTCATAAATATGTCTTAATTATGCACAATAGTCATTTCATTCATACAAAAAATAATTTGCTTACAAATTTTTTGGTTCGACTTTCTCCTTGGACAACTAAGTTGGTCATGTTGCCAATCAAATATGACCCTAACCCCAAGTTAAAGAGCATGTACAAGATGTCAACAAACATTTCCGTGGAGTTGACTGGGTGTAAATCTCCATAACCAACGGTTGATAAAGTAGTCATGGACCAGTAAACAGATGTCACATATTTTGTCCACAAGATTTGCTGAAGAAAATTATCCTTCGATGCTCCAATCCATGTCCTCTCGGGATTATGGTAACTTGCCGCAATAAGATAATAAAGGCATCCAGCAGAATGAACAGAATAAAGGGTAACCTAAAGAAATCACTCAAATAATTAGACCATTAAACATGCATCAATATGATCTTCCTTCTTAGCAAGTAAATATCGAAATTGTGAAACTTACACAAATAAGCTTAATACACCGAACATAGAAATAGTTATACTTTCTGCTCTTTTCCATCCTACTCAAAAACATAACATTTAACGTTACAAGTTATACAACAAAGAAAGACATACATAGTATTTTTATGCAAAGTTTCAGTTTTACCTTGAAAACAGGTTACTAACTCTTCGAAGATGCCAAACGCGGAGCATGTTGAATATGTAGCCAAAGGTGGGTTTGAGAAGTGCAGGAAATATATTAATCACAAGCGCAGGAAAGGTACAAATAATCTCAAGGAAAACCACTCCATTTCTTGCATACCTTTTGGCGATTTTTTTCTTGTTATCAATCAACATGCTAGTGGCTTCATCGTTGTACGCCACAAAGAAGGTTAGAAATATATTTATAGCAAGCAATACATTGACAGCAATATCTGTAATAAAGAGTGGTGTCGGTAGTTTCTTAAAGAATCCAACTTCAAATGGAGATACCCAAGCAATGTAGACAGCTAGCATGATAAGGAAAATTTTCCATGTCCTGCAAAAGCTAACAAGTTTAATTAGAAAGATGTAAAAATTTACATGTAATGCTAGACAAAGTCAAAGAAATATAATATGAATAAAAAAGCTTAAAAAATATAAAATACTCAGAAGAAACCTGTAAAAGAGTCCGTGGGGAGATATAGTGAAGGGCCTGCGGGGAATGTTGACTCTTGGATTAGGTATAGTGAAGGGACTGGGGGGCATGTTGACTATGAGGCTACCTCGGGCCCCAAGGGAGGGTAATAGCTCTTCTTGCCCGCATATGGACACCATTTTTTTTTTCACAAAAATTTTCTCTCACTGATGCTTCGTTTCTTTTTTGCTCAAACTTTTGCTTCTGTCACAACAATGTGCTTGCAATGTTGTCACCAACAAAATAAAATAAGCTGAATTACATAATTATTAAATTGAATCACATTCTATGAGTAATGGAAAATATAACGTTAACTTGCATTAGGTGTTTAAATTGATGTCAGTATACATAATTTAAAAATTAAATTGGCATCAATTTCGATGGATCAAAATTAATATTTTCTGTATCTTTGAGTGATAAAAGTGAATGTTGCCTTTGTTTCTTGAGTTGATACAATTCATGTTTTTAATTTTTACTAATAAATGAATTTTAAGAAATGTTTTATGATAGCAAGATTTGTCTGCACAAATTAACTAAATTATAAAGATAATATTTTGTAGTCAATATCTCATGGCAAATAAATTGATGCAGTACATTTGTTTACACGAATTAACTAAAATATAAACATAATATTTCGTAGTTAATACTTCATGGGTAACAAACCAATGCAGCACATGAAAAAAATTCAAAGTCACAATGCCAAATCATTAGTAAGAGTTGGTTTTGTAATAAGAATCATTTTTCATAAATTTTATATATTTTTTAGAATTAAACATTTGTATGATAAGAGTTAAGAGTTTATGTAATAATTTATCAGCATTTAATTTTTGATTCAGTATGTTAATATTTAGATATTATGAAAAATAACAAAAACATAATTCAATTCTCTTAGCCTACTAAATCCCTCTACTTTCCTTAACTCATTTAAGAAAATTAAAAGGATCAAATAATTCTTTATAAAAAAAAGATCAAATACTTGTTTGTTTTGTCCTTTTCATCTTTTATTATGAATTCCATATTTTGTCATTATCCTTTTTTAAATAAATGTGAAAATAAAATGCATTTGATTTCACAATTTTTTTTATATCTTCATTGCATAATTTCTAAATTTTGTCCAATCCTCTAATTTTATACTCGATTTCTTGTCCAGATTACTCATTATATGCTTTGTTTTATTTATTTGTACTATTTTTCTTTCTTTTTATTTTTAGTCTTTTTTAAGATTGAAACACAATTAATTAAAAAAAACTAAAAAAAAGGAAGACCAATGTTTTAAGCCTAAGTTTCATGACCACCCTTAATTTTTTTTAAAAAAGAAAAAGAAAAAGATTTCATCCATTTTAACCTTTAAGTTTGTTTTTTATGAAAAAAAAAAGGAAGAAAAATAAATGCGTCAGTGATGAGGCGGGAAGCAATAGTGGGAAGCAACATTGACGAACTCGCTAGTCGTCATACCAGACAAGAAGTTAAAAAAATAAAAGGAAGAGACAAAAACTGCTTTTTGTTCAACGAAAGAGAAGGCAGTGTCGCCTAAGAGAAAACCAAGAATCCCTGCCCAGTGTCGCCCTCTCAAGCAGTAGGTAGGAACCCATCTCACCAAACGAAAGAGATATTAGAGAAGGCAGAAAAATAAAAATGGAAAAAGAAAAGAGAGAGAGACAAAAGCTTGAAGTCTTGAACTCTGCACCTCTACTCTTAGGCAGTCGATATTGCTCTTTAAATTGTCTGGACTTGCCCTTCCCTTTGGCCTTTGCACGATTCCTACTCCCAATCACTTCATCTGACCACACCAGGACAAGGTTTAAATACATGACTTAAAAGAAAAAAAAAAAAAAAAAGAAACCGCATGTCCAAAACAAAAATAAAAAACCCGACATTTAAAAAATAAAAAATAAACCCAATAGTGGTTGCAGTGGGCTGAGTTTCAGCGGTGGTTTGTGGAGGGCGCAGAGAGTGTTGAAGGCTGGCAGTGCTAAGAGCGGACGACAATGTCACTTTTTCTTTGGGGTGTTTGTTTTAGTTTACATTGTATGCGTGCATGTGTGTGAGTTGTGATTTGGGATTTGTTTTGCTATGATTCCTCTAGTAGATGTGGGTGGTCCTCTATGTTCTGGCATTCAGCTCTATTTGGTTTGGAAATGGATGGTAGTTTACCATGTGTGCTTTGCAGTGAAACAAAGAAGACAGTCATGTGTAATCAGAGGCAAAAAAAAAAAAAAAGTTCAAGCAATAGGAACCTTACCTAGGAAAACTCTCTTTAAATCTTTTTCTTTTACTTGGTCTGATGGCTCAGCTTCTCCCGAAGAGCACCACTGGTATCCCCTTTCTACCTTCGGCCTTTTTCCCTTGTCTTCTGTTTTTTTGGTTCAAAACCCCACCTGTTTCTTATATTCACACCCTGTGCGCCTCTCTTCGTTTTCTCACTTTCATTTTTTTCATTACTAAATTTCTACCGGAGAACAACAAATCTGTTGTACGGGGCTCTCAGTTGTCGGTGTCACTGTCATATAAAATTTTGCAGTCTTTTCCTTTGTCGCCAAAACATTGGTTTTTTATGGCCTCTTTGGGAATTTTAATTTTATAAGCAATTTTTTTCGTTTTGTTTTTATTTTAAAATAATAAAAGTTTATTCTAGGATGGATCTGTCTATGCCATTGCCATATAGGTCCGTTTGGATAAATGTTTTTACATAAAAAAAGGGTTTTTTTAATTTTTTTAGAAAAAATTATTTTATATTTGAATAAATTATTTGAATAATAATTTTAATTATTAAAAATATTCATGAATCTATTTAGATAAAAAAATAAAAGTATTTCTTTTATAATCAAATTATAAAGATATTCAAAATGAGGAAAGAGAATTAATATTTAATAAAGAATAAAAAAATAGTGACATGTATTATAATTTTAAATAAAAATAAAAAAATAGTTTTAAAAGATAATTTTGTTAAAAATTATTTTTGCTAGTGCCTTGTTAGAAGCCGTGTATTCTTAGTTTTTAAAAAATTGATAAATTTATTTTTGTATTAAAAATATATTTTTAAAAAATTGTATCCAAATATTTTTAAAAATTTATTTTGAAAAAAAAATGCTTTTTCCTAAAAAAAATCAATCCAAATGAACTCTATTTGTCATTGATTAATATTCATATATGAGTTTATCTAAGCTACCCTCTTGTGGGTTGTAAAACTATATAGGAGGTATCTTACTTTGTATTGGTTTGTCTTGCCAGGTGATTGCAACTATGTGTGGCTTTGCATAACATCATGGATAAAGATTGACCTTTCAGGAACTCTTTTGATTATGGGCTCGTTTGAATGAGTTTATCTAAATAGATTTTTTTTTAAAATTATTTTTTTTAAAAAAAGTTATTTTATATTTAGATGTAAAATTAATTTATATTTCGATGTAATATTAGAAAATCTTCTTTTATTCATAAACATCTTTTTTACATTATAACAAGATCTTTTTTTAGAAGATAAAAGTTATAACTTCTCAAAAAAAAAATTATGCTTTTTTAGTGATTCTACTTTTATTAAAAAAATTTATCCAAACCTATAAAAAAAACACCAAAATTACTTTTCTTATTAAAAAAATCTTTTACAAATACTGTGCTTCGTATACCATTTTATTATCATATTGGCAAGCTATCATGGCTAGTGGTGTTATTTGTTTTTATCCAATGACTGAAATTCCTCTGCATTTGTCTTTTTTTTTTTTTTTCTTTTGGCCATTAATTTTTCTGAAATTATGGAATCATATTCTCCGTATCATCTGCAACTAAAGTTCAAACTTTCTCTGGCTGTACAAACTGCAAATACTCGACTTTCTTCCTTATCCTTTCATAATATGAAAATTTGACAAAGTTTTAAGTAGACTGTTGACTGCCGAACTTCTTCAATATACTTTCATATTGCATGTACTTTCATTAGGTCGGTGTCTATTCAATATATTTTTAAGCTTTCCCAAAAGATGATGTTATTTGTTATACTTGCTCTTCAATTTCAATTAAATCGTACATGTGGGTAGAAGCTCTTATGTCAATTGTTCGTATGTTATCATCGCGAGGAAATGTTATTTGTCATAATTGGTCTTCTTTCCAAACAAAGATGTCGTGTAGCTCGTAGAATTTTATTTGTTAAGTTAAACTGAACTTTTTGTTAAACTTCACAGAATCCATGGAGGTTGAGCATGAATGAACAATCGCGACATAGAGAGAGAGAAGATGAGAATTCTAACTGAATCTGAATTGAGCAAAATTAGCTCACTTCGTTGAATTAATGAAAAAAAAAAGGTAATGAAAAAGAACTCTACATGAGTTTATATACAGAGAAAAGAATCGACTACCTCTTATTAACTTGCCAGCTGTACACTAACCGACTAACTAATTGACTAACTAACTTAACGGTCTGCAACGGTAACAAAGCTAATTCAATAAAGCTAATTACTTCAATAGCCCCCCTCAAGCTGGGCAGTGTATGGTACACATGTCGAGCTTGGAAAACAATGTAGCAAACTGCTTGGAAGGCAATGGCTTGGTACATATGTCAACAATCTGAAACGCAGAGCAGATAGGCAAGAGATGAATGAGGCCAGACTTAATCTTCTCACGTATGACATGACAATTGAGCTCTATGTGTTTGGAACGCTCGTGGAGGATAGGATTGGCTGCCAAGTATAGAGCCGAACGATTATCACAATAAACCAAGGTTGGAGTGGAAAAAGGAATGCGCAAATCATGGAGAATGTATGTAAGCCACTGAATTTCGCAAGTAGTAGCTGCAAGCGCACGATCCTCTGCTTCAGAGGAGGATCGAGACACTGTAGGCTGCTTCTTTGATTTCCAAGAAATCAATGACTCCCCAAGAAACACATAGTAACCTGTGATCGAGCGACGAGTTTCTGGACAAGCAGCCCAATCTGAGTCGCTGAATGCCTTCAGTTGAAGCTTGGAGTTCACAGGGAAAATTAATCCATGACTGGTGAACCTTTAAGATAATGAAGTACACGTAAAGCTGCTTGGTAATGACTTTCCATGGGTGTGAACACCATATTTTGTTCGAGACAAAAAAAAATAAAACAAAAAAATAAAAGAAGAGAAGAGAAGAAGGAAGGAAAAAAAAGCTAGCCCATTTTAAAATAAGATGATAGCCCAATCATAAAATATTTTAACCAAAAAAAAAAAAGAGAGAAGAAGAAAGAGAAAATAACCAAAAAAAAAAGAGAGAAGAAGAAAGAGAAAATAAAAAAAAAAAGAGAAAAGAAGAAAAGAAAAATCAAAATCAAATCAGAATAAATGGGAACAAAATCTGACTAGCATCTCTTAATTTTGGGCACAATCAATTTTGGCATTTGTATCCAAATCAGATCAAATCTGTCAATCATCATTAAGACAAAATTTCAATTAGAATCAATCAAGCTTAATGACAATTAATCCTTCCAACATATATAAATAGAGCAAACAATTCAAAAAGGGGGGTCTTTTGGCAATGGTAGGAGCGAATAAGAGCAAAAATTTGTGATTTATGTGCAAAGGGGGGAGGAGAGAAGGAACGCAAAAATTGCTAGAGAGACTTGAGCACTAGAGTAGCAGGCTAGGACACAATCAAGTTTTGGGGGTCAGGTAAAGGTATTATTTTATTCATGTTTTCATTCATGGTTACATTTTAACATTCAGTGCACACATCACACACTAATTGTTTCCAATATCCCCCACCCAAAGCACATGATGAAACGTCAAACCACAATCATCACCTCAAGCTTGCCACAAAAAACATCACCTTTTCTTTTTGCTCAAGCACCGCCTAGCCATCACCCATATATTACTGCCAAAAGAAAACATCATCATCTTCTCTCATCGTAGTCGCCGTATGGATTTTGGAGTTCATGGCTCATTTTGGATTGGCAAGGGCTTTGCATATGGTAGATCGCCATCATGTTGAAGCATCAGCATGCCTCATTTTATTTTTCATTTTCCAACGTTTTACTTTTTTTTTCTTTTTCCAAATAACGTTGGCTTTTTCTTTTTTTTCTTCTTTTTTGGGTCGTTACCTTTTTCCTTTTTTTATCTTTTAACTTGTGATTTTGTTTCTTGTAAATATATATAAAATAACTCCTCTTTTTACTCAAATAATATGGACACTTTTTTTCAAATCTTCAAAATCCACGTGACAATCCTTAATATTGATGTATGGCGTGACCATCCTCAAATGTTATGTGAATTGTAAGGACTTATTGTATAGCTTATGCTATCCTGAATCTTGTGCAAGAATGGATTAAGTTTTTTTTTCCTTTTTCTTTTTTTTCAAATAAAATCTTTTTGTAAATAAAATCAATCCAACCCACAATTACTTTCTATAAGAACTATGTGATTTTGAATTCCTCATTGCACCAGAGGATATGTAGGAGCGGTTAATCTCCGTCAAATCAAAAATTAAATTTTCTTAAATTTGATTCAATTTTAATTCCTTAAATAATTATAACATTAATTTCACTTCCTTTTTCGTTTGTAAATAATTGTTAAATTAATTTCTATTTTTTTTATTTTTTTAAATAATCATAACATTAATTGTACTTTCCTTTTCTTTTGTAAATAATTGTATATTAATCTTGTTTTTTTTGGAAATAGTTATCATATCAATTTTTCTTTTATCTCATTTTGTAAATAATTACCATATTAATTTTTTCTTTTTTTCTTTTGTAAATAATTGTATATCTATCTTTTTCTTTTTCTTTTTCTTTTTTCGAAATAATTATCATATAAATTTTGCATTTATGTTATTTTGTAAACAATTATCATCTTAATTTTGTATATTCTCTTTTGTAAATAATTATTATATATTGCTTCTATGATCTTTTGGTAAATAATTGCCATATTAGTTTTGCTTTGCTTTTCTTTTGTAAATATATATCATATTAATTTCATTTTTTCTGTTGCAAATAATTGTTATATTATTCTTTTGTAAATAAGTGTTATATTAGTTTTCTTCTCTTTCCTTTTTTTGTAAATAATTATCAATTTTATTTTTCTTCTCCAATAATTATTGTACTAATCTTGCTTAATTTTTCCTTTGGAAATAATTATTATATTCTTAAGGGGAAAAAACAAATATTATTATGGTTATTAATTAATTTGCATAATAAATTCTAGGGTAACCGTTGCAAAACGGATGTATTAGGAGTGCAGTGGGATTAAGTTGCCATCCTTCCCTATGCATAATTGGACTCCCAAATTCAATCTCTTTAAAAGACCAGTTTTGCAAAATTAAAAGGTTTTTCCGATTTTTTTCCATAAATAAAAATTGGTGACGACTCCATTGAAAAAAAATTTTCAATATTTTTGTTGCCTCTCGTCGCGGCGCCCTCCGGGCACGTTGTGACAATGGGCTTTGATAGAAACTGGCTTAAGTGGAAAACAGCATAAGATATATCTAGTCTAGTGTTAGTCAGGCAAAGTAGTTGACCCATAAGACATCGGTAAGGACTTGCATCAGGGAGAGGTCGCCTATCATCCTTGGATAACTTCACCGTATGAGCCATAGGAGATGATGCAGGCTTGCACCCTAGAAGACCAGCAGACTCAATCAACTCCGGAATATACTTTCGCTGGCACAAAAAAATACCACGAGAGGAGCGCACAATTTCGAAGCCAAGGAAGAATTTTAGGGGCCCCAAGTCCTTGATTTTGAACAGATCATCAAGTTGACATTTGACTCGGGTAATTTCAGCGAAATCATTCCCTGTGAGAATCATGTCGTCGACATATACGAGGAAAGCAGTGAAAGAATCAACACTCGTCACTTTGGCGAATAGAGAGTGATCAGCTTGTGACTGGGTATAACCAAAGGAAAGAAGCACATGAGAGAGCTTCTCATACCACTGTCTACTGGCCTGCTGTAATCCATAGAGAGACTTCCGAAGTCGACAAACTTGTCCTGGATGAGGTGGAGTGACCCCAGGAGGAGGATCCATGTACACTTCCTCATACAAGTCACCATGAAGGAAGGCGTTGTTCACGTCGAGTTGCTCTAAACGCCAGCCCTTCACAGACGCCAAGGCTAAGAGAAGGTGAACAGTATCAAGCTTTACCATTGGGGAAAAAGTCTCAAAGAAGTCAATACCTTCGGTTTGAGTAAATCCCTTCGCCACTAACCGCGCCTTGTGTCACTCAACAGTTCCATCTGCCTTTTACTTAATCCTATATACTCATTTACATCCAACAGTTCGCTTTCTAGGTGGGAGGTCCACAAATTCCCAAGTTCCCGTTTGACTCAAGGCTAGTAATTCAGCTTGCATGGCCTGCTGCCAACAATCTAGCCTAGCTGCCTTATGATAAGATTTTGGTTCTTGGTTGGATGAGATGGTAAGAATGAAGTGTTTATAGGAGGGTGATAAGCATTGGTATGATAAATACTGTGACAAAGGATACTTGACAGTGGAAGAAGAAGTATCAGCGACTGTGGCGGTGGCCAGATTGTGATGATAATCTTGTAGAAAAGATGGTAATTTTCGAGTTCTAGTGGATCGTCTAAGGGGTGCAGGTTTTGGTGGAGCAGGTTATATGGCAGAAACTGGCTCAGGACATGTGTCAGGGACAAGTTGAGTGTGTGAAGATGGCTGTAACTCAGATTGTGGTGGGGATTGTGTTTGGGAATTAGAAAGTGGAAATAAGTATGGAATGGCAGAAAAGGAATCTGAATTAGTGTTGGAATTTGATGGATATATGAATGGGTCATTGGTAGTACCAATGTGTCGTTGGAAAGGGAAACAACCTTCATGAAAAACAACATTTCTTGATACAAAAAACTCTTTTGTTTTAATATCAAAAACTATGTATCCTTTTATTCCAGGTTTGTGGCCAAGATAGACACCTCTCCTTGCTCGAGGATCCAGCTTGGTGCGAGAATTGGAAAGAGTGGAAGCAAAACATTCACAACCAAAAATTTTTAGCATAGACAAATCAGGTGATTTGTTGTACAAGAGTTCAAATGGTGTTTTGTTACCTAACATCTTACTAGGTAATCTATTGATAATGAAAACTGCATGAGAAACTGCTAAGTTCCAAAAATGTTTGGGTAAGTTTGATTGGAACATGAGAGCCCGAGTGACATTCAATATATGTTGATGTTTATGTTCCACTATACCATTTTGTTGTGGTGTTTCCACATAAGAACGTTGGTGAAAAATACCTTTGCAATCAAAAAATTTGAACATGTTAAATTTTGCTCCATGGTCAGACCTGATTGATTTTATTTTGCAAGAAAATTGGTTTTCAATCATGCTCACAAAAGAAATAATGCGACCTAAAACTTCAGATTTTGTTTTGAGGAGAAAAGGCCAAGTATGTCTTGAAAAATCATCGACCACTGTTAGAAAGTATTTGTGGCCATTCACAGAGGTAATTGAGAATGGTTCCCATATATCCATATACAGCAATTCAAACATACATTCAGATTTAGTGTTGCTTAAAGAGTATGGAAGTTTTCTCTGTTTGGCCAAGGGGCAAATGCCACAATTACCATTACACTTTGGTGAGAAAATATATAGGAAATTGGATTTCAGTAAGGTCATCTTATCTTGAGAAGGGTGTCCTAATCTAAAGTGCCACTTATCAGTAATCGAGGTGCACACACAGACTAAAGCAGGCTGGGTTAACTGGGGAAACTCAGAATTATGCATCACATAGAGGCCATCCACGACCTCAATTGATCCAATCTTCTTCAAACTGACTTGATCCTGAATATCACAGAACTTATCAGTAAACTTCAAGATGCACTGTAACTGTGATGTGAGTTTAGTCACTAAAATTAAATTAAAGGAGAAAGAAGGAAGGTATAAAACATGATGCAGAACTAAGTGTTAGAGAGACATATAGTCCCTGCAACAGTAGCTGTGATTAAGTTTCCATTTGGTAACCGAATAGAAATTGGAGGTATGGACTTACAAGTAATGAATAAGGCTAAGGAATTGCAAATGTGGTCAGTTGCACCTGAATCTAAGACCCAAAGGTGCTGTTTGGATTTCAAATTCAGAGTTAGAACAATACCTGAGGTGTAAGGTTGATATGGTGATTTGGTGGTGAGGTGGTTTGAGTAGTGTTTCTCATGATTTGTGGATGGCGCAGAGGCTGAGGCAGGCTGAGACTGAGACTATTTCAGCAGAGCCATTAGACCTTCAAACTGATCCTTGGTCAAGGAGAAATTGGTGGTTTGTTGAGACTGTTAAGACTCCTCATTTGGAAGCTCCTCATTTTCACATTCATCAGAGGATATATTGTTGACAGTAGGTCCTTTCTTAAAGTGAGGTGGATAACCATGCTTTTTGAAGCATGTATCCATAGTGTGACCAGTTTTGTTGCAAAAACTGCACACTTTGTCCCGATTCTGTTGTCCTTGAATAAATTTGCCTTTCACAAATTTCTTGCCATTTCCATTTAGACTCTGATTATTACTACCAGCAGCCATAATTCGAGGAACATCTCCTATTTCACTTGCGAATTGCCTCTCTTGCTGCAAGATAAGAGAATATACCTGGTTCAAACTGGGCAAGGGATCCATAAGGAGTATCTGAGATCTAACGCCCAAGAATTGTTCATTGAGACCTTTAAGAAATCTCATGATGCAATCTTGTTCACGATAGGACTTGCATACACACTGCACTCTGTCACAACGTGCCCGGAGGGTGCCATGACGAGAGGCAACAAACAAAATTGAAAATAATAAATTTTCAATAGAGTCACCACCAATTTTTATTTATGGAAAAAATCGGAAAAATCTTTTAGTTTTGCAAAACTGGTCTTTTTAAAGAGATTAGGTTCGGGAGTCTATTTATGCATAGAGAATGGTGGAAACTTAATCCCACTGCACCCCTAATACATCCATTTTGCAATGGTTACCCTAGAGCTTATCATGCAAATTAATTAATAACTTCAATAATATTAATTTTTCCCCTTAAGAATATAATAATTATTTACAAATAAAACAAGATTAGTACCACAACTATTTACAAAAAGAAAATAAAATAAAATTAATATGATAATTATTTATAAAAGGAAAGAAAAGCTAAATTGATATAATAATTATTTACAAATAAAATAAAGTTAGATTAGTGCAACAATTATTTACAAAAGAAAAGAAAAATAAAATTAATATGATAATCATTTATAAAAGGAAAGAAAAGCAAGATTGATATAGTAATTATTTACAAATAAAATAAAATAAAGTTAGATTAGTACAACAATTATTTACAAAAGAAAGGAAAAATAAAATTAATATGATAATTAGTTATAAAAAGAAAGAAAAGCAAAATTGATATGATAATTATTCCCAAAAAAAGTAAGATTACTATACAATTATTCATAAAAGAAAAGGAAAGTAAAATTAATATTATGATTATTTACAAAAAAAAAAATTGATATAATAATTATTTACAAACTACAAAGGAAGTGAAATTAATGTTACAAATATTTAAGGAATTAAAATTGAACCAAATTTAAGAAAATTTAAATTTTGATTTGACAGAGATTGTCTGCTCCTACGTATCCTCTGGTGCAATGAGGAATTCAAAATCACGTAGTTCTTGTAAAAAATCATTGTGTGTTGAGTTGATTTTATTAGAAAATGACTTTTATGGGACAATAAATACAATCTCGCACAGGGTTTAGGATAGCTTGGACCATACAATAAACCCTTACAATTCAAACAACCATTGAGGATGGAGAAATCATACATCAATGTTGTAGATTGTTGTGTAGATTTGAAAATATATATATATATATATATATATATATATATATATATATATATATATATATATATATATATATATATATATATATATATTCTTCTCTTTTTGTTTTGTTTTTTTTTTTTTTGGCATATTAGAAAAAAGACAAAGACCTAAATCCTACAAAAATTGCTCACATAACCTTGGCCCATCCCCTACAACAATCACAAATAATAATGGCCATCTGCCCAATACGAAAAAAAAAAAAGGGAAAAGTTCAAAAACAGAAAAAGAAATAAGTAAAAACTGATAAAAAAGAAAAGGAAAGAAGCGGAAGTAAAGGAGCGAAAGAAGCAGAAAGTGAAAGAAGGGATGGGGGAAATGGAAAAGGGAAAGGGAAGCAGAAATAGGTCGACGCAGCCCCAAATGCAAAGAACGCCTCGTGGCGAACGGCGAGGGTGCCGACATGCTTGTGGCCGTGACGACGTCTCGCGAGGGACCCACCTGCACCTGCGGTGGTGGTGTGCTTCGATGGTGGCTATGGGTTGCGGACGGTGGAGGTGGGTTCGAGATGCAAAGTGACGGTGGCGTGGGGGCCGTCCGTGGAAGGGATTGGTGGCTACGAAGGGTGAGGTTGCGGTGGCTATGCATGGTTGTTCGATGATGATCGTAGGTGTGCAATGGCTCTGTTTTTACGTGTTTGATTTTGGCTGTGATGATTCTGTTTTTTTCATTTTTTTTTTCGGGTTGGGCTGTAAAGGGGTTAGGGTGCTGTGTTGGTTGGGATGAAGTGAAGGTGCGGTGTGGGACGGCGGTTCTGGTGGTGGTTGTCTTGGTTAAAGGATGGTGGTGGTGGTTGCAAGAGGATAAATGATGGTGTTCGTGTGTGTTTGTGTTGAATCAAAATGTGTTAATGCAAAGTAACTGAATAGATGGGTGACAATGTGCTATTTTGAAAGGAATGAAAATGAGCTTATGCAAAGTGAGGAAGAGATTTACCCACAAACACCTTAACGGACGAAAAAATATGGAACTCAAAGTGGACTTCACGATCTTTCTTGCGATTCCTAGTGTTGCTTCCTCCCTCCAAAAAACTGACCCCTCTCCTTTTCAATCTTTGATCTATTTATAAGTGTTGAAGGAATCAATTGTCATTCAATTTGATTGATTCTAATTAAAAATTTGGCCTTAATGATGATTGGCGGATTTGATCTGATTTGGATACAAATGCCAAAATTAAGAGATTTGCCTCAAATTTATTTTCATTTATTCTGATCTGATTTGATTTTTCTTCTTTTTTTTTTCTTTTTTCTTTTATTTACTTTTTATCTCGGACAAAATATGGTATTCACACACTCCACATGTGCATAGGGAGAGAGGCCTGTAATTCTCTAATTCTCCCTACAAACTTTTTAGGTGAGTAAAGAAACTTGTAACTGTCATGTCTCCTTGCTTCATTGAATGCAGTTCCTCCTGTAGATCTGCAACTCGTGTGTAGTTGGTCTGAGCAAAATGCTGCTTCAATTTCAACCACAGATCCGATGCTTTTGTTATGAACATTACACTATGTGCATCTCAGAGCACAGTGCTCGAACTATCCAAGCTAAAACTACTTTGTTATTTCGATCCCAAACAGCTCTCAATGGATCATTCAAAATAGGTTGTGGCAAGGATGAAGCCTAACTTGTTTTTTGCATCTAAGGCAACTACCATAGCTCTACTCCAAATATGGTAGTTTGATTCAATAAGAACAGAAGAGACTAGAAGAAACCTGGACTCTCTCCAGGATGAAGGAAATAGGGGCTAGTAGGATCTGCCATCGGATTTTGTGCAGCATTTGCAGCATTCAAAGCTTGTGCTGCAAACGGATTGAGGATTTGATCAGGATTTGCCATGATCTAATTGTCAGCTCCAAAAGAGATCTCAAATCCAAATCACCAAAAGAATGGAGAAGAATCTTGAAGAAATTTCTTCAATCACATGCAAAATCGCGATCGCTCAGGATTCACATAAACCAAGCTTTGGATACCATGTTAAACTTCACAGAATCCATGGAGGCTGAGCATGAATGAACAATTGCGATAGAGAGAGAGAGAGAGAGAGAGAGAGAGAGAGAGAGAGAGAGAGAAGATGAGAATTCTAACTGAATCTGAATTGAGCAAAATTAGCTCACTTCGTTGAATGATAACTCCTTATAGTGAGTTATATTTTTAGTTAATTTTTATTTCATTTAGGATATAGTTGTTTAGTATGGTTAATATTTTGTTTTATTTTCGTTAAGTAGTTTAGATTAGGTGGTACTTTTATTTTATGTTATTTTTTTATATTTTAGATGCTTATTTATGTTTTTGGTCTACTTGTTATTAGGTAGAAGCACTCAAGTTGGAATTTGGAGCCATGAGAGAGCTTATCTTGAATAAAATCAAGACCTTTCAGTATTAGAAATTCAATATCTAACTCTCTAGAAGTCGGATTATGATGGTTCAAGATTCTTTGGAAAGAAGGGAAGAATATCTTCAACTTTATTGTTGGACACCTTTTCCAGTTCTCGATTCTTCTAGGAGAAAAAGGCGAAACAAGATTGAAGCTTTATCTTACTTCTGATGCTGTCAAGTATGACCTTTCATCACTCTTTCACTTGTATCTTGGGTTATAGAACTCCGATTGAGGTGATTCTTGTTGCGTTGGAAAGCTTACTCAGAGATCTACAATCGCTATATCTACCTCCAAGGCCAAATTCCAACTATTCTGATCATTACAGAGCTTAGAAGTGTGTAAAAATGGTTTGCACTATCAGGCAAGCGCGCTATAGCGCGATGCCGTTTGCAGCAAGTTGCTGGTTCAGGCCAAAATTCGAGAAAAGGATCCGTAAACTATAAAAGGCAACATATAAGGTCAAAAAAAGATCCTTAGACACTCCCACACACTTTCCAAGATAGAAGACCTCTCTAGAGAGATTGAAGGTGAAGATTCAAGGATTCCCAAGCTTAACGTCACCACGGAGAGATCCACACCTTCCGAATCTCGTCTCTAGCTTCAATACTTTATGGCTTTTGTTTTTTCTGTCTTCTCATCTTCATATTCTTCCGTTGTTTTCTTTTCTTCAGTTATAAACTAAGTTTCTCTTGCTAGGGCGTTAATGAACCCTTTTTGTTTGACAATTTTACTTATGGATCAATGTTAATCTTGTTTTCTATCTCTATTACTTAGTGGTTTTGTTTGTGCTTAATGCTTTTAATTGCTTGATCACCAATTAATTGATTTGGGGATTTATAATAACTCGAGAGAGGGTTTGTGAATAAAGCCTCTTAACATAAACACCGTGCGCTGAGCGAAAACTAGAGATAGACAAACGCGTTTCATGCGGTCAATATAGGAACCCATAGAGCTTCAACCTCTATCTAGATTAGTTTGTACTAAGAGATTAGACAATCAATTTAGGATAAAGAGTATTGCTTGACCTCGAGAAAGGCTGAGAATAAATTAAGGGGAACTGACCGTGAGTCAATTCGGATAGGAACTGATTAACAGAAATTCATAGTAAATGTGTCTGCAATAGGTGAAATTAATTAGCCTTAGCATCCATTCCATTGCATTTATCTATACTGTTAGAATTTTTTGCATTAGTATTTTTCTTATTTATTTTATTTTATTTAAATTTTAATTTCCTCATCAGTAATTCCATTCTGTCCAAATAGTTATTCCCTTAGACTATTTCGGTATTTGATCTATCCTCGTGGGAACGATACTTTACTTATCACTTTATTACTTGTAAGATCCCGTATACTTGTCGGAGCCGCATCATTGAATTAATGAAAAAAAAAGGTAATGAAAAAGAACTCTACATGAGTTTATATACAGAGAAAAGAATCGACTACCTCTAACTAACTTGCTAGTTGTACACTAACCGACTAACTAACTGACTAACTAACTTAACAGCCTACAACGGTAACAAAGCTAATTCAATAAAGCTAATTACTTCAACACTTTTCATATTAGTATTTGGTCAACATGAGTATCAATGAACATTTAAAAGTTGTTAATGTTCTGTGAGCCCAGGAACAATTAGATTTAGAAGTTATGATTGTGCTGGTATCAGTATGGAAGGGAGAAAGGAGATGCAATTGACATAGGATGAGAGAATTTTCAGTTTCATTTGAACTAAGATTATCAGGAATTTTTCTGTGGCCGTGGAATGGTGAAATGTGTAGCCACTAGCTAATTCATGGGGACCAGTTGTGACAAGAATGATCGGGGGTGTGGTTATTGAGACTCGCAATTACTTATTTACACTCTTCATTAATTATTTATAATCTTAAATTTCTAAATTATTCTTACTTAAATACTCTTTATTTTGTTAAACTTTAATTAATATTTTCTTTGATGAGACTTTAATTAATATTTACACTCCATATTATTAATTTCTTTCATGACAATATGATCAACATGAACTATAACAATATACATTTGTTTGAACTTGGAAAAAAATAATTTTGTGATGTAACTTTTTGCAGGGTTTTTTTTAAAGAATGCTAATCATTTTAGCTTATGAAAAAACACACTGATTAAACAACTTTTTTATTTTTATTTTTATTCAAAAAATTTATCTATTTCTCTTTTTTTTATATATTTATTTTGATAAAAAAATACTTTTTGTTAACCTCAATTGTTATGATTTAAAACATCATTAATATAATAATGTGTTATATTAACGTTTCAAATTTTTTTTAATGTGAAATATATCATATTAATCTCGAATTATCTGCAAAACATTATCATTATAAGATTATCTTTTGAAAAATAAAAGAATACTTCTTAAATATCTTTTGATTCTTCCAATTTATCTAACTTTTATTGATTCTAATTATCTGCTGTAAAATTTTCACACGAATACGCACGACTAGGTCAATGAAATTTTCGCATGTATCCATTGCCAGTTGCCACTGTCATATATCGATATTCAAAATTTGCAGGCTTTTCCTTGGTTGCCAAAATATTGGTAATTTAAGGCCTCTTTAGGAATTTTAATTTTATTGGCATTTTTTTTCGTTTTGTTTTTTAGTTTAAGGATCTGTCTATTCTATTGCCATATTTTGTCATAGACATAGTTTAATGTTTATGTACGAGTATATCTAAGCTGCCCTCTTGTGGTTTGTAAACCTATAAAGAAAGTATCTTATTTTGAATTATTGATTTCTTTGCCAGGTGATTTACAGCTATGGGTGGCTTTGCATAACATCATGGACAAAGATGGGACCTTCAAGAGCTCTTTCGATTATGGATGCGATAGGATACTGTCAAAACTTCCAATACCATTTTATCATCATATTGGCAAGCTAGTGTGACTACTGCATTTATTTGTTTTTATCCGATGACTGAAATTCCCCTGCATTTGTCCTTTTTTTCTTGTGGCGTGAAATTCGTATGGAATTAGGGTATCATATTTCTACGTATCATCTGCAACATTTCTAATCTTTCTTAATATTTCCCTTGTCCTTAATGTTTAATTTATCCCAAATAATACAGCAAACAGATTACTTTCTACCATGTCAAAAGATAAAAAGCCACTTAGCCGGACACTTTAAGTTTGATTACGAGTTGATTGAAAAAAAAGAAACATCAACATGAGAGAATCCAAATCTATTAGGAAAAACAAAAAAACTTGGAGTGAAAAAAGAAGAATGGATTATGGTTTTTACTTACTCTTCTCAGCTTTTTTCTCTCCAGCACTGACAACTACTAGATGGTCGTCATCTCTAATCACATCCATATCCTCGATTCTATATCCATCTTTGGATAAAATCTTAGCAGGAGAAACACCAAATTTCATAGCTCCAAGCTCAAGTAGATCGTTGAAGCTTCCAGGTAGGAACTCAACTATCGCAACAACGTCACTGATTTCAGGGCAACTAATTGTCACTCTAGTCGGATAAACACTGACAAATACTAGATGGTCCCCATCTCTAATCACATCTATATCCTCGATTCTATATCGATCTTTGGTTAAAATCTTAGGAAGACAGACGCCAAATTTCTTATATCCAAGCTCAAGTAGCTCCTCAAAGCTTCCAGGTAGCAACACAACTATCCCAACAACATTACCCTTTTCAGGGCAACTAATTGTCACTCTAATCGGATAAACTGGACTTTTCATGCCATTCCTTACATTATAACTCATGTTAACATAAAAATTATTTTGTGCTGTTGACATCATCGCAAAGGGTGAGTTATGGAAGTTATTGCTTCTAAGCCTTGCATGGCTTTGGCTCCAAGACCAATCTGTTCTTGCCAATGAACTTTCATGAGACAAAGGCATTGCTGGCTCATTTGTAGCTTTCCCAAGGTGCCTTATGTTACTTTTCTTCACAGGAGCACGGAGCAAAGATTGGGCCTTAAGCTTCCTAGTGGACTTAAAAATGGCTTCAATCTCTACACGTGCTTGCATGCTTGCTAGATCTTTAGGGGTCCTACCCTGCTTGTCTGGTTTGTCGATGTCAGCCCCACGATCCAAAAGGAATTTGACAATCTCTACGTTGTCCTGGCAGACTGCAACATGTAGAGCTGTGGTTCCAGTCTTGGTACTAGGAAGTGTGACATCCCCTCCATAGCGTATTATGTCGGTACTAGGAAGTGTGACATCCCCTCCATAGCGTATTATGTCTTTAAGCATATCGAGACTGTTTCGTTCAACGGCAATACATGCAACTTGGCCCACATCACCATGTTGCAATTTAACGCCATGTTCTATCAAGAGCTTGCACACTGATTCACGTCTACACCGCATAGCCTCCCAAAGTGGCACACTTCGATTAAAGTCTGTCATATAAGTTAATGGTATGAAGTTACGATAATTTTTTTTTTAATTGTTGAAAAAAAAAAAGGTTTGAAGCAAATTCTAGCCTTTGGAATAGCATTAAAAAATCAGCATCAATGTGGAAAGAATTGTGGATTTCGGATACTATTGATAGTTATAGTAAAGGTATCTTGATAAATAGCATGTGTCATAAACTTATCAGATATGCTCACTGCTCAAGTAATGAAGCCATTGTCTATTTGATTTCATAACTTTTCAATCATAGTGTAACTGAGCATTTGAGAGTCAAAGAACATATGTAAAGAGTAAAAATGAAGACAAATTAATTGCATTCATTTAAGTGAAAACGAGCTAAAGGATAAGACATATCTACCTCTAAAGTTGGGATCGGCCATGCCTTCGTCTAGGAGACCTTACATAGTTGATAAAAAAAAATGAACAAATAAAAGAGGGGGTCGTCAGTACATATATAATTATCAATTACAGTAAAAAATTTGTCATACAAATTGAAATAGTGAATTATTTGATTGGATTTCGAATGGCCTTACCCAAAGGAAAGGAGCAAGGAGGGATTTGGATAATTAGGTGAAGGAGATCCTCTCCTTAATCATAGGAGATAAGGCGGAGGAGAATCCGAGGAAGAGTTAGTTATTCTGGTCTCTTACGGATTTTTCTCCATTTTAGGGGCTTTTCGGATTTACAACGTAAGATTATTTACTGAAGAGGTTGCTACGAAGATGCACGAATTGAAGATCGAAATTTAATTAAGAAGTCAAACTCACTAAAAGTAACTCAGGCACATTTTACTTTAATTTATTTTTTATGTTGTGTATTTCAACGGCGCAAGGAGAGGCATGGCATGAGGCACAGCGGCCATGGAAGTTACTGGGTAGCTGAGTGGGATGGTGAAGATGATGGTTGGTCCAACAGGGCTTTTGGCAGTGGGGTTTGGCTTTGTTTCTTGAAAGGGACAGAGGATGAGTGCTTTCTTTAGTAGGAAAAGATTTAAGAATCACAGAATGTTCATAACATAGTAGAATGAGAAGCATATACTTCATAAATGTTATGGTGCATAGACAGTGATTTACCTTGATGGAACTAATCTTAAGCTTCTTCCCTTGCTCACGGTCTTTGAAGGATGTTTGTGGAGATGTTGAGATGCTTGATTCTGTGCTTCTCTTGCTGGTGCCTGGTGGAGTCTCTCTGCCTTAGTCTGTGTGTGTTTTTTTCTGCATGGTGGGGTGAGTCTTTTATAGATAACAAATAAGAGAGATGATCTGGTAGGTTATTATTAGGTTAGGATCACATCGTATTTGTTGCAAGCAAATTTTAAAATTTGGTACAGGAGATGATTGATTTGGTAACAAATATCTAGAAGGATAATAGGGGAAGTGGTTACGGAGACCTGGTTGGTGTAGCTCTACAAGGAGAGAAGATGAGAAAAGATGGACAGGTAGTTATTTTTAAAATTCGAACAAAATTATTATTATTATTATTATCTTAACTCAATTAAAAAAATTGGGAGATGACACTTCTTATTTTCAACAATAAACAAATCATGTGATTAGAGAAGGCTGATTATCCTGTGTGTTAAGCAAAAAAATGCTAAACGATCAAATGATACAATTTGAACATCCCTACTTCCAAAAGTAAAAGTCCCAGCCGCGACGCGCACAGGTTTGGTCATGTAAATTTTTACCCACGTCTCAGAGTTGTCGATTAACTACCATAGATGTTAATGCACATAGATAGTTCAACATCAGTGGTGCCAAACAATGATTTGATCATTGTAAACACTTCCACGAGAGTCTCTGCATTAAACTCCCAATCAATAGGGTTGCATGCAACTATTCATTTCATCTTTTCACTCTTTCATTCAGCTCCATTATTGACTACTCCTTTCTAATATTCCCTTGAAAGATGTTGTTTGTAGAAAAAGCAATCGAAACGATCTAGCTGTTGCTAGGTATTCGGAATGATTTTTGTTGGATCAGTCGCCTACCACTAAATCAAAAGTTATAGTTATTAACAATGGTGCAACTTTATTTTCTTATAATTTCTTAAAATCGCATCAAGTATAAGAGGTTACACCCATTATGGACACCATGAGCTAGGATGTTAAGCCCATCAAATCCTAAGGGTGAGGCTGGTCAAATAAAGCCAACAATCTCCCCTAGTATCAGCCGGGGGATTCGAACCTATAATCTTACTCTGATATCACTTATTTCATAATGAACTTTTGTTTTTAAATAAAGAAATCATTTACTTGGATAAAAAAGAAAACTATTAAGTATAGTATCCTCTTTTAATAGAAACAAAAAATTAGCAATTATTTTCCATTATTCATCATCAAAACTATATATCTAGCATTCTCCCCCTTTGTGATGATGATCCAATTATAAAATATTATAAACAATTTGAGCATAATTGGAAGATTTAGAAGCAATTAATTATCAATTCATATGTCTTATGAATTATCAAATCATATGTTCTATGATCAATAATAATCAGAGTTGGCAGCATTATCATCATAATCGGATATATTTAAAGAAATGAAAGATTAAAAGTCTAAAAAAGGCTCATCTTAGTTCATCAATTCTTTAATTTTTGAGGACTTGCTATGCTACCTTTTAATCTATGACTTCATTCTTGATCTTTGACAAGTCACTATGTTCCCCTTAATCCATGAGTCTCTTTTTGTTGCTATAATTCCTTTAAAATCATGCTCCAATTTGGTAAACCTATCTTTTCTCCTCCTTCAGCATCAAAAAGGTCAAGTGTAATATGTATAATAATAATAAGATTTAATAAAAAAAATATAGGGAAATGATTAGGATATGCCAAAATAAATATCAGAGCACTCTTTTCAGATTATAGAACTTATAGCATGTTTAAGAAGGCCCTTTTTAAAAAAAATTGAAAAAAAATTACAATTTGAGAAATTTTTTAAGCATGGTTGATTTTCCATAAAACCCACCAAAACTTATCCAGATCTTATCTTTTGTAATTCATCATCAAAACCACTCTTGTAAACATGCTTCTAATTTTCTTGTCACATAATTGTAGCCTAAAGAATTCAGCACAGCCAACTAGCCACATAATACCCAGCGATAGCACAGTCAAATGATACTAATCACACTAAATAACATGTTCAACTATAGGTATGTCCTGTCCACAAGCTTTAGAATCTAATTCTAGAACAAGACAAGCTAATGGATAAATTAGAGGTTCAATCCAGAATGTGGGTGTACAAATATCCATTTCATGAGCGTTGCACAATAGATGAATAAGCCAATAATATTGGTTCTAGAATTCCAACACACAACTCAAACTATGCTCAAAAAAATTTTAGAGCAATTTTCCATTATCAAGCCATGCTTCAAAGAACAAAAACACAACCTGATAGAAGTTTTAGTGGATAAAGATTGCATCCATAAAATTTTGAACTAGAACACCTTCATATAAAAATTCCCAACACAGTACTTTTAACCATAGTGTCAATAGTCAATGTCCAATAGAATATAAATTACTTTTTCAACCTACTTTTGTCACAGTAATGCAATAGGCCCATGATAAAATGATGGTCCCCAGCCAAAAGCACTAAACATAATACACCTCAGCAAAATATCCAAATAACACCACAAATAGCAAGACTAAGAGATATTCTTCCATATTCTCAAACACAAAAAATTTAGAGCCTTGAGCTCAAGTGACCAGACAACTCACAAATCATGTAGAAACATTGGTCATGATGGAGGAGATGCTGCAGTGGTGATGGACTGGGATGAACGCTAGTGAGACACGTGATGGTAGAGCAGGTGACGTTGTATGCAATCGCAAATATGCACGGCGTGACGTGGTCGCTGCTACTCGCCAGAGATAGAGATGCTACTGTTGATGATGGTGCAGAGCCAATGAGAGGCATGCTGGTGGCTTGAAGTATGTTTCCTTGATTTGGGGATTGGGATTAGAAATTTAAAAACTTAGAAAGAGAAGAGAGAGATTGAGGTATGAGGGTTTAGAAATTTAGGAAGAAAAGAAAGATAGAGAAGTGAGAGATCAAAGAGCGTGTGTTTACCATCCCCCATTCCTCCCTTTTTTTTTAATAAATAATAAAAAGACATATTTGCCCTTATTTAGTGTAGCATGAGGCTTGAGGCATCATTCAAAAATCAAAGAGAAATAGTAATCACTTCCAGCAACCATAGGGTAGTTGTTGGTTTTTCCCAGAAGAACACTAGTTGCTGGTTTTGACAAGATAGATCAAACGTGAAAAACATACAGAAAATACTTCATAGAACCTTGAAAATGGTTCCAATCAACTAGAATTTGCATAAAATATCATATAAATCATCATTTCAAGCAATTTAACACATAAAAATACAAATTAACAAGTTATGCATAAAAAGTACATAATTTTGGAATATGACATTATATACTGATGTTACCAACTTCAAAGCTTATCCTTCACAATTATCCCCAAAGCTTGGCTTAGTGGTAGGCGCTTAATCCAATTGAAATCGTCTAGCTAAATCTCTCTCTTTCTCCCTTTGATCTCGATAGGTAATTGTTGAGTTGACAAACTGTGCTAGTTCCCTTAAGTTATTGATGATTGAAAACAACTCTGGATTATGCATTTTGGTCTCGAGCGCAAATGAGTCCCGAGATACGCATCAATGTTGAACAGATCAGAGACTCCCATGGCGGCTGGTCTCTCTCATCTCGATTGATGGCCTTCTTCAAAGAGCTTTGCTCCGATCCTTCTCCTTCAGTTTCTGTGTCGTAGCTGGTAACGCCATTCGAAACCTATGAAAAATCATCGAGATAAACAGCTACCATTCACCATCCTTCTTCCAATTTTTTTCATGTTGCTTTTTTTCAGCTCTTTGATATTTGCTATTCTCCCAAATTGATACAATTCGCCGTTTCTCGTGTTGAAGAAAGAAGAAACACAATTGTAATTGAATATTTCTTGTTCTTGATTGCCTTGATTAGGTTTTTGTAAATTATTGAAAAGTTGAATCGAATTTTCGTTTTATTTTTGGGGTTACGGATGGAAACTTAGGATTGAATACATGTTTTCCTCGATAACTTGGTTGAAAGGACTTTATAATTGGCAATCGTATGGTGGCAGAACGAAAAAGCTTACTGCAGAGAAGAGAATCATAAAAATATAGTTCCATCAGAGAGCTTGAGCGGAGTGCGTTGCAGCTACACAGCCACTATAGTCTTACTATTGGAAAATCGAGTACAACTCCTGAAGATCATCCATTGTCGTCCGAAGACTCCAGGTATTATCTTTGTTCTTGAGGTGAATATTATTGCCGGTTAAAGGATGCATATTTAGTGTTTTAATTTAGTTAGTATCAAATTTAGGACACATTATATATCAAATAATATTCTTGCTAGAACATAATTGGATTTTGTTGATTTAACATTTTTGTAAATTTATATTCTAATTTATATAGGATAAGATAATAAAAATAATTTTATGATGATTACAATTGATTATGATATTAGTTTTTTATTTAAAATATTTCGTTCGTAAATTTTATTTTTCGGCAAAGTTTGTGGACAAGATATCTGACGTCTACTTAATAGTCTATTGCTATTTTAATCATTGTTGGCTGTGGAGATTTGCACCTAGTGAGGTCAAAGGCGAGATCTTCCATATGCTCTTCAAGTTGGGATTAAAGAAATGCTTGATTAGTAATACGAGCAACGGATTTGCTGATGAAACAAGTCAAACTAGAACGAGACATTTTGTAAGTAAATTATCTTGTTATGAATGAAATCATTAATTTGAATAACCAAGGCATGTTTTTGAGTGAGTTAGTGTTGTTTATAATTATTGTTCAGAAAGACACCATACAAGCTGCATCAATTTTGGCTCAAAGGAACTAATTGCCTGCTCACTTGCAAGACCATTTGTTTGCTCATTCGTTCTTGAAGTTTATAATAGCCTCAGAGGGGTTGCCCCAACAAGAGATGCTTAATGCTCTCCAAGCCATCAGATCAGGGATTTTGCATCATCTTTTTTATTCTCTGGTGGAAAAGGTCTACTTGTTTCGTGGGGTTTCAAATGATATACTCTTTTAGTTGGTGATTGCCCAATTTTATTTGTAATTAATAATTACATATATTTTATCTTTAATCTATAATTTGCATTGGTTTTTTTTTTTCTTTATTCAACAATGAAAAGTCTCAGAGATGAAGACTGAGTATTTTCCACCAAAAAGCAGATTGTGCAAAACGAATACCTTTCTATTTTCTACATACTAGTCACTAGAGCTATGGTAATTAATTATCCAACTTATTTTTGTGAATTCTAAGTATCCAAATTTTTGCAATTCACTCTTGACAAAATTGGTTTGTTATATATCATTTTCTCCTGAAAAATCTTGTAAAATGTGGTTTCTAATGTCTTTATAAATTTACAGGACTTGCTAGTGCTTAAAGATAGGATTGAACAGGCATGTTTGTTACTTATGGGTGACGAATAAGATTGCATGCTAGACTATATGATATGAAATTTTAAATTTAAATATTGGTAGCTGATTGCAGGTTGTTGGAGAGGCAAAAACTAGTGATCTTCTTAGTGAGATTGGCGCAGTTCTTCACAATTTGAACAAGGCAATTAAGCCAATTATTGAGGCTTAAATGTACTGCATTCCTGAACATTCTTCAGGCCTATGATGGAGACAGAAGTGTAATCATGAACAACTTCCTTCAAGTATGCATAGCATCATAACCCTTCATTTCATATAGAAAATAAATATCTAGAAGCACATTTTTTTTGGTGGCTAGTAGGGATGGGAATAGGCTAGGCGGCCTACCAGGGGTTGTGGACAAGATATCTGATGTCTACTTAATAGTCTATTATTATTTTAATCATTGTTGGTTATGGAGATTTGCACCTAGTGAGGTCAAAGGCGAGATCTTCTATATGCTCTTCAAGTTGGGATCTGGTTAGTTATAATATAATGGATCTATTGATATATTTATATCTTACTTATAGTGTATCCATTTTCTTTAAAAATTAAAACAAAATCTCTAACCCTATCTGTCGTCCATTACGATAAAAACACAAACATAAAACACTATAACAAGTCACAGCAAGTCATAGCCATAGTGGCAGATCAGTCCCCATGCCCCACGTCCTGTCCACCACCGTCCATGCCAACACTGTAGCCATCCATGCTGACACCATCACCAACCATGCTGAAGCATCGCCATCCACGCCACAGCATCGCCGTGCAATGTCGGAGCCTCAACATCCAATGTCGCAGCCTCGCCGTCCATGCCGCAATATCGTTGTCAACTGCCATACACATTGCAGCTTTGCTCCACGACACAGCTTTGCCATCAATTATGGAGTTGGAGTTGGATTGTTGATTGATGCATTCCTTGAGGTTTTTTCCCCCTTTTTTTCAATTCTTCTTCTTCTATATTTTCTTTTTTATTGTATGTGTGATTATGGAAATTTGAATGAGAAAGTTTGATGCTGTTGTGTTGGTGGTGACATATAATGCCAATATTTTTTTCTTTGAAAATTTACTTTTGTTATTGTTTCTTTTAAAAAAAGAAAAAAAGAAGAAGAAGAGGTATTAGGAAGGATGATCTCATTGATTCAATTCATACTTTTGTGGCTATGAAAATTATCAATGTCATTCAAATTTCGATTGTTCTGCTAGTGGTGAAAGTACACAAAAGGAGAGGATTGAAGGAAGAAAGAAGGAATAAGGTGTTTTTTTTTTTTAACAGGCTTTACAAATAGCCTTCAGGCCAGGCCTTTTAAACAGGCCAATCCAAAAATGAAGCCTTTAACAAATAACAGACTATCAAACTCAAGCTCAACATTTGTGATTCATGCCTAGCCTATTTTCACCTGGCTAGTGTTGATCTTATTTTCATTTGGTTGAAACAATGACTATGATCCTGGGGTAAGGTTACGGTTAAGTAAATTTACCATCTTTAGACCTCACAATTCAGAGTCTGGAAAATTGGAAATATTTTTTGTTTTATTCAAATATTGCATATTAAGATATTGGTTTGTTTGAATGAGTTTTAAAAATAAATTTTTATTTGATTATTTTTTAAAAATAAAAATTTTGTTTAATATTTAATATTTATATTTTTTAATATAAAAATAATTTATTCATATTGTAGAAAAGGTAATTTTAAATTATCAATTTTTTTAATGAAGTGCTTCCAAACACAGCAAAGTATATCATAAGTACTTTTGAAAAATAAATTATCAAGAAAAGCATATCCAAATGGCACATAGTGATTGCATGTATGTGAACTTATTTTGGTCGTTATGGGGCAGCGTTTAAAAGAGCTAAATGACCCAATATTGAAGGGAGTTGTGGTGAACATGGAATTTTTTAAGCTCGTGGTACGACGGACCTACCAATGTGTCTCTACGGACAAATTGGCATGAATCCAATTACAACATTCAACGATGGAGAGACAGCTTTGGTGGGTGAATAATTCTGTTTTTTATATTTTTCTTTGTTATTTAAGACCCTGCTTGGTATGCAGGTAATAATAAGGGTGAACATTTCATGAATTACATTTATGAATAGAATTATTCGTAAATTTAATCCATAAAATTTTTATTTCTATGCTTATTTTCATATCAAATACACTTTATTTTATTTTATTTTTTTAATCTATGATGCTGATGTATTCTTGTTGCAAAATCAGCATATAGCGGCATCTATGGGAAGAGAGAGCATAGCCTTGATGCTGTGGGATTGTGGGGCAGATCCCAACATTTGAGGTAGATACGTCTTTCCCCTTAACTGGTTCTTTACTGAAATGAATGCAATTAATTCCTCTTTTTTTTTTTTAAATCTTTACTTTTATTCTTTGACTTCCTCAAATTCTCAATTACATTAATATTCAAAATTTATGAACTCAAACAATCAATAATTATATGCATGGAAACAAATTCAAACAAGACGGATCAATTTGAAGAACCTTGGAAAATGAAAAGACTTTTAGGGTGTTTTGGAGTTTTTGTAAGGGAGAAGAAGGAAGGGAAGGATCTGAAGAATAAGATAAATTTATAGTTATTATTCAAATATTTTTTTTCCTTTCCTTCCTGTTCAAAATTTTAATTTACAAACACACCCTTAGATATAAAAATTACTGCTAAGACAGGATGTTAGTCCCATTGCTCAAAATTCAATATAAATGATTAAATAAATAGACAATGACTTCATTACTTGATTAGTAAGTATATTTGATCAGCGTATTTCCTTTTCTTATAAAAGCTAACTTGTTTTTTCCTGTATAGCGATTTCAACAAAATTATCTTAGTTAATTAGCGTTAAACCAATCATTCTATATGAGGACACTAGGTTTTAAATCTAAACGTTAGAGAATTTTCTACAGCCATGTGCTTTTTTGGGTTTGGTTCCAAAATATGACGACTTGACTATATACATGTCATGTAGTCTTAATAAATTTCTGAATTATTGATTTTTTGTTGGCTTTCCACATGTGTTATGTTTATATCTTTCGTCAGCCTTTACTAATGGCTCTTAGCATGACACATATAATTAAAAAGCAAACTAAAGTGAAAGAGGGAAGAGGGAAAGTGAATCAACACCAAGAATTATTGCTATGGAGTTCTTTGGCCAAGGTGGTCTGAGAATCAGAAATGGTATAGTGCAGGTAGGGAGTTCGAGAGTCCTACCAGCTCTCCTTACACAATACACTCACAAGATGCTAACTGAATTTCCCACCCCCGCTTCTATTCTGACCCTTTCTCTTATCGTACTCTGATTGCACTCCACTAACAAACTTAACTAGCCAATACTCACCAACAATCGACCATTAAAACTTGGGCTCAAGTTGGCCCAACACCCCTCCCGCACCTAACACAAGCCTACCTCACTACTTGCCTTCTATCAGTACCGATAGAGATTGCAACTAGACCAAAGGGAATTAAATCTCTATTTCTCTCCACACAACCTACCAATATAAGAGAAAAACCACCGAGATGATGGAACATCTACTCCTGTTGACTTCAAGTTATATTCTTGGGTGCGTCAATTTGCATAATGCCAGTAGTTGCTTCCTGAGCCAAGAATACGATTTCTTTAATGCTCCTTCACTTTCATTCCGCTCAACTAGGACAGAACCCTCATCTTTACTTGTCCTATAAGAGAACAATCTACTTCCAGCTGCAGTTCCTATATATAACTATTGAAAATAGTAGTTGAAGCAGAATGAAAATGCTTGATTTGTATTGAGTATCAATTTGTATATATACACATACAGAGACAGAGTGCTATCCGTGTGAGTAAAAGAAAAGAGAAAAAAAATACAAAAGAATAAACGAAAAGAATGGTGACGGTTATGTGATCCATGAAACGCGGGTCTGCACCAGAAGCGTGACTCTCAACAACTAACTTCCTTGCTTCTCTTCATCACGTATGGTGGTTCCAAAATATTCTTGCAACTTCATGACGCCCCCACAAGCTGGAGGGCGATATATATCTAGCATTCCAAGCTTGGGAAGCAGACAGCGCAATGTAGGAGCCCTGAGACCTTTGGTAAACATGTCAGCAATCTGAAGATTGGAAGAGATGGGCAAGAGCTTCATCAAACCCGCTTGTGTCTTTTCCCTTACTACGTGGCAGTCTATCTCTAAGTGCTTTGTTCGTTCATGGAAAACCGGATTAGCCGCAATGTGCAACGCGCTTTTGTTGTCGCAATAAATTACTGGTTGTTTGGTGTTCTTGACATGAAAATCATGGAGGAGGAAGGTGAGCCATTGAAGTTCACAGGTAGCCGCTGCTAAAGCTCTATATTCTGCTTCGGAGGAAGAGCGCGAAACTGTGGCCTGCTTCTTGCTCTGCCACGACACGAGGGAGCTTCCAAGGAAGAAACAAAGACCAGAGATAGACCGACGAGAGTCTGGGCATCCTGCCCAGTCAGCATCAGCAAAACCCATGAATTGGAGCTCTGAGTCCCTGCTGAAGAGTAAGCCACGTCCAGGGGAGCCTTTCAAGTAACGCAATACACGATGGGCCGCACGAAGATGGGCCTGAGTGGGAGACTGCATATATTGACTTAATTGTTGGGTTGCAAAACACACATCTGGTCTTGTCGCGTTTAGGTACAACAAGCGACCCACTAGTCTTCTATAGGAAGCTGGATTCGAAATGACCGTATCTCCCTCCTGAGTAAGTCTGATGCTACAGTCCAATGGGCTGAACACTGGTTTTGAGCCCAAAAGTCCACTTTCTGCAAGTAGATCTAGGCAGTATCGACGCTGGCAGATGGATATTCCTTCCTTGGACTGGGCCACTTCAAGCCCCAAGAAGTATTTGAGAAGACCCAAGTCTTTGATTTTAAAGTTGCTGTCCAGTATCTGCTTGATCTCATCAAACTCCCTCAATGAATCTCCTGCAAGAACAATGTCGTCAACGTATACCAGAATTATAGTGATAGAATTTTCAGTTGATTTAATGAACAGAGAATGATCACTGGTGGACTGCACAAATCCATGTTGAACAAGCAAATTAGAGAGCTTTTCAAACCACTGCCTACTAGCTTGCTTGAGTCCATAAAGGGACTTGAGCAATTTGCAAACTTGAGTAGGCCTCGTGGCAGTGACTCCAGGTGGTATTTCCATGTAAACATCCTCATGCAAATCACCATGTAAGAATGCATTATTGACGTCAAGCTGATGAAGGTGCCAATTTTTGATGGAGGCTAAGGCAAGTAGCAGCCTAATGGTTGTCATTTTTGCTACAGGGGAGAAAGTGTCAAAGTAATCCAGCCCTTTAGTTTGTGTGTATCCCTTGGCCACTAAGCGTGCCTTGTGTCTCTCAATTGACCCATCTGCATGTCGTTTGATTTTGTAAACCCACTTGCACCCAACTGGAGTAATATTAGGAGGGAGATCCACTAAAATCCAAGTTTGATTTTGCTCAAGTGCCGCAATTTCCGCCGCCATAGCCTTGCGCCAACATTCCAACTTGGTGGCTTCAACGAAGTTTCCTGGTTCAGTTTCCGTGAGGAGTGCTATAGAATATTGACGATGAGAAGGGGAGAGATTGCTGTGAGAGACAAAATTAGAAATTGGGTAAGGCATAGAAAAAGAAGAAGACGAACCTGAGGATTCTGAAGAGATGGCCCCAGGTGGCAAGGCAATGGCATTGTAACAAACGTAGTCTTTCAGGTGCCGTGGTGGATGTCGTGATCGTGGGCTTGGAGGCTGATCTAAAACTGGGTTTGAAGGTAAAGACGGACGTGGGTTGTGAGGTGTATGTGGGCTGGTTGTTGGATCCGAAGTGGAGCATGGAGTAACAAGGGAAGATGGATGTGGGCTCGGCGTTGGATCGGCCCAAAGAGAGAGATGGGGCGTTTGGTTGGTTTGGAGCTATTCACCTGTATTTGGGTCTAAGGGATAAGGAAAGATGAGTTCAGAGAACATGGCATTACGTGTGACAGAAATTTCCCGAGATTGAAGGTTGTAAAAAACAAATCCTTTAACACCTTGCCTAAAACCCAGAAAAATTCCTCTATCCGCTCTAGGATCAAATTTGTGTCTCCCATTGTGGAGTGTTGATGCATAACACAAGCACCCAAAAGGTTTTAAAGTGTCATAAGCTGGTGCCGTGTCATGTAACAACTCAAAGGGAGAAGAATTTTTCAAAACTGGAGTGGGAACACGATTGATCAAGTAGACTGCATGTAATGTTGCGTATGACCAAAAGCATTTTGGTAGGTGTGATTGGAACAAGAGGGCCCTTGCAACATTAAGGATGTGTTGGTGTTTGCGCTCAACACGACCATTTTGTTGTGGTGTTTCGCGACAACTCCGTTGGTGAATAATGCCATGAGAAGAGTAGAAATCCGTAAGATTAAATTCTGGCCCATTATCGGTTCGCACATTTTTTATGCAAGAATTAAAATGTACTTTGGCAAAAGTAATAAAATCACGAACCTTGGTAGATACCTCTGTTTTTGATTTTAACAAATAAATCCAAGTGTATCTACTATGGTCATCCAAAACAGTTAAAAAGTATCGATGACCATGAATTGATGTGGTACTAAAAGGCCCCCATATATCAAAGTGGATCATCTGAAAATCATGATGCATTATGTGGACTGAGACTATATGGGAGTCGTCGTTGTTTAGCAAAATGGCAGATATCACAATCAGGATTAGTAGGCAATTGTATCTTCAAGTGAGGAAACTTTTCATTTAAAACCATCAATCTATGTCGAGATAAATGACCCAAACGATAATGCCTTATCTCAGAACTAGAAACAGTGTGCGGAGAAGGATTGGCTATGGTATTATTACAATGTATGGGTTGACATCCTAAAGAAACTACGTTCACGTAATACAGTCCATTGTCCAAGCTACCCGAACCAATCGTCTTCTGAGACCTCAAATCCTGTATGAGACAACGGTCAGGGAAGAATGAAAGTGAACACTGAGAAGATCGACATAAACTGGAAATTGATATTAGATTGTAGCAGAACGTAGGAACATATAAGACATTTGTGAGTGTTAGTGATGTGCTAAAAGTGACTGTGCCTCGATATTGTGTAACAACGTGAGAACCATTTGGCAATTTAATATTAATAGGCTTTGTTTTAAAATATGAGGAGAATTGGCTCAGGGAGACACAAACATGATCTGTGGCCCCTGAGTCCAAGATCCAAGGAGTTTGGTGAGATAGATTGGGCCGGTTACATTGCAAGGAGAGAGTTAATGGGCTCATACCCGTTTCGATGTTGGGTGTGTGAGTGAGTGTAACCTGGCCAGGAGCGACGCTGATGTGAGACGCCGCCACCATAGCGGATTGTGGTGAAGGCGCCTCCACCGCAGTTTGTTGGAGCAAGGCCATCAGACGGTTATATTGATCTTGAGTAATCACGGGCATGGGATTCTGTATCTGAGGAGATTCATCTTCACCATACTCCTCTGGATCATCTCCAACGATGTTATGCGCAATGATCCTAGATTAAGTGCGTGGTTTCAACCCCGGAGGAAACCCGTGTTTCCGATAGCAAACGTCGGCTGTGTGGCCGGCCTTCCCCACAAGACGTCGCACTTTCCCGCACTCGACCGCTAGGAGATGGTGGCTACCACGACCACGCCCCATCCCCCTGTTTTGCTCTGCAAGATTGATGACATTGTCGTCAATTTGGCCCCCCTTAAGCTGATTCTTTGTCTCCTGCTGCTGAATCAGAGAAAAAACTTTGGTTAGAGGAGGGACAGGATCCATCATTAAGATCTGGGAACGAGCATTCTCGTATTCATCATTGAGGCCTGTCAGAAAACGGATAATGTAGTCTTGCTCGCGGTGGATCGGTGTAGCTCAGTAATGGGCAAGTGCATTTCACGGGGCATGCACAAGGTAGGACTGGTCTGTAGTGTTCCAGTTCCTCCCACAAACCTGTCAATTCAGTGAAGAATTCACTGACAGAGAGTGCTCCTTGTCGAAGCCCAAACAGCTGTTGTTGAATCTTGGCAATGCGCATTAGGTCTCCTTGCGCAAACCTCTCACGGAGATTCTTCCATACGTCGCTGATGTTTTCAATCGCATCGATGCTTTTGGCTATGGATGGTGACACTGTGCTAGCAATCCATGAGTGAAGTAGGGTGTTACACCTTTCCCAAGCCGGGTACAAAGGATGAAAAGTGTCTGGTTGGGGAATAGAACCAGTGAGGAAGTCATATTTGTTTTTGGGAATGAGAGCTCTTCTTATGGCTCGAGCCCATGTATGGTAATTTGGTCCGGTAAGGGTTGTTTTGATGGTGAGGGCTGTGGTATTTTCAGCTGGATGAACATAATAGGGACTGGCTGGATTTTGTGAGGGGTCATTGGCATTGTTGTTGGTACTGGCAGAGGCTTGGTGAATGGGTTATGTGTTTTGGTTGCTTCTAGCCATGGCAGCTATCGGAACTTTGCTCTGATACCATATTGAAAATAGTAGTTGAAGCAGAATGAAAATGCTTGCTTTGTATTGAGTATCAATTTGTATATATACACATACAGAGACAGAGTGCTATCCGTGTGAGTAAAAGAAAAGAGAAAAAAAATACAAAAGAATAAAAGAAAAGAATGGTGACGGTTATGTGATCCATGAAACGCGGGTCTGCACCAGAAGCGTGACTCTCAACAACTAACTTCCTTGCTTCTCTTCATCACGTATGGTGGTTCCAGAATATTCTTGCAACTTCATGACAACACATACTAACGATTTATCGTGATACCTTTATTAACACCTGTATCCAAGACTAAGTTCTTTCCACATTGATGCTGATTTTGTAATGCTATTTTATCCATTACCGGGGGAAAAAAAAAAAACAAAGAAACGATGATATCTATGTTTCTTGCTGGAAGGTCCTTACATACAAATCAAGTAGAAATTGCCACTACATGAATACAAGACAAAAACCAAGAATTTGCTTTAAACCATTATTCTCTTTTTGTCAAATAAAAAAAGTACCCTAACTTCATACCATTAAACTTTATTGCAGACTACGATGGCAGTGTACCACTTTGGGAGGCTATGCTAGGTAGACACGAATCAACGAGCAAGATCTTGGCAGCAAATGGTGCCACCTTGCAAAATGGTGACGTGGGTCAATTTGCATGCATTGCCACTGAAAAAAAAAAAACATCCTTAATTTGCTCAAGGATATAATGCAATATTACGGAGGAGATGTCACATGTTGCAGTCTCCCAAGGCAATGTAGATATGGTTAAATTCCTTGTGGATTCGGGGCTGATGTTTGACAAACCAGACATGCATAGCTTGACCCCTAGAGCTTTAGCTGATCAACGAGGACATGCGGATATTAAATTAAGTCCTTTTTCAGTCCACTGGGGAGCCCAAGGCTTAATCTTTGCTTTCTACTCCAGAGAAGCAAAATGAGATAAGGCATATTGAGAAATTTAGAATTAAGATTACTCCTGAGAAGCAAAGTAAGGTGAGTTATATTAAGAGATTTAGAAGATTATTATCCTATTGCTTTTGATATTGATAACAATTTTTTCGACGAAGTTGCTATTATATGACATGATAATATTGGTGATGCTATAAGGAACTTAGTTGTAGGGATTTTCATAACTATCAACTTTGTTGCCAGGCATGGCATTGCTATTCCTGCACTGTGGGTGCAGGTGCTGTAAATGTTAGAATATTTAAATTTCAGCTTATGCTTATGCTCCATTGGGTACTTTACAGGTGATTATCAATCCAGGTAAATAAGGTTTATAATCAAATTTACCTTAAATTCTAAATGATTTGGGAAATTCATTACGAAAAACCCTCCAAACGAATTAAAAAATTCCGAAGAACAATGAGTTTAAGAAAAGAAAGGATCGTGAAGAATGGGATTGATGAATTAGGAAGGAAGGGATTGGGATAGTGGGAAGTGATAGAAACTTATGATCAGGAAAAGCTAGTATGATGTGGAGTTATGGTTCTGTTTTTATATGAGTATGATAGATTACTGGTGACTTATGGATTGAGGAAGTTTGTTGGCGAGGTGGCTAGTCGTTCCCACTAGTTCCTAATTCCAAATTACATTAGTCTTCTATTTTTTTTAGTGTGTATATATATCTTTAATTCTTTCTGTTCTTTCATCTTTCACCATGTATCTCCAATGTTGAGACCAAGTGGCCAAGGGATAGTGTTGTATATCTTTAAGTAAATGGGTCAAAATGAATGATCTCCAGTATTTGAAAAATTGTATGAAATCTTGACCACAAAAACTTTGTATTGATTAAGGACTACATTATAATCTGTATTTCTCTGCAGATTCTTTGCAACTGTAGAGGGGTTTTATCTATTATTATAATATAAATATATGGTACATTAATAATATATGCTGTTAAATTAAATATAGAATTTTGTATAATAAATTTTAAATAATAAATAAATAATTTAGATTTTGATGTACTGCCAATATAAATTTTTTTTTATACATATATTCAATTATATATTACCACATCAATAAAAGAGTTGAATTCAATCATCCATTACTTTTAAAATTTTTCAAATAGACGTAAGTGATTGAATGATAATATAAAATTCTTTTATATTAATAGTATATTAAAATTAAAAGTTTTATTTTAATACATTATCAGTATGTAAAAGTGTTTTATATTATTATTTGATCACATATTTCTATTTGTAAAATTTTTAAGATAGTAGGTAATTAAGTCAAATATTTTTATTGACATAATAATATATGATTGGATATCTATAAAATAAATTTACATTAATAATATATTAAAATTAAATTCTAAAATTAATCTGAAATCTAAACCATTGAGAGTATTATAATATATAAGGACTTTTAAGGAGTTTCATACTCTCATGCTAAATTTACGGGGTCTATTTTGGTACTACCTCCAAAAGAGGTAGTATGATAGCGATAAAAAAGTTAAATTTTAATATAAAATAACTATGATATTAAAAATATTTATTACTACGCAAATTGAAATGTGCACATTAGAACAAAGATTTAAATAAAAAGTGCAATGAGAATCAATTATCCTATAATATTGTATCTTTTCAATATTATTGTTATAACTTTTCTATCCTAACTTATAACTTTTTTATTATAAATTGTTATTTATAACAAGCGTGCTACCTTATTACATTTTATTTTATTTTATTTTTAATATGGGAGTAGAGAAGTGGGCGGCTAAATTTAGAATGAGGCTGTAATATGTAATATGTAAAATCTCCACACTTTATTTTTTATACTAATATTTGATCTTCGTATGAGTAGTGATAATATAAATTTGGGTTTATAGTGAACCCTATATGAGGAAACATCTTAACCATTCAAGATATAACTTAAAATTATAAATATATAAATATTATATAATCAATAATTGAGATATTTTTATACTCGAATTCACTTTTCTCTCCATATAGGCAACTCTTAAAGCAAACATTTCATATATTTTATTTAAGCCAGTACTTGTTTTGCATTTTCAAAGATTTTGTTTTCAATTAATATTATCACAGAAAATTTTTTATGAAATTAATTTTTATATATTGATAATGTAAAAATATTTTATATTGTTAACTAATAAAATTGTAAAAAAATAATAAATTATGATGGATAGTTATTATAATAAATAATTATTTATACTGATTTGATATTTTTTTTTACAATTCTATTGGTTTATAAAAATTAATTTCATTTTTTATAGTAACATTATAATTGTATTTTTATTTTTCAAAAATATATTTATATGCTTTTCCATATATATTACTTGATATTGTACATTATTATCACACTAGTATTTTGAACTTGTGCAATGCACGAAATAAGAAAAATAAATATTAAATTAAAAGTAAAATGTCTAATACTATGTAAAAGTTGTAAATAAATATAATTGCTTAAACAATGAATATAGAAGTTAATAATAATAACAATAATAATTTTTGTATAATATTAATATTTATTGTAAATGAATTTAAGTATCAAATTTACATAATATATAATCAAGTTAAAGCTTATGAAGTATACAAAAAATAGAGAAAATAAACGCTCAAAAAAAGGAATAGAAAATAGAACAAACAAACTTGCATGGCCAAGAAGAAGCTTTCTCTTACCACTATTCTTATCGGTATCCCAAAAAAGAACCACATCTATTGCAAGCTCCTAACCTGCAAAAGCATCTTGAAGTAGAAGTTTGAACTGCCATGAACATTAAGGAATTTCACTTCAAAAAACTTAAAATAAAAAAAAATATAAAATGTATGGATGAGAGAAGAAATTATTGAAAAAATAATAAAATAATATCAAAGTAAGAATAAAAAGTGATTCTTGATAATGAAATATATAAATGGAAGGAATTTTTATGACAAATAAAAGAAGTGAGTGGGGAGAAATCGTTCTATTTAAGGTTAAAAATGATTTGTTGGAACAAAAATATTATTTATATTTAAGATTGTAACTTATTTCAAAGGACATACTAAAATATTCCTTAGTAATTGATTGAGAAAAAATTAAGATTCACTCCCAACCAATGATCAAAAGACACTTTAGTAAGTCCCATAAAATGAGTTTTAATTATGAGTGTAAATAACATAACTTTTTTTGAAAAATAAATGAGTTACTTGCTATTGAAACCCGTGAATGAATAGGTGTATGAATGGATCTTCAAATAAAATATATTTCATTTAGAAATTCAAATAGTACATGAATGAGAATTAACAACAGTAACAGTAAATAATTTATTTTTGAAATAATTTTTAAAGCAAAAATTTCAAAGCTTTTCAGAAGAAAAACTCCTAATTAGTGAAATTATAAATGCATAATTTTGTGATACTTATAAAACTTTTAACATTATGGATTCTGAATTATAGATTTTAAAATATTATTAATATTAGTATATTAGTATATAAAAGTTAACAAAGTTATTTTTTAAAAAATATATGAATTCTTCATACATCATTGAATTCTTTCTAAATGAACACATCAATAATTGAATTATTTCTAAATATAAATGTATTTATGTTTGAGTTTTTTTTAAAATATTCATTTTTAAATAAACACATTTATTTTTTTCTAAATATAATTTTTTAATTGATTTTAATTGATTTTAATTTTTGAAATAAATATATTTAATGTAAAATTATTCTGATTACGATACATGTAAAAGCTTTTATTTTTTTATTATATCTTTTGTTTTATTAGTAATATAAATATTAATAATATAGATAACAGTATTTTTTTTATATATTAACAACGATAAAATTTAAATCTAAAATATATAACAATACTATTTTGTTTTTGGATAAATAAACTATATCACCTACTATTCATTATGTCCTCCCTTGTATTTAGAGAAAGAAATGGGACGTAAAAAAAAACAAGAAATAAAAAAAGTCAGACGTCACGGACACGGAGACGGAGTAGGTTTGCAATTCCATCATGTTTCCATTTACAATGTTAACATTAAAAAATTTAGCACACAAAAAAATCCAAAACACTACGTTGAACTTTCCGTTTGTCATCATAGAGGATAGCCTTCGCTCTTCTATTGTTATCATCACCGATATTCCTCTGATTCATCGAAGGACCCCTCTGAATTTCGCTGTAATTTCACAGGTACTTGAATTCCATATCAATTCCATTGACCCTTTTCAATTTTCAATATCATTCATGGCTAATCCACCCCTCAAGGGTTGAAATTGAATCCAAAGCTTGAATTTTGATGATACCCGTGTTGTTGGGTTCAGTGAGATTGTGTTAGGTTTTTCAGCTCGGCAATGAAAGGGGAAGTGCAGCTGCAACCACCGCCGGTTCAGCAGAACCCTAGTGATTCCGACCCTTTACTCGATAACCAGGAGGATGATGCGTCCCCTGGAAGTTCCACTGAGATCAAAGATGAGGGCTTGGAGGCTGGTTCACTCCCTTGCTGTAGAATTTGCCTTGAAAGCGATTCCGACCCAGGTGAAATTTCCCGCAAAAGTTTTCAAATTTATGGTAATTTTGTTCAATTTGGGGGTTGGACTTTGTTGCAATTGTTTACTTTGTGATTTGTGGTATTTTCATTCGCCCCATCTGCTATTTTATTTCATTGAATGATCAACTGGGGACTTAATAAAGAAGAATTTAATTTGAAATTGGTTGCATTTGGATCAAATACTGTACTTTTCGTCTTGGACTCTTAGTTTCTTTTGCCTTTATGAATCGCGTTTATAGTACTTGGAATTGGTCCTTTTGTTTGTTTTTGTTTAATTGTTTCCGATTCCCACATGGTATGGATTTGGTTGTTCTGTACATTAGAAAACCAATGTCTAGTAACTTCAGTTTCCCATTTAATTTTGGTTGACTTCTGAATTTGAAGTTTGTATTTTCGTACTTACTGTTCTAGTCAGCTGGGCTAACAATGGAGGCAAAAATTGGAAAACTTAGCTCTTCTAGTAGCTTAAGGGTGTCTTTGCTAATGCTTGAAAACATCTTCATATTTTAATTGTAGTTGATTAATGAAAGGAAAACTCTCGGTGTTTAATAAATTAAACTAAACTGAAGGAACCTATCGTAATTTAATAATTTAAAAGGGATGCTGCAGAATGCATGCATTTACTTCTCATTTTATGAATGTCTTCAGCGTTTTCTATGCTGGAACTCCTCATTTTCAGCACTAAATAGATCATGTGATTATTAGAAGAAGACTGATTATCCTCTGTGTTTAGCAAAAAATGGTAAAAGATCAAATGATGATTTATTTAAGTTTTCTCTCACCGAGGCTTGGACGTCCTCTCCCTTTTCACATGCTCTGTTTCTGTTTGGTTAATTAGATAAATGCTACACGATGTTATCAAACAATAATATGGGTGTCATTACTTGGGTGGTGCTAGTTTTCTGACATCTAATAGTTGAGGTTCAATTTTGTAGAGGATGAATTGATATCTCCATGCATGTGCAAAGGGACCCAACAATTTGTCCATCGTTCATGTCTTGATCACTGGCGCTCAGTAAAGGCATATATTTTGACTCCGGTCTTGATGTGTAATTTTAACTGCTAGTCCTTAGTGGTTGAGATCAAATGATAATTTGGTGACCTTTTCTTTTTGCTTCATAGGAAGGATTTGCCTTCTCTCACTGCACCACATGCAAAGCCCAATTTCATCTCAGAGTTGAATTGTTTGAGGACAACTCTTGGCGTAAAATAAAGTTCAGACTTTTTGTGGCAAGGGATGTTTTCCTTGTTTTTCTCGCAGTACAAACCGTGAGTACTCTCAACTTTTTCCGTATCCTTTCATGTCATGAAGATTCGACAAAAGTTTACATTGGCTATTGACTGTTGAACATCGTCCATAACCTTTCTCACTGAATGTATTTTCTCTTATTAAGTCAGTGTTAATTCAATAGATTTTAAGCTATCCCAAAGAGGATGTTATTTGTTAAAGAAGCTTGTCAGTTTCAATTCACTCATACATGTGGTATAGAAGCTCTGCTGTCAATTATTCATCTGTTATCACAATGAAAAGTCATTTGTTATAAAAGCTCGTCTTTCAGAACAAGATGTTGTATGTTTGCGGGAGTGTTATTTGTTAAACTGAGCTTTCATATCAGTATTTGGCCAACATGAATATTTATAAACATTTAAAAAATGTTAATCTTCGTGCCTAGGAACAATTAGATGTAGAAATTATGATTGTGCTGATATCAGTATGGAAAGGAGATGCCAATTGACATAGGATGAGAGAATATTCAGCTTTATTAGGACTCAGATTATCAAGAATTTTTTTGTGGCAGTGAAATGTTGGAATGCGTAGCTAGTATGGGGACCAGTTGTCACTCATATTCAAAATTTTCAGTCTTTCCCTTGCTAGCCAAAGTATTGATAATTTAAGACCTCTTTAGGAATTTTAATTTCATTAGCATTTAGTTTTGTTTTTGTTAAAAAATTAAAAAATTTATTCTGAGATGGATCTGTCTATTCTACTGGCATATATTGTCCTTGTTTAATGTTGATGTACGAGTTTACCTAAGTGGTACTTGTGGGTTGAAAAGCTGTATGCAAAGTATCTTATTTTGAAGTATTGATTTATTTTGCCAGGTGATTGCAGCTATGGGTGGCTTTGCATACATCATGGACAAAGATGGGGCCTTCAGGAACTCTTTTGATGATGGTTGGGATAGGATACTGTCAAAACATCCTATACCATTTTATTATTCTATTGGTAAGCTATTATGGATACCAGAGTTATTTGCTTTTATCCAATGACTGAAATTCCTCTGCATTTGTCCTTTCTTTTTGCCATGAATTCTTTCTAAAATTAGGGAACCATATTTCTCTCCATATCATCTGTGGCATTTCTAATCTTCCTTAATATTTTCCTTGTCCTTTATGTTTAATTTATCCCAAAGAGTATTGCAAACAGATAATTGTCTAACATGTATTTAACTGGGGTCTGGATCCTTTCATGTTGCATTATAGTCTTGAGATAAAATCATAACAAGGCACATAACTAGACACTTAACTTTGATTAGAATTAGGGCAAAAAAAATCATCCAAATCCGCTAGGAAATAAAAAAACATACATCTAAGTTGTATTGCTTTTGTGGAGAAAATAAAACGGATTATGGTGTAAAGTTATTTTTAATGTGAGTTACTTATTCTTCTCAGCCTTTTTTTTCCATTCATTCAATCTATTTATTGAATTAAATCTTCTGAATGGAAATTGACATGAATCCTTGGGGGTAATAATTGTTTGAAAACTCTAGTTTTGCTTTCTGCTCATTTCTATCTGTCTGTCTGATGTTTTATATCCGTATACCAGGAGTGCTGGCCTTCTTTGTACTGATTGGATTTTTTGGTCTCATACTACATTGCTCCTCCCTCAACAGCAATGACCCCAGAATGGCTGGTTGTCAGAACTGTTGTTATGGATGGGGCATCTTGGATTGCTTTCCTGCATCAATGGAGGCATGCTTTGCCCTTGTGGTGGTTTTCGTTGTCATCTTTGCTATTCTTGGTATAGCTTATGGTTTCCTTGCAGCCACCATGGCCATACAAAGAATTTGGCAAAGGCACTATCATATCCTCACCAAGAGGGAGCTTACAAAGGTAATATCCGAGTGCTATATCAAATAATCCTTGTTGTTATGTCTATCATCTGAATTAATTTTCTTGATTCCAATATTTTTTTAAAAACTATATTTGTGTCTGACACATGTTCATGTTTCTTCATTGGTTGTAATATTTACAGGAATATGTAGTAGAGGATCTTCATGGGTCTTATTTCCCACCAAAGTTGGACCCAGAACATGAAGCTCGCTTGAAAATGCTTAAGCTTTTGTGATTCATAGAGCACAAATTTGTAAAGATGTTGTATTTAAGTATTGAGTTGCTTTGTTAGACAGTTACAATCATTTACGCTTAGCAACCTCGTTTGCCAGAGCTTGGAAATGGTTTATATGGTCGTTTTTTTCATCTGGATCCTCACCAGATTCTGTATACCGAAGATCTGACTCATGGAAGAAACGGTGGAAAATATATGCAGTTATTTGTCCAGGCACAGGTCTTACCTTTATATTATTCATGGCAAATTTTATATCAGAAGGGTGGAATGCCAATGCATAAGGCCGTTTCTCATATGGCAAGTGAAAGTAAACTGTTCATTTAAATAAACTAGTCTTATATTATCATATAAAATAACCATTTGGCTTGTCTAATATTTACTTCAGAGGGGGAAGAAAAGTAAGGGGTTTCAACCCCTTCATGATGCGGTATTGTTCCGACTTATAATTTATGGTGCAGTGCCGATCACTCTTTTCCCTTTTGTGGAGGGTCATTTGGCTGAAAGAATATGGTGATGCATTACTTTGTCCTTTTAAACTCGCCATTTCCTCCTCTCATCCTCAATGGTCGACCAGAGTGCTGTGTCTCTTGCATGGCCGAAGTAAGCCGAATAATCTCTTATTTGACAAAGAACATTGCTTTGCGTCACCTTTGCCTCTGTCCTCATTAACAATGATTGTTAGCTTAAGGTGGGCAAAGCTTTCTTTAAGGTAATCACGAGAAGAAAGTTTCCGACCAAATAGAAACGGAGGGTTAACTAACAACGGTGAGGGCAACGCAAGGGTCTGTTTCATTTGTTTTTATATTTTGTTTTTATTTTTTGTGTTTTTTATTTTTAGAATTTTGTAAAGGAAACCATGAAAACAAAAAATAAAATTTTACTATTTCTTTCATAAAATCTTAAAAATAGGAGATACAAAAAATGAAAATAAAATCCAAACAAGCCCTTGAGATTTAAAAAATGAAGACTTGTGCCCGACGAAAGAGCTGTTAACTTGTGCGAAGATTAACATCATAAATTTTTTTTTTTTTTTCATTTTGTATTTCAATTAAAGTAACCAGAGGAAAATTTACAATTGATACTGATGGCTAGAAAAATAAAATAAAATTAGATGTCGTATGCATGCTATTGAAGCACACCGGTGGTTGTGGGAGCAGGACAATTGGATTCTAGACCAGCAGTGACAAATACAAGATGGTCACCATCTCTAATCACCTCTATATCTTCAATTTCAGCCCCATCTTTGCAGACAACCTTAGCAGGACAGACACCAAATTTCTTGGCCCCAATCTCAAGTAGCTCCTTAAAGCTTCCAGGTAGCAACACAAGCTTCCCACCAACCTCACCCTTTTCAGGGCAACTAATTGTCACTCTAGCTGGCCATACTCTACTTTTCATACCATTCCTTGCATTATTATTTACGTTGGCAGAAAAAAGCAGGTCCTTTTCCCCTTTGTGTGCTGCTGACATGATCCCAACGAGGGAGTTATGAAAGTTATTGCCCCTACGCCTTGGACGGTTTTGGTTCCAAGACCCATCTGTTCCCGGAAATGAGCTTTCATGGGGTAAAGGCATTGTTGGCTCACTTGTAAATCTCCCAAGGTACTTTATCTTACCTTGTCTCTCAGGAAAAGAGACGAAAGATTGAGTTTTAGGCTCTCCAGTAGATTCAAAAATGGCTTTGATGTCTACATGCCCTTGCTGGTCTGCTAGAGCTCTAGGTGTCCAACCATGCTTGTCTGGTTTGTCAATGTTAGCCCCGTGCTCCAAAAGAAATTTGACAATTTCTACGTTGTCTTCGGATACTGCAACATGCAGAGCTGTGGTCCCGATGTTGGCACTAGGAAGTGTGACATCTCCTCCATAGCGCACTATGTCCTTGAGCAAGTTGAGGTTGTTCAGTTCAGCGGCAGTGCATGCGAATTGCCCCACATCACCACATTGCAAGTTAGCGCCATTTTCCACCAACAGCTTGATCACTGATTCATGTCCGCCCAATACAGCCTCCCATAGTGGTGAACTGCCATCAGAATCTGCAATAAGTTCATGCTAGGAAGTTAGTGTGTTTTTCTCCTATCATTTGACGAAAAAAATTAATAATAGGGAGAAGCAAATTCTTGGCTATGGTTGGTAGTGATAAAAAAGATATCTTGATAAACCTTTAGTATGTCTCACTGTCATATACACCAACCTCATGCTACATAGATGGTGACTCATACATCTTCTGTTTAAGAAGAAACTTAAAACCACGCATACACACATATACCATAAATAACAATACGTTTAACATTAATTATTTTGTTAAGGAAATGAGGCATGGAAGATAAGTTTGGATAAGAGAGACATGAGGCTCTAACTTGCTTCTATATCATGTTAATTTAAAATTAGTAGGTTGCCGACTATGAAAGACCAAAATAAGGAGGAGGAGACTTGTTTAGAATTGAATAAAATCATCTTCTATTATTACATAGCTAGGGCTTCTTATTTTTATTTTGCTTTGTAATTCCACGTGTCTAGCTAAGAAACACTGGTAAAGGCTGACGACAAAGATAAACAAATCGCAATGAGGCAAGTCAACATAAGAATCAATAATTTAGAAGTTTATTAACAGTACATGATATATATAATGCATATCGTCAACTAGTCATATTTAGGAAGCAAACACCAGAGCAAATGGCTGTATAGAAAATTTTATCATTTAGATTTAGACCCTCATGTCCTGATATATCATGATTGGTTTAATTTTGCTTTGTAATTCCAGTGTCTTGCTAAGAACCACTGGTAAAGGCTGATGACAAAAATAAACAAATCGCAATGAGGCAAGTCAACATAAGAATCGATAATTTAGAAGTTTATTAACAGTACATGATATATATAATGCATATCGTCAACTAGTCATATTTAGGAAGCAAATGGCTGTATAGAAATTTTTTGTCATTTAGATTTAGACCCTCATGTCCTGATATATCATGATTGGTTTAATGCTAATTAAATTAAAAGATACTCTTGTTGAAATTGTGGTACAAAAAATGTCATGTTATCTTTTGTAAGAAAAGGAACCACACTGTTTGGGTGCTTAATACCCCGTTGTCCACCAAAAAGAAAAGGAACCACACTCAGCAGATATACTTACTATTTCTACTCTGGCAAAGTATTGATTGTCTATTTATTAATCATTCATACTCAATTTCGAGCAGCGGAACTAACTCTCAAGTTAGGCAGATTTCCAAATAATTGATAAGAATTCATATGCTTACTAATAGCTTTGAAGTCCTGTCTTAGCAGTAATCGTTCCAAGGTTCTTCAGATTGGTTACAGTATGATTGGTTTAGCTTTTGCAATCCCAAAATTATGGTTTGAGACTTTTCAAAAGTTAAACCAAATATACTGTAAAGTCTTGTATATCCTCTCTTCTATACATATAATTTATGTTTATTGTTTAATTTCATAACTTTCAAATAAGTGTAACTAAGAATTTAGGAAAGTCAGAATAAAATTAAAGATAAAGAGGAATTAATTGCATCCATTTTAGTAAAGAACCATTTAAGGAGCAAGACATTTCTACCTCTAATGTTGGGATCCGCCCCATAATCCAGTAGATGCATAACGCAATTCTCACTTCCTTTGGATGCTGCAATATGCTGGTTTAGCACGAAGAATAATTCAGCATCACAGATTGAAAAAAAATTAGACAACCAGAGGAAGATCAAAAGCAAAATTATTTACCCACCAAAGCTGTCCTTCCATTGTTGTCAGATTCATTTGGATCCAAGCCCCGTTTCAACAAATGATGTAACAATAAGTCATCTCCTCTTAGTGCTGCAAAGCAGAGACTAACTGGTACGTCCATCCTACCACGAGCTAACATGTTCTCAGTCTCTACCAAAACTCCCTCCATAATTGGGTCGTTGAGCTCTTTCAAATGCTGCCCCACAGCAACCAAAATAAGTCCACATACATACAATTACTAAGTGCCATTTTTTTTTTTTTTTGTTTTTTTTTTGGGTGAGCTCACTATGTGCCATTTGGATGCGCTTTTCTTGATAATTTTTTAGAAAGTATTTATGTGATAATAGTTTAATACGTTTAAATGTGCTTCATTTTTTGTTTTTGCCCGCCCCGGGGGGGGGGGATTGAAACATTTAAAAATATCTTTTATATAATATGAATAGATTATTCAAATATTAAAAAAATATTTAAACATAAAATACTTGTTTTTTTTTTTTTTAAATAAATGATCACGTAAAAAATTATTTTTTAATTTCATTTGAACAAATTCATATATCTTAAATATATAATATTTGTCTATTTGAATAAAACAAAAGTGTCTAGTTCTCCAAACTCGTCTAAAGTGGGTAAATTGCCAGAGGTACTTAACCTTATTCCCGTGACCAACTCTTGCGGCTAAATGAAAAGATAACCATCCTAAGGACTATATTGTACAAAAGTCATAAGCAGGGAAAAAAGAAAAAAGTACTTCTTGATAATTATTCTATACTTGCAATGAAGGTTTATGATGTTATGCAGACCTGAAGGAGATTGTTCATGATTATGGTTCCGTCTCCTACATTGGCCTGAACAATGTTCAGGAAAGTAGTACGGTTTAGCCTTAGTAGTTGGCTTAATCGCTTTGTTCGAACTGTGAATAGCTGTGGCTTATAGCAAAGCACACCAATCTCACCACAAAGATCACCTGTTTTTGCCTCCCCAACAACCTGCAATCAATTAGCAATACGTAGATTTATAATTTCATATCATATATTCTAGAACGAGATCTTATTTTGTCATGCTTAAGTAACAAACTTGCCTGATCAGTCCCAACTACCAATTCCTGTCAATTAATCAAGGCATTAGAAATCACATTTTACAAGATTGTTCTTGAGAAAGAAGAATGTCATGTTATATGACAATGGACCTTGTCAAATGTGAAATGCAAAAGTTTGGAGGCTTAGAATTCATCTAAATAAGTTGGACAATTACCACAGCACCAGTGACTAGTATGTAGAAATCAGTGGGGGTTTCGTTCTGCAAGATAACATCTTCTTTTGGTGGAAAATACTCAGCTTTCATCTCTGAGACCTTTCATAGTTGAATCAAATAAAGAATAAGCCTCAGTGCAAATTGAAGATAAAATAATTTATGTAATTATCAATATCAATTACAAACAAAATTTTGCAATCACCAATTGGAAGAGTAAGTCATTTGAAACCCCTTGAAACAAGTAGACCTTATCCACCAAAGAATAGAAAAGATAATGTGAAATGCTTGATCTGATAGCTTTAGGGAGAGAATCAAGCGTCTCTTGCTGTTGCAACCCCTCTGAATTTGTTCTAAACTTCAAGCACAAATGAGCAAGCATTTGGTCTTGCAAACGAATAGGTAATTGGTTCCTTTGAGCAAAACTTGACGCAGCTTGTATGGCATCCCTCTGAAAATTAATTATAAACAACATTTGTGAGTTTATTCATAGCTAAATAACCATTAATTAAAACATATGCATTGATTATTTAAAATAGTGAGTTCATTCATAGTTAAATAATTTACTTACAAATTTTCTAGTTCGACTTGTTCCATGGACAACTAAGTTGGTCATATTACCAATCAAATATGCAGTTAATCCCAAATTGAAAAGCATGTAAAAGATATCAAAGATCATCTCTCTTGAATTCACTGGATGCAAATCTCCATAGCCAACAGTTGTTAAAGTAGTGATAGACCAATAAATAGATGTCACATATCTTGTCCACAAGCTTTGCTGAAGAAAATTATCCATCGAGGCCCCAATCCATGTCCTTTTAGGATCATGATAACGTGCAGCAAGAAGATAATAGAAACATCCAGCACAGTGAACAGCAAAGAGGGTAACCTAAAGAAATTAAACCACTCAAATAATTAGTCCATTAAACTTGTATCAAAATCATCTTCCTTCTTAAAATGTACTACGTCTAAAGTATGAAACTTACACAGATAAGCTTAGCACATCGAACCCAAAAATAATTGTAGTTTCTGTCCTTTTCCAGCCTACTCAAAAACATAATATTTATCATTATAAATTATATAGCTAAGAAACTAAATATACATAGCATTTCTATGAAAAGCTCTCCAACTTACCTTGAAAACAAAGCACTAACTCTTCGAAGACGCCAAAGCCGAAGCATGTTGAATAGCCCATAGGTTTGCAGAGGTGCAGGTGATATCTTTCTAACAAGCTCTGAAGGAATGATAGAGATAACATCAAATGCAAACCAAGTTCTTGCATATTTCCAAGCAATTTGTTTTGGGTTATCAACTAATAAATAAGTAGCTTTGTCAATGTAAGCCACAAAGAATGTGAGAAGTATATCCACAGCAAAGAATGCATTGACAACATTATCTGTAATGGAGAGTGGTGCTTGTGGTTTCTTAAGGAAACCAAATTCAAATGGAGATACCCAAGCAGTGTAGATAACCAGAATGATGAGGAAAGTTTCCCATATCCTGCAAAAGACAACAAATTTAAATAACTAACAACATTCATTTGGTTTACTCGGAAAGATGTCATATTTGGAATGATATAATATTTGTTTCTAAGCAAAGAAGGGAGAAAAGTACCGAGGAAAGAACTAAAAGATAAAAAGCTTATACACGAGCAAGTTGCAGTTGCAGAGTAAATGATAGAACAGGTGTTTGGAATTAGCACGTGACATTTTTCAGTGGTATCCAAACCAAACTCTTCCATTGCATGTAATGCTGCCACCCAGGACCGGCTATTTCCAGCACAAGGAAGCAAAGTCAAACTTTATAGGCTAACCCGTTTACAGGTGGATGTTCATCACTTCGAGAACTCTAATTAAGCCAGCCAAATGAAGTTGAGGATTGAAGAAGTGAAAGAAAAATACTACTTCCGTTCGAAAATAATTGTCTAATTTTAAATATGTATACGAAATAAGAAAATAATTGAAAAAGTTTTAACATTAAAAAATTTATATATTTTTTATAAAATTATTATTACCGAATTTTTTTAATTTTTTTTTTTTTACTTACTCTCTCTTTGGGTATAATTGAGAAAAACAAAATTTTTTAAATAAATAATTATTTATAAAAAAAATAAAATTTTAAAAATATTCAAGATGGAGATAGATATTTCTGAAGTGATGCGGTCCATAGATGGGTTTGGATAAATCCCAATAGAAGAACATTTCTAGAAAAACCAAGTGAATAAATTGCGATTAAAAAAAAAAAGGGTGAGGAATTTGCTCTCCTAGTAATCAGCAATGACCATAATAACGAGATCCAGTGTTGTCTATTTCCGTTTTCTCCAGAAGGAACCAGAAGAAGCTCATCAAAAGTTGGGAAAGGGCCAAAAAAAAAAGACTCTGAATTCAGCCTATAACATCTTGATCAAGAATACTTTCAAAAAGTAGGATACAAAAAAGGGGGTCACAAGAATCTAATAAAATAATAGTAACAAATCAAAAACAGAAAAGAAAGAAGTGTAACAACAACTAACAAGCTTCCGTCAGAAACAAAGCAACAACACCTACCTTCTTCCTCGTTTCTCCTCTGTTTCTCTCTCTCAGTAAGAAAGAAAAAACATACACAAACATATATATATATATATATATATATATATATATATATATATGAAAAAACTTGAGACTGATATGGGTGTATGTCACTGAACCTCTCACACGAGGAAGAAGCAGAGAGGATATACAGTATTTGTTAAACATAAGACGAACCTGTAATGATGATCATATGGAGATATAATGAAGGGCCTGAGCTTGACTCTGCGGCTACTTCTTGCTCCAAGAGAAGGCAATATCCCCGTTGAGAGGCTGTAATGGCTGCCATCCCTCGACAATTCTAGCTCTTCTTGACGGCACATGAACATGGACACCATCTCTCTTTCCTTTCTTTTTTTTATTTTTTTATGTATTCTCTCTAATACGTACAATATGTCTCTTATTGCACAGTTTTAGTCGGCAGCATAGCGGCCCTCAATCTCAATCTATGTGTGTGTCGGTGTGCAAGTGACGGCAATACAACGACTTTCTCATGTCCTTTATATAGATGCAGCACCCCCAACACAAATCGGGAGGCGCCCCCTTCGTTGATTCTCTCTGTTATTATCTAGTAGGCCTAGCCCAAAAGAGTAATGTTATTTGTCCTATTTTTTAATGTGAATATTTAGATATTTATTTATAAATTTAAAAGAAATTATAAAAGAAAAATAAAAAATAAAAAAGCAATTGATGTGAGAAGAGAGATAAAAAGAAAGTGTCTAAAGATATCAAAATATAATATATATAAAAATTATTTTCCAATCCAAAATAGGTAAAAAATTGAAGGAATAGTCAATTTTATAGAGTACTTTGATTGTCTACTTCATATTGTATGAATAATTCCTAAAAGAATAAATAGCAATTGGTATTTTAATAAATAATAATAAAACATCAATGATATTTCTCTGAGAGATTTTATGAGTATTCATTGTAGGATAGATTTGTCAGGTCCAAACCAATTTAATTAAAATTAAAAATTAATCAAAATAATAAAAAATTGAATTGATTTAAATTTTATATTTTATAAATTATTTGGATTAGATTAAATTTTAGATTTAATTTTTAAAATTCATTTAATTTAATCTAAATTAAATAATATTTATAATATATTTTTTTATTATTAAATTTATACTTTTACTTATAATAATTTTAATTTATTATATAATATTTTATATTTATAAGTTATTTTTATTTAAATAATATTTTATATATATTATATGAGTTATTTTTATTTTTATTTATTTTATTAATTCATGTTACCTTTTATTTATAATATTTTATATTTTAGATTTTTTTTATAATTAATTAATTAAATTGATCCAATCCAAATCATTATATATTTTATTATTTAAATCGAATGAATTTTTTTCTCAAAATTGATTCAAACCTCACCATGAACACCCCTAATCAGTTACACACCAAAATCTTAGCATTTTTTTTTTAACGTTTTCACTTTGGAAAAAGAAAGGCATAGAGAATACTAAATTATATATTTTTTTATTACTTATTATATAAAAAATTTAAAATATAATTTTGGCTCCAACACATATCGTTAATTTCAAATTTAGCTCTTATATGAATTTTTTTAATTAGTCCCTATATATATAATTATTTATAAAGAAGTCCATATTCAATAAGAATTGTAATTTTGTAAATTTTATAGTTAACAGAATAGAATCAAATTATTTTAATTGCTTATTAACTATCTAGATTTTACGAAATTATAACTCATATTAATAGTAGAGACTTTTTTATTACTAATTATATATGTAAGGATTGATATAAAAACGTTTTTCACATAACAACTAAATTCAAAATAAATGACACATGCAGAAATGTATCAAAATAGAAAAATGGCAGAGCAGGAGATTTTACTTAACCTAACCCTGACCCACACCTCCTAGGACGTACCATCCGTCTTTGCCCCTTAACTCGCATCTCACGAGCAGCTTCCTGTTGCAAAATACTTTCTTCGTCTATTTATAATTATCTTTTTAATATATTTTTTTATAGTTATATATGTTTTGAGAATTTTAATATAATATTAATTAATTTTTATTATTTTTATTTTTATTTTTATTCATTCATCTACTTATAATAAATGTTATGTAATTTTCTAAAAAAAATAATTTTGTCAAAATAATCTAAATTTTCTCTATATTTATACAATTTTAAAAAATTTTTAATCTATATATCAAAACTTTAAAAGACACTTATAAATGAACAGAGAGAATAAGAAAAGTATCAAATGTTTTTAATATATTTACAAAATATTAAATACATTTATTGTTCAATTACCACTTTCTTTATTAAGTATTACGTAAATTATTAGCCGAACATTTTAGAAAAACATATATATATATATATATATATATATATATATATATATATATATCCAAAAAAAATTTTATTATATTTTGTTTATGAAACTTGTATAATAAATTCTTTATTGTAATTACAAGTTGAATTTTTCTCTCTCTTCAATAAATTGTGTATTCTTTCTCATTAATAAATTGAACACTTTCTTTCTTTGATAAATTATATATGTACTTGATTTATATTTTTTTTTTCAACTCCTGACTAAGCTTAAAAAGTCTTTTTAGAAAACCGAAAATTTTGTACTTTTTGTTAAAAAGAATTTTTAAAAATTTTGAGCTATTTTGTTTAATAAATAAGTCGCATTAGACTATAAGTTCCAGAAAAACTGTTTGATTTATTCTGACTATAGGCAATGAAATCTCTACCCAGCCTACACCCAGTCAAAGTCTTACAAAATTTTAATTTTTACTTTCACTAATTTATACTTTGAATATATATACACATTATTATTAGTTTTGTTTCATTGTTAAGACATAATTTATTATAACGTTAATTTTTATTATATACTTTTTGACAGGAATTACAATGAAATAAAACTAATAATATATAGTTTAACGTTATAGTAAAGTAGAATTTTTTTATCTATGCAACGCACGGGAATTAAAAAATTAAATTAAACTGTAAAGATAGCAAGTCAAGATTGATTCTTGATGATGATACCAAGTAATCCACTAATATTCTGAGCGAGAAGTCATACACCATGCTTTCTGACTTTCCATCGCTGGCATTTCCATCCTGCAATTGTTTTTCAAAAGATCATTAAATCAATAATAGATTAACCACATGAAAGGATAAACTAAACATTGAGCCTTGCTCGAATGAAATGCAGCCACAAGAATAAAATTGTACACAAGATTTGTCGGAGTGCTTAAATACTATCCATATGCAATCTCAAACACACATAAAGAACTACTGTAAGAGAGGAGGGAGAGGAAAAAAAAAAGAAAAAAGAAAAGCGGGGGGGTTTTGGGGGGGGGGGGGGGAGGTTAATGGTTAATACATTCATTCCCCTAACATATTTTATTGGTAGTCCCCCAAAAATCCCTGTGGCCAGAAGGGTGAAGAGGAAAACGGAAACAATATTTATCTTCAATGTTCACAGGAACATGTGTCTCAATATCAGAATTTTTTCTTGGGTGGTAGATACAATGGTCCGTGCATGTTTGGGAGCATTGCATGGTCCATATTTGTAGATTGTTGGATTTGATTTAATAAAAATTGATGGCTGAGATAAAACATGGATATTAGTGGACTCTATTTAAGAGGGAGTATGTCAAATCCTTCCTTGCTCTACTGCACTACTACAGCAACTGATTCGTGTTTATCTTAGACATCCAACGTAGGGAATCCAACCACATTAGCAAGATGTAATTCGTCAAAGCTTAAGAAAAGTGGCCACCCGACACCGCCGCGAACCAACAACCGCGCCCACCACCACGAAAGCCTCGACATGTCATCGTTCTTCTACCACTGCAAACATCGCTCACACCTACGAGGAACCACCATTGCCGTGCTCCACTAACCAACGCGTAACCTTTGCTCAGCCCCTTCGAATCACGATGCAAACAAATCTTTTGGGTCATTGTTTCTTGTTTTGTTTTTCTATTTGTGTTGAAAAAATTGAAAAGTAGTAGCCATATAAGAAGGGCGCATGAAAGGATTGAGATTGCTGGGCAAGATCCAAAAAGGATGGGCAATCTTGTGGGGCAAGTTTATATATATAATGGAAGAGACAGTGATTTTATAAAATTAGAACTTCAAATTAACGTGATTGATTTTATGCGCATTTGTGGCTTGGGTAATTGATTTTGGGAATTAACGTGGTAAAGGTTGACATGGATTTTATTTAACCCTTTTACATGTATATGAAAAATGCAAATGAATACACTAGCTTGCCTGCATTCGAGTTTTAGGATGAAGAAGATGAACGTAGTAGAGGCAAGGAAGGATTTGGCATACTCTCTCTCAAATAGAGTCCATTAGTACACATATTTTACTTCAATCATCGATTTTTATTAAATAAAATCCAACAGTTCACAAAAATAGACCATGTAATACTCCCAAACATGCACGAACCATTGTATCCACCACCTTTTTCCTGATCCTTTTTTCTTTCTTCTTATACATGATATGTATGTCTTTTTTACCTTTTACCTTCATCATAACAAAAATTCAGTTTGAGAATCAACACAGAAAATATCATAAATAAAAAAATAAAGAAGCAAAGGAAACTGTTGGAAAATTTTGTGGACTTATATAAATCAAATTGCATTTAATCTTAAACCCGGATTAATTGAATGTCAAAATTGATTAATGCCAATTATTGAAGCCCAAATTATTGTAATTATTGTTGTTATTGAGTCTACGCACTGTTCATTGGTAGGTATTGTTATATATCTCTTTGTGTATAAGCCTTGCTATAATGGGTGACTTGGCACATCACTTTTCTGGCAAAGGGAGAGGCCTCTCCTCCTAACCTTATATATAAGTGCCTGTGACCCCATTGAAACATAACGTTATTTCGGCTCTATAGGGAATAGAAGGAACTCTTCTCTTCCTCTGACCTTTTTTGACTAGTTTCTTTCTTTTTTCTCCATAATCAAATAACAGAAAACAACTTTGGATCGATCGTTCTTCATCGATAAAACTCAGGTTCTCTCACATATATTATGTTCTTGATTTAGTTCTTGATTTTCATGTCATAATCGGAATCAAATTTTGATCCAAGGGCGTTATAATTCCTTCAAAAACATGGTAGAGATGATAAAAAACCAAAAGAATTCAAGAAAAAGAAATACACCTCAAATTGTAGAACTGTCTTGATCAAATCGACAATGAAAAGCAAAGAAAAAAAATGATAAAAATCCACCACAATAATTTATCTATGTAGCAAGGAAATTTGAAGGGGAGGAAGAAGAAGAAAGGGCATTGATGAAAATAAAATACGGATTTAGAGAGAACAGATATAAAAAAGTTTTATTTATAAAGAGACAAAATTTGTTTCATTGGTTAAATCAAACTTTTAGTATTAATTATATATGGGAAAAATAAGTAGAAAAAAAAAAGAAGTAATTGATGACACTAATTGGCTAATTCCAATTTTTAAGCATTAATTACCCCGCTAATTAGATATCATCTATTAAATTTATAAAACAATTTTTGTTTGAAAAATTTTGAAGTCAATCTTTCTAAATATAGTAAGTTTTTTTTTTTAAAAATTTTTGAAAGCCTTTTTGATTAAGTGACACTTGGCATAAACTTTTCAATAAATGGTTCTAGATTTCCAATATGTACAGATAGATTTTTTTTTTTTTTTCAAAAGGTCTAGAATTAAATTTAGAAATTTCGTGGGAAATAGGCATAATTGGGAAACAGAATGTTGACGTAACTTTCATTGTAACAGTGGTTGTTATTTATTATGGTAGACTGAGAAAGAATATGCATTAAAAATCTAAATAATTACTTTTTAAACGCTAAAATTGAACTATGCAAATTGAATATTTTTTTTTCAAATATGCATTGAATGAATTTTAAATTACTTTTTAAATTCAGGAATGAATTTTAAAATTTTGGCTTAATTCATTATTTTTTATCATGGCTTCCAGAAATTACGAAGTGTAAAGATGACTTTTTTTCAAATAAATGAATACATTTTCTCTGTCTCCTTTTTTTTAAAACTTATTTTTCTTTGTTTTTTATTTTCAAAATGAATGCATTTAATGCATAATAAACCTGGTTGCAATACATGTAAAACTTTTCATATTATTTCTTCTATTTTATTAGTAGTATAAATTGATATAGATTATGTCTTAAAATAGTTTAAGTTTTAAAGAGAAAGGGTGCACAATTTATTAATAAGAGAAAATTCGTAATTTGGGTGCGTTTGTTTTACTTTTTGAAAAAAGTAATTATGAAACTTAAATTTTATATATAAATAAAAAATTAAAAATTAATTTTTTTTTTAAGAAAGCTACTCTCTTTTTAACTCTTTTAAGAATTTTGATTATTTTTAAAAAATTATCCAAATATATGAATATTAATTTTTTTAGTAAAAAAATAATTTTTTACCAAAAAAATTACAAACAAATACACCCTTTATTGAAGAAAGAAAAAAAATCAATTCATAATTATAATAATGACCCTATTATCCAAGTTTCATGGGCAAAAGATAATCAAGTTTTCTTGTGCATAATTTTTCAAATAATTTTTTTTCTATACCATACATATAAATATTTCAAATAATTTTTTCGATAATTTGCATGCAAAATTTCAAATAAAAATCTCTACAAAAATAACTATAAAATATTAAAAAACATTAAATCAATAAATCACATCAAATAACACAATCAATAATTTTCTTTTATAAAAGCTGCAAATTTATTCAAACAATAAATCTTGAACCAAAGGTTTTATGATGCAACTAGGGTATTCCCCAATCCAGCTCTTAGATCCCACAAATTTAACCTAGTGGGCTAAGGAATTAGTAACTCTATTTTCATTCCCAGACATATATTGAGATGTGAATCTATCAAATCTAAGTCCCATAGAGAAAATATTATGGACCAGGGTCCATAATATGAGAGATCCCATAAACTACTCTAAATATTCTCAAAATCTAACATCGAATGCCCTTCCAAAGTTATGGATCGCAGACCCAATTCTAGTGCTAGCTTGATTCGTTCTTTGGCGACTAAGAGTTCAGCTTTACCACATCATTTCCACCTCTCCTCTTCTCTTCTTTGTTCTAGCCGCTAACACAGCATCGTTGATGATGACCCCAGACTTATCGTATCTTCATCTTCGAACATGGTAGCATCTGTGTTTACCTTTAGCATCGCCAGTGGAGGTCTTTGCCATCTCTCTTGTCATGGCTGCTTAGGTGAGGGCATTCCATCTTTGATTTTTGCTTGTTGATAACTTTTTAGGGATTTCAAAGCTTGTTTCACTAGTTGAATTGAGTTTCTTCTTGATTTCCCCATCCACACCTCATTTCTTTGTTTTCATAGGGTTTCCCAGATTGTAGCCATTCGCTATAGCTCTTTCTTGCTAGATCTCTAGATCAAATCCTGCTTAAATAGTAACCAAGATGATGGTAATTCAGTAAATATTAAATCAATAAAATCCAATTAAGCTAATTTTAGTAAAAATATTAGTTGCTTAAGTGGTATTAAACAAATACATCTTTTAATTTTAGTGGTACCAACTAAGAAGGGATTTTATGCCCTCCCAAATCTAAGGACACGAGAGCAGCCACCTTCTAAACTAAATATTACTAATTCCGTTTGGAAATAATTGTCCAATTTTAAATACACACATAAATTAAGAAAATGGTTAAAAAGAAATTTAATATTAAAAAAATTTAGATATATTTTATAAAATTGTCTTTACTTAATTTTTTTTAATTATTTATTTTCACTTACTTTCCTTCTCCTTTATTTAATAAGGGCATAAGTCAAAAAATAATTAATATTATCTTTTTTTTTAGTATATTAATAATAATGAGATTTAAATATAATTTTATATAAATTATTCAAACTCTTTATCATTAAATCATTCTTAATAATTTATAATTAATATTATCTAACTTTATTAAATAAATAATTATTTCTGGATAAATAAAATTTTAAGAATAGATACTTATGTTAAGACAGAAGTTCTACATTGTACGAAAAAATCCGTATCCGTCCACCCCGCAATATAATATTCACTTAAACCCATGCATAATAAGACAAATTAACAGGGGAGTTGAAGTGTAATTGCCAAAATGAGTCAAAGCGGGTATTTGTCTTTTTCACAGGAGAGGTATTCTTTAACGCAAAATTAATTCTTTTTAATTTTTATATTTGTTTCTTTACCTACCTTTCCCACATTTCAGCAGATAAGACATAATTTTGAGGATGATTTACTCAATTAGAATCATCCTTTTATTATACTGTTTTTTATTTATTTCATACAGCGGCATTTTGATAAGATATTTGTATTTTCATTTTTAGGATTAGAATTTTTGAAAATATTATTTTTGAGAATAATTTTTTTAGGTATATATTTTTTAGAACATTTGGTATATGGATTAAATTTTTTAGAATATTTTACATACTTTCAAAAATATCTCTGGCGGAGGGGTGGCTGCGACAGGCAATGGTGGGTGGGGGTCTAGCAGCAATGGAGGGTAATCGGCGATAAATGATAGTGGGTAATAATAGTGATAATTTAATTTTTTTATAGGAAAAAATATTTCTATCCTATGAAAATATTTTAGTAGAAATATTAACCCAAATCAATCCAAAAAATACAATATTCCCAAAAAAATTTTTGCAAATCTTCTGTCAAAATGGGGCCCTACCAAATATCTCCATAAGTGTTAATAACTTAACTCAAATTTGGTTTGATATTGTTGTGATTTTTTAAGAGTTATTGAATTTTTTGAACTCTCTAAAGATTACTTTCAAAAAATTATAGCAGTATTTTTGGTAAAATAATATAAAAATTACTCTAAAAAAAGTAGAAGCCAAAAATAGTGTTTGGTATAACTATTTTTAAAATTTAAAATAACTATAATAGATATAAATATTAAAAAAATAATTTTTATTTTTAATATTATTAAAAAAATAAGATTCTATTAAAATTTTAAATTTTAAAAAATATAAATTAACTCTAAAAAATATATCATAAAAGTTTAGAAGAACACCTACTAATTTTTAAAAATAAAAAATAAAAACACCATAACTTTTTAATTTATTAAATAAAAAAAATAAATTTATATTAAAATACATAATCAAACTAGGCGTGAGTGGTCCTGTCCCCACACTACCGGTACCGGTAGAAGAGTTAATTATCACAATTCAAAGAGATCCTCTTCAAGTACATCTTCGCCATTTATCTCTGCCCCTCCATTCTTGACCAGACGATATTGCTCTTTAAATTGTCTCTGTCTTCCCTTTGCTCGCTTCAAAGTTCCAATTAATTCATCTGATCACAGCAGGATGGATTGACTCTTTTGAACCGTGGGGGTATAGAAGGTAAATAAAATACATCATTTTAATCATTGATAAAAAATCAACGACGTATAATTTGTTATACTAATATTTGTATTTTATAAAATTCAAAGTTATTAATATTTTATAACATTTAAAATCGAATACTTTATATTTTAAAATACGTCTCACATCTTATAAGAATTTCCCACCATGACTAGGTTGTAAATGCATGACTTTTAAAAACGATATTTTGTCTCTTTCTTTCTTTTCTTTTTCTTTTTTCTGTATGGTCTCTTTCCGTTGGTATGGCAATTATGGGCTATGGCAAGAAGTCCTTGAAAATGTTGCATTTATATTTATGTAATTTTTTAAGTTATTTTTTTTTAAATATTAAATGCATGATTTTTTTTATTTTTATGAATGTGGTTTTATTTTTTATTATTAATTTTTTTGATATATTATCGATAATAAAATTTGAATCCTAACTTCATACATATATACTACTCAAATCGCTTATCACTAGATCATTTATAATTACTTATTTTTTATTATTGAATGTTATCTATGCACAAGCCCAAAAAAATTTGTTTATGTATATTTCCTAGTAATTTAAATAGTATAATTACCTAATCAAATTCATTTTTTTTAACTACCAATATCGTAACTAAGATAATTTGAGTTGAATTGATTCATTGTACCAATCAAACGTGTTAAATATTTATTGTAATCCCTCAAGTATAAATATTAATTTGGTCTTTTAAGAAATATTAGTATTAAGTGAAATTTTAATTATAAAATAATTATATTAATTTTTTTAAAAAAAGTTAACATCAATTTAATCTTTCTATCCTAAATAAATGTAAATGATTATGAAGAGAAGGTAGGCTCACTCTCCTTGATAGATACAATTATCAATTAATATATCCGTTATTATATTTGGAATCATAAAGAATTAGAAGTTTTTTAATTTGAATTAAACTAAATTGATTTGGTTTTAAAATTAATTATCATGTTTGGAATCATTATACTAGTATCAAATCTGCATTGGTTTACAAATTAATTCCATGCTCAAATTTGAGTTAAATGAGATTGATTTATTTTATTTTTTTATGAGAAAAGGAATTCATTCAAAAACCAGAATTCTTACACAAGAAATCCACAATGCAATCGGGATATCCCTAATCCACACTTGACTAATTAGATCTCTAGAAAGTCTGGCAGCTACAACATTACATTCCTTTGGTACATTATATTTAGAGATGTCAATGGGGCGAGTTAGGGATGGGGCATGGATAAATATCCGTTCTATATTTGTATGGGTACCCATTTTTTGACTTTCTCATGGATTTACAAGTATTTATATCTATGCATACCAGTTAGAATATTAAAAATTTAAAAAATTTAAATTAAATATAAGAATTTTAATATTATAAAATACTTAAAATAATTATAAATAATAATCTAATTCCATAATTTAAATTATAACAACTTAATATACTTAAAATAAAGATAAATATATAAAATAAACACAAAATAAGTACAATAATCTAATTCCATAATCTAAATTCTAACAACTTAAAATACTTGAAATAAAAACAAACACATAATAGTAATCTAACCATTAGTCTAATATATAATAAGTACAAATAAATCCAATTTCTAAATTTAAACTTTAGTCCAATCAATTTAAATAACAATAATATTAACTTAACTAAATTAATAACTTAACGGTAAAATAATAATTTCATATCGAATATCCGCAAGTATAGGGATAGGGATCCCCGCCCCTGTCCTATTTAACATGCGGGTATTTAAAATTCTCGTTCTTATTATCTGCAAGGGCAAAATCTTCCCCATATCCGCCCCGTTGCAAGTATCCGCAGGGGCAGTTTTTGACATCCCTAATTATATTTTTTGATAAGAAGAATTAGTTTAATATTAATAATTTACTTTATCACTTTGAAAATAAGTTAAATCGTACATGGCATAAATTATGATGTGAAACGTGTTAATTTTAACAACTGACACTTAAATTAAATCTAGTTAAGTTTTAATCAAATTTGAGTAAATTTCTGTTTTTGTATAGTTAACAAATAATTCAAATCAATTTTCAAGTTAAAAATTTCAAACAAATTTATAAATTAAATTAATTCTTAAAATATTTAATTTTAAACACAGTCTTTTTTGTTATTAAGCAGGATATGTATACATATTGATTTGAAAATAACAATATAAACACTACGTGATTAAAAATATTGCTTAGCAATTACCTCCTTTTTCAAAAAAATTAAATTTTAATCATCTGATCAAAAATACAATTCATTCGTCAATATGTCCTGACCTTATTGGTTTAAATTTTCAAATACAGTCTTATTTTTTTTGTTTTTTTGGTCGTAAAAAAGAGTCTTACTCAAAATGATACTTTAAGCTTCACGCGGGCTTTGGTCAAACTACGGTATATGGAAACGTCAAAAATCAAAATGACAAAAGCATATATTCAGCTTTACGCCCAACCTATAATCGTGTAAAAGTGTCAATACATGATCGTCATCATCGTCGTTTTTAGTATCACGTGGCAGTTTTCGGCAACACGAAATAGCAAACATTGAGGAGGATAAATACCAAGTATTAAGGGGGATGCCAAATGTTGTGGTTGATATTACTGCCAATTGTTGAGAAACTAGGTAGGGCCATGTTGCGTATAAAATTGTTTTTTATTTTGTACAAATAACAATTATTAGATGTTGATTAGTATTAAACTTCACAATTTAGTCGCTTACTTGTTGGCAAAGAATATAGACTGTGTTTGGCTAGAAACGTTAGATAAAAACCTTAAATTGGTCATTCTTAATTTTTACATTGGATAAATTGAACCTTGTTTAAAAAAAGAAAAAATCTCAACCTATAGTCTTTGCCAATTTTAAATGTTAGATAAATTAGTCACTCTACAAAATTTTTAAAAAATTTTATAAGATAAATTTATTGCTAATAAGTTATAAAATAATTTTTAAATTTATCTCTAATAAAAATACAAATAAAATAAAATAAATTTATCAAAATATTGAAAAGAGATTAATTTATCCTATGTTTGTAATATTCAGAGACTATAAGATATTAATTTTATATGTAAATGCACTTAGAACTAACCAAATATTAATTTTTATATATAATTAATTTTATAAACTAATTTTAATATAATATTAATATAAAAAATTTATATTATTATTTAATTATATATTTTAAATATTTGACAATTAATAGAATACGTGTCGTTGAGGTTTATAGGAGATTCTCTACGTGCAATTAACTAATAGTACTGAAAATATAGGTTACTATACTTATCGTATCAAACAAATTCAATCCCTTGCCGTCACCCCTTATTTATTTATTTATTTATTTTTGTGACATCACTACTTGTTTATTGTTCTGTATTGTACTAAGAGTTAAAATACTAATTGAATTGGTGGTTGTCAATCTTCTAATTTAGAGAGAGAAATGTTTTTTTTTTAACATTTTATTAATTAATATATTTTGATATTATGTATCTATCTTTCTCTTCTCTTCTATTTTTTTTATTTTTTTAATAATTTTTTTTAATTTTATCTCTAAATGTCTGAATACCTATAATAAAAATAATAGAAATAACACTACTTATTTAAAAAAGAACTTTTACCCTAAAAGAAAAATAGACATACACATGTACTAAAAGGAACGTTGCAACTTCAACTCAACGAAATATCTCACCATTTTATATGACTTTGTGCATTTGTAATTCACCTAAACATTGTACTTTATTTTAGCTACTTGGTACCACAAAAAGGGGCTAAATAGCATTGCTTTACAACTTTTTTTTATACAAAAGTTTGATATAAACAGTATAATGGGAATGAATGAATAATTTTCACAGATTTTAAGTTATATAATGAGATTAAAAAATTTTTTCTCTAAAGTTTTCTTTTTCTTAATTATGAAGAAAGATAAAATTTTAAATCTTATATTTGAGTACATAATAGGGATACATATTCAAATTTTTCGGAATTTATTGTTGAGTTTAATTTATATATACTGACAGTAAAAAGATCTTTACATAGTAATTAATTATATTCTTCTATTTGCATAATTATTTAAATAGTAGATATGAGGTTTAACTATATTTGTTGATATGACAAATATAATTGGATAATAGTATAAAATTTTTTTATACTAAGAGACCATACAAATTAATCCTTCATTGTTATGCAATAGAAATTTTTATAATTAAGCTTGTATTCAAATATACTTTTGAATACTATTAAAAACCCTCACTCTTCAACTAAAACCCCAAATTTTATAGATGAATTCCATCAAAACAATGATATGATTGAAAAATTGAATAGAAAATAATTCATCATTAAGGAGAAAACATATTTTCTCCTTTGTATAACTACAAAGCTCCCCAACAATTCTTCATGAAGCTTCATTATTTATACTTCATGCAAAATAAGGTGAAATTGTTTTGGAACTTGTTGGAAGTATGCAATCCTTAAAAATGTTTGGGAGGACTGCAGACAATGATATAATGATGCAAAACAAAAATATTGTATGGTCTCATTATATATGCTATAGAAGTTAAGGTTTTAGAGGGAGAGAGAGAAGGAAAAAAGAAAAGGGTTAAAGAAGTGGAAGCGTTCCTATTTAATCCGATTGGAGTTCGCAGGAGGCCAACTTCCTCCCATATATATGAATAAAAAAAAAAGTAATACATTCATTAAATTGATTTACTATTGCCATTTAGCAAGATTGGTTTACATGAATTCTCATGGAATTTCATTACTTTTGAAGTTAAAGTGATATATAAATGCAACTTTTCTTGCCACCCAATAGCACTCTCCCTACTTAGCATAATCGAGATCCTGGAAGATCGATGATCTTTTTGTCTTCCTTCATCCCTCGCTACTAACCCAATAAGAGTTTCTAAAAAAAAGATGGCAATTAAGTGCATTCGCGACAAGTAACACATTGCTAAGATACTTACCTAGTATTGTTTACACTGTCAAATGTAAAGGAGGAAATCCATGTGAAAGAGGAAATTTAAAGAAAATAGATCCTCTCAATTTAATTTTTCAATTGACAAGGTAAAATGTGATATCTCACCATTAAATCTTTTATATTACATATTTTATTTAGGTCCTACCTTTTATATTCATAGTGAGAGCTCATATTTAATTTTGTCAATTGAAAAATTAAATTAAAAGGGTTCATTCCCAAATTGATGATTTTGTAATGGAAGAAAATGGACATCTTTTACAAAGTTAAAAGGCAAAAGGTGCATAATGCAACTATGGTGGACCACTCACATTGGCACATCATTATGCATCCCTCAACCGAGGAATTGTGTGCATTTTCCACAATGTTCAAACCCTCCAATGCTACTTCCTATAACTTCTTCCACTTCATAGTGCTTTGAAAGATAGTATCCACAAAGATCTTGATGATGATCCTTGGACATGATGGCTTCCCTAAACCTTCTCTTGATTGACTTTGAAATGTTGCCATAAAGAAATATTATTAATCAGAGGTGTGTGCTATGGTACATCAGATTAAACATGGTGTATCATACATCATTTAACTTTGACTGGGTGTACCTTATATCCAAATTTGATTCAACCATTTGTTGGGCAAATCAAGCATATTTGTAAAGAGAGACCCACCAACAAAGACCAACACCTACAGTGTTTGTTGCCTTGGTGGTGATTTGCAGCAGTGAGGACCAGAAATGGTAGTAGTTCATGGCGGTAGAGGAGGTGACGGACTCAGCCTTCTCGATAGAGATGGCAAAATGGGTTGAACTCGTCAGGTTAACCCACCTAACCCGCAATTTTTGGCGGGTTGGGTTGATATTTTCAATCCGCAAAAAAATTTCAACCTACATAACCTCACACTCAACCCATGGGTGGGTGGGTTTGACTCATGAGTCAAATTCTTTTTATATTTATCTTTTTTCCCCCCACATAATATATATTATATGTAAACTTTTTTGTTGATATTTATGTAATATTGGTAGACTTTATGTTTTTTTTTTTGGCACTATATTGTTGATTATATTTTGCTTTATAGACTATGTTATTATCTTGTTGATTATGAATTTTATATTTTATTGTGGATATAGTTAATTTGTGGAGTGTGAATTTTTTAATGTATTTGGATTTAAATATTCACTTGTGAGCTTCTCTGTTGCGATTATTTTGGTTAAAAGTTCCATCTTATTCATATTAAGAATTGTGATTTTTAACTATTTTATAGTTGAGTAAATAGCTTAATACTTGATAAGTAAATAAAATAAATTTTTTATGTGAATATTTTTTTATTGTATTTAATTAAAATTTTCTTTATTTTTTTTAAATTAGATGAATTAATTTATATAAAAAAATATTTTTCTTTACTTTCTATTTTTGGTTGGTGGCCTCTATCCGTCTTAGCAATGGCGAGACGGGTTGATATATTCAATCCAAATTATTAACGTGAGTTGGCCCATCCCATCCCACTTAAAGCTTGACTCGTAGCATGGTGGGACGAGTTGACCCATTTGCCCTTGCTACCCCTTGACACGACACTCGACGACACCTCAGTTCTCTGCAGGCCTGGCCATATGATGGTTGTGGCGCTCGTTACGATGATGCACGTCAAGAGGAATGTGTTGATGGCTTTGATTGTGAGCGTCGTGGTGATTGGATTGCACATGCCATGGTCATTCCTCGGCAAGGGGAGCATCGTCAAACCATCATGGGAAGCCAACAACATGTGAGGACGGGCTTTTACCTGAATTTGATTGGAATTGAGCATGAAAGTTTTCTTATTATGTTTTAATGGATTTGAAATTTTAGAATAATCAGTTTCTTTTTTCTTTTACAAAATTTGACTAAGATTTTTCTATTTTGGGGTGTGTAGTGGCTATCACTTGTGTCTTGATTCTTCTCACATTCAAGTTGCTGCCACTACGTTGGTTTTTCTGTGTGGATGGGAGGGGCTTGTGACAGTATTGTGGGTGGAGAAATAATATTTCTCCTTTTTTATATATATGATTTGAATTATAGATCTCACATTCACAATTCTTGAAAGTGGTATTTTCATTGTTCTAAACTTTTTAATAGGGGGGTTTGCATGTTGTTAGAGTGGATTGAGGATAGGTGGTGGTTCCTTGCCTGCGGTAAGCAAGATTGCCGCCCTAAGATGTTAGAGTTCAATGGTGCAACCAGATTTGTATTTAGCCACATTTTTATAATGCGTTTAGCTGCATTTTTTGAATATGGTTAAATGAATCACTGCCTAACTCCCTTCCCATTCCTTAATCAAAGTTAAATGGTGTGTGATGTGCCATATTTAATATGGTACATCACAAAACGTGCTTTAATCAAAATTAAAATATTATAAAAAAGTAAATAACATAAAAATTTAAAATTATAATTTTTATTAAAAACATAAATATTTTTAAATTTAAGTTTCTAATTTTATTTCACTAAAAAATTCTGTTAATTTAGATAATATTTTTAATTTTTATTTTATTTATATTTTATAAGTATTTGTTCAAAGAATTTAATGTGAAAAATATTTAAATTTTAAATAATATTTAAGTAAAAGTATTTCACATTAAAATATATAATAAATAGCTAATATGTAAATGAAATGAAAATAAAAAATGTTAATAAAAATAGCAGAATTTATTAGTGAAAATTTTGAAATATTAGGAAAATATGTTTTTTAATTAATAATTAAAAAATAAAAATATTATTTTACTAAATTTTTTCAATAATTATTAAAACAAGTCTGTTGTTTTTTATTATTATTATTATTTTACTTTTATGCATTTACATTTTTTATAATTATTTACTAAAAATTTCATTGTAAAGATATTTATTTTTTTGTAATTATATATTAAAATTTTTAATTTTTATTTCACCAACTCTTTTTTTATTATTATTTTATAATTTTTAACTTATGTAATCAAATTCTCTTTCTGAATTAATTATTAAATTTTTTTGCTTCACTTTTCTTATTAAAATGATAACCCACCATTCTCTTTATTCATTAAGTTGTATCATTTTAAAATCGTTAGATTAAAATAAAATTGATGGTTAGATATAGGTATAAGAGTAAAATTTTTATACTAATGTCATTTGATCTTGCCTCTTATTTTTATATCATATGGTTTCACTAATAATATTTAGCATATTATTTCATTTTTATTTTTAAAAAACTTTTGTGACTTGTTTTCACCATTTTTTCTTTACAAAAGTTTAAAAATAAAAGATGAAATATAAATAAGATAAATTTTTTGTAATTATTAATCAGAATAGAACACCTGAAAATACAAATGAAAGCAAACCGACCTTTGCCTAAATTTTATGACGACGATTTTGAAATGTAATCAATTCAAGTTCATGAATGGAAATGAGAGACAGCGAAAACAGGGAAAAGGGGGAGAAAGTAGCGTAACTTGTAGGACCCAACTTGACTTTATAGGTCCACGGACATTGAAAAATGCCTGAAATTTGATGAAGGTCTTAAAGTCTCCTCTCCAACATATGGGCTTGTGCCTTGTGGTCCGTTCGTGAAAGAATTTTTTGACTGTATTGACAAAGCTCCCATAATTCGAGTTCCGAGTCTAATGAAAATACATGAATCTTCCACCCAATGAGACGCGGATTTGACAACGAAAGCCTAATATTGCATTAGGATGCTTCTCGTTCTTTATTTCTTTCTTTTCTTTTTCTTCTTCGCTATGCTTTCCCTTTTTTTTTCTTTTTCATGGAATAAGTTATATCTTCTGTGATGGTAAAATTAATTCCTTCATGAGCCCATCAAAGGTGAAATTTTCTAGCATTAAATGAAGGCCCATAGGAGAGATTTTCTTTGAGCCACTTGAGGTGGGGTGGGAATTTGACTATAATAATTCCCTAATGCACAAAAAATAATGAACATTTGACAGTGTTTAAGGACATGACATTTGTGACCGTCATGCAAAGAGAAAGCGATGCATGTGTTTCCTTGTCGATGGTACAAATGCACATCGGCTCTAGGAATGCCATGTTGCACTATAGAGGTCTTCCATTCTAGATGCATGACCTAGTCAATAGTGAGTAGTGAGTGACGAATCGCATAAAGCTTAGCTTACTGATTACTTTATATCCCTATAACTTAACTTTGGTACTGTTAATTAGTTTAAGGCCCAAAATAATTAAATTAATGCAGTGCCTAATTTGAACCGTTCACGGTGCAGAATTGAGCAGAAGACCCCTCAATTTAAGCCAGAAAACAAGACTAACTGCGCATAGGCACCAACCTAAGCTACCTAAGCTTGCATTAGTAGTACTACTATTGTATATGCATTTTCAAAAGCATTAATATAGTCGAAGGAATCATTTGGACATAAGATTCTTAGAAATGAAGTTTGTAACTGTAACTAACAAGACCATGTGAAATGCATTAATAAGCACTTTAACACAAGAGGTCCATGTGAACTGGACCGGGCACTTGCAGGCAATCATGGACCGTAATTTAGATGGAAAAAGAGAAAAAGCCTATGGAAATTGGCCGTGACAAGTACAGCCATTAGGCAACACCCACATGCTTGAATGCCGACTCTTGACCAACAAAATGAGGTGAAGGTATTGTTACAGGTTCCCGATTGACCATAATGGCGAGGCAAGGCGAAAAAATAGAACATAAGATATGCCTTATGTTGCAAAAAGATATGCCTAATTGTCAAACTCCATTGATACATTTGCTCCTCATCTGCTGGGCATGCATGGGGGGAGGTCCAAACAGACCAGATTGGGCATGTCAATCTTCAAGGCTCAAACATAATTATTAGTACGTACTAATCCTTTTAATAAAATTAGTATTCTACTGCCAATGAAAGAAACAAAAACAGTGAGGCAAGGACAGGGACATTTTTAGCTACTTTCAGAGTAGGAAAATCTTAAAAACTCTAACCCTAAACCCTAAATCTTAATTTATGTAATTAAATGTATGTCATAATTATGTTTTTAATGCAAAAAGTTTGCTCGGACAATAGTGAATAAAGAACCTCATAATTAAACATTATGACTTATAAACATCGAGCAGTGTACTAAAAAGCCATAAAAGATATATTAATCATTTAGATTCTTGAAAATTCTTAAAGAGACCAATTCACTATAAAAGGACAAGGCCTTCATAAGGAAACTCAAACCTAAAAAAAGATACATATATATATCCAAACACTTTCAACCTCAACCTTTGGTTGGATAGAATTCCAACCAGAAACTTGAAATTCCATAACTTTGTTGCAACAGATACATTGTCAATATAAAATATTTTATACTTTTAAGTTTTAACTAATCATATTTTATATTTTATATGACTTTTAAGGTATTTGTAGTGATCATTAGATAATTCTAATGATATGGTTATATATGATTGAATAATTATGTAAAAAAAAATTATACCATAATTAAATCCATTATAATATAGCAAGAGAGCTTTGTTATTTGAGAAATACATGAAAACTAGAAGAAACAAAAAAAAAGAAAAGAAAAAGATAATGTAAATGGTAAAAGCTAATAGTAGATCGACATTTGAAATGTTAGATTTTAAATTCTAAACCTTAAATCCAATATGTTTGGAATCTTTTACTCTTCGAACCACCTATTTGAATATAACCTTGTACATGAGTCATTCATCTTAATGATATAGTATTTTTGGGAGATGATCGGATTCTTTATCGTTATGCTATCTGATAAAACTAGACACTCCTCTAATATTTATGATATTATAGCCAGGACTATCTACAAGAATCATCATTCTAAATTATAGGAGACATGTTCTATATTAACTACCTCATACGCTCTATCAGGGAGCTTCAGAGATTGAGCGAACCCTCGTTATCGTCTACCTAAAATACAGGTAGAAACAGACATGTCATATACATCTTTATTTTATTTGATTGAATTTGATAATTGAGAATCACTCGTGTTGGGCCACCGATGAACTGCAGATGACTACCAACCAAACAAATAGACAAAACAGCGAGAAGGAAATGTGTTAAAGTGTCTCAGTTTTGCATGTGCGTGGTGGTCGAAAAATCTTGATGGAAACACACGTGAAAGACTCACTGCAGCTATGAATAAGTAGGTTAGTTACCTAAGGCAAAACACATTTGACAGAGTAATAGTGCAAACAAAAAGCTTGTCCAACTTTTTTATACAATCTCATCACAATTATTGATGTCTTTTTAATTTGTTTCCTCTACTTTTTCCCTTTCAATCAATGACCATCAAGTGGTGTGTACAGTATCTATTGCCAAAGCTTCAATGTAAGTGTACCAAAAAAACAAAAAGCTTCTATGTAAGCAACTTTTCTATATTTGACATGGGGCTTCCGAAAACTACTTTTTTGGATGGTAATGAGGGGTTTGTTTGTACTAGACCCTATAACAAGGATGCAGTACTGACTTTGTCTTTTTAATCAATGGATTAAAAAGAGAAATGGAGTTACAACTAAAAATTTCCAGACTTCGGGGTCCAGTATAAACAGTCTCCACAGTGAGGCCTGTTCGTGAAGCTACTTGTGACTGATTGCTTTTTAAGAGTAGTTTTTGGCCAAGCCAAGCCTTAGTTTGTTAGCCATTCCGTGAATTAACATTTTTTAAATAGCAAGTTATTTAATAGTATAAGAATTATATTTAATTTACTGATATAAGTGGATTTCTTCCCTATGTATACTTTAAGAGTTTAATTGGTATGCACTGAAAATGTAAAACAGTTTTACACTGTCAACTAATAGAAATAGGAGAAAATAAAAAATTATGATGGGTCTCTCATTATAATGGGTGATTATTTATATAAGTTGGCACTTTCCACTATTTCTATTGATTGACAATGTAAATTTTACACTGTCTGGATATTTAAATTAAATTCATTCTTTAAACCTGATTATTTGAATGTTGAAAACTCAATTTAATATAACAGTCCATATTGATTGCTGCTTGATTAATAGACAGTAGTGTGACAATACTTTTATTTTTCTTAACCAGTTTAAATCTACTACCCTTTAGCTCTACGTAATAGAGAAAGGAAATAGAGGATATTTTTTTTTATTTTAAGAAAATAATATAAAATTTATTTTTAAAATAAAAATAAAATTATAAATGCAATTTCCCCCCCCCCTTTTTTTTTTGCTGGAATCTTTCCATTATCTAATGTTTAGTTTTATAAATATATATTAAATTTAATTGGAATTCACTGTCAGTGTTAAAAAATTTTATACGGACATCCAATCATAAATTATCACATCAACAAAATTCTTTGACATAACCACCTACTAATTAAATGGTCATACAAATGGAAAGTATTGGATGAAAATGTAAAAAAAATTTTATATTGTCAATGCACCTAAAGTAAACTCATATATTTTATAATTTTTCAAATTAAAAAAAAAAAAAACACAAAGTAAGCTTTCTATTCTGTTTCTCTCCAAAATCCTCCCTACAAACATTTGGATTCCATCGCTTCTTTTTTCTTTTTTTGGTCATAGATTCCATCGCTTCTTAAGATGAGTTATGTGCGAGAAAGTTAAAGGAAAGTGTAGAACTTTTTTTTCTTTGTGTCCGTTGTAGACTTTTTTTTGTCAACCGGAAAGTGTAGACTTTATGTCTTGGCCGTGCAGGAAAGTGTGGCCTGAAACGCATGTAGTTAAATTGGACCGATTCTTTTTTTTTTTTTTTGCATGAATTAGAGATTAGGGTTTTGGGAGCTTCATCGAGATCGAGCACCTCTTATGAAACAGAGTGCGGATTGAAAAAACCCTAACTCTAAATTGGACCGATTCTGAAATGAAACATATAAAGGCTTGGGTTACAAAGGAGCTGCTTGGTCCAGAACAGTTTCAAATCTAAACCCCTTTGTTGGGGCTTTGCGTTGGGTTGAATTTAAATAGCCCTTGTAGCCTTACCTTTCTTAACCCAAAAGAAACCATAGTGGTAAATGGGCTTATTATCAGAAAGATTGAATGGCCAGATTGAAGAGAAATGTGTTACAATTTCCCATTTTTTTCAGTAATAAGACGGCATATAATTAGATTATGAATTTACGATTACTGATTTTTCCAAAGAAAACAAGTTAACCATAATTGAAACTAGAAAACTAGTCGTGAAGTTCGTAGCTGTAAAATTATTCGTACAAAATATGAAAATAGAAAAATGTAGAAAAATTATTTTACTCGACAAATTTGATTAATTAAAATAAACCTTGCTTTTGTTTAAAATTAAGAAAGATTCGAATCTTTATAATAATGTAACAAATTCAATCGTTGATTCAATATTGAGACATAATCTATAGAGCAGTGATTCATAGTCTTGTCAACAAAGTTCGTGTTATACTACCAACATAATATTAAAAGGGCAAAACTTAAGTAAATTTTTTAGTTTTTAGTTTTTAGTTTTTTAGTTTTAGTTTCTTGAAAAACAACACAATCCTTAAAAAGACTTTACCTATATCTTATCTCGATAAGAGCATATTGAGCAGCTAGAAGTAGATTGCGATTCTATGTAAACTTTATTTATAGAGTCAGAGGTTCAAAATTTGAAGTTGTTACTTTGAGAAACACATTACTTAAACACTACCTCCAATTCAAAATAATGTGAACAATTTTTGAGGAAAAAAAGTTTTAAAGAAATATGATAAAAGGATATCCAACTTCAATTAAATGGAGAGATTAATAATGAAATGTCTTAAAGATTATGGATCTAACTCCATCCTAAAAATTAGCTCATGAAGAAGGATTATCTAGTTACTTATAATGACTATTTAGATGATACCTTTAACTGGTTTTGAACTCTAACAAAATGAAATAAAAATACAAGGACCGAGGCTTCCTTTGACGTCTTCCAATCTCTAAACACAAGTCAAAAATGAAAAAATCTCTAAACACGAGATTTGTATCATGCAACCATAGTCATAACAGGAATAGACAAGACTGGTCACGTGTTGAAGACAATATTGGCAGTGTGTTAACTGAAGACAAATACTTGGGGGATTATTGTACTTTCAAATTCAAATAAAAAGCTACGCAAGGCATCTAGAAAAAAGGGCATCACACTATCACCCTCATAAAGCCCTGCTTTGGGTTTAAAGAACCAAGGAATAATGCTGACCCAACCAAATAAAATAAAATAAAATCAAGGAATAGTTCTTACACAGGCTGGAAGGCTGGAATAGTACTCAGTATGAAATCAAAAATTGTCAACAATACAAACATTCCAATGTGCGAGATGAGAAAAGTCGATTAGAATAAGGCAGGCATGGCAATTTGCACATCAACAATCCATCTTCATTACGGAAGAAGCTGCTTCAAACTTGCCATCCATTCTCCCCTGATAAAAAGGACGAACTCATGAAAGTGCATGACAATTGGCAACGACGGAGACGTTCACGTCCTGTTGCCCTCATCCACGTTGTCATTTTGTTGAAAAAGCCCAATCAAAAGCCCAGGCCCAATCAACCGCGCTCCACGTCAGGGACACGCAAGGTCCACTTCGTAAATCCGTCAACCTCAAAAAAAGTCATTAAAAAAGCGTGTTCGTTGAACCCCACCAGCCACCACCCTTTCCATGTAAGAACGCCACGTGTCCGATCTTATCCCTTTTCACCTTGGGCGCGCTATAAAAACCCACGGTTTGGGGGCAGTTACGAACCCTAGAACAGTTATCCCAAACAAATCCCTAACAGAGATCGAATTCCCAAAATGGCAGCCACCGTGACTCCCATCCGCGCCGCTGGAATCCAAGCCTGCGCAGCCTCCGGCCACCGCAGGTCCGATCCCGATCGCCGGAGAAGCTCCAACGCCAACTGGTGGACCCCGCTGTTCGGCTGGTCCTCCGAACCCGACTACATTGACTCCAACGGCAAGGCGCCTGCTCCTTTGCACAAGGCGGAGTCCGATCTGGCGGCGGCGGGGTCGAAGACGCCGAGGCCGCGGTTCTCCGGCGGGTTCACGGCGGAGAAGGCGAGGCAGCTACGGATGATGACGGTGGGGACGCAGGCCTTTCACGACACCATGTATCACTCCGCCATCGCTTCTCGGCTCGCCTCCGACTTCAAAGCCCGCTCCGACCAGTGACTTCTCTGGCGCCAGCACCTTTCTGTTGTTTGTAGCAATTTTTATTTTGTGGACTCGTCGATTTTAGTGTTGACGCATGTACTATAATGGTTCAGATGGTTGTAACTTGTAAAAGCTGATGCAATCATGGTGTATATAATAATGATTTTGTGAAATATAAATGTAATTTGATGACTGATAACTGCGCTGTTTTCAGTTTAAATTGAATTATTGATTATTGATTATTGATTGATTTGAGCTTCCTTTTCTTTCATGGATAGATAGAGTGTGAGGGGAGGAGTGTGATCGCATGTCAGCATTATCCATTTTTTAAAGTTTGGTGGATCAGATCTGACGCAAACGCCCACTAAGCTGGCAACAATTTGTTGAATGAAGATTAGAAGCATTTATTATCGTAACGGAAGTAATTAATAATAGCTTGCATACTCAGTTTCAACGATGTGGATCCCAGGGTCATGGTATAATGATGATGTTCAAGGATAAGGTGGAGGCGCGTGTTCTGGATCTGGATGATTAACGATTGGAATTGGAGTATCTAATACGTGTGGAATCTTTGCGAATTTAAAATCAAAGATGCTGCCTCCTCAAGCATCCAGCCAGGGAATGTGCTTAGGGTCACTGTCTGATAGCAATAAGTCATATTGGTGTTTATAAAATAAACAAGTTTCTTAAGTGTCAACTATAGCTGCAAATTGCGCGAAGGAATCTGGTCATTCTTACTAATAGATGGTTGAGAAACAAATTTACCATTGGAATGGATATTTTCAGGATGTGCACACTCCATTTCAGCGCGTGGTTGATGGCTTATTAGCTTTGATGGTTTTTCATTTGTATGAAAAAATTGGAGGAAACTATCCTTGTGTGTTCCGTTCTATGGTCACAATCTAGTTTACTTATGATCCAACACGGCTTTCTCATCTAATTCTTTCTTTTTCTTTTTTTCTTTTTCTGGGGGTTTCCGTTAGTCTTCAGAAAAAAATCGAGGAAATAACGACCCACTTATCCAATTGGAAAATGTTTCTTCTACAAAGGATTTTCTCATAGACTTGTTAATGATATGTAAATTGTTAGTGAACAATTTAAATCGATTAATTAGTAAAACAATAATCTATTCTCAATTCATCAATGATTAAATCCTATTTCATTAACCAATAATTTACACATCCTGAACATGCAGCATACAGGAAGCGTATCCACTTGTATTTCATAGTAACAAAAATTACTATTTTTTCAGCAATGACAAACTACGCTGAAAAATTATAAAATACACCTAATAGGCCAATATTTTGAAGATTTTAACTCGCCTTGCTGATATTTATGTTATTTTATTATTCAGTTTACAACTTTACATGCTAGTGCCGAGCAAAAACCGTTAAAAACAACAAACAAACAAAAGAATCGATTGATGAAAACTGTGTGAAAAAGCAAACTGTTAATGACAATGTGTATGAATCAGAAGAAAACAATAGTAAAAGGGCGTAAAAAATCCAAAACTACATGGTATGAAAGCTACACCTAAGATACGTACCGAAACAATTAAAAAGAAAAAAATGTTGATCGCGAAAGGCTGCTTCTGCCGACTAACTTCGGAGGGCAGTATAGGAAGCTCCGTTCCACTACTGGTCAACTCTTTTTTTTTTTTCGGTCGGCTTACTAGTCAACAATAAAAAAAAGAGTCTCTCACTGGGTCCCTTTTTTTTTTCGGAGGTCATTGGATCTGTTAGACTTTGGAGTTGCAAGGAAACAAACATTTTGCCGCCCACCAAAAACAGAAAGTATGGGAATGGGCCAGTTTTGAATGGCCCAGCAGCACAAAAAATGTCTGAAGGCCCAATAACTCCTTTAGGTTTAGGGAAAGTTTTAGTTTGTGGTTATTGGAAAGGAAAGCAGAGTTAACTTTCTGTTTTTGGGTGAGTTTGATGGAGAGATAAAAATGAGGATTAAATTCCATGAAAATTTACCCCCCCTCCCCTTTTATTACTCCCCTATCAAACATATCCTAACTTAGGAGAAAAAAAGAAAAAAAGAAAAAAAAAGGGGGGGGGGGGGAACCTAAATGAGAAATGAAAATTTTGCTCCTCCCTGTTTTGCATACCAAATTTCTCCATCCAAACATATATTAAATTGCATCAGTATGCTTGATTCCGCATAGGTGGGGCTGTTTAATTACTCATCTGTTTTATATATATATATATCTATTGAAATTAGTCATTCAAATATACGGGACATAAAAGTTTCTCTTTAAATAATTTTGGACATTAGTTTACTAGTCTCCCAAATGAATAGATGATAGATACCCATTTTAAGAATTGCACGACCTACTTGTAGTCCCATATATCTTTAGTCTTTACAGGACTACTTGAACGTTAGTTACTTAAAAATTGAGGAAAGTATTGGAGAAGTTGGGGCGGGTCAATCCATCTTAACAAAGCATCGGGTGATGATACTAGTGTACGACAATCGCAAAGTAGACACTGAACTGCTAAAGAGTAAAGACTATGGTAAGTTCAGAATTTACACCATTTAATATATTTGGCGAAATCCGATACTTTAGGATGTATAGACAATAGAGTAGTCTATTACTTTAAAAGTCAACCAAGCATGCTACATAGATCGGATAGCCATTCCTCTACTCCTCATGCACAATTTAGACACGAGACACCTAATCCAACATCAAATCCTTTTCTTTTAAGGTGCATATAAGCTCTACCCATAACTAAATTTCATTTATTCCCCTTCTCTCCACATCTGTTCATGAATAAAATATGGATGAGATGATACATAGTGCAATCTAACGATATGCTTATTGATGCAATGCTCCGAATCTAACCAGATCATCTAATTATACAAATCAACATGAAACTGATAAGACTCAACAGAGCAAATAGCATTTAGAACAGGGCTGAAGAATAGGATAGCTTTGCTGGCACTATAACACTCAGAAATCAAAGAACAGCCTCCAAATTCCAGTTATTCTACCAAAAACAAAAACCGCAAGATGCAACTCTCAAAGAATACATAGCACAGTAATATTCCAAAACAATTGGAAAAATATTCATACATGATCAAAATTGACCTATGCTATTTAAGGTGTTACCAGGATGTCAAGCAGCATAATTGGTCAAAAGTTTATTGAGCTCCTGAGGTTGTGATGTCAATGACAATGATCAAAAGTTTGAAACATGCTTCACATAATCACTTGCTCTCAGCATCATACAGATCTGTTCTGGGTATAGCAGTTAAGGAGAAACATTACAAAAAAATGTGAAAAATAACAGACCATGGTTCTCATGGTATTCTTGAATTTGATCAAATACGAGGCAAAAAATCCATTATAGCAATTACAATTTATGTTAGCTGCCAATTAATGAAATTAATCAATTCAATATAACTACAACAATTTGGAGAGGAAATATAGCTTAGGGATTTGATGAAACAATTAATATGCATGTGGAGTAAAATAGGGATCAACAAATTATGTACAAAAACTAATAGTTACTATTAACCTAGTTTTAAGTGGAGTAAATCACTTCCTCAAATCGTACAATTAAAATCAACATGAACATTAATCTATATAGGAAACAATGGCCCTCACAATCAACTAAATCCAGTAATATCAGTTGCATCTATTCAACATGCCAAAATGATTTTATGAAGGAAGAGAAGAATAGATACATAACTTGTGATTCTGAGCCTTCTTACAAAATTGCGCTTCATTCAATAGGGTGAATCCAGTATAACATCAGAAAAATTCCCCCGTGGCCCCGAAAGTTAAGTGTCTCAAAAACATCATGGAAAGGGCAGTTTTATTTTGGTGCCAAGTGCTGACATAATGGCCAAATAAAATGAACTTAAGCCCTAACATTTTATTCCCCTTTCTCACACAAACGAACAAAGCCAAAGTCAATAAGTTAAAAGGCTCATAATCTTTAGAATCACGTATCAATTCATCGCAATTAGTCTAACCTCCAACAGCCTCAGACAAGAAATAGCAACTTCAGTAAATAGACAGAAAGCAGCCACATCAAAATCCCAAAGTGCAGAACAAGGTGTTAGCAATTCAATTGACAGCATGTACATCATCAAACAAGATGTATGATTTGAAAACATTATCCATCCCAAAACCATATCCAAATCTTCAAACCCAATTCACAGTCGCACACAACTCCAAACAATCAGTTCCTGAGTTCTGCCGGCCCGTCCCTAACCGCTACCCTGCTTCCACCCCAATTCATAATAAGATTTTCAAGCACGCAGTGGCCAAAATCCAGTTAAGCAATTATACATGTAACCATTAACCATAACATTATAGCACCATCACAAAGAAAGTGATAAAAAGGATACACCAGATAGAAACCATGAACAAAGGCACCAGCTAACACAGCAGTAAACAAACGATCCCTCAACACGGGTCTATGCCGCAGCGATAGACGAACTGAAAAAACAACAAATAAAACAAAAATTCCAAATAAACCCCCCAAAATAATAAACTATTGGAATTAAAAGAAAAGATATATAGAAGTTATGAGAAGACTTACTTAGAGGGAGTACAGGGGCATATACGAGAGGAACAAGGAACTTGAAAGGGGGTCCATTGTTGTTCCTTCTTGCAACAGCTTCTCTTTTGCGTTTAAATGACAACATTAATCAACAAAACAAAATAAGATGAGAGAGAAGAATTCAGGAGATGGAAGTTGAAAATAACAGTTAACTTAAGGCTCTGTGTCTGAGGACTTACTGGTTGGAAGGATCGGACGGCGTGGCCATGGGATTGGGATTGGTATCGGCTGCTAGTACGTGGAGGGCTGTTGATCTCAGGCCACTGGAATTGCTCCCGATGTCGTACAATGTGAAGAAAAGTAATAACCTACCCGCACCATTAATGCCATTTCCATGGAAAATTTATTTTTATTTTCAAATAAATATAAATACGAAGAGATTAATTTTGATACCATTTTTATGTTATTATTCAATAATATATTTCTATTTATAAGATTTTTAAGTTAGTAGATAATTAAATAAAATATTTTTATTAATGTGATAATATATAAGGTGAGTTTTATGGTGCCTTTGTAAATATGTGCATTTTGTGTATTTTTTGTGATGAACGGTGAGGATCGTGTCATAGATTGTGAGGTGCATCAATACACCAATCATCTATGATGCATTATAAAAATATCTAATTTTAAGAAAATTTAAAAATATAATTAAATATATTTTAAAAATTAATTATCATAGACTGACAATATAAAATTATATTGACAGTATAAAATTATTTTATACTGTTAGTATAATTTTATACTATCAATGTATGATAATTAAAATTACATTGATAAAATTTTTTGATTATACTGACAGTGTAAAATTATTTTATATCGGTGTAATCAAAAATTTTATCGATATATTTACAATGTCAGTGTATGATAATTAACATTATCTTTGATAAAATTTTTGATTACGGCGGTGTAAAATTATTAGTATCTTTGGGTATAATTTTACATTTGTTAGTGTATGATAATTAAAATTACAGATAAATTTTTATTATATTGTGATGTAAAATTATTTTATATCACAGTGTAATTTTATCTTTGTCAGTATATGATAATTAAAATTATCTTGATAAAATTTTTTCATTATCTTGTGATGTAAAATTATTTTATCTATCAATATAATTTTTTTGTCATGATAATTAATTTTAAAATATATTTAATTATATTTTTAAATTTTTTTAAAATTAGATATTATTATAATAAATCATAGGTGATTGGTGCGTTAACGCACTGTAAATCTACCATATAAGATATATCACAATCGTAGATTATCACAAAATGTACAAAATGTACATTTTCTGCAATGTACCAGAGCATGCACCAATATATAATTGGATAGTTATATAAAATTTTTTTATACCTATAGTATAAAAAATTTATACAAATATCTAATTATGTATTTAACAAAAATATTTAACTCAACCGTATATTATATTAGAATCTTACAAATAAAAATATATAATTGAATAATAGTATAAATCTCTTTAATATTGATATACATAAAAATCAATCTCTCAAAATATACTTTTTCTTCTTCAAATTATCTAGAGAATAATTTATATAGAAATTAAAAAAAAAAGTGACAAGTTATGCTGGATAATGATTATAATAGATAGTTATTTATTATAATTTGAAACTTTTTTAAATTTTTATTGGATAATAATATCAAATTATTTTACATTATTAGTATATGAAAATTAAATCCAATAATTATCTATCATGTTAATCATTTACATATTAATTAAAGAATTCAAAATCAATGGTGGATGATAAAGATGTTTACTCAAATACCTTTATTTAATAACTAATTGTATTAATATTTTATTATTTATTATGCTTAAAATTATATATATAAAATAAAATTGAAAAATTCATAATAAATATTTTATAGAAATATGTGAGTGATAGATAAAATAAAAAATATTTTTTTATTCAAAATAACAGATAATTTGAATAAAAGAGAGCAATAAATTACATTTTCGGTCTATGATAAATGTACTTATTATTTCAAATAAAAAAATGAACTTATTAAAAGCTTTTTCTTTCCATTTATAAAATATACATTCTCCTTACCTTTTATAATAAATAATAAATAAAATAAAAATCTCTTCTCATATGCATATTTTTAGATTAAATTATATCGTTATAATTTTAATCAAACCATACATTGTTAAATAACTTTTATTAGCAATTCTTTTACAGAGCTTATTGTCGAATTAAAAGCTAATATCTTATAGATTATATTTATAAAATTTTATATTAATTTAAAATTAGGGTAAAAATTTTATATATTAATAATATAAAATAATTTTACATTATAATCCAGTAAAAATACAAAAAATTATTATATCATTATGGAGAGTTATATGAACTTAAATTTAAAATGTATGACAAGATAGTTTCTTGTAATTTTATTAAATGATAATGTAAAATTATTTTATATTATTAGCACATGGAAATTAAACTCTTAAAATTATTTAATATATTTTTATATTCATTAAAATCAGCATAATATATGTGTATAATGTATTAAAAAATAATTATTTGATCATATTTTATTAACATTCTATTTTAAAAAAAAAATTGACACACAAATAATTTACACAATAAATAATTGTAATTTAAGGTTGAAATAATAATATTTATTTATTTATTTATTTGATGTTTACTAATAAGGCTTCCTTTCTAAGAAGGGTCAAAATAGAAGGCTGATCAAGTTAGTTAAAACAGGGAGGGACGGTGGTCGTGGATTGCTTGGTTTGTTGCAACTTGGAAGAGATCAATAGCCCGTAATTTCCATGAGGGCTGCTTTACAAATTCAACGTAAGAATGCTAGGTCTTCACTTGCTTCACTTGGTAGCAGTTTCAAATACTTGTGCTCGTACATGCCGTTTTATTGAATTTTATAGTGCACAAAGCCTTTCCGAGCCAGAGAAAATTGTATATATACTTATAATATTTCCTGATGTTAGACATATATTTACACTTAATAAATATTATTTTAGCCGATGCTTGGTTAGATAAAGAGGTTCAAGTGCTACTATTTGGCGTAATTTCATCCAATATTCGGAAAGAAAATAGAGCTACAAGTGAGATTTGCATATACAAGACACCCAATACTCGATCTATTTTTTCTTTTTCTTTATCTTTGCAACAACAAGAATGGAATTTTCTTAGTTTTTATCAACTAGGCATATTATTGTGTCAATTCTTTTGAGTAATATATCTTAAAATACCTGCTAATTTCTTATTAACACTCTTTTTAGCACAATAGGAACATTTTAAAATAATCTCTACTTGGATATCTTTGCCTTTGGCCATAAGTCTCCTTTTCTTTTGGTTTTCAATTCTCAAAGCAATTCTAAATCAAATTATGAAAGATTCTAGTGTCTACACCAAGAGGTAGAATTGGGACTGAAAAGTGTCCCTAAAACTTATATGGTGAAGTGTTAGCCAATTTCTAAAATCAACTCCAGCAAGTATATCAGTTCAAAAGTAATAAAAAGTGAGTAAAAGAATATCGCTTACACAAAATTTTGTAAATCAAGTACCAATTCGTTTAGCACAATTACTATTTAGGTGAAAGGAAATATTAAAATTGAGAATAAAATTAATAAATAGAATGAAATAAAATATATAAAGGATAGAAAACAATCAATGGAAAGAGAGATATTAAGGGTTGATTTCATCTAAATTCCCTAATTTTGCATTACATAAATATTAAATTAATTTCTTGACAATATAATTATTGGTTGAATTACTCAAAATTAATAGTCAAAGTTCAATCCTTTGATAATGTGATTCTCTTAAGAAAAATTGAATATTTTAATCCTTTAGACTATTCTAAATTTATCTTAAGAATGAAAGACAAGAATTTAAAAGACTGCACAAGTAAGTAATTCTATTCTTGGCTATATATGCTAACCTATGATAATTTTTAGATTGACATACTTTATAAAATGAAATACCTTTTGACATTAGAAAATTATGTATCAATTACTAAGTGATCAATTAGGCCAAAAACAATATTAAAAATGCTAGAAATTAAGTAATATATTGAAAAGAGAGTTAAAATAAAAAATATATAAAATTAGTTTTCTAAGACTCTCCTTAACACCTAAAGAAACTAAGCAAACGTGGCAAAAGAAAAAAGAACATAAACTCTAAAAAAGTCATACTAAGATGTTTCTCTATTTATTTACTGGTATTATCTTTATCATGTATCGAAGCAAAATTTGATGAGAATTTTTATCTATTAAGTATAAAAAAATTATCCTATCAGAAAAAAATATAAAAAAATTATATTCTCATTAATAGCACTTATAAATTAAATTTATTAAAATTAATTAGAAAAATTATCATATTAAGAATAAATTTAGAATAATTAATGCACAAATATAAGGTAAAAAAATATATTTTCGCATGTTATCAGAGAGATGATGATCTGTACTAAGAATCTTAATACCCCGATACCATAAGTAAAGTTTGATTAGAGTCGTAGTCGGCTTCTAATCATAATAATGCTTTCAATTTGATGAACTTTGCACAGTACAATTAAGAGTCCGTATTTCCAAATTTGATTACAGTACGATACTATAATATATGGAATAGGATGCTGGTTGGTGCAAGTGCAACGCACACAAGTCACAGACGGTGGCACACAGATACATCATACATGGATGATACCGCTTTTGAGAGAGTTTTAAAAAGCAGAAGGAGCGCGTCAATCTTAAGCCTCGAGTTGGTGCCACGTCCACAACTACAATTCAATTAAGCATAGCATAAATGGTTTGCGGCGTGAGATTGAAGCCAAATACTTATTTGTGCTTGTGCTGTGCGTGATTTTCAAGTCCACACACTCTCCAATAGCAAGCTTTATAAGCACCAACCTGCCACACCCTTCCTCACCACCCTTCACCTTCACCTTCACCTTCACCACCCTCTCATACTCTCATTCATTCATATTACTATCATGGTACGTAAGCCTCTCTCTCTCTCTCTCTCTCTCTCTCTGGGTTTGCCGTTTGCTTGCATTTCGATCTTTCTTCTTCACTCTCATGCTTTTACCCCTATATAGGCTCTGCCTCACCAAGAGACAGTCGACTATCCCACCTTCAAACTCGTCATAGTTGGCGATGGAGGAACTGGTTATTATCCCCCTCTCTACTCTCAACTCATTCTTTTTAATGTTTTCTCTTCTTTCTGTATTTGCTACTTTTTGCCACTATATATATTAGATGCTGTTATTATTAACTATCTGTATTCGTGGCTCAGGAAAAACCACTTTTGTGAAGAGACACCGCACTGGGGAGTTCGAGAAGAAATATGAACGTAATGAATCTACGATAAATACGCTTTAATTTATGTTTATTATTATCTTCCTTGTCACTGTCCCCGTTGCCTTTGCCGGTTACTTACTGTTTACCATGCGTCTATAATATGTGCCTAATCATTCATTTATGGTTTATTTATTTAATTTTTGCAACAGCAACCATTGGTGTGGAGGTTCATCCACTAGACTTTCACACTAATTGTGGAATGATTCGCTTTTACTGCTGGGACACTGCTGGCCAAGAAAAATTTGGTGGTCTTAGAGATGGTTACTAGTAAGTCTAAAGCTCATGTAATCTTTATTTATATGTGCTTCTTTTATCTTAATTTATATTTCAAGTCTCCTTCAAGTTTCAATCTATTTATCGCTCTTGTTCATGCAGATTGTGGTTTCTATAGGAACCTTATCATCTCTTTTTAACTACCCTTGTGCTTTTCATCATGTTGACGATTCCTTATGTTATGTCTGTTATTTATTCCTCTGGAAGATTTTTCGTCCTACAACTGCAACTTTGTTGTGCAGTTCCTAGTTTTCAATGAGTATAATAACAATTCTAGGCGTGACTTATGTTAGAAGTAATAATATGGATATATGAAAATTTTGCATGATCGTTGTAGACATTGTATCTGGGAAGTGAGAAGATCGATGGAATAGGTCTTCATCAGTCATGAATAGAAGAAAACTGAATAGCACAAGATTGTTTTACTGGTTTACGTCAACAGTTTCTCATGGGATGGCAGCTTGTGTTTGTAGTTAGCTTTTGTGATTTGATTAAATTCCCTCCCTCCTTTTTTTCCACCCCTCCTGATATTAGGCTATTCTGAGTTGCGTTCTTTCTTTTTGCATATCTCATTTCTGGCATGTAGCCTTCAACATGTTATAGCCCTTTCCAATAATTGCTTAATTGTTTGTTTTCTGGCTAATAGAAGATTCCTGCATGTATAATGTATCTTCTTCATTGGAGAAAAGGGTTATTATGATATATCCTCATGGAAAGTTTTGAATTATTTGCAGTATCCATGGACAGTGTGCTATTATTATGTTTGATGTCACAGCTCGGTTGACATACAAGAATGTTCCCACATGGCACCGAGATCTCTGCCGGTAAGTAATTCTTCTTCTTCTTTTTCTTCCCTTTTCAGACAAAAAAGATCATTGGCGTTTTCTTGCAAATTTGCAATGCATTTCTCTGCTGAGTATGTAACGATCTTTCTTGTGATATATAGGGTGTGTGAAAATATACCCATTGTTCTCTGTGGAAACAAGGTTGATGTCAAGAATAGACAGGTTAAAGCAAAGCAGGTTACATTTCACAGGAAGAAGAATCTGCAGTACTACGAGATATCTGCAAAGAGTAACTATAATTTCGAGAAACCTTTCTTATACCTTGCCAGGAAACTTGCCGGGTAATGGAATGCCTTATTCTTTGTTTATTTTACTGTTGATATGCCAATGTCACTCATGACTCATGAGTGTATGCAAATTATTGGTCTTGTGATTCCAGGGATCCTGGTCTTCACTTTGTGGAGATGCCTGCGCTTGCCCCCCCAGACATAGTCATTGATATAGCTGCACAGCAATTGTAAGGAGTGTTATTTGTTAATTATGTGTTCTTGGCAATGTCATGCTGTTTCAACCCAATTTTATCTATGTTTTTTGTAGTTGATTCACTCTTATGTATGTTATTTAATTTATATGCCTTACAGGAATGAACAAGAGCTAATTATGGCGGCTGCTCAGCCTCTTCCTGATGACGATGATGATACATTTGAGTAGACTCTGGGGCTTTTGGAGTTTTCCTGATAAAATGTTATTCCTCTGCTTTTGATGCATTGTGATCTTTTGGGGGAATGTTCATCAAAGGGAAAGCAGGAAGTTAGTAATGATAGGGGGTCTCTTCAGCACAGGCTTATTCGGTATTTCTTAGTAGTTAGTAGCAGTTATGCTATATGCAATTGAAATCAATTGGCCTTTTGTGTCAATAAAACTTTTGAGTGATGTCACACATTATCGATTCCCCTCGCTAATTTTTCGCTTATGTGTACATGGATGAAATGGGCCTCTTTAATCATACCCCTTTACTTGTGAAGTCTCGAATTTTTCATAAAATGAACACAGTGAGATATTTATGATCATCATGCAGTGATTTTAACTCTACCAAAACTTTAAGCACCGGTTTTTATGCCTTTTTTTTTTTTTATTCTTTCTTGGGGACGAAAAGAAGGGGGAGGAGGGTTCAATAAGAACTGCAACATAATATTTATCTGTGTGTCAATCTTCTTCAATAAAGTAATAAGTGGAGTAATATTGGTTATAGACCTAAAGATAAAATTACAATAGGTTGTAGACCATTAATTTGAAAGAAACTTATGGTTCGTTTGTTTTGAGTAAAAATGTAAAAGAGTATAAGGAAAGTTTTCAAGATTTGAAATTCTCTGCTGTTTGGACAGGAAGATGATGATGATTCCTCCTCATGCACACGACTTGCAGTTTCTGATGTTAAGGACATAGTTTATCATTTTAAAATGTTACAGGGACACATTTCTTATGGGTTTATGATTAGATGGTTTTGAGCTTAGGCTGCTCAGTATTACTGTGTTGGGTACATGTAACCCGAAAAATACCGGGGGGAAAAAAGGAAAAAAGAGAATAAGAGAAGTGATCTCTCGTGGCCAAAAGAGAAGCTAACAGTTTCTTATGTCACACTTGACATATCACATGGCACAGGCATCTATCCGTCTCAGTATGCAATTCATTATTAGAACATTCTATTTGTAGGATCATACACTTGGTTGTAAGTGGAACGGAAAAAAAGCTGATAATTTTTTTGAAATGCTAGCTTGGATCTTCTGGATCAACCTTTGATTTTTTATGGCAACACCTTTTATTCTGTGTTGAAAAGTGTTTTTAATCCAAATTCTAAGCCCTTTTTACCAGACAGTAATGACTAGTTAGATCCTGAATTCTGATTGCCATGTATTGGTATTTGGTGGTGACTGATCCTAAGTTGCGGTCCTGAGCAGCAACGTTTCAATTCCATCATGATTCATGAATGAAAGTTTTCAGGTACGGCCTTAGGTGTTGGCCAGTTGGCCTGGTCCATGTACGCTGGGGATGAAAAGCTACAAGTCCCAGAATGCATTGAACCTTGAATTTTATCACTCATAAAGGGTTTCAACTTTGGGCTCTTAATGCTTGTGCTCCATTAGGCTAGTACAATTTCCCTTATTAGTTAACCAGCCCCAGGCCTTTTGGGTTGTTTGATGAAATTTGGGGTTAAGTGGCAAACGCATCCATCACCATTCACCAGTGTTAGTGTACTATATGCTATAGCTTTTGCATACTCAATAAATATGTGCCATTTCCATATCATGGACATGTGAACCTCGAATAGTTAATGCCAATAACCACATGACTAGATGGCACCACACCAGTCACAAATATATGATTATTTATGCAGTTAGCAGTTTCTGTGAAGACACACACTCACTTGCCAATTGCCATATGTCTCCACAACTGGTTACCTGCTGCAGAGAAAGGCGTGCCCTTAATGGAGCCAACGATGTTGATGGCACCCTCCCGTCTGAAGCTCACCCTGTTGAGCTCCATTTGCCATAGGACTTGTCCCTATCCGTGTCGGTTCGAATCCACACCCATAGACCCATTTTGCCATTACTACCTCTACATACTGTAGTCACAGTTTGTGCCCACTAAGCAGTGGGTAGGAGCCCACCAAAGGGGCCGAGTGTGGGCCATGTCAAAGCTGGTCTTGACCATTGCCAGCAGCATGTCTATGAAATGTGGGAATTGGGTGGGCTCATAATGGAGAATTTTGACCATTGCCCACTAGAGCGGTACCCTGTCCAATTTTTCAGGAGCTGGTTAGTGATTACCTCTAACAACTTATTTTTAACTAGGTCCCATATGATGCGCAAATGTGAAATTCGGCTTTTAAGGGCAGCCTCAGAAGGGTGCCTTTCAATGTCGGTTGAGTGGTCGGTGTTGCTTTGGGCTATAGGGCCTATTCAGTAGTTATCTATCTATCTAACATATATATACCCTTCACTGCTACTACTACTACTCACTTCTCTTATTCCCTTTGGTTTGGGAAGTCATCTTCTCTTGTTGATCCTTAACGGGGGCCTCACTTTGTTATGTGGCCCATCCTGTCTCGCATCCTTTTAGTGAACTGGCTATTCTTTCCTTTTTCTTTTTTCTTTTTTAATCTCAGCTGTTAATGGTGTCCATATGCACCTGTTCTGTGTGTCTCTTAATTTTGTTCTGTATCATGCATTTTCATAGTCATTTAATAGCATCGCCATCACATATACGGTTACAGCTAGCTTTGCATATGTTTTGCTTTTATTTTCTTTCGTCTCTTTCCAGTCTTAGTTAGTCCACTCCTTAAATCAATATATATGAATTAATTAGAAGTCATCAATATGGATATGGATGTATGCTAAGCAATTAATGTAACCAAAGACCCAGAAAATGAGGGAGATGCATGCATGGTTCGTGTATGTGTAGTCTTTTTTATACTTCCATATGTCATGAGTTTGTGCGTGTTACAACTTACAATTCAAGGTAATATAGTTAAATAATATCTAGGATATATACTGCTAACTAAAAACTGGACCATATCTCTAGTAGGTGAGGGTGAGGGTGAGGGTGAGGGTGAGGGTGAGGGTGAGGGTTTATTTTAGGAACACCGTCTAATTTTTAGTTCTTAACTTCTTATCGATGTACCTAAAACAAGTTGAAATCCATGCAACTTGGAACCTACGTAGTTACATAAAAAGCCTAAGAATTTGTTTTGAGCTGATTATGGATAGACACAAGAACCTAGTTAAGTTCTCATAAGTTTTCCCATTTAGTGATGTGTAATATATGATACCAGTCCCACGCTAACACTAACCCCCCAACGAGAAGGGAAAAGTTATAATCGGGAAAACTATAGTGGGGAGAAATAAAATAGTAAAATGGAAGAATGTGACATATCGTCACATGGCCTATCAAGTGAGGATACATATTTACAACAAATGTATATGGGGGAGCCCCTCATGGTAGGGCAGGGAGGAAGATGGTAACGGGAGAAATAAAACCGATTATGGCTTGTTTTCATGTAAATTCGAAACAGGACATGTTCTGCAAAGGAAGCATGTGCTTAGACATAAACGGGAGGGGCATCAATAGGAGGATAGCTAGCAACTGTCATTGTCTATGCCATATGCGCCTAGTGGTGATGGGAATTCGAGACTAGGGGGAACCTGAATTTATTGGCAATAAGGACTGGTAGTTTTGCCTATACTTTCATTTCATGATCTGTGCCCTCTCACTCTCACTCTCACTGTCTCTCAGCCTGGTTGTGATGATTTGGATTCTATTGCTTTAGCACTTTTCAATCTCATATCACTTGAAAACTGAACAGGCCGCACTTACCCTTCACTGTTTCTCACCTCATCTCTAGAACTGTATAGGCTGGCCTTACCTTAATTTGTCAGGGCATCTACTTGGTTAATTATTAGTGTACTCTACTTTCTGTTGTAATATTAACATTTTAACAGTTTTTATATGATTAGGATACAGTCCAATTTGTACATTTCTATAATTCTAAGAGAAGATTAGAAGTCATGTGTTTTTCATTTTTATGTCCTTAATTACCCACACACAAATAAGAAAACAAAAGGAATTCTGCAGAACACATTTCTCTCCTGTATTTAATATATGGTCACAGATAAGAACGGAAAAGGTCCAAGATTCAACCTTCAATTACGGCATGAAAGTTGCTTGTTACAAGAAAGCAATGGGAAAGGTAAAGAAAATGATAATGATAATGGAATTGAAAAGCATTTAATGTAAAACTCTGATATATATTAATTTCTTAAATAAGAGGAGGGAAAAAAAAACAAGCAAGTGGTCAAATTTGCACCACATAAAGTATCAAAAATACCTTAAACATTGTATTCATTTATCTTCCTCAAATTTCATCTGCAAAGCAGCGGAATTAATAGATTACGAAGTGGAAAACTCAGCTGTCGTTTCTTTTATTTGTATATAATAAAATTGAATTGAATCTTCTTTTCCAATTCTGCGGCTTTTGTCGACCATTTAATTAGGTACTTTTTAAATAATTTATTGAGCAGTGGTGTTTGCTGTGGAAATCTGTTCAATATTTGTATGCGAAAATATTGGTAAATCATCAAATGTATGCCATGTGCACCAGTTAACAATTGACGCTTGTTGTAGTTGTTCACTTGCCTGTAGCAAATCAGTCTATTTGTAAATTTTATATGCTGAAAGAAGAGGTTACGAAATTGGTACTTTAGATTTTAGTGTGTTTCTGTTATTGCACTAAGAGAAAATATAACACAATACACACACACACACACACACACACACACACACACACACACATATATACATATCATACATTATTTAATTTGTGCCATCATCAGTTTAACTTGAAGTGAAATCTGAACAGTATGTCGTAATATATATTTCGAGATGCTGGAAAAAGTTCTCACTGTTAACATGATAAGATTATACTCTCAAAGTTTGCTTGTCAAGGGTTTTACTTTTAGGTTAAAAGCAAAGAATAGAAGGGTTAATTAAATAAAAGAATCAAAGGAGGATATCTTAATTTATTTTTTTTAAAGGGACCAAAGTTTGGCGATAGTAAAACTTAATATATAGAATGAGGGGCCATGGGAAAGAGACATAATTAGACAAGGATGGTTTTAAAGGGACAAAACACACAGCATAAAATGCAGTACCTTGTGTGTCACCTTCTTCGTTTGTGCATAAAAGCAGACATGCATACGAACAACAACCACAATAAATTACTGTATTGTTTGCGAAGAAATCTTGGGGGTGGTGGAGAAAAAGTAAACTTGGTCACCATCGATAACTGTTTTTAACTGAAAAAGTGCAAGCACTGCCCCTCGATTCTCGAGGGTTAACGAAAAATAAAATACAATATATATATATATATATATATATTCCCTTTTGTTAATATTAAAATAATATATTAATGGCTTGTCGATATTATTATCTGTACATACATGCTTGCATTAAAAGTACGGATTTTTGCCTTATGTCTGTGATTCTTATATATCACTTCTACTGCCAGAGGTTGTTATCTTTGTGCACTCCAAAACAAACCTGACCCTGCTGTGCCGTGCTGCCTTCTCTATCTCTCAGATGTCGATGCAATGAAATATATAACAGTTTGGGACCATGTGACTTGAGAACTTCATTTCCTTTTTCCAAGCTTACCCTCGGTTTGGTGTTTTTATTTTTACCAAAACTATTATTTCCTTGGACACAATCAATTTCGAAATGCAGATATATAATTAATGTATGTACTGTCCATAATGCCACGCATGCCATTATAATAATCCTGAGACCCCATATTCGGACCCCGAGTTGAGATTTTGAGACTCAGTGCTTGTTTGAATGGCCATCCATATTCTGAATATGCAGTCCGGTCCATGATGACAGGGTTGAAAAGAATGAACGCGTCAACATTTGTTTCTATATAATTTGAGTCATGCCTAAATATATTTAGGGGGAGAAAGAAGATATTTTGAGAGAACGAAAGGTTAATATGGTAAACCTGGAGACCAGAGAAACAAACAAGTTATCCGCAACTGCAGCTCAGTAGGCTTGAGTTGATGCAACGTAGGCCTTTGTGCTGCAACAGGACAAAATGGACAGAAAAACTAAATGATTGAATGAATTAATTTTATGAGAGTTTATATAAAGTCCGGGATATTAAATGAATTGCAAATGCATAAGTATTTTTTTAGTGTTCTACTTTCAAAGGGAGACAATAACACCAACCAGATTGGCTCACCTAGTCGTTTGACTTGTATTGCCCTTAGTTCAATTTTTAAGTTCGTTTATTGGCGGTGATCCATAAATATTTTTATAAATATTCAATAAGATTAAAAGTATTACCCTAACCCTATACTAAGACGTGTCTTCCTGTTAACTTGAACTTTGTTGATCAAAAAGCTAGGCAATGATACTTTTGTCACAACAAATACATGAATTTATATTTTAATTTTAATCATTTATATGAAATTTATTAATTAAGATTTGTTCCTCTCATTCTCATAATTAATTAATCATCTCATTTGATCATGTTCCATATGTGTACACATAAATGAATGACTATTTTAAGTATATGTTTTAAATTTTTTTTAAAAAAATATTTAAATAATTTTAAATTTTGACCATCATCCACGTATGATTTAATAGTTTGTCTTTATTCTTTTCATTTCTATCCTACATATGTTGATGTTTTACACAATGACTATGTGGTGTCAAAGTGGCCAAACCATTAAAAAAAATACAGTTTGTTTCTTCATATCATTTTGACTTTCATTAATTAAGAAAATAAAATAGCATTAAACTCGTGAATATTTATTTGGTCTTTAAAAAAATGATACAAAATTAATATTCTATCTAGACCTTCTTTCTTACCTGTGGACTTTGAAGGAAATTTCTTGTGACAACTTCCAAAGTATTTTTCTAAAAATGCCTTGCATTGGTAACATTTGATTTGCGAGACGTGGACTTCTTTATATCTTTTGCTAATGGCCAAGGCATGCGCAACCGCATGCTATTCGATAGTGAAATTGAACTTTAGCTTTTTTTTTTTTTTTCCAATTAATCCCTCTAGTAAGTGCGCATTTTCTTGATCAACAGCATATTTGAACAAGAAATGCCATCCTTATTATCATCATTAATTGGGAATGAGTGTTATTTGTCTCACCTTTTAATGTGAATATTTAGACATCCACTCACAATTTTGGAAAAAAAAATTATAAAAAAAAAAGAAAAAGTGAAAAAATAAATGAGAAGAGGAGAGAGATAAAAAAAGTATATCTAAAGATGTCTAAAATAGTATGTACAAAAATTATTTCTCCTAATTTGCAAGGTTGATGAAAATCTCTCCAACAGCCAACTATACTGTTTTTCATTATGGATTTGGCATTGAGTAGCAATTGAATTTGAATCCTTCACCCTTCTATTTTATAAAGGTCAAAAAGTTATCCCATATGAAAGTTATTATATGTGAAGACTACTCATAACATGCCAAATATAGAAAGACAAGTGGTTGCATATCCTCAGCATGGCAATTAACAAACATAAAAACGCATCATAAGGTTGACGAAGTAATTTTAAAACAATGACCGTAATCACAAATAGGAGATATGAGATATGATGGGCAGAGATTTGCTACCAAATCATATGTGTATATCCCTTCATTCGCTCTTAATTATAGCTTCTTTAATTAGTCTCCTATCAAGTAAATCTTTTTCATAACTTTTGAAGTTTCTTCTTTTTGTGCAAAGTAGACTTATAGCTAGGAGAAAAATATATAACTCATATTTTGGCGCCAATTATTGCCAATTATTTTCATGGTTTTTGGCTCTTGTCTATCATTGAATTCAATTATATATTTGTTTTGTCTAATAATTCCAAAACTTCTTTCCAGCATATTCTCTTTCGTATTTTTAATCTAGGATTGATGCATGCTGTATAGTGGTCTATTGATAATCATTTTTGTTAGTGTATTCCTCATTTTCCTTATATATTTTATTATATGCTCTCAGTTAGCCAATACCGCAGCTAGCTATAGCAACTTTGAAATTGAAACTTCTAAACACAGTTGCGATCGAAATTTGAAAGTAACGGGGAAGATTGAAACAAAGAGGGAGAAAAAAGACAAATGGATGAAGAGGGGATTATCAACATTGATTTGATGGTTTATTTATGGCATCCCCAGTTTTATAGCATTCCCTTTACATTTTAAGCAAAATATTACATCAAATTCCATTCCCCAGCCCCCCTCGATCTTGTCTGTCACTCTCTTGGTGTATGATGTAAATAAATTTCCTTGATTTTACAAGTAATCTTGCCATTCACTTTTTAAGTGATGTCTGACAATTGACTGCCTATGGAATGTACATGTGCATGTTTATATGCATGCGTTGTCACTTGAGTATAACAAGGCATAGAACTTCAAATTTTTCTCTCTTCGATTTTGTCTATTCAAATTTAGCCACGTAAGTTCAATAAGGCAAAGAATGATCACACTGGAATCTTTAGACTTTGCCATGTCGAACCTTTAACAGCTACATCAAACTCTTAAATACTTAATTGCCCCAGAGTGAGGGATGTTTCTTCATTCGGTTTGTCGAGTGTTTAGAACAAAAATTGGGATAATTAAGGCATGCTGGTTTGGCAATTTGAGATTATTTTCAGGAGAATACGCACTGTTCTGATATATACTGAGAGTGAGCAGTGGCGCAGTCAGGGAATTTTAAATTGAAGTCGCTAAATAAATATAATTTTTTAAAAAAATATTGAAAGACTTTAACTTTTTGCAATGGAGATATATGACCAAATTACAGTTGTAAAGTATATATAAATATTAAGGATTTAAAATTTCAAATAAGAGTAAAAAAATTATGGATTTAATTTATATACATTATCAATGTTAAATTTCTTTACACAGACATCTAATCATATATTGTCACACTAGTAAAAGTGTTTGATTCAACTACTCACTATCTTAAAAATCTTATAAACATAAATATTTGATTGAATGATAATATAAAACTCTTTTTTACTGTCAATGCATAGTAATTAAATTAAAAAAATTATATTTTATTAGCTTTTTCTTTTTCTTAATAGCACTAATAAATTCAAAGTTTAAAAATCTTCAAAATATAATTCATCTTATTTTTACCTTTACATATATATTTATCGATATCAGTCATGTTAAAATTCTGAGTTTAGAATTATAAGTTTAATTGGTATATATTATCAATATAAAACTCTTTTATACTGACATCCAATCATATATTATCATACAGGTAAAGGTGGTTAATTTTTACACCTACTATCTCAAATGGAAACCACTTTTACCTGTATAACAGCACATGATTAAATATTAGTGTAAAAGAGTTTTATACTAATAATATATCCTAATTAATCTCTATAATTATTGCCCTGCCGGGAGCTTTCTTAATATATATTTAAGCTCTTTGCAAAACTTATATAAAATTTTTAAATATATACAAAAGGGGAAAAAAAAAGCTATAATCACTTCTCCAATTAAAATTTATTTTCATACAACATGAAAATGAAAATAATTTATTATCTTATCTATAAGTTTATAAATTACAATTTTTTAATTATAAAATTATTTTAAGTTTTGAGCCTCGAAGAATGAAGAACATAGTCCTGGTTAGCCGCCTAGGCTCCGCCCTTGGGTGTGAGCATACGCCGTGCTTTACAATTTTTGAAAATATTAAACTAGGGATATAAGACTTAGGATTTAATTAGTTTAATTATATTATCATTATTCAATTTTATATATATATATATATATATATATATATATATATATATATATATATATATATATATATATATATATATATAAAGTTAAGTTGGTCCATTATAAGGGTAAAATTCTTCTAATGCTAAGTTTTTTTATATATAAGAGTCGAACTCGAGACTTTATTTAAGATAAATAAGTGTTAAACCACTTGAAACAAATAAGTGTTAGTTTATTCAATTATGCATTGATATATTAATAAAATAGTCTAATTTCAAATAAAATTCTTATAATAGTTAACCTCATTAAATAATGTTACAACATAAAATTAGATATGATATAACAGTATTAATTAATTAAATTTAAACTCTAATATTTAAGTCATATTATTATAAATTTATTTATATTACTTCTAATTTTTTAAATGAATCCAGATTAACTTTTCACAATTTTATTCTATCATTAATTTATAAGTTTTTTCAAAATAAATCTTGCATAAAAAGAAATTTTTTATTAATATATAGTTTTAAATTAATATTGATAGTTTTAAATTTATATAACTTTAGGAAACATTTTTTTTTAATTTATGCATAAGCAGTTTAACCATATTATTTTTCTTTGCATATGTGTAAGCATATAAAATATCGTAACATGGAAATTTTAATTATTTATTCTTAAATGTCTTTTTTTTTTAAATCACCAGTATATGAAATTTATTATATTTTAATTAATTTGAATTAAATCAGGTTGATCCACTATAGAGAGAAAGCTCTTTCCATATTAGTTTATCACTCACAAGACTTAAAATTCAAGATTTTGCGAAAATAAATATCGAATCACTTAAATCAATTAAGTTTTAGTTCCAAGATTAATTATCTAAGGATTTAGGGTTATTTTTTCAGTTTTGTTAATAAGAATTAACTCAATTGATAAGATGGAACAATGTAAATAAAAAGTCTTCGAATTCAATTTTTCTGATAAACTTTTATAAGTTTATAAATTTTTGGTGAGGATTGTGGTATATCTTGTGACCATGGAATGGTAGAACTTTTGGAGCACGCAATTACTCATCTCTTAAACCATTTTTAAAAAAATTAATTCTCCTTTGTCAATATGGTGTTTATCTCTAATTGACAATTGACAATGCTCATAATTATTAGGTAATTATTAATTATTCAGAGAGAGGGAGAGAGAGAGAGAGCTTAGTTTAACTTACTGGTGAAGTGAAATCAGTTGACATGATGAACCAAAAATCACAAAGAGGTCAGTGTGAAGGGAAGGGTTTATTTATTTATTTATTTATTTTTGTCGGGGATGTGAAAGGGAAGGGTTTCTTATTCTGTCCAATCTGGCTTAGAAACATAAATTTGATTATGGGATGAAGTCATCAGGCAAAGCCAGAAGTATCCTCTACATACATAACATAAGCCGTTGAGTTCTGTTATAAATTTTGTAGGACCCATGAGGTGCACATGGCCCCAATATGTCTTGGTCCTATTAGGACAAGATTAGGGAAGGGTGCCTTTGCGTGGGCACCCCACTGTTGGGTCAACTAGAGCATATTTCCCCACCTAATGCACAGAAGGATACCCCAAGCTAGACAGCGTTGTTCCCATGTGCACAAATTTAAGAGCAACATTCCAAAACGACAACCTCCTTTGTGCTTCGCTTTCTCTTTCTCTTTCTCTTTCTCTTTCTCTACCCCCTCTTATTCTCATAACATCATCTTTTTGACAACAAGGAACAAGGTAAGAACAACGCCACTATCTTCCACATCTTATTCTTACCTTTTCATGGAACGTCAACTAAAATACAAAAGCTTATGTTAGTTAGTTATCTCATAGTTTATGTTCTTTTCCACACTTCTGGTTAATTAATTAAAAGTTTGTGCCGAGATTAGAGGCTTATACCTAATGCTGTGCACATTGTCATGCGTAACTCATAATTAACTAGATTTACTGGACAATCAAGTAAATCGCACATTACTAAATCGTAATTAATTATCTTTCTTTTGCATGTTTGGGCTATTGCATTTGTGCCTAACTAGAGTTTGTAATTTCATAGTGCTCTACAAAGAAAATAGTGCAGACAGCTTTTTGAATTTTGATTAGCAAAGTCCCTTTTTTTTTGGCCCCTATATTTGACAGCCCACTGCTTTCGTCCACTATTCTGTAGTATATTGGCTTTTTAATGGAATATTATTATTGAGTTGACTCAAATGGTTGTTTTTCACATACATCCATGACTCATGTGCATATATTCCCGTAATAAATGATTTGTTGTGAAATCTCATGTATAATTTGAAATTAGTCTTTTTTGAGAAGTCATTTCGACTAGACATGTATGTGCGTGTGCTGAAATTGAAGGAAATTTTGACCTTTATTTGAACTTCAGACAATCACAGCTCACATGTTAAACCTGTATATACAAAGATCCCCTTTAAGTAATAGTTATTTTGTCATTCACATTTGTCTTAGGTCTGGTTGTGCTGGGTTCGATATATCCCCATTTGTCACTTTCCCTTTCCCTGCTTTTCCTATTTTATGGAGCACAAAAGAGAATTGTGCACGTAATTTTATGAACAACTCGAAGTTCTTGTTCTAGTTGGGGTGACATTTATAACTAAATCCCCTTGTCTCTGTGACAATTACAAATAAACAATGCAACTGCTACATCAGTTGCTTGATTAAAAAAAATGTTTCTAGTCATAGGCTATTGAGAAAAAAACAGGGCCCTTTTAATTTTTACTGTGAGCATTGACAATTGATTCAATTTCAGTTACGAACATAGGCGATTATTGAAAAAAAAAAAAAAAAGGGACCTTCTTATGCTGAATATAGTAAATATTGATGTAACTTCTAACCATGCTCATTCGATGGCATAACAATCTTCATTTAAAATTCCCCGTAGTTGTGTAAAACACAATAGGCAGCACATTGATATTTATTTATTAATATTATTTCAAAAAAAATATGAACAAGCTCCTCTTTATCCTCCGCCAATCATGCTATAATTTTGAAAAATGTATCCAAGTGGCAAAAATCTTCTCATATGCATTTCATAGTTCCGTGGCTCCAACATAAGAAAAGCAGTACGTATATATATATATTGCAACGATTGCAGCATAGTTTTGACGGTTAGTAGGCCAGCATTTATGTTCATGTTTATCAGTCATGGTAGCTAAAAATAGGGGACATTGCCATGCTACAATGCCCTTGTTGCCAACAATAAAACTCAAAAAGTTTAAGGTATGTTTGAATACAGGGTTCGAAATCAATTAGTTATATATTATTGTAATAATTATATATTAAAAGTTACACATATAATAATATATAACTAAGTGATACTATAAAGACCTTTGAATAACAATATGTTAAAATTAAACTCCTAAAAACTCCTCGTGCTTATAGCAAAGTGAGCTCTCATATCCTAAGCCCATTTAACCCACGGATAAATATGAATTAGAATCATTCATATTGTAAGCCGGTTTAAATATAGGTTAATCATATATCCTAATTTATTTAATCCGTGAGTTAAATAAGTTTTGTTTAGAAATAACTCATAAGAGGTCAAATGCAAGAGAGATCTATATATATTAATAGGCTTAAAGAAGAATAAGAATAATGTACTTGCATTACATCTAAATCTAAAACCTTAATATGTGTATTTTTTGGTACATAAACAATATGTTTATAAGTCCATTAACTAATTATTAAGTTCTTATTTCCTTTTTTGGTGGGGGGGGGGGTACTGAAAAGGAATTTTATTAATCAACAATCAAAGTCTGACAATAAAATATGGACTAGGAAGCTAGGCGGCCGATCAAGCCATGTCTCTAGCTGAATATCTTTTACATAGTTTGCTAGAACATCAGCTAAGCTATTACAATGTCTAGGAGCACACTTACTTTTAAAACCTCTAATCCACGAACTATATATATATATATATATATATAATCTCTCAATAAGAGGGTGAAGAAGATAGTCTTATTTTCTTTATTTTTTTCATTGTACAACTTCATTTTATCCACGTATCTAATTAAAGCTCACACTTAAATTTTCAACAATTTTAATCTCTCTAACATAATAGCTCGCGATGCATGTGATTTTATTCAAAAAAGTAATAATAAATTATCCTTTTTGACCTTAATCAATTGAAATTTTCCCATTTTTATAACTTTTTTTTCCGCTAAATTCTTAGCTCATAATGAATTTACCGTTTGATTAGTATAGGGGTGGCTCAATTATCTCATGAACTAAAGTTATTTACAAAATGAGGCCTTTTATTGAAATAAACGAAAAATTATTAACAGTTTATCCTTATAGCTTTTAAGATGCAAACTTTTGTATTAATTTCTTTTGACGTTTTTTAATTGATAGTATAATTAATATATTTGTATTTTGTAGTTGGATTATTAATAAAAATGATATTTTAATTATGAAGCACTAAAAAGATTCAGCTTTTTACAATTATATTTGATTTCTTAAATGCTGACAAATATAAAATTAAAAAATATACAGTTAAGTTTATTCATAATAAAAACATAAACTGATTCAGCTTTAATTGCTTGAATGATAAGAATTAAGCGAGTTGTAGTTTGCATATTAAAAGGCCAGTCCGAAAACATAATTATTGGCCAAAAATATTTAGAGAATTGATGAATGCTTAATTTAACCATTTAACCTCAGTTGGCACATTTAAATATGAATATGATTTATTTTAATTGTTGCATTTTGGTTGCATAAATTAATGATAAGTTTAATTTGATTAAAAAAATTGAATTTATATATTTTTTATTTTTTAAATAATGTTTTTTAAGCAATAGATTATGTTTCAACCATTCAAAAGATAATAAAACGTTTAAAAGAGCATAAATTGTTGTAGGTTGCTCTCACCAGCCCAGAAGCCTGTGGACTTATGCATTGTAGATGTGAACTAGTTAAGAGCCAAATTCATTTACATTGTGGACGAGTTCAATCTGATTATTTATCTTTTGTCTATTGCAAATCAAACTTGTGCAAATAGGGACAATCCATATACCTCTCTTTTACCTAAAGGGGTCTTGCTATGAGCTCTTTTTTGGGCTAAGGTTAAGACTGTATTTGGATTAATAGAAATTGATAAAATGAAATGGTATTATATTTCATTGTTTGAATATTTTAAAATATATGATGGAATGAAATAGTATTAAATGGAATTCATGTCATTCCTTCTAATATTCTTTAATTTTTCAATCCAATAACATCTAAAAATTCATTTTTTTTTTCAATGGAATTCAATCCAATGAAATATGAAATATTGAATGGTATTAATTAGATCAAAAAATTAAATTATCTCCATTCCATTTTTTTTTAATATCTAAACAACACAACAAAACATTTTTTTTTAATTAAACGCCACAACATTCTATCACATTCTTTTCATTTAATTCACCATAGCTAAAAGATGAGACCTAAACACACGAGCCTTGCAAAAGAATACTATAAACTTGTTTTTTTTTTTTTGCGGGGGGGGGGGGTGAGAAAAAGACAAGTAGTTAAAAGGGATATGGAAATACTAAAAGGAAAGAGGAAGGGCAACATCGTCTTGGAGGGACTAAAATTGAAAAACGGTGCCATTGGTTGACCCTTAGAATTCCAATGGCGGCCCCTACGCCGTTGGCCTTGGTTAACCCCTCTCTCTCTATATCTCTCTCTCTTTGTCGATGTCCTTAGTAGTATTAAAAAGCCAAGCCACTAACACTAACAACCAACATAACACAGCCAAAGCAGATAGATAAGAAGCAACCCAAAGCCAAAGCCAAAGCAAAGCCTGCTCTGCATCACTGTCCACACTTGGTAGGAGAAGCAAGAGAAAACAACTTGCGTGTTCTCTAACAACAACAACCACAGATGGAGGAGCTCTTGTACTGGCTTAAGCTTTTCTCTTTCTCTTTCGTGCTCGTGCTCTTCGTGCTCAGGGTTGCAGTGCTGCTCTGGTGGAGACCTAGAAGGATTGAAGGCCATTTCTCCAAGCAAGGAATCAGAGGACCCCCTTATCGTTTCTTCATTGGAAACGTGAAAGAACTTGTTGGCATGATGCTCAAGGCTTCCTCTCAACCCATGCCATTCTCTCACAACATTCTCCCTCGAGTCCTCTCCTTCTACCATCACTGGAAGAAAATTTATGGTGCTTCTTCTTCTTCTTCTTCTTGTTTGCTTAAAATTTTTCTCTTTCTTTCTCTCCCCTTGTAGATACATTTACATTTTCTTCCACCTTTTCAGTCTTCACATAGTTTTGGACAACTGGGTTTGGTGTTCGGTTTTTTTTCTCTCGTCTTCTTACTTCTTATTTTTTGTTTTCAATTTCAAAAATGAAGAAATGCATTTGATTTTACAAATATTTTTAAAGCTATATTGATGGGGGTGGTTTCCTATAAGCGATCTTATCTCTAGTTCGAAACAACACAGTCCTACTCATCATCATTAAAGTTGGCGTTTCCTCAGTGTCATGATGATGATCATTGCTGTGTGGGTGATGTTTCTTTTGCTAGTTTTATGATTCTTCCTTTCAGAATTTGAAACTTTTTCAAGCCTCCAAGAGGGGACTCAATATTATTCCGGAGTTAGGGTGCTTCTTTTTTGCAACTTTGCAGGCTTTTCTTTTTCTGAGCTAGCTGCTGCTCCTAGCTGTTTGATGCATGATGTTGAAGTTCCAAGTTTGGACTGTAGCTCCACCTGGTTCTCTCTTTTTCCCATTTTTTCCCTGTGCTCCTTTATTTCTTTCTCTCTTCAATAGAGTCCTCAACTCTCTTCTAGCCTGAAAATACAACAAGGCTTCAGTTTGATATGTAATCAGACATTTGTTTCCTACTGACTCCTCTGTAAGGATGTCAGTGATACAAATCTTGTCCATATTCTTAATTTCCTTTACCTAAAAAAAATAAAAAAATATCCAGCTTATTATTATTAAGCACTCTTGCATATACAGCCATAATTTTTGTGATATGCAAGTGCACTTTGTTGGCATTGTGGAGTTGTCATCTGCTTTTGCTCTCTTTTCCATGTCCTCTCACTCTTTTGTTTTTGTATGGGGAGGAATTGAATTTTGACAATGTAGTTGTATATGTTTGGTAACCGTTTCAAAATTGACTTGTCTTCTTCCCATCTCCTTCTGTTTTTGCCATCTCTATCTCTCTCTCTCTCTCAATGTCTCTGTGCTGTAGGGTCTACACTACACTATCCATGCCTTCCTCTGAAAAAACTAATGGCTGTCAATGTTTCCTGCTCCTTCCCTCTTTTGCAAACTTCACACTTACTACTTGAGGGACTGTGGTAGTTCCAACTTTGTGTAAAAAAAAAAAAAAAAAAAAAACACAAAGAAGCCTCATTTTACCTCATTGTTTATATATCTTTAATGTTTCTTTCTATATATATGATAAACTAATCAATTAATCGTAATATTACTTATTATTAGTTAATTAATTATAATTAATTAATCTGTCACTGTATTCATACATGCAGGTGCAACATTCCTAGTTTGGTTTGGACCCACCGTTCGTCTCACCGTGTCTGATCCTGACCTTATCCGTGAAATCTTCACATCCAAGTCAGAATTGTATGAGAAAAACGAAGCTCCCCCACTTGTGAAGCAGCTAGAAGGTGATGGACTCCTTAGCCTGAAAGGCGAGAAATGGGCTCACCACCGTAGAATCATCTCTCCCACTTTTCACATGGAAAATCTCAAAGTAATTAATTCCTACCCATTTATTATATATATATATATAGTAAACCTTATATATATTTAATTTTTTCACATGAATCTTCTCCATGCAATTTTAGTTTTTTATAATAGTCAGTGGAATAAATAAGATTTTATATGTGTCCAGCTGTTGATACCGGTGATGGCAACAAGTGTGATTGAGATGTTGGAGAAGTGGTCGGCAATGGGGGAGAAGGGTGAGGTGGAAATCGAAGTTTCCGAGTGGTTTCAAACCTTAACAGAAGATGTCATTACGAGGACTGCATTTGGAAGCAGCTACGAAGATGGCAAAGCCATTTTCCGGCTACAAGCCCAACAAATGGTCCTAGCTGCCGATGCTTTCCAAAAAGTATTTATTCCGGGTTACAGGTATATATAATATATACATATATACACTCAATCCTTGTTATAATAAAATAATAATAATAATAATAATAATTAATTAACTAATCATATTTCATTATCCCACAACGTGGTACTGTGCTACTCGTACTACTAATTCTTTCTGTCTGCTGCTTATGCAATTATCAACGAGTTATTAAGTATTATTGATTTTTATTGTCATGCTGACTTGTTATTATTATTATTATTATTATTATTATTTTGTGGGTGGTAAAATATTGTTATTTTTTTTAATTTTATTTTAGATTCTTTCCCACAAGGAGGAATATAAAATCTTGGAAATTGGAGAAGGAGATCAAGAAATCGTTGGTGAAGCTGATCGAGAGGAGGAAAGAGAACTCGTGGCGTGGGAATGAGAAAGGGCCAAAGGATTTGCTGGGGCTAATGATTCAGGCCTCGAACGCGAATTGCTCGTCCAATGTCACAGTGGATGACATCGTGGAAGAGTGCAAGAGCTTCTTCTTTGCGGGCAAACAGACCACATCCAACCTGCTGACGTGGACGACCATCCTCCTAGCTATGCACCCACACTGGCAGGTGCAGGCACGTGACGAGGTCCTCAAGATGTGTGGAGCACGTGACCTCCCCACCAAGGACCATGTTGTAAAGCTCAAGACGGTAAGCAAAGCAAGCAAGCAAGCAACCCCTCCCCCACCCCCTAACCCCCTTAACCCCAGCTCCATGCTATCAAATAGAGATTAGGATTTGGACAAAAAATCATGTTTTGTCTCTTAGCCCTTGTGTTTGTGTTTGTTTCCTCGCAAAAACCAACCTGCCACCTTTCGCTTCCTCTTACTCCTTGTCAAGGGAACATGTAGTGGAACCTCGGTCATCTACTACCCCCCAAGTGTCAATTCTGTCTTCCAATATATATATATATATATATATTTCATTATCATCATTAGAAAAATAAAAGATTAATTTCTATGTATTGATTTTATATTATTAACTAATAAAATTTAAAAAAAATAATAAATTATGATAGATAATTATTATGATGGAGAAATTATTTATTATAATTTATTATTTTTTTCAAATTCTATTATCTTTCAATAGATAAAAATTGATCTATAATTAAAAAAAATCCTATAAAATAAGTTTACTTTCAAAAGTAAGAAAATAAGAATATATCTTATTTGAATTTAATTTAAAACGTACTGTGATTTTAACTTATTAAATCATTTAAGAATAGAGATTTTGTCCTATTCTTTCAATGCCTTAATAATCTAATTCTAATCTTTTGGGGGGTATGATCCGGTGCAGCTGAGCATGATTGTGAACGAGTCCCTAAGGCTATACCCACCCACAATCGCCACGATCAGACGGGCAAAAACGGACGTGGAGTTAGGGGGCTACAAGATACCGCGCGGGACAGAGCTCTTGATTCCAATCCTGGCCGTCCATCATGATCAAGCCATATGGGGCAATGATGCCAACGAATTCAATCCTGGCCGTTTCTCCGAGGGTGTGGCCCGCGCCGCAAAGCATCCTGTGGCGTTCATACCGTTTGGTCTCGGTGTGCGCACATGCATCGGACAAAACCTCGCGGTGCTACAAGCCAAACTGGCCCTTGCTATCATACTGCAGCGTTTTAGTTTCAGGTTGGCCCCTAGTTATCAGCACGCACCAACGGTCCTGATGCTACTCTATCCTCAGTATGGCGCCCCAATCATCTTCCAACGTTTGTCAAGAGCGGATGATCCTGATCAACGGCCCTGATTGGGTGTTGGATTTCCATGTTATGTATGCCCAACCATCCACCGTGTGCAAGTTTGTGTAGAGTGTATAATGTGCTTGAACTGAGGGACCAAATTACCCCTCCCTTATGGCTTTTTCTTAAAAGCTTTAAAAAATATATATGTTTAGGAGATCTCCATAAAATCGGATTAAATTAGTCGAATTTCTAGTAATAGGATCTGGGTTGGGTACGGTGGTTTTATCCAGACTCAAAAAAGATGTGTAGGAATTAAGAGAGATGTGTGGTGAGCAAATTTACGGTGGTGCCCTCCCCTTTGTCCATGGCTATTTATCCGGTTTCTCTCTTCTTCTTTTTTTGTCTTTTTTTTATCTTTTTTTCCCTCTCTAGGACATACTGACTCTAGCATGTGAGGTTTGGTTCTTGGCCAAGTGTCTTTTGCCAATTGAAATGTAGCTAGTAGTGTGAGTCATAGGAGTAAACTAATTGGTGGCTAACAATTTGCTAGAGAGGTACTTGACTTGTGTATGTTGTGTATATTTTTCATTTTTCATTTTTTTTACAGAGATTTGTAATTTTGTAATGCATTTTTGGCTCTTTGATTGTCTTTTGGCACTGTAACCATTGGTTGTCTTGTTATTATTTAATCCTCTTCTGTCTCTCCGCACCTCCTCTGTATCTGTCTCTTTCTGTGTGTTTGCTTCACTAAAATTGAATATTTGAATTGCAATCTTTCGGCTTAACGCACCTTAAGAAGAACAACGTATGTGTAACTGGTAACTGCTGCTGATAAACACAAGTAATGGGGTAGTGGTAAAAAAATCTGTGAGCTCTGTAACAAAACCACCTTATAGTAATTTTACACACAAAACAAATGAAGATAGTTATTTGCACCTCGTGCCCAACAAATGTTATCTAGCACATGACTCGTGAAAGGGAACTTAATCTAAATTATATATTTGATTAAAAGATTTCTTTTTTTTTTTTTCTTTTTACTTCTGGACAAGGATTTAGCATGTGTTTGGTCGTGCACTTGTAAACTTGATTTTAAACTATCTTGATTATGCTAAAATTAATTTTAAAGTAAAGTAGTTTATATTTAATATTTTTGTTTGAAAAATAATGTTAACAAAATCTAATAAACTAACTTGAAAGGCAACTCAATATTACTTAGTATGTGTGTGGTACGAGAGTAAAAATGATAGAAAATTTTTTCGATATATATAAAATTATATATAGAATTCATCTATAAAATTTTTTTTTCTATTTTTATCCTATATCAAATATATCCTTAGGATGAGATTCAATACTAAAAGTTCAATCCTGTTTAAGAAAGAACTAAATCAAATAAGCCAGCAAAATCAGCAAACTTAATTTTGTGATTGTACGCTCCCGGTTGAATTACTCAAATGCAAAACCAAATACACTATTAACTGGGGGCGATTTCAAAGAGGCAACGAGGAGGAGGAAGAAAAAGTATGGTAGAAAACTAGGCAGTAGATGAACATACATTCAAACATATCACGAATCTTTTATCATTGGTTGTCCCCAAAGAAGAAGCATTGGTCAAGATTTAATTTTATTTCATAATTTCACCCTCCATGATGGAGAATTATTAGCTTTTCAATGTCACTGCACTTTTGTGATCTCCATAGATGCAGTTGCCGACTTCTAGAACAAAAATCATGAGAACCAAAGCATTTGTAACTAGTTAGCGACTGAACTCTACTGTCCTTCACTTTCCAAGAAAGACATGTCATAATATCCCTTTCTTAATGCACGGTAGCAATTTTAAGCTTTCTTGAATTAAGAGTGCTATTGGCATACAGGTAAGATCGCGAAACCCCATAGTCGTTGGGTTTCTAAGTTCCTTCTTGTGACATTATTTATTCGGTTTACACTTGTGATCTGTGCAACCCCTGATTTCCAGCACCAAGCATTCACCATAAGTTCGTACATGTCCTCCGTAATTAAGTTGGCTTAGATTTATTGATTTAAACATACACTTTTTAAAAAAGATAATTTTTTAAAATTCCAAGTGTGAGCTTTGAAATGAGGAGAAAGAAGGAGAAAAAAAAGAAGTAAACTAACATGAAGCATAATGAACAAATAGGAAAATGACGTATATTTGATATTTTGATTTTCTTTAAAAAATGTTACTCAATCAAAAACTTTTTAGTTGAATTCTCAACAAAAATCATGAGAGTAATTAGATGAAATAAAATAATAAGACATATTCATTTATTCAAAAGTTAAAAACATGTCAAATCATTCTGATAATTTAATTTTAACAAATATTTTTTTTATTGTTCAGTATTTTTCTTTATCATATTGAATAGCGGAAAATAGTTGCCTACCTAGTAGCTTGCTAGTATTTATTATATCGTCCTGTTTGCAGGGCCATGGAGACGAGTAAGATTTCTGTTAATTGAAGGATTTAAAGCAAGAATAATACCTTTAAGACATAAAATGTTCTTTCGAAGCAAAGGGGACCATAATTCAGCATGCAGCACATTGTTTAGTGGTTCTCTTTTATGGGATTTGCGGCATTTGAGTTGTAGTTTAGTAAGAAGTAAGATTTAGAGCAACACCCTTGTGTACTGCTTTTTGGGATCTTCTCATGCCCTTCCGGGGAGTGGGGGGAGAGCTCTAATTTCTCTGTATTTTGCTGGTCCCCAAGGTGCATGTGGTTAGGGGAGATCTTCTTGTCTTCTAATTCTAGTTTTTCTTTTTAGCTTTTATTAAAGGGAACCAAAGCATGCCATGCAGCATGTGGCCCCATTCCATAATTACCTTGTATGTCCTAAATTTTCAATTGCAAAATTGTACACCTACAATCCTAGTAGTGATTGTGAGTCATTTATTCCTATTATGAAATCTTGAAAATTGTGTAAATATAATTAGTACCATACAGCTAATGATATTATTCTATTATTATCTGTCATTGTGATTGTTCTTATTATTATTTTTATATGATTTGGCATTCTGTGTGTTACTGTGATACGGTCGATGATAATTCAAGTATGCTTTTGCTGTGAATCATGGGAATCGCAGATTACGCCTTGAGCATGCCAATCACATAAAACAAGAACATAAAGTTTCGCGTACTAATATTTTTTATTATCCAATATTTTTAACTAATTATTTCGCATCTCTCTCGTTAATAGTCCCTAGTAATGGACGTCCTAATTTTAGAGTTTAATTGGTTTAATATTACTGGAGACTTCTGTTCGTTTGCGCTTTGTCTGAGCATTCTTCCGCGTTAACATCTAAGCGGTGTCCCCCTGTGGCTAGCTAAATGACAAAATCTACATTCCAATTAGATTTTACCTGGAAATTTATGTTTCTACTTTCACTTTCTAATTTTATATGTATATCGAAATTTGCACTTAAATTAATGCCTGTCTTCAATACCCCTCACTCCCCTTCCCCGAAAAAAAAAAAAAGAAAAAAAAAACTCTGAATCAATTGTGTGTTCTTAATGGGGATACTAATATCAGGTGGCCCTCACAATAATACAATTCTTTTATGACTATGAATGCACAGCTCATGTTATTTTAGAAAACCTAACCTAGTGTTTCTTACTAGTACTATTATGTTTCTCTGCGAAAAATTAAGAGAATATTTTTAAAATCCCAAGTAAATGCGCGAGATCTATGGGCACTGGTAAGCACAGTATTTGTGCAATAATAAGAGAAAACTGTGTTTAAATTAATCTTGAATGTCTCCTAATTAGGCACTCATGCCAAAGCAATTGAGCTGGCTAATGTCTGCCCTTGTTTAATTAGACCTTGTCGGTCTGCCATGTATACCAAATACTACAATAAGGGGCCTTCTTTCTTTAGCATGATTGCCATAAAATTTATGTCTCACGAGCATGCCACCTCTTCTCCATTAAACCTTTGCCTTAGGAATTTGGATCAATAATATCTCAGTGTCAGTTGTGCAGAGAGATCTCAGTCCCATATGATCAATTTTGCCAGTTACAGGCTACTAGGAAATGAGTAATGGGAACCAAGAATTCCATTTCAATATTCGTGGATTAGGTAGATCTGCCGGCCATAAATCCAAAATAGAGAGAGAAAAGACATGCTTGTTTTTTTATGCTGTAATGGGAATAAGATGTCAATTTAGTTGGACCTTTAGTCAAAAAATAAAAAAGGGGCACAATAAATTTCAGAGTGGTCTATTAATTAAAACTATTCTTTTGTATGTTATATGTCATTTAAATCTTGATATAAGTTCTCATTCCACGATAATCTCTGAAAAAAAACAAAGAGATATCACAAGAATAGATACAAAACTTAATTATTGGCACGTGAGTGGTGAACAATATTAGAAATACAATCACAGATGTGATTAATTCACTTCCCTTTTCATATTCTTTTATTTTCTGTTAAGAATTGGAACAAGAGCAGAAATAGGAATGCAATGGCTAGGGGTAACAGCATGACACAAGAAGCAAGGGCAAGATGGTATATGTACTCAAAATTGCACAAGCTCAACAGCATCTTTGAAATAGGGATGTATATTTGGAGATAGGACCAATTTTTGAAAAGACCTGTCCCATATTATTTCTCACAATTTACTTCTCCTGTTCACTAACATTTTCATGTGGTGTGCAGATGTAGAGGTTGAGAGTGACCTTAAATGCTTACTCAAAACTTGTAGGTTTTCTCTTTCTCTATCTCCCCTAGTGAGAGAGAGGCAGCATCACATGGGAGTACCAATCATGAAGGAAGCAAATGAGACAATGGTAGAGGATTTGGTGGAGCCACATTAATGCACAACTCATTTGTAGGTTTCCTATCCGTCAACTCTTTTTGTAAGGTTCTTAGAAGAAATGTGGAACTCATTCTCTTATTTTCTAATTTCTGTTCTTTTTTCTTTAATCTTTTTATCTTTGCCAAAATATCTAAAATTCAATTGACATCCGATAGAGAACGCATGTGAATACCGGTTTACTTGCTGTAATAAACTCCTAAAATGCCACTGCCTGAGGAACGGCAGCTTCAAATGCAACTTGTTGGTGATAGTGGTGACAAACACAAACCCACTTGTGCTATAACCTATAGTAATTTATATACAGCCTATAGGCAACACACACACACACACACACTAAAAGACCCTAATATAAACTAAATAAATGTTAATTTAACTACAATTATAATACCCGTTAATCAAATGCATTTTAGCTAATCATATTAGGATCTCCTAGAGAATTTTAACTATTGATATAAAAACAGCAATAATTAGTAAAATAAATAATTTATGTTTCTATTATCTTATAGTACGTTTAATATAGATTATTAAGTTTGCGGAATCAGGATAGAAATGGAATTATATGAAGTATTTTATAATGCTTATTTTAAAGTTTAGTTTTGCGATTACAGCTATAAATTATAATGAATAGAAGTAATTTATTTTTACTACCTATAATCATAAATCCCATTTCTTAAAAGGGGACTAATGATTCGTCTTAGTATTGTGTGTGTGTTTGTGTTAGTTTTCGCTTTGCCCAACTTTGTTGAAAATACCTAGTAGCACATATTTGTGAGCTATGTGTACAATACATGCGATTTGAACTAATTAAGAAAACTATCTGAAACAATTACAACGTACAATGTGATTATGTTTCTTTGTGTTTTTTTTTTTTTTCCTTCATTTTTTTTGTTGGGGGGGGGGGGATGGTTGCAAAAATAATTTTTGCGTAATGTTCATTGTACAAAACAAATTTTGACTACCGAACTTACAAAACTCTTATCTTTACGACAACTTTTCGAAAAACAAAAGGGACAAATTATAATTAACTAATCCCTCTAGGAATGCTTGAAGGAATTAATTCCCTATCTTGGGACGACCATTTTCTAATCCTTCTAATAATCTGCCTATCTTGTGAGTTATCACTTCCTGTACCACGAAAAAGTTTGATAAGCACTTCCAACCAACGTTATCAGATACACAGTATAGTCCAATTATTCAAGCAAACAACTATAGTCTATACCCACTAGCACCCACCGAAGCTCGGCCACAAACAGATTACAAAACTCCAAGAGTTTTAGCAACGGCTTGGTTTTAGTCATTTCCCAAACTATTCTCACCAAAGTAGCCCTTTTTATCCCTATTTTCTAGGCCGAAATATGTCGCTTCTGCTATGATTGATTATATGGTAAAAGTTCACGTCAAGTGTTAAATCACTTGGGACAAGTACAGATGATACACCCAACATTACTACTAATCAAATATTTCATACAATTCAGCAAAAAATTTAAATGCCCATATGTTGAAAATTAAAACTCATCATTATCAAAGTTTGACTATACTTTCCTTCCAATTTGCTCATCAAATTTGTTTATCTCTAATTTCATTAAAACATAATATCGTGTAAAATGCCCTACTAACCAAATCGTTTCCTCAAACTTGACTATACTGTCACAATTTAGCCATATACACAAAAATTAAGGAAATTAAAATCAAGGCTTAATTATGATGCATGTTTATTAAAAGGTCCTCAGTTAATCTCACACTATATTTCTTAATTAATGGTGTGCTTAAAATTGTGTGAAGGGTAAAATTGAAAAAAAAAATAATAAATATTTTATTAATATATGAGAATAACAAATAAAATAGGCAAAAAATTTTTACTCAAAATGATAATAAAGTGAATCAGAGGTAGTATAATGGTAGTTTAATAACTTAAATAGGAATTTGGGATGTTAATTATAAGAAACAAAAGAAAAAGAAAAGTATATACAAAAAATAGAAATATTCAAAATAAAAAATTTCTGCTACAAAATTTTTTTTTAATTAAATTCATATTTGAAATTACGAGTCAGAATTAATAATTTGAGGTGCAAACGTAGTACTTGGAGTAGATGTAATTGAATCATTTAAGTAAAGTACATTTTAGAAGATTTTTTTTTAAAAAAAAATTACACAATTATTTCTTGTCTCAGTTTTCATCCAAAACTTATTATAAATATTTAAGTGAATTTTTCAGGTAACTATTATCTTGCATAATTATGTTGAGATAGGCTTCGAAGAAATTAATTTTGTTACTTCTGAGACCCAAAATTTATTTTGGGTTTGACAATTAACAATGACCATTTAACCTCCAAAATCATTTCGCACTAACCCTCCCACTGTACTTTTAAGGCATTAAAATGTATTGCCTCTCAAATATGTGATTCATTTTGGGAGTGCCTCTGTATGAAATGATTACAACTTAAAGTAACCAGGTAAATGAACGGTCAATGACAATAAAAAAAATCCAAGGAAGAATATCAACTACAAACAAAAAGACTTTTTTTTGGTCAAAACAGACTATTATTTGAAATAAGAGATCCAACTAATATCAGGTCCAGGACTTTGGGCCCAATGTCCCACCAGGGCCACAAAAAAGACGCAGAATACAGTCCTGGACTTCTACAGTGGGCTTGATTTAAAGCCACTAGCGCTTCTTCATTGGAGATTGATCGAGTCAAGAAACTTTCTGCAACCTTTTCTGTTGTTGGGCTGGGACCTTTTCCTCTTTGAAGTGTGATTCCATCACCGAAAAACAAAAAGCTGGTGCCCTGTTATGTTTGGCTTGCTTCTCTCCGGTAGTCTCAGCAGGAAGACAACTAGAACAGTAATTTGACCCCAAAAATGGGGAAAAAAAAAAGAAAAAAGAACAGTAATAACTAATAATAGAAAATAAACATGCAATGGAACATGGTTTTGATGAGAGGATCATAATAGATGTAGCTGACTAGCATACTCTCTGCCTTCGAATAGTGCCTTATCAGATTTAATAAAACACCATAAACATTCGAAAATGCTGGGTATTTAAAAGCAAATTTTGATATTCTTCCGGGCAGCATAAATTTACGCTGGAAGAAGTAATAGCATATTCGGAGTTCAGAACAAACTGGCTGTCAAAGGCATATCTAGAATCTTCATCCACAGGCATAGCACGAACCATTTTTTCAATGGATTTTGTTAAGGGCACATATTGAGAAATAAAAATAACATTTCTTACTTATTTTAATTATTTAAAAATTAAATAATTTGTTAATTATTTATGTACCAAAAAATTAATTTTTTATATAATACTCTCTCCATTCCAAATGGTCACTTTAGAAAAAAAAAATTATTTCATATTATTTGTCGTTTTAAAATTCTAACAAAGTATCCATTATTTTATACCAGTTTTACCCTTATTTTTATTAATTGCAATAGTTTCACTCTCTCTTATCATCTTCCCTATTAGTCTATCATATAATGTGACCTTTCAAAATGTCAAAGAGCAATTTAATCTTTCATAGTACTTTCTTTCAAAATCAAAGCTATTAAGTTATTTCCTTAATCGTTGTGCTGCTACCTTAAACCCGACTATCATTGTAGAATGGGGAAGTAAATACTTATCCTCGTTGTTTATTAGTTTCAATTTTTGATTCATTTGCATTTGCATTATGAAATACTAGCATTCTAAAATTAATATGAAGACAGTTAAAAAAGACAAAACAGGAAATTATATATTAGAGAAGCCATCATACTCAAAAGTAAAAAGTGATAATGACCTCGATCGTCCAGGGTTTTAAGAAGTAAGGTGAATGTTTCAAATGTGCTCTGATTTCAGATCCGTAAACATCAAGTTGAAGCCAAAAAAATTCGGAAAGAAAATGCAGATATCTGTGCCCTAGCGAAAAATATTAGGTCAGCAAAAACTAAAATCTAAGGTCTCCTAGGAAATGTAGGATAGAGTGCCTGGCAACACAGTGATGTAGAGGGATACCGATGACAGTGGAAGTAACGATAAATATGGACTTTCCAACTAGAAAACGATAGAGAACATAAAATCTGAGTTATGTATGTATCATTGCTCAGAATTGGGGAATATATACTTAAAACTTATATTCCACCTAGCCCGGTAAGGTATTTGCGCATAATCATACCTTGTGTCATTGCTTTCTTCCAAGAACCATTTGGACCATATGCTAATTGATCATTGGAGAACAGTGATGCACTGGCCAGAAACCAATGACAACTTTCATGTGTAAGCTTACGACCATAAAAAGAACATGTTACTTGAAAAGTAGTACATGTACTGTACAAGTACAGGAACAGTTTTGCTCAAAGCAACCATGGCAGGTACTAGATGAATTGAAGGATAATCCAATTGCCCAATCAATATCAGACAAAGAAAAATAATATAAGGAATTTGCAAATAATTTGAAAGAAACTGAAAAGTTGCAATGCTGAGGAGTCCACATCAGAAGTTAAACCCTTTCAGCTTTCAGTTCTACCGCAACTGCCACATCTTGGTACTGAGGTTTTCCTGTTTCTTTTTTTTTCCTAGTTTCAATTTTTTCAGGAAAACTGCTACTTCTTTACTCCTTGAGACAACTTAATTATGTTACTATCAGTTTATATATGTGATTATCAGCCTGTTTGGTAATACACAAGATATCCACTATAATTATGTCTCTTGCAAGGTTTTTCTACTCCAGTCGCAATTAAATTAACATTCCAAGGTTGTGCACTCAAAACCTTTTAACCATTAACTAGGGTTCGACATGTAACAATCTCGTGTGTGTATGCGTGTAGTACACAGCAGTGATCATTTCATTTGAAACCCATCGATAGTGAAACAAGCATCAACATGCAAGAGATACCATAACTTGATAAGCTGAGGTGAAAGTTTGAGGAAACCAATCAAATATTCACATATCAGGTCAGCCCATGGTACCCACAAGACTCTGAGCATGAATCCTTCTGCAAAACAGATATATAAGGCTCACAGGTGCCCTGAAATGGAAGAATGCGAGAACTTCGCAAGTCAATGGAAGTGTTGGCTCATCAAGAGCCAATACTAGAAAAGCCAGCCCTTGTCTAGAGCAAGAGAAAGGTGGCAAGCACCAATATCATCTGTAGACATCTGGAAGCATCACCTATATGCCTCCAACTCAGCCCTGGAAAATGCAGGGGAAGCATTACTAGTATCTGCAAATGATATTGTTTATACTTCCAACTTATGGAGTAACAGAGACAAAAAAGTATTACACAAGATGTCTCATAATTGTATGTAAGAATTTAGCAAGCAAACAAAAACTCCTTTCTAATTAAAGAGGTCCGAAGTTCATGCAAAACAATCTGTTAAACTCAACTTTGCATGAAACATAAAGAAAATATATGAAAATAAGTCCCATAAAGCATATCAGTCATTTGAGACTCAGTGATAAATCAGCATTTTTAAGATACCACTTAATTCAAATATCAGTAGTCAGATCATGTCTGCCAAGTGTCTGCAAAATCTAGAATGTTGTAAAGGATGCAGAAGGATCATGGTGAAGTACGTCTAACAGAACAAGGCCAACAAGAATTAAGATGATAAATGAACAGATTAACGCGAGAATCAGAGATGATTACTTATTCATGAAGTTTAGCATATACATTCACATCAAACTACATCATCTACGTCATAAAACATAAATGTCGGACATACTTCATCTTGCTTGATCCAGTTGAAAGAGGCTAAGAACAAACTGTCATGAAACTCATTGAGGAAGAAGTATTAAATTGAAGAGAAAAAATTCCTGTCATCTGAAAGGAAGACTGTTTTCAGAGGAAATCAAGTTTCTTAGCTCCATTAAATGTTCATCATTTGATATATGGAGTGAAAGACGGAGGTTTGTCATTAATGCTTCTTGTTCCCAACTTAAGGGTCCTGATGCATGCAATGCCTCTATTGTACAACGATAGGCATGCAACTCTAACCTATGGATTTCTGCTGCCAATTCTTCTTGTGTAGGAGGGGAACAATTCCCTTCTTCATATCCCCTCTGGCAGACAGATTCAGCATCACTAAATGGTCCATCTACATCTTCAAAAGGACCTGCAGATACAGGAAACTGCAATTTATAGGAATTCCTGCTAGTGATGCTACAACTACCAACAGAGCATGTAACACTATCAGCATCATTTGATTCTAAGTTTTCTCCAAATGAACAACCAACAGCTCCAGTTTGTTTCCTCCTCTCAATGTCCATATCAGAAATCACAGTTTTTCTGTTGTTTACAGAAGCAGGTATACATTCTTCAGCGATCACATCTCTTGGAAAACCAACACCATGTACCTGTTTGAGTGGTGTGGGTGGATTTCTAACCCTTGCTCTGTGACAGCTGCCTTCATTCTCAATTGCTCTAAACTTCGGGGGAGGTTCAACATATGCCTCAACTCGTGAATGGCTTCCTCGTTTCAATGTTTTAAAAGAAACAAGATGGGATTCCAGAATATTCAGTTCTTTCTTTTCAGAATGATAGTCATTTGAAAGTGACAGTTTTGTCTTTGTATTTGTTTTCTGAATTTGGGCACTAAAAATTAAATTCTGCCTTGGAATGAGTGTATTATCACATTTTCCTTTCTCACAGCTGCCAGAACCCTGAAGAGGGAGAAGGATACATAATTATTCAACCATAAAACAGGATGGAGGATTCAGAAACAATAATACAAAGGAAAGCTCACAAAAGCTACCTAGCATAAAAAGAAAATGGGAGAACCAAGAAACTGGCAATCTTGAAATAACAAGGCAAACAACCTAAACAAATAGCCAACTCTCTAAATTTTGATCAGTTACTTTTTAGCAAACAGAACATATTGAATAAACACAACTTCGAAAGCTCAGTCAAAACCAACCACATATGTACAGCATATGACAGCTGGCAGTTGCTAAGACAACAGCAACAAAAAGATTCAGAAGCGAAAATAAATGTACCTTTCCAACCAAAATCCACTTGTCATCTTGCCAAGACTGTCTCACCCGGATGTCAAATTTGCTCACTTGAAATTCCAAAGAAGATCCGAGTAGCCTGACCAAAACATACTTTTTCCCCAAAACCTTCAAAACTGTAGCCATCTTCCAAGAGAAGTTCTGGAAAACCTCAACAACATCACCTGGACTCCAATTCTCTGCAAGTCCAAGTGCAGGTGGAAATGGCCTTATCGCCTTCCTCGATACCCGCTCCACAATCGCGTCACCAGCAGTATCTTGATATCCATCATATCTAAGAGTGTAGTAGTGGCCATTCCCACAGATGATCTCTGCACACAGCCAGGAGCCAGAAGGCACCTCTGCTTTGCTCAGCACTTCAACCTTAGTTCCTTTCTTGAATCTCATAATTGCTACTATATTGCTGCAAAATTTAAATCCGAACACCTGTTGTTCAAACAACAAAATCAAAATAAGAAACAAAGAAAAGTTTATAAACTTTTATGCAGATTGTTATCTGCTACTCAGAAAAAGAATAAGAAAAAAGAATTTAGAAAAAAAAAAAAAAAATTGTCAACATGTAGAATCCATAGAATGATGATGATCATATAAACTGAAGAGAAGCCAGATAACAGGTAACGGCAATTACACAAACATTACTCTGAAACTCTTGCATTGAATTAATTTAGATCTTGACTTATAAGACCAGGAAAAAAAAAACACTAATTTAGAGGCAATCATAAAGTAGAAATTTTTCATGAGAAAAATACAAGCAGAGAGCCAAACAAAATTAAATACACAAAGCTCGTAGCAAGTTAATGTTCAAAGTATACGACGAATACATAACAGCATAATTTCAAATTAAAAACGCAAAGACACAAACAGAGACGAAGACGCACCAATCAGTGATGTCAAAGTGCCATTGATCATAACAATAACGAACGCCATTAAACCAATTTCATCACTTTTCAAATGCTAAACACGATCCACTGTGCTTCACGCCACTGATTCGCTGAGTTTCAAGGTTCTTTCTTTTTTTTTCATTATATTTTAAAATTTTGGCTTGCGTTTTTTCTGTGGATTATATTCTGTACAATATTTCAAGGACCAAAAAAAAAAAAAAAAAACTCACTATTACAAAATCAGGTAATAATAGAAACAGAGAGAAGAATTCTGACTCTTTTCCTTCCAATTTTCCCAGAATCCAAACAAAGAGCCAAGAAGAAACAACATCAACAGAAACATTCACAAATTTGAAATTGAAAGCTCATTGACAAAAATAAAATTAAATATATAAAAGTAAAAATTAAATGATTAATATAAAGGAGAGAGAAAGTGAATTAGTACATGAGAGGGAGGGGGCAGCTGGAAAATTGTGAGAAGGGGAAGAGAAGAAAATTCACTGACCTTGTTGTTCCGATTCAGAAGACGATCTTTTCGTCTCTGTGATTTTTCACTCTCTTCCGTGTTGTTGTTGTCGTGATTGCGGTTGTTGTAGCAATTTTTATTTTTTATTTTTGTTCCCCTTTTTGTTTGTATTTGAGTAATTATCATATTCCTTGTGTGTTGTTTCCTACTAATTTTTATTTAAACCAAAAAAATGGTTTATTTGTTTAAAATTCGAGAGGAAAAAAAAAAAAAAGGGGGTGAAGCTTAATTTACAAAGCTGAATTTTCTTTGCCGAGCTGCTAACTGCCCAAGAATAGCTTGTCGAGGTGGGAATTAACTGTTGCATCTTATTGTGAACATTCCTTGTGTCCTCTGTCTCCTCTTTTTCTTGGCTGTGTTGCTTAAAATATGGAGATATCCATAAACGTTGGTTAATCTAAGGAAAAAAATTCTTCTATAAAACTTATCACTTAAATTTCTTGAAAAAAATATTTCAAATTAATACCTGACTGTATAATCTATTTGAGTGGTAACTTCTATTTGAATTATATAATAAAAAATACCAAAAAAAACTTAAAGATTAATTTTAATATTTATTAGTGTTCTATCAATAATAAGTTAAGTTTTTATTTTTTTCTTATAGTATCTTTTTACCTAATAAGTAAAAGACTAAACTCTCCTGTCACAGTTGGGCGTCTAAGCAGAGATCTCTCCCAATAATATTTTTTCATACACATAAATTCTGAAATCGAACCCAAAATCACATGTTTAAGGAATCTTAATTTCTTCTATTCATATTGATACTTTGATGAAATAATTAAATATAAATATATATATGATTTTTGAAATAATTATTATCATAATTAAATATTATTTTTTATATAATAAATTATAATTATACGATTATGTAAAAAATATTTACAATAATATTATATTAAAATTAAATCCAAAAACTCGTGAAAAAAAAAATAAATAAATAAACTTATCCCTTAATTTTTAATAAAACTTTCAAATCAATACCTAACTCTATCTCTATCTATATTAATATTCTCTACGTGAATTTATTAGCGGAGATTTTTTAGGTGCTAAAAATAAGGGCATAAGAATTGAAACGTGATAAAATTTACTTGTTATGGAAGAAAATTTTGGGAAGAAAATAGATGCTACTTACTACTAAGTTCATATTGTGTTGAAAGGAATAAATATAGTATCATTTGTCAGCAAGAAAAATATTCCTTATTATGAAAATATTCACACCTTCAATATGAATTAATTAATTAATCACGCATATTTTATTATTTCCGTCCTTTTTTAAATGTTTTGTGCGCAAATCTAATTGAGTACCCATCTAATAAAGTGGATACATGTTTTCATAGTGAATGCTATATAAATGAACAATAATATTTCTTTATTATCCGTACGACTAAATAAAGAAAATTTTATCACGTCAAAAAAAAGGGAAATTGTAAATTTTAGTGTTTAATTTTTATTTTTAAACTGTTATGATTAATTACTCAAATACACTTAAAACATAAATGTAAAAGTAATAAAATTATAAATATACCTTATTATTTATTTACTTATTTAAAATAAAATTATAAACATATTTTATATTTTTATTTAATTATTATATTTATAAATAAATATAAAATAGAATGAAAATGATATTGTAAAAGAATACTTATTGAGCACCTAATTATGCCGGTGATATTGTTGCATATATACAACTCACAATTTTGGAACTAGTAAGTTGCAGTTAAATATAGGTGCGGTGCTCATAGTGTATTTTGATACATCTATTTTTTATTTTTTATTTTTTTTTTATCTTGCAACCAGTATAATTTGACTCGAGTTGGATCAATCCATTATTGAGTAATTTTGACGTATATAAATCAACTATGAAGTTTATTTTCATTTAATTGTATGATATAAACACTATGATTTAATTTCAATATACTATTAGTATAAGATTTTTTTTATATATAATCATTTAATTATATGTAGCCATATTATTAAATCTACTTAATTTTTATCACAACTACTAAAAGTATATTATTGATAAAATTTGATTGGTTGATAGTGAAAAGTATTTTACACCAACAATATATCAAGAGATTAATTTTGATGCATTAACAGTGTAAAAGGGTTTTACACCATCATCCAATTAAATATTTTTATTTGTAATATTTTTAACACAATGGGTGGTTGAACCAAACATTTTTACTGATGTAATAATATATGATTAGATATATATATATATATATATATATATATATATATATATATATATATATATATATATATATATATATATTTAGGGTTTAGGGTTTAAAGAGTTTACTAATTATTATGATATATAAAATATTAATATGATATAAATAATTTTTCATACTGACAGCAGAAAAAAATGTAAATTTATAGTCATGTAAATATTTATCAACCCAAACAGTCCCTTATATCTATTTTTACTATTATATTGTACTATTTCTGTTTTGCTTTACCTATCATTTTAGCAATATGCATGAAAATTAAGGGTCTATTTGGGCCATCAAAATTTTATTTTCATTATTTTTTTATAAAATCCTAAAAATAAGAAATAAATTAAAAATAACGTGGTATTTTTGTAATTAAAATAAAAAATAAAAAACAAAAATACAAACCAAACGAAGCTAAAAAAACTCAAAATCAAGGTTTCATAATAGAAATATTTTTATTAAAATATCCTTACTTAATTTTTGACATTCAATTAATTCATTTTATTACTGTCATTCTATATTTATTAATTATTGATATATTAAAAATATTATGAAGAATAAACTTGAAAATTTCACGACGAATGCTTCATTGGCATGATAAATATTATAGATTAAGATTTTTATTTTTATTTATTTTTTTATTTTTTTGAGTGCCAGGTGAAAAGGAAACGAAGGAAGTAATTCCCTTCTTTCTGAGAGACTCTTGACTTGAGATCCATGGTCCAGTCAATTAATTACTTTTTTTTCTTTTTTTTTTCGCGCTGTTCTTAAGTTCCCCAAAAACAACCTGAAAGACCGTTCTTCACAAAATATATGATTCTAGTATAATATTTTAGGATAACTGTTATTATGGCACACCAATAACACCCAACAATAGCGATCATATTTTCTAGTTAAGATTTTTTCCAAAAGAAAAAAAAAAAAGAAAAACAGAATAAACATGTCTATTTTTTTTCCCACTCTAATAAATATTGTCTTTACTCGTGCATGAAAACTCTATTTAACAGGAGGAAGGGAGGGGAAAAAAATAAAGCTATTGACTCGAGGATTACCAACCAACGGGCTGGAGCGCGCAGACCTTAGAAACTGTCAACGCGCACATCTGTGAGACATTCCTATATTTTACATTCCTATATTTTTCATAAAATAAAATTTTCTTATTTTATGGAATAATCTTCATCTTTGATTTAAAAAAATACAAAAAAAAGAGGAGAGAGAAAAAAAATTAATGATAGATAGAAAAAGTGGAATATGGAAAAATTTTCTTCATGAAGGAAGTAAAAATTAATTTTCCCACATTCATAGACTTCAATAATGAGCACAAATATTTTATAAGTGATCAACTAAGTTCATTGGCAAGCAATTTGAAGAACAGAAAAACAGAGAGGAAAATGAACAATGTGAAAAGATGTAGTTCATTTGGCAAATTAAATTTTATATATGCATATTTTATGTATGATGGTTGAACCCAAATAAAAGTAGTTTAATAGATGTCCAAATCAGTCCCACTGTGAAATGATATAGAAACACTTCATGGTATTTAACTAAAAAAATTGATGCGTGTTTGTTTTAAGATCATCAACCCTGATCGTAAGCCCAATATGCTACATTATAGACGTGTACGTACGGAAAAACCTAAAAAAATATAATATAAAACAAAATAGAAACGAGAACGAGCCTAATTTTGTATACAACGATAATTAATAACACATTTTGTTATCTAATTAAAATTCACATTGAGAATTAAATTACACCAAAAAAAAATAACCGAAAGCAAGATTAATGCATTTATCAATTTCTGTTGTAAATTATTACTATTTTTTAAAATCACGAAAAATTTCACAAAGTCGATTCATTTAATGATTTAAATATATTAATTAGTATTCATTCCACTCCTTTTTATCTAACATTTTAGTCATATGCACAATTATTATTGAATAAAAATCAGAAGGTTTAATTATAAAATATTTTTACTAAAATATCCTTTCTCGATTTTTAATATTTAATTAATTCATTCTATTAATATCTCTCTATATTTCTCAATTATTGGTGTTTCAAAAATATTATAAAGGGTAAATTAGAAAATCAAATATAAATATTTCATTAATATATGAAAATGACAGATATTATAAATTAAATATTTTTTTCTAAAAGTAACAGATAAAAAGAAATAAAAGGAATATTTATTATATTATTAATTATATTATATCATTGTCAATTCACATGACAAAAGTAATTTAAATCGAGGTTGAAAACAATATATTGGAATATTTAATGGTACTCGCTATTTATCAAACTAGTTTTCAGATGTGTCTATGCATTTTTTTGAGCCAATCACTAAATAAGAAATTCAATTCTGAAAGAGAAATTTGCGTAGAAAAATAATTGCTGTTTGAGCATGGAAGAGAATGAAGAGATGCTTCTCAACCAAAAGGTTCTTAATTATTGCATCTATTTTTGAGGTACTGTTACACTCAATCCACAGATTTCTTCCTGTCCAGTCCCCACCATTCACGAGCCAAATACATGTCCCTGCCACACATTGTACAATTCATTCTCTTATTATTCTCTCCAGACATTTGAGGTCAGTAATAACTTCAAAAACCTATCCTCTTATCCCACCTAAGAATCTCTCCGTACCAAAAATCGATGAAGATAAACCTTTGAAAAAAAATTTATGTATATGAAAACTAAACTCTTCGTTTGTTCTGTTTACTTCAAATTTGTTCAATTGAAATGTGAATTTTCTTTAAGCAACTAGTCCTTTCACAATATCAAATTTGAAACATTAAGAGTGTGAGCAGGGATGAAAGCACCTTAAGCAATTTAAGATAAATAATGAGTAATTAATTAAGAATAATATATTTTTCACTCACAAAGTATTATGTTTAAATTTTAAACCTAACAACTTTGCTAACTAAGAAAATTTGGTTAGTTTGCTAATCATGTTTATTATTTTATGGTTGGCCGATATCACAATCGAACCACCCAACTTGTAAAGTAAGATGACCAAACCCGTTGTTGTTGCTTAGCTCCACCGCATTTCTTCCTCCATAATCCGGCTTATGAACTTTTTTTTTTTTTTTTTATCAATAACCACATTTATAAGGAAATGCTGAGTTACTGGCAAAAGAATATCTATATATAATTTTAATGCTGATCAAGCCGAATATATTATTGATCTAGCAAGATCGAGGTCGGTGTACCTTGCAATTGGGACAAATAAAGCTTGGAATGAATATCTTTGCGGCAAGTTTCAAATTTGTGTATATAAGGAATAAAAGTTTGGATATGTAACATATGCAATAGTTGTCTTCCTTTCTATCAGAAGTGAAATAAACGTAAAAGCTGTGAGTAATTTAACAAAAAAAAGTAAAATAATAAAGTAGAAAAAGAATAAGAGAAATAAAATAAAAGTTTTAAAAAATATATTATAATTATTTTTATGATTTTCCAGAGCATCCCTCACCAGACAAATGAAAAAGTAATCTCTCATAATATGGCTAAGCGCCTAAATAGGGATCCTTCCCAACTACATATATTTTTTTTTCTGTATACATGAGTTCTAGGATTGAACTCAAAATTACATATTTAATGAATTCGAACCCCTTCCACTCAAACAACATTTTGTTGGCATAATTATTTAGACTAATATTCTTTTACTTTAATTATTTAATTGCATTTTTAGTTTTGTATATTCTGTTATTGATTTAATTTTAATAAATTGTGAATGTAAAAAAAAAGTTACAGTATTAACCATACTTTGTCAAATTATTGAAATATTTTATTCTCATAATAATTATCTCAAAAGTTATATATATGCTACGAATGTAAGATTGATTAAGGTAATAGATGTATTGACTCCTTAACCCGAGACCTCGAGTTCAAGTATTGAGAATGAAAAAATCTTTGTTCGGAAATTCTTATCCTCTTCAGGAACCTCTAATGGGTCAAGCCAGATTAATTGGATTCTTGATAATAGAGTTTGAATATCGGTGGCTCTATGGAGACTGATAAAAAAAGTTATATATATGCTAACATATGATAAATTGATAATGTAAATATTTTTGTATTAATAATGTATCAAAATTAAACTGATTTATTGTTATAGTTTTTTAACTTGAAACAAAAAAAAATTAATAAACTATCTTTATTGATAATAGAAAGGATTTAATTTTAATGTATTGTTAATATAAAATTTTCACACTATTAATCAAATATGTATTGCCATATTATTAAAAATATTTATCTTCAAAATTATATTTAAAATAATATATATTTATTCTGACAATACATCAAAATTAAACTTATTAAAAATTTTGATTACGATATAATGGGACAAGGGCTTTAGAAGCAAATGAGCGCCAAGTTCACAAAGGTGTTGTAACTCATACAAACAAACAACCATTACATCAATATGCTTTTCATTTTTATTTTCATTTTATTCCCGTTTTTTAAATTATCAATTCGAAATGGAAAATTTTTGCGTATAGTGCAGCCTTTTGAATTATTTTTTTGATCACTAAAATAGTTTTAAAATTACTGTCTGCTGAAAATAAATTAATATTATGCGATGACTGAAAATTATTATCATTAGATGACCAAATTGTGGGACAAATATCTTAGTACAAGGTTGGCTCCTTCTAACAAGTGGTTTTTCGCTAGCTTAAAACTGTTGACATTATAAAGACGACTCAACTAATGAATTTAAATCTGCTTAGCATTTGAGCCAACCCTACCAGTGTTTTTTATATTATAATGTAATTCATTTGCATTTAGGATAAGTTTTTGGTTTGTACATTTTATACCTTCACGCGTAAGATGCCTTCGAGGTAATAAAAGAATAAAAGATGCGTGAGCATCCAAAAGGATCACATCTTATGTAATGTCAATATTTTTTGTTAAGATATAAAATTATTTATATATCTTTATATATCAAATAACTTAATTTTTTGGAAAAGATAATTTATAATATAATATTAGAATTTTTATAATTTAATAATTTAGAATTTGATTTTTTTTTGTCCCCATATTTCTGCATAAAAATTAAATTTTAACACAAGATAAAGTGAATTTATTTTATGTTTTAAGCCCCAAAAGAAATTTTTGTAGAAGGAAGCTTATTAAAAGATTTTAGGAGAGGTAATTTATATAAAAGATATATTTGTAATGACTTTTAACTATTTTACTAAAGTGAATGTCTTAACCCAAGCGATGTCTTTTTTATTTTTTCTCGAGAAAAAAACATAAAAGCGGCCTTCTGTTCTAGCTTGTAAGGAGAAACTGAGATTGAAAATGATTTCGTGTTTGACAACATTGCTTTGGTGCGATGTAAGTGTAATAGGAAGGAAAAACCAAAAAACGCCGTCACTAAAGACCGTCAAAAAAATTCTATTGTGGATCAATCGGATAAGGTTTCCTGGCGTATCCATTTTAAAGAGTATGCTTCCCAGCTTTCCAATCCCATCGCTTGCCTCAATCATATCCCAACAGGTCTACACCTAAGATAGCAATCTGATTCCCCTCAGAATTAAGCCTCTTCCTTTCCTGTCCAGTTTCCACCGCAAATGGGACAAAGAAAATCTCGTCAGCGTCTTGGATGGAAAACCAAGACGATGATGGATTCACCCGTATAAAATATTTTAGGCTTAAATGTGTTTTAATTAGGATATTTTAATTTTGATTCTTTTTTTTCTTCATCATTAAATTCAGGGGCGGATCTATGTTAAAATTTAGAATTCTTTTAAAAGTATATAGGTTTATATATATTTTTGCCCCCATTATTTATTAAATTTAACTCTACAGTATGATAAAAAAAATGTAAATAAAAGAAATTAATCTATTTTTTTATTCTTGCCTTCATTACATAAATTTTTTGAATCCGTCACTTATTAGATTTTTGGTCCGTGTCGTTTAGAACTTGTATTAAGTGATGATAAATTTAAGGATTAAAAGAAGATTATTAAAATAATTATAAGGAAAAAAAATAAATTTTCTAGAACTAAATATATATTCTAAAATATATATAGAGACCAAAATTTAAAATGAGAAGCTCAAAAACAAAAAATGAAAGAAAAGATTGATCAAAATCAAAGCAAAAATTTTAAAGAAATAAAAATCAAAATGACTTATATTTATATGGACTAACAATATATTTAGGCAGATATTTTATATTAGAGTAAATCACTAAATTAATCTACCAAAAATTAATATGATATTAGATTTGTCCTCTACAAATTTAAAACATTAATTTAGTCTTGAAATTGATAAATACTTCATACAATAAGAATCAAATTAATGTAAAAAATTTGTAAAATGAAGAATCACTATTTTTGCCCTAAAAAAAATCAATTCGTTAACAAATTTGTCCTTGAAAAATATTTTATTAGTCCGTGGTACTCTAATAAAAATTTCATTATTACTAATGGATTTTGTTAGTGTTAATAAAAGATATTTTAGAGATTAATCTATCATTATATTAATATTTTAGAGACTATTCTATCAATGTGTTGATTTTTTAGGGACTAATTTTTTAACAAATTGATCATTGAGGTACCATGAACTAATTAAATATCTTTTAAGGATGATTTTATCTACGTATTGATCTTTTAATGATCAAAATGATAATTCTTTCATTTGTAAATCAATTTGCGGCATGCATGTCAAAAATTAATTTAAACATTTACCTTTTATATTGTTATACGATGATATGTTGCTCCGTTATTAAAGAATTTTGACATAAAACTTTTGTATTATTTTCTACTATATTGTGTTTGAAATAAATAAAAGTGGAATTAATTTGATTCGATTTGTACATAAACTATAAAATTAAATTAATTTCTATTAATTTTTTTTAATTTTGATAGGATTTTAAATATAAAAAAATCAAATCTCATGAGAATTATAAATCAATTCATTTCTTATTTTTAAAACATCCAAATACTTTGATTTTCAAATCAAATCATTTCCATTTTCTTTACATTCCAAATCCTTAATGCCAATCATATATATAAATAGAAATAAGTCTATCAACCCATTGTGCAAAGAAAAAATGATTCCAATCTCCAAAGTCGCATTATCAATTTCTCTGCTATTAACCATGCTTGTTGCTTTGCAGTTCAATGGTTGTGAGAGTGGACCATTCTCCAAAGCAACGGTTGAGATTACCAACAAATTGCCTAATCTGCAGATCATTGTTCATTGCAAAGACAAGAGTCATGATCTTGGGTCCCAAATACTTGCAGTAGATCAAAAATGGAGTTTTAGTTTCAGGCCTAATCCCATTGTCCTGGTAACATTATACTTTTGCCACATTGGTTGGGCAGGAGAAGATCACTGGTTTGACATTTATGATCAAGAGCGAGACCAACCTCTAGGTCATTTTCAGCCTTGGGAAATCCATGAATCAGGTCCATGCAGGACTTTGGAGCCACGCCAATGCTTCGGTTGGAATAAGGGCAATAGCGGAGGGAGGCAACTTGGTGATGCAAATAATACTATTGGGATGTAATTTGACAAGGAATTCTTGGATGCTTTTAGAATGAGAGAAAAATTTTGCTTTTGTACTATTCATTACTTAATATATTAGCTATTATTACATTGTTGTATTAGTATGTTGAAAGAGTTTGACTATTAATTGATAATAAAAATAGTCTAACAGAAATATTTTATTTTTTATGTATTTTGAGCAATAGTAACAAACTTCTATAATTTTAGCAGAATGTCATTTTTAGGCTCAGAGGTTGGAATGCTTTTCACATTTGGGAGTATGTTGGTTTTATAGTATCTAAATTATGGTTTGGTTTAATAGAAAAGAAATTTTTTCACTTCTGCTCAACTTATGATTGAGACTAAAAATCATGTTGAGTATAATTCAATATAATTTTATTAAACAGGTTAAAATGAATTAAAATTCAATTTACATCTTTCAAATCATAATTTGAGATGTGCAAACTAAAATCTAAAGATCATTAGTTTCCAGACAATTATTTCGTACGATTTAAATTAAAGTTTAACCCTCATGTTGCATGTTGGTTTGTTACTGAAAGGTGCATGTCATGTGCTATTAGACATTGCCACAAAATGTCCGTGTGGGGCTGTTAAGGGTTTGGTCCACTGGCCAACTTGAACAATTCCATTTAACTCAAACTCAGAAATGGCGGGTTAGTTTCAGTTTGTGGATTAGGTTGGATCTTAACTCACCCAACTTGTAGAAGCTGAATTGGTTTGGTTTGCGAGTTGGACAATCTCAAATCTTACCCGCATAAAAGAACAAACCCAATGCGTTGACCAAAAAGATTAAAAAAAAAAAAAAATAAACCAATGCACTCAGGTTTCAATTTCCCTTAAAAATGTAGAGTAAAACTTTCTTTCGCCCTTTACTAATCTATACTACATTAATTTCAAGTTTTGAAGTCAATCTGGTAGGGAAGTGAAAAAGAGATTAGAAGTATTAATGTAACTAATTTCTAATCTAATTTTACCAATAAAATATATCGATAAATTTTTTACCTCTATTTTTGTCCTTGTATATCAAATTTTTTCATAACATAAAACATATCAATTCTTTTTATCCTTACATATGAAATTGACCCTTATTAGTTTTATCACTTTAATAGTTGAAAGTTTAAATTCTCAATGCATTTTCTTCCATCTAGTTCATCTAAAAGTCTATTCACAGAATTCTAAGTTTTGGAGTGAAACGGAGACGATATGAGCATTGTTCATTAATATATAGAACTATAGCCACGTTGGTTGCCAAACAGGGAACACATGTATTAAATGATTACAAGAGTCCTAAGACTATATGTAAGTATTATATATAAGTTAAAAATTTGTGAAAACATCATACACAAATAAATAAATAAATAAGATATTAATTTTGATATATTATCAATATAAAAGAATTTTATACTATTATCTAATCAAATATTTCTATTTATAAAATTTTTAAATTAATAAATAATTGAATCAAATATATTAATTGATATGATAATATATTATTAGATGAATGTGTACCCTACCTTCTGCTTTTCTTTTTCCCATTATTATTTCATTTTTGGAGGGCAAGTTTTCTACTAAGACAATGATATAAATCATAACGTTGATGAAAAATCGATTAAGCATTTCCTTCCTTCATCATACAATGTATCGCATACTTGACCGCGATTTTATCCCGAAAATAGAAATTGTAGGCATCGAAAAACAGAAAAAAGTTAAGAAGATTGAAGAAAAATTGAACTGGTTTCATGATTCATGTATATTTTATTTTCCCAGTACAGTTAATCGACGAGAGAATATCCAAAGAACTAAACCACAAAGGAAAATCACAACAGGTATGAGATGAATGGCCTTTTCTCCTTGTGACTTACCACGAAGAGGGATTTCCTTCTTGGTAACATCAGATATAGAGTGATGCATTGGCAACCCAACTGAAGCTGCCATCTTCAGAGATGAGGAAGCCAAAGCTGTGGTTGACATGTCAACGAAGAACTCGCCGGATGCTCTTGAGATACTGGAAGACCTTTGCATTGTTTTTCAGATGAAAGAGTAGCAAAAGAAATATATATATACATAAACCGAAGTGATGAAGTGTTATTTTATATACTGTTTCAGGGATTGCACCTTTGCTTTAGAAGAGGTTTATTTCGAGGGTGTGATTCGCTTGCTGCTTAGCTGTGCGGTTACAACTTGCGAGTGAATTCTAAAGTCAAACGTAAAATGGATTTCAGAAGTCAACAAACTAGAGGTTGAAGCTTGGCCTAAAAGCAGCTTGCAGAGTAATTAAAGGCACTGCATGTGCATGTCCATGTGCATGTGCATGCGCATGCACAATTGGAAGGAGCAAAACCCCCCTCATAGGAGACTACAAACCTTGAGTCATTGTTTAGGCCCAAGCAAAACATGGCTTTCCAATTGATCATTAATTCTTAGGACAAGAAAAAGGAAATGAACGGAGGATTATAAACTAGAAAGTCAAGACCAAAATAACTTTGGTGAGAATGACTTAAAAGTAAGCAATTGTCTTTTCACTAATTCTGCGAGTTCAATAAATTGGTTTGACTTGAAAGATTAGAAAAATTCGCACGAAGTTCTGTTACGGAGGTTGAGTACTTGATTTACTCCACCATGCCAATCTTGTATTTTTTTTCGTTATTTTTCCAGCAGGATCATGTGCTATGCTATCACACTATCATCATCCAAAGGCTGCGCGCAAGGTAGTATCAATTTTTATTCCCCCCTAAATTTTCTCTTTTTTTTTTGTGTGGCTTTTAAGATATGATGGCTTTGGGTAAGACTGCAACTTGATTAAACCTGCTAACAGCTCGATTTCTTAGCAACTCAATCAGTAAAAATTTTGACTTGTTTGTTATATATATATATATATATATATTTCAAAAAAGAATAGATAATAACAAAAACATTTGGGAGCAGTACCTTTGTTTTGGTACAATATAGCAGTACTTAATTTGATTTTTCTCATTGTCTTTTAAGTTTTAACTAAATATTTAAACAAAATTATTAAGTAATAAGTTCAAGTCTTACTTCATTGATGTTTCTGTTCCCAAAGTTCTGAATCTAAATCAAGCAACTTGACAATAACAAGTATTGTCAGGGGCAAATAAGCCACCAACAAATTGAGGCAACACAAACCTGTTGGCCCCGGTGTGTGATGTAGTCTACATTAATAGCTATAGTTAACTCAATCTTCTGTTCAGTTGGGATTTACAAATTCAAGAAACAACTAGATTTATGATATCTGAGAGCTCTAATGCCTTTAAAAGGTACACAAAGCATACCCAAAAAATGCACATCAAACCACCTCCAAATTCAAATAGCTAGCTGTTCCTAGGTTGTTCCACATTGACGTCTACAGAAATCAGGAATGCAGTTTTAAGGCAATAAGTAGCATAAATTGGTCTCATATCCAATAAACCTGCAACAAACTGCTTTAAGGCAATATCCCTTCTATAATAATTATCTTTGGGCACTGATATAGCCTACAGAAGCCAGTATGAACCTGCGACATTTATTTATGTAAGAATTCACTAATCAAAAAGCAACACCAGTTCAAACTCATCATTTAACAAGCAGAATTTAAATTACGTAATTCCTTAGCGTGAATTAACAATACTGAACTCAACTTTATACATACTTCACAGGTTTAAAACAGATATAGTCATATAGATGCCAAGTTGATAACAAGAGCTGACAGATTCCTAATAACTATCAAACTTTTATTTAATTAAAAATGTAACATTAGTATTACCTTTAAGGTGCATGAAGTATACAAGTATGCGTGATTTTTCGTTAGAGTACTCATATCAAAACCAAATTAGTCTTTTGTTTCTTCAACAAAATTGTGCCAATCATCCAAAGCAGACTGGTAATCACCCATTTTGTGATCTCCTATGACAGTCCTGATAGGTACCATTCCACATGCAAGCATGACTAGCACACCTACAAAACTAAAGTCAGTTAATTCACCAATAGCAAACGGCTAAGACCACCAAAGAATCATCCACACACAATTTGCATTCTCAACTGAAGTCAGTTAATTCAACAATAGCAAATATAACACCTACAGTCTAAAACCACCGAAGAATCACACATAAACTATGCATTTTCATAGCAATCAGAACTCATAATCCTAACCATGTCACTTTCATGACAAACAGCTACCTCAGGATGTAAAAACTAAATCATTTATTTATCTATGTAAATATTATATCATGTTTGGTAATGTGCAGAAACAGCACGGTGATTTACGACTTAAGACAGCCTACGTATTACCCTTTAGAAACAAGGTAGTATATATCATGGAATCAACTAAAGAATAGAATATTACAATAGGATCAGAGCAGAAATTTCGAAAGGTTCTAATTTGAAACCGCAGAACAAAGTGGATCTTTGAAATGCATTGCATGTTCTTTTGTGTCAAGGTACAGAATACTTGAATGTTCATTTGTACAAGGAGAGCACTATTTCCTACTGACAACTGAGTTTGAGACTTGCCTATTCTGTTAAAGAGTAAACTTGAATAAGCTATGCAGAACAAACCTACTCGGCTTGCGTAGCACTTTGTTTTAACCAATCAAACAAGATTTTGGGATTTATATTTAATTTTGAAAGTTAACTATTGGCAATTTAATATGCATATATAATAGAGAAATGATTGTTGTACTAAAGGGGACACCTATGGGACATCCATGACTTAATGAGTGATAGATGTAATAAAAAAAAATTCTAAAGAAAAATCATAAGTGTTTTTGAACTTGTACTTGATGGGGTATCCCTAAAACATGTTAAATTGCCATGTCCACATAGCATGACCTTTATATTTTATGATTTAATTTTAATGTACTACTAATATAAAATTTTTTTATATTATCATCCAATCAAATTCTTTCATATGGATGATTTTTGAAGTAGTAGATATAAAAATCAAATATGATCGGATTTTAGTATATCATTACATCAAAATTAGACTCTATTTTTTAACCATATTTTTTTTTCCTACTATTGTTATTGTCAACTCAAAACAATTTTTTGGGTCAACTTTCAGCTCAAAACAGTATGTTGCTGTTTCGGTATGTTAGATGGGCCTAGGCCCATAACTAATAAAGCAACTATAAGGCTACGACTTCATGGGTCACCGCGACTCCGACAGGCAAACAGCACCAGGAAGCAGCGAATTCCAAACCTCATGAGGTGAAAAGGAAAATAGATATTAAGATCCACTAATAACAACATTATGATATAAATAATTTTTTAAATTAATAAAAACTTCTAGAGTAATTTATTCGCTAATCTATTTATTTAAGGATAATTTTCATTCAAACATAGATATGACATGAATATACTTATAAAGGTGTTGGCGTAATGATGGAGACATACTATAACTTGAGGGAGGGACTCGATTCCGAGAATGCCAATTGGCAGCACAAGTCTAATCATGTCCAAAAGGGATTAGCCTTTTTCACTGGCAATAGGAAGGAGGATACTCTCGATAAATCAAAAAAAAATATGACATGAATGTTGCGTATAACTATGGCTCTACCCATCAATTAACTACATTAAATTAATTATTGTTTCAATTAATTAAAAGTATTACTTATTTTAATTAACTAGTGTGAATCACAAAATTATTAAGTACACTTACATATAATTAAAATCAGAAACAACATTAACCCTACTACTTTATTGGTAGAAGAGTTCTAATATTGCATTGAACACCACATAATACTACATTGAATGTTATAATTGACATATATCGGAGAACAAGTAATCTTTCAATTTTAAATTTTTTTCTTTACTCTGCTTAGACTCTTTCGCGTTGTTAAACATTGACGTATTCAATCAGACCTGAACTGACAAATCAACGTTAATTTCTTTGCTATGAATTAAGTGTCTGAAACTACCACTTTGTAAACGGGAAATTATGATTTCAGATTAAGAAAGAAAACTATGTTCGATATCATGTATATCCCAACATCTAAATTTTGTAAGTCATTACTATCTCCTATTTTTATTGTATTTTTAATATATTAAATTATAAATAGTATAGAGCACAATTTTTTTTTTTTTTGGGAGTATCTAAGAATTTGTTCTTTGTAAACTGTCTTGCAACCACTTGTAATTGTACACATAAGCGCACATATAAGAAGCTTCTGTGTTTCTGCAGTTACTAAATCTTGATAACTACATTTTTCTTAATATAATGTTACACTGATCGGGAAGTAATCTAAAGTCTAAACCGTATGAATCACGAAATAAAAAAGTGCTTGGAAATTATTTAAAAAAAAAAAGGTAAACTGTTCTGTAGACAGTGATCACTTTAAAAAAACAATTAAAAGAAAGGGTAAAAGGGGAAAAAAAAATCGGAGTCTAAATGACGACGATATTAGAAATGAGAGAAGGCAAGAATTGTTGTAATTGAACATGCATGAAGACAAACAAAGTCACATCCCTTTCCCAGTTTGTCTATGCACCCAATCTAAGAGCAAGAAAAACGTTTTATCTTCCTAGAATATAAGTAAGTGCAGCAGCAGAACATGAATGTAATCTTAGTTGTTTCTGAGAGAATCTCAAAGCCCTGATCATTAACAAATGCTGGCTACCCCATCTTGTAATATCATGGGTCAATTCTTCCTAGAAATGGACGTGGTATATTTTAATCATCTGCAAAATCGTATGCCTGAAGAGATGAGCTTATCCTTAGCATCATGGTTTTGACAAAACACTATAACAATTAACAAGTGGGATTGAAAATGTCAACATGTATGTATGCATTCGCTTTCCTCCTTAGTACTGTTCCTGTTTGTTGGTCAGAGTTTAGGCTTTTTCAAAATTTATACTTTGGTGTTAATTCTCAAACTATATTCTAGGAATCTTCTTCGATGTCTAATACGATGTTTTTTGTTTTTTAAAATGATCATTTGACTAATTAATCTCATAAAATAATTATCATGAGAAAATGATGCTTATTTTCTATTATGAATATTAATTGTTTTGTTATTATTTGTTATAAAAATATTAACGCAATAATATAATAATAATCTTACTGTAATTTCCCTCTTGAATGAAATTAGATACATTTCTACGTTAGAAAAAAAAAAAAAAAACTCTAACTGTAATTATTTTATTATAAAAGATAATTCAAAGTGAAAGTCTGGACACAAAGAAAAGCACTGCACTCCAATATGCATGCTATGTCAAAAGACAATAAAAGAAAAATAAAATTTTCCTCCTTCAAACATAAACTTTAATTGAAGTTAAGAGAGTGTCTCACGAGCAAATTGATAGGCATACACGTCAAAAGAAATATAGGTCTCCCTACCCTATCAAGTATCAATGGTATAGGCAGACACGTTAAAAAAAAAAAAATCAATGATAGAGGCAGAGAAATTCTGGTATGTGGCTTAATGTATCTTTTTGTTTTTTTTTTTTTGATACATAGAGTAGTGCATCTCAGATACATACTTATCTGAGGCGAGTCCTCTTTACAGTGGATTTCACTTTATGTGAATATATTTATGATATACTTGTATTTATTTAAGAAAAATTTATAGGCCCCGTCAAAAGGAAAAAATTCATAAGAATATAAATTAATAAAAATCTTGTGGTACACAAATAAAAAATACTACATTAATAAATTATTTATAAATTTGGATGAGTCATATATTTTTTTTTGATACAGAAATTTGGACGAGTTATATTAAAATTTTTTATATATTTTCTTATTTTATTGTTTTCAATATTTTATTTATTTTATATTAAAATTCTTGTAACATTTCAAAATTGAGTTGTGTTTTTTATTGAAGAAAACTACTTATGCAATTTCAATACAAAAGCTAGTGTGGTTATGCTTAAGTCCGACAGTCAAGACTTAATTAAGAAGTCAAATGGGTGGCATCTCTTAATAAAGATAATCGTCTAAAGTAAACGTGTTCATAAAGTAAATAAGAAACTCATTTTTTTATGTGAATAAATAAGTAACTCCTATATATATATATATAAATAAGTAACTCGTTTTTATATATACTTTATATATACTTTAGGTGCATCAAGTGTATGGCGTCCCCTTGGTCAATAGACTCACTACGGTGGACTGGGGATGGGGAACTCAACTTTTGACCAAACTAATAAAAGCCCGCCCACGTTCTGTTCACGTAACACAAAATTTCCCTGCTTCAGTATCAGTGGAGAACTCATTTATTGACCGAATAAAAGCATACGTTTGTCAGAGTTCTCTGGTCTGAGTAGTACAAGCGCGGGGCACTTTTTGGTCTTTGCCCCCTACTGAGACCATGTTAGGTTTCAATTTCTTGGTTACTTCTAATCTATATTAATAATTAAATATTGTAAAGCCCACCCAATATATCGTTGAACGTGAAAAATTGTCCCCATCATTGAAACTAACCAAATATTTAAATGCAAGTATGACCCATTTTCTGCAATCACAAACTAAAATTAAACTAAACTATAACAAAGAGGACCTTTTCTCTCTTCTGCTCACATCTTTAGCCTTCAAAACAAAAAACTATGAAGCTTTGATATGGAGGATAGGAAAGTGAACACAATCGCTGTTGTATCAGTGATAGCACTGATCATAGTCATCATCGTTGCTCGTGCCACCTTGAAGCTCTCAAGGGCTTTCTTCCTCATATGTGGAGCCGATGTTGCTGTGATCCTTGCCGTCTTCTCTTGTGTGCTTATCAGAAACCGTTACAGCCGAAGAAGGAGGTTGTTGGAGTCACAGTTGAAATCAGAAGGTAGAGAGCTTCGAATAGAGTACAGTTTCTTGAGGAAAGTTGCTGGGGTCCCAACAAAGTTTAGGTACAAGGAGCTTGAGGAAGCAACGGATGGTTTCCAAGCACTTCTGGGAAAAGGGTCTTCAGCTTCGGTCTTCAAAGGCATTCTAAATGATGGAACTTCGGTTGCTGTGAAGAGAATCCATGGAGAGGAAAGAGGGGAGAGGGAGTTCAGATCGGAAGTTGCAGCCATTGCAAGTGTTCAACATGTGAACCTAGTGAGGCTATTTGGATATTGCAATGCCCCCAGTGCTCCTAGGTACCTTGTTTACGAGTATATTCCAAATGGTTCTTTGGATTGTTGGATTTTTCCATCAAGGGATGCTAATAGGCGTCGTGGTGGGTGCTTGCCATGGCATTTGAGGTACAAAGTTGCCATTGATATTGCCAAGGGACTTAGTTACCTTTGTTGTATATATATGGGTCTTAGTGTGTTTCAAACTTAGTTTGTCTATACGTATTTAACTATGGAAGAAGTCCCACATTGTTCATGAAAATGTTTTAATAAACATTTATATATGATGATCTTAACCTGGTAAATACCTTGGTGATTGATGCGATTGTGACTTGGCTTAGTTAACACACACGCTGCGCTCGCCTCTGCCTGCCTCGTCCGTGGCGTGTGGGCATACCGCCAAACTTTTATTACTCGCAAATTTTAATTTTTACCGCTGCAATTTCTTTAACGCTCCAACGGCTTTTCGACTGCTACTCCAATTTCTTTCAATCAGATTATTCAACTTTCTTTACAACAATTATTTCTTTTCCCTATATAAACCTCGCTACGTTCATGCATAACACAATACACCCATCTCTTCATTCTCACTCTGCGCAGGAAGCTACCCCACTGCTTTCTATTGCGTTTTCGCCTCTTTGCAAGATCTGCTGCTCAACGCATCTGGGATCATCGTGTGGGCGAGTTCTGTGAGACCCTAATGCCTAATCCCTGGAGGGTTAAGCAGTCAACGCCATTCCACCGTAGCTTTGGGTAGGCGGAATTAAACCCTTAAGGACAGTCCTGCACGATTCAGAACTTGTTCTACTACATCTCATTATTGCTGTCATTTTATTCTTATTATTTAAAGCTAAATTACTAGTATTCAAATTATTTTTCCTAACAACCTTCACCATGATTGCAGATCAAGGATCTTGCACCTTGATGTGAAGCCCGAGAATATACTCTTAGATGAGAATTATAGAGCGGTTGTTTCAGATTTTGGTCTCTCTAAGCTTATTGGCAAGGATGTGAGCCAAGTTATGACAACAATGAGGGGAACAAGAGGGTACTTAGCACCTGAGTGGCTCTTGGAGAGGGGGGTTTCGGAGAAAACTGACATCTATAGTTATGGGATGGTTCTCTTGGAGACAATTGGAGGGAGAAGGAATGTTTCCAAGGTGGAAGATCCTAAGGACAAGTCTAAGAAGAAGTTGCAGTTCTTTCCCAAAATTGTGAATGAGAAAGTGAGGGAAGGGAAGTTCATGGAAATTGTTGATCATAGGGTAACGGAGCGCGGGGGTGCTGCTGAGAGTGAGGTGATTAGGTTGTTGTATGTTGCTTTGTGGTGCATACAAGAGAGGCCAAGGTTGAGGCCTAGTATGGCACAAGTTGTTGACATGCTTGAAGGGCGTGTGAGGGTTGATGAGCCCCCAGATACCAGAATGGTCCTTGTTGATTTGCTAACTGCAGATGAAGACCCTGTAGATCAGAATCATTTGGCAAGATTATTGACCTCTATGTCAAGCCATGAGGAATGTTCATCTACCTACTCAATGGGAACAACCACTATTCTATCTGGTAGATAGTTATAAGCTGCAATGCTTTAGGGATTAGAGGTCCAAACACAGTTGAAACTTGAGGGCCTTCCTATTTTTGGTTCTTAGTTTACTTTGATTGTATAAATTGAAGCTTAGTATTAAATCTTTAAGTGAGGAAGTGATATATGTAGTTTATCTTTTTTATTCATGATTACCTGTTTTCTGGGTCTTCTGAAACATTGCCTGCTTCTATGGAATACAATGTTCATAAGTCAGTTCCGGCATTGTTATTCTGTAAATGATTTACAGGTTCGTTTGACTAAATCTTGTGCTGACACTGTCTTAAATTTATTACAGAAACCGTCTTTTCTTGCAAACATAATACAAGTGAAATGAATAGAACCAGTCAACCAGTCCATTCTTGCAAAGATACGACTAAAAATCAGCAGAGAAGGGGGTACAACAGGCATTCCACTTGTTTTTTTTTTTCAATTTATTTTAGGAGAAGAATTCCACTTAGTGCTCATTCATTCATTCTCGTTTACTAACAGTCCATGTGAACCTTCCAACGCCATTTTTTGTACCAAGTTTGCTCGGAATAATATTAATTTATTTACTTCAGATAAAAAAATATATTAATTTATTTACTAACAAACTATTTTACGTATCATATTTTAAGATTTTGTATATTTTATCGCTTTTGATGACATTTGCATGATCAATTTACTTTATTCTTTCAATTATGCAATTAAAGTCTTTCTAGTAGATTTTTCTAGCCATGATATTACCTTTTTAAAGGTTTAGAATTTGATCATTTTCCTTAAGAGCATAATTCCCTTACTCCCGTGCCCAAATCCTGATTAGTTCTCATGGATCAATTTGCTTAGAGACAAGATATGCTTTGAAATGCACGATGAAAAATCTAAGGACAAGTTCGGTATAAAGAGAAAAATGTAAAAAAATTATATGAAAAATCAAATCTTGAATTTTTCTTCCCAAGTTTAAGAGATAATGAACTAACTGTTGAAAATCTGAACTTTTAGGAGCCCATGTTGACTGAGTTATTAAAGTTGAACTCCCGCAAGTGTTACTTATCAAAAGTCAAAACTTCTTTGAGGAATAAATTTTGGCTTGGGAATACAACATATAAACATGAGAAAAAAAAGTAAGGTAAAAATAGGAACCTTATGCAATTGAGGTCACAGTCTAAGTGATTATCTCCTGCATATTTTGTTGAGGGTAGAATGTCCTGTGTTTGACTCCTATTCATCCTCCCTCTACCTGTTTAAAAAAAAAAAAGAACTTTCTGGTTGGGGAAGTATGCAGGTTGACTGCTCAGAAATATAAAACATATATATTTACTTATGCTTAGAGAGTGAAATCCAAATTGATAAATTTCTTGAGTTGTTGCTGGTAACACTGCCAAAGGGTACTCCACCTTGAATCCAAATCTGACAAGGATCCATGTACTCCACCTCATTAAGCTGTGACAACCAGCCCCGACCTCTACGGTCACAACCTCAAGGATCACATGTATTGATTAGGATCGTTTGTTTTGAGTTAACTTTTATCTTTTGCCAATAAAATAATTACTATCAAATCAAGTACCAATTGTATTAAATAGCACGATTTTACAGCGAATAATAATTACTAAAAACAAACCATTAACGTACAAATTGTAATTATTTTCATTCAGCAAAATCCAACATATATTAACATAAGAGATTGTCCTTTTTCCTTTATGATTTGGAAGAAATTGGGGCTACATGGTGCAAATATTTTGGAATGATGTGGGTAGGTGGTTAAAATTGATATTAGAATTGAGTGGGGCCACTCAATTCTAATATGGTATCAAATCATATCTTGTGATTGATATGGGATGATCTACAGATGTCCAATTCTACACATTTCACGCTTCAGATGTCTAGTTTGGGCGTGAGGAAGATGTGTCAAGAGTCACAAATCGCTTAAAAATATGACCGAGATAGCTTTTATAAATCTTTAGACAACTCTCATTTTATAAGTTAGTTTTTAGGGTTAAATTATATCCACTTAATTCTAATAAATGATTATCCTACAAAATAACTCTAGCTTGTTCTTCGCTAGTATTTGGTGGGTGTAGTGGTGGAGGTTGAATGTCATTTTTGATGATACAAAATGGAGTTGGCAACATGTTTTTTCCAACATCATTCAAACTAGCTAGGAATATACATCTTTCTTATCTTTAAAGGTCGATTATGAGGGTCGGAAGCAAGATTGTAAAAAACAAAATTGCACTAAAAAACGCTTGGGGCCTTGTAAAAGCAAAGCGTAAAAATAAAGCATAAAAGCGCAAATGTTACGTATTATAAAGAATATGATTTAAAAGTAATACATGTACTTATTTTTACTAGTATATACGTATTTTAAGTCATATTTGAGTCCTAAAATCACTCAAAATTCTTAGCTTAATATAATCACAATTCCCAAGTAATAGAAAGAACATTTTTTTAAGTGACGTGATATAGCCCCTTCCTCTCCAACGCCATGTGATGCAAACTAACCTATAGAAGCATCGTATGAATTCGTGATGCAAGATGAAGCCTTCTAGACAAGACTAACTGTAGGTTGCAACGACGATCGTAGAGATTAGGACAACAATAGATTAGAGATTAAAATGACATCTCAAACTCAAATCGGGTTTTGATCTAAAATAGGTCAAACCATAAAAAAATGTGATTGAATCCTCATCTGTATGGTCCAAGGTGTAAACACAAAATTCTACTTTCTATGGTTGAAATCGAGCTTTTATTGCTTTTAATGCTTTAAAGCGCAAAACATTTCACTTTTACTTGATATCACTTTTAAATAACATTTAAAATATTTTTAGGTGTTGACAGCGTAGAAGCATTCGATTTTAGGTTTGACCTATCATTTGACACTCTTCTCTAGTGAGTACTGTTAAACCCAATATAGACGTGTTAAGGTATAATACTATTCATCTACCTCTACCTAATAACTTGAATTTTTAGAAGAGATTGGTTACTGGGTTTTTTCAGCGAGGAGTTAGTCTTTGGAGATCTCGGAGGTTGAACTTAATACAAAAATGATGATGATCATAAAAGACACTATTGCAGCACAATTATAACTTCCTAAATTTAAGATATCTCGCATTTATTTATATCCAGAAGCAATACTTACCATATTGAAACTTGACATCCACCGATTTGTATGTTGTAACCATCTTTCCCTAGAAAATCATGAAGGGGGAGAAAAACTGCCATCCGAATTTCCCATGTCACCCTCTCGAGTTTCCTCCAAAGATGGTATGAATACTCGGTGTTACTCACCCCCCTTATATAACAAAAAATTCTTGAAGGAATATAAGTTTTCTGACCCAAACATGCTGCGAGGACAGTTTATTCTTTTACTGTTGTGCAGGAAAGCACTGGTATTTGAGCTTGAAGATTTTTTACATAAATCCATCAAACAAACTGGCTTATCTACTCAGAATATATTTCATAAATCATACAGTTTCCAAAAGTGGAAGTCATTTACATTACGAAGACTCGAGAGTTGAGAGCCCCAACAATCCCCTCACTCCCTCTTCCCACAAAACAAAGAAGAAAGGAGGAAAAAAAAGAAAAAAAAAAACAGTATAATACACAAATAAGCCCCATACAAAAACCTTTATACACAAAATTCAACACAGCACTACTTAGTTTGGATTCTTCAGTTCCAATGAATGAACCAAATAGGATGCAGAAAGCCATGGAAGAGTGAGAAAATTTTGGCAGAAAGAATCACTGCAAATCAAGTGGACAAATATTCAAGCGAAGACATCCTCTATTGACCAGGCAGTTTTTAACCTCAAACACAACATCATCATTTTACTAGGGTCTCTTTAATGAAAGTAACATCCTCGGCTCTAGCTGATGGTGACAGAAGGTGCTTTTCTTGTTCATCATCTATTTCTGTTGACTCACGAGGTGTGGCAGTTGAGAGGGATTCAACAAATTCATCATCTGCAAACATTCACCAGAAAGGGCAGCACCAAAGGTTACATTAACCAGTTCGAAAAATTTCTATGTATCAGGATACAAGTTGGTTGGGAAAAATCAATGAAATAAGAAAATATACACACCTGAGCATTCATGGTATTCAGGTAGCTGTTTAACACTAGTTAGTTGAAGGCTTTCAGGAAGTAGACAGCTGCACACAGCACCTGAAAATTTTTTTTTACCAAAAGACAGAGCTTAGAATTATCCTCATCGTGTTTATGTATGCCTGTTTACTGTGCAGGAATAGGGAGGATATGATGTGAAAAGTACAGAATAAAACTAGAAGCGAAAAAAGATGGGTTGGATTAGATCCATCACCCAAAAAATGGTGTCATTCTGGGATGATGAAATTTCTAATGACTAGTTTTTCTTTCCTGATTTTTTTCCCCAGAAGGACACAATAACTGTAGTGATATGTTCAGAGGAAGCAATTTTCTTCCCTGAACATAACTTGAATAAAGCACATCGTATGGACCTTAAACATTACCAAAACACGATACCACTGTCAGATTCTATTTTCTACAACTGACACAAACTCAATTCAAATATCTTGTAATGATGTAATTACAATAAAAGCTTTATTTTTGTGACACAATATTTTTATAGAAAGATTTTTCTTTCCCTTTCTATTTCAAGTCAATTTTCAGGAAAGTTTCCTGTAATGACCATAAACATCATAAACCAACAATGTTGGGTAGACAGAAGATTGATGTTAGATGTTTCCCTCACTTGCTAAAGAGATGGAAGACAAAGCTAAAAGCAACTAGTATCCCATTCATAACAAGAATCGAGAAGATAAATATGGCGTAAACATAGATGTATGAAAAATAAGCTTACTAGAGAAGTTCCTCTTATGGCCTTACCTAGCTTAGCAAGCCGATTCACCCATCTTGGGATTGGTTTCCCAAGCAATCTCAACGAAACATCATCTGTAAAATGATTGCAGTTCTTAGATATAAGGTGATAGGTATCCCCATGATACTCACAAGCCATGTTCTCAATAAATGTCCGGAACTCAGAAGGATTCATATTTGTTTGGCCCAAAGTGATCGAACATCTATATATAAATCCAGGGCACTTCCTTGGTTCCACTTCAAAAACACCACTAGCTGGGAAGTCATGGGCTCCAAATCCATACTCCTTACCATGCACTATTTGAGAGAGAAAGAAACATGAAAAGAAGGGACAGAAAAAGCATCATAAAAGTAACAACAACATAGCAGATCAGCATAAACCACAAAAGGAAGGAAAATTTTCGGCAGCAATAGAATCTAAGAATCTTCAGAACAATTCTGATGATGCATTAATAAGTGTTCCAAACAATAATACAAATATGGCATGCTTATTCGGAAGAACTCATAAACTGTCAAAAATAGTATATCAAACAGATAAAATTTATAAGTTCATAGATGTCCATTCTTCTTTTATTTATTTATTGAACACAGGTTCTCAATCAACCAGGAAACCAAATTTAGACAAATGGCATCTAGCACTCACACATACTACACATTAACTCTCCTAAAAGGATGACTTTTGACGAATGCCAAGGTGTCAATTATCTATTATAAAATGATTTTGATAATAACTAATAACAAGTTGTTTATGATGCCGAAGATTCATGTAGGATTTGTATGTTGGGTTACACTTGATGTTAAAATCCTAGCTCTTATTACAATGAATGCTAGAAAGCTAAGTACAAACGCATTATTGTATTATGTAAGTTAGAAACCTTTGGTGCATAAAAAACTTTGGAATAATTGGATTAGGCTTGTGTAAGTCTTATACAGGATAAAGTGGACTGGCAAAGCCAAACATGAATACGATTGCAAAATATAGATCTAAAACCTGAGAGCAAGGATTTTGACACTCAGGGAAATCGTTTATGAGGACTGTGAAAAGAGCTGTTGGCTGTTGAATGGGATTCTCAACATGAAATGAGCTCCAACAGACTGGAGGCTATCTGAATTTACAAAAGGCACAACCCACAGGCATTCGGTCAAAGGTTTGGACACTTGCAACTGCTGGTTTGTCGTAGTCTTGACTGGTTATGATGGAAAAACTCCTAAGTTTACCTGGAGAGAGGGTGCAGGAATAGATGGTTTTAATCCAAATCACTCTAAGTAATTATGTCACATTCTCAGCTCCAAACTCTTATTATACAGCACATTCGCACTTCTATTGCTTTACTTAAGTAGTTTACACTTAATACATGCCATGCCTTCCTGTTGAGTTAGTTTACATACTTGCCGCTCAGTGAATTGGAATGTTAATTTTTGCCTGTTTAAACAGTTTGCTCTCTGATTTATAAGTCTTATCTTATCAGTTACAAACTAGTAAACTGTTTGTGTCCTTTGGCATCAATGTTCTAGTTTAGAATCAAGCATATTATCCTATAACCAGGGTTAAATTAGCTTCTCCCCCTTTATGGAGAAAAGTTGCACTCTCAACCAGGCTGTAGGCCCATAATGTCGTAATTCTAATCTAAAAGAGAACACATTTAACGATGCAGCATGGATCAAACTTTGAAATAGGAGCCTTCTTAAAGCAATGTAAAGATTGGGAAGAGAGAGAGAGAGAGAGAGAGAGAGAGAGGAAACAAAAAAAAAAGAAAAAGAAAAAAGAAGAAGCAAAAGCGGCTGTACACAGATCAAGGCACAAACATGAAACTAAAGCATGTTGGAAGAGAGAGAGAGAGAGAGAATAGAAGGTTCACCTTCAATGCCGGAGTGGAAGATCCCAAATCCAAACCAATACATGTAATTGTTGATAGGAGTGAGATCGTAGACATTCAACACCACAAGGGAGCCATCACCGCATTGAGAAGTTGAATTGGAGTTGGAGGCCTTCTCCTTCTCCGTCTCCTTCTCCTTCTCCATCCCCATCTTCCTCTTCAACTAAACCGATATGATATCTCTACGAATCACAGCGGGGGAGACGACGGACAGAGAGACAGGAAAACCTTACAAATGAAAGGAATCACCGAAAAAGTAAAGTAACTATTACAGAACAAGGTTGTCCCTGGACGTGGAGATGGAGATGGACGAACAAGAGATGAACCTCAAACAACACAGAACTGCAGATCCACCTCCTGTCCCTGTCACAGAGACAGGAACCTCAAACAAACACAGCCTTAACCTTAACCTTAACCTTAACCTCAGACGACTCTTTATGGAGTTGCTGGTGCTTGAGAGAGTAAAGAGACGGAACTGGCTCTTAGCTATTTTATTATTGCTATGCGACCTCGTTCGGTTTGATTTATTTCGGCCTTTCCGGTTCGCGTATGTTAGTACCCGTTATTTCTTCCTCGCTATTCTAAACTACTTTAAGAGAATTTTCATTTACTTCTATTTTATAGGGTCAATTTTAGTCCACACCCCGCACCAAGGACTATGTTCGTAAATCGAGGCATTTACACAAAAATAGAATGGTATAGATTTAAAATTAAAAATACCGTCAATGTGGTAAGAAGGGTAGGTGAGAGGGGCAAAAAAGGGCTAGAACAAAAAAATTTGTTAACGTATGAAGACTATTTTGTTTGAATCACAATTATTTGTTTGAAAATGATATAAACCAATGTCCTAAACACGTTGTTTAGAAAAACTTTTCTCTTTAGTGCTTTTCCCTTGCTTTCAGTAACAAACGCAACCATCACCATGATGTTTGTTTAAACCATTTCACTGTTTTTTCGTTTCATCCAAACCGAATTTTCCAAACGCTATTTTTCTAGACGTCCTATTTTTTTCTTTTAACCTTTTTTTATTTTTTTATGACAGAAGGAGTTAGAGTAATCACGTGCTCACAGTTCGCTTCCATTCCGCCCCCTCATGCAATTGAAAAAAAACAAAAAAAAAAAAAAAAGAATTCCTTTGCGTTCTAAATAGAAGTTGTCCCTCTTGAAACCTATCAAGTAGATAATTGATCAGTTTGTTGAGAACAAAACTTTACAGAAACATTATCATCAATTTATTTTACACTAAAAAAAAATCAAGAATTCGACGTAAAACTGATCGTTATTCTAAATTTTTTTTAAAATAAACACTTGAACTCCCATTCTGTTGAAATACGCTGGCAAGCCGTTGAATAGCAAGTGATTCCCCACTCAACCTCAAGAATCCAGGTTCAATTACAGCACATGGTATAATTTTTCACTTTTGTCTCCTTACATGTAGCAAGAAGCAAACGCGAGCAGCAAGCCAATGAAGAAAATCACTGATATAAGAATACAACAGCAGTAAATTTTATTTCAAGCTCAATAGTTCAAAATCCTCGAGAAATTGCAGCAAAGATGGGGAAGGATAAAAATGTTAAATATACAGATCATGGGGTTCTAAACGAATAACATCTTTTTTTTTTTTCCCTTCATCCTTTGACGATCAGCAATGAAAACCCAGAACTGTTGCACACTCATGGAAGCATATTCGAAGATAAAAGCCGAAAACTCCCCTCCTCCTTTTGTCCCACCTGTTACCTGTAACAAACATATACAACTTAATGACCAACATCTATTCACGATCATCTGAGATTGAAAGAGCAGCAAAGTGAGAGAAGACTCACTTGGGAACATTTTGCAGTAGTTCAAATGTACTCATTTAATTTTCCGAGTCACTGCTGATCCTCAGGTGCTATCCTTCTTCGAACCCGGCGCCTTCTATTATCGGACCCTCCATCTGAAGACTCATTTGCATCATCTCTAGAAGCAGCTCCAGATTCCCCTTCATAGTTTTCCCCCCAAAGCCTACTAGGTCTCCTTATTCGCATTTGGAGTCTGGTTCCTGTGGTACCCCTAGAAACAGATGCAGGTTGAAGAATGAGGAAAAACACAGCTAGCAAACCACCATCATCAATGGGAGGGAGGCCATCATCAACCCTATTTTCCCCAAAGGAGGTCTGAAGTGTGCTAAGCAGGTCCCCAAGATCCCTCTGTCGCTCCAACCTCCTCCAGCTACGTTGACGCTCTGGGTCGACTGCAGATGGACGCACAAGTGGATGTTCAAGCCTTGCATGCTTTCTGAGATCTGTATATGTGCCGCTAAAGTTACAAGTCTCACAAGAACAGCTCCTTGATTTTTCATTCATGAAATGACGAGCGGCATCCACCACTTTCCACTCTTTTATTTGCCCTCTACACAGAGGGCATACTAGCCTTGGTTTTACCTCATCTAAGGGTTGCATTGTAACAAATCCCTCACTTCTTTCTTCTTGCATATCATCAGTATTTGCTTCAGAACTTTGGACATGAGATGCTTCAGAACTTTGGACATGAGATGAGTTAGTGCCTGAAATTTGACTTTCTAATTGAGGTTCTGCTTGAGGAGTCGCTGATGAGGTTTCTGCAGAGGACTTGCAGAACTGATCAAGACAATTTGAGTGGCGATAGCTAGTGTTGCACATGTAAGGGCGGCACCCCTTCTCATGTGATGAACATATGAGGAGAACAGCATTGTGAGGGTGCTCCATGCAGACCGGACACCTAGCTTCTTCCCATTCTTTAACATTTTCCTCAGAATCTAAACTAGTTTTAGGAGCAGATCTTCTGACTCGACTAGAGCTGCTTGGATAAGGTGATGTTCTGCTACTATCATGTGACAAAGACCTATCTCTTCTCTCCTTTGGCATTCTGAATTTTCAATATTTAGAAATAGTCTAAAGTCTCCACCACCCACGCAAACAATCAAATGAACTTGGAGCTACAGACAGATAGCATCAACATGAGAAATTAAGCAAAAATGAATTTGGCAACACCAAAAATGTTGTTGGTAAAACTGATGAACAGAACACAAATCAGAGCAAAACTAAATCTGTTATAAGATATCCAAGAGCGAAATAACAGAACCTAAAAGACAATCAACATGCCATGCATAATCATTAGACATGAACAGACATATTTCTTTTGCAAAACTCAATGTAAATCAAATAAGTAGGAATAATTATCATTAAGACAAATGCACAAGAGGGCTCAGATTATGAAGAAATATAATCAGTTAAGCACACTACACCCTCAAAATATATGCACCAAATGATTAGCATCAGGAGTATCCTCCCAGCTACTGTAATCTTTTACGTTATAACTACAGAAAATAGCATTTCAGAAAGGCAATAGCAGAAGCAATCATCCAACCCATTCTATTGGAGCCAGATTACATAATTCAGCCCTAGAACACAAAGAATACATCTTGATTATCACTTTCTCCCTTATTGCCTTACATTCCTCCATTATCCACCATGCAATCTGCATAATTGGCATGTTCCTGCAACCTTGTAATACATCAGAATTCAGATTATTTCACAAGTCCATTCACCAAATACTGAACAACCTTTCAGTTCAGGAACTTTATTGAATAATTGAGGATATGTCAGATTACATTCCATGAATTTACCAACTTGCATTTGGGTTAGGATTTCCAGCATAATAAGCAGGACTCCTTCCCTGCCCCATAAGAAGAAGACAAGATAGGAGGTGCAGATAATCGTATTCGAAAAGAAGTTTTTCCACATAGCAATATTGTCAGTGTAGAAGAATGTACTTCAACTTGAGAATATAGAACAACCAAACTACGGATGGATGTCTAATATCTGTCCATTCAATTCTGTTATACAATATGTCGGAAACTAATATAAAGCAACACTGACACTAAATCCACAATACAAAATGCAGAATCAAATGTATTCAACATGAATTGCAAATTTTTCATCCATAATACATAGCTTAAGAAGAAAAATAGACTACCAGTTCATATAACATAGGGTTAGTTTCACAATATTAATATATTTGAATTCACTGAAACAAACTAAATCATCAGATGAGCTTAATACTGCATATTAGATTATGTCGGTGTCCATGAAAGCATTCAAACATACATCGCCGACATAAAAAACAACATCAAGAGAGCTAGGAGCACAACAATCCAGCTCTCGGAGCATTCTGAAAAAACATGAAAAACGACAACCACACAAACCCTCGACTACCACTATAGCCGCCCAAGACAACAAGCACACAAAAAACATTTACACAAAACAAAACGCATAACCCCCCCGCCCCCATTAAGAGCAGAACAAACTACAAAATTCCCTTATCACACAACTTCACAACACACAAATCAAAATTCCCACTTGGCCATCCCACAATTACTGAAGCCGATCGAAACCAAGATGCAAAACCTAAAAAAGATTAGAACTTTGGGTGCAAGACCCCAAGCAGCGGCAATCGATTAGGTTAGAGAAAACAAAATTAGGGATTGGGTTAGTTTACCAAAAAGGGGAAATCTTGGGGGTTCAGGAGGATCAAACTCGGCTTGATGCGATTCGGCTCCGGTGGAACAAGTCTCTAGCTCGCGGAGCAGAGAAGAGAGAGAGAGAGAGAGAGAGAGAGAGAGAGAAGGAGCTGCTGGAGCTGCTCCTGAAGCTAGAGAAAGAAGGGTGAAGAGGAGAGAAAAACAGAGAAAAAAGAAAAACGAAGAGCAGGCAGATGTGGTAAATATAGGGGCAGGAGAGGGGGAGAAAGAATCATACGAAGGAGCACGGTGCTGACGTGGCAGTGGCTTTTTGTAAATTTTTCTCCTTCCGAAATTCCGAACAATTTTCCCGGAATTTTTTATTTTATGTATTGATTTTTTTCTTTTTCCTTTTGATTTTGAGTCGGCGCCGTTTTTGCTTTTGTCTTGGAAGAGAGATTGACCCACTCACCGTTCACCTTACCTGTGCTCTGTCCCCTTGGAGCGTGCATCTACGCTCTCCTACCACCCACCGTGACTTCAAATGGTGATTTTTGCTGTGATTTTTTTTTAAGAATATAATTAATTTTTTTCTTTTATGCTATTTTAATAAAAGATATTTCCCATGTTTAATTTTATTTAAAATATATTACATTCCTTCTAATGAGATTATATGATCTGCTTTTTTTAAAATATATACTTTTTTTTTATTTCTAATTAAGTTTATATTTTTTTAAAATTTATGTTATATAGTTCTTACTTTTTAAAGATAATTATCACAAACTATTATTAATTTATTTGTAATCTAATAATAATTAAAGAAAATTGGACTGAATGGGCTTTTAGACCCATTTGATCGAGTCTCTAGTATAGACTAAAGGTTCTCTCCCTCAAATACTAAACATCATATAACTGATCGATGCTAAAGAACACATTAAACTCTCTTATAATTACTCGTTAGATGGTTACGTTGTTCCTTATAATTTGCCTCTGGTTAGTTATGCTACCAAACAAGTACACAAACTTGTTCATCGGTCCTCTGTAAGTCTCTCGCCTCTCAATTATCAAGATATGTTATAGTCTAACCTATAGCACCTAAATTTTTTACTATATTATCTATTCGATTGGTCTTTTTCATTGGTTGGTTAGGCTTCATAAACTTGGCGCAAATATATATATATATATATATATATATATATATATATTATCTAATAAGTGTTTTTATTTTATTTTCTTGATTTTTAGATTATTATTGAATTAATAGAATAAAAATTTAATAATAATTAACAATAATTTGTGGTGATTATTTTGCCAAAAAAAAGAAATGCCTAATAAAATTTTAACAAAAAAATATAAAAATAAATTAAAGAATAACACATTTTTATGTGTGAAGGGAAGGGAATGTATATTTTAAAAACAAAATAAATGATTGTATATAATAAGTGTATTTCTTAGAAGAAGAGAATGTAATTTATTTTTTATTTATTATGAAAAAATATGAATAATGTGCAAAATATAAGACGCTTTACCTTGTCACAAAACTAAATAGATGTTTTACGGTGCAGTAGTGTGCTTAATGAATTATTTTTTTTTTTAATACTAACAATTGTATAGATCAATTAATAGTAGATTGTTCTAACTTAATAAGAAGTTTTGGGTTTGATCCCTGAACTTTGTCGCTCAAGTGGTCTTAGGGTAGGAAAATATTTTGGTTTCGATATATATATATATATATAGGATTACTTTTCTTCATAATCTGAGCCCTCTTGTGAATTTATATTAATGATAACTATTCCTTCTTATTAGATTTACATTGAGTTTTGTAAATGAAATTTGTCTGTCCATGTCTAATTATTAGGTTCTGTTGTTTTTCACTTGGATATCTTATCAGATTAAATTTTGATCTGGTGTGTGTTGTGTCCATCATCGGTTCTACCAACACACTTTCAATGATGCCAAATTCTATTTTGCTTAATTTCTCATGATGATGTTTTTTCGCATGTAGCTCCAGGTCGGTTTGGTTGCTCGCGTGGGTGGTGGAGACTTTTAGTGTATTTCCAAAAAAATATTGAAAATTCAAAATGCCACAAGACAGAAGAGATAGGTCTTTGTCACATGATAACAGCAAAAAATCACCTTATCCGGCCGAGCAGCTCTAGTAGTTTCAGAAGGTCTGCTCATAAAACTCCTTTTGCAGGATTTGGTTTGATTTGAGGAAAGTTAGATGTTAAAGAATGGGAAGAAGCTAGAGTAGTCCAGTGATCTGCATGGAGCACCCTCACCAAACAATGCTATTCTCCTCAATCCTCATGTGTTCATGATCCCTTGAGAAGCGATGCCGCCCTTATACATGTGCAACACTAGCTAGCTTTCACCACTCACACTGTCTTGATCAATTCTGCAACTCATTTGCACAAACCTCGCCACTCCAGCAACTCCTCAAACCACAATAAGAATGTCCAATTTCAAACACTAACTCATCTCGTGTGAAAGATGTACTTAACCAAATACCGATGATATGCACGAAGAAAGAAGTGAGGGATTTATTAAAATGCAACACTTGTCCTAGGTGGATGAATTGATGAAACTAGTTTTTATTATTATTATTATTATTATCACGATAAAGGCTACCATCTGAATTAATTACTTTCTCTTCAGTCAACTTTTTTATTTTATTTATTTATTTATTTATTTGTAATATTATCTATTATGTACTATCAATAAAATGATAACTCTTTTGGTATCTAATTTTTTTTTTATATGGATAAATTTATAAATATACTTTCAATAATTACTCATGTTCTTATCACAATGCATTTTTAAAAGCAAAATTATAGTGTTATTTGGACACTAGTATTTATTTTAGACAACATTGGAATACCTAGGGCAAGATTTCAGTTACATTATTAATAAATTTATATGTGAGAAAACACGAGGAATTATATGTTAATAAATATTTTATCTATTTTACTAGTAAATCTAGTGAAAGATTGTCACATCTATTATTAGTTACTTTGCCATATATACCACACTCACTAGAAACTTAATTGAAATATTCAATTATTCACACATCGATCCTTAGATGTCCTAAATGGTGTCTAAATCATTGATAAAAGAAACATTTATCTAAAAGCAATTGAGAGTTATACTTGTAGGTGGTTTTTGGTATGCAATAATCCATCTAAATTACTAGCAATGTTTGATTAAATTATTTTGGCTCATAATATTATCCTGTTTAGCTAGGCAACATTATTGATAATCTAGATTTACAAAGTAATATAGATTACCACCAATATGATAATATAGATTGCCTCCTTGAAATATGGTAATGTGGATTACCACCAATGAAACCTAGAAATCGATCACTGATCCAATTTGAGTACCTCTATAGGATAGACCTCAATAGAAAATTGAAGAGTAATGGCAGCAAGTGATTGAGTTCAGTAGTTCCTCATATAAAATTATTGACTCTAGAGATATAGTAATATGGAGAAGACAAAATTGCTTCAAACACCGACAGAACCAAAGGCGCCCCTTGTTTCAACGAGGGGGGGACGGGTTATTCACATTTCATTTGATAGTCAAAGGCGAATTGAAAGCTAAGCAGTGGTAATTCTAAGGATTCCTCCGGGGAGAAGTAATATTAATTATTTTTTTTAATAATTATTATTAATAAAATTAACTATTATAATCATAATTAATAATTAAATTTTCTTATTCCTATTAATTAATAATAATAATAAACTATTTATTATTATTATTATATTGATTTAATGTATATATTACTTAATAATTTTTTTGATATATCAAACAGGGTAATGTAAATTGCCATTTAAATTATTTATGCATACCAAACACTACATTTAACATTATCATCAATTTAAAAAGTGATAATATTTTTAAGTGGTAATCTACATTACTAGCAATTTTAATAGGTAATGTGTCAAATGCTACCTTAGTGAGGTTAGTAAATAATAACAGCAACACTTAAGACTTGTCTCACTAGGTAGAATTAACTATATTTTAGTGAATAATTATTTCAAATTTTAATTTTTTTTATCATTATCAAACAATCACACACAAACATAGACATAAATTATAAATTAAAAAAAATATAAAAATTAAATTATTTATGATTTATTACATGAATTATATTTTATAAATTTTAAATGAATCAATTATTATATCATAATCATAAATAAAAACTGTAAATTGACAAGTATATATATCCATATCAATCCCGTAGTTTTCATAAACTTTTTTTTTTTTTTGGCCCTTTTCTTCAAGGTTGACTCATCTTCAAAAAGTTAGGATAGCTAATTGTGATTGTTAGCTTCGAAATGGTAATCAATTATTGAGAGGTTTAAATTAAACGAACATAAAATGTATCGAGAGAAAAGCCATTCCTATAATGTGATCAAATTGGGTATTAAAAAATTTCATCTAGATGATTGAACACCTGTGCACGACCACATGTTGACACGTTGACGGGGTTCAAACTTTCTTTTAACTATGAAGGCAATAATTCTTCCTCTTTGGTAAATCAGAGTTTTTTTTCCGATTAACTAAGTTTCAAGTTTTTTTTTTTAAATTTTATTTTTAAACTCTTTTTGAAACTCATGTCAATCTTACAAGGAATTATGATTTTACACGGTATATCAATTATTCTACAAATGCATGGATCGTAACAAATAATGAGGTAAAGAATAAAGCATCATTTTTACCAAAATCGTGTCATTATCAATCAATTGTGATTTTAATTATCGAAGCTCATGATTAAACAAAGGTTTAAAGTGAATAAATTAAAAAGCAAATTACGCAAATTGAAATTAAATAAGTAATGAAATTTAATTTTTAAATTCGATTGATGAAACACCTAAAATTGTGAGTTAACCATCTCTATTCTCTAATTCATCTTATTATGATTGATATCATTCTGAGAAAAACTTATTTTTAACGTAGTTCAGATTGCTCTCTCGAGTTCAAAACAATGTATTGAAATTATAATAATATCAACTCTTAAAACATGTGACAATTAGACAACTAGTCAAGAAAATTATGTTTAAACAATATCTTCTATCAAGAGAAAATACTTACAAGCAACTACAATTAGTTTGATGGTAAGGAATTTGGACAATTTACATAAGATCCTAAATACAAATCTCATTGCTACTAATATACCAAAAAAAAAAAAAAAGAGAATATTTATATTTATAATATAAAATTGAATTCTCATTATTAAAACTCACTATAGAAAAGTAAAATTTGAATTGACTTGTATCTCATTTTTCATGTTTAGATCACGTTTAAAATAAATGAAATTCTTTTTATTTTAACAATCTTACTTGCTTATCTTAAATAAGAATAAGTAGAATATTCAAATAAATAAAATAAATCAACCCGACAAGTTGCGCGTGGGCTTGTAACTGTGTCCAACTCTTTTGTTAGTATTAAATTCAATTATTAATTTGAAATATTAAAATTCTGAATTCCTGATGATGAAGTAATTGAAGCATCCACAGTAGAGACAAATCGGCCTACATCTGCCGTACAAAACAAGTGGGGCGCTTCAAGTGGAGGCTGGTTGATGTGAAGGCCTAGGAGTAGGACGCGCCTAAATTATAGAACAATGCTAATCACACAAGTGTGTGTTCCATTCCAACACACCAATCTGTGAACCATGTCCACCACCATGCACTTACACTAATAATGAAAACACATGATAATTGCACGGACAGGAGTGTTCTGATACAAACAATGTAAACAAAAAAGGGTTTCATTTATTATTACTCCATTCGTCCACAATAACCACAATAAATTATCACTTTGACAAAATTGATACATTTTAAAATCAATTTATCTAGAGTTATATCCACATATATACCACTTTTATCAAAATGACAGTTATTTGTGCTAGATATATTGATTTAAGAGTGTTTCAATTTTGTTAAAGTAATAATTATTTGTGAATGGAGGGAGTATAATTATTATTATTATTATTTCTGCTGTCTTCGTCTAACTAGGAAGAATCAATACAATGATGACAATACTGGGGATCATAACTCATTTCCACTACAGGACAATTATGCAAATATACCTGCTACCGGCGCTGGATCCAAGGCAGGATAGATATGCAACATAAACCAAGCCAGGGAATGAAAGCAGACTGATTCTTTTGGATAACTCTTTGCATGAATGAATTGACTAAAATTGCCGATAATTGAGCTCATAGAGACAGGAGGAGAGGGCGTCTTTCACTTGCATGTTATTGGAGTCCATATGAAGGGCATCTTCATATAGCCTTTTAGCTTGATGAAGTAACTTCACCTTCTCTTTACTACTTCCTGGCCTTAAGCGGGATCTCTGATGCAACGCCACACCCCATCTGAACAAAGCTGCATTTCAGCATGTTCAAATCCAAGTTAAACATTACACTAGGACTTTGGAAGTGGTATCATCATGAAAAGGATATATGCAAAAAGAACAATAACAATTTGACAATAACAATAAAATACTAAAACCATTTTTTAGTAAGTGAAAGCGACTACATGGATCCAAGAATTTTTTTTTTTTTCTTTTTTTTCCCACAGCAAAAATTCTCCAAGCCAACAGCATGAGGCCATCAAACATGGCTGAACTGCAACTTGTATGAAGTTAGTGCCAAGTGTGTCTCAGTCTATGGTGGATGTTTTAATTTTGAAGAACTAAATTATGATCCTTAATGCAGTTCTTCTTACAAAGACAACTTTACAATTATTAATTCCAACAGTCCATAGAAGGCCATATAATTCACAGTTTACAGAGAATTTGTCAGCAAAATATTTTATAGTTGCGCTTGTATGTGAAATTTATAAATGACAAATTCAGGAATACAGGCATATTACCATCTGGTGCATAAACATTGCCTTTCAACAACATAGCATCAAACTTGTCAATTGCAGCCAAGAATACTCTTTCAGCCTCAAAAGCTGCACCCTGTGATATTTGAAGATAACAAAAACTTTAATGTACAAACATAATAAATAAACAACAAAACTGAGCATATCAGACTGGCAGATGAATTTATGTCAATTTAGCTGCTTACTAAATTGTACACAGGCCAGCGTGGCTAAACATAGATGAAAGAAAGCAGCATTTAAACATTAACATGTAATCTAACGAACAGACAGGACCCTAACAATTTGATTGAAGAACTGAAACAGGTAACATAACGATGTCAAACAGTGCATACCGGACCAATATCTGCTATCAATTGCCCACGAAAAGAGAGAGCAAGGCCCCAATTATAGAGGGCTCTAACATCATTTGCATCAATTGACAGTGCCAGCCTATACTTTCTGCCTGCCTCCACCAGTAGCTCTTCACACTCTTCACATACATCGACAAGCAATGGTGCAACTTCTTCTTTACTAGTGATTTTATTCCGCAGTCCCTTCAGTATTCTACTATGTTTTCCAGATGATGGTTGGATGCTCCCTGAAAGTAGAGTTCTCAGTTCACGACTGATCTTCAACTTTAATTCTCCGTGAAGAAGATAAGTGTTTCCTAACTGGCCTACAGCCAACAAACTCATAGGCTTCAAGTCTACAGCTTTTGATAGTAAGTTTGCAGACCTATATAACATGATTTCAGCCTGCTCTTCATCATGCCTAGCCTTTATAAACTCCTTTGCTTGTTTTAGAAGGTCTGTTGCTTCAGCAACATACCTATCAAATATCACATCATCCGAAATCTTTGCAGATGAATGGGTATTGAATTCACTCTCACATGCAGACAAGTCATCAGCAAGATTGCGATGGTCATCATAATTCATCCTATCCTCTTCATACTGAGACCTGTCAGATGCACTATCCCTCTTGTCATGAGAAGACCTGAAAGTTTCGTGTCCTCGATTGAGCAACTGCTCACGGACAAAGGAAGATTCACTTTCCATTTGTTTCATTCTGAATTTCAAGTTTTCAGAATCATGCAGATTCTCTTGGGATTCCCACATGTCTGTTATGCTGCTGGAATCCATCTTCAAAGAGAAGCTGTGATTATTTGTGAACCTCAATCCTTTGTTCTGGTAACTATACTCTTTTCCATCACGGAATTTGTTAGTTCTCTTGCCAACATCTCCTAATCCAAAATTGTCTTTCTCGGTACTACTTTTTGTTCTTCCATTTCGGTCCATATCCAAAACAGAGCTAGCAGATAAATCTTGAGAAGAATCCAACTTACCATTTCCTTGATGATCCGAATTCAAAGGCCCGTCTTCAACAGGAGGCACAGTACCATTTCCTGGAGTTTGATCTGATGCTCTCTCCGGGGCCTCTTGCTTAACATTTTCTCTGACTTTGTTAGAATTTGAGCTAACCAAATTTTCTCCAAACAAATTACCAATAGATTGTAGCATCTGGTACCCAGTTTCTCCAACATTTTTCTTTCTTCTACCACTCTTATTATTGTTCTCAACCAAACCTCCACTAGAATTTTCCTCATTATCGATTAAAGCCTTGACAATATTCTTAGCATTCAAAGCTTTCAACTTTATCCTATCCGTGACATCAAAATAACCATGAAAATCACCCTCTTCAATTTTCTTATTCCTAATTGCACATTCTACATCACTCTTAAAGTTATTGACTAAACCATCAAGTTCATCGAAGAATACCAACACACTCCTCAATTTCTCCGAACACAGCTTCGAATTCTCCTCCTTCTCCCTCCTCTTGCTCCCACTCACTCTTACATCACCGAAGGCTCCGCTTCGGAAAAACCCTACGGCGAAACCAACGGAAAAAACTAGAACGGAGGCTGGAAGAACAACGATGGAGGAAACCCTAACCCTAGAAATCGCCATGGCGCAAACCAGGCCCAAAAGGAACACGAAAACGTTCTTCCTATCATCGATTCCAACGGAAACGAGAAAACTCTGCAGAGAATCGGACTCACCAGCCACTGCAACCTCGTCCCACCCGCCATAGACAGTTGAGCTAGGAGAACACGAAGCTCTTATCGAAGAAGACGAGAATCTGAGGGGTTTGGTGCCGAGGGTCCATTTTCTGCTGCAACTGAGCACAAAGTTGCGGCTTTTGCGAACACGAGAAGGGAAATGGAAGAGAACAAGCGAAGAAGATGATGTTGAGTTCACAAGATTAATGGGATTTTTGGAAATCGCGATTTTCATTGAAGGGGTTTGCTAAAGGCAGGCTCTTGCTGTAGACAGTTGTAGGTTGTAGCGGAGTCCACATAGTACACACATGCGATCTTCTGTTGCAAAGCAACGTCGGATTCAGAACGATGACGTGGGTTGAAGCTAACGCAAGAAAACGACAGGTCGTAATAAATGGGCCCACGAAACGCAAAGTCGTTTATATCAACTGGCGAGGTACTTGACGGCAAAAAGTTGTCTCATTTTGTGACCTCATCGTACGACACGCAGTGAGGGGCTAATGTTGAGTGTTGTGTTATGGTAACTGCAGTTGAGTTGTTTGAGAAATTTTCTGTGAGAAGAGATGAATAATTCAAGGCCTTTGAGAACGTTGGTTACTGGAGCTGGAGTCATACTGGGTGGAATAGCCACTTTGAACCTGGCTTCTACTGTTACCCTCAAAGCGCTATCCTTTGCTTCTGAGAAGAAACGGGTAAAGATATATGAATTAAAGTGCACGTACTTTTTCTTTTCCTTTGGGTTTTGATCCTATTCTTCTGTATGTTCATATATGGGACGTGTTTTGTGCAGAAAAAGATTGCGTTGCCTTGTAGGGCTTGTAGAGGGAAGGGATTCTACATATGCAAGCTGTGCAAAGGGAACGCCACCATAGCATGGTCGCCAATGTATGACCCTATTGCAATTAACCCCTGCCTTTGTCCTACTTGTGAGGGAAACAGGTTAGTTCGCTTCTTTTGTTTGTCCTTATCCTTTTTTCTTTCATTCTTCTTCATGCTATGACATGCCTAGTTTGACATTGAGTATGAATTTCAAGTACTGGGGTATGCTATGCTTGCTGAGAAAATTGAGACAAGGAAGGTCATTTGATTGTTGGGGTTGTCATGAATTCCAAGGAAATTACAGCGAGTGCCTATAAATTTATCTTTCTTGTAGTTAACTTCAACCATTGACTGTTGGTGTTGGGTCATTGTTGCTTTCTGGTAACCTGCTCATGGTTTTGTAGGGTTCAACGCTGTCTGAACTGTCTGGGAAAAGGCTATGACTGACTTGTTAAGGGACAAATGCTGCATTTCTTATGTTCCTTTAGATCAGGATTATGTAAGCGACTTGCTTGAGTGTATTCAGTGCATAGCTTGCACCTCATTGTCATAAAATTCTTCAAACTGAATTGACTTACTTGGTGAATAATAGAATACAAGAGCTAAGCCTAGGCGTTATTTCTGCCATTCTCCGCTTGCCAAATCTATAGAGGAACGTGCGTCATCTACACTGAATGATGCGTTCATCCATTTGAGATGCTGAAGAGTTTAAACTAATCTCTGCCTATTAAGAAAGTCAGCTGAGTTTTTTGGTGGCTTAAAAGCATCTTCAATGGTAAGGACACATTTGATCCTATTTTAGGTTTCACTGCATGCCACATCAATATTTGTGAGCAAATATATCGTAAAAAATATAAGTGTCCAAAATTGGAATTCTTCTCTCCAACAAAAGACTAACTCTGCTCCTAATTTTCATCAATTGCAATAGTAATGGTAAAATGGGATTTTTTACAAAAAGCTGTAATGTGACACATGATTATTGCTTGAAATAGAATTAGTTCCCATCCCAATTTTGTGGGACGCGACCCATTTTCTACTAGTGTCTTGGTCCTAGTTTCATATACTCTATATGTGTATTTACATATGAGACTGGATGCATGATGTCATAAGGGAAAGTGAGTTAGTGCTTTTTGGCCGATTGGAGTTGCTTTAAAAATACGACTTTGAGTAAATTGCTCCGATTTACTTCATATTTTGCGTTTGCTATGCAAATTCTTTTTTGATGGGTTGCTGTGCAAATTCTTTAGATGAGTAGTTAACTTACAAGTCTATCTGACTCTGCTTCCCGCCGTTATCTTTACGATTTTCATTCTTTCTTTATTTTTCATTCTGTTTTCAAGAGTAGATTGGGACAACCTTTAACGTTAGTATGAATATTGTTACATACTGAAAGTGTGTCGATTATTTGTACCATTATGCATACTAGCACCTGCATTATTGGGACTAGTTTTCGTCCCTGAGGATATGTTCAAGTGGCTGCTCAAGTCAATGACAATGTATCTATTGCAGTATGGCCCAGCGTATGACGGGCATTAGTCAAATTTTACTTGGCTTCCCTCGCAGGCTAAGTCAAACTCAAATTATGAGCATTTAAATATAAAAGAAGAATGAAACTTACCCTGCACTTTCTTGAGCATCAATTAGAAAGTGTGTAGCAGCCTTGAAGCCTATGCAGGGTAAAATTAGCAACAAATTGACCAAGTTGAAAGTCTACATTCTAAGAGAGAAACTGCTCAGGAATTGATAGCTTAGATGAGAATGTCTCATTAATATAGGCACCTATGACCTTCTAATGCAGGGAATGATGACAATCTTGCATACATGTAAATTATAAAATTTAGACTATTTTGAAAAACATCATGATGGGACGCAAAGCGCTATCTATTGGTTTACTCGACTATATCACGCCAAAAATAAAATAAAATAAATGTAAGAAAAATTAAAAAAATAAATAAATAAATGAACCCAACAAGACAGAAAATCCCTCAATTGGGCTGGAGCCTGGTATAGCTTACTTTCATTTTACTTTTGGGTCGATAGTTGTTACCCGTGAAGCCCTCGATTCGATGTTAGGCCTGCAAAAGTTTGTTGGCCGGCATTCTACCTTATAGTGGATTTTCGGCTTTTCCATTTTCTCTCTCCCGCCCCCTCTTTCTCACCTCATTTTCTCTTTCGTTTAGGCGATATGAGTAGGCCCCATCATATTATATTTTCAATAATGATATTCATAAAAAAATTCACAGGTCATTTCAACAGTAAATGACACATAATAAAAATGTTCAGTTATTGACATGTGGCATCAATAATGGACGCGAAAATAGCCATCAGATACTCATAGTTACCTTTCTACTAGATTCTGAAATTCTCACTCGCTAACACATGATTTTTTAGAGAATGCTAGACAGTGAATTTATCTTTTTCTTGTTTTTGGGCCAAAAATTAAGTGATAGAATGATGAAATATTATTAGTGACTTTTGAATAAAGAAGTGAATCCTATCAAAACATTTTATTCAACCGGTACTCTAATTTCTGTCATAAACTTTGATTAATTTATTCTAGCTTTATAGTATTGCTAGGCGTGGGTAACATATGAAGTTTTGATGTATGAACATCATTTTCCTTGAATGAGGGAAAATGTTGTTCATAAAAATAATATTCATTGGTTAAATATAATGGCTAACATTATTATATTAAAAAAAAATCTAACAAACTAACGACATGCTTTAAACATAATTTGGATCTTTAGACTTTGAGAAACTCGGGAAAGTTGATTTCGAAAAACTCAACGTACACTAAACCCATTGAAAATTGGCTATACAGACCTCAAACTGGCCACGTGTGACCCCCCTTCATACGAATTTTGAATAGGGGGTTGGTAAGCATTGCTATGGCTAAGGTGCCTTTACAACCAACTTGATTAAGATGAAGTAACTTCATTGATCCTAAAACTAGCAAGTGGGCCTGAGAAAAGGGCACTGTAAATTTTGGTTGAATAAATTAATACCACATTAATCAACCGAATGCAAATCACTGCAATACAACGAAAAAACACAAAAAGAAAGAATCGTCACTAGTGTAGTTTGTTAAGAATTTATCTACGGAATTTCCAGCCAAATGTGACCTAGTCCTGGAAGACCAATTTGAAGTTTTTCAAGGAGGCTGATGTGTCGGACATTTGTGCGTGCACGAAGGTCTTCAAACTTTTTTTAAACTGTTTTCACTAATTACAATTATATATGTTTGATGTTGATCTGTAGGAAACAGGCATACTGGATATGGAATTTGGAAATATGCAATTTGAAACCATTGAATTCAAACACAAACATGAAACACTAATACAAATAAGTTGTCTTTGGACCCCATGAACAGAAGCTGCCATGCCCATGATGATATGTCCCAGACAACAACAAATTAAGATCGCATAAGAGTGCCATTGCTGTTTTCCCGGTAAATGCATCCGTACATGTCCTTCTACATTTGGTCCACGTTTCACTGAAATTTATGCTTTCCCCAATATTATATGATCATAACAATTTTTTTATAATTTTTGCTAAGTTGCAATTTCACGATTTCACTTATGCTGCTTCTTCATATTCTGGTTTTTGACACATTATCTTGCAGGTTTTGCCAGATTGGCCACACTTTGTTCAGTGCATGCTGCAAATTATTGAAGGAGTGGAACTCTGATACACTGCTCTGAAAATATGTTGAAGTTGGCTGTCTCTGCGTCATCTTTGTTTGCTCTTTTCCAATTTATGTCATTAAATTAACCACATTCTGCCAAATGCCAATCCATTATCAATGTTGCTGAGGCTAGCAGATTTCAATGTACAAACTAAGTACAATCGCACTTCAAATATTAGAGCAGCTTCCTCTAAAATATCTAGGAAAAGAAAAAGGGGGTAAAAAATAAGGTCATGTTTAGATTTTTTGAACCTTCTTTACTCTCATGGCATCAATGAGTTGGTTCCATAACCGTTCAATGTGAATGACATTTATTTAGCTTTCCCTTTTTTTCTTTTTTAATTTACTGTTTTGTTTTTAACTTTTGTCCCAGTTTCTTTGTGGGTTCTTTTCCTTTTAGCATACAAACAAATAGACATCATAAAGGTTGGTGGGTAGTTGATGGCACTTTTGAAGGGTTGGGGAGAAGAATGTTATGGAGCGAGTGATGGAGCTTTGAGCCTTCCTATATATTTGCCACTCTGAATGACTGCAATTTATGCTGTGTTTGCTACCAGAATTGTAACCAAAAGGATAAAGGACAAGATCTTGCAGATAAAAGTCAAGAAATGGAAAACAAGAGCAAGAAATTATTGAAGTGCATCCTGATACACGCACTAGAATGATTAGAATTATTGGCATATATGAAATGTAGGAAGCAACAATTCAAAGAGTATTCTGTATATTCACAAATCCCATCAAGTAGGAAACAAGATCTGGTTTGGCATTGATGTCCCAACATGCATGCAATTCTATCCAAATTAACCCATATCCTCAAAATTTTTTCATGAATAATTTGTGCTTGAATTTCTCTTATAGATAATTACTTTCCTGTTCATGTGATCAAATGATTATTAATTTAATAGAGAGAAAACAAAGAAAAGTAAAAGCTTGTATTTACGGGTCCACAAGATCAACATCATGAAATGGGATACGTGACAGCTTGTGTATAACTCTTTGTTGACTAATGTATAAAGTTTGAAAAGCGGGGAATATGATGCCTTCATATGCCTACGCAAAATAGGTGAGAGCTACGAAGAAATAATGCAATATGCAAGCACGAGGCGTAATAATTAATGTGGATCACACTGAAGTTTCCCTGGAAGCTAAACTTGGATTATTCACAGAAACATGACATTACATTACATTACATAACAATTCATCAGATCATCAGCTCTAGCTAGAGTATTAAGAATCATGAATATAATATTTAGAAATATACATCATCAAATTGTACCACACACCACTTAGGCAGTATATAACAGATATTTCTTATTTGTGAGGTGGGCGCGGGCAGGGACCCAAGTAAGTGCCCAACCCAAGGTCCCCTACACTGATAATTGATTCACATGCATGGCAAGAATATCATAAATTAAGATGAGTACGCTGTGTACTGTATGTCTAATAACTATACATACATTCATACGCAGACACATAAGCTATAGTATTTATGTTACTTACTCCCTTCCCAACCCATTTCAAATGGAGGTGGTGAATTCAATTTGGTGCACGGGTTCTTCGTGCAACCTCATTCCTCTCAGTACCATTTATTTTCACGGAATAACGGGAAGCAATTTATTGGCTTTGTTTTATTCATGCATCTTAATTTGTGTCTGCTGAAAATTTGGGCCAAAAAAAAAAAAAAAGCTTTTTCAATATATATACGAGGAGTTCAGCTGATCAGACAAGAAGAACCATCCATAATCCATGGCAGAGTTTACGATGTCGTTTGCATGCTGCTCCCGCTTTCTGCTTTGTTATTCGGAAAAAGAAATTCTTGATCTGCAGTTACACAAGCTTTAAACACAAAGAGAGGGTGCTTTTGACCATCCACTTTTAAAAGGCTCATTTTAAAATAAAAAATAAAACAGGATAAAAAGAATTTTAAAAAACTGAAGAATAAAACGTCTTTGATTAATTTATATATAACATGCTATCCTTTACTTTGGATCCAAGAAAAATGACAATATTTAAGATTGAGGTTTGCATATAATTGAAGGGCGAGGAAGAAAAAAGACCAAAGGTAATGATCTATATCTATATCTAATTAATAAGATCAATTTGTCAATCATTTACACAAAGCAGTTAACAAAATAATAACGCGGTGCTGCCCATGCTGTCTTCGTATCAGTGTTACTGTTTCTGGTCTTCTTCTATACTGATCGCTAGTTTAACCCGGAAATTCCATACATGTATCATTCATCAATACTTTTACTTTTTCTAGCTAAAGGCCCAAGTTTGAGGCATTCGCTGTTTCAAGTTATTGGCTTCCAGCTGATTCTTGAATATTTGACTTGCTTCATTAATAAAATATGTTAGGGGACTGCATGTATCACTATTTGCAAAAACAAGCATAACTAGACCAATTACAACCCCTGCAAGTAAGTTTAGAGTAACTTATGAATAACAATAAAGTTTAGTTTAAATTAACTATGCTGCTTTTATAAGCCATCTTATTTGTGCATTGGTGAAGATATGTTACTATAAATATGTAAGCATATATAGAACAATCGATGCTATAATTTATTTTTAGCAAGAGTTCTTCAGTTTGATTTCTTAATCTTTTCCTCTCTTTTTTCTTTTTTAAATTTTATTAACTTAATTAATTAATTACAAACAGTTGAAACTGTGGCTTCTGTTCAATTACAACCCCTGCAAGTAAGTTTAAAGTAAATTACCAATAAGAAGAAAGTTTAGATTAAATTAACTATACATGACGCTTTCATAAGCTATCTTGTCTGTGCATTAGTAAATATATGCTGTACTATAAATATATAAATATATAAGCATAAATAGAACAACTGATGCTATAATTTATTTTTAAAGGAAGAGTTCTTCAGTTTGAACATTCTTTAACTTTATCAACTTACTTACAACGGTTGAAACCGTGGCTCCGGTTCATATGGTTTATCTCTGGAACCCAAAAAAAAAAAAAAAAAAAAAGGTAAAAATAATAATAACGGTACGTTTGCACCCCAGAATGTCTCTATAGAATATGTTTGGATGGAGAAGTTTGCAGAGAAAGGAATAAAGAATCCTTTCAATCACAACTTAAAGAGATATATATGAGGATAATTAAGAGATAAGTATTCATATATTTAACTTCAAATTCACATAATATACTATACGAGTATAATAGAATATAGTAGAGTTCATGGGCATTCCTTTTCGGAAACCACTTTTGAGAGAACAAAACCTAGTGGGTTCGTCAGCAGCTGGCCTGATGACTGAGAGCATGCCTCAAACAAAAGAAAAAACACACCAAAAGCTTTTTTAGTTACACCCTTTTTTTGTTGTCTCATTTTATACAATCCTTCGGAAGAAGAAACGTGAGGACGATCCAAAATATACCCTGATGCCCTCTTCCCACCACTCCTTCTCAGAGAAATTTTCATTCGAAAAGATAAAAAACACCCCAGCTAGCAAACATTTTCCATGGCTTGCATAAAAATCTAAAGATTCATTCAATCCGAAACGTTACCTGCCGCATAAAATACTAATTTTTAAGGAATCTTCACTATTATGCTTTTGACAATTTTTTTGTTAGGATCAACATGTTGCTGCCCTTGTAGCCTCTCATCCAGTAAAAGATTCTTTCTATATTTAATTTTGTAACATAAGATGTCAATTTTCCTGTGAACAACATCATAAGAAGAAACTAATTGATGATGAGAACGGCCAAGTGATGAAATGTGAATATGAAAATGAAAGTGTCACTTTTTGATGCCGAAATATGGGCTTTAATCTGTTCATTATACTGTACACTATCTTAATCAACCAGCCATTCAACATATCAAAAGTAGACCCCTTTTGTAAACTTTTGTTAATATGTCCTTGTTCCACGTCACGTTTCATTTTCATCGCTCAGCATGTGCAAGGATGCTATAGCTTTCAATGCCAACAAAATTAAAGCCAACCTTGTGCATATAAAACCGCCACTTCACAAACCCAATGTGAAGCCCACACACACTCCCACAACACCAACAAAAACTCGCACACAAATATACACACAATATATGTTACCCTGCACCCACCATGGCCACCACCATAACCAACAACACACCCTTCAGAGATGAACCTGACTATGACAGCAGCTCCTCCTCCGTCACCACCACCACCACCGTGCCGGAGTCGAGCCGGAGCTGGATGAGCAACCTCAGCTTCAGCAGCCTCCGGCGCCGGAGCTCCGTCTCTGTTTGCTCCTTCACCACCGACACCCCTTTGTTCCTCACTTCCCTTCAAGCCAAGCCACACAAGGCGAACCAAGCTGCATGGGAGGCCATGCAGCGGCTCCGGAGCGACAAGGGGCGCGTGGGGCTCGACCACTTCCGCCTCGTGCGGCGGCTGGGAAGCGGCGACATAGGGAACGTGTACCTGTGCCAGATAAGGAACCCTTTGGTGGGGTTGCCGCAGTGCTTCTACGCCATGAAGGTGGTGGACAGGGAAGCTCTTGCTATAAGGAAGAAGCTGCAGAGGGCGGAGATGGAGAAGGAGATTCTGGGAATGCTTGATCACCCTTTCCTGCCAACTTTGTACACTGAGTTTGAGGCTTCTCATTACTCTTGCTTGGTCATGGAGTTTTGCCCTGGTGGTGACTTGTATGCTGCTCGCCAACGCCAGCCTGGGAAGCGCTTTAGCATTGCTTCCGCTAAGTAAGCACTTTCTTGCTTAACCACTTTTCTTTTTGCTTGATTAAGGTTTAACTTTTTCTCAAGTTAATATTCTAGAGTTTGATAAATTTAATATCTTATATAAAAATGTTTAGTTAGTTAGTTTAAGTTTTTAGATAGTGTGAGATAGAACTTTATCCCATAATAAGCTAATCTGACTTGAGTCTGATTAGTTAGTATCCACCGAAGAATATTGGTGTTTTATACCAAAACAAAGATTAAGTTGTTAGAAGAGTGCACATGGATTTTGTATCTAGCAAATATTACCTTCAGTTTAGTCAAAACATTGGAAAGAGTGCTTCTATGTATTGTAAATTTTGTAATTATCCATTATATCGTGGTGCTAACGAAGTGTTAAATGAATAAAAAAAAAGGTTTTATGCAGCTGAGACGCTGTTGGCTCTAGAGTATCTCCACATGATGGGGATAGTGTACAGGGATTTGAAGCCAGAGAATGTGCTGGTAAGGGAGGACGGGCACATCATGCTCTCGGATTTTGATCTTTCTCTCAAATGTGACGTTGTTCCCAAGCTCTTGAGGACCAAAACCAGATTGGAACGCAGTGTCAAGAGCACAAAGAGATCTTCACCTGCCTGCACTGCCCCCATGCAGCCTGTTCTATCATGCTTCTCAGCATCAAGCAAGAAAAAAAGACCAACCGTGACAACCGTTATAAGAGAAAATGTTGAAGGCCTAGAACTTGATCCTGAGCTTGTGGCTGAGCCCATTGATGCAAGGTCCAAGTCATTTGTGGGGACACATGAGTACTTGGCACCAGAAGTGATCTTGGGGCAAGGACATGGAAGTGCAGTGGATTGGTGGACGTTTGGGGTGTTCTTGTATGAGATGTCATATGGTAGAACACCTTTCAAAGGTGAAAACAATGGGAAAACACTTATGAACATCTTGAAGCAGCCATTGGCTTTCCCTAGAATTGCAGTTAGTAGCAGCAAGGAGTTTGAAGAGATGGTTAAGGTTCAAGACCTCATAAGCAAGCTCTTAGTGAAGAACCCAAATAAGAGGATTGGAAGCTGCATGGGTTCTGTTGAGATCAAGAGGCATGAGTTCTTCAAGGGTGTAAACTGGGCTTTGATTAGATCAATTAGGCCCCCTGAGGTCCCTAACGATATGAACAAGATTAGGAGTAGGGTTTTGCTACCAAGACTAAGCAAGAAAGACAGGGATCAACCATATCAGCTTAGTCATCATTTTGAATACTTCTAAAAATGTACATGGTTTAGGAGTTAAAAAACAGGTTTTCCCGCAAATATGTGTTTGTCATAAAAGAAATTAAGGGTCTTTCCCCCTTGTTTTCTTTCTTTCTTATTATTATTATTATTTTTTCTGTTCTGCTGAGAGAAAGAATTAGAAATTAATTATTGTATGAATGACCAACGGCACTATGCATTGAACTTACACAGTTTATTTGCTCATTATAATAATAATTAATATGCCTCCACCAATAAATTATCAGTAGTTGAGGACTTGTAGGTATAAAAAAGTGTGATCCCATATGTACCCAAAAGAAAAGTGGGATCCCATAATTGTCCTAATGTGATTCCCATGAAAGCTTATGAAGTCATGTGATGACAATAATTACACTTCTCATTGATGATAAAATTGCAGGAAAAAAAGGGGAGAAAACACTTTATTTTAACAATACTTTATAACATTGTATACTTTTTCTCTCATATGACTATGTTCACATCTGCGCATTCGTATGTCCTTTTCACCGAACGAAGGAAAGAAACAGAAAGGACGTGTTTCCTGAGCTCCTTTATCTCATTCTTTTTGGTAAAATGTAAAATGCAAGCTGTGGTATTTATCTATTAGGCATTATAATATATTAAGATTCTAAAAGCTCATTTGGGGTTTATGATTGCTCATATTTTACGGTTGGGAAATGTATATAAACAGCGCCCTTTCTCAAATCAAGGGTAATGAATATCTAGGAATTAGTTAATAATTAATAAAGATGGAGGAGATTTGGGAATTGTGTGGCTAACAGTAATGATGAGGTACGAGAAGGGAACAAAAGGAGTGTAGGCTGTGTGGACCATTTTAAATGCAGTAGAAAATGATAGCAATAATTTAGATTTTAACATCAAAACCAAAGGAAACCAATCAAAATCCAAAAGGAATCCTTCTCTTACCTAAAGTATCTATCAAAAAATCACACATCTATTGTGAGTCTGTGCATATGGATGACAACCCAAAGTTCAAGTTCTGGTACTCTCTTCCATGCCAGCCCGCATAACAATGAACAGTCATTAATTAGGTAGTATTTAGGATCCGTTATCATAAAAAAATGGCTAATTTCCTAAACCCAATGAGAATCGTTTCCATCTTCACACGATGATAACAACAGTACATAACATAATAAGGTAGTATATAAGTATATAGAGAGAACTAGTCTAATTATAATTCTGAATTATAATATATACAATCACTTGTGATTTAGTTGGCATTCTGAATTTTGTTTTGTGTGAGTGAATTTTATCAGTCACGTCTCAGAAGACTAGTTTAATAGTTTCACATTCTGGTAAGTGGGATGGGGAAAAAAAGTCATAATATACAGAGATTAGAAGAACAGAAACATGATGGAAAATAGAACCACCCCTTTAACTCAAATATATATGGCATTGTCACTTTCTCTCTTCATAAAGGAGAGGTTTCTAATTTGAACCTCATCTCTGTCATTTAAGTGGCAACTTTTGTCATATATATCTCTAAAAGGAAGACAGAATAACTCACCATTAGATTTGCATTCTAATGGAGTACAGCATTAATAGGCAAGGATCAGCTTTTATCATGACTTACATACAGTTCTTTAAACAAGAATGAGCTGTAAGATGTATGTGCCCAAGTAGTCAAGTACTCAAATGACTTTTTCTGATTTTCTTTTTGCTTTTTTTTTTCTTTCTTTTTCTGAGACTGAGGATTTTATGTGGGTGGTGTGTTAGTGACAGCAAATGGTTGATATTGAATCATGCTTTGTGCTTGTGACTCTGAGGTTTGCTGAGTAACGGCAATATAAAGGTCAGAGGCGAAATTGGCTGGCCAATTTCATTTCATATATATAGACTTGCTATATGTGATAATCTGATTTTTTGTTTATATCAGTATCCTTGTTACTAGTGAAACATTTATTGGTAACTAGTGTTAAGAATAAATCTCTGGATTATTTTACAGTATAATAATCAGCAATTATGACAACAACAATAGCTAACCTTTGTTGAATTAGGTGGGATTGACTATAAAGATTAGACAAATAATTATAACAAATATTCTATAAATAATTAAGATATCAGTAACCTGAATAAAAGAAGATACTTAAACAACCCCGCATTTTCCATTAATAGAATTTTGGACTAATACCTTTCTTAGATCTCACATATGTTTGCAGACGCATGCCCCCCCCCCCCTAGTTACAATATCCAAACTGCACAGACACACATACTGTGCCCCCTCCCCTTCAGCACAGAACAGAAATTCTGAAACTTTCACCAAATAATTAGCAAGAAGAAAAGTAATTATGCTTCTAAAGTCTATCAGATGCGTTGCACAATTTGTGTGAAAAAGCTTAATTATGTCGAAGCCATCATAGCAATCCAACCCGAGCAAAGGAATAAATGATTTGATAGTTCTTTTTCCTTTGTTGGATCTCCCTCATTAGCTGCGGTCTCTTCCACGGTAGGGGTATCACCTTCACTTTCTTGAACAACCATATCCCCTATATCAATACATTGGAGATTTTCCTTGTTTTCCCTTCAAAATTAAAATATATAAGTTAGAACTTAGAACGATTCGGTGACGTATGCATCGACAAATAATTTTATTTAATTCTCGGCTAAGAAATGAGACCCTCCTAGTTTTCAAGGTTATCTAATGCTTGCCATGTTTAATTTGAGGTTTTAGCCTTTCAATATTCAAGTTCAGTTAAAAATGTGCGGGGATTTATAGAGGGGACAAGACTTATATCAAATTTTTTATATTCATTTTAATCAATTATCAAATAAAATAATAATATATGAATTTTTTTTGAATAAATAATTTAAAACTTAAAAATATATACTTTTTTCAAGAAAAAGATATACTTATCATTATTTGATTTAATAATTAGATGAAATGGATACAAGAAACTTGATCTAAGATCTAAGTTTTTTTCTTATAGAAGAGATAGGTAGAAACCAAAAAAAAAAAATCTTAACGAGGACCGTGTAGATATGATAGAGGTTTATTTAATTAAGGTAAGAATTCCATATGTTACGCAATTCGAGTATGGTTGAATAAAAGAATCCTAGGACAAAGTTGAAACTTTCAAGTGCCAAACTTGCGACTGACTTTGCTGCACGAAAAGGCAAAACTCAGTGGGCATTGATGCCTTTCAACTTTCAAGGATAAACCACACGCTAACAAGAAAGAGTAGTTACTAATTAGGTTAAGGAACGCAATATGTAGCTTGATATTTTTTTTTTTTTTCATATAATGCTTAAATTGTAAATTACTAAAATGAGCTATAATCTCATTTAAAACTGCATCGTGTGCTTTTGAAAACGTTAAATTGTACCAAATGGTAATTGCTGATTGTTAGTCGGGATAATGAGTACACAAATGTTTTTCGAATCCATACTGATATCTTATATGTTTATGTAATTAAGATGTTGTATTTAAGTTTGGTTTAATGATAAAGAGTTAGTTTCCATAACATGGTAAATCACAGTTCAAATTTCATGTGAGAAAGTTGCCCAAATTTAGGTGTTTAATAGTACACAAAAAAAATTATGTCCAATAAAAAGATATTTGTATAAATCAAAAAATTTTAATATACAAATAACATAACTCTAACCAGACGCAGGAACCGGCTTTGCTTGTGTAGATTGTTGACTATTATAGCTGGCAAATGAACATTCTGTTAAAGAAGTCAATCCAAGGACTTAGGTTAATATTGCGGTGATAGTATATTGATAATATATATAGCTTAGTACTCAAGCCAAGGGATTTGATTTCTCCATAACTTATTTTTCCCTTTGTCCGCTAAAATATCAATATGGATCTCCTACTGTACGAAAAAAATATTTAATGCAAACACAAATTTCACGCAAATTTTTATGATTAATTTATATATATATATATATATACTACTTTATATCATTAATCAATCATATTTTATCTTTTATATAATTTACAAAATAATTATAAAAATTTAAATATTTTTAATAATATATTAATATATAATTAAATAACTGTAAAAAAAATTACATTCACATGGTTTCTAGCAAGTGTATCTAATTAAATCCATTATATAATAATATAAATTATTTCTTTTTTGTATAACACTAACATGGTTTCTAGTGTATTCAATAAAAAATAACTTTATAGAATATTTGTTGTCTGTGATTTTTTTCTGTTTGAATATTATTTATGAATAGTACTATCTTAAATAATTGAAATAATATAAACAGTACCAATAAATATAATGATAAGTAAGTCATATTTTAATTAGGGAGTTAGAGACTTCATGATTCATTTGATAGGTTAGTGTCATAATAATGTAAATAAGAATATCTTAACTAAACACTCAAAAAATAATAAATAGTTCTATCACCGGAAAAAGTATAAACGATTTTAATAACTGCTCCTTACTATTTATGTTTCCTATTCATTCTGTTTTTTTTTCCCCTTATATTTTCTCATTTTCACTTAAGATATATTTTTTTGGGGAAAATTTGTTCAGAATAAAAAAAGACGTTTCTTTTCCTTAATATCTGGAAATTGTTGTCGTTTTATTTGCTTTGGATTTTTGTAGTGCACTTTTTACACGTTCTAGCTTCAGTCTACATTTTGACGAAGAATGTTTATTAGGCATCTCATAAAGTGTAGCCTCCCTACATTGAATGTGATCTCTATGGCCTGTTTCCTTCGAGTCACTGATATTAAATTATTATCAAATAAAAATATTTGTATATATTTCAATCAAATTTGTTTTCAACCATTTTTGAATTCCTTCGTTTACATTTAAATCTAAATGCCTTTTTTGTTATTGTTTAAAGGGAGACATTAATATAGCTAGGGGATATGATGTCATCATGTGATCTGCCCCAGTGTAACATACATTTAACTAGAACCATGTAAGGTTATTTGTATGTGGCACATCGCATCATTGAGATTGCCTTTACGATATTTTTTAGCTACTGAGTAAGCGATAAAAATGGTTAATTGCGATGAGAGTCTGAAGAATAAATTTTTTTGATTAAATTTTATTAAATATTTAAAATTAAAATATAAAGTTATAAAAAAATTTAAATCATAATGTGATATTTAAGAGTATTTGTATAAATATTTAAAATCACTCACTTCCTTAAGAGTATTTGTATATTATATTTAAAATCACTCACTTCATATGGTATTTCCTTAAGAGTATTTGTATATTATATTAATTATGTAAATTACTATTTTTTAGAGTTTAACCATTTAAATAGTTTATGCATTAATCTTTGCATTAACTATGATATGTATTAAAGAAAGTTAAATGAAATTGCATTGATTTCTCTTATTGTTAGTGTATATTTCTATAAATTGAGGAATATTATATAATATGGATTTAATTTGAATACATTGTCAGTGTAAAAATTTTTTACACAGACATCCAATCATATATTACCACATCAGCAAAACTCTTTAATATAACCACCTACTACTTGAATGGTCATGCAAATGGAATATTTTGATTGGATGACAATATATAAAAATTTTACACTGTCAGTGCATTCTAATTAAACTCATATAATATTACCTAATCTTAAAGACTATCAATGTAATTTATCAAATAATTAAATTAGAAATGATGACAATTACTCTATAACTCACATTCAAGGTTTCTAAGGATTTTATAACAATCTATAGCTCTCATCTTTCTTCCCCCTTCGTCCCTCTTTCACTATCGGCGCTCTCTCTACTTTCTTTTTTAAGTTATCATAGTAGGCCGGATGGGAGAGATATCTCTATCCACCATCCCTGATTTCCATTGTCCCAAAGTCTAGAATTTTGAGTTTGGCGTTAAAATTGCGTAATGAAGAGCCTATACGCGTCTCAGTCTTTGCACCGGATTAGTCACTATTCAGTATTCACTGACATGGGCAATAATTCGAATTTAAATCAACCAACTCAAACTTCTTATTTTCCTTAATGTTTCTCTTTATTCTAATATGAGGCTCCTACCAGAACTTACAGGAATCCAAAATCATCGGTAGATAGCAATAGCAAGGGATATGTGAGTATTGATGTCCATTAATTAATGCTTGCATCCCCATGAAACAAAGAGAGTAGATGAGTTATAAATAAAGTATTGGATCGAGTCCAAGGAGTTCCGTCTCTTACATATTAAACTCTAAATTCAATCCCGAGATTTATACGTATAAATATACATTGTTGATAAATTTTTTTTGCTTAAATATCTAATCATACTTAAAAAGATTAATTTCTCACCTATCAAACAAAAAAATAATATGAAAAACCAAAAAAATAGAGTCCATGACTTAAGAGCCAATTGACCCTTATTGAAGGAAAGCCAATGAGCGAAGCGCAATATCAACGTCTGATTAACTCCTTTACTGAATTTCCGTTCATTGTTCGTTTCTTTCAACGTTTCCATGTTATGATCAGTCAAAACTGTGGGATAGCAGTAGCTACCTTCCTGTTGCCGTTGCCGGCTACAATTTTTCAATTGACCCAACCTATTTCTTAATTTATTTCTTCTTGGTTTAATTTGGTTTGAAGTTGCCACGTTTTTGTCTTTTTACTAGCATTAAAATAATTGTAGAGGTGCGTTTGTGCCTGGTACATGATTGAAAACTTCATCTATAAGAATTAATTAACCCTAGTGTCATGTCACATTACTTTCCCACATCAAATAATGCCGCACATCATTTTCATCTTTGCTAAATTTACCAAGAATTATAATCATAGTGATAGTCCTATCAGCTATTTCAACTATTTCCAACATCGCCTAACATTAACAGTAGCATATTTAGAAAGGTAGCTAATAATAAAAATTTGTATATTTGTTTATGATTTTGGATTACGCGCTTTAAAGAACTAAAATTATGTGCTTTTAATAATTTTGAAGATTGTATTATTCTTATTATTAATTATTAGATTTTCAGCATTGAAATTAGGCTTTCAAAAATTGAAATTATATCATTTTTTCTTATCATTTATTTCTATCTTAAATAAAAAGTGTTTCTCTTGACGAGAAATTTTTTAATAGACACTTCCTACCACATCAATATTTAGGCACTTCATTTATAACTAAAATAAGATATATGTCTTATTTGGTTTTGAAAAACAAAAGATATATTAATCAATAAGTGATATCATATTAATTTAATTAATTATCAAAAAGGAAAAAAAAATATTAACATCAATTTAGTTCTAATATTTTGAGCTTTGACATTAATTTAGTGCTAAATGATGATTTAATAAAAAAATTCAATTTTATAGAAATTTATTAGAACTAAATTGATGTCAAAATTCAAAATATTTGGACTAAATTAATGTCAAAATTCAAAATTTTGAGACTAAATTAATATCAAAATTTTCTTCAAATCTAAATTAATGTCAACTTCAAAGTGTTAGAACTAAATTTATTTTAGAATTTTTTTCAAGATCAAATTGATATCAACTTTAAAATATTATAGTTAAAAAATTTATTTACTCTAAAATTTATCTACATGAAATAGCTCGTAGTTATTTCATACATAATCTCAGAAGAATAAGTAACCGTTTAAAATATGTTGAATCAATTTCACGAAAAATAATAGAGAACTACAAATTTGGCAAGAACTTGGTTATTAAAATAATGTGACTTGATTATTGATACTCGGATATATAAATGAATCATATCACCTCATTTTATGCAATAATTATTATAATTTTTATAAAAAATTTTAACAATATTTTTCTAATTATGTAATATTGCTCTAGTTTCAATTCTTAATAAATTAATTATTTAAAGGTAGATAGGTAAACTCTTTTTTTTTTTTTATTGAAGTTATATACGTAAACTTAAAAATATAAGTAACATTAAACTGGCATGTTTATTGAATTATTTGGTGACTTGAACTGCTTAAATATGATAAAATATCAACCCCGCTCAAGTGCATTCTCCGCCCATTGTAAACCAAAATATTGAAAAGTGGCGGTGTGCGTTAGGGAGAATCAAATCATGATGTTTGTGTGTTGACAGATTATTATGGAATAAGCAGAAGAAATTAAGAGCAACTCAGGTTACATAAGATGTGGACTTACACAACGCTTCGACCTTTGCCACTGGGCATTTGCTAGTGGCCAACCACTTTGCCCAAAAACCATGGCTTCATCACTTTACCACACAAACTTATCCCACCAAACATGTCTGAGTCATTGTTTCTTTGAGTGCGATCGATTGCCTGCATTCTGCACGTGAATTTGGGTGGGGGCACGTGTTGCAAATCTAACCAATGTAGAGGGTGCTCTCATATTAGATCTAGTGCACCTTAAGAATAAGGGGGCTAGCCCCACCCACGCACACTGATCAATGGTATTACTATGATATTGACTCCTATATGCTTCTCATGCTTCCTTTTTATTCTCTTTTAATGTTTTTGGTCACCGGGATGAGCAGTGAGCCAGTTACACTGACCAGTGCCCATGGTTTTTCGCCATCTCTGGGCTTAAACCGCTGGCTTCTACAGTTGCCAGTGCGAAAAAGGTTACTTTCTTCGACTCAAGCAAACAAAGGGGTACGCGATCAAGGAATAAAAAAAAAAAAAAAAAACAGTTTATTTTATGGCTTTTTGTGCTGGTTCTAGACACGAGTGGATAACGTAAGTACATATATTCAAATTTTAATCCACTCATTGGTTCCTCTATTATTATGGGATCCGGGCTTGCAGCATCCCCAGTTAATTTGAAGCTAAAATCACTTGCATACTGGATAACGTTCATTTTTACTATATATTGTTTTTATAATCCGTTTCTTTTAAATAATAAAGTTATATATAATTTTAATACACTCATCTTCTTTTAAAATAAAAATATAAAAGTGACGTAATATTTTTAAAATTTAATTTAAATATATTATCAATCAATAGAAATAATAAATAGTATAATTCATATAAATAATTACCTATTATAATAAAGAATCATACCATAATTTTTTATTTTTTTTATTTCTATTGATTAATAATATATAATTATTTTATATTATTAATATATACCAATTAAACTCATATTTTTTAATATAAATAATAAATAATATTACTCAGTTAAATAAGACTAATTTTATTTGCAACATCTAGATTTTAGGATGTAGTAGTATTTTGGGAACAACAAAAGAATCGACCGACAACAACAGAAACCTAAAACAACTGCCCGAGACGGTGGATTTCGGACGAAACCATCAAACTCCACCTGCCACGTACGGTGTAACGCTTCTCTCTTTGTGGGGAGAAAAAATAATAGTTAGTTAATGGTTTTCTTTGTCACTAACTCAGTTATAAATGCGGCAGCAACTTAACCCATCTTCATTCAAAGCTACTCGGTTGTTCCTCTGTTTACTAAATCAACTTCCAGTATTATCAGCCTTTTGTTCAACTAAACTAGATATCTCTGAAGATGGCCAAGGGAAATGTTGCTGCTAACTCTCCTATTGAGAGGACTAGCTTGGCTTCTTTGGATCAAAAGTTGGCCATGGCCAAGCGCTGCTCTCATGGTAATGCATACTTATCCATGGGTGTGAAAGATTCCGTTTCTTTTCTTTTTGATTCATCTGGCAATAAACTTGAACATGCATGGGGTTTACCAACGTAGTAGCTAGCGTCGTATTTGAATCCAACAATTGATGTCTGTAATCTTGGAATTAATTGTTATGTGGAAAATCCATGATGTTGAAGCATACTACACTTTGAATTTAGAAAAACATATATAGAGAACATTAGTCATAGGATCATGATTTGGTAATTCTTTTAGAGTTGCCACTTGACTGATAGATGACTGAATTTTCTATGGCTCTGGTGCTAGAGACCAAACTCATGACCCCAATATCTCCTTTAATTTTATTTAATTCCACAGTGAACAATTTCTAATCTGGCAAAATTCTTGTGAGTTTTGGACCATATATCTGGTGTCAGAATTGTGATTATTGATTAACTTTGTAAATTTCCCAACATCTGAAAATTTTCACGAACACTTTTTTCTGTAAACAGAGGGTGTGATGGCAGGAGCTAAGGCAGCGGTTGTGGCTGGTATTGCCACTGCCATTCCAACTGTAAGTATTCCTTCCACCTATTCAATCTTCCTTCATGATCAAATCTACATTTAAAATTAATAACCACATTTTAATATTCCGAGAGAGATTCTTGGTAAATCCCTAACTGGGGTCATACTTGGTAATTGATATGCAGCTGGCCAGCGTAAGGATGCTGCCATGGGCAAAGGCCAACCTCAACCACTCTGCTCAAGCTCTCATAATTTCTACAGGTTAATTAGCTTACTCATCCTATCATTACAATCCTTGTTAGATTCAAATCATCTAATTCTACCATATTATTATGTTTGCAGTGGCGGGAGCAGCATATTTCATAGTAGCTGACAAGACTGTCTTGGCAACTGCAAGAAAGAACTCCTTCAAGCCACCCTCCAATCCATGATTTCCCATTGGATTGCAAGACGGAACTCTTTCAAGCCACCATCCAATGCATGATTTCCCAGGGGATAACATGGATGTTGGATTCGGTTGCTAGCTTCACATTAGACTATTATAGCATCCGCCCAATCTTGGACTCATATGTCTAATATGTATTAATAAATAAAGAATAGTTTGCATTTCAAGTGCGACAGAGCATATCTGTACTGATCGTCATTTAATTATCTGAATGCAAATTATTCGCTTTTCGTATTTCACGTGCTGTTCCTTTGAATAGACAGATTAAGTTTCACCAGCACTCGTTACATGAGCAAAACCCGTCCTCCTATATAAAACAAATTTTATATGACTTGATAATGTCTTAATCTTTACTATTAATTAATTTTATTTTGTTTTTTGGTCTCATACTCAATCTCACTTTTTTATCAATGATAAAAATTATCACGTAACCCGGATATAGAAATTTTTCACGGTCCAACATTCTATAAATCATTTTTATCCTACAGGGATGGAACTTATCACCTGCAAGTAAATCATGAACAATACCATCAATCTCTATAGAGGTGCGTCCGGGAATTTATTTATATAACTTTAATTAATTTTTATTTGAATAAGATATTAAAAAATAAACATGAAGGAGTTTTTACACATTAAAAAAATACTCAAAATTTTATGTAATTAGACTTGATTAAATTTAAGTTATCTACCCCTTTAATTTATAATACTGTTTTAATAAATAAGTTTATATAATATAATTTTTATATTAAATAACTAATAAAATTAGAATTTATTATATCAATTTATTTTATTATATTTAATACAACATATCAAACACTAATTCTTTTAGTGCCTTAATATAATTTAAGTTTGTCTTCCAGTTTTTTTTATTAGTGCATTATTTATAAATATTTCTATAGGTGTTCACTAAATTTAGAACATGCGTTAATCTTAGACAGGAACAAGTCTCTCCTTTAATGTGAATTTTATTAAAAAAGGTGTTATTAAATAGTGTAATTTATATGAAAAATACACAAATATTTTTTTTTTCTCCGCGAGCACAAATCTTCAAATAGTATATGATTCTATATATAATGATTATTAAATAGAATATCTTAAAAACAAGGGGCTTTTAACCTGAGACATAATATTTGAGTGTATGATAGATCATTCAATATTTATAATTAGATTTTATTTAAAAATATCAATGGTTGAGATTATATTCACAGTTTTTGCACCTTAATATTAATTTTGAGTAGTGTTATTTTATCTTTAGTTGATTCAGTTAACGTAATTCTGATTTAGTTATTTTATTTTATTTTTAATTATAGGTTTATCTTTATATTTTTGTTATCTGTTGATTTATCTTTTATTTTATTGTTATCTTTATAACTGCTTTATCTATATAATAAATTTCTTAATATGACTCATACTTGATATCCACCTGCCTTTCATTCAAAACGTCTTCATGGTATCAGAGCCTCTATGATCAAGAGGTCTAGAATTCGATTCTCATTTGCCTCTATTCTTTTAAATTAAAAAAGTTAAATTTCAGCATAATATAGAGTGAGCTTGTGCGTTGTCCATATTTCAAGCCCAAAGAGGCTCTGGTGTAAGAGAGTGTATTAAGATATAAAATCATTTATATACCTTTATCTAACAGCTTAAACTTTTAAAAGAGATAATTCATGACTCATAGTTATTAGATATTTTAGAGACATAGTTAGATGTTAAAAGTGAAAAAAGTAGTGGGTCCATTACCTTTGTATTTTTTGCTCTTTAATTATGTTTCCAAGATATCTAATTATTATGTACAAAATATTATTTCTTGAAGCTAAAATCATCGGAAAATTGGATGACATTTCTTTTATATCAATTTTATTATTTTTTATTTCCTTTCTTTTAAATAATAAAATATATTTTTAAACTAAAAAAGTAGATATTAATTTTTATATATTGACAATATAAAATAATTTTATACTATTAACTAACAAAATATGAAAAAAATGATAAATTATAACAAATAGTTATAATAGTGGATAGTTACTCAGTATGATATGACATTTTTTTAAAATTATATTAGCTAACAATGTAAAATTATTTTACACTATTAATATATAAAAATTAAATAAAATATAATTTTAGTCCTTATACTTGTCATCAATTTTAAATTTAATCTTTACACAAATTTTTCTTTTAAATCAGTCCTACATATATACAATTGTTTATAAAAAAGTCCCTATTATCAATAGGAATTATAATTTTGTAAATCTTACATTGTTAATAAAACATAATTTGACTATTTTACTTAAATTGACTATTATATGACAAATATCAGATAATAGAACACATATTAAATCTAATTTATATTCTGTCAGAATTCATGAAATTATAACTCCAATTGAAATATGAACTTCTTTACAAATAATTAAATGTTTAAAGACTGATTTAGACCAAATTCAAAATCAATAACAAAAACGAGGAGCAAAATTATATTTTAATCTTATATATATAAATAACATTAATTTCATTTGCAACCTTTTGAAAGCAGTGGCATTTTGGGAACAGAAAAAGAATCCACCGACTAGAGAAAGAAACCCAAGCGAAAACAACTGCCTGAGACGGTGGATTTCCGAGGAAACCATCAAACTCCACCTGCCACGTACGGTGCATCCCTTCTCTCTCTGTGGGGAGAATAAAAATAATAGTTAATGGTTTTCTTTCTCATCACTAACTCAGTATAAAAATGGCAGCAACTTAACCCCTCTTCATTCAAAGCTACACAGCTAATCCTTTGTTTACTGAAAATACTTTCATTATTAGCCTTTTGTTCAATCAAATATCTGTGAAGATGGCCAAGGGAAATGTTGCTGCTAACTCTCCTATTGAGAGGACTAGCTTGGCTTCTCTGGATCACAAGTTGGCCATGGCCAAGCGCTGCTCTCATGGTAATGCATACTTATCGACTGGGTGTAAATGCCACCATTTTTTTTTTCTTTTGGTTTATCTGGCAATAAACTTGAAAATGCATGGGGTTTACCAACTTAGCATTGTATTTGATTCCGACAGATGATATCTGTAATCTTGGAATTAATTGTTATGTGGAAAGTCCATAATGTTGAAGCATAACACACTTTGAATTTAGAAAAACATATAATCAGAAGATCAGAATTGGTTATTCTTTTACACTTGCCACTAAACAGATAGATAACATCCCCCACTAAATTTTCTATGGCTCTGGTGCTAGAGACCAGACTCATGATCCCAAAATTTATTTATTTATTTATTTTTTTTAATTCCACCGTAAATCATTTCTCCCCCATCCAGGGCTTTTATCAATGCCTCCACTAGTTTGGCAAATTTCTTGTAATAAAGTTGTGGACCATATATATGGTTTCAGAATTATGATCATTGATTAACTTTGCAAATTTCCCAACATTTGAAAATTACCTGACTATACTTTTTTCATTTCATTTGTAAACAGAGGGTGTGATGGCAGGAGCTAAGGCAGCTGTTGTGGCTGGAATTGCCACTGCCATTCCAACTGTAAGTATTCCTTCCACCTATTCTATTTTTCTTTCATTGATTCTACTATTTTTGACAGCTCTCCTCATGATCAAATTACCATTTTAAATAACCAGCTTTCAATATTCTAAGAGAGAGTCTTGGTAAATACCTAATTGGGTGTCATGCTTGATAATTGAAATGCAGCTGGCTAGTGTAAGGATGCTGCCATGGGCAAAAGCCAACCTCAACCACACTGCTCAAGCTCTCATAATTTCTACAGGTTAGCCTACTCATCCTTATTGCCGCGATGATCTCCTTATAATCATTACAATCATTGTTAGATTCAATCATCTAACTACCATATTATGCTTGCAGTGGCGGGAGCAGCATATTTCATAGTAGCTGACAAGACCGTTTTGGCAACTGCAAGAAGGAACTCCTTCAAGCCACAATCCAATGTATGATTTCCCAGTGGATAACTAGGATATTGGATTCAGTTGCATTACAGTAGACTATTATATGGCGTCTACCCAATCTTGAATTCATCAAATATGTATGAATATATAAAGAAGAGTTTCAAGTGCGAGAGAGCATATATGTACTGATTATCATTTAATTATCTGAGATTCTGAATGCAAATTATTCGCTTTTTTCTTTCTGCACATGTTATTCCTTTGAATAGACAGATTAATAAGTTTCACCAGCAGTCATTACATGAGCAAAACCCATCTTTAAAATGGTGGAAACGGTTTCTATCTCTTGCAATTATTTCCCTATTGAAGATCTTGGATATTAGCTTGGTAGCTAAATGGCAGTTTCCACAAACACGAAGATTCTTCACGATCCTAATTGTAGTCCCCGGTTTTGTGCTTATCAAACCAAAAGCAATAGCCAACTTCTCACTGTGGTGACTCAAAGCTCCTTCCTTCCACTCCTCATCCATATCATAGAGTACCTCAGAGGTATCAGGCACAAACCCAGCCTCCCACAAGAGCCTATCTACCTCATCCAACATTCTATTAATATTTTCACTCTGGGGATGGAACTTATCACCTACAAGGAACTCATGAACAACACCATCAATCTCTATAGAGGTGCAACCAGGAACTTTCTTCATTCCTTTGTCATTTAACCTGGTTCTAATCCTTGCTACATCATCCCATCTTCCAGCTCCTGCATATATGTTTGACAAAAGCACGTATGCCCCTGGATTTTCCGGCTCCAATTGAAAGAGGCGTTCTGCAACATATTCACCAAACTCAACGTGTCCATGAACCTTACAAGCATTAAGCAGAGAACCCCAAATAGCTCCGTCTGGCTCCATTTCCATATTTCTCATCATAATCTTTGCTTCTTCAAACTTTCCAGCTCTAGCTAGGAGGTCTATCATGCAACCATAGTGCTGCAATTTTGGTGAGATTTTGTAATCTTGAATCATTGAACTGAAATACTGGTGTCCAAGATCTACCAAACCAGCTTGAGTACAAGCAGATAATACCCCAACAAATGTGATGTCATCGGGTTGGAACTCCTCATTGGCCATTTCTGAGAAAAGCCCGAGAGCCCTCTCTGCATGCCCGTGCATTGCCAACCCTGATATCATGGCATTCCAAGAAGCCAAGCTTCTACAACTCATGCTTCTAAACAATTGCTCCGCCACCTCAATGCATCCACATTTTGCATACATGTCGATGAGACTTGTCCAAAGAGAAGCATTGCACGTGCTCTTCAGGTTCCTATGAACATAGGCATGAATCCACTTGCCAAGGTCAAGAGCACCGAGGCAAGCGCAAGCTGGAAGAATTGCCAAGAAGGTCACATCATTAGGCTTCACATTTGATCTAAGCATGAGGTCAAAGAGTGCCAAGGCTTCCTCATAGAAACTCACGTGAGAATAACCACCAATCATAGTATTCCACGAAATCACATCCCTTTCCTTTATCCCATCAAACAACTCACGAGCCTTATCAACCTCACCACACTTGGAATACATATCAACGAGTGCATTAGTAAGCTGAAGATTTGAGCCAAGCCCGTGCTCTCTAACCCAAGAACCGATCCACTCCCCCAACTCACGCTTCCCCAGATGGCCACAAGCAGAAAGCAAAGTCACCATCGTGCTCTGATCAGGCTCAACACCTGCCTCCTTCATCTCGTTAAAGCAAGCCAAGGCATCCTCAAATCTACCACACTGCACATACCCTGCAATCATGGCATTCCACGACACAACATCTTTGGTGGGAATCTCCTCAAAAATGCTTCTAGCATCATCCAAACGACCCTCCGAGACATACCCAGTAACCAAAGCCGTGAAAGACACAGCATCTCTCAGAGAACTTTTATCAAACACCTTCCTTGCATCACCCAATTCACCAACTTTAGCGTACATAGTGATAATCGAGGTGTGCACGTGCGCGTCGGATTGAAGCCCGATCTTGATCACGTGCGCGTGGACCTGTTTCCCTTCGTGGGCAGCCTTGGATTTTGCGCAGGACTTGAAGATGGAGGGGAAGGTGTGGGAATTGGGTTGCACCCCTGAAGCCAACATGCCAGAAAAGGCTTCAATTGAGGAAAGAGGAGAAGGGGTGAGGGAGTGGCCGCGAATTACGGTGTTCCAGATGAAGGGGTTGGGTTGGTGTGGGGCGGAGCGGAAGAGGGAGAGGGCGTAGGAGAGGTCGCCGGAAGGGGAGAGGGCGCAGAACTCGATGAGCTTGCTAAGGGCGAATAGGGTGTTGTGGAGGCCGGTTTTGACGATTTGGGAGTGGACTTGCTTGAGGGTGTGGATGTTGTCGCATTGGGAGAGGAGTGTGAGGGACGGGTGGTGTTGGAGGAGAGTGTAGGGAGGGTCGGAGGAAGTGGGAAGAAAGTGAAGAATGGAGCAAGAAGAAGAAGCAGAAGCAGAAGCAGAAGGAGGCGGAGGGGACAGTGAAGAGAGAAGCATTGTTGGCGGCGGTAGTGGTGTGGTGGTGGCTGCTGCAACGGTTGCCACCGAAGTGATAAGGGTTAGTTGCAGTTCGGAATGCGATGTGGTTGGCAGTTAACCTTAATGCATTACCCGCCAAGAAATTTTCTTAGGAGCGTGCCTGTTTTCACGTGCTCGTCATGTGCTCCTGTCTCATGCCTTTCACCTCACGAATTTTATTTATTTATTTTTCTTTAAACAATCTTTACCCTATCAAAAGGGGCATTTTTATCAGAACGCAAATGACTCAATACACTTTTCAATATATTATTATATTAATCATTCAATCCACTTGATTTTTTATTTTGAGTTTTTTTTTTCACCTTTTTCCTAAAAATCTAACTAGGGTGTCTAAGGAGTGATGATAGGAAGACATATAAAATCATGATACATATGAAAAAAGTGAGAAAAGTTACAAAAATACTTGGATGACCATGATCATTATTCTTTTTGTCAGGTTTTTCTTATCCAAAAAGTTACTAGCATATTGCATAAAATTGCTAGCATTTTCAGCAACATTTTTGGTAAAATTATCAGCGTATTGTATAAAATTAATTACCAGCATTTTGCTAAAAATGTTGATAAGTTAGTTACTAGCATTATTCTATATAATGTTCTAATCATTGGTAAGTTACTTACTAACAAAATGCTGATAAGTAACGAGCTATAGAACATTCTAAACATTAGTAAGGGCCTGTTTGGTATGCTTGATAGTATAAGGCCTGATAAGATAAGGACTGATAGTATAAGGCTTGATAGGATAAGGCCTGATAAAAATTTAATACGATACAATGTTTGATATGTCATTGTATAAGATATTGTATTATATAAAATATAACTAAAAGAAGAGATTATAATAAATATAATTTTTAAATACTTATCATAATTATTTTAGCTCTATTTTATTATATATAAAAATAATTTTATATTAAAATTTATTTATTTATTTATTTATAATATTTTTTTATAAATATAAAAAATATGAGAGAGAGAGAGAGAGAGTGAAATAGAGATGAAATTTTTATATATCAAAATCTAAATAGGTTTACTATCACATTCCTATATTTTGTTATATTTTTTATTATATATAATTAAATTTATATTAGATATTATTATTTATATATTTTAATAATAAATTTTTATTCTTATATTTTTATTTTAGTTTGAATTATTATTTTATAATTTTTTTAAAACATTTATTTATTATTAAATAAAATTATTTTTATTTATATATTTTTATTTTTTATTATTTAGTTAATAATTAATTTTTTTAATAAAATATATTAAAAAATAAAAAAAGTGAAAGAACCCTTATACATTAAAAGTTAATCAAGCCTAATACGGCCTCCCTAGGCCGTATTAAGTTATCCATCATTATAACATGTAAGGGAGGTTTGATGGATAAGGTTATACAATACGTTGATTGTACCAAACAACGGATAAGATCATAACGTATTATATAACCTTATCCTATCATGCCTAATACAGCATGCCAAACACCCCCTAAGTTACACTTACCAGCATTATGCTAATAAGTAACTTTATACAATATGTTGGTAATTTTGCCCAACGTACTGGTAACTATGCTGAAAACGCTGATAACTCTATACAATATGCTTCTGAATAAAAAGAACCTGGATAAAAGAAATAATAATTTTATGGGATTCATCATCAAAGCATTTTGTCGTTTTCTATATGCGTTACGTATGCATCGCAATTTTGTACGTTCTCCAAACATTTCTCTATAGGAAGAGTCAAGTAAAACATGGTGCAAAAGCCATTTCTCTAACAAAAATATTGATTGGTGCGATTAAAGATTTGTTTAACAATGTACGAATTTATAATCAATTTTAGTTTTAAACTTCCATCCACTCACCAATGAATCTTAATAAGTTATTAAGAGTGAGTTAATGATGATGAACTTAGATAATATATGTGAAGTCATATATTCAATTCTTATTATATATATATATATATATATATATATATATATATAGTGTCTACATAGTATCTACATATGCTCTCAGTCAATATTTAAGGCACATTTTTTGGTATCCTTTTAAAGATGTCATGAAAAGATGATACAGATGATGTAAGTTATGAGAACCTATTAATATATTTTAACATTTTTATCTTTTTTTTATAATATAATACCAAGCATTTCTTTCAATTCTCTCGTCTTGACCTGTTTTTTTGGAACAACGAAGATAGATCTTACTGAAAAAATAAACCTTAAAGATGGATGTATTTTTCTTTATTCCGTTGTATAGTCAGTAATTTTTTTATTTTCTTTTGACCTCAAAGTCACCAAGTCTTAAAGCATTTATAAGTTTTATAAATTATTGTAACAATGAAACTATATAATATTGACATCTAATCATGGAATCTTAATTATATTATACCGTAAAAAGCGTGTTAGTTGTTACCATGCACCAAATATTTTATTCCTCCAACTGAATAACAATAGCAATAATAACGATACTTTATTCTTTCAAAGTTATTTTCATTTTCGGGTTGTCTCTTCCAGACAAAATCTATGGAAGCGTGCACGAGTATAACCACTGCTAAAGGTTAATTCGCACTGATCGTCGAATCTCTAATTAATCAATACCAGCACATGTGTTAGTAAAGTAGCAGTAGATACCCAGAAACAAGTGAAAATTGCACTCCTACTTTTAAGTTTTAACTTTTAAGGCAAATAATATTTAGTTTGAATACGAATTCGAACAAAACTACGAACAGCATTATAAATAATAATTTCTCCTACTTTTACTCAATTCCGCCCGAATTTTCTGCTAAATGACACATTTTGATTGGTCTCAAGTATCTTCATACTTATTTTTGTGACATGCTATTGATACTGAATAGCATCACTCATCACATCATTTGCAACAATGAAAGAGATAGGAAAATGAAATATGCACAAGAGGTTTATCATAATTTAACCACAATGCTTGACATACGTCCAATTTGTAACAACTTGATATTTTCTTTAACTTCATTAATGCTCGTGCATGTTAGAATATTGCAACCAACCTTCTTCTACTTTTACCCCCAGAGCAGAGAGTAACATTAATGTTTACTCTTCCTAAAACACTACCACCTCTGCAAACTTTAGCTGAAGAGGAGTATCATAGCGTCCAAATAAATTCCAAGTGTTAATCCCACATTCTCTTCATTGATCCAACTGGAACAAGGGTGTAAGGTCAATCTCAGTTGCTTTTATAAATGAGCAACAATGATTCTCAAAAACATCTATAAGCAAGTGTATATGAAGCATCAGGATGATGGAGTAGAATGAATTCCGCAAATGTAAATACTCTCCTTCAAACCCTACTTTGATCCAATGGGTTCACTCGTTTTAGGGTGTTTTCCTTGACTTTTTCTACAGCGACTTTTGATTGTTGGCAAGGGAATATATTCTTTATGTGTTGGATCAAACACTTATTATTAAACTAAAAACTATAACATAACGGACCACTTACAATTTGGATTAGCATTTAGATTCGGCCAATAGTATGTTTAACTCAACGAACTCTCCATCTCCTTCAAGGAGAGAGTACCTTGGAAAGTTTTTTTCTTTCGTTTGCATTTGAAACGGAGGGAGCACTTATTCATTTAAAAAGGTCACGTCACATTATTTTAGCAAAATTTTTTATTCTTTAATGTTCTTTTATTTTAGTCCAAAAACAAAACAATATCGACATACTCAAACACTCATCATCAAAACGTGAAACTCAACAAATGCCTAGAATATCAACTATTAACCATGACCAGGTTCCCACTTGTACTAAAGTCTTGATGTGACTTTCAGGAAAAAAAAAAAAAAATCCTCATGAGTTGTCAAGTGGCCCATCCCGTGCGTTTCCATAAACTCGGAGATAATCATGTTAAGAAGGCTTAGATTGTCGTAAACACAATGGTTATGCTTAGTTTGTGGTGGTGGCTGGTGTTGTTCAAAAACCAAAAAGCAACGGCTATATATATTTTGGAAGCGGTGTGGTGAGGATGCGGATTCTCCTGAGTATTATTGAACAGTGATGGCATGGCCCCCTTAAGGGAATAGTCCCACGCGTTGAGAATATAAGAGTGTGGCGGTGAGAACTGTCCGTCCAAGGTTGTATTTGATGTCAATTTGATTGAATTTATATAAAATCTATGCGGAATATTCATCCTGTCTGGTTAAAATTAGTGATTAGGATTCCAACTTATCAAATCCAGGGCCTACACGCCAGCATGGTTGCCACTGTGGATTCGACCCATGTCAGCCAAGACACGGAGAGTGGGTTCACGCTCGCTCGCAATGGAGTTTGTAATTCCATTCCAACACATGATATATATGTAAAATATTCTATTCCTCCCGGTGTTTTCAGAATTGCATGAAACAAACACCTGGTTACGGTTCAACTTGGTGATTGAATATACGTTAAATCACTTCATATTACTTAAAATCCATTGAAGTTTATTTTTAAAAATTTACCGAAAAGGACTTAGGCTTATTTATTTATTTAAATTTTGTTTATACCACCAATATCAATACCTTACAGCACTCTAATTAATTTAACTTGAGCCCGATCGGCCTATTATGAGAATAAAACTCTATCAATATTAATTTTTTTTCATCGATAATTCGAACTTAAAACTTTACTTAACGAAAATAAATGTCGAACTACTTGAACCTATGTTGCACGGATACTTCAAAATAACCTTCGTATTCTTATCCGATACGTATCGTGTCGAATACTTTACATATACTTTTAGATATTTCTAATTATATTTTAAAAATTTTTGCTTTTATTTTTTGGTATTTTTATATCTATATAAATGAAAATTCTAAAGCAATTAATAAAATAAATATATTTTAATATATTTACAAGAATTTATGCTAATATCCAAATCATTATTCCTCTATTTTAATTTAAGATTTATATTTATTTTTTTATTAATTTTACATATCATACTATAATCATATCGTATCTTATAATTTTTAAATATTATTGTATCTCCGTATCTTTATCTTATCACATTGATATCTGTGTCTATATTTGTGCTTCATAGACTTGAACCAATCAAACCTTGGTATACCTCGCCACTTCCATCCTTACTATCAAGTTAACAAACCACTCTATAACATGGGGGTATTTTTTTCAACCAACAGGCACTTTCTAATAAAGTTTTGGTACACATGTAAACTTGATTTGAGAATTGGATACTAAGGAGTTTTTGGTACATACAAGATTTGAAACAATATTCTTGAAAATGAAAATCCCCCCAAAATATTTTCATCTTTCGTACAAATCCAACATTCTCGTCCCCATGGGATTCCAACATTTTCATGGAAAAAATTTTTTTGTCATAGTGAAAAAATAATAATAAAACTAAAATACCCCTATTGCCATCCTTTGCCGCCTCTATCAGAGGCATTTTTGAAAATATATAAAGTATTTCTGAGAATTTAATTTGCATACCAAACACACCTAAAACATCATACCAGGGAAAGTTATTCTCGAAAATAATATTTCCAAGAATAAAATTTCATTCTATCTAACAAATGTCCGTTAAGGGAGAGAGGATCATCTCTTGCAAAAATTATATAACTTTATCATGTTAAAAAATGAGAAATGAGAAATGAGAATGAGCACATGATCAATTTACATGCAATTTGCGTATCAAAGAAGAGTTTAATTGGTATGCACTGACAGTGTAAAACTATTTTACACTGTCAACCAATAGAAATATGGGAAAATGAGAAATCATGATGGATCCCTCATTATAATGGGTAGTTATTTGCGTGAGTTGGCACTTTCCACTATTTCTATTGGCTGACAGTGTAAAACTGTCAATGCATTTAAATTAAATTCATCAAAGAATCCTTTCCCATAGTTACATGAGAAATTAAATTAATTTATCAGGCTAATTAATCAAATTCATTAACTATGTATTACTCATGTATCTTTACCAATTGTATCTATCGATCCTTTACACGGCAAGATATCCATATATTCTTTTACATATGCTTAACTCAATACTTTCTAATTTCGTAAAAAGAAAATTGCCCCAAGTCAATGAAGTACCCTTCATGAATTGCATCTTAATCGCAACTGCAGTTTATCCAGATTACATGTTCATGATTGGCAGCTTAATAAGCCACAGGTAAAGTTGCCGATTAATAATATAACCAGAAACTAAATTACCCACCAGCCACCTTATATAACAATCAGAGAGAAAACATGGTTTGTAATTGAATCATATGCAGGTCAGAGGCTTCTTTGAACCTATTTTTACTGTTATTATTTTTTTCTACAGAAACAAAAAGGTCAACAAACTTCAACCTGTATTCATCTCTGCTTTTTGATACAGTTTCATTAGATATTTCTGAAGAATAAAGACATAGAGAACTAACCACATGATGTGGAGCAGGCAAGGGTTTTTTTTTTTTTTTTTAAGGTTTATGCTGCTGGATCCGTTTCTACCACTCTTGCAAGTATAAATTCCGGTTTCAAGGTCCAAAGGACTTTGATTCCACTGTAGCACTTTTTTGAAACCTGGATGACTTGTCCACTCTGCCCAAAGTCTGCCCGCCGCATCCTTATTCTAATAAAATTACTTAGGCACTTTAAAAAATAAAAATAAAGAAAAAAAAAAAAAACTAAAGCAATAAGATAAAGTTTGCTAGCAACATTTGCTTGTTTTCTTTCTAAACCACTTTCAAGATATGGCAGACAATAATACGTGAATAACAATCCTAAAGAGCACCATAACCAGTGGCATATGGGCTAATTGTCATGGCATTGAAGTGCATTTAGCTTGAGTTCATGTTATCCTGAAATAAAGGCATGCATTTTTACTACACTCGTAGTAAGTAAAGAAGGAAAACAAAGTATCGACATTGCCATATTGGATACGAATCTTCGAATGGCATTTCAATTATTGTGATAAAGCAATTGAAAAAAAGGAAAAAAGAACTTGGAGATGGATGTGCATGAGATAGGCATCGATTCTCCATATTATAACATATATTTTTTTTCACTCCAAGTAACTGCACATGCACCATCCATGAGTGCATAAGCTTAACCAGTGAAGGTTTATTTGCAAGTTGGATGAGTCTAACATAGAAAGAGTATAAGGCATTTACACATGGATCCGATAAATGTTGGGTCGGATGGGCTCAGATTGTTGAGCTATATGTGGGGTTCAGGGGTTGTTGGATTCTATTGCAGTATACTCTTGCCACATAACAGCTACCCCTCATATAGCCTTGCTTCCCTTGGATATGTTCCTCTCAATAATGCATAGGAATCACGTAAAGATATTGGCCAAAAGACTAGATGGACAAAAACGTGTGTACACATGCACTATTATCAACCACCTTTAGAAGCCCATTACCTACCCTTTCTGTGATTAACCACAGAAGGAGTAGTAAGAAATTGTATCTACATCTTCCAGTAATTTCTACTTTGGAATCTCATCTGATGAAAGCCATCTCTGGATTACCAAGGAACTAAAGGAGACATTCATGTTCCCCCACAATAGGTCTTACAACCACTATATAAGGACTCAAAACACAACCACCAAACTCATCATCTTCACTAGCAAGCTGTTTTTAAAATACTACTCTAGCAGCATCAAAACTATTTATAATTCTTCATAAAAGGTAAATTTCTGATTTCTATGTTTGTCATTCACATCTTCAATAATTTCTTATACGTGGATGTTGTATGTAATCTTTCTTTGTGAATGCAGAGTCAGTGGAACCTCATGGTTCATTCATCTTAAAATTAGGGAACTTGAGACTCCTATAATGATATTAAGTAAAGCATAAAAAATTGATAAGATTGCTGTGCTATCTTGGAAGAGTATGCTATTATTCAAGACTATAGCTCCTTAAGCAACTAACTTCTACGCACTTTGCATGCCTTTTAATAGAAGTTATAGTTAGCTCCTAATGCAACTAATTTCTATGCACTTTGCATGCCTTTTAAATTTTAATAGAAGGTAGAGACAGAAGAGAAGGATTTTTAATATTTGCCGTTGGCATGTGAGTTCTAGGCAACATGCACAAGGAGTTAAGTCATATAACTCTTATCTGGCTGCTCTGAGAATTTATGAAGCCTAAATTTCTTGTCATTTTCCACTTCACAGGTATACATTGAACCGGGAAAATGAGCTGGTCTGGAGGAGATTGGATGTGTGGTGCTTGCCAGCACATAAATTTCAAGAAGAGGGATGCATGCCAAAGTTGCGGGTATCCTAAGTTTGGAGGGCCTGACCCTTCAACTTATAGATACCAAAGGACTGAAGCTTTGGCAGGAGACTGGTTTTGCACCGCTATGAACTGTGGAGCTCACAACTATGCTAGCCGATCAAACTGCTATAGATGTGGTGCATTTAAAGATGATTATTCTTCTGGATATGGGGGAAACATGGCAGGCTCTGGAGGCTATGGATCTGATTGCAGTTTCCCACCAGGATGGAAGACTGGCGACTGGATTTGCCCTAGGTCAGTTCACATTATCTTCACATTTCGAGTATTGAAATAGTATCTCTTCTATTGGTGTAAATATGTAATCTTCACAGCTGCATTAGTTCAATAAAGAGCCTGCATTCAGTTGCAACTTGAAAGACCAACTATATATCACCTAGATGTCCAACTATCATAAAAGCTGAACAATGTAATTGAATAACAAGTAAACTGACGTACACACAAAAGCTGCATTGTCATGTATTGAAGGTACAATCTCTTTTCTTCCTCCCAGATAAAGAGAATTATACTCAGCCCATGCACACTGTATAGTAATGATAAGAAACAAAGGTGCAGTATTCTCATAGGCAAGAGCCAGAAGAAAGGTTTAAGATCGAGAATAAATACCATGTGATTAATTAAAGATTAATTCAATGGTGATCAATATAAAAGAATACAGTTAATATGATTACACACTAGAAGAAATTTGATATATTGATACAAAATGCTTAGATAATTTTTTTTCCTAATTTAAAGTATCTCACCTTTATTTTCCTTTTCTTAATGTAATAGAATTGGCTGTGGAGTGCATAATTATGCTAGCAGGACAGAATGCTTTAAGTGCAAAATGCCAAGGAATTTTGGTGAGAAAAGTTTAGTGCTCTGGACATTTCATCTGTTCTCCTGTGAAAAGTATTGTCCAGATGTCTCTAAAAAATGATATTTAGCCTCAGTTCCATGATACATATATTACTTCTATTTCAGGTGGTGCAGACTGAAGCAAGAAATTTCAGTAGACCTGCGATATCGCTAATTTTCCTTAACATCTTTCTTCTCCAAACAGCATTCTCTCTTGCTTTCCCTCCGTTAAGCTCTAGACTAATCATGGATGAAGGCCCTCTGTTAGAATCATAGCAATGTTTTTTTCAATAAGAAGGATATCCGGCTGTTATTGTTTCTTGCTAGATGTACTGAAAAGAAGGTTATGAAATACATATATTTTCCATATTCCTTACCGAGATAATTAAGCTTCACAATCTACAACAACCCTTGCCCCCAAAACTTTTCTGTTTAACTTCATTATTTTGAGTGCAAGTGCACGCGAATACTTGCTTATTTGTTTGTCACACACACGCTCACAGACACACCATGAGAGTGGCTGGCACAAGAAAGAGAGAGAGATCGTGTGCTGGTGGGGGGACATCTATTTTCTTGAGTTGCTTCTGTTGGGGTGGTCTAAAGAATGTTTTGCATGGCTATAGATCAGACAGAGAATTCAAACACAAGTCACAAATTCGGACAGAGAATTCAACAACACTATTCAAATTACCAGGAAAACTAAAATGAGTTCACATTCAAGGGATCTATGCACGCAGTTTACTTCAAAATTCAGCCTAATCTCTTACCTCTATTAAGCATATAATCTGAGCAAGGAAATGATAAAACATGTAAGAACTCGATGCACTATATAAAAGCAGAGATGCTTTAAACAAATTCCAGACATGTCAACTATATTTCTTTCACTAATTAATCTGTTGCTGGGCCATGAGTACTGTCTTGATTCCTTGTTATGCTCCAAAATTGGGAAGGAATTCTAAATTTCAAATCATGCATAGAGCTTCATTATCATTTTGTGATCTTCCTTCATTGACTTAATAGCAACTTTGGAAAGTGGAAGTTGAGTCAAAAAGAATATATGTTCTTTCTTTCCCAGTGTGCCCTATCCCTTAGCTTTCAAAATATTCTGGGCTTTCTTTAAGCTAGCTTTCTGTTTATATGCTTTGAAGATGTTAAGAAAGGACCCCACTTCTAGTGAACTAGTTCCCCCAGCATATTGCAGGGATCCAAAGTGCTGGACCAGCAATCTGCATACGTTGGATGCCTTCGTTTCCTCTTATTATATAGTTTTATCTTTTTCCGTTATTGGTATCATGATCTAGGAAAAAGATAACCATATTAAGGGAAAAAAATATAATATTTAACTTTATCAAAAAATAATTATATAAAATGACTTTCTCTAGGTTCCTCTATCCTGTCCAGCACACATTAGATGATACAATATGATGAAGGGAACAAAAAGGATTAGTTTAAATTTTTATAAAGAAGTACAAGAAGAACTTTCAAGAGGCATCTAAAATCTGCAAATTTACATTCCGTGGCTAGTGTCTAGTACTCTTTGAAGAACGACAAGAATAACTTTCAAGAGATATGTGACATGCCATTTAATAAACATGTCAATAAAGATTAAATACTTCCTCTTCCGGCCACAATGAAAATAAAGGATAGGACGGAAGGGAAAAGGAAAACTTAGTTAATGCACAAGTTTATGACTTGCACAGACGAAAAGTAGGAGTACAGCATGCACTTAAACCTTTCCATTTACTCCTGACTTTGTTTTGGTTATCTTTGTGGTGAGATCAAACCTAAACATACTAAACAAGAAGCCCTTAATAACTTTGATTGTTAGCTAGCTACACACGCCACATTTCACTTGTGGGTCCTCTCAAATATATACTCTTCATTTAATCCAAAACTTAACCAATGTGGAACTTCACACTTGAAATTCCAATACCTTAGCACTTACCCAATGTGGAACTTCACACTTGAAATTCCAACACCTTAGCATCACTGACTTTTGTTTTTTTTGGTCCATGAACGATTTTTCATCAAATAATCAACCACAATGATCGTTAAAGGATTACACAAGAAACAAAACAGCAAACAATTTAAGTGAAAATGGGAGTATTTAGTAGCCCCAGAAAACACGGTTCGCTATGGTCTCCAATTACAGTTTCAAATAGCAATAAGCAATTATTGAACAATACATGGACATGTGCAGTAAATATTTGATTATGTAGACATGCATAATGGTTTCTTTGCCTTTTCTAATGGTAATGCACTCTAGAGTTGCCAAGAAGCATGATCTTCGGACAATTCCCAGCACACAAATCCTAATAAGACGCTGAGTTATCTTGGAAAACGTGAGAAAAACTTACCTCATCGCTTACATATGCAAATGCAAGCATCAATCGCCTAGCAATCTAATAACCAGCCTCTTTGGTCCATCCTTGACCATAGCAGTGGAAAAGTAATTCCCTGACTCAATTTAGCAAACCAACCAACGGCTTTCGAACATTCTGAAAGCAAGGCTCAGCACATGATGGCAGGCTCATAGTTCTAGTGAGATAGCAGCACCCTTCAGCCCTTAAGGCTTGTAGTAAAGTGAGCGCATAACATGGTGAAGTGGAGGCAGTAACTCAGACAAATGCACGCAGAACATGGGCTTGTGGCTGGGACATGATACATGGAAAGTGGAAAGGAACAAAGGCAGAGAAGAGGAAACTCACCTTAGTTCAACAATGACTTTCCCATGAAATCAAGTTATCGGATGGCGATGCTTTATAGTTTATTATATAATATTATGTCGCTTTAGCCTGTGGGCCTGTGCTGCGGACACCTGTTTTCCTTCTTCTTCTTCATTTTTTTTTTTTTTTTTTTTTTTTCTGTTGTTACAAACGACGTGAGGATGATTGGTTTAATATTTGAGAAAATTATTCTTAAAAAGAAAATCTTTTAAAGGGGTTAGTTTTAGAAAAATTATTTTTAAAAGAATTAATTTATATTTAATTTGAGTATATTAAAATTAATTTTAAGAAAATAATTTTTATTTAGATGGAATAAAATAAAGTTATTTTTTATTATTAGTGTAAAAGTAATAATAAATTTTTTTTAAAAAAATAATTTTTTAGAATAAAAAATAATTTTAAAAATATTTCTCCTACAAAATTTTTTAAAATTTTCAAAATAAAATTTAAAAGAATATTTTTATATTTATGCCAATAAAATTTCATTTATCTATTTCCTTCCTCCATAAAATTATACCCAAACAACCTCATATATAATGTAAAGCGAGAATATAGCATGTGAGACGATTCTTAAGATTTTGATAATGAAATCAAGTAATCATCTAATGGTACTTGTGAAATAGTAATTAGGCCTCGAAGCTGCGGATCTTTATTATTCTTCCGCTGAAAAAGCATATAATTATTAACCTAACCTTCCCTAAATTGGGGGAAAAAAAAGAAACTAACCTCCCTAATCTATACCCATGTTCAAAAATTATTATGCATAAAAAAATGTTTTATCATTTTATCTTTGATTTAGGATGTGCTTGTTCATAAATTTTTAGCAAAAATTATTTTTTATTAAAAAATTATTTTTAATTTTTTTAATTATATATAAATTTAAGTTTTATAATAACTATTTTTAAAAATTGAAATAAACATACTCTTATTTTACTTCTAATTGAAGTTATATATATATATATATAATCAACTTTAACAAAATTCTTTCGCATTAATCAAGGTTGTTAATTAAAAAAAAAAAAGTAAAAGAAATCTTCAACTTAAATAATGTCTATCATATATACCCAACGCTTGGTTGGATCAAATAGTTTGATATTTGTTTCTTTTAAATAAAATTTTAAATTTGAGTTTTGTAAATTAAAAAATTAGTGATAGTAAATCTTTATGCTATAATAGGTTAATCTAACCCGAGTTAACTTAGTTGGAGTTTAATAGATTTCAGATATTGGTGATCTAGAGTAAAATGTCTATCAAATATCAACTATCACATCATAATTTTTTTTTAAGGATAAATTGCAAGTAACATCCTCTTTTAACTTTAGCTCACGCGCAATTAAAGTTTAAGGTTAAAAACGATTAACTTTTATACATAGTTACTATACAATATTTTATAGTTCAATTAATTATATTTTATCATTTATATGATTTTTGAATTACTTATAATAAAAGTAAAATAATTGGCAAATTCTATCCTGGATCGATTTAAATACAGTGTATGGTGCACTAATTTAAAATTTGATGGTATACCATGAATTTTGACCTCATCTAAATTGTTTATTGAATTATATTGATATATAATGGTGTAAATTAAAATCCCTGCCCCTCCGCTATAGTCCCTACCCCCTTGGCCGGAGCTCCACTCACTACCCCACCACCATCAGTATGCCTGCCACCACTGCCAGTATGCTACTTCTCTTCATTTTGTTACCATGCGATTTCCCCTCTTTTATGTAATTTCTCTTTCCTCATTCACTGCTTCTCAACCACACTTCCAAATTTTTCCCTTTCTTCAAATCCCAGCCTTTGAACATGTTGTCGTTATAAAATTTTTGCCTTTTGGCTTCACCATCCAAGTTGTATTTTGGGTTTTAAATTAGAATTTTCGATCTCTGTATTCAAAGTTTTATGTCCTCTAGCACGGCTTCTCCTTTGTTACTGTTACTGTTTTGAAGTGATGGTTTGGCATTACTGTTACTATTTCTTGGTGATGGTTTGGTGAAGTTGTGTAGGGGTTTTGAGGTTGTTGGTGAAGAAGAGGTTTGGGTATGTAGCGGAGGAGTGCGGCTGAAGTGATGGCGGTGCCAGGGTGAGGTGATCTGGGGGTGATGAGGATTCCAAAGGGTGACTGTGATGTGCTGTCGTTGGTGGGGATGAAGAAGATGTTATCCTGATTTTGTATTTAACTACATTTTTTAATACATTTAACCGTATTTCTTGAATGTGGTTAAATGATATACTCACCATACTCCAAGGTCAAACTTAAACGATGTGTGATGCGCCATATTTAAACTAGTGCACCACAGAAAGAGCTCAAATAATTTTAATAACGTAACTATAAATGATAAGAGAATTATGTAAATAAAATTTATACTGATAATATATTAAAATTAAATCCTAAACTAATGTATAAATGAATTTCCAAATTTCATTTTTTGTACACAAATTGACATAGCAGTAACAACAATTATCTCTTCTTTTTCTCTAAAAGTTTTTCCAATGAGGCAAACAAAACCTACGGACATCGAAACTTCTTTATTGTAAAAGGCCCTAACGATTTTGGTATTAGATTTGATATTAGTCATTAAAATTGTTATATTATGATAATGTTTAAAATGAAGGTTGATTGAACTCAAATTTTTATTTTTTAGTTCCTCATATGTGTCCTTTATTTAAGGCAATTAAGTTGGAGGTAAGATTTGCTATTAAATATAAACACCTCTTTCAATTGAAGTTTAAACCTAGTTTACTATATTTTAGAGGACTAATCCTTTCTACTACTCTCTTAATTCAATTAAACTAAATATGAATTAAGAAAACTTAGATTATAATAAGATAAAAGATAAATATAGGACTAATGATAATAAATAAGATAAAACAAAATCTTTTTAAAAAAATCTTTATCCTCACTTTATCACAAAATTTGATTTGGTTAGTTTCTTTTCATTATTATTATTATCATTTATGAATTTAGATTTTGTGTTTTATTTTTCCTTTTCAGTTCTATTATTTAATAAAATATTGAGAATTAAATATTTGTCAATTAACAATATTATTTAAAATTAATGATATTTAATTTTAGACTCAAATTTTAAAATAACAAATTGTTTCAGTGAATTAATCAAAAAAGAAGTTTGTTTCGGTGAATCTAGAACACGCACTATTTGAGTTGTTTCCTTTTTCTCCCAAAGAATTTTTTCACCATCATATAATAATTTTTCTTTAACTTTTTATTTTTGAGGGGTTTCTTTTTGGTGTTAATTAGTCGATCTTGGTTCTGTGACTGTGAGGCGGCTAGGGTTTTGGAGTTTTGACTTTCTTAACCCAACAAAAAGGCTTAAACCTCGCACTTGCCTCTACCATATTTTTTTCTTCTTCTTATTCTCTCCTTCATTATATATTCGTGATCAATCCCTGTAAAGATTCAAACTTTGATCACCCATCTCGCTTCTCTCCCAACATTCTCATCCGGGTCTTCCAAATTCGTTCATTTTGATCCTTCAATCTTTCTCCCCTCTGAAAAATTAGCCTTAAACCAGAATTTCCTTCTCTTTTTTCTGTTTCCTCAGTATTTAGCATCGATTATTTGATTACATATATTCCATCAGAATCAGTACCATTCTTTGGAACTTGATATAGCCATTGAATCAATTCCATATCACTCCATTGCATGTTGAATTATTGATCTGACTTGATCACCAAAAAAAAAAGGATCAAAATTTGATAGAACAGTATCAAAATCTGTTCCCTGAGAATTCAAGCCATGAGTTTCCCTGATAATCTACCAACCTTCACGATGTCACCGCCGAGATTTGCATCAACCGATGCCATTGACGTCAGGCTTCTCCCAATGAACAACGAACCATTGGACCCACATTCACATTTGGATCAACCCCCTTTGTCCAAAAGGGCAAGAACCTCGGAGGGAAACCTCAACAATGCCCCAAGGATGATGGTGAACCCGCAAAACCCTGCAGTGAACAAAGGAACCAGCCACATTTTCTTCAAGACCAGAATTTGTGCGAAGTTCAGGCTTGGAACGTGTAGGAACGGTGAGAACTGCAACTTTGCACATGGGGTTGAGGACATGAGGCAGCCACCCGCTAATTGGCAAGAACTTGTTGGATTGAGAGGCAATGATGAACGGTCTTCGGGGAATTGGGATGAGGATCATAAGATTATTCATAAGATGAAGCTGTGCAAGAAGTTCTACAATGGGGAGGAGTGCCCTTATGGTGATAGGTGCAGTTTTCTTCATGAGGAGCCTGGAAAGTTCAGGGATGATTCTTCTGGGAGGTTTAGGGAGAGCTCAGCAATATCCATAGGAACTAATGGATCCCCACCAAAGAACTATGGGGAGGGCTCTAAGTCTAATAGTTCAGATGGTAGTAATAGGGCTGTGAATGCTACTGCTGGCTTGAATGTTTGCAGGGGCAATGTGAAGTCTACTTATTGGAAGACTAAGCTGTGTATCAAGTGGGAGACAACTGGCCACTGCCCCTTTGGTGAGGACTGTCACTTTGCCCATGGGCAATCAGGTACATTGGTTCTGCTGTTTCCTGAAAACTCATCTTTGTGTTGATGTTCCAGCTCCCCCTTTGTGATTGTTGGATTTGGTTATGCTAGATTTCTATTGTTTTGCTTTGTTCTGTTCAATCATATGGATTCTGATTTGTGGTTTATCTGGATGATGTGTAGAAGGTCATGTTCTATTATGTGGTTGGTGATCTGCATATAGATCATTGGTCACCATGTGCTCAAACAAGATACTGAATTTTGTCTTTGAATGTGTATCATTTCGGTTGTTGTGTACTATGTTTTCAGCAATTTATGGTTGACATAAACTCGCCCATGCTGCTCGTGTGCCCTTGCAAAGCTTGTGCCTTTGCGTGTTGTGTGATTAGTGAATAGTGATCATTGCGTCTATGGAATACATCATATGAATCAAATTTTTCATTTCCTTTGAACCTTGTGAATATGAAAAATTTTCTGATGGAAATGTCTAGATTTAATAATAAATAAATAGCTGACAATCTTCATTTTACAATGGATGACTATAATATGGTTGCTTGACTGAAGTTTGTAGTAGCCTGGAGTAAGTTGTGAAATTTTTCCCAAGTACATCAACTCCCTCATAGTCACACCCAATCAAGTCCTAATCGAGAGCTTTTGTCTTTGGGACATATCATATAATTGAGACATTACCTTTGCTCATGATTCAGAATAATCAATTGATGTATTTTCATTTTATCTGAATACTGTTCCCTCCTTAGATTTCTGCTATTGGTTGGCTTAGAAATTTGATGCCTGGCTGAAATGATTGGGATGTACTTTGATTGGCATATGAGAACTTGTATATTCTTGTTGTGAACAAAGAAAAAAAATATAAGTACTGTGATTTTAACAGCTAAAATTGTTTGATTGCCATTTCTCATCTTCTGACTTCAATTTATCGGTTGTCTTGCAAATCAGAGTTACAAGTACCTGGTGGACGCCTCGAAGCAGAAGCCGCAGGAGCCATTTCAACTTCAACTAAGGCTACCCTCCCAGCTTTACCAAATGTTACATCATCAGTTCATGCCAATGATGCACATCCTAGCAACACAGCAAGTGTACCTCTGGCAAACGAAGAGGGGCAGGGCAACAAGTCTCTACTGAAGTGGAAAGCACTCAAGAAGATAAATCGAATTTATGCTGATTGGCTTGATGATTTCCCGCTTGTGCACAACTTGCCAAGTAGAGTGGAGACCTGAGTTTGGCTTTCTGCTCTTGAAAATATCCATCAGTTGGATTAGGAAATTGAATTCTTCCCGGCAGACACAGGATTTTGAAAACATGTGGTCACTGATTGTTGGTGATCAGTTCATAGGTTTTTTTATTTTATTTTTTTAAATTAAAGTTGTTATAGTTTTACAGTTGTCTAGTTAGAGATGTTCAATTGTCAGTACATCTCAGGGATTTTGATGGATTTATGAGGCACATTTGTGGTTCAACCAATTTCTTCGGACGTTTTGTGGGTTTGAAGTTTGGGTTCAACAATTGTCAAATTTTTGAACCCACATCCAGGCCATAAATTGGTTAAACTATAGTTTATTTCTATTCTTGTATGCAAATATGATTATCTGGTATTTATTGTTTATATTTTGTTCTTCTACCTTAGATTGTCCTTGACATTATAGCCATGAATCTTGTTTATTCCTATACTTCCAAGAAGCAATAGAAGAATGGCAAATTCCCTTCATGGAGTGCAGAAAGAAAATAAAAAGATCAAATTTTTATTTATTTTTTTAAAATTTGTTATTGAATATCTTCAAAAAAACAAAAAAACCAAAGTCAATCACAAGTTGGGGAGATCACGGGTCTGGATTCATCGAACCAATTTAATAACAAATTTTAAGTTGAGATTGATATTTGGATTTACTCAGGTAAAAAAATTATAAAATTTTATTATAATTGATTTGGATGTCCAATTTCACATTTTAAAATCTATCTATCCAAATCAATCTTTATCTCCTTCACTTGTGAAAATTCATAATACCAAAATTATTCCAAAATTTATAATTAAATAAAGAATTTTATTGTCCAACAATATAAAATTATTTTACGCTTTTAACGTATATATATTAATATCTTAAATAAAACAGGTTAAGATTAAAAATCCCATAACAATAATTGCAACTCACATATCTAGAGTTCACAAATAGAGATTGGAGTGAGCTTTGCATTGCCATTGGGTTTCAACTCACCCTCTATAGATTTTTGGAGCTAGAATTGCTGCTCATCCCACTTTGCTGCTGTCACTCGTTGTCGTGCTTGCACTGCCTCCCACCTCTGATGTTGTTGAGCTCGCGCTCCCACCCACACCACCGGAGATGCAACTACAGACTGGCAACCATGGCCGATCAGTCTAGCGATTGTCACATCATCATTGAAGTTGTGGTTTCTTGCTCAAATCTCAAATGATGGTTCTTGAGAGTTCTCAACTCTTCCCTTTCAATTTTCTTTTCCTTTTTCTTCAAAAAATTTGTTTTATAATATATTTTGTGCATGTTGAATGTTTTTAAGAAAAAAAACATAGCGTGGTAATTCCAACCCAACCAACTCAAATTTAACTAAATTGAATCAATTTGGGTTAGGTTAAAAAAAAAAAGATTACACCAATCCGACTCAATTCGTGACAACTTGATTGATTTAGACTTTGTTTTCCCCGTTAATCCGTGTTCACCCCTAAATTCACAAGAGTAGATGCCCCTATAAAATCGTCATTGACACATTGCTCGATTCGGCAAGCAGAAGAAATTTCACAGAAAGCACAAAGCAAAGTCAAAATTGGCTTTTAAGACCTCTTTATGGAATGCTTTTAATTACTTAAAAAAATATATAATTATTTTATATCAGAATATAATGAGATTTTATTCCTTATTTAATTCCTTTTATTTTTATTTCCTTAATATTTTTCCCTTATCAAATCCCTTACAAATAAAAAATAAATAAAAAGATCATTGTTCATAGAAATGACTCAGATTGCAAATTCCCTATAAAAAAAAAATGCAATATGAAAACAAAATTAAAATTAAAATTGAAAAAGAGGGAACTTTTATTCATATTTTTAATTTTTACTTTTCATAATTTGTAGTCGATGGTCAAGAATCGCTTAAGTCATTAGTGGGACCCAAAATTTACATGGTTACACGCGTCATCACCACAGACACTCTTCAACGACCAATCACCACCAACCTTTTGGTCTCACCCCTCCTCTGTTCCACCTTCATCAAAACTCCGCCCCCAATGGAAACAACAACATGCTCAAGCTCTTCCCTTTTCCTTCTCCCTCTTCACTCTTCTCCAAATTCCCTCCCTTTAACACAACCCCACTTCGTACCCTCTCTCTAACAATACCTCTTTTACCTCGTCACTCTTCCCCTGCTACTACCACCAACACCACGACCACGACCATGTCCATAAACTTGCGCTCCCACGCCTTCGCCGGCAATCCCTTATTACACTCCAAATCCCAGAAAACCGGTGACCCTTTTACGCCCTCATCAGCTGTCGAAGCCCTCAACGCTCGAATTCTCGGGAATTCTCAATCTTCGCGCTCTCCCCTGAATTTCAAGGTGCTGCCTTTCAGGAATGGGAAGGCCCTGGCCTCTTCCACCGCTGGTTCCGGCGTCTCGCCGCCGATTTGGAGTCTGGGTTGGATCGGTTTGGAGGATCTGAAGGGTATTTTGGGAAGTTCGGGTTCCCAGTTGAGCGCGGAGTCGTTGGTGTACCTGGGTTCAGAGAACGACGCCGTTTACTGGGCAATTGATGTTTCTTCTGAGGCGGTTGAGTTGGGTGGTGCTGCGAAAGAGTTGAGTTTTGTGGAGGTTCGAACGCTTATGGTGGCTACTGAGTGGGGGGACTCGCAAGCAATGTGTAACTTGGCTATTGCTGGTCATGTAAGTTACGGGAAAGAGAGTTACTTGCTTTTAGATTTTCACTCATCCTTTTTCATTTGATAGTTTTTGATATGATTCTTTCCGATCACGTATTGATATATTATGATAGTAGAACTTCTTCAATGATTTGGTAATGCATGATTGAATGACGGTATAAGGAAGTTTTTGTGCTAGCAGTGCATCAAAATTACTTCATGAATCTGCATAGTTTTGTTATAGCTTGTATTGTTTGTGAATCTATCGGATTCCTTGGAGTTAAATACTGAAGTTTTATGGAAGCTGGATGTGATTATGAAATTATCTTAGTTTGTTGTCCTTTTATCATACTTCTGTCTGTGATACTGATAGGGAATGCAACTTTCCCAATTACTGGGTTTGGCCAGGCAAAGGCACTGCTAGAATGGCATAATACTTCACGATTTTGTGGACATTGTGGGGCAAAAACAGTCCCAATGGAAGCTGGGAAACGGAAGCAATGTTCAAATGATTCGTGCAAAAAGAGGATATATCCGCGTGTTGATCCGGTTTGCCATCTTATGCTCTAAGTGTTGATTTGGTGAATGGATGGTCAAGTGTTCTGCTCAAGTGTTTTTTGTTCACATAATCTTATGCAGGTGGCCATTATGCTAGTCATTGATCGAGAGAATGACCGTGCCCTTTTGGCTAAACGATCAAAGTTTGTACCTCGATTATGGACCTGCTTATCAGGTTTCACAGAGGTGCATTTCTTGACCAAATTTAATACCCTTTCAATTTGTAGGAACTCAATCAGTGTTCTGTTGTAGCCTGAAGCAGCTTATTTCCTTTAGCTACCATTGACTGACTAAGTAGGGGGAACTCATCTAAATTTATTAAAAGTAAAAGAATAGGCAGTGGCCACCTTAATGGCCATAATATTTATTTTTCTAACATGACATTTTTAGGTTTGTGATCCTAGAAACTCCCATTTATGTGGTCTGAAATATTTGGACTTCCTTTCATGCTATTAATAGCTAGGATAGTGAGTGCATATGGACAAAAACACTGTAGGTTTTGATCTGGGAAATTTTTAAGCTTTTCCTTAGAAGGAAGGGAAAAGAGATGCCCGTAAAGCTGGGTTTCATTGGCTTAATTTTGCATTAATCATTTCCTAGTTGTGTTAATTTTAATCCTTTCTACACAGATGTAAAAGTTTTATTAGCTTGTATCCTCTTGTTGCATATAGGCAGGAGAAAGCTTGGAGGAAGCTGTGAGAAGAGAAACATGGGAGGAGACTGGCATTGAAGTGGGAGAAGTTGTATATCACAGTTCCCAGCCATGGCCTGGTATAACTTGTGCTACATGAGATGTTCTAATTTTACTACTTCTCTGCTTTTGGCATATGACAAATATGTTGGGTTCTGTTAGGATACCTATTGTTAAGCAAGTGTATGTGTTTATAACTGCCTGATAGAAAATTTTATTGGCAATTTGTGCTATTTGAATATGGTTTAGGATTTGGATAATTCCAAGCATGTCATTATTGATGACCTGATGTTTTTACTTGTATAGTATTAACTGCAGAACTCGCTTCCATCAATCTTTTTTTCCTTGCTTTATTTTGCTTAGTGGCATGTGGTGTTAATCGAGGATGTGAATGAGTTCTTTTATCCAAATTAATTACTAGTAGTTGTGGCGGTTTGGTCATGTTCAAAGTGACCTAACTCATAGTTAATATTTTGAATATGTTAAGTCTATTTGAAACTTCTAATTTTCTGATATGTAGGCACTCAGAAGCAGTTAAGTACAGGTTAACATAAGCTTATGTAATGACTAATTAACATAATTATGTGTGTTTTACTTTTTTCCTTGCCGAATTTTAAATACATTTCTGTTTTTTTTGGTCCATTAACCATTTCTGTCGTCTTTGTTTCTAGTTGGACCTAATAGCATGCCATGCCAGCTGATGGTAGGCTTCTTTGCATTTGCAAAATCCCTTGAAATAAAGGTGGACAAGGAAGAGTTAGAAGGTACATTGACCTCCAGTGTTTAATTGAATTTACCTATTTACGCTATGAATGATGCTTCCTTTTCTCTTTAGTACATGCATGCATGACTTCAAGTAGTGAGTTAACGTTTAAAAACTTGTTTGTTAGTGAGACGGGCTATGCAGAGTGGCTTAATTCTCAGCTATACATATGTCAGATTTGTGTGGCTGAAATCTCGGCTGAGCCATGTACATAAATATGGTGTATGAGTTACTAACTTATCATGCGGATAATATGTTAGCTTAATTATTATGAAAATATATGTGGCAAGTTGCTGTTCGGATGTCATGAGAAATTTTTATACGTGATAAATCATAAAATACTGTTGAGCTTTCCTTATTTGTGGAAACACTTACAGATTGTGCAGGGATGGTAGAAATTAGAGGATGAATCCGCAAGAAAATAAAGTCTGTTTAACTTAAAATTTGTTTCCCCTCACTCCCATTTGGAATCTATTATATTTTAATGGCATGTTTTTATGTATAATAAAATTATGCAATGGTGTAACACCATGCAGCATTTGCTTCCTCCCAACACCATACTCTCCCATTTCTTTTGTTTGTTGGATCTTGTGACAACTGATGCTGCAACTTGCTTGTCTAGATGCTCAGTGGTACAGCAGAGAAGAAGTAAGAAAAGCGTTGACGTTCGATGAATACAAGCAAGCCCAAAGAACTGCAGCAGCAAAAGTAGAACAAATGTGTAAGGGAGTAGAAAAGAATCAAAGTATGGCTGCAGATTTCACTGTGGGAAGTGGTGAACTAAATCCAATGTTTGTTCCTGGACCCTTTGCCATAGCCCATCACCTTATCTCCTCTTGGGCCTTCGCAGACCAAAATGTAGTGAATGGTGTTGAATGCAATTCAAAACAACCAATTAGTAGTATGTGACAAATTTGTACGAGTGGCTGAAGTTCTTTTCCACAGCAGCTTTGGAAATTTAGTGTCATGTATCATTTTATCTCAATATTTGTAGGGGGATTTGGTGCAGGTCATCAGATTGTTTTAAAGATTCTGCACTTCTCGAATAGGAGAGCTTGGCTTTTGATTTTGCATTATTTTTTCATGTACGACTCACAATCCGTATTAAAAATGAATACATTCATATTTTATTTTGTTTCTTCGTTTGCATTACAAATTATCTTATTCTCGTATTGCCAGAAAGTTTTTGTGGTGGTACTTGACTCTAATTCCACTTCCGAAGTTACGAGCCTATATTAGGCCATGTGATTTCTTTGCTTGCTTGCCAGGAGACGTTTATGCAAAAACAATTTTGGACCTTCTAGTAGTTTCCCTTTTGTTGTGGAGAAGGGTTGACAATAAACCATCATGTATTCATGTTTTCAATCCTTGCAACTTCCTTGTGATTGGATGCATTGTTTCATATTTTCCCTTGTCCTGCAATATCTAGGAAACATGGAATAGCATGTCCTTCCATCACATGGAATGATTTTATGACAAAACCAAAACTCAAATAGCTGCAAAGGAGTTACCAAGAGAGTTCTAGTGCATGCTAAGGTTCGCCAAAATCTGCATTCTGCAACATAAACTAACAAGGGTCTACAAACATAGAATAACTGCAAACATGCTACTACTATCAAGTTGACCATGTTATTCTCACAAGTGATGTAACAACCAATTTTCACACTGCACAACAAATTCTGTATATATGGAGCTGCTTTTTTACATAAATGCCCAATCATTATGCCAAGCTTTAGAAGAAATGAATGCTAAAATTTGCCTTGTACTCTTTCTGTTGTTTCTGCCCATTGTATAGTTGACCTGGCCAAAGCATCCGTGGGGTCTATACATTTCCTGAGAAGAGGATCATTATGGGGGAGAACCCCTACCAAATCATCAGATGCAAGGATCACCACGTTCACTGCCCTGACCAAGAGAACATGAATGGCGATTCTAAGCAGATTCCTTGCCCCTTCGATGTCCTTTCTGTTCAACGCCTCCACTGCCGGAACCATTGTGTGTTCCTCGGTTGCCTTGTCTAGCAAAACCACTTCAAATCCCTGCACATGAGTTTTTATCAGTTGTCACCACATACACAGTAAACAAAATCCATTCTGGTACACCCTACAGTCATGAAACACAAAAACTGAAAGCTACTGAAGCTATTTGAACTTGTAAAATGCTTGGATTACTGACCAACATGAGAATATAGGACAAGAAACAGTAGGGATACCTGATTTTGAAGCTTCTCCTGATAATAACCACCCACCAAAACTGAGTCCATGGTCAGCAGTCCAATCCGCACAGTTTTTGCAGCATGAATTGGCTTCAGTTTGGCGTTCTTGAGCTCCATGGCCACACACTCACCAACATGAAGAAAAGGCAGTGAACTATCCTGAGAAATTTCACTGTGCCAAACATGTGATAGATGGCACGGCATGACAAAACAACGAGCTCCAGACAGCTCCAGAAAGTTCCTTTTCCGCCGCAAATTCTCTATCACCATGTCCTTGTTCAATTTGATATGAGCAATTCTGGTCCTGGCAGAAGGAAGAGGAGGCCGGAATGGAAGCACCTTGCTTAACACCGGATCGCTGCATACAACAAAAGGGGGGCACTCCTTGCCATTTCTTGAGCTCCAACAAGCAAGCTTTTCCAAGAAAATCAGAGTTGACAGAACTGATACTCCTCCTATGACTCCAACAGTGTTCGGTTGTGTTAGCAGGCAAGTAACTGAGCCTTGTTCCCAACTGTTTCCACTCCTGTCAGTGAGGGGAACTGAAGATAACTGCAAAGGTGTGCTTGAATTTGGCCTTGCTTTGCACTGAGTCCTCCTTCTAAAGGCATTGCCTGTCAGAAATGGAGGGTGATAAAGTGTCTGTACAGACATCAATAAGCCACCTTCTAGCATCTTTAACAACTGAGTTTCTCTAAGATGTTTATGTATGTAAGCATCAGGAATTACATACATGTATGTATGTAACTATGTATATATATTCTTATGTCCACCAGTCTTATCATCTCCAGTTCTTTACCTGTAAAAAGTTGCCAAGTGACAACGAAAGTTTTGTCACAGTCACTGCACTAGACTCCAGGACTCTCCACGGCTAGCCTTTCATGGGTTTCAGTAATTGGATTCCACTTAACTCTGAACAGATTTTAATGCCAATATATGCAATAATACAAGGTGACATCGTTTTCTGCCACCAGATTCCTCAAGACAGAATCTCTGACCCTAATAGCCCCAAAAGATCATAGTTAGCACTTAGCAAATAGCATCCCAACATCAAACCAAGGTTTCACTTTAATATATTTATGGCACGTAAACTGTAGAGTGCAGAAAGCGAGGAAAACATTGCAACTCTGCAAGGGCCTTATATAGCCTCTATCAAATTTTAAGGTTCATTAGTGATGTTGGTTGGGAGTTAACATGATCAAGGTTTCACTTTAATTTGTATTATATTATTTATTATTTATTATTTATTAATTTGTCTCTTGTGGCCAAGACTTCACCATTGTCTACCGTTGTGAGGATTATACAATGGTTGATCCATAAAAACTACCGTTAAAATCTTCGGCTTCATGTGACTATGTCTTTCCCTGTTGTTGTTTGTCGTACTGAATTATTGGATACTGCTACCGTGCAACGACACAGAAAGCAATGAACATTACACACGTGTGCTGTGTGTATATATTTCCAATGTTTGATGGCATCTGATCTGAGGCATATCATGATTCATTTCATGTCCACTTGGCTGTCCTTTCCTTTGCTTCATGCGCATTAGCATATGACACAGCCTTTTTGTCTTGTGCTCGAGTTAAAGAAGGGAAGGATTATTTGTCTTGTGCTCAATCCTTGTCCCTGCTCTCCTTTAATGGTAAGATAGCTTGCAATCTTCACTAATAATTAATTATAAAAGATAGCATTATTTTAAGATTTCGTTAATTTTAAATTGTAGTTTTCTAATAAGATTTTGTAAATCTCTTTTTAATGGAGTTGCAAATTTTACAATATCGAATTGGCTTAATTTTAAATGACCTAAGATTGAAGAAGACATTTCACCTGAGACTCATCAATTGAGACGAATATGAGCTTGTACGTTTATTATCGTTTTGAAAAAGATTGTGTGCGAGGAAAAAGATGCCCAAGTGGGTCATTAGCATTCCAATAAATCAACCTAGAAATAAGTTAAAATTATGCTTGAATTGACAAGGTAGTAATTAGGCACCATGTGGAAGATAACAAAAACAGAGTCATCAATTTGGCAATATTGAAGTTTGGACTATAGTGTAGGGTGACATGTTGAAAATTTTCTTTTCAAGTTTACACATCATGCTACAAAGATGTATGTAGCATGTAAAATAATGTTACTCAATATATTATCATACATATTACTTCGTATTAACATAATTTTAAGCGTTTGATCACAATTGTTCCATTTTATTTTAGGTATATCTAAAATATAATCCTATTATGTATCGAGACAACAATCATGTACAATTAATTAAATTTTTTAAGGGTCTAAACTCATGATCATGATAGAATAGCTTTTTAATGAAACTTCTAAGTAACTTTCTCTGCAAGGCATAAGGAGAGACAGTGAAGGATAATAAAAGGTTAGAATGAAGAATATTCATGGAGATTAAAATCAGTTATTTTTCTTAAAAATGTCTTATTAATATTAAATTAAAATTAAAATTATATAACGTTGAATAACTTTTTAAGAATTAATAAGTTATAACATAAATCATATCCATAAAACTACTATGTAAGTCATACCCATAAATCATAATCAAATTAATAGTATGACGCAGAAAAGGAAACACAATTATTGTTTTGGAATTTTCCCCACAGCAGATTGACAAAAAGTAAAATGGGGGAGGGGGTTGGAATCAAAAAATAGTGCATTAAAGATAAAACTTGAAATTATAACAAAAATAAAAATAAAAAAGTGAAGTCCTGAAGTAGGTCATAATACAAACATTACTAGACAAATAGAAATAAAAACTTCTAACATAGTTAAGAGGTACATTAGTCAATTGTTAAGAATTAATATGTCTATGAAAAACATTTCTTATGAACTATACACAGAGTCTTCTTTTTTTCTAAAGATGAATTTATTTAGTAATATATTTTTCAGAGACAAAGTTTTACTCATAAAAAATGAATATTTATTAATTTTGATAAATTAATGGTTTTTAAATTTTTTTTTAACATATAGTCGGTATAAAGTGTTTTACCGCATTAACTAGTTACATTTTATCATTATAAATATATAAAATGTAGTATATTTAAAAATTTTATCTAGTTACAACAATATTACTCAATTAGAATAAATTTATCAAAATCTTTGACAAAAATTCTGAGAGGCATTACATAAAATGAGTAGGTAGGATCTATTTATTCATCTAAGAGTCGATAGTATACCAGATTATTCTGACAACTTATTCAACCCTATTTGTTCAAGTTTTATATCCATCATATTTTTGCTAATCAAAATGTAAATAATATTGTTTATTAATACTAAAATATCAAATCTAATGATATATCTATAAGATTTTTATAAAAATTTATAGCATAAATGGTAAAAATCTTCTAAAATTTTCCATCAATGCTTCCTCAAAATATAAAATTCATGATAGTTTTATTAATCAAAAATTAAATAACATTGCTTATTGAAACTTAAACCACTTAAACTAATAGATATAGTTATAAAATGTAATATAAAACTGGTGTGATGTAGGATTGAAAAAAGTAAGGGAAAAGTCTTAACAATCCTTCAACTTTAGTCCATTTGCAATTATGTGCATATATCAAAAAGTTTTAAGATTACTTTGCACATTTTTAAAGTAATAGAACTAACATGCACACAGACCAAACTCGAAGGAGGTTTTGTAGGCTTTTCCAAAAAAATTATTAATAATAATTTAAATTATTTATATTTTATTATCAAAATTAAAAAAAATATTTTATTATAAGATTTACTATATACATAAAGATAATTTATTAATTTAAATTTAATATAAAATAATTATTATTATAAGATAGATAAATCACTATTTAAGTAAGATATATGTTTGGTATCATCCTATAAGGTTTCAATATTTATAAAAAAAAATTGTTCTATAACTAATTTTTTTTACATGCAAACATTCTTGTCTTAAATAAGATTTTAATTAATAAAAAATTGTAATATAAGTTGTAAAGATATTATACAATTCTTCATCCTCTATTTCTTTGAGCCACTAAATCCATGATATTTTTATTAATGAGAAATATATATTTATAAATTTAAATTTAATATAAATTGGAGATAATTATAAGATAGAAAATTCATCATTACCCATATAATATACATGTTGGTATCACATGTGCAATGTACATATTTCGTATCACTTGTTTGAGGTATTAAAATTTGTAATAAAATTGTTCTATAATAAACTTTTTTTGTTATGTGAGTATTATTATCTTAAATAATAATTTAAATTATTTATATTTTCTTATTAAAGTTAAAAAAATTTACAATAAGATTGAAATATAAATAAATATAAATTATTAATTTAAATTTAATATAAGTTCTTGATAATTATAAGATTTGCATTAGAAGCATTTTATGACAAATTTATTTCACCACGCGAGCATTATTTTCTTAAATAAGATTTTAATAAGAATTTAGATCATAAGTTATAAAGGCTTTCTAATATTTTCTAGTATTGCTTCTTTGAAATACAAAATCTATGATATTTTTATTAGTAAAAAAGTAAATAATATTTCTTATTAAAGCTTATAAAACCTAGCCTACTATATATATATAATTGGAGTGTTGCAAGAATATAAAATTTTATTAATAATAAATTAAAATATTTATGTTTTATTATCAGAATTAAAAAATATTTAGTATAAAATTAACAACATACATAAATTTAATTTATTAATTTTAGTTTAATAGAAAATAATAATAATTATAATTATGTACATCATATCATCCTATGCAGTTTGAATATTTGGTATTATCGATTGAGTTATCAATACTTGTGAAAAAAATTGTTCTATGGTTAATTTCTTTTGTTTCGTCATGTGAATATCATTATCTTGTAGTATAAATTGTAAAAAGACTCTAAAATTTCTCATTAATAGAAAGAAATAAAGTATCTAACTTAATATATATAGTTGTAAGAAATAGATCAATATTTAGAGTGTTGTAAATTTTTTAAAATAATTAATTATAATAATATAAATTTTTTTTCTAATCAATGTCAATAAAAATTATTTATTAAAAGATTAAAAATATATAAATATAGTTATTAACTTGAATTTATTAATTGATAAATACATAAGGATAGTGAAACCACTACTCATGTAATGTATATGTTTGGCCTCTCCCATGCTATCATCCTTTCTTGGTGTTTCGAAGTCGGGTCCTATAAACACCAAGGAGACAAAGAAAGCAAACCAACCAAGATCAAAACCACAAAATAAGAAGAATGTGACAAGAACTTAATAATGTCCTTCTTTGATTACAATAGCACTTCTTCTCTTTAACTTTTCTCTAGCTTCTCTCTAAAATCAAGAAAATGAATCCCTCCCTTATGTGAGTAATAGCATCCCCAATTTATAAGCAACACTAAGGGCCGTAATCATCTTTTCTTATTTTAAGTAATTAGAGCTGAGATTTCATATTTTGATTGATACTCAATCATTGGTCTATGAGCCTTTGAAGTCAGGCCCAGTCCACTTCTATCCCTTCTGGTTGGCTTTGGCACCTTGGGGGCACCCTTCATTGGTCACTAGTGCCTCCCCTCTTAACTCTGGTGCTTAGGGGCGCCTTCCATTGTGTTCTGGCGCCCCTCCCTCTTTGTCTCTAGCACCTTGGGGCGCCTTTCAATGGCCTTAGCGTGGTTTTGGCACCTCTGACTCCTTTAGCACCTCTGGCGTCTCCTATCTCTGAAGCCTCCTGTCTCTTGGGCACACCCTAAAAGATGTCTTACCCTTACTTGGGAGCCCCTTAGAGAACTCTTCCCTTTCTCATGGGAGCTCCCTTGGAGGGCGCTCAACCTTTTAGTAGGAGCCCTTTTGAAGGGCTCATCTCCTTCTCATGGAAGCCTCCTTGGAGGGCACTCTACCATCTCACAGGAGCCCTTTTGGAGGACTCCTCTCTTTCTCATAGGAGCCCCTTTGGAAGGCTTCTCTCCTCCTCATGGGAGCCCCTTTGGAGGGCACTCTACCATCTCGTGAGAGCCTCGTTGGAAGGCTCATCTCCTTTTCATGGGAGACCCTTAGAGGGCGCTCCATCTTCTCGTGGGAGCCCCTTTGGAGGGCTCATCTCGTTGGGTTTTGGCACCTTCCTTCCAAGCTTTGGTGCCTTGAGGGTGTCTCTTCATGATTCTTGCATGGTTCCAATGCCCCTCCCTCGCATTTCTAGCGCCTTGGAGGGCTCTAGAACATTAGCCCCCTGGTCAATGGGGAGCTGTAGTTTTCCATTGAGCATTCTCATTTATGATATCTTCTTAAATGTTATGGTGCAAGGTAGTGTTTGCTTCTTTTTTTTATTGTCGGACATCATGGTCAATGGTTTTTAAAGACGATGGTGAACTTTGGAGATGGTAGAGCGCTTAGGTCCTTAGAACACTTGGCTTCTTGTAATGCCTAGGTCTTGAAATACTTGGGCTTGTACAGTGCTTCTGCTATGATATGCTTGAACTTTCTCTAATTTAGTGATCCTGAGTTATCTTTACTTTGGGGTGCTTTTCTTCTATTCTTGCCTTACCTCTTGTCTTACCTCGCCTCGCTTCTCTCCTTGTCTCACCTCGTCTCGTCTCGCCTTGCCTTGCCTGATCTCTAAATGGGCTTTCTTTATTCTTCAACCTCATGAGTAAGCTTCTTCTTCTTTTGTTTCTTCTTTTTCTTTCTTTTCTACTTTTAGTTCACTTCTTAAGCTTCAAGAACATCAGCTCAATCTTACGCACTATGGCATTTCTATCACTTGGTAAGTAGCGAAAATTTCATCTGACGGAATAGGCATTGAAGGAAATTCTTTCGAGCTTTCAAGCTTTTCCTATTGGATTGTAGAACTTCTTCCAATGCTACAATAGTCATATCCTTTAATTTATTTAATGTATATAGGAACTGACGCGAAATTTAGAGGCACGACAATGAAATAGCAAATAAGATCAAATCATAATAACTTTTTTTATGATTATGAAAAAAAATCATAATAATTTTTTCTTTGTGATGTTGTTAATAATAATAATAATAATAATTGTTAAATTACTAACCACAGCTTTTGGTATTAATGAGATGAGAACAACCAAGATTTCCTCTTAGAAGCTAAAATAATTCTTCTTCGACTTTTGGCCATCTTACTCTCTCATTTTCTAATGTTATCCATAAATTGTAGTTGAATTTTAATCCAAAAACGACATGAATGTAGTGGCAACCACGATTAGAGAATGAAAGAGCATAGTAAGGAAAGCAAGGGATATTAGAGAAGGCAAGAAGTTTTATTGTTAATTGTGTTATATTTATCCCTTCAAAGTTAAACCCTCCTAAATTATATTACATCCCATAAAAGTTGGTAGTATAATTTATTTAAATTTTATTATTTTTATGAATAAGATCAAAGATGAGACTAAAAAATATCATGCTAAAAGAGGAGCAAGATTAAAAAATTATATAATATAATAATAGAATAAAAAAACAAAGAAAAAAAGAGAAAGAACACATACACTCAAGTAAGAAGGAAAGAGAAATTTACCAAGAACTTTATGTTGTATCTATACCAAAAGACAAAAAATGAATAAACTGAAGTTAAATACATAAACAAATATTAGATAATGCAACAATTAAAAAAAGAAAAAAAGAAAGGAAAAAGAAAGAAGAGCAAAGGATCAATAATATTTCATTGTAGATAGAATGAAGATACTTACATGAATGGAGAAAAGAAAGGGAAAAGGAAGAATAAAAATACCCACATGAAAGAAGTAAGGTATAGGAATCGATGAATATTTTTTCAAGGAAGAACAAAACATGTTGGGCGCATTTTGTAAGTGAGGTGCATCACACACCTTCTGAATTCAACGGTTGAATGTGAAGAATTGGGTAGTTGCATAAAATACACCCTCATATTCAATCGTTAATTTAAGAAGGTGTGTGATGCATCTCATTTTGTGAGGTGCATCACAGAATTCGCCAACATGTTGATTGTTGAGATATAAGTCTGAAAACTTTTTATGCTCTAATTTATCTCTCCATACATTGCATTAGTATGAGACCAGGATCAATGCCAATTTACAAATATTTTGTTGGATATTTATTGCATGATATCATACCACAATCCTGTATATATAAGTAAGGAATCAAAACTGCTTACTAATTTATTAAATGAAATTAAAACTTAGAAATTTAAAAATCGATGAAATGATATAATAAATAATAATATTAGCCAAGTGAAATAATGAAGAATTTGGGCATCATATATTTGATTTTTGAGTTATCTATTAGAAGAGTTAAACAATTGTAATAATGGGATAATGCATAGTTGAGTGACTATTCATAATGTATGAAAATTAGATCCTTATTTATGAAAGCAAGGCCAACACCAATGTGGATGGGTTGAAGTGGCCAGACGTTTCACCTCCTTAACTAAGTATCTCAAATTTGAATCCTAAAAATAGGAAAAAAAAAAAAAAAAAGAAGTTTCCCCACCGAGAGATCTCAAGTAAGATTAGGCGAATTTCCGGTAATAATTTTCTATGAGTCGGTGGGCCTTATCAAAAAGTGAAAGCAAGGCCAACGACACTACGACAGGTCGTTTAATACTTTTCCAAGCCCACGTTCTTTGTGGAATCTGTTCCCAGTTTCCTGCAAGTGAAAAAGTTACAGTGAGAGTGACGCTAGGCCTTTGAATTGTTAAACCCTTGCTCCTCCTAGAATCTTTCTTGCGTCTTCCTTCCCTCACCTCACACCATTCATCATTCACCATTTCCCATTCCTGAATTGAATCTCAAAATCTCAAATGGCTGCTTTGTTGAAGAGGTTTGCGAGAGCCACACCCATCGCATTCGCCAATGCCTTCGGTGCCCAATCCAAGTCCTCCTCTTACACTTCCACCAATTTCCGCCTTCCCTTTACCGCCATCGCCGCCGTCTCCGGGGGCGCCTCCTTCTTTTACTTCCTCTCCTCTCCCAACCTGGTATCTTATTCTCTTGTTCTCTCCTTGATCGCGCTACTGCAATCTTCGCCTCTTCCTTCGTTGCCATTTTTTTTTTTTTTTAATGTTTGGCTTTGACTTTGATTTTGATCTACTCATTTCGGAACCCTCTTTTTAGCTTTGCGTTCAATTGATATGCCTAATGCTGATTGATTGATTATTCGATGAATTAGTTTGGAGTTTCTTTCTTTCTTTCTTTTTTTCAAAAGAAAAAAATTAGCTAGATCAAATTTTTTTTTTTTTTCATTCGTTCTGGACATGGTCAAAATTGTATTGGTTTTTATTTTGATTCATTGGTTTGTGCTCATCCTTTGTTGTATTGACTTCGTTTGTGGTGAATATAAAGTAATCAAGTTGTGGTGGTGAAAACTTTTTTTTTTTTTCGGTAGGTTCACTCAGAACAAGCAGAAGAAGGGGAAAGTAAAAATATTGGTGAGTTTATCCTCCTTCTCTGAGTTGGCAGCTGCAGGGAAACATACCTGCACCTGCCCACATGAATCTCATTGTGTGTCACTGTGTGATTGACTGTGAAGAGTAGCGTTGTGAGATTTATGATTCATCTAATAAAATTGCAGGGGGGTTTTGGGTTGTGCTTTAGTTGTACAGATCAATTGCTGTGAAGATAATTTCTCTACCATTATTTTGTATTTGAATTATCGTTATATGGATTGCATTGTGATTACTGATTTGTGATTTCCTTCCGCTTCTAAATGCATGGCAAAGGAGATTCAGAGTTTTTTTGTTTTTTTTTCTTTTCAGCACTCAATCCAGATAAATGGATCGAATTTAAGTTGCAAGACACTGCCAGGGTCAGTCACAATACCCAGTTATTCAGGTATATCCTAAAGGTCAAATCATTAATTTGTGTATGTTTAAAATCCTCCCCATATCACGTTAAAAGTAATAATTTGTGCCTCAGTATTCATGATATGCTGTTTTTCTTTTGTTCTCTCATTTAACTTTGTTGGCTTATCATTCAAGAAGTTGTTTGTCTAAGATGTTATCCACCTGTAGCGAAATGTATGTATTTCCCCATAGAAACTGTTAATTCTAACCCTGCATACAAATTTAGCTAAGTGGTGGGCCTTATACTACAGCCCTTCCCTGGATCTGAACCCCTCTTAAATTTAGTCAGTTCTTAAATAAATAAAAGTTTTTGGTTCCTGTTGGAGCTATAGTGATACTCTAATTAGCAGAATCCTTGTAGTCAGCAACTCACATGTTATATCCTTAACCCAATATTCTTGTTCTCAAGGAAAAGTTTGGTGTGAGTTTCCTGAGCTTCCATGAGAAGCACTTAAGATAAATATTTTAGTCTAAAATATAATGCAAACTCCTTGATTTTAAGTCTAAAATTATCATATATTATTAATAATTAATTGTATTTATGATGTTTATATTCTATCTATCGGTAATGAAGCTTTGGTCCATAACTCTAAATTCTTTGTTACTTTAGTTTTTTTTTTACAAACAATTTGTAATAAAGGAACTTGTCAAGAGAATTGAAAATTGAAATGCATATCATATGATGCACTACGACAAAAAAATAAACTGCTAATTTAGAGAACAAATCAGTGAAGACATGGATTCATCAGTGGTGCACATGTTCATTATCAAATAGCAAAATGAACTCAAACATTTCCATAAATATTTTAATTTCACATGTGCAAATGCCTTAACAGTTTTAATAATATATCTATATAACTTTCTACGTATAAAGTTTTTTTCTATATAACTATGTGTTTCTCCTCTATTGCCAGGTTTTTGTTTGACCCCAATAAAAAGTTGGGTTTGGATATTGCCTCTTGCATTCTTACAAGGTCTGATAGATTTTTGATAATTTCTTTTGCTATTAATATCATTAAATTTAGATTTTGCTTCACTACAATGCGGACTTAATATATCTATAATACCACAGGGCTCCATTGGGACAAGATGCCGAAGGGAAGCCAAAATTTGTTATACGTCCGTAAGTTTCCCTGCTGAGACCATGAGTGTATTTCATCTGCAGATCTTTCTTTATTCAGGCGCTTGATCCTGTAACCTTCCTGCCATCTTCAGTCTAAAACATTCACGATTATTCTTGCATTGAATTTCAGTTCTTAAATTGTAGGTTTTGTTTGCCTTTTCACTATACTTATTTTTCTTTTCTGCCACTGATAGCCTTAGTATGATTAATTGAGAAAGTTTTCTAGAATGCCTGTATAAATTCTCTCCTAAGTCTTAACGCAGGCATTGTTGTTGATGAATGCCTGTGAAAATCATTATGCATTTTTTCCACTTATGTTGTTGACCTCAAATTTTTGTTTAGCTAGTAAATAAATTGATGTAAACTGAGATTGGAGAGCACTATATTTTTTTTTTCCTATCTTATGTGACAGTTACATTTGCCTTTTCTTGAGTACAACTGAAGGATTGACTGAAACTATAGTTATTTTTGTTATTATTTACATTGGGTGGAGGGAGAAGGTGGGGTCCTGGGACTGGAAAGGTCAGAAAAGAGTAAAATACTAAAGCTTTCCACTGAATGTCAAGATCATGTTTCAGAATTTAGATGCAAATAATTTCTTGCTTACTATTGATGTTTCGTAGAGGTTAATTTAGGACTTGTGTCTCAATCTTCAGGTATACTCCTATATCTGATCCAGAATCGAAGGGATATTTTGATTTGTTAATCAAGGTATGTTACCATGGGGCTTTACTTGTCTCATCTTATATATCATCTAGCTGGCCATTTCAAAGAGGCAACTGGGTTATTTACTTTTCAAATTGTTGAAGGTGTATCCTGAAGGAAAAATGAGCCAGCATTTTGCAAGCTTAAAACCAGGTGATGTTGTTGAAGTGAAAGGGTATGTCATTTGCAGTAACGTTTCAAAAGCAGCAGAATACTTTCCATACTTGGACATTCTATAAGAAAGGCATTGTTTCTTTCAGGCCCATTGAAAAGCTCAGATATACTCCAAATATGAAGAAGCATATTGGCATGGTAAGCGTATTCACACTTAAAGATATTGGCAATGATGGGATTTGGTTTTCAATCTAGATTAACATTTCAATCCTCCATCAACATATAAATTATGCTTCTTTGGTAACCACTGGAAAGTCACAAACATGCTTTTGAAAAAGGAAAAGTAATGAATTTGTTCTTTTCCACAAAAGTATGTTTGAAAGGCCTAAACTGTTCTCTCCCAAACACATACTTTGTTGTTGCCTCCCACTTTTTTGTTCAATGTATTTCATTTCCATATAATGGCATGAATACATAAAATTTGTGAGAACATCTCATTTTGCTTTCCATGCTGCCTACACCTGTTTGAGTTCATTTTTCCTTTTTCAATGCACCACTAGATTGCTGGTGGCACAGGAATCACTCCAATGCTTCAAGTAATTGAGGCAATATTGAAGAATCCTGATGACAAAACTCAGGTAGGTGGTAAACCTCTTATGTTCCCCGGTGATGTACAGCTTGTCTTTCGCAGCTCTTTTAATTATGTTATCAATAGATAGGTTATGAACACATTTTTTTCTTAGTCTATCAAAATTGTTTAGAGATTTTGATTCATATTTCTGCATATGCACTAGGTCATTTTGCTTATGCAAACGAAATATGATTAATTTTATTTCTTTTTTCAATATATTTCTGATAAACATGAGAATATCACCGCATATGGTGGCCTTTTACCTATGCAGATATCATTGCTGTATGGTAATGTCTCCCCAGATGACATACTGCTTAAACAGAAGCTTGATGTTCTAGCAGCAACCCACCCTAACCTAAAGGTAAAAATGTTTTTTAGAAAAGTTACTATTGTTAGTCGTTCTGTCATTACCACTAGTAAATTAATTTAAAACTTTTAACAATATTTGCAGATATTCTACACTGTAGATAATCCAACAAAAAATTGGAGAGGAGGTGCAGGTTACGTATCAAAGGATATGGTTGTGAAAGGCTTGCCTGCTCCCAGTGATGACACTCTTATACTTGTGAGTTTCGCTTTTGCAAGTAAAACCTACACAGGCATTAAAGGAACTTTTTATATTGTTCTTACTGATGTATTGAAACTGTTTGAAGTAACCTCCAGGGAAATTAAAAGATTTTTTTTTTCTTTCTCTTTTAACGTTAGTATTTAGTATCCATATTGTCAGATGGTTGGAATCATCCATATAGTAATAAAGCACTTCCAAAACCTGTTGTTTTGGTTACTTCTATAGTATGTCAAGCTGGATGCTGCATTTGATCTAAAGCAATTGTGCAAGTACATGTGCATTGAATTGGTTTCCTTAGAGGAATGCTGTTGAACTCAGATTTCTCTCTATCTCTCTCTTTTTTTTTTCTTTTCTCTTTTTTTTTTGGTTGTTTTTTTTGGGGGGGGGGGGGTGGGGTGGGGTGTTACAAAGGAGGTCCGTGGCCTCGTGGGGAGGTGGAGGGTGAACCAAAATGACGCAAAGCAACCTTGATGGGATTTGAACCAGCAGTCAAGTTGTCTCCAAAGGAACTTGGTGCCACTTGAGCCAAGGCTCTTGGGGTTATTGACTTCAGAATTTAGAAACTCAATGCTTTAGTTGAAAGCTTCTCTTCAAATTAACAGCTCCTTCCATTCCATGGCAAATTACGGCCCATTGCACAGATCATGATTCCTCCACTAAAAAACTTCTGAAGTCTATTGCAAATAATCTTCATCTGTATCAAGAGTTTGAAGAATCATTGATTACTTTTGAGTCGTTACTTTCTCCTACACTTTGTCATGAGTGTCATTAGAACCGTATATTTGAATATTTAGGTTGGAGTCTTTTCATCACGCCAAAATTTCTGTTTTTCATACTATTTCACATTCATGTTATTAGTTGATTTGAGTGTTTGCTGGTAAGGTTTATGTAGATGGATTATGGTGGTGGTTGTTGCGAAGTTTCATTATTATTAGAAAATCTTTGAAGTTAACACCTGACCTTTATCTGCATTTCAGGTATGTGGGCCCCCTGGGATGATGAAACACATATCTGGTGAGAAGGCCAAAGATTGGACACAAGGAGAGGTATGAAATTAATTTGTTTGCGTGATGTGTTTGACCTTATTTACCGGATCTCCGTGCTGATTCACTTTACGGTTGATTTGCTGCAGCTTTCTGGCATACTCAAAGAGGCTGGATACACTGAACAAATGGTTTACAAATTTTGAGAAATGTAGGATTCTAGCATCTTAAGCATGCTTGACAAGCACTAATCGCTGCAGAATTTGTTTACTGAAATGGTTTTCTGAAAGGAAAAAAGTTGGCTGCAGACATGCAGATTGAAATTCGAACATGAAATAAATCTAGAATTGCAGAGCATAGAGATTTGTTTATTGTACAATTGTCTTTAAAATTTTAAAAATTTTGTGGATATTTAAAATCGCAGTTGGTCTAGCATGGATGTCAATAGAGGTTATCTCAATAGAACTACAGTTCTTTCTTCAACTCAATAAGAGTGCTCTAAGTACATTCAATTGATACGTAGAATTCTCAAATCGCAGTTGTTGCAAATAAGGAATTGAGGGTTTTTTAATAAGTAAAACCTGATTTTATGTTTTTTACTTTTCTATATATATATACATACAGGGAGTGTGTCACGTGAGAGGAGTGATTTATTATGAGAGTGAGTGGAATAAATATAGGCCGTATAACCATACGTGAGTGATGAAGATTTAAAGTTATTTAAAGATCACGTGATCGTTTAAAAACGTGATCGTTTAAAAAAGTAAAGTGATTTTATGTTTTAATTTTGACTATTCATATAAGATTCAATGATTAAGATTTGCTCTTTTCATTTGTATAATAAATCATTCGTCTTATATGATACGTTTTATATATATATATATATATATATATATATATATATATATATATATATATATATATATATATATATATATATATTACTGACAAGGTTCATAAAGACCTTAAACATATATAATATTGCACTGGTATTAATTACAATAGAGAAATGGAGATCATTAACATCTCCTATTGAATCTGACACTGACCTTGATTCATATAAAAGAATTTTACATAATAATCATGAATTGGCAAATCAATAAAATTGTTTGATTTAATTATCTATTATTGAAAGTCTTATATATAAAAGTATTTAATTAAATGATATTGTAAAACTCTTTTTTATTGTTAGTGTATTGAAATTATTTCCAATATATATTATTATTTGATCACTTATTTATAACGTAATTAAAATTTTGAAAAGTGCAATGCTTAATACAATAATTTGATAAAACTTGATTCAGCGGCCTGGCAAGTTAAATACCGGAAGCAAAACTAATTAAATTTAGTCGAATAGTGTAATTCTCCAGTATATTACTCACATAAAGACCCTATAGAAGTTCAAATTTGTTTTTATCTTCATAAACATGAGGTTCATTGATATTACATTTTGATTCTAGTAGATTTTACATTGACACCTAACTCTGTTAATTTGTTTGAGAACAATACAATAATCTCTCTGAACCTAGTGCACAACCATTGATAAAACATAGCAAGAGTTAGGAAACCAGATGACAATTCAGTCAAAAAATAAAAGATAACAATATCTTAAATCCTTGTTTTTCAGTTCTTAAATTATGACATGAAACTTGATTTAAGAATTCAATAATAAGGATGTAAGAAAATGAATATAAGTTTTTTTTTTTTGGGTTTTTCTGGTCTGGTCTAGTTTGATCCAAATCGAATCCGGCCAGATCAAATTAGACCGAATCAGATCAGACTGAACCAAATCAAATCGGACTGGACTGAACCAAATCAAACCAGATAAGACCGATCCAGACCAGATCAAACCAGACTGAATCGGATCAAACCGATTCGGACCAGACTAAATCGAACCAGATCGGACTAACTGAATTGAACTGGACTAAACCGTACCAAACCAGACCGAACTAGACTGGACCAAATTAAACCGAACTGGACCAAACTGACCTGAACCGAACCAAACCAGACTGAACCAAATTAGACTGGACTATACTGAATCGAACCAGATCGGACCGGACCAGATCGAATTGGATCGGACAAGACATAAATTGAATCGGACTAGACCGAATTGAACTAAATCAGACTGAATCGGACCAAACTAAAAAAAGAAAAACCTCATGCTTATCTTCTTACATCCTTGTTTATCATATTCATAAATTAAGATATTGTTATCTTTTTTTTTTGTGACTGAATTGTTATCTTGTCTCTTAACTTGTCAAAATCATGTTCCTACTCTCGAGGTTACTGCACAGTACTATCTTGATAGATATCAGTGAAGGTTGGTGTAGTTTGTCTTAAAAAATAACCATGCAACAATTTTTTTTTCCCTACCAAAAACAAAAATTCAACACAACACGATCATAACAGATTCTGCATTTTTGACGAGGAGCTGTCGGATCATGGGCCCAATAGAGCCCAAAGCTTCCTTTCGCGAACGGTCGTACCCAACGTCACATCAAGCCCAACAAACTCTATCGTCCTCTCTCTCTCTCTCTCTCTCTCTCGCACACGCCAGCAATACATCATCCACCCTGTGGGCGATCGATCTTCTCAACATTTTAAGAGCCAAATACAGGAACGTCGATGAAACTCTGATCCCACACCATTCTTCTTCTTCTTCTTCTTCTTCTCTTAATTCCCTCTTTCCACTTCCCACTATGGACGAAGATTTGGTGAAGAGGAACACCGATTGCGTCTATTTCTTGGCCTCTCCTCTCACTTGCAAGAAGGTCCGTTCCCTAACCCATTCCAATTCATTCCTCTTTTCTCTCTTTTTCTCCATTTCCTATTTTCCGTTTCTCCGGTTCGGTTATGTTGCGTCCTCATGTGTTTCCAATTCTCGCACTCGCTGTTTCTTCGCTCCCTAACCCTACCGTCATATAAAAAAAAATAAAATAAAAAAAAAACACCTGCATTTTACGTAGCTCTTGTTTTTGTGTCCAATTGAACAATGCTTGTTGTTCTGGACCTTTATATGACTCTTTTTTTGTGGGAATTGTTGATTAGTTAGGTTAATTGCTGAGGTTTAACGTGAAGATTTGTAGTAGTACTCATTTGATGCATTTTCCACTATTATGCATGTTTTTGGTGGTGTCTACCATCCTCATTTTTGTATTTCAGGGGACTGAATGTGAGTATCGGCATAATGAGATTGCGAGGCTTAACCCCAGGGATTGCTGGTACTGGTTATCCGGGAACTGCCTTAATGCAACATGTGCTTTCAGACACCCTGTAAGGTTCCCACATTTTTCTTCTTGTTTATCTTGGTTTGGAGCCTTGCACTTTTCATTTGCTCTTCAATTTGTTGTATATATGGGATGCCTGAACCTGTGGTATTCTTCCCATGATTTGCAATCATTGTTATGTAGGCTTGTGTGGTTGAATTAATAGTTGTTTCTGCATTGAATTTAGTTTATGATTGTTGTTGCTGAGCAAAGGGTGTGTTCGTGTTGAGTTAAACCACAATAAACACTAAGATGGCTGAGGCTAGCTTGTACCAGCAGCCAGCTCGAACATCGTTTTTCCTCTCTAAGTAGCTCGTGATTCAAGGTTGCAGATCAAAGACGCAATGCTGTGTTATATGAACATGTAAATTGTTCTCAGTAGGAAAATATAAAAAATTCAATCCTTACTCCTTAGTCCTTTGAATATACTTGTGTAGTGTTTATAATAGCAAATGTTGAAAGGAACAAGATCATGTTATCATCTCCATGCTTAGTAGTCTACCTCAGCATGGGACAACAATTATCTTGCATAACCTTTCTCATCTTTTGCTAAATTCCTTGCAACTGTTGTTACCTTGCAGTTGTCTTGATGTGGGTTCCTCGGTTAGGAAAATATGTTTTACATGGCTGAATAGATTTCACAATTGAAAAAAATCAAATTTATGAACAGATACATTGAATTTACTGCATTATTAGTATACAGTGAAATATATATTTTTTTAATGTGCTCTTGTTTGATGATAATCTGTCCACTCAGGGCTCAGCTGTTACCACTTGTCACTTCAAACTAATTTTTATTTTTTGTCATTTTCCCAGCCATTGGATGGGCATACTGGAGTTCCATCTGAACCTACACAATCTTCATTACCTGCAAACAAGACAATGGTTCCCTGTTATTTTTTCTTCAATGGATTTTGCAACAAAGGTGACAGATGCTCATTTTTGCATGGGCCTGATGATAGCTTTTTGACTGCAAAGCCCGTGAAGAATGACAAGGGAAACACTGATGCACTCAACCTAGAAAATAAGATGTCATCAGGAAATAAAATAGGTGTAGCATCAACACCAACTGAAACACATTTTGACCCATCTTTAATTGCCCCAAAGGCTTTGTCAGATTTCAAACTTATGCCTAAGGAAGATCTTCAACCACCCTTGCCCAAAAACGTTAAACAGCAAGGTGATTGTCGAGAGATATCTGCTTATGAGTATGAAGAATCTCCGGTTACTAGGTCAGAGTCTCTTTATCCGGATGAAGGATACATTCATAACACGTCTCATTTATGCACTGAGCAGAGTTCAGAGGTGCAAGCAAATGGTCACATAGAGCCTGAGGAGCGGTGGGAATCATCCCCTGGATTTGATGTTCTTGTTCATGATGAATCAGAGAACTTGGGTTATGAGGATGATTCTGAATATTTACCACTGCTTGATGGGGAATGCCAGGAACTGAATGAGCAATACTTGGGGTATGAATTTAGAGACCAGGTTGAGTATGATACATTGTGCCCAGAAGCTGATGATCTGTATGAACAAGAAATGTATGATGGTTACAGATGTTTAGATAGAGATCCTACTTATGCTAATGGCAGAAAAGTTCGTGCTTGTTCCAGAGAGATATTCTTAGATTCCATATTGACCAGGAAAAGGATTCGGATGGCCGATATGGCTTTTTGTGACAGGAACTTAGATCTACGAGACCATCTGAGGAGACGTAGGGAAATTTGTGGTTCTCCTGGTACAGGTTTCTTAAGAAGACATGAGTCATCTTTGATGTTCCAAAACCAGGAAAGGCATCAAAGGCATTGCATTGAGCAGCGACTAAGTAGAAGATTGACATCACAAGTGGGATTTAGCACTATAGACTCAATCCGAGAGGTTGAAAATCTTTCAATTACTAGCAAGCAAAGGTTACTTAGGAATTCCCAGCAACATAGGCCAAGGAAGCATTTCAGAGACAAACTAGCTAAACGCCAGTTTCCTTCATCTAATGGCTCCAGGAAGCCAGTTTTTAAGCAGAGGAGATTTATTCATGAGTCCACTACATTTACAGGACCTAAGACTCTTGCAGAAATTAAAGAAGAGAAGAAGGCTGGAGAAAGTTTGCACTGCAAAAGCACATCAGCTGATTTTCAGGATCCCAAACCTCTGAGTGAAATTCTGAAGGACAAAAGGACTATGAATCGTGTGAGAGATGGCAATGCCTGCAGCAATTGAATTATGAGATTAAAATGACTGATGATTTCAAGAGACTAATATTTTTACTGAAGATAACTAGATAAAATCGGCTGGAGAGGTGCTTTTTGGCATTTGTGCTCGATACAGTGACCCTTTTATTTTCATTGGTAGATGATGATACGTTTTGATTCGAGTGAGTAGAATGTTGCAGGGTTCCCGGGGAGGAGATAGATATTAGATAACAAGTGTTTGAATAGCAAACATATCTTCCTTAGCTAGTTGAGTGTTTTGATTTGGACAAAGACATAATCTAGAGTGGATTACTGATTTACATGAATTTTATGTGACTTTGGCCTACGTGTCTTTCTTGTACAAAGCTGCTTATAAATACTCGGTTTGATTATTCAGTAACTACTTATAGTTTCACCTAAAGCTAAATAGTTATCTGTAGTTTAAAAACTTGTAATAACATCTTTATAATGATAATAATTTTATAATTGAATTTTTGGACTTAATTATAAAATTATTATTACTATGCGAACTTATTTGAATTTTGGATGAAATTATAGATAAATTTTGGGTAATTAGGCTTATTTATTTTAAATGTAAGATTGGTACTGTTTCATGTGACGATATTATAGCATGTTAGTCCAGTAACTTAGTTATAAAATTATTACTATTATTATTACAAAGACTTGATTGTAAATTTTTGAATTATAAAGACTTAGTTGAGTTTCTAGTGAAAGTGTAAAGATCTAGATAATTAAACCTAAATACTCGCTAGTAGATGCATTAGGTGTTAGTTTTGAATTTGATCGTTTTTGATGTAGCTTTGTTGTTTTTGTTTTCCTTTTTGACACACCAAAAAAACCTAGATACTCATTACTTGGCCTTGGTCAATATGTATTCCGAGTGCAACAGTTATTGTCGAGGAAGAGCAATCATTCCAGATTTTTGTAAGACATATGTTATTTGTGTGCGTGTGTGTGTCTATATATATATATATATGAAATCCTCAGACACATAATGTGAGTGGAAAATAGAGGGAAAAATTGAAAAAAAAAAAATTTTAAAATAACTCTAGCACATAAAAATAATGGTGTCTATAATATGTCTACAAAGAGAATGTTTAAATAATATCTATTTTAATGGTTATTGCTACACATAAAATTTAGACGTACGTCTAACCAAGAAAAGAGTTAGGATTACAAAATATTATACTTACTGGTAATTTATTTCTGAAAAACACAACTCTTCACGTATCCCATTAATTTGTGAGACAATATGCAATCAATGACATAAAAACAAGAGTTTGTATTTTTGTTTATTTGTTTTGGCCATGAAACTGTGACACTAGTTCTTTTAGTAAAATGGTCCATAAGGAAACAAAACTTAGTAATTGAGCACTGTATTCCATCTTCAATTTGTCAAAGGTGGTTATGTAGTGCAATGGTGCCTACTAAATATACAGATGAACTAAAGTAATTTGCTCAAGGATGTTAAAATGTATAGGTGGTATCGAATTGATAAACTAACTTGAAAACTCAATGTAATGCAGTAACAAAATTTGAGTTACAATTGAAATTACAATACAGAAAAATTATTTGATCAGAAGAGTACAAAGTAGAATTCTAAGGGAGAGAAGAAGCGTCTCCGGATAGAAAGGAGAAAGTTTAGAGAGAAGGGGAAGAATATCCAAGAAGGAAAAAGATTAAATTAATAAAATCACACATTACTCAGTGCCCTCCAGTTCATTCTGATGTCTAGCCTATATCATCCCTCTGGTTGGAGGCTTCTTCCCTTTCGGATCAGCTGCCAAATGTCTCTCTCATTGTAGAATAGTTCATTACAGTCTTTAATTTACTAATAAGTAATTAGTATGACATTAGCTCATACTTTATTTAGTTGAATAATACACCCGACTCCAATGCCCATCTTGAATTCAGTATCTTACAGCCCCAGCGAATTTTTAAGTACTTAAAACACATGTCGATTGAATCAACGCATGATTAAAAAGGTAATCAATCGATCGCTTCCTTTCACGGGATGGTGTTGACATTCCACAAATTTGGTTGCAGGTTTGACTTTGTGGTTACCCCATATCCTCTGATGTCCAAATCAAGAGTGTCATGTAATCAAATTTCAACTTCTTACTGTGAACATGTGTGTACGTTAGCCGGTAAGCCTATAAATAGGACATAAGCTGGAAGCTGCCACCAAAAGCATTAGGAGCACAGCTATAAATTTTAAGTCGGGACCAGGCCATAATGATAGGTTTGAAATTGATAACATTTTGTTTTTTTTTAAAGAATCAAATATAAAATTTTACTCCCTCCGTTTTCACATATAACTATCAATTTCACAAAATTGATATATTTTAAAATTAATGTATCTGGATCTATTTATATCAGAAGAAAAATTCTAAGACTACAAAGAGAACAGTCAAGGAAGCTGAATGTCTAAGGATCATCAAAGAAGAATTTGGAGCCTTGGAGATACATCACAGTCAGGCACTGTGAAGAGTTGTGCAGTGTGTGGGGCACATCGAACCAAAGTCAATGGAAGTATTGAACACACGTACCAATAAGAAAAGATTAAGCGCGAAGACAAAATTGTACATGTATTAATGAAATTGTGTAACAAATGAATGTTGTATGAATGTGGATAGGTTACTATACCGATAAATTGTTCACAACAAACTCATTTTCGATCCCTGATTCAAAGAATGGGTGGTACGGTTGGGTTTGGCCAACATTAGGTTGATCATGGAACACCATAAAGTCCTAATTCTAGTTAAGTGTTGTGATTCAGTAAGAATTATTTTTCACGAAAAGAAGTTATGAAGAAGTATAGCATAACCATACGAAAATTCACGAGTATGAGCATAACCGTACAAAAGTAGTTAAAATTAAAAAATAATTCCACAACATTCTTATTAGAGATGGCAAAATTAGCCTGATCCGTCGGGTTGATCCGCTTAACCCGTAAATTTTGGTGGGATGGGTTGGTATTTTCAACCTGTAAAAAAAATTCAACCTGCATAACTCGCGCCGCTTGACCTACGAGTTGAAGCTAGGCGGGGCAAATTTGGCTCACAGGTCATTTTTTTTCTCCACACAATACATATAATATTAGGCCTTTTTTATTGGTATTTATGTAATATTAGTGGACTCTATAATTTTTTTTTGGGCTATATTATTGATTATATTTATATTTTTAGGGAATATATTGTTATCTTGCTGATTATGAATGTATATTTTATTGTGAACATAGTTAATTTGTAAGAGTGTAAATTTTTTAACATGTTTGGGTTTGAATATTAGTTTGTGAGCTTCTCTATTGTGGTTATTTTAGCTAAAAGTTCCATCTTATTCTTATTGAAAATTGTGATTTTTAATCCTTTTAAACTTGAGTAAATGATTTAATATTTAATGAGTAAATGAAATGAGTTTTTTATATCGATGTTCTTTTGTTATATTTAATTAAAAATTTATTTTTTTTAAATTAGATAAATTAATTTATATAAAAAATATTTTTTTTTATTTTTCATTTTTTAGCTGACCAACCTACCAACTCGTTAACTCACGGCGGGGCGAAACGGGTTGGCATATTCAACCTAAAT